>OZ038380.1:135027222-136227222 GCA_964036045.1 Eutreptiella sp. 'Long Island Sound 2002' | reverse complement strand
TGGTGGCCACCACAGCACAAGGGGGGAGTAAGAAAAAGTGCTTTTCCTTTGCTTTAGGACATACTCTAGTTGTATTAGAGATGCACTGAGCAACCATGCATTTTTATCTTAGTATTGGTCCAGCCAAAAGTGGTGAGAACACATTTTGACCTATGGAACCAAACACCCAATCAGGATATTGAGTGGACCCCTTAATCCCCTTTCAATCAGAAGTAAAACATCATTTCCTGAGTTGACTGAGCACTGACATACCTAAGGTAGAGCCTATGAATTTATCTATGTTTTTCCATGAATACTTATCTGCCCTAGTGGTATGCACCATAGGGGGTTAGGCACCTCTTTTTGAGAGGTCCTGGGTTCAATTCCTGGTCAGCCTAACTAAGTAGGAAGATCCCATCTAAGTAGGAAGATCCCATGTGACATGGCAGTGACCTCATCGCCACATACCATGCCACCTCAGCACATATGGGACCCAAAACAAAGAGTGCACATCTCCTAAGATGGCACTATGGAGAGAGAGTGATCCTGAGGCAGTTTTCTTACTCTTTTCCCAAAACATTTCAGCTATCTCTGTGAATATGCATTCATTTGTATCCTGAGTTGCAGTTTCTGTGAATATCTAATCATCTTTCACTGTTTACACTGCAGCCCTTCATGCTTTGATCCTGAATTACCTTCTCCTTGCATACTATTGGCTTGGGCTATCCTGGATTGAGTTGGCTTTACTGTATTTCAACAAACAAAAGCTTTTCATCATCCAAAAACAGCAGCAGGACACCCTACAGCAACAACAAGCAGCAGGAGAAGCAAAAACACAGTGCTGAAAACACTATAAACTTTTCTTTTTCTATATCAAGCTCTACAAGAGGCTTTCTATTTGGTGGTAGAACATTGATCCTGTGCCCTTGGTTCCTATAAAGGAAACGTCGAAATTGCGGGTCAAAACTCAGAATTTGCAGAAATTCTGCAGTCTGCACAACAGTGCATCCCTGAGGCCCAAAATGAGGCCCACAGGGACCAAGGTGAGGCTACCAGGGCTCAAATCGAGGACGGGGCGGCACAAAGAATCCAGCTCGCAACTGAGACCATGCTTGATAGAGCTCGTCCCGATATTGAGGACGCGGTGGGTCGGTCTGAGGCGGCAGTCCTGACAATCCAGGGCACCTCTGGTCTAGTGGACCAGGGAATCCCACTTGTCGAAGAATTGGCAGCAAAATGCAGCAGGGAAACTCATGGCGCTTTGGACAAGCTGAAAACCAGGCAATGTAGTCGCCCATCGGCCCCTCCTCCGACAGGGAGTGGTGGCTCGGTGCTTCACTTTTAGGCAGAAGTTCTCAACCTCCAGGATATGGCCGAGGCATGTCGCCTGCATGCCAGAAATGCCATGCGGAGAGCCCAGGAGGCATTGGGAAGCCAAACTGCGGCACATGAGATTGCCGTAGCTGCAGCCTAAGCCGCCGCTAACATGTCTAGGGTAGACACTCAAGTTGCAGGTCCGTCATCACACACATGTACGGCACAATTCATTGCTGAGGTGCAGGTTCCAATTGAACTCTTCTACCACCAAATGAAGGAGATGAATAATGCCCTGCAACTCGAAATCAACAATGTCGCTGACATAGCCACAGACAAGTTTGCGTCTGTGAACGCGAGAGTTCAGGACTTTGAAGATTCATTGCTTGGGAACCTTTTGGTCACCCTAAACTGTAGTTCCGAGACTGGGTGATCTGGACCTAGACATCCGAGCTCGAAGCGATCAGCTCGCTCGCATCTGGGAGCAGCTTGTGATGCAAAGTCATGACCTGGATTTTGACCTTCAAAGATTGCGAGACAAGGAGAAAAAAGGGGCTCAGAATGAGCAAGAACGACAGCAACATAGTCGTTCGGAGGGTCATCGAGGCTCTCGGGCCAACCTGCAGCCCAAAAGTCGCCAAACAGGCGGAGGAACAGGTCTCTGGTACGACGACCGACGGTCAGAGAGACCAGGTGACCAGGTGGCCGGTACCGTCCCCATAGTATGGCGCCGACGCTGCACGTACTTCGGCAGGGAGGGATGTCGGCCGGTGGCCGTGGATGGCCCCTGATCGTCGTACCGTGGTGACAGCCCCCTTGAACATGTCCTTGGGATGTGTTAGGTGCAGGGCTTGGAACCCAATGGTCGCATTTAGCACAGCTTGTAGGAAATACCCCAGGGCCTGGCTGGACAGTGCAGCTATGCGTGCGATGACGAGGGTGCGCTTCACTACGCGTTGCAGGTTGGGTGGCGGGTGGACCTCTTCCGATGTGGCCCCTTGTTAAATCCCCAGATAGTTGGCAGTGGCCAGCGGGGTTATGGCCGGGTCAGCGGGGCGCAGCGGCAGGGGTGGCGGATTATGTACCATGGTGGCTGACTTGACGTTGTGTACTAGGAGACGCTTGTTTTCCAGGTGGCTGGTAACGTCGTGAAGCACCCCGTTGCCTCTGGTGTTCTCTGGCGCGTCAGGCAGGTGTTCGCGGGCGGTGGCGGTAACTACCGCCATGTCATCTGCGAACGCCAGTAGCGTGGTCCGCAGGGGGTATGGTGCCGCGTCAGGGTAGATGCGTCTTATGTAGATGGCCAGCGTGAGGGTGACGAGCAGGATCGGGCCCTCTGCGCCTTCTTGTGGTACCCGACTGGTAGGGTGGGTCCACGAGGTTGCGCCTACATCGGTTTGCACCGCGTATAGGCGGGTGCTGAGGTACGCTTGCAGGAAACCTTGAAAGCGGAGTCCCATGTGCTCCCAAATGGCGCGCAGAAGGCGATGTGGGGTGTTGGGAAAGGCCCCTTCGACGTCCAGGGACGTGATGATGAGGCTGAGCGGGTCCATATCCTCCACCGCGTCCTGCATAAGGATGGCTTCCAGAGGTGAGTGTCCTGGTAGCTCGGACCAGGTGAGCGACACCTGGGACCCCGTCCCTTTTTTTGTTGCTGATCAACACCGCCTTTATCGAGTATGTCCACAGGCACAAGACTAAGCTCCAGGTCTCTGACTTGGAAGTTCTTACCTGGGCGATTGAGGCCATGGACGATTTATCACCGCCCCGACACACAACGGCTGTGTTAAACCACCTGATTAGGGGGCTGCTTGACTTGCGCAGCATTTCAACCACTCCACCGGAACAATATTGCACCAGAGCTGGGAGAGAGCAAGCGAGCAAGGGACGTTCAAACAACCTGACAAACTTGCGCCGAATCTGCCCATTCGGCCCAGAGCTCGGCCTGTCCGTGATGCCAACCTCCCGAAGCTGAGTTCCGCGGACGCAGTTCTGCTCCCTCTGTCTCTCTCGTGGTTGGGTTGTCGTGGTTGACCTGTTCCTGCTGAATGCATAGGAAACCAGGTGGGACCACCCCCCCTGTCAAGATCAGAGGCCGAAGCAAACGGCCATACCCCTGCTTGCTGCATCCGGTGGAACTGAAGTGGGTCACCTATCATCCGTCACTCCCCCTCCTGATGACTCCTTGGGAAGCCCATTGGGGTGGCGACCTCTTCATTTCTCTGCGCTCCTGAGGGCTTTGCAGCCCATGCCACGTTTCGCAACGGGTGCCGTTGCCATTGACACTGAGAATGTGTGTGTGATCCTGTCCCAGGCCAACTTCACGGATCCAGATCGTTGTTGAGTGTGTGTGAGTTGCTTGCCCTAAGGCATTTGTTCCCCGTCTCCCCCTGCTGACGCGTTATCCCGACCAGTGCATCGGTTGGTGCCCCATATGGAGCGTGTTTACATGCCTATTGAGGTATATGCCTGTGTTATTGCCCTGTTTTCGAGGATGCGCTTCATCCATTGCTGTCTTCTCTTACTTCATA
Source organism: Eutreptiella sp. 'Long Island Sound 2002' (assembly GCA_964036045.1). NCBI lineage: Eukaryota > Euglenozoa > Euglenophyceae > Eutreptiales > Eutreptiaceae > Eutreptiella > Eutreptiella sp. 'Long Island Sound 2002'. Next base: position 136,223,398 of record OZ038380.1, on the reverse strand, counting down.
CGCCTGTGAACTCAGGAACTCTGTATCATACTTGGTGACGCCATGTGCATGTTCACACAGTCCTGTCCGGACCACTACCAAGCCACAGATTGTCCCTATAAGGGACACAAACTGACGTACAGAGGAGACCATGCCCCTACTGGCATGCTCACCATGTACATTCTTTCACATATGGTCCAGTCTGGACCGGTACCTAAGTACAGAATGTGCCTGTGATACCGTGTGTTGGGGACTGTGCCTGTGGCTGAGATCCTGAAGGAGCCAGGCTGAAAGCCCGTTTGCCTGAAGCGAACTCCCAGCGGTCCGCCACTGTCAGTCCAAGTGTGAGCCTACGGACTTGCCTCCGCAGACAGATGGTGACCTTCACTGTCCTGACCTTGGTGAGTCTGCCTTTAAACTGGTGGTTTTGAGGAGTCGACGCCTCCTCTCAGACTCCATTGGCACTGCCCCATGCATGGCCTTCCTGGTAGTGGGGCGAGGGAGAAGACAGCCTTGATGCCTGATCCCTTATGGAGGTGTGTGTGCGGCACTACCATTCACCTCTCGCGTTGTGGATATGGACATGGTGCGCCCTTGGAAAGACTCTTGGGGAGTGTCCCCAGGTCTGCGGCCTTGGAAAGCCTGGGTCTTCCTGACCAATCTCTGTGGTCGCCCACCCGCACCATGGCACACCTGACCGGCCGGCAGCGGACCGAACGTACACGCCCACCGACAACCTCCCCACACGGACACACACCGCTACCCCGACCGACGCCACCGCCACCCGGCCCTTCGACGACGAGCACCCCCACACCCACGGCCCCAACGGGGGCCTGACCCCCCAGGCTTCGGCAACGTCCAACACGGAGGACCTACCGGCCACGACGCACGGCGGGCCGGTGCCCCGGCGGCACCACGCCCCACCAACCGGACTGCCGGCACGGCCGGCGGAACCGTCATCTCCCGGCCGCCCGGCCCCCGGCCCAGGCCCCGGCCTGGATCCGCCACGCACCGCCACCCCGGCGGACGCCCCGCAGCCCGCGGACCCAGGGAGCCTACCCGAGCCGCCACCCGTGGCGGGAGGCCACACCCGGGGGGCACCGCCACCGGCGGACAATGGCGCCGAACCGCCTACACCGCCGACCCAACCGCAGCGCGACGCGCCTGCGGTGGGCGCGAAAAGACTGCGGAGACCCCCGCAACAAACGCCGACACCAGCACCAATGGGGGAACCTGGCGGGGGAACGGACCAGCCATCAGTGCGGAGTGCCGACCTGATGAACGAAACGGCACAGGGAGGCGACGAGGCATTGGCAGATGTCCAGCCTGACGCGGAACCCGAGGGGCCAGCTCCGGACATCGGGTGTGCGGACGGCCCCCACCAGCCCTCAGCCGCGGATCACGCGGGCGCCGCCCCCCGGGCGAACCTGGCGACCCGCGCAGGCGCGAGCACGCCAGGGAGGGTGCTGCAACAAGATCCACCGGAAACCAGCGCGGGGTCAGAGGCCCGGGAAACCACGCCCGACACGCCCCAGTGCGCGGACGAAGGAGGAACGTCACCCAGCGGGCACAACCGCGACGACGACTCCTTCAATGCCTTCATGGACTCCTGCAGGGATGATCCCCAGGCGGTCCCAGCACTGGAGACGCCACGCGTCCACCCGGAGGGGCAACGCGACCAGGCGGACGATACGCCCCTCACGGTGCCACGACAAGCGCACCTCCAGCGCGACTACACCACCCTGGGGCAGATTGCCACTACGGGCGAGCGGCAGGCGACCGCGAGCGGCGCGGCGTATCGGACTACGGACGAGCGCAATGCCCCAGGTGAGGGCACGCGCGTGGAAGCGGCCACCAACACCGCGAGTGAGCCTGTCGCCTCACCGCTGGGGGCCGCCCCGCCCTGGGGGCGGGGACACCTGGACTATGCACGCTTGGAGGGTGACACCAGCCACCCCAGCGAACAAGCGGAGCAAGAAGCGACCCAAGACCTAGGCTTCTGGATCCCCAGGCTTGTCACAGGGGAGCAGCTCGTACTGGCGGTCCGCATACGATGGGTACTTTCTTCGCGGTCCCACCACCTCGCGGAGGGAACACGCACCATGGCAGACGTCACGTTTGGTCATCCGACAGGGCACACGCCCCCCGCCACCATGGACCACCCCGGCCAATGGCGCTATGTCGCCACCCGGCTCATGGCGCATATGGGAGCCTACAGCCCAGATGAAATGAACGGACTGCACTGGCGGTGGCACCAGCGCGCCGCCCTGCGCATCCGTACGGCCATGCAGGACCATAATATCGGGGACTTCCCTGGATCACCGGGCTACCAGGGACACGCCTCAGGCCACCGGCGGCCACGGTCCCAAGACGTCCCGGAGCCCCCCAGGCAAGCGGCGTGCCGAAAATCACCGGAACACCCACGGGGTCCACTGCCCGTTAGGGGTTCCCCCTCTGGCACATACAGCAGCCCCCTGCGGCCGTTCGCCCCACAGAGGAGCCCGGGCAGTCCCCACGCCTCGAGGGTGCAAGGCGACACGCCGGAGCAGCGCCAAGAGACGAGGCACCCTGGCGGATCCCGTCGCCGCAGCCGCACGCCGCCCCCCGCAGCGCGACGAGTCGTCTGCAATGAGGATATGGACAGGGACCACGGGGGTCCCCGCGACCCCCACGCTTGGCAAAAATCATCGACCTCCGACCCCAGACGCCGGTCGAAGAGGCCCCGCACCAAGCGGACGCACATCCCCACTATTCTCACGCCGGCCGAGCGTGAGCGGCAAGCAGCGCTTCAAGCGGACCCTCGCCAGACGGCGGGCGAAACCTCCAGCTCATCCGCCGCCTCCCTCCCGGGGTCAGCGGCCGATCCGCTACCGAGAGGACCGCATGCCACGGACACGCGACCAAGGGAGCCCGCGCCCGACCCCAGCCCTACGCAAGGGGCGGGGGGGCAGCCCTCCCCGCAGTCCAGAAGCCGCCAGGCCACGGAGGGCACATCGCGGCAGCCGGGACACGACGCGAGCGGACCAAGGGCGGACACAGAGATGACAGGGACCCCCAGCCCCCAGGAGCCCGCTGGCCCACCGCCCACCGCCACGCCCTGCTCGATGCCCCGCAACGGAAACTCCCCACGGAGTACGTGCCCGGGGGACACCCGGGCGCCATCTCACGGCACCCCTACCCGGCTGACGCGGCACTGGACCACGACCTGGTGGCCATGCCCCCCCCGCCCCCCCGACCGCCACACCCACGGGCCACGGGTCCCTTCGATGAAGCGGAACTGAGGGTGCTCTACGACATCCACGCTTCCACGCCCTCAAGCGAGCTGGTGGCCGCCCTCCGGGAACGGCTCCGTAACGTCGACCAGAACAGGCTTTTGGCCGTAGTCCCCCTGCCACATGCCCCGACAACCCAAATCTTTGTGCGACAGCTCCAGGCGCTCGTCAGCCCCGGGACACAGGTATCTGATGACCTCATTGAAGCGTGGATCTGGTGGTTCAACACCCACCAACCGGCCCAAGGGGGCGTGTGGGTCCCACACCTGGGCTGGGTACACACGCTCATAGCGCCGCCGACGGACCCGAGGCCCGCACCCACCACCGGGGGCCGGGAGCGGGCCGCCCCACCACCGAGACCCGACAACCTCCGTATCCCACCGAACGAGGGCCTGGAGGCATGGGAAAGCGGGACCGCCCGTAGCAGGGGGCACAACCTCACGAACCTGACGGCACACTACCCGGAGACGGCGCGCGCAGCGCCCTCGCCGCGCAAACGTGACCCCGGTACCATCGCCATGATCGTGTTGGAGAATGGCCACTACTACCAGATGCGGATCATCCCAGATTAGCAGGACAACCATTGGAGCCTGGAGGCTGTCGACTCCATGCTCCGGGCGACCACGGACCTGCCAGACAACCCTACCCCCCTGCTCCCAGACAAACCCCCGGACCCCCTGACGGCCATTGTGTCGGGGACGGCAGGCACCTGGCACCCAGGCCGCGCCCTCTACTGCCTCTGGCGGTGGGCGCGGCGCCGCTGGCCGCACACCAGGTCGTGGTCAGCGGCGTGGAGATTCTACCTCGACGGCCGGCAGCAGATGGAGGCCATCCCGGAACCGACGGCGGGAACCCCCACTGAGCCCAACCTGTGCCCCATCTTCGCGATCCGCCTAATCCGGGCCGTGGCGCTGGGCGGGCAGCTGCAGCCCGCCATCCGCACTGAGACGGAGGCCCGGGCGGCGCACGCGGCCCTGGTGCACGAAATCTTCAGTGTCCTCCGCAGCGCCCTTGTACGACGTGTGGGTAACCCCCCAGGGCCCTGACCCGCGGCCGACCACAGGACCTGCAGCGACGACGCACCGCCGCACGCGCACAGCACGAGTCCCACACCGGCCACGCGCAGGAGAGAGACGGCGCGGCGGACCTGGGACTGCCTCCTCCCGCCAGAGGACCGGACGATGACTGTCACGCCAGCGGAAGCGGGGTCGGCCACAAACCACAACGACCCCGGCCGGGCAGACCTTCCCCAACAAGACCCCTCGTACAACCCAGCAACGCGCGGCCGCGCAACATGCTACGGCACCACCCGTCGACCGGACACACCAGCAGGGACGGCGTCCACCTGCCCGGCACGCACGACGGGCACCCAAGGAGTGGAGGCTAGCCTTAGCAGCCCATGGTGTCGGACACAAATACGACCCCAGCGACCTCTTCCCACATCCCCCGCACGGGGGCCGCACTTCCCGGACCCCAGCGACCCGCCTGCAACAAGGAGAGGGGGCAGCGCCACACCCCGGGCCGCCATCCCACCTGACCCTCCTCTCCCACGTGACGGGTCCGTGAGGGGCCGGGCAGAGGGGCTAGCCAAACACGCGGAGCCCGCGGCCGAACCGATGACCACGGGGGTGTTGTCGAACAGCGCACGCCACCGGATCTGGGCGCTGGCGCTGGGCAATTGACGGCAACCCGCTGTCCGCACTGAGGCGGAGACCCGGGCGGCACGCCCAGCCCTTGTGCACGCAAACTTCAGTAACCTCCACGGCGCCCCGGTGCGACGCATGGGACGCCCCCCCAGGACCCTGAGCCGCGCCTGGCCACAGGTCCTACCGCGACGACCCAGTGGCACATAGCCGCGCAACACACCCCAGCAACACCTGACGGTCCGACAAACCGACAAGACAGACGTCAACCTGCCCGACACATGCAACAGATGCCCGGAGAGTGGAGGCCGGCCTTCGCAACCTGTGGTGTCAAGCACGCACTGAAGCCCCACGACTTCCTCCTACAACCCCCCGGGCGAGGGCCACGCTTCTCGGACCCCGCGAGCCACCTGCAGCAGGGAACGGGGCGGCGCCACGCCCGGACCCGTCCTCCCGCCTCACCCTCCTCTCCCGCGAGCTGGATCCAAAAGGGGCCGGGCAAAGGGCCCGGCCAAATACGCGGAACCCGCGGCCTGGCCGATAACCACAAGAATGTTAACGAACCACCGGCCAGAGTATTACCGTCCAGTGCACCGCGGGGACCAGCGCGCACCTCCTCCGGGGAGTTGAGCGCCTGGGACGCGCAAGGTTACGACACGTATAACCTATGCGAATGGTACGGGGGGCACACTCCCCGCAGACAGTTAACAGTGTCCATGAGAGGGAGGGGGGCTGCAACACTGCCCGGTACTCCTGTCCTCCACAACCCTACCCGGGGCATGCAGGGGGCCACAAGCTCACCAAACGGGGCCGCGCCGACCCCCCTGCCAACAGGCACGGGTGTGTTAGGCCGACCCCAACCCGCCACGTCGGACGGAGCGTCCCGACACCACAGCACAAGCCGAACCACCCTAACCATCCTAGCCACCACAACCAGCACCGTGACACAGACACGCCACCCGAATGACCCGCAACGCACGACACGAGAAGGCGCACGGCAGACAGACAGGTACAAGCACGAGCACAGCACCACAGAGCTGGAACAACACCCTGGGGCTCCCATGGGGAGCACAAGGACACACCAAGGGGGACCGGCGGGGCCTTGCCACCGACTGGGGGTGTACATATGAGTGGCACAAGCGAAACTGGAAGTACGGCTACGGAGCACCACGAAATACCGGATAATGGATTGTGCATGCCACACTGCCAGGGCAGGGCAGGGAACAAGGCACCGACAGGGGAAAAATTTGTTTACAGCGGTCCGACCACTTGTCGGCCCTACGCAGCCCCACGCTGCACCCCTGCGCAGCCTCACGCTGCTGCACCCCTCCACGGCCCCATGTCGCGCCCATGCGCGGCCCCGCGCTGCGCCCCTGCGCAGCCCCACACTGCTGCGCCCCTGCGCCGCCCCAGCCTGCTGCGCCCCTGCGCCGCACCGCGCTGCCCGCCTGCGCAGCCCCACGCTGCGCCCCTCATGGCTTTTCTCCCCCGCGGCGGGTGGGCGGCGCACAGTACAAACGTACCGTGCCGGCACTACACACCTGGCACCGACCAAGATCGCAACAAGCGGAACACCTGCACACAACAAATCCGACTGCGCGAGCGCCCGCTGCGACAACAGGGAACCAACGCCGAACAAACCAACCAAGAGGCGACTAACACGACCACACACCGCCAGAACCACTACAGCGGACGCAACGTGACCGTGAACAGACCGCGCGCACACCGACCAGCGCCAAGCTGGCCGGGCGTGCATGGGCCGGTGCGAGAGCGACGTCCAAAGAGCTAGCGACACCGTGGCAAGCCGCGCCCCCCGACCACCATGGCCACAAACACAGAGGAACACTGTGACTCTACCGCTGCGGACGCGGCCCACGGCGTTCCCACACTACACTACACGACACTTGTACAAACCAAGACGCAACAAACCGACGCAGACACAAACGTGCTGGCTAAACCGGCGGGATTCGACGATAAGACCACCGGCAGCAGCGCAACGGAACCCACACGAACCCAGCCAACCATGAGGCGGCCATGACAACCGCGCACCAACCACACCACAGCTGCAGCCACCACTTCACCGTAAACAGACCGCACGCAAGCCGGCCAACGCCGAACCAGCCACGCGTGCACGGGTCGAAACGGAAACGGCGCCCAACAGGTTGGCAACACCGTGGTGCGCCACGCCCACCGATGACCGTACCCACGAACACAGCAGAACACCGCAACGCTGCCAATACAAACGCGACCAACCAACGGTAACAAACTACACAACACTACAGTTGGACAAACCACGACGCCACTGACCAGCACCGACACGGACATGCCGGCTGCATAAACAACATTCGGCGGAACGACCACCGGCAGCAGCGCAATGGAACCCACGCAAACCAAGCCGACCATGAGGCGGCCAAGACGACCGCGAACCAACAACACCGCAGCTGCAGCCGCCACTTGACCGTAAACAGACCACACGCAAGCCGGCCAACACCAAACCAGCCAGGCGTGCACGGGTCGAAACGGGAACGGCGTCCAAAGGGTTGGTGACACCGTGGTGCGCCGCGCCCGCCGACGACCATGCCGACGAACAAAACTTGGCTCTACCATCACGCAACCGACCAACCTACATTAACAAACTACACCGCAACCGTACCATACGACCAACCAACCGGCCACAACGACCTACTTCGAACCCCCGGCCCCCTGGGAGAGCGCAAGCTCGACCGAGTCAGGAGGTGTGAGTGTGCGCCACGGCATGCGAGTCCCGTAGCACGTGCTTCCTCAAGTCGCCTCACACCTACTGAAAACCAACCCAGGTGGGGGTGCCTGCAGGACAGGGCCTTTGGCCTGGCTCCCGGCCCCTGGTCCCCAGAATCCGGAGGTTGATGAGGATGTGCGGTGGGACCCTCCCCCACGTATCATCCGCCCGAAGGAGAGGAATGTGAGACTTCGGTCGAACATGGGTTACCTCTCTGGGCAGAACCCGCTGTAGGGTACTGCTCGCGGCGACCCCGCCCTTCCCCCATGTGGGGGAGCCGCTTTGTGGGGGCACGTGCAGTAGGGCCGTGGGTGGATGAGCAAAAGCCCCTTGGCAAGTCCCCCCTGCGGGGCAACCCCAGTTCCGAGTCGACCTACCTACCTACCTCTCTGTGGTCGCTCTCCACCCACACCTATGATTTTAAATCTCATTTCGTCACATAACTCAGTATCTTGGCTTTTTCCGCAAACAGCATGGAAATCTCTACATGACTGTGCAGTCGATTTTTGAGAATCCGAATCTTTTGGAGAATCCATTTCTGATCTGGCATCGCACTTACTAAGGAGTTCCCGTAATTGCAGATTCATTCGCGATTTAGCGGCAGCGACGCGAGCGTAAATAGTTAGTTTGGTCGATTTAGGGCGTACCTTTCACGGCGGGCAGGAACTGAGCATATGAGGTTGCGTAACTAAGCATACTTGACATCCTGAGCACTTTCTTTGTCCCCTGTCCTGCCCTGCCGTAAGGTTATAGGCAATGTTCATCCTTTTTTCCCCCTTTTGACACTGAAAACGGCTACAAACGGCCTTCGTGCGCTTCATATAACCCCAGCACCGGTACAAGGGCAATGCTCTATTGTTGGATGGCCTATAAAGAGGCGATGCATCCAAATATAATGCTTGTAGGGCTCGTTGCCATGAAGTTATAACATGAATGTGGTTATGTAGAGAAAGGACCTGTTCGGAAGGTGACAATGCCATTGAGGAAGCATAGGGGGTAGTATGAACAAGCAAAACAATCAAAGAGCGACGTATGGTGATAGCACCACGATGGAACACTTCTTGTACCATGTTCAAAGCGTCTATGTCGCATTGCCGTGAGGATGTGTATCTTTTGTGCGTGCATTTTGCTCGTATGCATGGACATTCTTGGTGACTTCTGACACTAAAAACGGCTACAAACGGCCTTGGTGCGCTACATATAACCACGGCACCAATACAAGGGCAATGCTCTGTTGTTTGATGGCCTTTGAAGAGGCATTGCATCCAAATATAATGCTTCTAGCCCTTGTAGCCGTGAATTTATAACATGAATGTGGTTATGTGGAAAAAGAACCTGTTTGCAAGGTGTAAATGCCGTTTAGGAAGCGTAAGGAGTACTATTAACATAACAAACAATCAAAGGGCGATGTATAGTGATAGGACTGCTGGCAAGATCCTGCAGCTGCACGTCAGTATGATTTGGGATCCTAGTGTGCATTGCCCTGGCCGTTCAGCCAAAGGAATATCTTTTTCATCGGGCAGTCACTGCGTTGATGTTGGAGGACCACAACTGGTTGTTTGTGGATTTTTGCCAACTGCAAAAATGGGCTGGCAGATTGTGGGCTTGTGCTTGAGCTGTTTGCAGAAGGCATGTGCAGTTGACAACGCAGACCTTTTTCCGAGTGTCTGAGAGCCAGGTTTGCCGCATTTGGGAAACTGCTGCTACTCCCAAGGGCATTGTTGAAGAATGGAGATCAGACCTCTATGCTGGGGCATTTCTTCAATTTGTTTCTGTGCCCTGCAAAGACTGCGCATGCATTGTTGATCCGCCACTGAAGGAATTGCCACCGAACACTGAGCAGAGACGGTCAGAGCGCCTGCCAAAAGTTGAGCTGCTGGCGGTGAAGGCAGAGATGACCGCAAAAGCCAAAGGACAACCAAAGCCGAAGCCACCCCCAAAACGAAAAAAACCATCGGAGCCCAAGCCCCTAGCGCGCCTAAAGCGCGACGGGACGAAGCAAGAAAGCAAACGGAAGGCCCCGAAGGTAAGGATGCCGAAGGTGGAGGGCGCACCTCAAAGAAGGCTTTTGGAAGACCTGTTGGCAGAAGCTTTGTCAATGATGACCCAGTCTTCAGGATCTGCAAAGCGTGGCACATTGCAACAGGCCCAGCAAACTGTGAGGCCAGAAGCTTGCCAGGTTGGGCAGACTACAGATACAGGAGGTGGAGAGGATTCGGAGGCTGCTCGCACCTCTGGTGCTGCCACAATGCATTCAGGGGGGGACACGCAGCACCAAAGTCACGCTCAGCCGCAGGGTCCTGTGCAAATGCCCGTTGCCATGCCCATGGCCATGCCCATGCCAGCCATGAACGTCCACCAGATGCAGATGCCCATGCATCTCATGCAGCCCATGCAGTCAATGCAGCCCATGCAGCCCATGCAGTCAATGCACCCCATGCAGCCTATGCAGTCAATACACCCCATGCAGCCAATGCAGCCCATGCAGCCCATGCAGCAGTTCTGCTCTCCACTGAGCAACACGCAGCCCTTTGGCTTTCCTATGTACAGGCCGTATTGAGAGCGAATTTTGTTTCATTTTAGAGGTTCCCAGCACCCTACATTTGTGCTTACAGTATTTTCTGCTTAGGAGGTGTCTTATTTGGTGACGTTGTTGGCATTCACTCTTTGATTGATTGCCTGCCTTCATTTCTCATTAGAGCCTTTTTGGAGGCCTGTCACATGTTTTTGATTTACAGACAGTGCAGATGTCATCAGTGCATTGCTGTCAATTTGTCTGATGTGTGGACAAGGTAGGAGCCTCTGTGCATTGCTGTGTTCTTCAAATTTTCTGCATCAAAGGCACTGTACTGGACTCTGTATCATGCAGACCTCTGAGTTATTTCGCAATTTGGGCCATGAATGTTGTTGGTATTGAACTATGGCAGGAGTCATTTCAAGTAAAAGTTGCATGCAGGTAGTTAGTGCCACGTCTGGTGAAATCTGGTAAAACGCCCCCCCCCGGGGGGCCTATTTTCGGAGAAAACGGGTAAGTGAGCCTTTTGAAAATGTTTTCGTGAGGTCCCCCACTATTTTGGGTGTGCTGAATCCAAAGAAATTACTTCTGTTGTCCGAAAAATTCCTTTTTGGGTACGTTTTGAGTAAAGTTGTATGCATGTAGTTAGTGCCACGTCTGGTGAAATCTGATGAGACGCCCCCCCCCCCCGGGGGCCATTTTTTGGGGAAAACGGGTAAATGAGCCATTTGAGAATGTTCTCATGCGGAACCCCCCCGTTTTCGGGGCGCTGAACCTAAATAACATGCCTTTGCAGTCCAAAATGTTGCTTTTTGGGTACCCTTTGAGTAAAGTTGTATGCATGTAGTTAGTGCCACATCTGTTGAATTCTGGTAAAACGCCCCCCCCCCCCCGGGGGCCACTTTTTTGGAAACAACTGGTAAATGAGCCTTTTGAAAATGTTCTCATGAGGACCCCCCCTATTTTGAGGGCGCTGAATCGAAAAAACATGTTTTGGCAGTCCAAAAAATTCTTTTCTGGGTACTTTTCGAGTAGAGTGACGTTTTGACCCGTAAGATCATAGCTGACGGGACCACCTCAGTCGTCGCGTGACGCCTATGTTGGCCGTGTAAGCTACTGGCACTGTGGTGGTAACCGTCACAGCTGGCACCCAGGGCGCCTGGTATGGGTTAAAGGGTCCTTTGGATCCCAAAAAACTGCAGCAGGGACCCGTGATTGGATACTGGATATTTTACCATCATTTACAGTCATCTACAGGCTGTACTTCTCGATTTTTGACGGTTTTCATGCGTTCTTTGGAGATTTTACCGTTTGTGTGCAATTTTGGGGTCATGTGGAGATCCTGACCCAAGTATGTGCCTGAGGAGGAGCCCCCCCAGCGGCTGTCCTGGTTACCCGCTGCCATGCTTTGGTGTGATTGAGCGCCTGCCCCCGTGGTTTGCTCTAAGGAGGGGGGTGAAGCGGTACTCAGTGTAATAGGCTGGCCTGGGCAAGTAGGACAGGGCTGCAGGCCCTGGCGGCGGTCGCACGTTTTGCACGTCGCCAATGCAATCGCCACAGTCGCAGACAGCGAGATTTGTAGGGATTCTGTGGATTTTGATGATTGTTTGTTTGGGGTTTTTATTATTGAATATCAATTGCAATGTTTGATTGTTGTCGCTGTTGCATCCCGTTTACGGGTGCACCATTTGCGATTTTGTGTTTGTTTCCAGTTCCCCTCTCCATGTAAAAATGGGTATAACATGGCTGCCGTCAAATTAAAATGCTGCATGCGACGCCAGCTGGCATGCAGAGCCCAGCGTCAAGGACATGAAGGCCCGTGCAGTGCACCGGCAGTGGACAGCTCCCAGAATCAAGTACCTGTTGAGCGTTGTGCAAATGTGCAAGGGTGAACATGGAGGGAGATAAAACGAGTGGGTTCAGCGCAGCAAGCAGAACCAAGGAGCGTCAAAGAGTTTGAAGATTTGGGCAAGCCAAGGCCTTAGGCAAAATGACGCTTTGTGGATTTTGTGGGTTTGTGGAAAAGTTGAAAGATACAGAGTACGGCACAAACAAAAGTGTTATACAAAATTTTCATTCAAGTGAAGAAGGCCGCAACGAGTGCGCCACCGAGGGCACTGATGGACGGCGCCATGACGGTGCTGAAGGCTGAAAGAGTGCGCTGAAAACGGCGCTGAAACAGCGCTGAAAACTGGCGCCCACAGGCGTTATAATGCCGCACCCGAGGGCGCTGAAGGCCAGTCTGCAGAGGGGGCGTAAAGGAACAGCACCAGCGAGCACCCTGAAGTCTTAGGGTGTTGGCAGTGGTGCCAGTGACCGTCTGGATGACCTCCCGTGCTGGCACTGAAGCCAGCGAGCATTGGAGAAACTGTGCCGCAGTGAGGGCGCTCAGAGACAGCGTGGACGTGTGAAGGAGTGCGCCAGAACCATGATAGCGTCAGTTGCTGTACATGCTCCAGCGAGGACGCTGAAAGATTGCGCCAGCGAGGGCGCTGAAGGAGTGCGCCACTGAGGGCGCTGAAGGAGTGCGCCAGCGAGGGCGCTGAAGACTGGCGCCCGCAGGCGCTGTTGAGTCGTACCACTGAGGGCACTGAAGACCAGCCTGCACCAGGGGGCGCTATAAACAGTGCCAGCGCAGAAAGAGGGCACTCCATTAAGAATGATGGGAATGTAAATTTTGATTTTACTACAGAGGCTGCAACAGCGCCAGAAGGTATGCTGTTCGGCATGTTTGCATGGAATATATATGCACCTTTGCCCTGGTTTGTCGCTGTGGATCCTTTTTTGTTCAGTACTACAGGCGTCAGCACAACAGGGCTGAGGTGCTGAAAGTGGCTAGGTGTGAAGTGGATGGGCGGGTGGTAAGCTGCAGCGTGTGTTTGTGATTGCCTAGTTGAGGCCCCATACACTGGTGGGCAAGTGCATGGCGGGTGGGGTTCTTTGTGTGGTTGTGGGTACGCGTAAGGGTCAGCCTCTACGACAGGGGTAGTGGGGGAAGTGGTCCAGGTAGGACGTATGCAAGGGATGTTGTCAAGCAAGAGTAGCTCCCTTGAAACCCCAATAAGTATCCCCCAGAAGCCGGCTGCGTTTGATGCCCAGTCCAGCAAAGACTCCATCACCAAGACTGCAGCTCTGCAAGCAAGCATGCACGCCCCCACGCCCCGAGTTATGCCTTTGTTTGGGTATTGCCATGGACATCCATTGGTCTCAGCTATGTATCAGACTCCCCACGCTCCGTGTAGTCTTTTATGAGGGGAGTGTAACAGGCTGGCCTGAGCAACTAGGACAGGGCTGCAGGCCCCGGATGCTGTCCCGCCTTCGGCGCGTCGCCAATGCAATCGCCACAGTGGCAGAGGGCGAGATCCGTAGGGATTCTCTGGAGTTTGATGATGATTTGGTTGACGTTTTTCTTATTAAATACCAATTGCAATGTTTGATTGTTGTTGCGGTTGAATCCCGTTTACGAGTGCATCATTTGCGATGTTGTGTTTGTTTTCAGTTCCCCTCTCCATGTAAATGTAGGTGTTAAGCCTGCCGTCGAAGTACAATGCTGCATGCGACGCCAGCTGGCATGCAGAGCCCAGCCGCAAGGACATGAAAGCCGGTGCAGTGCACCGGCAGTGAACAGCATTCCGAATCAAGTACCTGTTGAGCGTTGTGCAAGTGTGCAAGGGTGAACACGGAGGGAGATAAAACAAGTTGGGTCGACGCAGCAAGCAGAGCCAAGGAGCGGTCAAAGCGTTTGAAGATTAGGGCAAGGCCAGACCTTAGGCAAAATGACGCTTTGTGGACTTTGTGGGTCTTAGCCCGCGCAAACTGCAGCCTGTATTGCGCGTGAGAGGCGCAAAAAAGGACCCGTTCACAACAGGACAAAAAAAATATTTTTGGGGAAGTTTGATGAAGGTTATTCTAGGCGTAGTGAAATAGATTGCTTCTCTTAACATTGTGCAACTCCGTGTTCTCAAATGGGACGTTTTTTATGTTTTAGGGCCTTCTGAGTGCGCGAGGCCCCCCGCACTCAAGATATTCAAATCAGAGTTTGTTACGAAACATAAAAACCATAAGGACTGGCGTTCGCGGAAATCCACAGTTCCCATACGTTATTGAAACACAGGTTGTGTTGATGAAGGAGCATTGAAGGCGTATGACAGTCAGACTTCCCATGTTAGATGAGACACATATACTCTAAAGTAAAAAAGAAATACAAATTTCGGCATCCGGAGTGCGCGAGGCCTCGTGCACTCAATTCACTTAATGTATTTATTCTCAGAATGCATAGACGAGGCGTATGATTGCAGGTACAGTACCAGACGGAGAGACACATTTGATTTTTGCGGTGTATGTGTGTGTAGACACAGTGTTGGTCAGATATAACACGGCATACAACATTGTCCGACAGAAACAATCAGATTCCGAGGCGTCACGCACTCAAACCACACAAGAGAAAAAAACCGCAGGCAGGTGAGGCTACGCCGGTATTTACATTCCCTTTGACGGCTACCACTTGTGACAGTCGATCATACATCGGTAACCTTCGTCATATTTAGCAGGGGATCAGGGGAGTGATTTGCTTTTTTCCAACAGCCACTCAATGGCAGACGTGTCCAGTTCTAATAGCGGCCGTAGCCTTCGCTGCCCGAAAGATGGGGTTTTTTTTCCCGACTGGGTATAGAAACGGTAACAGAACAGGAAATTGTGGTCTGGAAAACGGTTTTCGGTTACTGGGAACGGAGCGCACGCAGACACCAAATACAAATTGCGGCGGCAGCATGCGCACCACAAATGACGACAGGAAAACGCCAGATGTTTTCAAAGACGCCTTTTTTAGAGAACGCTGCGCGAAACGATAATTCTAATATGTGCCCAAATTGAATTTAACACGGCCCTGGCTGCGCCGGCGGACCCAGCGGCGATGCTGTTGCGGGATAGCTGACTCCAGGAGGACATGGCGGGCAACGCCCTATGGCTCCTTTCGTCGAACCTGCGCAACGGCCTCGTACCGCCAGACCGGTCCCTCCGGGACACGCTCCGGCGACGCCGGGTGCCGGCGGCCTGTACCGACAAGGAGCACCTCATCACCGGCATGCTACCCCAGGAGGGGGGCTTTGCCATCATGCTCCAGGAAACAGGGATCGCCACCCGGGCGCAGGAGATGCACGTGGCCGCGGCGCTCCGGGACAAGGGGTACACCCCCTTCTTCAGCAGCCGGCTGGCGGAGACGGGAGCCACTTCGACCTCGAGAGGGGGGGTCCTCCTCACCGCGGTCAGCAGCAAGTACGTGGCGGAGCACGAGGTGCTCAGTTTCACGGAAATTGTCCCCGGGAAGGCCGCGGCCCTGGAGATCCGCAGGGACGGGGGAGGCCGCACCCTCATCAACGTCCACGGGCCGCAAGCAGGCTGCTCCCCGTGGGCCGGACGGGCGGCGTTCTGGGCCGACATACAAATGTATGCCACCGCACGCAGCCTCGGTGGGAGACACCCGGTGGTAATCGCCGGCGACACCAACATCTACATGGATGCCACCACCACCCCAGCCACGGAGCGCTTCCGAGCGGGCTGGGAGGCCTGTGGTTTCCGGAGGGCCACGGCAGGCGGCAAGGAGGACATGACCCCCACGCTCCACCCGTCCCAGCACAGGGTGGACACCTTCCTGGTCAACGAGCCCCTCCTGCTGTGGTCCCTGCGGGAAAGCGTCTGGGCTCGCGGCATGGCACACCCCTGGGTGATCGGCTCAGACCACCTCCCGGTCCGCCTGGCCCTGCAGGGCCTCCTCAGCGCAGCAGGGGGCGCGGTGGTGCCGACCCCCTACAGCCACATGGAGGGTCGCCTCCTCCAGTACGACGCCGAGGCCGCGCCCGTCGAACACTGCTTGTGGGCGGCGGTCACCGCCGCGCAGGATGACCCCTCCCTGGGGCCCTGGCTGGGTCCCGCAGAGCAGCACGCCTACGGGTCCATGCCCGCGGCCGTGGTGGACAAGGTGTTGGAACACCTCCACACGACGCATGACGCCCTGGCGCGTGTGGTGGGACGCCGGCAGCCGTCCCCGGCGGGGACGGACCCGGCGGAGGGGGACACCCGGAGGGCGGAAAGCGGCTCCAGGCGGCGGTCCTCCGCTATGACAGCCTGGCAGCGTGCGCGCCAGCGGCGTACCAGGCGGACGCGGTACGGCATGGCATCCGGTCCGAGGCGGCGCTCCGGCTCGCGGAGGAGCTGCGGGGGGCGTCACCCGGGTTCCGCCCGACCACACAGGGCCAGCTACACTTAGCCCACGCAAACTGCACCCCCTTTTGGAAGAGAAGGACCTAAAAAATGACTCCCCAAAAAAGTATTTTTTTTGGACATTTGCAACACACATGACCCAGATACCACCGAAAAAATACAATTTTACCCAATTTGCTGCTTTTTTCCACTTTTTGTTTATCAAAATAAACTATTATTTTGTCTGATTTGAGGGGTGTGTTTTACCAATCTTGTCGTTTTTGTATTTCAAAAGCCAACTGGTGCGTGCCTGTTCGGGAGCTCATTTTCAAAATATGACATTCTGCGGGTCTCCAGTTGCACCTATGTTTGTCCTGCGAAAAAAATTGCTGTTTTGTGTACCTGAGTGCGCGAGGCCTCGCGCACTCAAGGTCATGGAAACAATTGTGTACAGAAGGCAACAAAAACAGGACACGAAGTGCACAACGTACAAACACTGAGATAAAAGCTCGGCAAAAATGTACAAGCCCTTAAGGGCATATAATTGCATTCGCGTCGAAGGCGAGTGCGCGAGCCCTCGCGCACTCATGACTGCAAAAAGAGGCGAAACACTTGGGTGAATCGTGACTTACTTCTTCTTCGGTCCAGCAACCTTAGCCAACCTGGAACCCAGGCTTCTTGCCGCCAAACTTGTCCCACTTGGAGAGGCAATTGTACCTCAAGACGGCTGGGCACCAGAACGCGAGGGCGGCTTGATCTCTGCACTAGCACTGGCAGCAGTCTTCGCTTTCTTCTTCGGCTGTTCCTTACCAGATTCAGGGCTTGCATCGAAGTGAGCGGCGGATGCCCGCTTGCGCTTCTGCTGGGTCTCCAGTACTTGCTCCGGATCGTCTTCTTCTGACTCCTCGTCAGCATCGTCGTCGTCTGATTCCGCGGGCTTGTCCGATTCCTTCTCTTTCCCTTTTGCTTGCTTCTTGCTACTCGAGGGTGTTCCTTTTCCGGCTGCAGTACCCTGAGTTGGTACAACTTTGGCAGTCTTCTTCACCTTGGCTTGCATTGGCAAGGTAGGTGCAGGAGCACCAGGCTCAGTGTCGTCAGCGGGGGCCTCAGTCACGACATCTTCCTGGACGGCTTCTGCAGCATGCACCTGCTGGTGCCCTTCATGCCCTCGTTTGCTGTCCAAAACCCACAGTGGAATGCCACGCTGGAGCCACTCTTCTTGAGTATCCCAAGGTGCAGCTGTTGCTCCCTGCTCCGTCTGATCGGCCTCCAGCATGTACCGCATGACGATTGCATGCTGCAGAGCACCTCCAACGGCATTCCCTAGGTCCTTTTGCTTGATCGCTGACACAGCCAGAAACGCCACTTTAGTTCGGACGTCAGACATCGCAATCTTTGCGGCCATGGCAGGCGTGTCATCCACAACAACCACTGCATCAGGATGCCCACTGCACAAAAGGTATTTGTCCAGGTACCACAGCACGTGAATCAGAGGCATGAAAACCACCGAGGTTCTTCTCCTGCATCTCTTCGAAATGTCCAGCGGAATACGACACATAGTTCGGCAACTGTAAATGTGATGAATATAGACGAAAAACGGAGGCAGCAGTGCGCGAGGCCTCGCGCACACAACGGCATCGTAACAGTCGAAAGAAGCAGATATACCTGCTTATCCCAGCGACTCGTTGTTCCGATCCACATACAGTGCTCGTCGAACTGATACGTACTGCTGGTCACGGGACCCGATAACCAAGAGTACACCGGCAACCGAACATGGTAGAATGGCACTGTGGTTGGATCCTTGTCCTTCTCCACACGCCATAGCCTCTGCATGTCGCGGCCAATACGGTGCACAACATCAGCCTCGCCATAGAAAATGACGTCTTTCCCCAGCATCATCACATCGAACAGCCACCTGGGAACAAATCCTGCAGAGTCATATTCAATGAAAAGGTCAGCGTTGATGATCCACAACGGGTACTGCAGATCCCGGAAACGGCCTGGCGGTGTCTCTCCAATATCCTCAATACGGCAGGCTGTCAAAGCGAATTTGCTCGCTTGCTCGTCCTGCTTGGAGACATTGATCACATCGCCATTACTCAGCTGTGTCTGTGACGGTGCCGATGATGGTGCCTCAGTCTTCCTTTGCAGTTGTTTCCGCACGGCCAACGTCTGTGGTAATGGAGGTGCGCCCTTGTCCCCAGTGCGCCACAAAGGTGCACTGAGCAGCGTCTTCCATTTTGGCCACGGCGACCGAAACTTCGTACTTTTTGCGTCCACCCAATAACCCCAATTTCCCAGCCCAATTTTCAGTTGCGGCGTGCCCAGTGCTGCGACTTCTGCTCGGATCTTCGCATCGGCAGCTGTACGGATATGAAAAAGGTGGTGAAGTGCGCGAGCCCTCGCGCACTGCAGCTGCGACACTGACGCATACCTGCGGTCTGGTTGACATACTGCTTATTGTCCGGATTGTCAAGATGGAAAATAACCCATTGTTCCGTAATCTGCACGTCAATGCAGTTCTGGGTGGTCTTTAAGGTCGAGTCCTTCAGGTTCATGTGCGCACAGACTTTCTGCAATAGGCTCGGTAGATGCAGCCCCTCCAGCTTCTTGAAGGCATTCCTTGTAACTTCGTCTTTCCTGCTCTTACTCTCGAGGTTCCTCATACCAGTAACCGCCTCACGGCCACAGTATTACGCCAGGGAGAAGATGTCCCTCCAATTCTTGAATGTCGAGTCCTGCGGGGTAAAACAGTGTCATGGAGTGCGCGAGGCCTCGCGCACTGTAACCGTGCGATACACGAATACATACTGTATGTCCTGCTTCCTCCAAAGTCTCGGGTGCAAGAAACGCAGAGTTGACGGCAGCCTGGACAACAGCAATCTTGAACCTCTCAAAATCTTGTGGCTCTTTTTCCCGCTTCTGGTCCTCAATGTACAACAACATGTTGTCCAGCGCCTCGGACAGCGGAATCCACGTCACAGACTGGCTGCCAGCTTGTTGCAATCCTGCAACCTTGGCACGGATCCTCCAAGGCGTTTCGTACTTCAGAATGTCAACGTAGCAAAACTCCTGCCAATCCTCTAATTCTTTGCCTTCTGCGAGACGCAGTTGCTGAATCTTTCTGCATGTTTCTGTGCCATGTTGACCATTCAGAACGTAAAGGGAGCCATCTGCAAAGCAAATCATGTACCGAAGCAAAGAGAAGAAACGTCTTCGATCGAAAGCGAAGCGAGTCATACCACTATCCTCCCACGCCGTTACGCGCAACGGTCCAGCTGGTGGCAGTGCTTGGTATCCCGTCACTTTTCTGGCAACGTCGTCATAGTTGATGGATCGGATCTGTCCGCGCTCCTTGGTCTTGTCAATTCTCAAATCAGCAATCTTTACCTTCACGGCTTTACCATTCTCCTGCCGCAGCCACTGTGCCACTTCGACTGTGAGCTTCATCTCCGGTATTGGCTTCTTCTCACCCTTCTTCTTGCGTCCTTTCTTCGGCGTGTCCCCTTGGTCGGTCCCTGGTGACGACTCCATGGCCTCTGCGTCTGGTGCTGAACGTTCTGGCGACCCTGGTTCACTCATGATGCCAAAAAATACCTGAAAAGGGCAAATGGCATGACATGAAACACGGTCATTTGAACTCTGAAATCAGTCGAAACGGTATTTTGCAGGTGGTTTTCGCAAATCTGTTCCACAACCGTCTTTGTTGTGACTTAATCCACGGCACTTAGCGAACTACTCAGTGCGCGAGGCCTCGCGCACTCACATCGCATTACATACCTGTTTTTCATAACGTTTAGTGCGCGAGGCCTCGCGCACTGCGGGTGTCAGTTACCGCAAGCGTTGCCGCACGTTGCGTGTTGCTGCTTCCTGTCTGTCGGCATCCATATCTGTTCTCCGTCCCACAACAGCATCAAGTTTCCGTTTCAGTTGGTTGGTGGGATTTGTTTTCTGGTCAATGAGGGCATCTAGTACGCTGTGACCAAGTAGCCGGTAGTGGTCGTAACCGAGGGGTGGTGTAGGTGAGGGTGGAAATCTCGGTAACCTCCGCGGCCAAGAAGGTGCAACGGTGCTTACTCTGTCCGACTCCCATTCCACATAGGCCATGCAAATCCGGTCTGTCGCCAAAAATCTGGTCAGTCGTTGTCGCATCCTGTGTACCAGGTTCTTGGGAACGTTTTGCACCCCAACGCGTTTTCCACCAGGACCAACCTTTAGTAACAAGTAATGGTTTTCCACCTCCTCAACAGTAACAGAACCCGTGTTTCTCGCCTTGTCCCGCACCAGCTTGCTCAACATCCCTTCTCCAAACTCCTCTGAGGTCGCCTGACCGGGCAGGTCCTGGTGCCACTTGCTGTTGTACAACAATGTGCACATGATTGTGCGTTCGTACTTCAGTACGGTGTCACACGGTCCTCCACGCAGCCTCCGCAACAGACACAAACTCAACTGCAACACCTCCTGAGCTCGTGTCCCTGTAGCGTTGTTTTCCCCCGACCAGTTGCACTCCCGTACCAGGTGACCCAAGTACAACAACAACGGGCACCATTCCGACAACAAATGCAAGACTGCGTTTGCCACTGCTGCCCTGTTGGCATGCGTAGTGTCACGACCACTGATCGCGGTTGCAGCTTGTGCCTTGCGCCGATACGGGCGTAGTATTCGGGGTGTGGCAAGCATCAGCGCAGCAATAGTTTTTTCCATAACTATCAGTTTGGGGTATGATAGTATGGTGGAACCAGGTCGTAGCAGACATTTCCGTAGGTAGGTTAGAATAGGCCAGAACACCCGAAAAGTATGAGTAACAACGAACTTGTAGGCATGCCAGACACCGTAAACTACAGGCACGTAACGCAGGTATGCACGCATGTTCCATCGTTGGTTCTTGGCACCGTACAACAACTTTAGTACCCTGTAGTGTATGTTTTCGTCAACCAACAGCGGTAGAACTCTGTTTGTCTGTTGTGCTACGTCCCTTGCAAAGTGTAACAAGTTTAACAGACCAACACCACAAGTTACCTTCTCTTTTGACAGGGCAAACGGGCGCCACACCGGTGCCTGCACAGTCCTTGCATCCCTCCTCACATCCAACGGCGCTCTCACGTTTCCAGTGTCTGGTGCACACCCATCTGCATACCCCATGTCACGCAATGTCTGGTGGATTCTCCGTTCACGCTGTTGCAGAGCCCTTGCGACTGTCGTTATCCGTGCTGCCAGGTCCTCAATGGCTGGATGTCCTGCCCAATACGTGGGCCTCTGTTTCAGTTGAAGTACTGCCATTGCAGTACAGTTTTGCGACCGGTCACTTTCGTCTGGGTGTGTCGTGTATTGTGCCCGGTACAAGTTGTCTATCCACAGCACGCAACACGACGAGAGCACCAGTGACCACGTTGCTTTAAGTGCTGCTGCTGCCTGTTCGTCCACTGTATCTGCGGCAGCGTCTGCTTGCCCGAGTCGTACTTTTGTTCGTCTTTCTGTTTGCGTTAGGTACCCTGTTGTGTTTCCCGGTTTTTTCCTGTTTGGTACTGCCCGTTGACGCATCAACAGGTACAGGTTCCAGCCCTCCTGTCGCAAAATGCGCACCCAGCGCTTGTCCTCCTGTCTTTTAGCTGCTGGTAAACTGTGGCGCGTTCTTTTGTTGAACCTGAGTCGCTGTGCAAATGTTAACACCAGTTGCGCCGCCAGGTCGTTCCGTTTCAGTCCTTTCCACAGGTCATCTGCTGTTTGGTATGCTGGTTCTGCCGCGCATGCCTCTCGTAGTGCTGCTGCTCCTTTGCTTACTTCTGCAATCATTCGATGCGTTACGGATTTTCTGGCTCGAATTGGCATTTTGCGTCTTTCTCTGTGAAATTAAATTTGCGCACATATGTTGGTTATCGTTTCGCACAGCGACCTTTAAAAAAATGTCCTTGACAACATCTGGCCTTTTCCTGTCGTCATTTCTGGTGCGCGTGCTGTCGCCGCAAATTGGATTTGGTGTCTGCGTGCGCTCCGTTCCCAGTAACCGAAAACCGTTTTCGCAACCACAATTTCCTGTTCTGTGTCCGTCTTTAAACCCAGTTGGAAAAAAAAACCATGTCTATCGGGCAGCGAAGGCTACGCCGCTATTAAAACCGGACACGTCTGCCATCGAGTGGCTGTTGGAAAAAAGCAAATCATTCCCCTGATCCCCTGAAAAATATGACGAAGGTTACCGATGTATAATCGACTGTCACAGGTGGTAGCCGTGAAGGGGAATGTAAATACCGGTGTAGCCTGACCTGCCTGCTTTTTCATTTTCTTCCGTCGTTTAAGTGCGCGAGGCCTCGCGCACTGATTGTTTCCGTGGAACAATGTTCTATACCGTGTTATATCTGATCAACATGGTGTCTACACACACATACACCGGAAAAATCAAACGTGTTTGTCCGTCTCGTACTGTACCTGCAATTGTACGCGTCACATCCATTCTGAAAATTCAATACATAACGTGACCTGAGTGCGCGAGGCCTCGCGCACTCAGGTTGCCTAAATTTGTATTTTTTTTTCACTTTACAGTACATGTGTTTTCCCTAACATGGGAAGTCCGACAGTCATACACTTCCAATGCTCCTTGGTCAACACAATCCTAATTTTAATACCGTGTGGGAGCTGCGTTTTTCCGCAAACGCCAGTCCTTACGGGTTGTTACGTTTCGTGACAAGCTCTGCTTTCGATATCTTGAGTGCGCGAGGCCTCGCGCACTCAGAACGCCAGAGAAAAGTAAAAAACGTCACATTGAGGAACACGGAGTTGCACAACACTAAAAAAGCAATTTAGTTCACTACGTCTAAAATCACGTTCATGAAACATCCAAAAAAATAGTTTTTTTGCCCTGTTGCGAACCGGTCCTTTTTTGCGCGTTCGGCGCGCAAAACAGGGTGCAGTTTTCGTGGGCTAAGCTACAGGAGAGCTGGATAGGCAAGCAGCCGCCCTCGAGGAGGACATTCGCCAACTCTGCGCACTCCTAGCGGCAGACCGCAAGCGCGCCATCAAGGACTTCTGGCGCCGCCACGCCCCCGACATCGCCCAGCGATGGAAAGCCGTGCGGGGAGCCAGAGAGGTAGAGGCCCCGGCCCGTCAGGCCTCTGGAACGTGCGGGTCCCCGACACCCAAACGCTCCCCACGGAGGCCCACGACGTGATGTTCGCAGTTCGCGCCTTCTGGCGAGAACTGTATGACAAACGCCTGGTGGACCTCCCAGGCTTCCAGGCAGTCCTCGGCGGCCATGTCCCCCGGGTCCCTGAAGGGCCCTGGACACAGGTCCAGCAGTACTCCATGCAGGACCTGCAGTCCGCCCTGGACAAGGCCGATGGCAAGGCCCCAGGTCCCAACCACGTGGAGGCCCGTTTCATCAAGGCCCTCCCGGCACCCGTCCAGTGGCTCCTGGTCCACTCCTACCGGGCCATCCTCCGCGGCACCCCGCCGCCGATGCACTGGAGGGACGCGCACATCTGGCTCAGCCACAAGGTACCGGGCTCCGCCAGACCAAACGACTACAGGCCCATAGCCCTGGGCCAGCTGGACATGAAGCTGCTCACTGGCCCCCTCACCCAGCACATCGTGGAAGTGCTCACACGGCACGGAGTGGTCAGCGACTGGCAGCAAGGGGCCCTCCCTGGCTCCAACACAGGCCCCCCACTGTTCATGGCGCAGCGGCAGCTCCAGCGGGGAAGGCCCAACTACGTTTCCTCCTTCGACGCCCACAAGGCCTTCGACACCGCCCCGCCCGGCGCCCTCCACCTCATCCTGCGCCACCTCTCCGTGCCGCCAGAGGTCATCCACCTCCTGCTCTTCCTCCACACGTGTGCCAGGCTGCGCATCGTCACCGCACACAGGCTAACGCAGCCCGTCCACATGTCGCGCGGCGTCCGGCAGGGCAGCCCCGAGAGCCCCCTCCTGTAAGCGCTCCTCCTGGAGCCCCTGCTCAGGGCGCAGGGGCACCGCCTGCGCCAGCCGGGAGGGGCCGAGCACGGCCTCATCCAGGCCTACATCGACGACCTGCTGGTGGTGGCCCACACGCTGCAGCACTTCGCCGAGGTCGTGGAGGCGGTGGCGGCGTACCTGGGGATGATGGGCATGGAGCTCAACCACCGCAAGTGTGCCATGGCCACCACAGAGGGGGTCCCGGGCCTGCAGCTGCGCCTCTGTCCCCACTTGGAAAACCCATGGCACTGGGTACCAGCGGCGGACTCCGACCCCTACCTCGGACTCCAGCTGCAGCCGGACGGGGAGTTCTCCTTGCAGCGCAAGCACCAGCTACGCCTGGCAGCGGTGCACCACTGGTGCCTCAACACCCTCGCGCCACCCAGAGTGGTGCAGGACGTCATCCTGGCGATCCTCGGGGTGGTGAGGCAGTACGTCGCCCCTTTCATCGCCGACGACTCGAACACTGCACGCCACCTGGACCACATCACGGTCCAGGTCGCGAAGGACAGGGCGCGGTACGCCTTCGGCGCCTCGCGGGACAGCCTGCAGGATGACTCGACCCTGGGGCTCACACGGGTACCAACGCGGTGCCAGCAGGCAGCAGTGGCCCTCGTGGGTACACTCGTCCACCACCGCTCAACCTCCGTGCGCGCTGAGGTCACCAAGATGTTCTGGGAAATGACCGGCGCGCACAGAATATGTCCCGAGGTGCACTACCCCGTCCCGGAACTCTAGCGGGGGGTGACTGGGTCCACCGCATACCCCGGGCCCTGGCCGCCCTGGGAGTTGGGCTGTACAACCCCATCGCGTGCCCCAGAGCGGCCCATGTCCAACTACAGTCCCCGCCAGGCAACATCGTCACGCTGCGCACCGCCAACCTGCGACACCGCGACACGTGCCGCCTGACGGTGCCGCACACAACGCCGTGGCATGGGCACCACGGGCCACGCCACCCCTTCCCCGACAACGACGACCCGTGGCGGACGGCGGTGCGGGAATGCCTCAACCAATGCGCCAATGAACACCTCCACTATTGCCGCCGCAAGCAGGAGCCCACCAACCACCCCGGGTGGCGCGACGCCTTGGTCCACCTCTTCCACACCACCGGCACGCGGGACCCCCGCCTGAGACTCGTCCATCCCACGAGGGCTAAGCAGGACGCCCACACCGGCCCACGGATGACCCCGGCCTGCACCTCCACGTCGGGGGCTGCCGCTGCCGGGGCGGCCTATCCCCCCCTACGCCGGAGGCGGCGTACCACCCGCCGGCAGCCCTCATGTACATCCTCCACGACGTACTCGCGGAAAGCTCTGCGCCATAGCCCGCTACGACCCGCCGGGAGGGACCCCTGTGGACGATTTCCTCCACCACAAGCTCCGGCTGGGGGACTTTGCATGGGAGCTTCGCAACCACCGACTGGAGCAACTCCTCCGCGAGCCTCTAAGCGCGGCGGCCCGGGCACACCGATGGCTCACTGCGGCGGAGGGTGACCACCCTCCCCCCCCCCTCGCACCCTGACAAGGACTTCTTAGCCTCCCTCCGTGTCGTGAATGGCACTCTGGAGTGCCCGCCACAACAGGGCCCCCAGCCGTACCAGGACCTGCCGGGG
This sequence comes from Eutreptiella sp. 'Long Island Sound 2002', assembly GCA_964036045.1. Classification (NCBI taxonomy): domain Eukaryota; phylum Euglenozoa; class Euglenophyceae; order Eutreptiales; family Eutreptiaceae; genus Eutreptiella; species Eutreptiella sp. 'Long Island Sound 2002'. The sequence continues at coordinate 136,197,477 of OZ038380.1, read as the reverse complement.
GGTTATCGAAGCACCTACAAGACGCCCTCTTCCCACCGTGGATCATCGGGCGCGGCTCCGTGACCGCGTGGGAGGCGCGCATAGTGCATGAGGAATGGGCGCGCGAGTGGAGCCGGTGGTGCGCCGCCACACGCGCCCCGGAGACCCCTGCGCAACGATACGCCGCCATCCCGCTCGAGGGATGGGGGCCGGACACCCGGCCGAGACCCACCGTGATCCGCAGGGCGGGACCTGACCACCCGTGGGACGCGGCGACGGACTGGGGACGTGTCCTCACTCGTCAGGACACCCGTCCCCCCCCGCATCGTCCTTCACGCCGCCAACGTACTCCGGGCTACGGAGATACGCAAATGGGGACACGCCGCGGCCACCGTCCGGTGGCACCCCCCAGAGGACGGGGCCGTCCAGCTCAAAGCAAAGCTGGGGGGCCGGTATACGACGACACCCTGTCCCGGCTGGGCGACACCCAGGGGCCCTTGCTCCTCCTGCTCCCCACCGACATTGCAGCCGCGCTGCGCCAGGAGCTTGACAGCTGCGAAGGGCTGCGAGTGGGATGGGAGGCAGTCGCGGACGGCACCCTACTGGCCCTCCTCCACCGGGACGCCGCGAATGGGTGCCAATGGGATGCGCTGACGCCCCACCTCACCGGGCGCCACGTGTACATGGCAACCCCCCCCCAGAGGCACCCCTGCCCGGCGTGGGACGACCTCATCGCCGCCTTCCACGACCACGGGATTCTCCCCGACGACACGTGGCGGGAGGTCCAGCAGAAGACGCTCGGCAGGGACTACCGGCGCCGCGTCCCCGCCCGCCTGCTGGAGATCCGGGACCCCCTCCGACAGAGGTGGAACGACCTCTGGCTCCGCCATCTGGACCCTTTGTCGCCGCCCTCCGACCTCCCACACACCTGCCGGCTCTGTGGGAAATGTGACACGGTATCTTCCGCAGCGTCGACAGGCGCCAGCAGGTGCGCGCGATGCGCCCAGGTGGCCGCGTGCCCCTGGTCCGAACCTCCCGCAGGCCCGCACAGGCGCACAGAGGGGAAGGCCCTGCACCGGCGCATGGAGGGGGCACACGCCCCCTCACACGAACGCGCGGGCCCCGCGGGCGCTGCCCTTCTGTGGATCCACGTGCACCTGCGGGACCCCACATTCGTTGCGCACCTGTCGCATGTGTTCATGCCCTGACCCCCACCCGCCGCCCCCCTTTGCAGAGCCCGCAGTACACTTGCCACACCAACTGGGGGATGGTCCGGGACACGCCAGGGCCTGCCGCAAAGCGCAGGGGGCGGCCGTCCGGGGCCTGGTGGCACACGCGGTGGCGGAGGCGTAAGAAGGGCACGCTGCCGCACGGCGTGACCTGACGGGCAGTGCGAGGGCTTTCCTCAACGATACCGCCCTCCCGGCCCTCGGAGCCCTGAACGGAGCAGGGGCCCCTACGCTGCTGCGGGCGATGCACCGGATCGTGAACGCTGTCCAGCCGGGGCTCATCAGCCAGGAGGCGGCCCTCTACGAGCACTGGATGGAATGGCACGAGTCCAACCGGTCGAGCCGGCCCCTGTCCATGGGGGATACCCTGCAGCTGACGGGAGCGGGGTCCGCCATGTCCCTCCGCAGCAGCGCCCCAGCCCTGCTGCACACCCTCAGGACGCGCTACCCCGGGTACGCGGCCCTGTACCTGAACCAGGCGCGAGCCACATACCCGGGGGGGGTGTCCGAGCTGGATGCGGCGCTCCACCTTCTACACCCACCGGACGAGGACCTGGAGGTGGGCGAAATCACGGTGTTCGTGAAAGGCGCGGACTAGGCACCCGCCCGCCCCCGGCCGACCAAACCGGTGTACGACGGCACCAGGCCGACCCCCCCGTACGCCATTGTATGCAAGGCGTTCACCAGGGAGCCCACCTGGTGCCCCGCCCTCCCGCCGGCGACGCACGCGCGCCGTGGCTGGGCCAACCCAGACCTGTCCCCCTTCCTCTCCACAACCAGGGGTGCCCACCACAGGAGCAGGTCCTCTGGCAAGAGTGCCCTGGCACCCCCCTGCTCCTCCTCGTTGTCGTGACCCGCGGGGACCCGGAACGGGTCCTGGGGATCACCCCCACCCACCTCTATGGGGCAGTACCCTTACCCCGGCGTCCGCGGCGCGGGACGGGGTACACACCTTCCTGCGAACACAGGAGGTCACCGCCGTTACGGGGGTCCAACTAGTGCGCCTCCCCCGGGCACCTCCCGACGACCCCTGGGGGCCCAGGGCCCTGGGCCCCGCCCGGGACTGGGGGCTGTGGCGCGACGCGTGGGCCGCGTGGTTCCCCTGCCTCCCCTCCCAATGCCGATGGATGGCCGCCGGCCCCCGCCCGTGCGGGGCTGACGCCACAGCCGGCCCCCCACCCCCTCCCCCCCTCCCCCCTGCAGAGCACCGCACGGCACTGCCCACGGCACGGCACTCATGCACCAGGAGGTAGTGGGAGAGGCGCACCTGCCACCACGCATGCCTACCAGGATAACAGTGATGGCAGACTCCGATGGCTCCCCCCAGCGGGACCACCGCCACCAGCGCTGGTCCCGCTCCCGCTCCCCCGTCTCCCCGGAGTGGACGGGGGAGACCCCCACGGAGCGCGAGGAGCGGAGGCTGGCAGAGGCGGCGGTGCTGGTCAGGCCGCCACCGCCGGCCCAGGAGCCTGAGCCAGCCGAGGTCACCGCCCCCGCCGCCCAAGCAGCAAGCCCTGCCGCCCCGCCCCGGGAGGGGGCCCCAGACGTGCGGGAAGCGGAGACCGCAGCCCCAGCGAGCCACGCCGCGGCCCCGACCGCGGCCCCCGGCACGCCGCCGACACGGGGGGTAGCCCCGGTGCAGGAACCGGGCGCATCGCCGAGGGCTGCCGCAGCCGCAGAGAGGCGCGCGAGGGGTTGCGACCGAGGCTCCGGCGAGCCGTGCCACCGCCTCGGCCGGCCACGCCGCGGCCCCCAGCACGCCGCGAAAGGGGAAAAGGACCCCGCACGGGCCATGGGCGCCTCGCTGGCGGCCGCCGCAGCAGCAGCAGTGGGCAGGGAGAGCGCGAAGTACCGCGCCCACGCCAACCCCACCCACACACACACCAGTCTCTCCAAGCCGTTCGTCCCCAAGCCCTTCCCCCCGGGGCGGGCGCGGCACGTTTGCCCCCCGGCGCCCGAGCGCTCGCCGCCAGGTGTCACGCTGCCGCAGCTGCAAAGACAGCGCGACGCCGGCGCGTGATCCAGGAAGGAGGGGACGGCGCGCAGGCAGAGCTGCGTGCCAGCCACGGGAGCGCGGAGCGGGGGACAGGAGGCGACAGGGGAAGTGCTCAGGAGCGCCCGCAAGCAGCGGGCCAGGGCACGCGCGGCAGGGAGCAAGGGCGCAGCAGCAGAGGGGGGCAGAGCGCAGGCAGCGGACGACGCGAATAAGGGCAGGGGGCCGGGAAGGGACCAGGGCACGGGAAGGGCGCGCAGGGGCGCGGGCAGGGCGCCCAGGTGCAGGGAGCGGGGCGAGGGACGGTGGGCGAGCGGGTAGGCCAGGGCGTGGGGGACAGGGGGCGGGCCCCACAGCACGGGCAAGGGGCCGGAAGGGGGCCCAAGGGCAAGGGCAAGGGCCCCACGGGCCCCAAGGGACAGACGGGACGGGGCATGGGAGCCCGCGGGGGAGGGCGGGCCGAAAGGAGGGGGGCGGGGGGCGGGGCGCCCCCGCAGCTGGACGTGCAGCCGGTGAGGTGCATCCCCCCCAGCATCCAACAGATGCCGGTGCACCACACCCACCACCACCACCACCACCATCACAACCTCTACAACATCGACCCTGACGCCGGCGAGCTTGTCCCCCCCCAACCCCCACGACCCCCGCACCAGCCAGCCCCCCCGGCGCCGAGAGCGGAGCCGGCGCGGATGGCCTTGGCGGGGGGGGGGCGGGGCGCGGCATCGGCGCCGCAGGCACAGGGGCAGCGGGGGGAGCCGGCGCGAGCGGCAGAGGGGGCCCGGTTCTGGGACCGGGACTGGGGCACGGTCCCGGACCCTCTGAGGGATGAGGCCCTCCCCCTGGTGGGGGAGGTGTACGGGTGGTTGTGCTGGGCTAATCAGGGGACCACCAGGGGACTGAGGAACCGGCCCTTCGATGCCGTGCTCCTCTGGAGGGACGGAGGAAACCGAGAGGTACCCCCAGGGGGGTGGGCAGCCCCGGAGGACCAGGAGAGGGTCCTCAGGTCAGTGATTCGGGCGGCGTGGCCCGACAGGGAGCCGACGTGGCCGGCCTCCCTGGAAGGGGGGGCGGTACTCCGCATCACAGATGCGGACGCCAACAACTGGCTCCTCCGGGCCTTGCGCAGCGCCCTCGCCCACTGGCGCTACCGTCGGCGCAACCCGCCGCCGCCACAGCCCCAGCCCCCACACAAGCGGCAGCGCAGGTGACGGCCCAAACGGCGGACGGTGGGGGAGCTGGGCCCCCCGACCCACGCCCCCCCCACGGTACGGCGTGAAGAAGGAGCGCGCGCCACCTCCCGCGGGAGGGAGGGCGGCGACAACGAGCGCGGGGGGGAACCTACTGCCCCGCAGCCCGCTAACCGCTGACCGATAACCCTCATGGCCGCCCCCGGCCGGGCAGCGCCGCGCGACGACGGCGGGGGGGACGAGGGGCCCCAGCGAGGGCCTGCACGAGGGTCCAGTCCTAGGTAGAGGGGGGTGGGGGAAGGGTGCGACCCCCCAGTTGACGGCTGGCCCCCGGGGCAGGCACCGCCATGCCGCCCCCCCCTCGGCCGTCAGGAGGCGGCGCCAGGGGACCGAAGGCCCCCCCCCACTCCCCCCCCCCCCTCCCACTCAGGCCCAAGAGCGGACGGAGGCAGACCCAAGAATTGGCGGCCCCGCACCCCCCCTGAAGAGGCCGCTGCACCCGGGGTGCGGAGGCACCACGGCCGAGGCAGGCGCCCGCACGCCCTGCCTGCTGCCGTCTGACGGCAGACCGGCGGCGCCCAGGACAGCGCAAACAGAGCGGCCGTATCAGAGGCCGGCCCGGGGAAGACGGGGGCGCGAGCCAGGGCGGGGGGGTTTCCCCCCCCTTCCCCCCCCCCCCTGCCGCACTAACCCGTTGGCGGCCGACCGGGCCGCGCCCGACGCCCGCGGCCGCCCGGCAACCCCAACGGCACGAGTATACTCCGAGGGGGGCACGCCCGAGACAACAAATGGCAGGCCGACGCCCGACGGGGCCGGGGGGCAGGGGGGCGCCCCCCCCCCCTCGCTCCCCCCTCCCAGCTTGGGAGCCACAGGAGCGACCCTCCGCCCCCCCGGAGGCGAGGAGGCGCCCCCCCTCCCCCAGAAGGGACCGCGACGCGGGAGGGGGGGATGCTGCTCCACCTGCACACCGCGCGCCCCAGCGCCCCCAGCCGCCTGCTCCCGCGGGGGTCGCGGCCGCAGGGCGAGCCCACACCAGCGTGCCGGAGCAATGCGCGGACGAAGCTTGGGGGCGGCGCACGGCAGCGCACCAGAACAGTATGGAGGCCGCGCCCCACATGACCCTCCTATGACCACAGCCCACTCAGGGAGGGCAGAGGGGGGTTTCAGGTCTGCAGGGGCCCCCAGGGGAGCGGTCCACGGGCCGCCCCTCACCTCCCCCCATCCCGGGGCGGCTCCGCGACCCCGACCGCACGCGCACGCCGGAGAGGAGTGTGCCGACGGCACGAGGGGGGCCAGGATGGGGTACCGCGGGCCGCCGCCCAGAGGGGGAGCAGGGAGGCCGCGGCGCGACCCCCACCCCCCACCCCGCCCACCGGCCCGCAAGCTGCGGGGGCCCCGGCCCCCGCCCCCCGAGGCAGGGGGGATGGTCCCCCCTCCCCCCGCCCGAGAGAGGAGCCGGAGCGCGGCCCGCCCCCCCGCCCCAGCCGCCGGCTCCCGCAGGAACCGCGGAGAACAAGCGAGCCCGCGCCAACGCGCCAGGACGCCGCACAGATCGCGCCCAGTGACGGCGGGCGAGCACAAACCGGAGTGGTATGGGGGGCCACGCCCCCCATGGACAGAACGACACCAGTGACACCTGCTTTGTTGCCTGCCCAGGGAAGGCAGAGGGACGGAACGAGGCAGAGCGAACCCCCGCCCTACAGGCCCCCCCGGCCGCACAAACGGGGGGCACGGCGCACGCCCCACCCCCCCCCAGCCCGCCCCCCGGCACACGAACGCCACGGAACCGCCCCGCGGCACGCAGCCCCCACAGGGCGTGCAGACCAAGGGGACAGAGTAGGGCCCCCACACCCGCACGCCCGCGCCCACGGCACGTGGATAGCGGACCCCAACAGCCCGCCCAGTGGGCGGGCAGTCGGGGGAGGGGGAGCGCCTGACCCCAGACGCCCCTCGCAACAGTGGAAGGCACCCCCCCCGGAGACGCCCTCCCGCCAACCCCACAACCCCAAGCGATGTAGGGGGGAACCGGGACCGGACCGCCCCCCACCAAGCACGCCAGACGGAGCAAGGGACCGGGGCATGACACGCGGAGGGGCACGGGCCACGTGGAACAGACCTTTCAGCGCCCAGTGCCGGGACCGCGCGAGGTGCGCACGCCACACCACCCAGGGGAGGGGGGAGCGGACGCCGCGGGAGCGCGAGCGCACACACACACAGAGGGCACGCGCAGACTACCAGAAGGGCAACCGGACCGAGCACGCGGAACGCAAAGACCGCGTGGAATGGTGTACCAGCGAGCGAGGGTAAGGGACACCCGGACGGGACGGCCCGCAACACGGAGCGCGGGACACGCGGGGCGGGAAGGGGGAAACGGGAGAGACACAACACCAGGTACTGGCTCGAACCCCCCGAACCGGCCGCAAGCGCCGCGCACACACGGACGGGGCACTGCACCCGCCAAACCAGTAGTGGTGCACAGCGCCACGCCCCAATGCCTAGGCTAGGCAGCCTCCGCGCCAGCCCAAGGGGGTCCCACTGGCGACAAGCCAGTAGCACGGGCCCGGCGGCGCCGGCGCCCCGGGCGACCAAGCATTAGAAGGGCGAAGCAGTGGGAAAGCGCCCGCAGCCACAGCTGCGAATTGATGCACTGACCGGGGAGTGGCGAAACGGGGAAGCCGGGGAAGGACGGGGCTCGGAGCCCTGTGAACCCGGGGGACTCCGCCACCAGGCAGGACGTGCATCTTGGAGGGCCCCCCACTAGGACCCGATGGGGAGGATATCACCTGGCCCGACTAGGTGGCCCTTCGGGGCCGAAAGGCGTCTAGTACCCGCAAAATCAAACCTCAAACCTCAAACCTCAAACCTCAATTTAACACGGAAAAACGCAAAATGCCGCTGCGAGGCAGATCGCACATGATTGCAGAAGTAAGCAAAGGAGATTGGCATGCGCGGCAGAACCAGCATACTAAACGGGGGAATACTTGTGGAACGGACTGAAACAGAACAACCTCGCGGCGCAACTTGTGTTAACATTTCCACAGCGACTCAGGTTCAACAGAAGAACGCACCACAGTTTACCGGCAGCTAAAAGGCAGGAAGACAAGCACTGGGTGCGCATTTGGCGACAAGAGAGCCGGAACCTGTACCTGTTGATGCGTCAACGGGCAGTACCAAATAGTAAAGGACCGGGAAACACAACAGGGTACCTAACGCAAACAGAAAAACGAACAAAAGTACGACTTGGACAAGCAGACGGCAACGCAGATACAGTGCACGAACAGGCAGCAGTAGCACTTCAAGCAACGTGGACACTGGCGCTTGCATCGTGTTGTGTGCTGTGGATGGACATCTGGTACCGGGCACAATACACAACAGACCCAGACGAAAGTGACTGGTCGCAAAACTGTACTGCAATGGCAGTGCTTCAACTGTAACAGAGGCCCACGTACTGGGGAGGACACCCGGCCATTGAGGACCTGGCAGAACGGAAAATGACAGGCGCGAAGGCTCTGCAACAGCGTGAAAGGAGAATCCCCCAGACTCTGCGTGACATTGGGTATGCGGATGGCTACGTACGAGACACCGGAAACGTGAGAGCACCGTTGGATGTGAGGAGGGATACAAGGACTGTGCAGGCACCGGTGTGGCGCCCGTTTGCCCTGTCAAAAGAAAAGGTAACCGGTGGTGTTGGTCTGTTAAACTTGTTGCAGTTTGCAAAGGACACAGCACAACAGACAAACAGGGTTCTACCGCTGTTGGTTGACGAAAACATACACTATGGGATACTAAGTCTTTTCTACGGTGCAAAGAACCAACGATGGAACATGCGTGCCTACCTGGAATATGTACCTGGAGTTCACGGTGTTTGGCATGCCTACAAGTATGTTGTTACACACACGTGTCGCGTGTTCTGGCCTATTGTAACTTACCTACAGAAAGGTCTGCTACGCCCTGGTTCAACCATACTATCATACCGGAAACTGATAGGTATGGAAAAAACTATTGCTGCGAGAATACTACGCCTGTATCGTCGCAAGGCACAGGCTGCAACTGCAATCAGTGGTCGTGACTTCGCGCATGCCAGCAGGGCAGCAGTGGCAAACGCAGTGTTGCGTTTATCGTCGGAATGGTGCCCACTGTTGTTGTATTTGGGTCACCTGGTACTGAAGTGCAACCCGTCGCAGGAAAACAACGGTACAGGGTCGCGGGCTGAGGAGGTGTTGCAGTTGAGTTTGTGTCTGTTGCGGAGGCTGCGTCGAGGACCGTGTGACACCGTACTGAAGTACGATTGCACCCTTATGTGCACGTTGCAGTACAATAGCAAGTGGCACCAGGATCTGCCCGGTCAGGCACACTCAAAGGAGTTGGGAGAAGGGATGTTGAGCAAGCTGGTGCGGGACAAGGCAAAAAACACCGGTTCTGTTACTATTGAGGAGGTGGAAAACCATTACCTGTTACTAAAATTTGGTTCAGGTGGCAAACGCGGCTTGGTTGACGAAATCCTTCTTCTCCGGATCGTCAAGATGGAAAATCGGTGTAGTTCTGGGTTGTGTGTAAGGTCCAGTCCTTCAGGTTCATATGTGCACAGACCTTCTGCAATAAACTTGGTAGATGCAGCCCTTCCAGCTTCTTGAAGGCATTCCTTTTGACGTCTTCTTTCTTGCTCCTAGGCTCGAGGTTCTTCATACAACTAACCGCCTCACGGCCGTAGTAATACGCCAGGGAGGAGATGTCCCTCCAGTTCTTGAATGTCGAGTCCTACGAGGGAAACCAGTGTCATGGAGTGCGCGAGGCCTCGCGCACTGTATCTGTGTGACACGCGAACACATACTGTGTGTCAGTTTCGCAGCTGCAGTGCGCGAGGGCTCGCGCACTCAACCATCTCTTTCACATCTGCACAGCTGCTGATGCGAAGATCCGAGCAGAAGTCGCAGCTCTGGGCACGACGCAACTGAAGATTGGCCTGGGAAATCGGGGTTACTGGGAAGACGCGAAACGTTCCAGGTACCGGTCGCCGTGGCCAAACTAGAAAATGTTGACTGGTGCACCTCTGTGGCGGATCAGGGACAAGGGAGCACCTCCATTACTGCAGACGCTGGCCGTGCGGAAGCAACTGCAAAGGAAGGCTGAGTGAGGGACATCATCGGCAACGACACAGACACAGATGAGTACTGGCAAAGTGATCAATGTCTCCAAGCAGGACGAACAAGGGAACAAATGCACTTTGACAGCATGCCGTATTGAGGATATCGAAGAGACACCACCAGCACTTGCAGTACCCGTTGTGGGTCGTCAACGCTGACCTTTTTGTGGAATATGACTCTGCAGGATTTGTTTCAAAGTGGCTGTTCGATGTGTTGATGCTGGGGAAGGATGTACTTTTCTATGGCGATGCTGATGTTGTGCACTGTATTGGCCGCGACATGCAGAGGCTGTGGCGTATGGAGAAGGACAAGGATCCAACTACAGCGCCTTTCTACCATGCCAGGTTGCCGGTATACTCTTTGTTGTCAGGTTCCGTGACCAGCAACATGTATCACTTTGACAAACACTGTGTGTGGATCAGAACAACGAGTCGCTGGGATAAGCAGGTACATCTGCTTCTTTCACCGGTTCGATGCTGTTGTGTGCGCGAGGCCTCGCGCACTGCTGTCTCCCTTATTCGTCTTTATTTATTGCAGTTGCAGAACTATGTGACGTATCCCGCTGGACATTTCGAAGAGATGCAGAACAAGAACCTCGGTGGTTTCATGCCTCCGATTCACATGCTGTGGTACCTCGAAAAATATTTTTTGGACTGTGGGCATGCTGATGCAGTGGTTGTTGTGGATGACATGCCTGCCATGGCGGTGAGGATTGCGATGTCGGACGAGTCGGGGAGGACTAAAGTGGTGTTTCTGGCTCTGTCAGCGATCAAGCAAAAGTACCTCGCGAATGCCGTTGGAGGTGCTCTGCAGCATGCCATTATCATGCAATGCATGTTGGAAGCCGATCAGACGGAGCGGGGAGCAACAGTTGCAACTTGGGATACTCAAGAAGTGGAGCTTCTCCGTGGCATTCCACTGTGGGCTTTGAACAGCAGCCAAGGGTTCGAAGGGCACCAGAAGGTGCATGCTGCAGAAGCCGTCCAAGAGCAGATCGTGAGTGAGGCCCCAACTGACAACAGTGATCATGTTGCGCCTGCACCTAGCTTGCCAAGCCAAGCCAAAGTGAAGAAGACTGCCAACTTTCAACCAACTCAGGAGTCTTCAGCCGGAAGAGGAACCCCCTCGAGTGGCAAGAAGCCAGCAAAGGGAAAGAAGAAGGAATCAGATAAGCCCGAAGAATCAGACAACAACAATGCCGACGACGAGACAGAAGAAGAGGGTTCTGAGCAAGTACTGGGAACGAAGGTGAAGCGCAAGTGGGCACCCGCCGCTCACTTCGATGCAAGTCCCGATGATTCGGGTAAGGGCCAGCCGAAGAAGAAAGCGAAGACTGCTGCGAGTGCTGGTGCAGAGTTCAAGCCGACCTCCCATTCTGGTGCCCAGCCATCTCGTGGTGGCGTTGCCTCCCCAAGTGGGACAAGTACGGTGGCAAGAAACCTGGGTCCCAGGTTGTCTAAGGTTGCAGGACCAAAGAAGAAGTAAGTCACCATTAGCCCCTGTGTTTCGTCTCTTTTTGCAGTCATGTGTGCACGAGGATTCGCGCACTTGCCTTCCACGTGAATGCAATTATATGCCCTTAAGGGCTTGTACATTTTTGCCGAGCTTTTATTTCACTGTTTGTTCGTTGTGCACTTTGTGTCCTGTTTTTGTTGTCTTCTGTACACAATTGTTTCCACGACCTTGAGTGCGCGAGGGCTCATGCACTCAGGCACAGAAAAAAGCAATTGATTTTGCAGGACAAAGTTAGGTGCAACTGGAGACCCGCAGAATGTCATTTTAGAAAATGAGCTCCTGAAAAGGCACGCGCGAGTTGGTTTTTGAAACACAAAAACGACAAGATTGGTAAAACACACCCTTCAAATCAGACAAAATAATACTGTATTTTAGTAATGGAAAACTGGAAAAAAGCAGCGAATTGGGTAAATTCATATTTTGTTGGTGGTGTCTGGGTCATGTGTGCTGCAAATGTCCGAAAAGATTAGTTCTTCGGAGTGTCATTTTTTGTGTCCTCCTCTTCCAAACGGGGGTGCGGTTTGCGTGGGCTAAGTAGTTTTTTAGAAAAGTTGAAAGTTACCGAGTACGGCACAACCAAAAGTGTTATACATCAGGACCCCATGGCCCGGCTGGTGAATATCTAACCTTTCCCGTCACACATGCCTACTCACCGTCCTTCTTGTGGGAATATGCTTTTCCAGTGCCTTGAGAGCCGGCATTCCTTCTCAATGGGTTAAATCCATGTTGATTTTTTATACTTTCAATTCCAATCTTGCGGGAAATCGATTAGAATCGATTGATCTGACCCAATTTCCCACTGCCGTGAAATTGCCGCCCGTTGTTGCCTGCGCCCGGTTTGGTGCCAACTTTCCGTGGCGAGATCTGTTTGAGATTTTACTCTCGTACCCTTCTGGTAGAAAGGAAATTGAGGGCTGGATCTCTACGGTATTTCACCCCCTTCCATCTGGTGTACTCACCTGAATCTTTTGCCGTCGCCTCTGGGAGAAAATCCACGCAAAAATGATTCCGTCAATCGACGGAACTCATGGTTACCATACACAAAGAGTTCGTTGGGAAGTCTACAAATCACCTCTTTGCCTTCCTTTCATAGCCCTTTCACATGGGTATATCGCTTCCTTGCAAGGGTGTTTTGGGGCACCTATGGGTGCGAGAAACTCAAATTTTTATCATGCGCAAATGCAAACTTTGTGCCCTGGTGAGCATAAACATAAATACTGTAACAAGATGCTCACAAGTCCAAAAACGCGAGGAAATCTGCAATTTTGAAGCTAGCTCATAAATGGCTCCACGCAATTCAATGGGTACGAAAATATGGCCGTTTGAAAAGACGACTTTTCCTCTAAAATTTGGCCAAAATGGCCGTGGCACCAAGGCTCGTTCTCGAAGCCAACAGTGAACTGAGCCCCAAACGAAAGTAATATGAGAGGTAGAGACCACGAGGTACATTGTGCATGGCTTGGTTGGTTTTCTGAAGCGTCTCTAACGTTTTCCTAATATTGCCTTGTGCGCACGCGTGCCATTTCTTTCGTTTTGCAGATGTGCCCATATGAATGCACGATTGACTTGGGATCCAAAGGAGGACTTGACTGATACTAAGAATGTTTCTGAGCACTTAATATGGGTCCTTCAAATCAGCCAAATGCCATATTTTTTGGGCTTCGCTGCCCGATGAATATGTAAGTCCCGATTTTCGCATTTTGGCCTCTGTTCCAACTTTTCATGTGCACCAAGTGGCGAAATGTTAAGAATGGTTTTCTTGTGCTTCGAACCCGAACCCTTGATGATAAAGGGACTTAACGCTTTGGATTAATCCCATGCAAAGGACCAAAGCCCATCTTGCTTCCGAGGTACGTAGGTAGGTATCTTCGAGAGCTCGGGATGCCTCCTTTGACAATGCAGGAAGAAGGTCTTACCAAGGGGACGTCCTGTCCCTCCCACTGCCCTATGTCAGGTGCCTCTTGAGCCGGTCCCGCATGTGCTTGGGAAGGCATTGTCGCGGCCACCCGGTCCATGTGTCCCAGGTAGGAGGGTGTCCCCACATGTGTCCATGGGTAGGGCCACATGCCCCCTCCTTTGGGTGGCAGCTCTGGAAGCTGCCCAGCCATGTGGAGTATCTCTCGCCGCAAGGGGTATTGCTCCCACTTCTCTACGGTGCGACCGCCTCACCCTTGTGGTTCGAGTTGCGGGGCCACTCTGCCTGGCAGGCGACCCCCTCCTGGACTGTGTACCGGCTGGCCTGTCACCGGTTGCTTCCATGGCTCCGGGTGACATTTGCCATGGTCCCCGATGCAGCCTGGCCGGGCTCGGATCAGTGGTCTTGGAGTACTGCTCCTGCCCCTGGCCCGGTGGGTCGGCCGGGTCGCCCTGGTGTGTCCAACCCATGGGGTGTTGGTTCTTTCCTGTCCCTCGGCCGCCCTACGTGTGCGCAGTGTCCCGCGCCACTTGGCTCCTGTTCACCGGTGTTTTCGCTCGGTGTGGTGTGTTGGGTGTGCGGCGTCCAGGGCCCCTTGGCTCCCGTTCACCGGTGTGCCCGCTGGGTGTGTTGTGTTGCGTGTGCGGTGTTCTGGGCCATTTGGCTCCTGTTCACCGGTGCGCCTGTTCCGTGTGTTGCTTTGCGTGCGCGGTGTCCTCGGTCACTTGGCTCCTGTTCACCGGTGTGCCTGCTCTGTCCTTTGTTTTGTTTGTGCGGTGTCCTGGGCCGCTTGGCTCCTGTTCACCGGTGTGCCCGCGCGATTCGTTGTGTTGTGTCTGCCGTGTCCTGGGCTACTTGGCTCCTGTTCACCGGTGTGCCCGCTCGGTGTGTTGTGTTGCGTGTACGGTGTCTCGGGCCTCTTGGCTCCCGTTCACCGGTGTGCCTGCTCTGTCTTTTGTTTTGTTTGTTCGGTGTCCTGGGCCACTTGGCTCCTGTTCACCGATGTGCCCCCTTGGTGTGCTGTGTTGTGTGTGCGGTGTCCTGGGCCTCTTGGCTCCTGTGCACTAGTGTGCCAGGCCATGGTGTCCTGTCCCTTTGTTGCCCTCTGTGCACGCGCGTGTGCGGTGTCCTGGCCCTCGTGGCGCCTGTCCACCGGTGTGCGCGCTGTTTGTGGTGCGCGTGTGCCATTGGTGGTTGTGTCTCTCTTCCTCCCCCCCTAATTTTCATTTTTTTTTGAAATGAAAAAAAAAAAAGGAAAAGAAAAGAAAAAACAGGCGCGCGCGTACACTGCTGGCACAGGCACGGGCAGCTGTTGCAGCGGTGCAATTGTGTTGTGTCCTCTGGCGTGTGTCGTCGGTGCTTTGGCGGCGGTCGCGCCCCAGTTGTGCGGCTTGCGAGTCCTGATGTACACGGGTATGGGTCAGGGTGGGTTTGGTTAGGTGCCTCTTTGCTTCTGGTGCTGGCTGGTTAGGCGGCTGTGTGGGCTGTGGGTGAGGGCTGTGGCAAGGTTGTCCCCTCAGCGGGCCTGGTTAGGAGTCAAGGGTTAGCGGTTTTTGGGGTGTGGCTCGGGTTTGATTTGTGTTGGGGCTCTGGCTCGGTTAGGCGGTTGTGACGGTTGCGGGCCTGGGTTCGGTGCCTTTGAGCGTAGCGGCCCGTTGTCGTGTGCGTTGGCGTCCTTCGGCTTCTGGTTCGCTTGGTGACTTCTGGGCAGGGCCTGGTGTGGCGCCCCGAGGTGATGGTTTGCTGGGTAACGGGGTTAGGTGGCGGCGCCGCTGGCTGGGGGGTCAGGCGCGTCTTGCCTAGTCTCCTGGAGGGTCTCCTGCAGGCGCCTGAGGACATACGGGTGGTCCTGGGGCGCGGGGAGGTTGCGGGGATGGACTCGAGGGGGTGGAGCACATCGGCCAGCATGGCTTCCTATGCGGCCTGCGGCATCCACCCCCTCGCCGGCTGGGGGCCGCAGTTCTCCACCAACCCCTTGCGGGGCCGGTGGACCAGGCCCTCGAGGGAGGGCTCTGCCCGGGCCCACCTTCGCAGCTTCCAGAGCTTCGTGTGGGTCCAGCGCTGCCACCACTGTCCCTGGGCGGGGCCGCGGTCTTGGGCGGAGGAGTGAGCGTGGGTGGGTGTGACAAGGTCGTGGGGACTGGTGGCGGTGGCGGGCCTGGGAGATTCCGCGTAGTCCTGTGCCGTGGGGATGCGTGGGAACTTGGGGCGGGAGCGGATATGGACTCGCGGGTGTGCGCGCACGGTCTCCGCCTCACGGTTGGGTTGGGACTCGCGGCGGCGGCGGTAGTGGGGCATGTGCTGTATGTGGGCTGACATCGAGGGTTGGTAGGGGGGCGGGGGCGCTGCTGGACCCTGGCGTCGTTCTGGCCCGGTCGGGGGCGGTCCGTGGGCCTGAGGTGCGGGCTTTGAGAGGTGGCGGAACCAGGTGCGTCGCAATTGGGCCGCGGCGCGCTCCGCCATGGAGGTGGTGGCGGTGGCGTCGGTGACGGCAGGGGGGGCGCCTTGCTGGGCACTGCTGCCTCCGGGCCTGGGATGGCTGGGGCTGGATGTCATAGAGGACGTCCTCGGCAGGCTTGCGCTGCCGTCGTGATGCCAGGCTTGGGCTTGGGCTTGGGTGTGGCTGCGGGTTGCGGCTGCGGCGCGCCGACGGGTTTGGGCGGCTGCTTGGCAGCGGTCTTGGGTCGCGGCCGGGCGGCGGGCGCGGGCCTCGTCGGGGCGTGGGCCTTGGCGGCGGCGGGGTTGCTCGCGGTGGGGACGGGTTCGGGGGCCTGTTTGGAAGGTTTTCCCTGCGGTTTGAGGGGTGGAGTGCTGGATGAGGACGTGATGGTGGTGCCGGATGAGGTGGGTCTGGTGCTGGAGGTTGTGAAGTCGGAAGCGGAGGAGAGGGCTGTGGGGGACGGCAGAGGGCCCTGGGCTGCAGGGAGGGGCGTAGGATGCTGGGTCCTGCGAGTACTGAGAGCGAGGGTGCGGGTTCAGGCACCGGGCGTGTGCGCAGGCTTTCCCTGGTGACCTGTGCGTGCTGGTGCCGCCGTAGGTGCATGTGGCGGTGTGGTACCGTTGTCTCGGCTGTGCGGGCACGTGGGTTACCCGGGGAATGTTCATATCTGCTCCAGGATGTGTGGGTGCGTAAGCTGGAGGTAGTCGAGGGTGCAGAAGAAGCATCGCTGGATGCCGGGCATGTCCTCCTCGGTGAGGTGGGGGTAGCTTTGGGTCGGGTTGTTGGGGCCCGGCCACAGCAGCGCCATGAGGTGGGCTGCCGCCATGTATGGGCAGCGCTGTAGGGTGGTGGGGCGTGGGGGGATGGGTCCCCTGCGTTTCGGGGGGGCCTCCCTCTGCTGGGGGCGCAGCGTGACCTTCCACGGCCACAGGTCCGTGGGGATCCCCCAGGTCTGTTGGGTCCACTTGGCAAGGCAATAAGTAAGAAAAGGTCACTACCATGTCTTTGTTGGGGTACTTGATCCAGCCTACAGCCCCTCTTTTTTGCCCAAGGAAGTGCTGAGACTAACACTTAAACATTTTTGTTTCTCTTATGAAGCTTTAAGTACACTTTCTCAGCAACTAGGTTTAAAACCCTAGCTCCCCCATGAAGTTCACCCCTACCACTCAAAGGAGCGGAGGTATCATCCCTCATGAGAACTATACCGAAATAAAGTAGGCACTTCATGCCTAGGGCCTCGTAGGTTAAGCCTAGTGGTCTCCCACCTCAGGACCCCTATACTCAAACGTTTCTACTACTTATTGTGGTTCCAGATTGTAACTGTTTCTGAATTCAGTTGCTTGGCCAAGTCATTTCCTGTGTCTGGCCTAACTCCTATGCCCCAGATTCCTAACCAGCTTAATTTCATCCAAAGAGTGCACATGAAGTGCTTGGTGCTATCTTGGAGGCCTGAGTCATGCCAGTTTTAACATAAAATCATTTGTCTTGTTTATAACACCATTTGAGTTGCATATTTGATTCCTCATTTGTCTATATGCAGCCCCTCCTTGCTTACATTGCTTCCATTTGGAAGAATACTATTACAATTCTGACTTTGATCCTGTTTGTGGTGTTCCTTGTTCGTGGACTTTACCTTTTTGCAGTTTCGAGGAAACATCCTTTGAAAAGCAATCAAGGTTTTCAATATCAACAACAAGCAAGGGACATCAGAAACTGTTTCTGGTAGCAGAGGCTTACACCCTTGCCAAGCTAAAGCACAAGAAATCCACAGCGTATTGAGCAATGTCACCTCCATCAGTTACACTGAGCGCCAGAATCCTCCCAACCAGGTCCCAGCCAACGGCGGGGCCTGTAGCAGGACCTTCCAGGGCTATGTCCCTGAGCGGAAGAGATGATACAGTTGTTGTGGACACTACTGGCTGGCGCGGAGAGCACCAAGCAAGAGGGGCGGGAGGAAAATATATGAGAGAAGCCCCTGAGGCGCCTGTGTTAACCCAGGAACGCCTCAGAGGCCTCGAAGGGAGGGATTAGATGGCGGCTGCCCTCCTGTCTGTCGTATCTTCCTTACCTCCTTCTGAGGATGCCCCTGATCCTGATTCCTTGGCCGCTAAGGAAGCCCAGGCCGCGATGGAGACATTCGCCACCGCCAAAGTGAAAGCCTGTAGAAAAGAGGGAAAGAAGGAGCAGGAGAAAGAACCGATGAAGGCACATCCCATCAGCACCACGTGAGGTGCGGGGTTCGAAGCACCTTATGGGGAAATATCCGCCACGACGTCCAATGACTCCTCGGAATGGGAGGAGGACTGGATAACTAGAGAGCCTACCCTGTCGTTACCTTCGAGGCCATAACCCCCTTCGCCTCGTGGGGTGTGCCCCGAGCCCGTGCGCGTGGAGAGAGGGTTACCTTCACGTATGGCTGCCCCTAAACTCGGTCTGGATGAGACCATGGAACTCCTTTCCCGGCTTGCGGGGGCTGGGGATGAGAGTCCTGATTTGGGTGCACTGTCTGCAGCACTCAAGGCTAAACTGGGGCGGTCTGAACTGAAGAAGCCCCCCTCGACCATGTCCCCGCGTGTCGAACTCCTGACTTGGGGCGTGAAAAGCTGTAGAGGGATCCGCAGCACCCCTTTCGACACTTGTCCAAGTCCTTTCCATCCTCGTGTGAGGACTGTTCCTGTATGCACTACTGGGGATTCTACTGGGGCTGAGATGGAGGGCTATGGGCTGGCCGCACTGGCGCCAATTGCCACTGTCTACCCCTCACCCCCCTCAGGTGGAAAAGGTGACACTGGTGTACCAGGTCGGGGAACGAAGGGCATCGCCAGAGCGAACCTTCAGATCGAG
The DNA here is from genome assembly GCA_964036045.1 of Eutreptiella sp. 'Long Island Sound 2002'. NCBI lineage: Eukaryota > Euglenozoa > Euglenophyceae > Eutreptiales > Eutreptiaceae > Eutreptiella > Eutreptiella sp. 'Long Island Sound 2002'. Next base: position 136,179,231 of record OZ038380.1, on the reverse strand, counting down.
CTCCCTGAGTTCGATCCTAAAAACTTGCCCGAATGGGCCGAAGAGTTTTCGGAGTTTCTACTCCTCACCGGACAGCAACATGCTGATGTCTGGACCAAGTGCACGCTCATCAAGAAGTCCTGCAAGAAAAAGTTCCTTCAGCGGCAGGTGAAAAGGGCCATCAGGAAGAGCTCCAGTTGGGGAGACTTCCTTAAAGGACTGGAACAAATGTACCCAGTCTACGAAACGGACCTGAGTGTCCGCACGGAGATAGAGGAACTACCCCCACTTCCTGATTTCCCCACTGCTGCCCGTATTTCTGAGTTCGTGGCGCAGCTGGAGGAGCTAATGTGGAGGATGAACTTCTCCTCATACGGGCCTACAGAGCCTCATCTGTGGCTCGTGGGTAAAATTCTTCCCAAGAGTTGGGAGAATAGTAAGGAGACGTCCGAGAGGAAATCCCGTACTCATTCCTACGATGAGTTGGTCGATCTTCTGATCGAACTCGCCATGGAGAGAGAAAACGACTCTCACATGGATAAATACATGCGCAAACATCTGCGGAGGGAGGCCCCTGCTGAAGGTTCTCAGGGAGGGAGGTCCCCACAACCCCACTCTAACCCTGGGAAGGGTAAGGGAGGGCAACTAAAGCATATGACGGAGACCCCCCCCGCTAAAGGCAAGGGAGCCCCCAATCTTTTTTATTGCAAGCCTACGGACGACAAGGGGGGACGATGTCATGCCGCTGACTGCGATGGACGCAGCTCTTGTATGCTCCAGTTGCTGCAAAAGCATAAGACCAAGGATGGTCAGGAGGTCAAACACCAGGACCACTTCCGCTGCACTATCACGTGTGGCTACTGCGGCAAGAGAAGGCACTACGAGGATGAGTGCCACATAAAACGCCGCGAGTCCGAGAAGCTAAAGAAGGCCGAGGAAGAACGGCGTAAGAACGCCGGTAAGGGGGGGGGAGACAGTACCCCTGGGGGAACTCCCGGTGGAGGTAACCCTGGAGGGGGGCGAAGGAACTCCGCAGCCCCCACAGGTGGAAAACCAGGCCCCACCCCCAAGGGTGAGCAGCCTGGGGAGAAGCGAACCGTACCCTCCACCCCCAGCGCCGGTGGCGCTGACAAGGGAAACGAGAACGCCAAGAAGCGCCGCCTCAACTGGCACTCTAAGTGCCTGCAGGCGGCGGGCTTTGAAGTGAAATTCCCTGAAGGGGAATAGGGGGGCGGCTCCGAGGAAGAAGGTTTGGTTTTCTGGATCACCGTAAAAATGGGTGATCAGGTTTACAAAGCGGTCTTCGACACGGGCGCCACGCTCTCAATCGTGGCCCGCAGATTGCTAAAACAGGCAAAGATCCGGAAAACCAAAACAGTGGCCATAAGGGTAGGGGATGGTTGGACCATCCATTCCCTGGTGGGGCTTGATGTGACTGTATGTCTAGGCGATGAGGAGGTGACCCAGCACTGCAAAGTGCTTGACACCGACCCCTTTGACATTGTCATTGGCACTGATTTTCAGCACTTCAACCCCCAGGTGAAGTTGCTGACCTTGCAACGTCCCTACGCCCTTCACTGCGATTTTGGCAGTGGCCTATACTCTGTCCCTCTGGAGCTGTCAGGTCTAAAAGAATCCGGTCTACGTTACGTGAACCGGTCTTACAGAACTGAGAACTATCAGTTGGTGCGGCCAGTGTTGGAAAATGGACTGACCGCCCTGCAGCTGGACCTGAACGAAATTCAGGTAGATCTGTTCGCGAGTAAGGAGCAGCATCTGATGCAGCTCTATTGTTCGCAAAACGTAAACAATGCGTACCTGTTTTTTAGGAAATCAATGGGGTTGTGCTACACAAACCCCCCTGTCTCCCAGCTCGCCAGGGTGATTACCAAAATCGCCCTCGAAGGAGCGAGAGTGGTCCTGTGCACCCCCGACTCGGGTACCACAGGTGAACAGGCCTATTGGAGGCGCCCCTTGGACCGTATGAGTGTGGGAAGGACTGAACTGCCCAACCGTCCCATCTACGTTCCTGAAGACTCTCAGGAGACCATGCCCGCCCCTGAATGGGGCAGTTTCCTATCCATCGTAGATGGTGCTCACAACCCCATGCCCGTGAGTGACCTTGATCAGGTTGTACTCAAGGAGTTGATGGCCGAAAACAAGGGCCTTACCCTTGATGATCTCAAGAAGAGATCTGAGTACTCCTTGGTTACCACTACGAGTGGTGAGTGCCCCGATGATCCAGAGACACCAGCAGTCTCTACTCCGCTGGCTGATGCTGACGACCGCCTGAGCGATGTCAACCGGTGTAATACCCCCGGTCGACCCTGAGGTTGTGACACTGAAGCATAGCGCTTTCCTACCGCAGTTGCTCATGGAAGAGGTGGATTTCGGCGAGTCCGCCCCTGGTGGGTCTGATGATCACGCCGTGTTCTCTATGAGGGCCACTGATGGCCCCTCAGGTCAGGTACCTGGCGCTAAACCCTCACCCAATAAGATGCCCGTCTCTTGGTATGACGTGCGGGAACTACAGCAGGTTCTGTGGGCTGAGGCTGAGGGTATCGAGCGACGGACCCGCCTGGACCTCCTCAAGAGGACCCAGAAACCCTCTATTTGGTCCGAGGAGGATGATGAAGAGATCACTCTCCCCGATCCTGAGACCCCTCTGGTATACTCCCTCCCCTATGCCCAGGAACGCCAGGACTGGGAGGATGAGTTGCCCCCCGAAACGGTGGGGCGTATAAGAAAACATGATAAAGGGAAGGGTAATCTCCGCGCTGAGGAGGATTTTTCCGAGAAAGTGGAGAGCATGGATCTCGACCCCCGTCTCACTAAGCTCATCCACAAGTATCAGGAGGTTTTTGGAGCATTGCCTCCACCCCTGTCTTGTAAGAAACTGGTCCAGATGGACCTCAAACTCAAACCAGAGTTTGAAGGGTCGGTAGTGAGGCGGCGTCCATACCCCGCCCCACAAGACCAAATCGACAAGATCGAACGCCAGATCCGAGAGTGTATAGATGCTGGCCTCGTCGAGGAGTATAAGCATGGGGACTACCCCCGCCATTGTAGCCCTTGTTTTCTGGTTGCTAAACCTGGGTCCACTGCTATGCGCTTGGTCGTTGACTATGGGGAGGTCAAATAAAAGACCCAGAAACACTCAGGGAGTATCCTCAACATGGAGAACACCCTGGAGAGAATCGCTAAGTGTCGATTAGAGACCAAGATGGATATGCGCAGTGGCTTCTGGCAAGTAGACCTAACCCGAGCTGCCCAGGAACTGCTCGCCTTTGTAACCCCTAAGGGCCGTGTCTTCCGCTGGAAGGTCATGCCCTTTGGTGTCGGGAATGCCCCTGCTCTCTTTCAGGAGCTGATGAACAAAATTCTATATATCCTGAGACGCAGACCCCTTGTGCACGAACTGGTCTCCCGGGGGGCTGAGATGGAGGCCCACATCGACGACGTGAGCCTGGGTACTAATACCCAAGAGGATTATATCCTCCTCCTGCAAGAGTTTTTCACCGTCTGTCAGGAAAACCAACTCCGCATCAAACTCGAGAAGTGTGAGTTTATGCGAGAGGAGATGGAGTACCTAGGGTTTGACGTGGGGTATGGCTGGTGGAAACCAGCCGCGTCTAAGATGCAGCCCCTACAGGACATGCAGATACGTGAGGTCCCTAAGAGGGGTCTACACGATGTGCGGAGTTTTATTGGCGCCTGCATTTTTTACTGACGCCATATCCACAATTTTACGTATTCATCAGCCCCCCTGACTGACCTTATAAAGAAGATGAACCCTTGGCGGTGGACCGACAAGGAGGAGGCCTGTTTCAAGGAGTTGAAGAGGAAAATATCTTCCACCAACTGCCTGGGGGTGCCCCGCCCTAAGGGCGAGATAATACTCATCACGGATGCGTGTGACGTAGGGGGTGGTGGTACCCTATACCAGTGGCAGGAGCTTAACCTCAATGATTTGTCGCACTGCCAGTTTCACACTTCAGGTCTGAACCGCGATCCAACCCCGAAGCATGACTCTCCTGCCAAAGAATGGCGTCTGGTGCCTCTTGGGCACTGGAACTGGAGGTGGAATCAAGCACGATCGGACTACAGTACCTACGACCAGGAACTCCTGGCTGGGATGCTCGTGCTCTCTTCCCAATCCCGTCTTCTAGGTACTAACCCTGTTGTATGGCTCTGTGACCAAGAGCCCGTGAAGACATTTCAGAAGGGCCCGCCTCCTGAAAAAGCGAAACCAAAACGATGGTGGACATACCTGAGTCAGTTCAGGTTGACCGTCCATCATATACCAGGTATAAGGAACGAAATGGCTGACTACATCTCGCGTAATAACTTCGACGCCCCCCTAGGCGAGAGCTCTGAAGCGTTGGCCAAAGAGGCGTTCCAACGTATGGATGTCCAGCTGGACCTATCCATGCGTACAGCAGGTGCACTGGAGGGCTGGAGCCTGAGGGACTACCAGGCTGAGTACCAATGTGTACTCAGTACCCTCAGTGATGGCCTAGAGGCACGCCTGATAGATGGCGACCGCTGGTATAAAGATAACCAGTACCTATACTATGAGGACTGCATAGTTGTGCCTGAGGCACGACTGGACGGCTGTCTGCAGTGGGCACACCAAAGCTCCGGGCACTCAGGGTGCAACTGGTCTGCTGCTTTCTTCAGTGAGCGTTTCTACTGCCGAGTAACCCAGTCTGAACTACGTGCCCGTATGCAGTCCATAGTGGACTCCTGTGACTGTCACACCAGCAAACAGAGCGACTCACGTGACAGAGGACTGGTCTCCAGTCTCCCCATACCCTACTGTGCTAACTCCCTGTTGTACGCGGATTTCATCCATGGTCTGCCTAAGTTTGGTGGCTATGATAGTTGTTTGGTGGTCACCTGTCGTCCAACCCGCTTTACACGTGCTTTCCCCTGCAACAAGAAAGTCACAGGAGAGCAGACTGTGAAGATCCTGGTGGAGGAGTGGTTCGAGCCCTATGGGGGGAGATCCACTCCGATGAAGATGTACGCATCCGGAGTGATACTGGTTGGTAAAAGCGAGTGCTGGACGCCCTGAACGTGCAGGTAACCACAGATGTACCTTACACCCACACGTCTAACCCTCTTTGTGAGCGACAGAATCGTGTGGTGCAGCGGAATCTGAGGATTCTGATGAAACAGGAGCGCACCAAAGATTGGGTACGCCTGTTGCTCTGGGCTGTTCTGACCATGACCTCTCAAGAGAGTTCTTCAACCGGCTATACCCCCCACGAACTTCCATGGGGGGCGTCCTGCGTGGCTTTTCAAAACCCATTTCCCCGAGGACTATAAGAGCCCAGTTGGGGACTGGCTGGAGCACCGGCAGGACCTGGCTAACAGGGCCAGAGCTAACCTGAAACGCGTTCGAGAACGCGAACTACCCCGGCGTAACCGCACGAGACGTCCTGCCAGTATCAAGGTAGGAGACCTGGTGCTTGTACACCACTCACGATTGCCCACATGGCCCCGCAACTCTTTGCAGGACCCCTACTTTGGGCCCTATCGTATTATCAGAATAGATGGATTCAGGATCCATGTGAGGTGCAGCCCCCGTCTAGTTGGGGAGCTGCTGTGTTTCCTAAGCAACTCAGACACTACCACTCCCCTGATGAACTTTTGTGGGATGATTGGTGTTTGCCTGACTGTGAGGTCGAGGGTATCGACCTGGAGAACGCTGCCACCCCTGAGGAGGCAGACAAACTCGAGGAGATGACTGCCGAGGAAATGGCAGTCGATGGCTACTACATGGTTGCAGGTATTGCACGCCACGAGTATAAACAGTGCTCTAAATTCCTGACCCTGTGGGATCGCTATGGGCTATCAGAGGCTACCTGGGAGCCTATGTCAGCCTTCATACAGCCAGATGGGAGTATCAACCCCATCTTTCGTTCCTACCTCGTTAAGAACAAAGAGGGGTAGTTGCTAACCCGTGCTGAGACCCTGTCCCAGCGTAAGAAGAGGAACTAACCTTCCAGGGTCGGTGAGCACTCTGAGCACTGCACCAACTGTGGCTGTTCCCTGCAGTCCCATGCCTATGGTTACCAGCGTGAGCCACATGGCCTCTTATCAAATTTGCAGCCAACCAGCGAGTGTTTGCCTTGTTGACCATGTGTGCCATGAGACCTGCCCTGATATTATGACCTTGGGGAGCCAACCACGAACGGTGGCTAGCTATTCTAATGACCAGGGGGGAATGACAAGCAAGGTGTGTTCACCCTCCTTGGGGACAAGCGTGCCCACAGTTAGGACCCCTAACTGGTCCAGACCCATGGGGTTCTACCCTTCCTAACCTGGTCGCTATACATGTCTGCCTAGGTATGTGTGAGTGTGCTATGCCTGAGGTCCTAAGAGCAAGTTGCAGAAGTGGTGTCCTATTTATACCCAAGTCCGCACGCTTGCTAAACCTGGAGGGTTGTCTTATTGATGCCACGGGGTACGCCCCGGGTCTCCCCTCCCCTATGCACCCAATTTCTGTGCTGGCGCAAAGCCTTCGGGGAATACCCAATGTACTAATCCAGGTATTGTTTTTCCTACCTACCTGACTACTAAAGGGAGGGATGGCCAAAAGCTATGAAGGCATGAAAACGCCATTTTGCTAAGTGGCCAAAACGCTGACCCAACCACTGCCCCAGCCCACCAACCCTGCTAAAATCGCAGGAAACGGGTGGGACAGTGACACACTACGGGTGGGACGCACTACAGGTTCTACACACCCTACAGTGGCACCATCCTGGTGGGCGAGCGCTACTGCAACTGGCTCAAGCCCCCACGCAGGACTACCACTCCTACACGCACGCTCTACTGGGTTGCGTTGAGGATAAAGACAAGAGCCCTAGCGGCTCACCTGTGAGACTGCAAGAAAACACAGAGCTACTGAGCTTCTGTGGCCTAACAGGGACGCCACAACGCGTTTCGCTGCTAGGGCTTGGAGGTAGGGGGTGCTCTTGTTGCGTGCACAGCGTGAATGTTGAAGATGTCGGGCTACGCTAGCCACTCCCGGCTGAGTTGTAGCTTGATGCTTGTGTGTTCAGCGCTGTATATTTTAGCACGGCTCAAGGGACTGCACCAGTCCACCCTGACCCTCCCCCCTGTACAACAGAGGCCAATGGACTGGGTTCAAGACGGAGGAACCAAGACAAACTCCACGTATCATACGCTTCTTAGTGTGCCCTATGATACACTGTTCCTGAACCCAGTTGCAAGCAAGCAAGCTTAATGACTTCACCCGTCTCCCTTATGGAACGTAGGGCGAAGCCCTGGGTAACCTGGCAAGGGTTCATACCGCGTGCACAGCGCGTGGCCTACTGTCAAATCCCTTTAATGCATCCTGTGCACGCATGCAGGGAAGGGAGGCAGGACCAAAACCACGATAACCACACTGACTCAACCAGAAGGTGAGCTCCTCCTGGGCTTACCTACCTTACTCACCATGCATCATGTGAATGCCGAAGTGAAGCAAACGCAAAACAAACCTAAGCGTTTCAACGACCCTATTGCGAGTTATAAACAACCCTAAGCGTTTAGTTGCACTGTGTGGCTTGAGCGATTCTTCCTGTTGTGCCTGTTTTGTCATCTGCGAAAAGGAGAACAGGGAATGGCGAATGAGAGACGACGGCACAACGCAAAACAAGCCTAAGCGTCTTAGACAACCCTACTTTAACGCACAAACGATGCAAACACGAGCACACACTTCTCCTTTGGACCTGTGAAGAGAAGGGAAGGTAGGTGCATGCCCAAGGAAGCGTGCCAACGTGTGTATGTCAGAATCCGGCACATGCATTGCGAGCACTTCGTCTTCTCTAACCCCACGTGCGCACTACGTGCACCATTCGTCGAGCATACCTTCCAACCTTGTTTTTACCTGTGCAGGGGGAATGCAGGAGTCGCCCAACCCCCCGGATGCACGGCGGAGACAACCCTAACGTTTTAACGTAACAACCACGACAAACACAATGCATACGTGTGTCATGACACTGGCATACCTGAGAGGCGAATTCTTCGCCTGCTCTTCCTTTTGTTCGTGTCTTTGAGGTTTGTCTCTATGTTTTATAAACGTTCTGATGCAACCATGCAGAATTTTTTGGTATCTCTCTGTCAAGGCACGGCACACACCTCTCTACTCGAGTGCCTTGTAGTGCCGTCAACCCCTTCTCTGGGCGCGGCTCTGTTGCGCTTGTCTGCGACTTTGAGTTTGGGCCTATAAATGACGATTTCTAACGTCTTATCGTCACTTTTTAGCGATTTGCCTTGTTAGGTCGCTCAACGTTTCGCTAAACCACAGGATTCACTCCCTGTTGGCCCTGATTTCGTTTTTTTTCAGCTCCTGGAGTTTTGTGGGCTCCAGCAGGAGTATTGCTCCGCCCTGGCTGTTGGTCAGGACGATTACTGAAATACGTTGTTTATACAGCGATGACCGTCCGCATTAGAGCGTTCGATCATACCCTAGTGGGTAGCAATGCAGACTCTAGGGAGGAGGTCATGTGTTCAAACCCCACTGCCCCCAAAACTGTTTTCCCAAAAGGTAACGCTCACGCCAGCTACTTTTGAGGAATGCCCCTTCAAAGGGACATCATTCACGCCACATCACGCTGTTTCTAAAGGGTACCAGCAGTGTGAACAGTTTCTATGAACTGATGAGGAGGTTTGGTGAAGGTTCACACCATTTTCCGAGCTAACTTCAGGGTAATTTGAGCCTTTCTCCCTGGTCCTACTAGCCTAGCTAACAAGTACTCCAGGGGGGAGTAAGAAAACGTCACTACCATGTTTCTCTTGGGGTACTTGATCCAGGCTACAGCCCCCCTCTTTTGCCTAAGGAAGTGCTGGGTGAGTCGCGCGCGATCGCAGCGGAGAAAAGAAAAATCAAGAAAGAGGGACACAGTCAGCAAAAATCATTGGAAACATTGCGTCTTCCGACCTCAGGAACCCCCCACAAACTTTTACGCCGCTGTTTGGCGAGGTCGAAAATGATAGGACACTCACAGAAAAATGACAAACAAAAGAGCCGCCAAGACCGGAAAGCTGAACCTTGCGTGCCCCGAAACTCACTTAGCAAAGTGCATGCAATAGGAGTAGGGGACTTGTGCGCGCCCCAACACCAACAGCAAAGCAGAACAACAAGACAACGTAGGGTAGACACCACGATAACACGCTGGCCGCCGTACAAAGTATGTAACACGATACGCCACGCAGCCACACGACAAAAAGGAGCCGAGGTCAACGCACGAGGGAAAGGGCACAACCGCCACGCCACCACCAACAAAAGAGCACGCCCGCTACTATCCCCCGCACACATAGGACAAGGAAGCCATGGGTCAAGCAAGGTGTGTGAGAGTGACAACGGGAAAAGACCACCCAAGCGCAAAGCGCCACACGGAAAAAAAAAGAAAGGCACACCACACCATGAAACACATGCAGAAGTGCCCGCGGACGCCAAGCCATGAGGTATGTCCATGCACGCACACGCCGTTGGAGCCGCCGGATGCACGACAAGGTATAAAGAAGGAGAGGTACCCACCACCGAACAAACCACCGTCACGATCACCACACTGCCGCCCAACCACTCATGTACGCATTCTATGGAGGAAAGAAGCATGGTATTCAGGGACACCCGTATGTAACCAAAATGAGGGAACCACACGCCACCGGAGGGCGCACCACCGCCACAAAACACACGTACCACAAGCACCCAGGGGCACAAGAAGAGCAAGAGGTATGCCCGCGCACATATATATGCCGCCGCAAACAATGAAAGGTATGGATGTACACAACAAGGGCCACCGGGGATGGAGACACATGCAACGCCAACGCGCCCAGCAACCAAAGAAACCGCCACCCCTTCTCCTTTCCCGAACATGCACACCCTATGGGCCGCCACCGCCGAAGAAAATGTGGACACCGCCAAAGAACACACGAAGAACAAGAGGCCACCTACACCGCAGAACGGAATAAGGATGGTATGAGGGAATACCAAGTGATGGTATGAAGGGAACCCCCGCGAAACTGAGGGAAGAGAGTCACACGCCGCCAAAGAGCACACCACCACCACCAAACACACAAAGCGCAGACCCGGGGCACAAAAAGAGCAAGAGTGGTATGCCCACGCGCGCAAGCCAACACAAACAAGGTATGGCAAAGGAGCACGAGCCCGAACCCGCGGCAGCAATCGCAACGGGGATAGAAGGACCAAGGACCGACTACGAGCACGAAGTACACAACGCCGACCGAGGAATACCTAACGGGAAGAAGCGATGGTATGAAGGGCACCCGCCCCCGCAAACCCGAGAGACGGGAGCCACACGCCACCAGAGAGGACATCACCGCCACCAAACACACAAACCACAAGACCGAGGGCACAAAAAGAGCGAGTGGTATGCCCACACACGCAAGCATGCACGGGCAAGGTATGGCGAGGGAGCGCGAGCCCAAACCTGCCGCCGAGAACACCACGGGGATAGAAGGACCAAGGATAGACAAAGAGAACGACGTAAACAACGCCGCCACGCCAGCGCACCGCCGACAGGGAAACCGCCAAGAAACCCACCCTCTTCCCTTCCTCTGTAGGCCATCAACACAGGAGGAAGCATAACACAACAAGCAGGCCTGCCCGCACGAGTCACACGACCGCCACCGCCACAAACAAGCACCATGGTATGAACACAAATAAAAATACAGGTATGTTATGTGCCACGCGACAGAGAACGCAACAATAATGGCGCCAACATGGGTAAAGAGACAAGCGCAAGTATGTTACCTAGTAGCCTAGTTACCTAGTAGGCCCACAAGCCCCTATCATCCCTCTGTCTCACAGGACCCAGCAGGAGAGAAAGAAGAGGGCCCGAGAACCGGGGCCAAGGAAGCAGGCAAGGGGAAAGACCGAGACACACACCAGGGCGGAGGCAGGGAAAAAGTGCATGCCAGGGAGGAGGGCGAGCCAACTGAGGGCAGAAGAAAAGGGTAAAGAACGACGAAGCCACGAAAGAAACGGGAGGTAGCCAGCAGACAAGCAGGGGACGCGCGCAGGGAAGGGGGCACGGCAAGCACACAGGGAGCACAACACCGCATCACACCTTTGATTTTACCGGGCACAAAATGGCCAAAACCCGGATTCTATCCAAATGGTTGACAAAATTGACACATCCTTGTTGTGTATTAAGCTTGTTTTGAAAATTGTTTGTTTTTTCCCTATCATTCATAATAACAGTTGCAAATGGCTCATTTTGAGTGCCAAGACGTCATGCACACCCAATATTTCGGGCAAAACAAAAACTCAATTTTTGTGGAGAAATGAATTACTTACTTGTCCAACACAATACAAAATGGAAACCATTGCAATGTATGTAGACACCATAGATTAACCCTGATCTACACACGATTCACATTGTCCTTGTGCTTTTTGTCTTGCACCATGCAGTTATAATGTGATATGCTCGTCAATACCCCAACTTTTCATAACAAACATTTCACTAAGAAAATCATACAAATGCCCAATCATTTGCTTCACCCAATGTCTAGCAACCGATCACTGCACCTACCAACTGTCGTCAACCTTGTACGCCGCCCTAAACTCTGACCAAAACTGATCTTCTTGCAGTCTCTGCCTCGCATGCGTTTTATTACTTCAAATGTTGCAAAATCAATCCTTGCCAAGCATGCAATGGGTTGCTGCACTTCACAGGGTTGTGTAATCGTAATATGAAAAATGAGTCTCGCACATGCAAAATCGCTCGCTGTATGTCAGCATGGCAGCAACAACTAATGGATGCAGGAAATGCCTGTGCTGCCATCAATCCTTGCAAAGCATGCAGTGGGTTGTTACACCTCAGCGGGTTGCTGATAAATATTGGCTGGTGAAGCAACAGAAAAATTGTCATCGCTGTGTGTTGTACCTTCAGCAGATGGTTCAAAAACAGCTGTAATCAATTAACTTACAAATTCAGAAGAGGCCACTGGCTGAACTGTAACTCTGACTACCATCAACGAATCGTAAAATGCAAAATGAGTCTCGCAGCTGCAAAGTCGCTGCATTTCAGCAACAGCTAATGGATGGAGGAACACAAGAAAACATGCAGTGCGCTCCATGCCTCTGGTGTCAGCAAACTTGGCACAATGTGCAGTGGGTTGTTGTGCAGCAATGGCTTGCTGAGAAATAATCACTGATCAAGAAACAGAGAAGTAGCTGAAGTTAAGCAATCAAACATTGTGACTGTCCCTGCTGGCCTTGCAGAAGCTGCTGCTGCTGCTGCCCCTGCAGAAGTTGCTGCAACAGCTGCCCCTGCTGCCCCTGCAGAAAGTGCTGCTGCTGCCCCTGCAGAAAATGCTGCTGCCCCTGGAGATGCTGCCCTTGCAGAAATTGCTGCCCTTGCAGAAGTTGCTGCCCTTGCAGAAGTTGCTGCAGCGTGTTATGGTTCTGTGCTTGTGCTGGCAGCAATGGCAACCCTTGTGGAGGCAACGCTGTCAGGACACTCTGCAATGGGTGCACTGTGTGCTGTGTTGGTGGTGGCATCAGACTTTGCAATACCTGTGTTACCAACTGTGTCGGCATCTGCGGCATCTGTGTTGGCAACTGTGTCTGCTGTGAAACTGAGCCCTGATTACCTGCCTCCTGACCCTGCCCTTGATTTCGCAGCAACTCCAGAATGGACTCGAGCTTGGAGGAAACGTCATCCTGTGCTTGGATTGTAGTGTCTGCTTTGTCCTCTGCCTCGACACCCTGCTCCGCATGCGCTGCTGCTGCTGCTGCTGCTGCTACAGCAGCTGCTGCTTCCTTCTGGGCCTGGGCTGCCGCCGTTTTTTTCGCCTTGTCCTCTGCTGCTTTTTTCGCCTTGTCCGCTGCTCGCTTCTCCGCTGCCGCGCGCTTCTGCTCCTTTTGTGCTGCTGCTGCCTCCTTCTGAGCCTAGGCCGCTGCTGCCTTTTTTGCTCTGTCGGCGGCCTGCTTCTCTGCTGCGGCCCGTTTCTTCGCCTGCTCCTGCGCTGCTGCTGCTGCTTCCTTCTGTGCCTGATCTGCCGCCGCCTTTTTCGCTTTGTCGGCTGCCTCCTTCTCTGCTGCGGCGCGCTTCCTCTCCGTCGCTGTTGCTGCTGCATCCTTCTTCGGCACCACCATGCTCCCGTCATCGCCCCCATCTCCGCTGTCGCTGCTGACATGGATGTCCGCAGCACTATCGAGCCTCCGATTGCCTTTCGCCTGAAGACGACACAAAGCGAACAATGAACATCGCATGAAGACAGGGTGGCAGGCACTGTGGTAGGGTAAGAATTAGGTAAAGTAGGGTGAGGTGCGCTCTGAGGCCTGGTCTGCTGCTACTTGCGGCCGCACCATGGTGGGACAGGACAACAAGAGTGTTCATGTATCTCTGTGAACAATCATATTCCTCTGCACAGCTGTGGTGCTGGGTGGAGGAGGAGCTCGTGCTGGTGTGGGGGGTGAGACCTAATGATATGGGAACCAAGTATCGTCAGAATTAAATGCTCCATCCAAAGCACGTGCAACCTCATGATTGCTCGGTGTGGCTGATTCGTCATCATGCTCTAGCCGCACAGGGGACTCAGGCAGTCCTGTACCATGTTGGTCCTGCACTGGGCTTTGCTTTTGCTGTCCTACATGGTCATGCACCCCCATTTTGGCCACATCCTGTGCCTTGTCCTCAGGGTGTGCAATGTCCACGTTGGTGCCATCCACTGCCTGTTCTTGCAATCTGCTGTACCCGTATGCCCCTGCAGGCATCTCTGGTGGCACCAAACGGGGACGGTTCTTGCAAGCCTCCACTGCCTGCTTCAGGCGTAGCACCAACATGTCGTGCTTTGCACTTTGTGGAAAGTACAACTCAAATTGTTCCAACAGAGCATGGAGGGAAGCCTTTGAATATGTTTTGAGTACGTCCATTGGTACATTCAGGGTTTCCTCTATTTGAGCAGCCATCCGTAATATCTCCTCTCGTTCAACACAACGACCAGGGGCTTTTTTGGCCTTCTTGGCTGCCGGTTTGGCCTTCTTCTTGGCCTTGTGACCACTACCAGGGGTACCCTGCGCTGTGCGCTTGCGGCTTGCTGCCTCCTCATCGGATTCTGCAGCATAAGAAGTGTCTGACCCACTGGTACCCATTTCCTCTGCTTGTTCAGATTCTATAATCACGTCCGGGTGAAACTCCCTGCAGCCTGGTGGTAATTGTTCCATGGGGAGGATGTCTCTCAGTGGGTGCCAAAATGTCTTGCCCTTCTCCTGCTTGTATCTCACCTCTACCAGGCCTGGGTTGGCCTTGGTTCTAGGCCCAGTAACAACTTCACCACGAGCCGCCAGCAGGGTCACAGGTATGGTGGTACTGGGTGTACCAAGTGGACGCATAGAACCCCACAGGGCCCACACTGGCTCACGCAGTTTTACGCTCAGAGTGGCAGCAGTAATCACTGCATCAGGGCGGACTTGTCGGAGGATGACATCGCTACAGATAAACTGCCGTTCTATGTCCTTTGGGGTTAACATTGTCAGTCTAGGGAGGAAATTGATGATAGGTAAGAGGCAAGTTGCAGAGGGCTGCGCAGGACTGTGCAGAGCCCCCGGGGGGGGGGGGGATCCTTGGGGTTGTACACAACACCTCAACTGAGCAGGTGGGGGGGGGCAGATTTTTGGGTGTGTGCACAATGAATAAACTGCTAAATACTGGAGTGTGGCAACACAAAACACACTTGCTGCAAATACACCACCAGCAGCACAGATCTCCACTTGCAGTTCAAGAATGACGAAGTCAACTGAAATCCACCAAAATCAGCAGCCCCAGGTCACGGAAATCAGAGTGAAGCCCAACCAGGATGCCCAAAACGACCTCGGAGGTCACGAAACCCAGAGTGAAATCCAAAAAGCAGGCCCAAAAGGACCTTCAGTGAAGCCTGTTGCCCAGCGTCAGAGTGCAGCAGCCCATTGCAGAGCACCACGGTGCAGAAGTGGAGGGCAACGCGAAGCAGGTGAAGAATGCCCGTAAATGGAAGGTCCTCAAAATCAGGCCCATGCCCGAAGTCAACTGGAAGTGTACTGTGCACGGAAGTGGAAAACCAGGAGTGACACAAAACAGGCAGCAGCAAGCAGCAGCAGCAGCAGCATACCATTCACTGGCAGTACACATCCAGTTCCTTACAGCAGTTCTCAACCATTCAAGACAGCTGGAACCACCACTGCACCACAAACCGAGTTCTCAGTTACCCACTCACCTCAATTCTCAACTTTATTTCAAGAACCTGGGCCAACCTTTGTGACACGAAGTTCTTTAGCGCCTTGTACGCTGCGACCAGTTCAAACCGAGTTCTCAGTTAACCACACACCTTAGTTCTCATCGTCATTTCAAAAACCTGGGCCAGCCTTTGTGACGCGAAGTTCTTTAGCGCCTCGTACGGTGCGACCAGTTCTAAACGAGTTCTCAGTTAACCACACACCTCAGTTCTCATCGTCATTTCAAAAGCCTGTGGCAACCTTTGTGAAGCGAAGTTCTTTGGAGCCTCGTACACTGCAACCAGTTCAAGCCGAGTTCTGAGTTACCTGCACACCTCAGTTCTCAAAGTCAGTTCAAAAACCCGTGCCAACCTTTGTGAAGCAAAGTTCTTTTGAGCATCGTAGGGTGGGACCAGTTCAAACTGACTTCTCAGTTAACCACACACCTCAGTTCTCATTGTCATTTCAAACACCTGCCAACCTTTGTGAAGCCTAGTTCTTTTGAGCATTGTGCGGTGCAAAGGGCCCGTGCCTGCAAGTTTGAGACTATTTGCCAAAGATGAGCTACAAAGCCTGACCGTTGGAATCGGTACTTCTGCACCACAGGAGATCCCTCTTCAGGGAGAGTCAAGGGTTGCAGAACAGGCTTTGCAACAAATCAGGCAAATAGTGAACTCACAGAGCCAAGACCGGGCAAAGAAGGCACAACACAAGCAAGTGCACAGCACGTCAACTGTCAACTGTTCCAAAACCTTTACCAGCAACACAAATCAAGTCCCAGGGACCTGAGTTCTCAACAGTTCTCACCAGTTCAACGTTGTGTTTGCAAGCTAGGCAAAACGAAGGCAATTAGTACTTAGCGTTAGTAAGAAATGTTTCGTCAAAATTTAGCAGTCAATAGCCGGAAATGTCCGGATCGATCTGCACTACAGCTGAGCAGCACAAGAACAGCAGAACAACAATATTAAAACGACTTTTGGCAGGCATCTTTAGATTCAACCACAGCATTGTAATGTTCCGACACATCCACACTTTTGTGCCAAGGAATCAAATGTATTCAAGCAATGGATTTTGCAAAGATTCATGTTTGAACGACAAATTTTCGGCACCGCGGCCGTTTCAAAACCGGTTGGGCCGTTTCAGATCCAGTGCGGTAGCGTAAATGCGGTTTTGGCCACAGAATGCCCCACAAAATCATAGGTGAAAGCACCAGAGAGGGGGGCACCAGAGGGACAGGCGAAGGGCAACACCCAGCACCACCGCACGCACCGCACAGGCACCACAGACGCCGCACACACCCACACCCGCACCCACGGCACGCGTCCAGCAGGCGCCGGCAGCCCGCCCAGAGGGCGGGCAGCAGGGGAGAGGGGGCGCCTGAACTCAGACGCCCCCCGCCACCCCCGTGGCGCTCAGCCCCCCACAGGGCACGCGGGCCACGGGGCCGGTGCAGGGCCCCCACGCCCGCACATCCGCGCCCACAGCACTTGGGTAGCGGACCCCGACAGCCCGCCCAGAGGGCAGGCAGCCGGGGGAGGGGGAGCGCCTGATCCCAGACGCCCCACACAACGGCGAACGGCACCCCCAGTGGGGACGCCCTTCCGCCACCCCCACAGCTCGCAGCGCCGGCCCGCAAGGGCGTGCGCCGTGGGGCTGGTGCTGGGTCCTTATGCCCACACCAACCGCACCCGGGACACACGGGTCGCGGAACCCTGGCTGCCCGCCCCAGAGGACAGGCGGCCAGGGGAGGGACAGCGCCTGACACCAGACACACCTCACACCGGCGGCAGGCCGCTTCCCCCGGGGGTAGCCCCCCACAACCCCCGCGGCACGCAACCCCCACAGGGCATGCAGGCCAAGGGGACAGTGTTGGGCCCTCAGACCCACACACCCGCGCCCACAGCACGTGGGTGGCGGACCCAAACGGCCCGCCCAGTGGGCGGGCAGTCAGGGGAGGCGGAGCGCCTGGCCTCAGAAGCCCCTCACAACAGTCGAGGGCACCCCCCCCGGGGACGCCCTTCCGCCACCCCCACAGCGAGCAACGCCGGCCCGCAGGGGCGCACGCTTTGGGGCCGGTGCTGGGTCCCCACGCCCCCCAGACCACACCAGGGACACACGGGTCGTGGAACCCCGGCTGCCCGCCCCAGAAGACGGGCGGCTGGGGGAGGGACAGCGCCTGACACCAGACGCCCCTCACAACAGTGGCAGGCCACTCCCCAGGGGACGGCCCCCCACCCCCCCTCGCGGCACGCAGCCCTCATAGGGCATGCAGGCCGAGGGGACAGTGTCTGGCCCCCACACCCACACGCCCGCGCCCACAGCACGTGCGTGGCGGACCCCAACAGCCCGCCCAGTGGGCGGGCAGGCGGGGGAGGGGGAGCGCCTAACCTCAGACGCCCCTCACAACAGTGGAAGGCACCCCCCCCCAGGGACGCCTCTCCGCCACCCCCACAGCGAGCAACGCCAGCCCGCCAGGGCGCACGCTGTCGGACCGGTGCTGTGTCCCCACGCCCGCACCGACTGCACCCGGGACACACGGGTCGCGGAACCCCGACTGCCGGCCCCAGAGGACAGGCGGCCGGAGGAGGGACAGCGCCTGACACCAGACGCCCCTCACAACAGTGGCAGGCCAGCCCCCCCCGGGGACGGCCCCCCACCACCCCCGCGGCGGGCAGGGCTTGCAGGCCAAGGGGACAGTGTGGGGCCACACCCACACACCTGCGCCCACAGCACATGGGTGGCGGACCCCCACAGCCCGCCCAGTGGGCGGGCAGTCGAGGGAGGGGGAGCGCCTGACCTCAGACGCCCCTTACAACGCCGGAAGGCGCCCCCCCCGGGGACACCCTTCCGCCACCCCCACAGCGAGCACCGCCGGCCCGCAGGGGCGCACGCTGTGGGGCCGGTGCTTGGCCCACACGCCCGCACTGACCGCACCTGGGACGCACGGGTCGCGGAACCCCGGCTACCCGCCCCAGAGGATGGACGGCCGGGGGAGGGACAGTGCCTGACACCAGACGCCCCTCACAACGGTGGCAGGCCACCCCCCCCCAGGGACGGTTCCCCACCACCCCGACGGCACGCAGCCCCCACAGGGCATGCAGGCCAAGGGGACCGTGATGGGCCCCCACAACCACACGCCCGCGCCCGCAGCACGCGAGTGAAAGACCCCAACGACCCGCCCAGTGGGCGGGCAGTCGGAAGAGGGGGAGCGCCTGACCTCAGACGCCCCCCATGACGTTGGAAGGCACCCCCTGCGGGGAAGCCCTTCCGCCACTCTCAAAGCGAGCAACGCCGGCCCGCAAGGGCGCACGCTGTGGGGCCGGTGCTGGGTCCCCACGCCCGCACCGACCGCACCCGGGACACACGGGTCGCGGAACCCCGGCTACCCGCCCCAGAGGATGGACGGCCGGGGGAGGGACAGCGCCTGACACCAGACGCCCTTCACAACGGTGGCAGACCACCCCCCCCGGGGACGGTTCCCCACCACCCCGACGGCACGCAGCCCCGACAGGGCATGCAGGCCAAGGGGACCGTGATGGGCCCCCACACCCACACGCCCGCGCCCGCAGCACGTGGGTGGCGGACCCCAACAGCCCGCCCAGTGGATGGGCAGTCGGGGGAGGGGGAGCGCCTGACACCACACGCCCCTCGCAACGGTGGCGGGCCACCCCCCCGGACCCGACCCGCGGGCGGCGCACAGCCCCAAGCCAGGTAGGGGGGAACCGGGACCGGACCGCCCCCCCCCAAGCACGCAAGACAGAGCAGGGGACCGAGGCAGGACACGCAGAGGGGCACGGACCACGTGGAACGGCCCTACCAGCGCCCAGTGCCGGGACCGCGCGAGGTGCGCATGCCACACCACCCAAGGGGGGGGGGAGCGGACGCCGCGGGAGCGCGAGCGCACACACACGCAAAGGGCACGCGGGGACTACCAGAAGGGCAACCGGATCGAGCTCGCGGAACGCACAGACCGCGTGGAATGGCGTACCAGCGAGCGAGGGTAAGGGACACCCGGACGGGACAGCCCGCCACACGCAGCGCGGGACACGCGGGGCGGGAAGGGGGAAACGGGAGAGACACAACACCAGGTACCGGCCCGAGCCCCCCGAACCGGCCGTGAGCGCCGCGCACACACGGACGGGGCACTGCAACCGCCAAGGCAGTAGTCGCGCACTGCGCCACGCCCCAACCCCTAGGCTAGGCAGCCTCCGCGCCAGCCCAAGGCGGTCCCACTGTCGAGAAGCCAGTAGCACGGGCCCGGTGGCGCCAGCGCCCCGGGCGACCACACATTAGGGGGGCGACGCGGTGGGTAAGCGCCGGCAGCCACGGCTGCGAATTGATGCACTGACCGGGGAGTGGCGAAACGGGGAAGCCGGGGGGGACGGGACTCCGAGCCCTGTGAACCCGGGGGACTCTGCCACCAGGCAGGAGGTGCGTGTTGGAGGGCCCCCCACTAGGACCCGGTGGGGAGGATATCACCTTGCCCAACCAGGTGGCCCCCCGGGGCCGAAAGGCGTCTAGTACCCGCAAAATCAAACCTCAAACGTCAAACCTAAGGAAGTGCGGAGACTAACACTTAAACATTTTTGTTTCTCTTATGAAGCTTTAAGTACACTTTCTCAGCAACTAGGATTAAAACCCTAGCTCCCCCATGAAGTTCACCCCTACCACTCAAAGAAGCGGAGGTATCATCCCTCATGGAGGTTATACCGAAATAAAGTAGGCACTTCATGCCTAGGGCCTTGTAGGTTAAGCCTAGTGGTCTTCCACCTCAGGACCCCTATACTCAAAAGGTTCTACTACTTATTGTGGTTCCAGATTGTAACTGTTTCTGAACTCAGTTGCATGGCCAAGTCATTTCCTGTGTCTGGCCTAACTCCTATGCCCCAGATTCCTAACCAGCTCCATTTCAATTAGAAAGAGTGCACATGAAGTGCTTGGTGCTATCTTGGAGGCCTGAGTCATGCCAGTTTTAAGATAAAATCATTTGTTTTGTTTATAACACCATTTGAGTTGCATATTTGATTCCTCATTTGTCCATATGCAGCCCCTCTTTGCTTACAATGCTTTGATTTGGAAGAATACTATCACAATTCCGACTTTGATCCTGTTTGTGGTGTTCCTTGTTTGTGGACTTTACCTTTTTGCAGTTTCCGGGAAACATCTTTTGAAAAGCAATCAAAGTTTTCAATATCAACAACAAGCAAGGTACATCAGAAACTCTTTCTAAATACGTCGCCCTACCAAGGCCCTGGTTGCCGCTGCGGATGGAGAGCAGCGTGTCCAGGGACTTGCGTCCCCATGTGCCCCAGATGTGGGGGTCGTCCGGCTCGACCACCCTGGTGTACGTGTCAAGGCCTGGATTTTGGGGGGGGGGGGCGTAGTCGGCGGGGAGGAGGGAGTCAGTGCCGTGCACCACCCAGTGGTCAGTTGGGGCGTGGTAGTTGGTGGTGGAGAGGGTGTAGTGCAGATTGTACATGAGAGTCATGTAGGTGGAGGGTGCTGGCTGCAGGTCGTCGGGGGTGGGGATGTTTCCCGGGAGGTGGTGCCAGAAGTTGCTCAGGGGGGCCATCCGGGCTACCCATGTGTCCCGCTCCCACTCTTTGGTGTTGCCGGGGGTGGCGCTGGGTTGGGGGTGCGCCATGTTGGGCTCGCGGTAGCAGGTGCGGCCCTCGGTGTTCTCCCGCTCCGGCACGGGGTGTCAGACTAAGTGTCGCCCCCAGTCGATGGGGGGCACCCAGATTCGGTCCCCTGTGGGTCGGCGAGTGGGGTGCGGTCGTGTCGGGCGACGTGGAGGAAGGCATCGAAGAAGAAGTCTCGGATGCCTTCCCCCAGGGTGGCCGCCTGGACCAGGGTGATCGCCTGGATGCGCTGGGTGGTGCCGGAGGTGTGCAGACGCAGCACCTCCTGGTCCCCGAGTCCCCGGAGGTGCTGCCGTACCGCTGCGGGGCTGTGTAGGGCGTAGGGTTCGGCGGGTGCGGCGGCTGGTGGTGCGGGGTGTGAAAGGAGGGGGTGTTGTGGGTTGGGGGGGCCGTTCGTCGTTGTCGCGTGTGGAGTCTGGTGATGGGGTTTCTTGTGGCGGTCGCGGAAGGGGGGACTCGTGGTGGCGTGTGTCGGCGGGGGCATCAACATCAATTGGCTTGTGCTGGCTGCCGTGTGTTGCGTCCGTGGCCTGGTCTCGGGGGGGGGGGGGGAGGTGGTGTGGGGGTGGCACTGTTGGTGGTGGGGGGGGCTGGGGTGGGTGTTGTGCTGGCTGGGGTTCTGGGCGTCCCTTTGGGTCGTGTGGGTGTTGCGTGTGTGCACCGTGGGGTCCTTGCGGTCCCTGGCTGGTTGTGGTGCCGAGGTGTGGGTGGGAGCTGGCCGCATGGGCGTCCGGGTGGGGCTGTGGTCCGTATGTAATGGGTGACTGCTGGTGGATGGTGCTCGTTTGTATGGGGTGTGGGCTGAGGGGGCTGCTGGTGGTGGTGGGGCGCTCCTACTAGGCCCTGGTGTTCATGGTGTGCCTGTGAGGCTTCCAGCGGGTCCATGGGGGGGTACCGTGGCTCGTGTGTCGTCGGCCCGTGTAGTGGGGGCGGCGGGTGGTGCTCGACCGCGTGGTGGTGGTGTTGAGGGTGTACTGGTTGTGTGTGGTACCCCGGCGTTGGTGGTTGTGGTGGCAGGGGCTGGTAGTGGTGGTATACGTGATGGTGCGGTGCGGTGATGTGTGCCGTGTGGGGTGGGAGGTTCGTGGGGCCCGGTTGTGCTGGGGCGTGGTGGGGATGTAGCTGGTGGGAGACGCCGTAGTATTGGGGCATCAGGGGGTAGGAGTTGGGAGGGACAGGGGTGTGGTGCTGGTGTGGGTGGTGCCATGTCCCCTGGCTCTGCGCGTATGGTGGTCCTGGCATCGTGTGTACGCGTGTGGTGGCTGGCTGGGCTGCAGGGTTAGGACGCTGTGGTACGGTGGTGGTGGTGGGCGCTGGTTGGGGCGGAGCAACGCCGGCCCGCAAGGGCGCACGCTGTGCAACCGGTGCTGGGTCCCCACGCCCGCACCGACCGCACCCAGAACACACGGGTCGCGGAACCCCGGCCGCCCGCCCCAGAGGACGGGCGGCCGGGGGAGGGACAGCGCCTGACACCAGACGACCCTCACAACAGCGACAGGCCAACCCCCCCGGGGACGGCCCCCCGCCGCCCCCGCGGCACGCAACCCCCACAGGGCATGCAGGCCAAGGGGACAGCGTTGGGCTCCCACACCTACACGCCCACGCCCACAGCATGTGGGTAGTGGACCCCAACAGCCCACCCAGAGGGCGGGCAGTCAGGGGGGGGGGGGGCGCCTGACATCAGACGCCCCTCTGTGGGGCCGGTGCTGGGTCCCCACACCCGCACCGACCGCACCTGGGACACATCGGTCGCAGAACCTCGGCTACCTGCCCCAGAGGGCGGCGTCTGGGGGAGGGACAGCGTCTGACACGAGACGCACGTCACAACGGTGGCAGACCACCCCCCCCGGCAGGCCCCTTCACCACCCCCGCGGCACGCAGCTCCCACAGGGGATACAGGCCGAGGGGACAGTGCCGGGCCCCCACACCCGCACACTCGCGCCCACAGCATGTGGGTGGCGGACCGCGACGGCCCGCCCAGAGGGCGGGCAACTGGGGGAGGGACAGCGCCCGACACCAGACGCCCCTCGCAACGGTGGCGGGCCACCCGCCCGGACCCGCCCCGCGGGCGGCGCACAGCCCCAAGCCAGGTAGCGGGGAACCGGGACCGGACCGCCCCCCCCAAAGCACGCCAGACGGAGCAAAGGACCGGGGCAGGACAAGCGGAGGGGCACGGACCACATGGAACGGCCCTACCAGCGCCCAGTGCCGGGACCGCGCGAGGTGCGCACGCCACACCACCCAAGGGGGGGGGGAGCGGACGCCGCGGGAGCGCGAGCGCACACACACGCAAAGGGCACGCGGGGACTACCAGAAGGGCAACCGGACCGAGCTCGCGGAACGCACAGACCGCGTGGAATGGCGTACCAGCGAGCGAGGGTAAGGGACACCCGGACGAGACGGCCCGCCACACGCAGCCCGGGACACGCGGGGCGGGAAGGGGGAAACGGGAGAGACACAACACCAGGTACCGGCCCGAGCCCCCCGAACCGGCCGTGAGCGCCGCGCACACACGGACGGGGCACTGCACCCGCCAAGGCAGTACTGGCGCACTGCACCACGCCCCAACCCCTAGGCTAGGCAGCCTCTGCGCCAGCCCAAGGGGGTCCCACTGGCGACAAGCCAGTAGCACGGGCCCGGCGGTGCCGGCGCCCCGGGCGACCACGCATTAGGGGGGCGACGTGGTGGGTAAGCGCCCGCAGCCACGGCTGCGAATTGATGCACTGACCGGGGAGTGGCCAAACAGGGAAACCGGGGGGGACGGGACTCCGAGCCCTGTGAACCCGGGGGACTCCGCCACCAGGCAGGAGGTGCGTCTTGGAGGGCCCCCCACTAGGACCCGGTGGGGAGGATATCACCTGGCCCAACCAGGTGGCCCCCCGGGGCCGAAAGGCGTCTGGTACCCGCAAAATCAAACCTCAAACCTCAAACCTAAGGAAGTGCTGAGACTAACACTTAAACATTTTTGTTTCTCTTATGAAGCTTTAAGTACACTTTCTCAGCAACTAGGATTGAAACTCTAGCCCCCCCATGAAGTTCACCCCTACCACTCAAAGAAGCGGAGGTATCATCCCTCATGGAGGTTATACCGAAATAAAGTAGGCACTTCATGCCTAGGGCCTTGTAGGTTAAGCCTAGTGGTCTTCCACCTCAGGTCCCCAGGTTTCGACTACTTATTGTGGTTACAGATTGTAACTGTTTCTGAATTCAGTTGCTTGGCCAAGTCATTTCCCGTGTCTGGCCTAACTCCTATGCCCGAGATTCCTAACCAGCTCCATTTCAATTAGAAAGAGTGCACATGAAGTGCTTGGTGCTATCTTGGAGGCCTGAGTCATGCCAGTTTTATCATAAAATCATTTGTTTTGTTTATAACACTATTTGAGTTGCATATTTGATTCCTCATTTGTCTATATGCAGCCCCTCTTTGCTTACAATGCTTTGATTTGGAAGAATACTATCACAATTCTGACTTTGATCCTGTTTGTGGTGTTCCTTGTTCGTGGACTTTACCTTTTTGCAGTTTCGGGGAAACATCTTTTGAAAAGCAATCAAGGTTTTCAATATCAACAACAAGCAAGGGACATCAGAAACTCTTTCTCAATACGTCGCCCTACCAAGGCCCTGGTTGCCGCTGCGGATGGAGAGCAGCATGTCCAGGGACTTGCGTTCCCATGTGCCCAAGATGTGGGGGTCGTCCGGCTCGTCCACCCTGGTGTACGTGTCGAGGCCTGGTTTGTGGGGGGGGGGGGGGCGTAGTCGGCGGGGAGGACAGAGGCGGTGCCGTGCACCACCCAGTGGTCAGTTGGGGCGTGGTAGTGGGTGGTGGAGAGGGTGTAGTGCAGATTGTACATGAGAGTCATGTACGTGGAGGGGGCTGGCTGCCGGTCGTCGGGGGTGGGGATGTCCCTCGGGACGTGGTGCCAGAAGTTGCCCAGGGAGGCCATCCGGGCTACCCATGTGTCCTGCTCCCACTCTTTGGTGTTGCTGGGGGTGGCGCTGGGTGGGGGGTGGGCCATGTTGGGCTCGCGGTAGCAGGTGCGGCCCTCGGTGTTCTCCCGCTCCGGCACGGGTTGTCTGACTAAGTGTCGCCCCCAGTCGATGGGGGGCACCCAGATTCCGTCCCCGTGGGTCGGCGAGTGGGGTGAGGTCGTGTCGGGCGACGTGGAGGAAGGCATCGAAGAAGAAGTCTCAGACGCCTTCCCCCAGGGTGGCCGCCTGGACCAGGGTGATCGCTCGGATGCGCTGGGTGGTGCCGGAGGTGTGCAGGCGCAGCACCTCCTGGTCCCCGAGTCCCCGGAGGTGCTGCCGTACCGTTGCGGGGTTGTGTAGGGCGTAGGGTTCGGCCGGTGCGGCGGCTGGTGCTGCGGGGTGTGAATGGGGGGGTGGTCTGGGTTGGGGGGGCCGTTCGTCGTTGTCGCGTGTGGGGTCTGGTGATGGGGTTTCTTGTGGCGGTCGCGAGAGGGGGGACTCGTGGTGGCGTGTGTCGGCGGGGGCATCAACATCAATTGGCTTGTGCTGGCTGCCGTGTGTTGCGTCCGTGGCCTGGTCTCGGGGGGGGGGCGGGGGGAGGTGGTGTGGGGGTGGCACTGTTGGTGGTGGGGGGGGCGGGGGTGGGTGTTGTGCTGGCTGGGGGTCTGGGCGTCCCTTTTGGTCGTGTGGGTGTTGGGTGTGTGCACCGTGGGGTCCTTGCGGTCCCTGGCTGGTTGTGGTGCCGAGGTGTGGGTGGGAGGTGGCCGCATGGGCGTCCGGGTGGGGGTGTGGTCCGTATGTAATGGGTGACTGCTGGTGGATGGTGCTCGTTGGTATGGGATGTGGGCTGAGGGGGCTGCTGGTGGTGGTGGGGCGCTCCTACTAGGCCCTGGTGTTGATTGTGTGCGTGTGCCGCTCCCAGCGGGTTCATGGGGGTGTACCGTGGCTCGTGTGTCGTCGGCCCGTGTAGTGGGGGCGGCGGCTGGTGCTGGACCGCGTGGTGGTGGTGTTGAGGGTGTACTGGTTGTGTGTGGTACCCCGGCGTTGGTGGGTGTGGTGGCACGGGCTGGTGGTGGTGGTATACGTGATGGTGTGGTGCGGTGATGTGTGCCGTGTGGGGTGGGAGGTTCGTGGGGCCCGGCTGTGCTGGGGCGTGGTGGGGATGTAGCTGGTGGGAGGCGCCGTAGTATTGGGGCATCACGGGGTAGGGGTTGGGAGGGTCAGGGGCGTGGTGGTGGTCTGGGTGGTGCCATGTCCCCTGGCTCTGCGCGTATGGTGGTCCTGGCATGGTGTGGACGCGTGTGGGCGTTGGTGGCTGGCTGGGCTGCAGGGTTAGGACGCTGTGGTACGGTGGTGGTGGTGGGCGCTGGTGGGGGCGGTGCTGTTGGTGTGCCCCGGGGGTCTGGGCGTGGGGTGGTGCGCTGTGGCTGGACCCGGGCCCTGGTCGGGGTGTTGCACCCTGCTGGCCGGCGCGCTGGCGGGCCACCTGACCTGTTTTGGTCTTCCTGGCCTGGTGGGTGTCGGGGGCGGGTGAACCCCCCTGTCCCCGCCGGCGCGACGCGGAGCGGGCGTGCCAGCGGTGCGCCTGCAGGAGGCGCGCCTCGAGGCCTCTGACGTAGATGCGGTGGTCCGTGCGGCCCATCCGCGTGGCGTTGGCCTCGTCTGGGCGGCCAGGTGGGCGTCCCGAAAAGACACCCAGCCCTCCGGGGGCCTCAGCTGCGTGGGGTGGGGGTGGTGTGCTGGGTAGAGGAGTGCGCTGAGTTGTTAGGGTGTCCCTTTCCGTCGGCCGGGGGGAGGAGCGAGGTGCAGCGGAGGCTGAGGGGGCACCGCGGCCGGCCAGCCCCAGTCCAGAAATGACGCCGACGGACTGGGACTCGGAGTCCCCGCCGCCGCGGCAGTATGCGCCGCTGCCGGTGCGGAAGAGACCCCGGACGGTCGCGGGGTGGACAGAGGGGGAAGTGGCGGAGCTGGCCCGCTACGTGAAGTGGGCGGGGAAGACGAGGGAAAGGCGGGAGAAGAGGGGGCCCCGCCCCTTCAGTGACCTGGTTGGCAGGGCGGGGAGGCCCACGGAAAGGGGGCTGGAGATGGAAGAGTGGCAGTGGGGGAGGATGCTGGGGGCGGCGCTCCCGGGGGTGCGCCTGGACTGTCCCCAGGAGAGGGGGAAGAAGCCCAGGGTTCAGATGCTGCGAGAGCTGTTGCAGCGGGAGGGGCGGTACGGTGGCGACGCGTAGGGCCGGGCAGGAGCAGGAACGGGGAGCGCTAGGGGCAGGGGGCCAGGGGCGTGCGGAGGGACGGGCGGATGGGATGCGGGGAGGCGGAAGCGGGGGTTCGGCGGAGGTGGAGGAGGGTGAGGAGGGGATGTGACGGACACGAGGAGAGGAGGAGGAGAGCAGAGAGGTGCAGGTGCGCAGAGGAGGACAGGGACAAGGCTGAAAGTGGAGGGGGATGTGATGATGGAGGACGCGGACGAGAACCCCAAGCGGAGAGCACAGGACCAGCGGCTGGGGAGAGGGGAGATGGGGCGACGGAGTACGGGGACGCAGGCGAGTGCGGAGGAAGCAACCGGGCAGTGGGACGCGAGACGTATCGTGGGTACGGCGAGCAGTGTTGGGCAGAACGGGCAGCAGACGGGAAGCAGTATCGTAATGTGGTACAGTGACGGAGCAGAGCGCGAGGTCGTGACTGGCGAGAACGGCCGGCGAAGGCGTGGAGCAGCGCTGTGCCCTTCGGGTGCAGCACTGCGCCAGGGCTCTGACTTGCAGCTCTCTGCGTGGCAGGAAGGTGCTGCATTGAAAACATTGAGCTTACGTGCGCCATGCTGAGAGGGGTTGACCACGCCAGGCCTTGGGGGCCGGGCTCCACAATGCAAATGCGGCGGCGGGACTTCGGCAAGCGTCCCTGGCGCATGGGGGGTACAGGGTCACAGTCCAGACCACAGATAAACCCACCCCCCCCCCCACACGGGGTGCCAGGCAGCCAGGATG
Organism: Eutreptiella sp. 'Long Island Sound 2002'; assembly: GCA_964036045.1. Taxonomy (NCBI): domain Eukaryota; phylum Euglenozoa; class Euglenophyceae; order Eutreptiales; family Eutreptiaceae; genus Eutreptiella; species Eutreptiella sp. 'Long Island Sound 2002'. Next base: position 136,151,422 of record OZ038380.1, on the reverse strand, counting down.
GGGTGAGAGGCGGGGACCGAGGGAGCACCCAGGGGAAAGGGTAGGAGCGAGGGGGAGGGGCAGGGGTAGGGCACGCGAGTGGCACAGACCAGAGACAGCGCTGCACGGACAGGGAGGGCAGATGTGCAGGCAGGGTCGACAGCGAGAAGGAGAATGGGAGGGGAGACAGGCGAGAGAGGGGGCGCAGGGCAGCGGGACCAGGGTAACACAAAGAAGGGCAGAGGGCACACGCAGGGCGCGCGGGAGCAGCAAGGAGCGCGAGCACAGAACCACAAAAAAAAAACAACGGCAGGACAGGCGGACACACAGGAAGGGCACATGGAGGAGGCAGGGCGCAGGAGGTGGGGGGAACAGGGGGCCAACGAGGGCGCAAAGGAACACAATGTCTCACAGAGAAGCACCATGCCAATGGACCGCATAGAGCCGTACCAGCCGCCCCGCCCGACCATCAGGGAACCGATCGAGGGGCGGCCGGCAGGAGAGGACGACGGGGGAGTCCCCCTGAAGGGGTGTCTGGGGAGGCCGCCCAGGTCGGCCTACAGGTCGGAAGACAGAGCGGAGGCCCTGAGGCACGTGAGGGTGCGCGAGATACAAGCATGGCGCGGAGGCGACCAGCGGCGAGCACAGAGAGCAGGAGAACAACACTAAGAGGGCGGGCAGGAGACAGAGGGGAGGGGAGGGTAGAGAGGAGAGAGAGCGGATACATGTAAAGCAACGCGGGCTGAATGGCTGGGTCGCCCGGCATGGCCTGGGACCGCGAAGGGCAACACCACAGGATGGCGGAAGACCTGGACGTGAGCACCGAACAGAACCGAGACAGATGGCGATGCAGTGTCTATGTGCGTGCATGCAGGGAGGAGGGAACCAAGCGGAAAAAAGGACGAAAAAAAAAAAAGGAAACAAACGCGGACAACACCCCGCAGCACCACAAGGAGGCGGGACAGAAAAGAACGAGTGGCTAGGGCCACGCGACGGCCCCAGGTGCCTAGGACAGCTAGGGAGACGGCACAGGAGAGAGGCGCGGGGGAGGGAGGGGAGCGACCCGTGCTAGGCACACAACACGGGCCCCTGGAAGGATGAGGATCCAGTGGGCCCGCGCCACGGGGTTGCTGGCGGCCCGGTGGGGTATATACACGGGATGAGGGATGGGATGGGGCCGCAAGACAGCCCAGGGGCTTAGGCCAGGGCCGCGGCACAGGGAAAAGGGACGGGGGCGGGAAGGGAGCGACCCGTGCTAGGCGCACGAAACAGTCCCTGGATGGAAGAGGCCCCAGTGGGCCAGCGCCACAGGGTAGCGGGCGACCCGATGGGGTATAAACACGGGATGCAGGGACAAGGGGGCGGGGCGGGGAAGGGCGTGTGGCTAGGGCCGCACAACAGCCCGAAGGGGTAGGGAGTCCATGGGACACTGGGAACGGGCCGGTGCCGGGATGAGGCAAAGGGGATTGGGACATGGGAAGGGCAGGGAGGCCGAAAGCGCCAAGCAACAGCCCCGTGGGATTGGGAAACCAGTCGCCATGGAGTGGTGAACCATGGGCCAACCATGGGGAACCTGGCCACGGGAAGTCGGGAAAATGCCCTGAACTCCGGGACGGCCGTGAGGTGTCCGCAGGGGTGAGGGTTGACCTTGAGATCCCCGGGTCAATGGCCTAAGTACACGTATGTTCACGCGTGAGCGGGACCAGGGGGAGCGTGGAAAGGGTCGCCCCCTGGGCTCCAGCCGTGGATGGATGACAATCAACTGCATCCGGGAGCCGAGTGGGTACTCCAGCCCGTGAGGGATGGGGAGAGGTGGAATGTGGTTGACAGAGAGAAATGCTCCGCTGTCGGCGAGGGCTATCCACAGGAAACCCGCCTGCAGGCGCCCAATAGGCTGTGCTAGTGGGGGAAGGCCAGGGGATCCTTCAGAGGGTGACCGGAAGGAGCTGAAACCGTGAGGGCAGCAACTGAAGGGAGCCTACCACCGGTCATGCCCCAAGGGAACCTGGTTGAAGTTCTCGGCCGTGAGGTGAGATGGGGGTTGCCAGGGGAACTGATGGTGGAGAGCACTCCTTCCCGCCAGAGGCGGCCACCATGTAAAACAAACAAGGAGGAGTCAGATGAGGCTGTGGACGCGGCCGCCCTTACTTACTTGCTTACTTACTGGGTAAGGTGAACCGGCGGCAAGTGATTCTGAGGAAGGCTGCTATCTCCTCTGGTGCCGTGTCCGCCCACGCTTCTGGCGCCAGGGCTGCTGCTTTGGGGGCCGGGAGCTGAGGGTTTGGGAGGTGTAGGTCACGGTGGTGGAGGTATAGGGCGAGGAGGACGTGGCGGGCCGCTACGTTCAAGCCGCCCCCGCTGTGGCGTAAGGCTGGGCTGTGGGGGGGCAGGGCTGTGCTGCCCGTGGCCACGGCTATGGTCCATGTGTGGTCCGCCGTGTCCCCCACGTAGTACCCTCCCAGGTGGTCCCGGAGGGTGTCGGTGAGTGGCCCGAAGAAGCTAGGGTGGCTGGCTGGGGGGGCGCAGCTGGGGCCGCGGGCCGCCCGTGGTGGTGGGGGTTGAGGTTCCCGCAGTGGGGGCAGTGGGTGAGGCAGTGCGTGGCTCCCAGACAGACCCAGTGGTAGCCGCTGGCGTACGCAGAGGGGACATGCGGTGGCTGGTGGTTGGTGGTACCTGTGGACGGACGGTGGTGTGGGAGGATGGGGGCTGGCGGCGCGCGCATGCTGGAGGGCGCGTGTGCGGTGCCTGTGGTGCCCGTGTGTGCCCTGCCAGTGTTGTGCTCCGTGGATGTTGGGTAGGCGTGGTGGGGGTCCCGTGTTGGTATGTCATGGGGTAGGTTCTCATGGTTGGTAGAACAGGAGTTTGAAGAGGTGGGCTTGGTCTGTTTGGGGCAGGGTTACTGCATGCTGCAGGTATTTGTGGGTGCGGTATGTGAGCTGCTCCGCTGTCTTGGCAACGGCCGTCCGTTGCATGTGCGCCGCCGTGCCCCGGGGGGTCCTCCGCGTGGGTGCGTAGCAAGGTGTAGACAGCAGTGGGGACAAGTCCTCTGCAGACCGCCTCGAGTACCTCTGTCTGCTTGAGGACGGTGATGAGTTGCTGGGTAGCCGGGGACTGCGTCAGCCATCCGGCGTGCTGGGCGATGGTGTGGGTTCTGTTCCAGTCTGTGAGGGTGTCCAGTCCTCTGTACAGGGGGCACACCTTGAAGTGGTCCCAGGTTTCTTCCTCCGCGTGGCCACAGATGCATGTGGTGTATCCAGGGCGACGTGGATCGAGCGGCGCGCGTACCATCGGTGGTACCGGGTGAGGAGGGGAAGCTGTTTGAGGGCAAGCTGGAGTCGGGGTTTTTGTAGGTGTGCTGGGAGGATATTTGGGCGCAGGGCAGAGTAGTAGAGGGGGGTGTGGACAGAGTCTTCGAGGCGTCGGAGGAGTTCGGTGTTCGCTGGGTGGCCCTGTGTGGTGGCCAGCTGCTGGATGGCTGTTGGGTAGTGGTACTGCTTGTCTCGATCCGTGTACGGCGTGTCCTCGGGTATCCATGGGGGGGGCTGTGTGGCCGAGGGTATCGGGGGCAGGTGCTGCAGGTGGCTGTGGTGTGGGGTGTCCAGTCGTACGTGTTCGAGCCCTGGGGTGTTGCTGGTGCTCTGGTGTTGGGCCTGCGTGTCTGCGCGTCCATTGTCGTATGCGTAGCGGTGTGACCCCTGTTTCACGATGTGTAGGGCGCCCTGGGGATGCATACCCCTGAAGGCCATCCATAGCCCCAACGCTTGTATGGTGAGGCCAGATTGGAGTGTCTTGTGGAGGGGCAGGTCTGCGAGGCAGCTGGTGAGGCTGATGCTGACCATGGCGTCCACGACTACCCGCATGTTGCGGGACCGGATCGTTGCAGGTGGTGGTGTGGCGGCGACGGTGTCTGCCAGGGTGCGCAGTTCGCCGTGGGAGGACGCCCCAAAGATGGCAGCCCCGGTGTGGTGTTCCACGTGGAGGCCGTCCGCGTGCCAAGTGATGCGCATGGAGGCACAACCAACTGTGAGGGTGCGCTGCTGGGTGCGGGATGCGTCAGTGAAGTAGATGATGTCGGTGTCGCTGGGTATGGGTAGGCGGGCAATTGCTGTAGGGTGATAGACGTAGACGGGGTTCCCTTGGGCGGTTCTGGTCAGGATTTGCGTGGGTTGCAGCAGTGGAGGCCTATCCCCTGGGTGATGATGGCCTGGGCTCGTGGGGTGAGGCGGAGGAGGCCCCTGTCTTGGCGCCCCTGGGTGATGTACGCGTACTTCAGGTAGAAGAGGTATCCCGTATTGGGGTGGAATTTCTGGTACGTGATGGTCTGTCGCTGTTCCTTGTCATCTTCGTTGCCGCGGAGGGTGGGGCATTTGTGCTGTAGGGGGCGCATGGGTGCTTCCTGAGGTCCTGCGCAGTGTGGGTCGCAGCGGTTGTACCCTCTGGCCACGCTTTCTCGGTCTGCCTGCTCGTTGGTGAACGTCCACGTCGCCGAGGGTGTTCGGGTCCAGGCTATGTGGGCTGGCCAGTCTGGGGGTATCGTGTGAAACCACGGGGAGAGCCATGCCTGCTGGTTGGCGGTGGCGGCGACGGTGGGGATGTGGTAGTGCGTAGGGATGAGGTGCAGCAGGGGCCACAGAGTGTCGAGGGCTGTCGGGCCGCAGTGCCAGCACGTGCCTGGTATGCACTGTGTCTGACTGGTGGTACATCGGTCTCCGGTGCTTTGTGTTACGGGATGGACCAGGGGGTATGGTGTCGCTGGACAGTGCGGGTAGCGTGTTTGTGGCGGTTTGGTGCTAGTAGCAGGATGGTGGGTGGTGTCGGGCCTTCAGCTGACGGGGTGGGCTCCTCCTGCGTTGTGCTGCCGTAATTGGGGGTCTCGTGCTCCTTCGGGCGGGGCCGGGGGTGCCCGCGCTGGAAGGCCTTGTACGCCGTGTCAATGTCCTTGGGCCCCGGCATGTTGCTCCCTGCCTTCGTAGCGCATGCGCACAGGTACGCTTGGAAGACGCGGCGTGCTGGCCATTGTGGGTCTAAAAGGAACTGGGCGTGGTGGGCATCGCACTGGGCCATGATCTTCATCTGTGTTGGGGTGATATACACTATGGTGATGGTGGCCTCCACGAGGCGCAGGGTGTGAACCTCGCCTACCGGGTGTCGGTGGATGTCGGTGTGCGTGGCCACGAGTGGCCCCTGTTGATCGCAGTGGTGGTTTGTCAGGATGGCGTGCATGTGGTGCGGTAGGGGGAGTTGCAGCTGGGCCCAGATGCCAGTGCCCACGGAGGTGGAGACGCTGTGTTGCGCCAGTATCCACCGGGGGCAGGTGTTGCGGGCCATTTGCGCTTCTTTTTTGCGTATGGCTGCCGCTTCGGGAACCTCGGGCTGGTGGTTTTGTGTCACCCTGTGTAGGAGGTGCGCTGCGTGTTTGGCATAGACCATGTCGACCAGTAGGCCTGTATTGTCTCCGTAGTAGCGCCAGTGGGCCATCATGGCCTCCTTGGGGAAAGACGTGGGCCAGCCTCCATTTTGCGCCCATGCCTTCGTCACTTGCTGTGGAGCGTGGCGTAGGGCTTTTTTGGGGTGCGGGAGGTGCAGGGCTTGGTACCCGATGGCCGCGTTGAGCACCGCTTCCATGAAGTATGCCAGGCTCTGTGTAGACAGGAGGTCCCCCCTGGCAATTTGGGGTAGCCGGGCGAGGCGCCCTCCCAGCTTGCTTGGGAGTGTGATGTGGTGGTGCCGCGTGGCCTGTGTGACTCCCAGGTGGACTGTGGTGTCCTCCAAATGTAGGGGTTCGCCTTTCCGGATGTGGGGGGTGGGGGTCCTGGCGTGGGCTAGCCCGACCGATTTGCGGGGGTGCACTAGGAGCTGGTAGGCGTCCAGGTAGGTCGTGGTGAGTTGGAGAATGGCGGACGCTTGCTCGGTAGTCGTTGGTAGCCCTGCGTTGTCAGGGTTGCGGTGGCGGGTGGCTGTAAATAGGAGGTTTTCGTCCGCGAAGATGATGAGGGGGGACCGTAGCGGGTATGGAGCGTACCCCGGGTATACCCGTGCTAGCTCAAATGCCAGTGGTAGGTTGACGAGGAGGTAGAGGAAGGGGCCCTTGGCGCCACCCTGGGGGGCCCCACTGTCTGTGCCGGTCGAGGGAGTGAGGGCTGCGGCTGTGATGACGGCGTAGGCCCGGGTCTGGATGTACCCGGTCATGAAGGATGGGAATGGGAGGCCCATGGCATCCCATACCTCCGCGAAGAGCCGGTGTGGGGCATGGGGGAACGCGCCTTGGACATCGAGGGAGGCGACAATCATCTCGTAGGGGTTCATGTCACGGCGGTGTCCTGGAGGAAGATGGCCTTGTGGAGGGACCGGCCGACCATGGCTCCCCACATGCTGGCGAAGATGTGGGCGAAGACTGCCGGCGCGATGCGGCCAAGGATGAGCGTCCACACCAGCTTGACTTCGGTGGTGGCGCAGACTCTGGGCCGCCAGTTCCCCAGCTGCGCGCAGTCCCCCTTCTTGTAGAGGGGGTGGACCAGGTTGGCCCACTCAGGGGGGATGTGCGTTGTGCCCGTGAAGATGTCCCACAGGCGGGCTGCCAGGCAGCGTTTAACGGGCAGGGTGAGGCGTTGAGACGCTTCGGCCGGTGAACTGTCAACGCCGGGCACGACCCCCTTCTTCAGGCAGTCTAGGGCGCGTTGCAGTTCTCAGATGCTGAAGGGGCCGTGTTCAATGGCGCGCCGCTGTTCCCGGTTAAAGACCCTGGGCACATGCTCGCGGATGGTGCTTCTGGTGCCGGCGTCGAGCTCGGGGAGGGCATCCCGGTGTTGTGCCTGGAAGCTTTCGAGTACTGCTTGGAGGACGGCGTCGGGGTCGTTGGTGAGGCCCCCCTAGGGGGTGCGCACCGCGTGGATGGTATGGCGCCGCATGTCCTCCGGGATGCGGCTGACGTACCGCAGGGACTTGTACGGCGTGTCGTTTCTGCCGTATCTTTCGCGTTCCTGGGCTGCGGCCGCTATGCGGTGGGCGTGCCATTCCTTGAATTGGTGGCGGCCGGTGGTGAGGGGCGCACGGAGGTGGGCGTCCCGGTCTCGTGCCTCCGGTGTGCTGCGGTGTAGCAGGGTGGCGAGTTCCTCTTTCGTGGTCCAGATGTCATGGACAACCTGTTGGAGGGTGAGGTCCGGTGGTGCCCCCGTGTGGCTGGTGTCGCGCTCCATGCCGCATTCTTGTCCCGCCCGGCGCATGGCTGTGGTGAGTATTCCCGCATGTGGGCGGTGCAGGATGGCGTGTAGGGCCCTGTTATACCTGTGCCAGGCGCCGTGGTCGTCCTCGGCCGGGAACTGCAGTGTGGGTGGGAGGGTGTCGTCTGGGAGGGTGGCCGCGGGTGGGGGTAGGTTGGGAATGATGGGGTCGATGTAGAGGGGTGGGTGGCCCGTGCCTATGGGCGGGAGGGCCCCGTAGGTTATCTCGTGGACGCGCACCGTGGTTGGGTCCCCGTAGCACGTGTCGATGCGGGAGGGGTGGGTGCCAGCTGGGTTCGGGTAATGGCAGATGAGTCCTGCCGTGAGGTCGGTGAGGCCCAGTTGGTGCATGGCGTCCTGGACAGCTATGTCGGTGGTTGTGGGTGGGCCAGTGCAGTTGTCATCGGTGGGGGCGGCGTTTAGGTCACCTGTGATGATGGTGGGTGCCAGGTTGGAGAGGCGGCGGTACGCCAAGCTCAGGGTGTCCAGGAAGTCCTTGGTCTCTTCCCCGAATGGGACGTGCGTGACTAGCACATTTAGCTGCCATCCGGGCCCCATGCACTCGTACGCTCCGAGGCGACCATCCACTCCGAGGTCGGGATGGGCATGCACCGTGACCAATGTCTTGTGGTAGAGGCGCACCCGCCGTTGCCAGTATTTGTTCCCATCCGGGTCCAGGATTGATGCCGGTTCGGGCTGGTCTGCTCTGCGAAGGGCTTGCGCCAGGAACCCCAGGAGGTCTGCGCCTTGGGGGTGTGGCCCTGGGCACGGCTTGCAGTGTGGTGGCCTTGGTGAGGTTGTAGGTGACCGCGGGCTCGTTGAGGATGTTGATGCGGGCGTGGGCTTCTGCAGGTGCCGGCTTCTCGCGGCCGGTAGTTGTGGGGGCGGGCCGTATCCAGCCCGGGCCCCGTCAGGCGTCGAGGAGGTCGATGACGCCCCGAGCTGCAGGTGCCTTGCGGTTCCGCTTCTGGGGCTGGGGTAGGGGCCATGCATTGTGGACTTCGCCCGTGTACTCGGTGCTGGTGAGGTGCTCCGTGTCGGGGGTGCATAGCTGTATGGGGACCATCTCACGACCGTTTCGGTCTCGCCAGAGTTCGATGGTGCGCCCCACCCTTTTGTCATTGGGGCTGGCTGGGTCCCACTTGACGTGGATTATGAACCCCTGGTGGTCCCCGGTGACGCGGTATCGGTGCTTGACTTCACCTGCGGCCCATATCCACTTGGAGGGGCCTGCGGCTGTGGCGTACTCGAAAGGCAGCCGCACCCAGGTACCGATGGCGTACTCGGGATACAGGTCAGCGGCCTCCTCTTTGGTCGAGCTCTTCGACCTGGCTCTTGGCTTGGGCGCGGGTTTGGCCTGTACGGGGGCCTTGCGCTTCTTCGCACCTTGGCGGCGCCGGGCATTGGGTTGTCTCCGTTGGGGAGGTGCGCACTGGGGCTGCTGTACTGGTCCCTGGCCCAGTGCAAACACGGGAAGTTCACGGGCGGCTGGGACGTCTGGCCTGGACGTGGGGACGGTGTCCGTCAGCTGGAACACTTGCTTGGTCATGAGGCCAAGCACTTCCTCGGTCACCTGCAGGGCGTCGGGAGGGTCTGCGGGCCAGGTGAGGAGCCGGTTCCCGGTGCCTGCTCCGTGGCAGCGCATGTGGGATGTGTAGCGGGTGGGGCGGCGTGTGCACGCTTGGGTGGGTTCCGGGGGGAGGGGGCCCTCTGGTGCCCCCTGCGCACAGTAGAGGGCGTGGTGCAGCGCTTGCCAGGCTGCATCTGGGGTGTGGGGGACGCGTGCGGCGAGTCGCAAGCGGTCCCCTCCGCGTGGAGGGGGCGGGACTTCGTCGTTGGGGGCGTGTGTCTTTGCCCGTCTGACCTTGCCGTGGTCGTCCCATTCGACTGTCCACCAGGTGTCCCGGTGTTTGAGGATGTGGACCTCCGTGGTGGCCAGGGGGGCGTCCATGGCGTCCCAGCTGACGAGCTGGATGGGGCCGGCCTGGGGATTGGTCTTTTGGGGTGCTCGCATGTTGAGGATTTGGTGGATGTCCTTGGCGGCAGGGCCCGTGTGGGGGGCGTCCTGCGCTGCTTGGGCCAGAGGTGTGGAGGGGCGGTCCTCCCAGAGGCGGGAGGCCGACGCCGTGGCGTACATGGCTGCGATCAGGACGTGCTCCGTCAGGCCTTCCACCATGAGGTGGTTTTCCCCTTCAGGTCTCGGGGGATGGTGGCTTCTGCCTTTAGGCTGACAAGTGCGATGGCGCGTTTGGGTCCAGGCGTGGTGTGTGTCGGCGCGTTTGGCGGGCGTCCGTCGGATGGGGTGTGGGGGGGGCGCTTCTGGAAGGGGGGTGGTCCCACCGCCAGGTGTAGCGGTATGGCGTGGTGGCGGTCTGCCGCGGGCAGGAGGTAGGGGTGTGGGTCCCCAGTTATAGTGCCGAGGTATATGGCCCCCCTGTAGGTAGGGGTTGGCAGGGGCTGCTGCAGAGCGCCCGCGCATGGTAGCGCACTGGGGGTTGCAGTGGGTGGGTTGTCCCTTGCGAAATGGGGATACAATTTTTGGAGTGATCAATTTTGGGACTGAATGGCCCCCAATTCAATGTTCCTTCCTTTCAGCCCTCTGGTCGTGTGTGCCCAGTATCCAAGATTACGGGTGATTTGAAAAGGGTACAAGAACCCGCCCAAACTTGGCTCTGTCCTCATGTATCCTCGTGTGGGGATGCGGGATCCATGGATGACCCAATATGGGGTATGTTGCTGCTTTCGATGTTTCGTGTACCATTTTTGTCCTAGCAGAAAAATGGCTAGACGCGGCCTCGAGGGTGGACATGGGGCATACATTGGGACCTAAGTGCCATATGTCTAAATTCAAGTTTGATTAGATTATTTTTCGCCATGGCTATGGAGATATGGGATCGTGAGTGTGGGTCGTTTCTGCCTAATTTTGCGGTTTTTGCCATTTTGGGCCATGTCAGGAACACCATATCATCATGGCATGAGGGACCTAGCCAGAATGGAGGGGTGATACTTGTAAGAGTTGACCAAGGGTCCAAAGCCCTAGGTTTCCAAATTTGCTCCTCCGGCCTAGCCGGAGTTATGCAACTTACGATGCGCAACACGCTGCCTAATTTTGCATTTCTTGCTGTTTCTTGCCCCGTCGTTTGACCATCCCCTCAGGGAACAGCAAGCCGCCAATGAGATATAAAGCTCGACCCGGATGCACGGGAACAAAGGCACGGGGGACCTAGCCAAAATGGGGGGGTGATACTTGTAAGATTTGACCAAGGGGCCAAAGCCCTAGGTTTCCAAATTTGCTCCTCCGGCCTAGAAGGAGTTATGCAACTTACGATGCGCAACACGCTGCCTAATTTTGCACTTCTTGCTGTTTCTTGCCCCGTCGTGTGACCATCCTCTCAGGGAACAGCAAGCCGCGGATGAGATATAAAGCTCGACCCCGATGCACGGGAACAAGGGGGAAATCAAGGCCTGTGAATCAAGGCTTGGCTTGACAAGATTGCCGCGAAAGCCTACCCTGCTTTGCCGCCAAAGACACCAAATTTTGCCAATTTCCGCATCCTGACCCCACATGGCGACCCTTTGGCTCCAAAATTCCGGGGAATCTGGGGGGACCAAGTTGCATAGGTCCTTTAGGCAGTCTGTACTCGACAGACACTGAGTTGGTTGCTTCGCTCGCGCCCTGATACGGCCCTGCAGAGGGGTTCACTTGGGACGTTTTTGAGCCAAAGTCAGGTTGGGCTGAAAAAGCGCACCATCAGCCCCGAACTCCTGGCGGATATTGGCAGGGCCATATCTCCAGCTCAGAAAGGAGGTGGGACCTGCCATCAGAGTAGCATGAGGAACATATGTTGCGCCGGTTTGAATGAAATTTGCTCTGGAAGAATCGCCTGTGGCTTGTCAGACCGCTCCTCCCTCTGCAGGGTTCCAGGGTCAGTCTTGGGCAGGTCCATGAAATGTTTTTTGACCCCCATACCTGCGTGCCACTGAGGAGTCGGGACCTAGGGTTGGGATATGGTTTGGGACTGAATTTTTGATGCCCTGAGGTGCCCTTACCCATGTCCATGGCTTCACCCACCTGTGTACATACCCTGATGTGTTTGTGTACATACTTTCGTTTTGTTTTAGACTGGCAAGGATCCTAGAACACTTTCTTCTATGAGAATGCCCCTGTGAGCGCAGTCCTCTGCCTGCCTGCTAGCTTGCCTGTCCGCCGCAGCATGCCCCGTGGACAGGACCCCGACAGAAACACATCAGTATGCGAGGAGTATCTTGAACGTAGTTGCACATGTGATGGCAATATCCCTACGTGGGCCGGTAAATTGGGCATTGAGTGTGCTCCAGGCTCGCCATTGTGTGAGAAAAACATTTTTACCTATGATAGCCATATCGCGCCATGGTTACAACTTGTAGTTTGCCGCCCAAATTGAGAAAGCTCAGAACATAGTCCGGGAGCTTTGCAATTGCGTGTGGAACCAAATTCATTCAGGATGGCTAGCGTTGGTAGCGCGCATGGGAAGGGGAACGAGAAAAGAATTTCATGAGTTCAGGTCCCCATCAAGTGAGCACCATTCGTGGTGCTCAATGGCCACGTGGGTGTTTTTGAATTGAAGCAACAATGCGCGGGTGTGTTGGTAGTTGTTATGGACTTGGTCCTTGAAACGTTGGTATTTGGACTCGCCATCACAGGTGTGGAAATGCAGGGTATCACGCAATGAGCTGTCAATTTTGGCTTCTTGGAGCGGAGTCTCCGATGCCTGCGAGATGTGGATTGAAGCACATTTGCCGCTCGCCCGTTCTCCAAGACAATGGCTCGGGGTGTTTCTGATCACCTTGGTGTTCTCCTGGTAGTTTACACCGATGTTGTAGGTACCATTGGCTCATCTCCCTGAGTTGAGTCGTTACCGAATCTTAAACTGTTGAGAATGTTATCTGCCAAGTCCCCGTGTTGTCTTGCAATCTCCGCAATGTGATTGTCCAAACGCTCACAAATTCGCTTAGTCATACTCATGTTCTCTTTCACTTGGCCTTCCAGCCCCATAATGTGTTGGGAATGGTCGGGAAATTGTATGTTGACCTTCTCCATTGTGGTGCTCATGGTGTCATTGCTGAATTTGACGGTGGCATTTACCTTCCGGCGGGGCGGGTTCGGGTGAGTGATTCGGACGTCAGAAGATGCATCACTTGATCTTCCGTCGCTATCATCATCAATGTCCATGGCAATGCACACTTGCTGTTGGGCGGCCTTTGGTTCCTCTTTGTTGCCTCTCATTTTTTTCACGGGTGATTTTTCGATGTTGCTACGTGCTTCATTGAGGTCAGTCTTGTGACAGGGTCATGCCCAGTTAGGGGTGCCCGCAGCCAGAAGGAGCGCGCGAGCGATCGCGGCATAAAAATTTTTACAGTACAGAAATGCAAGAGATTTTACTGTTATGATTGTTTTGCACATTGTTGCTTAGGGTATTTTAGAACTATGAACCATTCTAGCAATCTTTCGTGAAGTATCGGAATTCAGGTTGTTGATCCTGCGTTGGCTTCGTGGTGCGAGTTGAATCTTCTAAAATTTCAGATGATGAAAAAAGGACTTTGATAAGAAGATTGCTGCTGCGCGCTGAACGGCTGATCTTGAAGTTGGCCTTCATTGACGTGCAGCACTCGGCCGCAACGGTCACCTCCTGCGTGCAACATCATGCCGCCACTGGCAAGAGGAGGTGACCTGTCCACGTCGAACCACTATAACCGCGATCGATCTCTGTCAGCAACGTGTTTTGCTGTGCATGTCTGAATTCTCAGAACTCAGCTTCCGTAAGCGTCCCACTTTCATTTTTGTAATAACCTTCCGTGAACTCCGTTCACCCTTACTATCCATCCTCTCATCTGCCGTCTCTGCCACTGCCCTTCTGAAGGTTGACAATTTTGTATGACCTACGGGGTACTGATCTGGTCTCTTGATGATTTTTTTTCAGATCTACCGCACGACAGGGCAATGGCACATATCCAAATCCGTCACAGGTCTCTACGTATGAATCGTTTGTCTGAAATTGTCAAAATCCTTCATGTCCAGACAAACAGAATTTTCAACGTAAAAAAGCACTTTTCATGAAAGCAAAATCCTTTCTTTCTGCACGCGTGCAACACATCATAAGCCACCAGCATCGCAATCCCAGCCTGGGCGGGCGCCCGTCACAACTAGCCGCTCTGACCCCATACCGCTCACCACTTAAGCCGTCACGTTGGATACAGTCACTCGCCATGCTATAATGTTACCCTTTTCCTGCTGATGCGGTATTCTTTACAGATGCCCTTGAGGCTGAACTGCAGTCACTTGCGAGGAGATAATTCCATCTATTTGTTCTGTACTATTGTTTTTCCCTGATGCCCTTGATGCGTATGGGGGTCCCTACCCCTCACGCTAGGATCATGAATTCAGGTTTCCCGCGCCAATATGCCAGAATGACCCAGGGCAGGGCCAGAACTAAACTCCACTGGATTTTCTGGCCAGGAAATGCGTGTTTCTAACCTTAAGAACACTGTTTTCCGCCCGTCTGCACGAGCAGAGACTGTCGCGGTCGCCTGTGTTCCGGTCAAAATCTGAGAGTGTAATTGTTTTAGGCAGTGAAATCTGAATTCTAAGAATATCCGCATCGTACGGCACCAAGCCGGCGAGGATCTGTGAGGGTCAATTTTTGGGTTTGAGGGTAAGTTTTGGATTGTTTATAAAAGTGCTGAAATGCTTTTAGATTTCAATCATAGACCCACAGTGTAGGGCAACACTCAGTGTATGGATGCATGCCTCAGTTGGGCGTCAAGTCAACGCGTAGCGGCGTCAACGCGTCGAGGGGCGGATACGCAAATAGATTGTTTATTCGGCCAAAATGCCTCCCTTTCGCTTTTTTTTGCTGCTGTGACCTTGGATATGGTCGCACCACCCTGACAACAGTCCTGAGCTGGACACAACGTGTCATGCGGTGTGGTTCTTTCAGATGGGGGCGACGCGTGGTCCTCTTTTTTTGACTGAAGTTGTTTGATCTTTGGTGCCTACTTCTGCCTTGTCCCCACCATGGCGTGATTTCCAGACCTTCCAGCAGTGCTTGACGCTTAACCTATAATTTCTTATTCCGTATCCCTGAGAGCTGGGTAACCTCCCAGAATTATTAGTAAGACGTGTGATAGCCTTCAATTTTGTGCTCTAAAACAGGCATAACGCCCTGTCCCTCGTCGCCCCGTTAGCTGTCTACGCAAAGAAAAACGCGTCGCAAGCAGTGCATAAAAGTCAAAGAAACATTCTTCAAGCCGCCGTGCCCCTGTACCCACTCCCTCTCGCTCTCCTCTGCTCTCCATGCACCTACCGTATACTTTTTGCACCTCCCCCTTTTTGCCTCCCTTCCTGCTGCAGGTGGATGGCCCTGGGGGATACTTGGTTAACCCCTTGCAATAGGACAGTCACGGACCAGTTCGGGAACAAGTTCAAGTACAGAGCACAACACGACAGGTTCCCTGACGAGGACGCCATAGAGGTCGACGGGTCACACGTAAGTCAGAAAAAGGTTAGTGATTTTGTTGCTCGCTACTGTGTTGCGCGATGTCAAAATTTTGTTTTATATCCTATTTTTTGCAAAGACAGAAAACCATTTTTCCTGGATTTGCAGGGAAAAAATCAAAGGAAGCAAGAACAAACAAACGCCGCCAGCGAAACAAAAAACACAACAGGGCACCACAGCACGGCAACACACGGACAAACGGCAGTGCAGGACACAGCACACGGGAGCAGGGCACCACAACGAACCACAACACATAGCAACGCAGCGGGCCACGCAGCCACACACGGAAGCCGGCGACATCACACGCCCCAAGGAGACCACAGCGGGCAGCAGACGCGGAGAGAAACGGCCCAGACCAACACAGAATGGCAGGAGAAAACAGGAAGCAACACCAGGCACCAACCAGCGACCACACAACAAGAGAACACATCACAGGCCGACACGATGCAGGCACCCCAGCACAGCACACCAGAGCACTGCACAAGACGCGCCACCAAACACAACACAGGGAGGAACAGCCCAACACACCACAAGCAGGGCCATACGGCACAACAGCACCAAACCCAAGGACGCCGCGCCAGAGCAGGAGAGAGGGCAGTCAATAACAGAAACGCCGCAAAGAACCGACCCACACAACACAGCACGGGTCAGCACACCAGAGCACGAGACACCGCAACACGGAACTGCCCAAGACCACCACAGACCGGCTCCAAACAACGCACAACAATGCACGAAAACACAAGACAGCAACGCAGCACGACAGGACACAGCCCCGCAACGCAACAGACACAGGGACACAAGAACGGCACCGCACACAACTGACAGCAACGCAGCACAGAACCGTACGAAACTGCTCAGCACACAGGGACCGCAAAGAGCAAAAAAAAAACGCGCAGCAGGCACAAACGCAGGACAGTGAGCAACGAGACCACACAACGAACCACTGCAACACACAAGCACGCCAGCGCGGCACAGCAAGGCAGCACACACACCAAGCAGCGGATAACACCACAAGCAGCAGCAGGGCACGACAAGAACCAGGAATGAGTAAAAAAGAAAGAGGCGGCCCGGAGCAAACACGCCACAAACCGACAAGGCGACGGCCAGGGATGGGGGGGCCCTGCAGCGCTACCACCACAAGGCACACCACAACAAGGGAGCACACACCGCCAGGAGGAACAGCACGGCACACAGCACCCCAGGGTCAGCAGGCATGGCAAAATACCCGCGGGGCAGCAGCCCCCCCCCGCCCCGAAAAAAAAACAACGGCGGGTGGCAACAACATAACGGGGCAAAGAACAAAAAACAGCAGCGGGGGGGAGGGGGGGGGGAGGGCGGCCAGGAATCAGGAGGGAGAAGGCAAGGAACCGGGGAAAAAAAAAAGCACACAGAGGGCAGAAGTAAAAAAAACCCAAGAAAGGCAGGGGGGGTCAAATAGACGGGGCAAAGGGCAAAAGACAGAGGGAAAGACAGGGACAACGGCAAAAAAGAAAAAGAAAAAGGAACACAAAACAAAGAGCCAAGGAGGCAACAGACAGAAACAGGGCAACCCCAGCCCGGGGGGGGGCGAAAAAACAAAGCAAAGACAGACAATGGCCACAGGAAAGGTGAGGCGCAGCAAATCGCCCCCAGGAAGCTGGCTCGCCCGGCCAGCCAAGAGGAGCACGCACACGCCCACACGCACGAGACCCGGGCGTGGCGTCCTCTGACCAGAAAGGGGAGGTCTCCGCGTCCACACGAGACAGCCCAAGTGCACCAGCCGAGATACGGACTGGTCGGGAAACGGGACGCGTGAGTGACCGGGTCCACACAAGGCAAACAACCGCAGCGCACACAGGCCGAGACCCACGCCAGAGGGACCTGCCAGGGACGACCTTATGGCGGGGCCGCGAACCGGTACAACGCCGAGCGATTTCAAAGCTCTTGCCTCAGCAGGAGCGTGCGGCAAACACCAGGAGCCCGGTTTTCGGCCGGCCTCCACGTGCCCCGCGCAGCCGGCCAGTAAGTCCGGGGCGCATTCCCCCTGTTTTACGAAAGGCACCACGATGTCGGGAAAGCGGATCGGAGCACCAAGAGGGACAAGACTAGACGAGGTGCGGCGCACCAGGCGGGGCCACAAATTGCGCCAGATAGACACGGCCGCCGGCCACAACCAAGGCACACGGACAGGTGCCAAGCAACAACGGCTGCCGGGTGCCGCAAACCCGGGAAGCGCGCACAACATGCAAAGGACCACGGCACGGGAGCAGGTGCCAGGCAACACCCAACCCACACACCACAAACCCCAGCCGGAATTGGCCGGGTAGGAGCAGACCGCGCACACAGACACACACACCCCAATACCCCAGCCAGAATGGCGGGGCGAAGCCAAAACCTGCTCCTAAGCACACACACTCACACCGCACACCCCAGACAGGACTGGCTGGGCAGAAGCGGATGGCAACCACAAAAACACACACACCCGGGCAACCCAGCCAGAAATGGCGGGGCGCAGCCGAAGCCCGCACCCAAGTACACACACCCACAATGCAGAGCCCAGTCAGGACTGGGGAGGTGCCGGCGGAGCGCGCACACAACCACACACGCCCCAAGATGCCAGCCAGAAATGGCGGGTTGGAACCCGAGAATTCGCACCCACTCAAACACACAACAAACCCCAGCCAGGATTGGTGGGGTATAGGCGGAGCGCGCACACCGACACACACGCCCCAACAACCCAGTCAGGAATGGCGGGGCGCAACCGAAACCCAAATCCAAGCACACACACCGTGGAAGCACATCCGAGCCAGTACTGGCCAGGTACAAGCAGAGCTCGCACACAGACACACAAGCCCGAACGCCCCAGCCAGGAATGGCGGGGTACAGGTAGGGCAAGCGCAAAAACACACCTGCCCCAACACCCCAGCCAGGAATGGCGCGGCGCAACCGAAACCAGCATCCAAGCACACACACCCACAATGCAATCCCCGCCAGAACTGGCGAGGTGCAGGCGAAATGCGCAATCAGACACACACGCCTCAACACCCCAGCCAGGATTGGGGGCGTGAAAGCCGGAGCCCTGGCCCACACACACGCACCACCAACCCGGGCCATGACTAGCGGGGTACAGGCGGCGCGCGCACTTAAACACACACACAAGAACACCCCAGCCAGGAATGGCGGGGCGCAGCTGAAACCCAAATCCAAGGACACGCACCCAGACCGCACACCCAAGCCATGAATGGCGGAGTACAAGCAGAGCGCGCACACAGACACACACCCCAAAACACCGCAACCAGGATTGGCGGGGTGCAGGGGGGGCGAGCACAAATAAACACCCACCTGGAGACCCGAGCCAGGAATGGCGGGGCACAGCCAACACCCGCATCCACGCACACACACCGACACTGCAAATGGCGGGCTGCAGGCGGAGTGTGCAGACAAAAACACACAACCCCGAACACCCCATCCAGGCTTCGGGGGGTGAAAGCATAAGCCCGAACCCACAGACACGCACCACGAACCCCAGCCAGGATTGGCGAGGTACAGGCGGAGCGCGCACAAAGACGCACACAGCCCACCAACCCAGCCAGCAATGGCGGGGCGCAGCCGAGACTCTAACCCGGGCACACACACCAACACCGCACACCCCAGCTAGGACTGCCGGCGTAACTGGAGCGCGCACACAAACACACACACCCCAACACCCCAGCCAGTATTGGCAGGGTGAAAGAGTAAACCAAGGACCCGCACACACACACCACGAACCCCAGCCAGGATTGGCCAAGTAGAGATGGAGCGCCCACACAAACACACACACCCCAACACCCTAGCCAGGAATGGCGGGTGTAAACCCAAAAGCCGCACCCAAGCACACACCCACACCCCACACCCCAGCCAGGACTGGCGGTGTACAAGCAGAAAGCGCACACAAATACACACACCCCAACACCCCAGCCAGGAATGGCGGGGTGAAGTGAAAACCCAAACGGACACCACACAACCCAGCCACGATTTGCGGAGTGCAGCCCAAACCCGTTCCCGAACACACGTACCACAAGCCCTAGCCAGGATGGGCAGTGTGGAGCCCAAAGCCCGTACCAGAACACACACACCCTAGACCCCAGCCAGGATTGGCGGGGTTACCGCGAAACCCAGACCCAAACACAAGCGCCACACAACAGTGGGAAAACCAGTGTCCATAGCCCAGGCAGTGAGGCAGCCCGTGCCATGCAAGTGACGCCGCCGAATGAGATCCGGAGACCGGCTGTAAGGCTGCATCCTAAGGGCTGCGCTGCTTTGGGACTTGAGGCGGAGCGTGCAACACCCAAGCACCTCGGAACACAAGTACCACAGTGCTGAGCTGGACACCACGTGTTGTGTGATGCCATTCTTCTGGATTGCGGCGACGCGACCTCCTCTCTTTTGGACTGAAGTTGTTTGACGTTTGCCTCCTATATGTGCCTTACCCTAACCATGGGGTGGTTTTGGAACTTTCGACCCCATCTTGACGCTAAAAACATAATTTCTTATTGTGTATCTCTGAGAGGTGGGTACCGTTCCAGAATCATTAGTAAGACATGTGATAGCCTTCAAATTTGTACTCTGCTAGAATCAGCGGTGGGACCAGGGGTGTGGACCTGGAGGGGAGTAAGTCTCAAACCTCTTTTCAGGGTTACTGAAACTGAATGCTTTTGAGCACACGACCCCCCCGTGAAACTGCTTTACCCTTGCTTCGGCCTGATGCGGCCCTGTTTCAACCACACATGGCCTCAGCGCGCGCTCAGTGTCATTTCTGAATTCCTTTTTGACCACGAGTGAAATGATTCTTTCACTATGCCCAGATAATCCACCAGTTTCTCCGCGTGTTTTCTATATCTATTTAAGCTTTGTTGCAAAGCATAAGGACTTGACTGAGAAGAAGGCGTAGGCAGATTTGTATATGGACGCGCTCTGCCGAATGGAACCACATGTTTGTATATGGATGCGCTGTTCCCAGGAGAACCATGTACCTGTTTCAGCCTTCATGCTGTAATTCTGTTGAGTCAGGCTTTTTGACTACTTTGCTTTCGATCCCGTCACCTGGTAGGTAGGTAGGTAAGGGCGGCCGTGTCCGCAGCCTCATCTGACATCTCCTTGCTTGTTTTACATGGTGGCCGCCTCTGGCGGGAAGGAGAGCTCTCCACCATCAGTTCCGATGGCGACCCCTTTCTCACCACACGGCCGAGAACTTCAACCAGGTTCCCTTCACCTATGATTTTAGCAGCTGTTTTTTCCCAAAATTCAAAAAGTCGACAAAAAGGGGTTTTTCGCGAGAAATGACCTATTCTTTTGGTTTCTACGGCCCCAAAATAGGGGGGGGGGGGTCCTCCTACCCGAATTTTGTCCAAAAATATCAAAAACCCTGAAATTTGGCCTATTTTGGGGTATTTTTGCCTGCTCTGGGCTGGTCCCGCAGAACAGTGCTGCACACCAGTGTACCTGCCTATAGAGGATTTTCGACAGAAATTCCAATTTTCTTTGGATTCTCTGGCCCCAAAATAGGGATGGGGGGGTTCCTCCCACCCGAGCATTCTCCCAAACTATCAAAAACCCTGGAATTCGGCCTATTTTGGAGTATTTTTGTCTGCTCTGGGGTGGTGCAGCAGAACAGTGCTGCACACCAGTGTACCTGTATAGTATAGTATAGCCACGAAAAAACCATGAAAATAGGTTTTGTACCCAAAAAGACCAAAAGTAACCTTTTGTTTTAATTATACACCCCCCAAATAGCAGGGGGGGGGGGTTCCTCCTACCCCATTGTTCCCCAAAAATAACAACCTAAGCCTCAAACATGTGTGTGTACGGTGAGGCCCTCTATATGGCCTCCATAGACCCTAAAACCATGTAAAAAAGTGGTTTTTGGGTAGAGAAGCGTGAATCTCTCCAAATCTGTGCCTGCCAATCTGGATTTTTTTAGGTCAGCAGCAAGGTATTTATCTCGGGAACACGCTCATGCCTTTACTTTGCTTCCAACTGCGCACGGCGGTCGGGAATCTGAAACTCGCGTACGCGGCAGTTGCTGACAGTTTATCTGCGGCTCCAGCTTCAGCGACAGCATAATTTTAATAAAAATTTGAGAAAACATAAAAACAACAGTACTACTGTGTACAGTTTGATATCGCTGTTCTGAAAATGCATGATTTTGAATTTTGGGAAAAAACAGCTGCTAAAATCATAGGTGTGGGGCATGACCGGCGGTAGGTGTCCTTCAGTCGCCGCCCTCACGGTCTCAGCTCCTTCTGGTCAACCATCGAAGGACCCTCCGGCCTTCCCCCCCTAGCACAGCCTTTTGGGGCGCCTGCAGGCGGGTTTCCTGTGGATAGCCCTCGCCGACAGTGGAGCATTTCTCTCTGTCAACCACATTCCACCACTCCCCATCCCTCACGGGCTGGAGTACCCACTCTGCTCCCGGATGCACTTGGGTGTCGTCCATCCGCGGCTGGAGGCCAGGGGGTGACCCTTTCCACGTTCCCCCAAGTCCCGCTCACGCGTGAACCTACGTGTACTTAAACCATTGACCCGGGGACCTCAGGGTCAACCCTCAACCCTGCGGACACCTCACGGCCGTCCCGGAGTACAGGGCATTTTCCCGACTTCCCGTGGCCAGGCTCCCCATGGTCGGCCCATGGTTTACCACTCCATGGCGACTGGTTTCCCAATCCCACGGGGCTGTTGCTTGGCGCTTTCGGCCTCCCTTCCCATCCCATGTCCCGTTTTCCTTCGCCACGTACCGTCACCGGCGCAATCCCCGCTTCCCATTGTTTTGCGATGCCTTGGGGCCGTTGTGTAGCCGGTGTGTAGCCCCGTGCCACCATCCCACCCCCCATCCTGTGTTTATACCCCACCGGGCCGCCAGCAACCTCGTGGCACGGGCCCACAGGATCCTCATCCATCCGGGGACCGTTCCGTGCTCCTTGCACGGGTCGCTCCTATCCTTTCCCCTGCTTCCGCGCACTCGGCGCGCTCTTCTCCGCCCGTTCCTGTCTGGGTCTTCTGGCCACTGTTCCTATGTCATGGCACCTTTGGCCCACCTATGCTTTGGCACGCGAACACAGCGTGACCAGGCGGCTGTGGCCTAGCAGGGATGCCACCACACGTACCCCCACTAGGGCTTGGAGGGGAGTTGTGTTCTGTGTTCTGCATGCTTGCACCGCCTGCTCTCTTGCCGTCCTTGACGTCTTCTTGTCGCGGCACGGGCAGGGGCAGGGGCAGAGACGGGGGCTGGGGCGGCAAGGGCAGGGGCAGGGGCAGGGGCAGGGGCAGGGGCAGGGGCAGGAGCAGGGGCCGTGGGAGGGGCAGGGGCAGTGGCAGGGGCAGTGGCAGGGGCAGGAACATGGGCAGGGACGGTGGTTGGTGCAAGGGCAGTGGCTGGGGCAGGGGCAGGGGCAGTTGCAGGGGCAGGGGCAGGGGCAGGTGCTTGGGCAGGGGCAGAGGCAGGGGCAGTGGCAGTGGCAGGGGCAGGGGCAGAGGTAGGGGCAGGGGGAACAGGGGCAGGGGCAGGGGCAGTGGCAGGGGCAGGGGCAGGGGCAGAGGCAGGGGCAGTGGCAGGAGCCGGGGCAGTGGGAGGGGTAAGGGCAGTGGCAGGGGCAGGTGCCGGGGCAGGGGCAGGGACAGTGGCAGGGGCAGGGGCTGGGGCAGTGGCAGGGGCAGGGACAGGGCCAGTGGCTTGAGCAGGGGCAGTGGCAGGGGCAGGGGCAGGGGTAGGGGCAGGGGCAGGGGCAGGGGCAGGGGCAGTAGCAGGGGCACAGGCAAAGGCAGGGGCAGGGGCAGGGGCAGGGGCAGAGGCAGTGGCAGGGGCAGTGGCAGGGGCAGGGGCAGGGGCAGTGGCAGGGGCAGTTGCAGTAGCAGGGGCAGGGGCAGGGGCAGGGGCAGGGGCAGGGGCAGTAGCAGGGGCACTCGGATTTACCCGAATAGGTGAGGAGGAAAGAAGAGATGGCGAAGCAATAGCACTACACAAGACACATATATGGGCCAACTCCTTAAAACCGGTTTGTTTTCTCTGTTTTCTGCTCTTTTGGTGCCCTTTGTTACCTGTCATTGAAACGGGCACCCTCAAAATATACACAAAAATGGTATTATACATGAAAAATGAATTTTTGACCTCAAATACCCCCTCATGGGGTTTGAACCCACACTCTACAAACCTTAGAGTTGCGTTTTACCTCTAAGCTACGACCTGTCGTCCACGATCTCAGAGAAAACCGTAGTATAATAAAAAAAAAAAAAAAAAAAATTGGAAAATCAGTACTCCTTACATGCTCCAACCACTATTAACCTCCCATGCTCTTAAAACCGGTCACGCGCTCACTGAGTTGTTCAACTAGTGATTTGCTGTACCCAGAGCTTTGATTTCTGATGCAATCCAAATTGTTTTAAGGATATAAAATTTTAACAAAATGACAGAAGGAAGTGAGACACTGGATTTTCACGAGTTCGTGCTGAAATTGCCGGATTCGGCGTGGAACCTGAGTTCTGAGTCGTTGGAACATGCAGCACAGTTGGCAAAGGAAGGCGCAATGAGTGGTCTCAGTCCTTGGCAGGCAGCGTCACTGTATTCCAAACTTACAGGAAAGAAAACACTGGCCACTGTCAAAGACACGATGGCCTTGGTTCGTGATGCCTTACTCACTTTAAAGGGCGACGACATTGGCAGAACAGGAACGTCGTCGCATCGAGAAGACGTCTTCTTGGCATGCGAAACTTTGAGCGGTCCCAAGGACCACGCTGGCCCCGCGTCGGACAAGGAGTCCACGTTCGTGTGGCGCGATGAGGTTCTGTCGCTTCCTTCACGCTTGTCTGCACTCCTGGAAGAGCGAAAGGTTTTGCAAGACGAGTTTCGCAGAAAAAAGATGTTGAAGCACCTTCCAGTGTTCGACGAGTTCCATAGGGCAGCTGTTAATAACGCGCCAACGCACAAACATCCAGCGGACGCGGAGAAGCGTCGTTGGGAACAACAGGTAAAAGACGCCATGCGAGTCCTGGGAGTAGTCTTAGCACGCGAAGAAGACACAACGGTAGCTCCGGAAGCACCTGTTTCATTGGTACTATGTGAACATTGTTTGCAATGTTGGGTGCGTTGGACTACAGCATCCAAAGCTCCCGGCGAGTGGCAGTAGATAAACGGTTTGAACAACCTGCGATTGCACCAGAGTTACTCTCGAAGGATGACATGTCACTACTTCAGTCGCGCAACAAATTACAAAAAGACCTGAGAGGCACGCGTTTCTCCCCTTACTCGCATCGTAGTTCTTTCCGTTCGTTTTCAACACGAGGTCGTTTTGATCCACGGAGATCTGGCAAAGGAGGCAAAGGCAAAGGTAAGGGTTTCACCCAAAGATTTGTGCCACGTAACGACAAGTTAGATGAACGACCACAGCAGTAGCTTGACTGTAGAGGATTTATTGGCACCAGCCGTGTGCGTGCCACCGCCGATCCATCCCCACATGCCACTCTATTTGCGCTGTCGTGCACAATTGCATGAATGGGGAACGTTGAAGGACACATACGCGGCGTCGGTGATTCGCAATGGGCTGCAGCTGGATTGGGTTGGCGGTTTTGATCCGGATCGGCCAACCGACGACTTCCGTCCTCGTTCTTCCCACGCAGAGGTAACCGACCCTGAATTGGTAAAACACGTGTTGGATGCAGTGCAACAGGGTTGCATGGAACGCGTCGAGCGAAAAGACATTAAGTGTTGTGCAAGTATGTTCGCAGTGGACAAAGCGTCAGACGAGGCACATCCTGAGGGAGGCCGTCGACCTATCACCAATTTGAAGAACGTGAACCAGTTTGTACAGACCACCTATTTTCGTTTGGTCACTCTGTGGGGCATTTTACCGTTCTTGAGACCCGGTCAGTATGCTTGCAAAATTGACCTGAAAAGCGCTTATTTTCACATGGGTATCCATCCGCGGGATCGACCTTATTTGGGGGTCTACGTCGACGGTGAATTTTACAGGTGGTGCGTTTTGCCGTTTGGATTAAACGTTGCACCACGGGAATGGCAACGCCTCATGCAACCAATTTTAAATGCCGTGCGCGAACACGGGGCACTCGTTTGGGTCTACTTGGACGATTGGCTCATCATTGGCAATACTTACCGTGAATGTCTGGAACACACACGTTTTTTGGTACAACTTTTGCATCGGTTGGGTATATTGGTCAATGTCCCAAAATCATGTTTGGAGCCGTCTCAAGAAATTATAATGCTTGGTTTTATGCTAAACTTCAGGGAACGATTCGTCGCGGTACCTCCAAAGCGCCTACAAGCAATTTTTCGGGACGTGAACAGACTGGCACACAGTCACACACCATCAGTGAGGCGATGCGCCTCCGTTCTTGGAAGAATCCGTTCCTTGTTGTTCGCCATGCCCCATATCCGACTCCTCAGCGACGCCCTGGCGGTGCACGTGGCGGTGGCAGCCCAAACTGGCTGGGAAGCAGACGTGGCGCTCCCGGAGCGCGTGTCACGTCAGTTGATGGATCTGGCGGACGAGTTACACCAGTGGAAGGGACGCACCTTCGTAGTTTCCATGGGTCACGTCAGGGACATGTACTCGGACGCGTCGGATCTGGCGTGGGGCGGAGTCCTTCAAGGGAATGCCCAAGCAGCGTTCGGTTGGTTCCTGAATCGGGAGGAACACATAAACGTCAAAGAGTTCAGGGGAGCCCTACTGACTATTCAAGCGTATGCGCTGAGGGACACCACGCTGCGATTTTTCACCGACTCAATGGTCCTTTACTGGTATCTCCGCAAGTGGGGAGGTCGCAAGCCGCGGTTCAACGCATTGATTCTCCAACTGTGGAATTTTACACAAGCCAATCGCATCGAGATTCAACCGTTTTACGTGCACACCTCGGTGAACCCGGCGGACATTTGGTCTCGGCTTCGTTGGACACCGTCGGAGGCTACCTTCCCGTCGGACGTGTTGACTTGGATCCTGGAGGAGTTCAAAAGTTGGATTCAGCCGGAAATCGATTGGATGTCAAGGAGTTCCAATGCGGTGTGCAGCAAGTTCGTCAGTCCGTGTCCTCAGCCGGGGGCTTACGCCATCGATGTCTTCTCCCAGAATCTAACTTTACTTTCACCGGGGTGGGTCTTCCCACCGTTCAAGCACATACCTCAGTTGGTCAACAAAGTGTTGGAGTCACCAGGGGTGAAGGTTCTCATGGCTCTGCCGTACAGGCCGCGCGAGGTTTGGTGGAACCTATTGATGAAACACGTGAAGTTCGCAGTGAACACGTCGGAGTTCCGTTTGCAAATGCCAGACGGCACGGAGACACAACCACGTTTCGTGTTGACCTTGGCGTATGTTTGCGTGAATACTATCAATTGCGAGGAGCTACCAACGAAGAGGCGATGCTTATTATCAATGAAATCGGGAAGGACACCTTGAAACGTTACAATTCTGCGTGGCACATGTTTGGTACGTTCTTGTTACAAGACGCGGCACTTGCTCCACTGTTGAAGGTGGAGCGCTTTGGTCAAATCCCACTGATGACGGTGGCGGTGCAACTTTTAAAGTTTTCACGCACGCATTCTTTAAGTGCTGGGCGTATGGCGTATTCAGCAGTGTGTTTATTCCCGTGCTTTTCGCAACTACGTTTCGAGGGTATGCTACGCAACTTGAAACGTGACTGGTTCGTCAGTGTTCCTCATTATCATCGTTTCTATGATGTACGGCGTCTTATACAAGTCATGCATCAGCAACCTGTGGAGACGGAAGCTCAGCTGCGCTTGCAAGCCATTTTGTCCTTGAGATTCTTTGCCTTGTTCCGAGGCGTTGATCTGGCGCGATCACGTAGGGATATCCAACGTGCTGCTCAGCCTTGGTTCATTTCTGCTAAGCGCAAAGGGAGAAGATACTATGCACGTTATCCTATTCACAATGTTACGCCACCGTCAATTGATCCGCAGCGCTGCTTAGCGCGTTATTTGGAGGCTACTGGTGATTACGAGGGTTCTGAGATTTTTGTGTCCCTACGAAAGCCACGGAAGCCTTTATCATCTGATACCATCAACGGTCTCACTACTCGCTGGTTAAGGAAACACCTACTGGAATTGGGGGAACTGGAGGCGGATTCGTTTTCCGCGCATTCTACACGAGGAGCAGCAGCAACTGCACTAATCTATCTTGGCGTGGATCCGCATGTGGTAGCAGCATTGGGTGATTGGTCCTGTTACGATACATTCAGAAAGTTTTACGACAGGACCAGAGCTCTGTTGCGCATCGCGCAAATTCTGGTCCCTCCTGATCTGGCGACTGGAGAAGCGGCGCGCGCTTCACGCCTGGCGATTAATTAATCCTTATGAAGGGTTCAGTTCACGGGAGCTCAGTTCTTCCGTTCTGTTGCCCATATATGGGGATTGTGTAGTGCTAGCTGAGCCAGCTCGGATTTACCCGAATAGGTGAGGAGGAAAGAAGAGATGGCGAAGCAATAGCACTACACAAGACACATATATGCCCACCCTGGGCAGGGGGTTTTTGGAATTTTTTGGGATGAGCTTTGAGCTTGTCCTCGCCGGAAAATCCTGAGAAGGGGTCCTCAATCAGAAAATCAGCGGTGGTCACAGGCTACTTCACACACGGCTCACATGCAAGCGTCCACAAACAAAGCCAAAAAACGAGACCGGTTTCGGCCCAACACTAGGCCCTCATCAGTCTGAGCGTGAGATAACAAAGGATATTCAAAAAGACATTCTTTATCTCACATCATTGCGTGTATCACACATGCAGACATCCGTCATTTTACTGGCGTGTTCCATCTGGTGTATTATACATCTGGTTCACTGACTTCACTGAAAATACATGTGCATAGCGCAGGAATTGCATTCACAAATATTCAAAACACATGATATTTTGGCAGTGTGCGCGACCTGTTCAGGCGACGCGGCGGCGCTTACTCTGGCTGCAATTGCCATTTTCAGCTGCTGCCCTGCAATTCAACAACAGGCTGGCATCCATAGACAAACTGTCTGCAGCTGGCTGGACATTCCCCAGATCATTCAGGGTTTTTACCAGCGCTCTGTGCCAGCGCTTCCTGAGATTTGGCTGTGGACGGTTGACTGCAAACAGTTTGGTCCCAGGAATTGATTGTTTGATCTGTTGGTTCAGTCTGTGAATTGGATCTCCATACTTCAGGGGAATACACGCCTCATATGGCACTCTCCACACATGGATGCGAAAAAATTCCAAAAAATTACCCACCCTCCTACCCTTTGTTTTGGAATTTCGTGTCATGTATCTGTCCTTCTCAGACCAACTCACAGGCAAGGAACTGCAGAGCGTTTTGGGGTACCCTAGCCTGCGGCAGGCCCCATTCATCCTCTTTACGGCCGCCAGGAAATATCGTTCATGGGAGTTAGTACGAAGGAAACGTACCCCCTCCCCCCGTCTCCACCCGAGTTTTGTACCTCGGGGGGTATTGCTGGACCAGGGGATGTATGTGGCACTGTTTGTAGGCTTGAAATGGGTACAGTACCTCGGTTCATGCAGGTCCAGGACATGTAGGTCCAGGAAAATGATATCCGCTGACACACCCAGAGCCAAAACCTCAAAAGGCAGGTGTGGGGGGTACCAAGAGGAAAGCATTGCAGTGATCTGCGGCGTATGGGCGCGGTGGTGAATACACGCGCCATCGTCGATAAATCTCAGCAAAATGCATGGCAGTGCCTTCTGCCCCAGACGTTCAAAACAGCGCAGCGCTAGGTTAGCCCAGGCTGGGGCGCAATTCGTCCCCATGGAGAAGCCCTGGGCCTGCCTGTAAATTCCACTGCCTGGGGCCTTAAAAATATTATGCGTAAAAATTAGGTGCAGGAAAACCTCACCCAGGGAAACCTCGGGATCGTACTGCATATTGAAAAATGGGAATGAGGTATCAATGAATCGAAACCATCGTTCACCAATCGGCTCAGTGAGCCATCGCACATATGCACGCTCATGTAATGTGATCTCAAAATTATTCAGACATGTGTTCTTCCACTCATCGCGCCAATAGCGGAACGCTTTGCTCAAATCACTGAACGTAAAATTTGTGTACAGGGCAGTGAAATCAAAGGAGGTCAGGACATACTGATCGTGGTCCCCATCCACCCAATGTTTGAAATTGTGTATGCGCTGTACAAAATCCAGTGTATCCGTGAGGGGAGTGTTCTTGGCGTCTTGCCAAGCATCGAAGCGCAAAAATATTTTCCCCAACGTGCTCAAAATGATTGATGGGGGGGTAGTGAACCAGCTTGTGAGTGCTGTGATCGGTCTGGAAGGCCACGAATTTTCACGAATGGATTTTCTCTTGTGGGTCTTCACTTGCATGTAGAAAATTGGCATTTTCAAAGGCGGCGACCTTTCAAAGAAGTTTTGCAACAACTCGGTTAGTGGTTCGTCCACGTTGTGGGATTCCAGCAGGGTGATGGCCGTTATGGCGATGTCCCGTCTCCACACCTTAGCCTGGTCAGTCCACATCAATTCTTGATCGGTTGTGAAGTCCCCAAGCTTGCGGTATACCGGGTCTCCATTTTTGTGGACCACACCCATGTTGTTGTTTTGTTCCATGAGGTATGTCTTGAGAGACATCACAACTTGATCCCCGTCTTTGTCAGCAGCCACAATTACGTGTGTGTTTAGGAACTCATGCACGCATCCACCATGCCAAATCACACCACGAGAGGGGGGACGTTGCTCAGCAAAATCGCTGAGCGTGAACTTGAAAGTATCATGGCACTTGTTGACGAAATTTTCGATCACGAACGACTCCGCTCCCAATTTTTGTAGCACACACGGAGGTGGGTCGCTTTTTGGCCCGCTTTTTTTTGCTGCTGTGACCTTGGATATGGTCGCACCACCCTGACAACAGTCCTGAGCTGGACACAACGTGTCATGCGGTGTGGTTCTTTCAGATGGGGGCGACGCGTGGTCCTCTTTTTTTGACTGAAGTTGTTTGATCTTTGGTGCCTACTTCTGCCTTGTCCCCACCATGGCGTGATTTCCAGACCTTCCAGCAGTGCTTGACGCTTAACCTATAATTTCTTATTCCGTATCCCTGAGAGCTGGGTAACCTCCCAGAATTATTAGTAAGACGTGTGATAGCCTTCAATTTTGTGCTCTAAAACAGGCATAACGCCCTGTCCCTCGTCGCCCCGTTAGCTGTCTACGCAAAGAAAAACGCGTCGCAAGCAGTGCATAAAAGTCAAAGAAACCAGAGGGTCCGGGACTGTGCCCCAGTCCCGGTCCCAGGGCCGGGCCCCCTCTGCCCCTCGGGCCGGCTCCCCCCGCTGCCCCTTTGCCTGCGGCGCCGATGCCGCGCCCCCCCCCCCCCCCGCCGAGGCCATCCGCGCCGGCTCCGCTCTCGGCGCGGGGGGGGGGCTGACTGGTGCTGGGGTCGTCGGTGTTGGGGGGGGACGAGCTCGCCGGCGCCAGGGTTGATGTTGTAGAGGTGGTGGTGGTGGTGGTGGTGGTGGTGGGTGTGGTGGTCGGGCGTCAGCCTTCCATCCGTTGTCCCCGGCGTGCCCCCCCGGGGTACACTCGTGCCGTGGGGGTTGCTGGGCGGCCGCGGGCGTCGGGCGCGGTCCGGTCGGCCGCCAACGGGTCAGTGCGGCGGGGGGGGGGGGGGAAGGGGGGGGAATCCCCCGGCCCTGGTTCGCGCCCCCGTCTTCCCCGGGCCGGCCCTTGTTAGGGCAGCTCCGTTTGCGCCGTCCTGGGTGCCGCCGGTCTGCCGTCGGCCGGCAGCAGGCAGGGCGTGCGGGCGCCTGCCTCAGCCGTGGTGCCCCCGCACCCCGGGTGCAGCGGCCTCTTCGGGGGGGGTGCAGGGCCGCCATTTCTTCGGTCGGCCTCCGTCCGCTCTTGGGCCTGAGTGGGAGGGGGGGGGGGGGAGTGGGCGGGGACCTCTGGTCCCCTGGGGCCGCCTCCAGACGGCCGAGGGGGGGGCGGCATGGCGGTCCCGGCCCCGGGGGCCAGCCATCGGCTGGGGAGTCGCACCCTACCCCCGCCCCCCTCTACCTAGAGCCGGACCCTCGTGCAGGCCCTCGCTGGAGCCCCTCGTCCCTTCCGCCGTCGTCGCGCGGCGCTGGCCGGCTGGGGGCGGCCGTGAGGGTTATCGGTCAGTGGTTAGCGGGCTGCGGGGCAGCAGGTTCCCCTCTGCGCTCCCGTGTCTCCGCCCTCCCTCCCGCGGGAGGTGGCGCGCGCTCCTCCGTCACGCCGTAGCGTGGGAGGGGCGTGGGTCGGGGGGCCCAGCTCCCCCCCCCACTTTCTCGCGTCCGCCGTCTGGGCCGTCACCTGCGCCGCCCCTTGTGTGGGGTCTGGTACTGTGGCGGCGGCAGGTTGCGCCGGCGGTAGCGCCAGTGGGCGAGGGCGCTGCGCAAGGCCCAGGGGGGCCAGTTGTTGGCCTCCGCATCCGTGATGCGGAGTACCGCTCCCCCTTCCAGGAAGGCCGGCCACGTCAGCTCCCTGTCGGGCCACGCCGCCCGAATCACGGACCTGAGGACCCTCTCGTGGTCCTCTGCGGCTTCCCACCCCCCCGGTACCTATCGGTTTCCTCCGTCCCTCCGGAGGAGCACAGTATCAAAGGGCCGGTTCCTCAACCCCCTGGTGGTCCCCTGGTTGGCCCAGCACAACCACCCGTACACCTCCCCCACAAGGGGGAGGGCCTCCTCCCCCAGAGGGTCCGGGACTGTGCCCCAGTCCCGGTCCCAGGGCCGGGCCCCCTCTGCCCCTCGGGCCGGCTCCCCCCGCTGCCCCTCTGCCTGCGGCGCCGATGCCGCGCCCCCCCCCCCCGCCGAGGCCATCCGCGCCGGCTCCGCTCTCGGCGCGAGGGGGGGCTGGCTGGTGCTGGGGTCGTCGGTGTTGGGGGGGGACGAGCTCGCCGGCGCCAGGGTTGATGTTGTAGAGGTGGTGGTGGTGGTGGTGGTGGTGGTGGGTGTGGTGCGCCGGCATCTGTTGGATGCCGGGGGGGATGCGACTCAGCGGCTGCACGTCCGTCTGCGAGGGCGCCACGCCCCCCGCCCCCCTCTCTTCGGCCCGCCCTCTCCCCGGGGCTCCCATGCCCTGTCCTGTCTGTCCCTTGGGGCCCGTGGCGCCCTTGCCCTTGCCCTTGGGCCCCCTTCCGTCCCTCTGACCGTGCCGTGGGTCCCGCCCCCTGTCCCCCACGCCCTGGCCCGCCCGCTTGCCCACCGTCCCTCGCCCCGCTCCGTGCACCTGGGGGCCCTGCCCGCGCCCCTGTGCGCCCTTCCCGTGCCCTGGTCCCTTCCCGGCCCCCTGCCCTGAGTCGCGCCGTCCGCTGCCTGCGCTCCGTCCCCCTCTGCTGCTGCGCCCTTGCTCCCTGCCGCGCGTGCCCTGGCCTGCTCCTTGCGCGCGCTCCTGGGCACTTCCCCTGTCGCCTCCTGTCCCGTGCTCCGCGCTCCCGTGGCTGGCGCGCAGTTCTGCCTGCGCGCCGTCCCCTCCTTCCTGGATCACGCGCCGGGCGTCCCGCTGTCTTTGCAGCTGCGGCAGCGTGACACCCGGCGGCGAGCGCTCGGGCGCCGGGGGGCGGATGTGCCACGCCCGCCCCAGAGGGAAGGGCTTTGGGGCGAACGGCTTGGGGGGACTGGTCTGGGTGTGGGTGGGGTTGGCGTGGACGCAGTACTTCGCGCTCTCCCTGTCCACTGCTGCTGCTGCGGCTGCCGCCAGCGAGGCGCCTGTGGCCCATGCGGGGTCCTTCCCCCTGCTTTCGCGGCGTGCTGGGGGCCGCGGCGTGGCCGACCGAGGCGGTGGCGCGGCTCGCCCGGGCCGCGGTCGCAACCCCTTGCGAGCCCTCCCCGCTCCCCTCTGCGGCTGCGGCAGCCCTCGGTGATGCGCCCGGTTCCTGTGCCGGGGCTACCCCCCGTGTCGGCGGTGTGCTGGGGGCCGCGGTCGGGGCCGCGGCGTGGCTCGCTGGGGCTGCGGTCTCCGCTTCCCGCGCGTCTGGGGCCCCCTCCCGGGGCGGGGCGGCAGGGCTTGCTGCTTGCGCGGCGGGGGCGGTCAGCTCGGCTGGCTCAGGCTCCCGGGCCGGCGGCGGCGGCCCGACGAGCACCGCCGCCTCCGCCAGCCGCCGCTCCTCGCGCTCCGCGGGGGTCTCCCCCGTCCACTCCGGGGAGACGGGGGAGCGGGAGCGGGACCGGCGGTGGTGGCGGTTGTCCCGCTGGGGGGAGCCATCAGAGTCTGCCATCACTGTTATCCTGGTAGGCATGCGTGGTGGCAGGTGCGCCCTTCCCACTACCTCCTGGTGCATTAGTGCCGTGCCGTGGGCAGTGCCGTGCGGTGCTCTGCGGGGGGGAGGGGGGGAGGGGGTGGGGGGCCAGCTGCGGCGTCAGCCCCGCACGGGCGGGGGCCGGCGGCCATCCATCGGCATTGGGAGGGGAGGCGGGGGAGCCACGCGGCCCACGCGTCGTGCCACAGCCCCCAGTCTGGGGCGGGGCCCAGGGCCCTCGGCCCCCGGGAATCGTCGGCTGGTGTCGGGGGGAGCCGCACTAGGTGGACCCCCGTAAGGGCGGTGACCTCCTGAGTTCGCAGGAAGGTGTGTACCCCGTCTCGCGCCGCGGGCACCGGGAGGGGTTGGCGGGGTACGGGTGCTGCCCCAAAGAGGTGGGTGTGGGTGATCCCCAGGACCCGCTCCGGGTCCCCGCGGGTCGCGACGACGAGGAGGAGCAGGGGGGTGCCAGGGCACTCTTGCCAGAGGACCTGCCCCCTGTGGTGGGCACTCCTGGTTCTGGAGAGGGGTGGGGGCAGGTCTGGGTTTGCCCAGCCGCGAGGCGCGTGCGTCGCCGGCGGGAGGGCGGGGCACCAGGTGGGGTGCCTGGGGAACGCCTTGCATACGATGGCGTACGGGGGGGTCGGCCTGGTGCCGTCGTACACCGGGTCGGCCGGGGGCGGGCGGGCGCCTCTTCCGGGCCTTCCACGAACACCGTGATCTCGCCCACCTCCAGGTCCTCGTCTGGTGGGTGTAGAAGGTGGAGCGCCGCATCCAGCTCGAACACCCCCTCCGGGTATGTGGCCCGCGCCTGGTTCAAGTACGGGGCCGCGTCCCCGGGGTAGCGCATCCTGAGGGCGTCTAGTAGGGCTGGGGCGCTGCTGCGGAGGGCGGAGGGCGGAGGGCGGAGGGCGGAGGGCTGAGGGACATGGCGGACCCCGCTCCCGTCAGCTGCAGGGTATCCCCCATGGACAGGGGCCGGCCTGACCGGTTGGACTCGTGCCACTCCATCCAGTGCCCGTAGAGGGCCGCCTCCGGGCTGATGAGCCCTGGCTGGACAGCGTTCACGATCCGGTGCATCGCTGGAAGCAGCGTAGGGGCCCCCGCTCTGTTCAGGGCGCGGACGGCCGGGAGGGCAGTCTCGCTGAGGAAAGCCCTCGGACTGCCCGTCAGGTCACGCCGTCCGGCAGCGTGCGCCATGTGCACCTCCGCCACCGCGTCCGCCACCAGACCCCGGACGGCCGCCTCCTGCGCTTTGCGGCAGGCCCTGGCGTGTCCCAGCAAATCCCCCGTCGGCGTGGCATGGTACAGCGGGCTCTGCAAAGTGCGGCAGCGGGTGGGGGTCAGGGCGCGAACACGTGCGACAGGTGCGCAACGAATTCTGGGGTCCCGCAGGTGCACGTGGAACCACAGAAGGGCAGCGCCCGCGGGGCCCGCGCGTTCGTGTGAGGGGGCGTGTGCCCCCTTGATGCGCCGGTGCAGGGCCTCCTCCTTTGTGCGCCTGCGCGGGCCTGCGGGAGGTTCGGGCCAGGGGCACGCGGCCACCTGGGCGCACCGCGCGCACCTGTTGGCGCCTGTCGGTGCTGCGGAGGACACCGTGTCACATTCCCCGCAGAGCCGGCAGGTCTGTGGGAGGTGGGAGGGCGGAGACCAAGGGTCCAGATGGCGGAGCCAGAGGTCGTCCCACCTCTGTCGGAGGGGGTCCCGGATCTCCAGCAGGCCGGCGGGGACGCGGCGCTGGTAGTCCTTGCCGAGCGTCTTCCGCTGGACCTCCCGACACGTGTCGTTGGGGAGAATCCCGTGGTCGTGGAAGGGGGCGATGAGGTCGTCCCACGCCGGGCGGGGCTGCCCCCGGGGGGGGGTTGCCATGTACACGTGGCGCCCGGTGAGGTGGGGCGTCAGCGCATCCCATTGGCACCCGTTCGCGGCGTCTCAGTGGAGGAGGGCCAGTAGGGTGTCGTCCGCGACTGCCTGCCATCCCACTCGCAGCCCTGCGCAGCCGTGCAGCTCCTGGCGCAGCGCGGCTGCAATGTCGGTGGGGAGCATCAGGAGCAAGGGCCCCTGGGTGTCGCTCAGCCGGGACAGGGCATCGTCGTATACCGGCCCCCCAGCTTTGAAGTGCGCCACGGCGAGCTGGGCGGCCCCGTCCTCATGGGGCTGCCATCGGACGGTGGCCGCGGCGTGTCCCCATTTGCGTATCTCCGTAGCCCGGAGTTCGTTGGCAGCGTGAAGGACGATGCGGGGGGGGACGGGTGTCCTGACGAGTGAGGACACGTCCCCAGTCCATCCTGTTTGCGGCCCCTGGGCCGCTTGCAGCCTCTCCCCCGTCCCCGTGTCCCACGGGTGGTCAGGTCCCGCCCCGAGGATCACGGTGGGTCTCGCCTGGGTGTCCGGCCCTCATCCCCCGAGCGGGATCGCGGCTTATCGTTGCGCAGGGGTCTCCAGGGCGCGCGTGGCGGCACACCACCGGCTCCACTCGCGCACCCATTCTTCACCCACTATGCACGCCTCCCACGCGGTCACGGAGCCGCGCCCGATGATCCACGGTGGGAGGAGGGCGTCTTGTAGGTGCTTCGAGAACCCCCCCGGCAGGTCCTGGTATGGGCCGGGGCCCTCTTGTGGCGGGCACTCCAGAGTGCGATTCACGACACGGAGGGAGGCTACGAAGTCCTTGTCAGGGCGCGGGGGAGGGGGAGGGTGGTCGCCCTCCGCCGCAGTGAGCCATCAGTGTGCCCGGGCCGCCGCGCTTAGGGGCTTGCGGAGGAGTTGCTCCAGCCGGTGGTTGCGAAGCTCCCATGCGAAGTCCCCCAGCCGGAAGATGTGGTGGAAGAAAATCGTCCACAGAGGTCCCTCCCGGCGGGTCGTAGCGGGCTGTGGCGCGGAGCTGCGCCTCCCCGTTCTCGGGCACCAGTCCGAAGCAGAAGACTTCCGTCCATGTGGCGCCTGCGGAGCGCCACGAGGCCACCGGGAGGGCCTTCTCCCCGGGTGGGAGGTGGCAGGTCGCCTCGTGTATCGCCTGGCGGTAGTGGGGCCAGAGGAGCCGTGATTGGGCGCACCCCACGTGCATGTGCACCGGGGTCTCCTCTGGGGCGCCGCATAGGAGGCACGGTTGTGGGACGACAGCGACGCCGGAGAGGCGCTCCTTACGGACGCGGAGCCTGCGCTGCACCGGCGTGTGGCCGTCGCGGGGCCGCAGCGCCCGGCGGTTGGTGGCCGTTGCGGTGAGGTCCCGGGCGTGGACATAGGCTGTGGCGTGGGCCGCGCCCAAAGGTGTGTGTCCCCGGTGCGTCAGCGCATGGTCTGTCTGCGCCCCCTGCGCGACCTCGCCCAGCGCCGGCATCGTGGGGGGCTGTAGATCAGCGTGGCCGTCACAGCCGGCGACAATGAGTTGGGCGTGGCCAGGGTCCGGGGGCGTGTTCTGCAGGACAGTGTCCTGGGACGCCGCCCAGTCCGCCTTGTGCAGTAGGGCGTCACTGTGGTGCGAGGTGGCTCCGACGTACCAGAACGGGTGCCCGGCGTGTTGGCCTCGCGCGCACAGGCCGTCCTGGAGCCACCGCAGGGGCATCTGGTTGACCACCTCCGCTGCGCCCGCGGGGACCCCTGTGGTCCGCTCGCGATCTGCGTGCCGCAGGAGGTGGGGGATGACTTCGGCGTCCACCGTGTGGACCCATGGTCGGTTGGCACCGTATTGTAGCGGGAGGGAGGCGGCCACCCCCTCCCCGTCGGGCACCGTGCCCAAGATAGCCACCGCCCACGTGCGGTGTGAGGTCGGCGGCGAGAGCGACGCTGGTGGCGTGTTTGCAGCGTCCGCCCCCAGACACGTCGGAAGAGGTGTGGCCCCAGGCCTCCGGGATCCAGTAGTACCCGGTGGGGCTGAGCCACCCCGCGTTGAGGTCGGCGGACTGCCACCGGACGTTGGGGTGGCTGGGGGTCAGTTGGTCCATGCTCAGCGCCCTGGTGTCGCCAGGGCCGATCCCCGGGTGGTCGTGCAGCTGGATCTCCGCTCTGGCGATCGTGCTTACCCAGGACCGAGGTGCCGTCACATGTTCCTTGAGCCACGCTGGGCCTCCGCTGTGGTGCACCACCAGGTGTCCCGTGTCCTCCGGCTGGTCCTCCAGCGCGTGCACTGCCATGTGTGGGTCGTGCGGCACCCCCGTAGCTACCAGCAGGGCGGTGCCACGGGCGAGACCACGGGGTTTGGGCTGGCCTGCCCCCACCTGCACTATTACCCACTCGGCCCGGAGCTGCGCTTGCCCCGCCGCTTGGGTGCAGTGGTCGTCCGTGGTCACCAACCACAACGGCGTCGGCGCGTGGGGCCGGGGGCGCAGGGGCTCGGGCCATGCCACATCCGCGTTAGGCTCTTGGTGCTCGCTTTCTGCGAGTACGTCGCCGAGGATGTACATGAGGGCTGCCGGCGGGTGGTACGCCGCCCCCCGCGTGGGGCGGATAGGCCGCCCCGGCGGCGGTAGCCCCCGACGTGGAGGTGCAGGCCGTCCGGGGTCACCCGTGGGCCGGTGTGGGTGTCCTGCTTAGCCCTCATGGGGTGTCCGAGTCTCAGGCGGGGGTCCCGCGTGCCGGTGGTGTGGAAGAGGTGGAGCAAGGCGTCGCGCCACCCGGGGTGGTTGGTGGGCTCCTGCTCGCGGCGGCAATAGTGGAGGTGTTCATTGGCGCATTGGTTGAGGCATTCCCGCGCCGCCGTCGGCCACGGGTTGTCGTCGTCACACCCGCAGCAGAGGGGTTCAGCCTCGCGGCAACCCTCCAGCAGCACCCCGACAAGATGGCGCGCCACTCCCTACAGACGGGCACGGTCTCAGCCGCCCCGCCAGACTCCGAGTGGCGATGGGACGCAGGGGGGGGCGCAACCGCTGCCAGGCCCCTGGGTCCTCCTGTTGTGGTATTTGCCCCTGGGCACTCTGGCCCATGCCACCCAGGCCGTCAAGGGCGCTTTCCCGCAGCCGCTCCTCGCCGGCGTGGCCCTGCTCCGCAGCCTGCAGGCAGGGGCGGCCTGGGTACGGGGGAGGGAAGAGGGCGGGCGCCCGAGCCCGTATGTCCCCCTGGTCCAGGGCCAGGCGCTACTCCACGCCGAGGGCATGGGAACCGTGGAATGGGGGGCGATCGTGCCCAGCACGGCGTGCAAGTGGATCACTGCAGCTGCCCCACAACCCATGCAATCGCCGCCGGCGTGCCACCGCCTCCTACGGGCGGTCCCCTCCTTGGCCCCCCAACACGCCCTTACCAGGGACGTATGGAGGGCCATGCCGAGCCACACCAGGGAGTGGCAGACGAACCCGGGTGCACGGTACCCGCTGGGGCCGGTGCTTGAACAGCTCACGGCCCCCACACCCCGGGTCCGCCATGCCCTGCACAGGGCGTCAGCCCTCACGGAGCAGCTCACCGACGCGGTGCTAGACCTGGTGCTGCAGCTGCTGCGGGTGCTCTACCCGCAGACCCACATCCCGCCCGCGGGCACGTCCAACCGCCTGGGCCGCCTGGGTTTGCAGCGCCGCGTTGAGGCCGCGCACCCGGGGGGCGTGGTGGAACAGTGGCTGACGCTCTGCGACCCGTCCACCGCACAAGGCCACTGGTACCTACACCCACTCCTCCTCCTACCCAGGGCGGCCCCGGAGCACCGCCAGCAAAACCCGTACCACACGCAGCCGGAGCGCCAGGGCGCACAGAGCTTCCCGCAGCCGGCCCCGCCCGCCCTCTCGCCGGGGCAGGGCCCGGACACGCTGCAGCAGGGCCCCCCTGCTCGACACAGCCACCACGGTACAGCAAAGGGGAGATAACGGCGCGGATGGGGCCGAAACGGACTGCAAGAACTGCGGAGCAGTGGCCTGGACGGCGGCCTGCAGGCACCTCGCCCGAGATACCACAAGGCTCAGGCAGTACAGGCAAGCGGACTGCACGGCGCTGGCGTCTGCGGTCGCGGCCGTCACCATGGGTCCCGTGGCGGCGTGGCCAGCGCAATTGCTGCCCCACATCCCCTGCCGAGACACGCAGCGCCGCCAGCCAGCCGCAACGCACACGCCGAGGGCACCCCTCACGGCGGAGCAGCTATACGTCGTCGCGTCACCACCACCACGGCCCGGTGCACATCGCGGAAAGCATACAAGGGCCGCAGCGCAATGCAACCCACCTGTCGCACGCCGAACTCTGCGGGCGCACCCGAGTCAGGGATGCAGGCGGTGGCACACCCCCTCTCGGGCCTCCGCAGGGGGTGGCACCAGTGCTGCAGACGGCAGGCTACCAGGCCATCCTACACGGCCACGCCGGAGGGTACCGGTCGCACGTCCTGACCGGGAACCGCTGGACTGTCTGGCACAGCACCGCCGGGCAAGGGGCATTCCCGCCCCTGCCCCATGTCGACTGGCAGCAGGGGCCCACCTAGGCCTACTATATGTCGGCGGACCCCTGGCCTCTAGCAGTCCTGCTACACACCGTCGGCGCCCCCAACAAGAGGCAGGAACTGGGATGGGTCAACCCCCCCGCACTAGTCTGGAGCCCCGACCAGGAGGAGCACCTACGGGCCGCGTGGCAGGGAGACGCGATCAGGGCCACGGACGTCCCAGACCTACACGCGGGGCGAATCACGCACGCCCGCCCGGCGGCTACCCTAGCGGTGGCCCAAGGGGGACAGCAGAGCCCGCAGTGGGTGGTCTGCATGTTGAGCTCGGCGGTGGCGCACATCGTCGTCTGCGACCCCGAGCGCCTGCCGGGGCCCAAAGCCGTAGTCCGCGTAGCGGACTGTACCCGCATGATCGTCAAGGTGCTACGGGAGGGCGAACACCATGCCCTCCTGCTCCAGGTGCGCCTGAAAGACAATGCCAGGGCAGCGAGGCCGGGAGTGTGGCCGGCAGCGGCGCACCCCGCCGACCTAGAGCTCCAGCTGGCGGTCCAGACCGCAGTGTACCACTGGCTACCAGCCTTCCACGACCTGCGATGGAGGGGCAACCCCGACCGCCAAATCGGCGCCACGCACTGGCAAGCGTGGCTGCAGACAGACGCGCAGCGCGATGCCGTCCGGAGTCTCGGGCCCGTGCCCGCAACACAAGCCCTTGATACGGCGGCCCCGGGCCGCGCGTTGGCGCCACACACGGTTCCACTGGCCAACCCGCCCTTCGAACCAGCGCCGGAGGGTGCCATCCAAAAGTCGGTGCCGCTCACCCCGGCGCGAGGGGCCAGCGAACCAGGGAAATGCCCCCTGTGTGCAGACAAGTACTACACAAGCGGGGCGATGCTGGAACACCTGACGTGGCACGCAGTGCAGGCTGCAGCCCCGGTGAACGACAAGGACGCGGCCTCCAACATCCTCCAAGGGAGGGCACAGAGGTCCCTGTGGCACGCCCCGTACGCCCGGCGCCCCCGCCCCAGGCGGCCGACCACGCAGACGGTGAGGAGGAGGCACCCGGAGCGGCCCCGGGAACCGGCGGTGCGGCCGAACAAGGGTCCATCCCCGCGGGGCTGGCCCCCCTGGCCCCCCTCTGGGCCCCGCTGGGAACGGGCTCCCCGCACCCCATGGCCCTGGCGCACCCGGGAGCCCTGGCTGCCCCAGCGGACCCAGCGGCAATGCTCTTGCGGGACGGCTGACTCCAGGAGGACACGGCGGACAACGCCCTATGGCTCCTCTCATGGAACCTGCGCAACGGCCTCGTCCCGCCAGACCGGTCCCTCTGGGACACGCGCCGGCGGCGCCAGGGACCGGCGGCCTGTACCAACAAGGAGCACCTCATCACCGGCATGCTACCCCGGGAAGGGGGCTTTGCCATCATGCTCCAGGAAACAGGGATCGCCAGCGGGCGCAGGAGATGCACGTGGCCGCGGCGCTCCGGGACAAGGGGTACACCCCCTTCTTCAGCAGCCGGCTAGCGGGGACTGGAGCCACTTCCACCTCGAGAGGGGGGACACAGTTTCCAGACCGCTGGGCACTGCTGTGGGCATGGCTTCTTCTCCAACAAGACGACCAGTTGGAGAGCGTGGAGAGGAGTGCCAATTCGGAAGTGGCGCCCCTGGCAAATGGAGATACCCAGAGACATCCTGCAGCAGAAGACCAAACTTGGCCGTGTGGGTACAATCTATTGGGCCCCTGCAGACTACAAGTTTGCTGTGTGGCATTCCGTGGGGGAGTATTGTGTTCCGGCCCGAAGCTACACAATGGAGGAGGAGTGGAAAAACGCGGCGGCAGTGGCGTCGGCAACCCCTGGCGTGCCAGCTCCAAGTACCATGAAGAAGCAAGTGGAGGCAAAGAGGCCAAAGAAGAAGAGGAAGACGCCAACGAAGAGTGGAAGAAGGAAGAAGAAGATGCCGGAGAGGGAGACAAAGGGAATGCCGGAGAGGGAGACAAAGAGGATACGGAAAAGGAAGACGAGGTTGCAGTACAAGTGTGAGGCAGTGAGTCGTGAGCCAGGACTGAGAAAGCTACATCCGACAGAAACACTCGTGGTTGTGCGGTTCTGTTGTTGCCTGCAGGCCTGTATGTGCATTTGTAAACGCCGTGTTGTTTTCTTCGAAAAATATCTTCGTTCGAACATTCGAAGGTTCGTTCGAAGAAAAATCCTCCACATTTGGAAAACACATTTTCAGGGCTTTTACGTGCTTGCAGGCTGAACCTAAAGAACCAAACCCTCAAAAACACCTGTGTTGAGCATATTATCACAATGTTTGCAGCAAAACAGCCACCCCAAAGGCGTTCGAACAGTTCAAAGACTTTCCTTGGCGGCCGCCGAACTGTTTGGGGTGTAGCCGGAGGGCGATCAGGGGGTATAGGGTGTGGTAGACCCATCTCATGAGCAGTCTGTAGATGGAGTCGCTCATGGCGATGGGTCGCCACCTATCGGGGTCCTGCCATTGACTTTTGCCTTTGAAAATGCAGAAGCTCTTAGAAACAAACCAGGGGTCGGGGATGGAGCCAGACTCATAGCACAGAGTAAGGCATTTGTGCACTATGCCGAAAAGGGCATCGGGTAGGGAGGGCAGGAGGTACGGCAGTACTCCGTCCGGTCCTGAGGATTTTTTTCGTGGTGCGCGTGCCAGTTTCCTGAGCTCGGCTACCGTTTGGGGGGGCGGATCGGGTAAAGCCAATTGCTGTGGTACGAGGTCGTGGGCTGTGGAACTCCAGGGTGTGTTGCGCTGTAAAATGCGCTGTATTTCTCTGGTGGGGGTTGGGAGGGTGGATAGCGAGGGGGGCGTGAGCACGGTGTTTTTGACACGCCAGTAAAAACCTTTGGAGCGGCGCTTGGCTTGCTTAGCCAGTTGGAGGACCACCATTGACCAGTCGGTCACATCGGTGTTGGTGCGTGGCGGGGGCGGCTTCTGCTCATTGACCTCTCGCATTGCCGTGAGCATGTGTGTGGTGAGTAGCGAGTATGTGTGCTCCACTTCTGCATATGTGTTGGGGACGGGTATGTCGCGGGCAAGTGTGCTTATTTTGCGTTGGTTTTTAGAGACATCCCTCCGGTTCCACAAGGCACATCGGGCTTCGGGAACCTGCGGGGTGCCCCATGGTATGGTATGTACCACGATTGGATCATGGTCCTGGATTCCTGTCACGCTGGAAAAGTCTGGCACGTAGGCAGCTGTCGACTGGAAGAAGGAGGTAAAGGATCTGGACCCGTAGGCCCGATCAATGTAGCTCTTGGTACCGTGGTACCTTCTCAATCGTGTGTATGGCACCTCAAAGAAGTGGGGCAAGATGAGGTCGGTCAGGGCAGTGGACCGTTCCTTGGCGACTAGCCAGGGCCAGATGTTGGCCCTGAGGGCAGTGGTGTGTGACACGTGGGTAACTGCATTATAGTCTCCGAGCACGATGGAGCATTCCTTGAGCAAAGGGTCTAGGTGTCTTTCGCACGTGATTCGTTCCTTAGCCGTGTGCGGGCCCTAGTACGACGCCACGGTGACATGGGGCATCAGGGGGTCTGTGTGCAGGGGTAGGCGACATGAGACTAGTCTCCCTGGTATGTGTGTACGTTGGCGCGGTTTGGCAGGGGCAATGGACGTGTGTATCAGCAGGGCGACGCCCGCTCTGGTGTCGGGTGAGCTGGCAAGCAGGTGGTATCCCCAGTAGCGAGCCACCCGTTCGTGGCCCCGCAGGTGAGAGGCAGTACTGGGACGAAACTCGCTGAGAGAGACGGTGTGAGGCAGACGTGTGTAGCCAGCTAGCAGGTGGCAAAATCTGTTAGGGGTGATCTCAACTCCACCGACATTAAGGGCACTGAATGTGAGTGTGTCGTATGTTGGCGTGCGGGCGTGGGTTGGGTCAGGGGGCATTGCAGGACCTGGATGGTCAGCATCTGTACTTCGGGCGTTAGGCGGTGTAGTGGGCTTCAGAATGGGTGGGAGGGCGAAAATGACCAGAGGTACCGTCACAAGCTGAGAAGGAAAGAAACCAGCAGTGTGCACAGGCCCATGTAGAAGACAGTCGCAAGCGACGGGCGTGGCGTGGCGATGTGTGGGGGAGTCCTGAGGACCTCTGTCATCGAGTGCTCACTATCACCACCAAAGTTGCGTACCAAGTCCGTCACGTTCGCTATTGGGGCTTCGTTGAGGGCTAGCGCTTTGGTGTATGTCTTGATTGGGCTGTGCGTGCAGAGTGAGTGGGAGAATGCCACCAGTCGCCGGTGTGACGTATCGAAAGCGATCACGTAAGCGGCACAGTGTGCAAAAATCATTGGCGGGCGCAGGGGCAGTACCAGCCTGTTAGCTGGTTCAAGGGGTGGCGGTGAAAGACCGCGCAGGTCACCAGCTGTGGGCAGTAAAGGGATGACTGTGCTCAGGAAAGAAATGCTACACGCAGACGCGAGATTGGAGATGGCAAACAATCGCTGGTGCAGCCTATGGAAGGCTATGCTTATAGACAGTACATGCAGAAAACTGACATGCCCTGGTTGCAAAGAGTACAAAAGAGAGGATAGGGAGGCATACGAGTAAGTGATGCGCTCCGAATCAGGGCCGAATCACTTGACTCATGGGAACGGGTAAGCCTTTGGCCTTTTGTCGGATCGGGATTCCTGAGGAGGCATAGGAGGGATGATCACCGAATAGACGATGCTTTTCCCGTGGATGCATTGACGGAGGGTACCGGGGAGCGTGAAGCAGACGCAATTTCAGGAAGTGCGAGGTCTGGTAGGGCTGCTGCCGCTAGATTTGCTTCGTTGAGTTTTGGGGGTGGCATGGCACCGAGATCCACGCGCCGGATTGTTGGAAGAGCTGATGGGACTCAACCGGCCCAAAACTAGCTGCAGATTTGAGCACATCCTTGATGCTGAAGGTGCGGGAGAAGCGGACCACGGTGTATGGGGCCTCAACTACTTTGGCCACTTCTTTCGCGAAGTCGCGCTGTTGTGTGTGGGCGGATACGCAGATCAAGTCCCCTAGGTCCTCAACCTCTTGGAC
This sequence comes from Eutreptiella sp. 'Long Island Sound 2002', assembly GCA_964036045.1. Lineage (NCBI taxonomy): Eukaryota > Euglenozoa > Euglenophyceae > Eutreptiales > Eutreptiaceae > Eutreptiella > Eutreptiella sp. 'Long Island Sound 2002'. Next base: position 136,107,078 of record OZ038380.1, on the reverse strand, counting down.
CGTCAACTGGATGAGCATGGGCTCGTGCACCATGCCGAACAAGTCGTATTTGTTGAGGAGCACGAGGAATGCGAACTTGCGATAGAGGGGCGGGTTCATCTCAATCGCCGTTCCGATTTCATTGGAGGGCATTTTCCTTTGGCCTTTTTGTCCTTTGACGAACCTCGGTTGGTGTGTGATAATGAGGGAGGATTCCTTGACCGAGCGGTCAAGGAGTCCGATGGAGATTCCTAGTTCCATGAGTGCGGGTTGCTCATCATAGAACTTGCCTAGGACATCGAAGGGCACAAAAAATTCAAACAGCTTATAGTTTTCAGGTGCTGACTTGATCATCACTGGCCAGCAGCTTTTGATGATGCGCGGGATTTGGAGCTCATTGAGAATCGTGGAGGTGTCATCCGGCGACAAACCATTCAAAAGTAGCATCAGGGGAAGTGACCCCGTAATGTTCCATTGCATGTCTATGCCATCAATCTCTCGCTTGATGGATGTGGGAACATCTATCCGTACATGGAAGAGCGTTGAGGCGGGGGTATGTACGGAAGGAGGAATGGGTTCGTGGGACAGCACATCCCTGGGAAAATAACCCACGGTTTGTGAGACATGGCCCTTGGGTAGTGGGAACGATGTGAGTTGAAAAATAATGAGTGGGTGATCGAGGGGGTTGGGGGATACTCGGATGTTTTCAGAGAGGCCTTCACGGTGCGCCAAGTGAATGATGGGGCAGACTACTGATAACCACAAAAAATTGAGCGCCGGTACCAAGTCGATGCGGCGGTCCAGTATGGTGGCAAGCTCTACCAAACGGTGAGTTGGTCCTGCCCCCCCACCAAAACATGGAGGTTTGATCACATCCCCTCCCGCTCCCATGACCATTTTCACCCCCTTTCCTGGAGACCACTGAAGTTCAGGCGCCTAGCGTGGCACAAGTGGCTATTCGGCCTCCAGTCCCGGATTGGGTACGCCCACTACGCCTCTTTTTGGGCGGACCGCCCATCCCCCCACGACCGTTCCGTGTGTGCCCTTCGGCACAACTCCAGTGTGCACGGTACGCTCGCCCAATGCTCCCACGACCATCCGCTGGTTGCCGCCTGGGTTTCATCCTGGCCGTGCCCTGCTCTAGTATCCAGCTGGCGCTCCACAGCGCACAGACGAGACCTACGAATCGTGGGACGCCTGGGCGTCCCAATTTCACTTTACAGATTGCTCCGCTCCCACCAGGGCGGCTCCAGAGCTGCACCACAGGTGGTCTCTCACGCAGACCGTCGGTTTTCAGCCAGCAGGACTGGCACTCGCCACTTCCCCTATTCTGAGTACCTCTTCCTTCTTTTTTCTTTTCTTTCTCTTCTCGGGCTCACGACGCCTATTGTCTTTGCATCGACCCTCGACGGCACACGTGTTGACCTGTATGTCCCGCACCCACAATGCTCCGACCTCGGCCCCCCCTGAGCCCCAACTCGCCCTCCGCCCTTCGCAGGACGTCCAAAAACCTCCGAGAGTGAATCGCCTACTTATACTAAGTCCACCTCTGCCATCAGGGCTCTCTACATACAGCAGGCCCTCAGACTGTCGGAGAGCAGGATCCAGCACATGTTCATTTTCTTTCTGAGTCATGTTCCTCTGCTCACGTGATCGCCCTTGCGCCTTGCAACCCTGCCTTGCTATTTGTTCCCCAGCCGTGGAACGCTGGCCCGTGCACATGACACACACTCCCACGCCGACAATTTGCATGTTGACATCCGGCCCCCCCCCGTTATCCCCCTGTCACCATGTAGGGTCTTTCCTCTGGCCCCTATCCAGCCGCCACTGCGCCTGGGCATGGGGCTCAGGGCGATCACAGCGTGAAGCCACCTCTGTTTTATTTACTTCAATCAATCATTGTCCCTCGCCCGCTGTTCCCGACTGCTGCCCCATCTAACCGATGACCCGGGGATGAGGGCCACCATTTGTATGATGGGCTAGCCTTCCTGTGGACAAGTGGCGCGATGCAAACGACTTTGTATTTCAAAAAAAAAAACTGTTCAAAGATTTTCTTCGTTTGAAGAATTCATCTTCGTTTGAAGGTTTCGTTCGAAGAAAATACCCCCAGCGGTGGGTCTCATGGGCTAGTGCCTGCAGCAAAGGCTTGGCAGGGTGTGTGACATGTTCATGCCCAATTCAGGCTGCCCGCAGTCAGAAGGAGCTGGGTGTAATCAGGGTATTAAATACATAGTTGTACACTACAGACAAACAAGGAGAAATGCAGGAGATTTTGTGCATCGCAGTGTTTGATACAAGATATTCTTATGAAGAAGATAGATCTTCTTAGAAATCCAAGATAATTATTCATTTAGGTAAGGGGACAGCAGAAGTCAATAACAACTCTCTTCCGTGTCCACTGCATTCTTGTGCTTGACTATGGTTCCCTTCAGATTCTCACAAGCATCATCAGAATTCTCGGCGCCTGCGTCATCAATTTCCGTGATCTTTGGCGTGGTCTTTCTGCTCTCCTTGGTACCCTTTGTCCGTTTGGCGTTCTTGCTAGGTCCTTGGCAACTCTCCGCACTCTCATCCGAGGATGAGGATGAGTCATCATCTTGTGCCGTCGCCCAATCGTGGATGAAAGCATTGGGAGAGGTGTCAACACGGGCTTGGATGGCGTCCATCGTGGACGTTTTTGGAATCCAAGCGAAAACCGGTTCACCGGTTGTCTTTCCTTTAATGCGGCGTGCTCATTGGCGGCGTTAGCATAGGTTTGGGCATGTTTCTTAGACTTTAAATGAAAGAGAGGTGTGTTGAATATGAAAACGGGAGCGGAAAAGGCACAAAAGGCACAAAGGGCACAATGCCAGGAAAGCCTCTAGTTTCTGTCTCCGCGAACTTAGCAAGGCTTGCTGACGGTGTAGCTGTGTCCAAATCTATGGTTAGCACGCTTTGCATCAGGTCAAACAGTCCTTTGCAAACCGAATTTCTTTTCGCCATGGACATTTTTCCAAAGAGGGGTTCTTGAACAAGGAGCTTGCATGATTCCCGTTCAAGGGCAAGTCTTGCTTTCTATGTCGTGTCACCCATGTAGTTGTAGTACATGCACTTGTATGGTGCTTGGTACTCTGTTGTGCAATGCGATGGGTCACCACACTTTATGCAAATATAGGCTCCACCACTTGAAAGCATGTTCTTGCCGTATCCATTGTTGTCTTCCCTTTGCCGCCTTTGCCTTTAGCGCCTTTCCGTTTTCCTTTTGATTGTTCTCTGACACTGAAGTATGAGTTTATATTCGCCCATGAAGGATGGTCACGATAGGAAGGCCAAGACGTGTTGTCAGTGTCTGAAGGTTGTTCATGTTGACTTCCTGAATTAGAGCACCAATCGCTGTTCCAGGACTTTTTTCTCTGTGTCTAGTAGCAGTCCAAGAGCATAATTAACCAGCAAAAGAACGAAAACCAGAATTCAGCGGAAACGTATAATCCGTATCTGTGAAGAGGTACTCACCCGTACAACGTTTACAGCTGACGGGTTGCAAAGCAAATTAGTCCAAAAGCCTGACTCGTCAGAATTACAGTAAGTAAGTAAGTAAGGGCGGCCGCGTCCGCAGCCTCATCTGACTCCTCCTTGTTTGTTTTACATGGCGGCCGCTTCTGGCGGGAAGGAGTGCTCTCCACCATCAGTTCGCCTGGCGACCCCTGTCTCACCTCACGGCCGAGAACTTCAACCAGGTTCCCTTGGGGCATGACCAGTGGTAGGCTCCCTTCAGTCGCTGCCCTCACGGTTTCAGCTCCTTCCGGTCACCCATCGAAGGATCCCCCGGCCTTCCCCCCCTGGCACAGCCTGTTGGGCGCCTGCAGGCGGGTTTCCTGTGGATAGCCCTCGCCGACAGCGGAGCATTTCTCTCTGTCAACCACATTCCACCTCCCCCAATCCCTCACGGGCTGAAGTACCCAATCGGCTCCCGGATGCACTTGGGTGTCGTCCATCCACGGCTGGAGGCCAGGGGGCGACCCTTTCCACGTTCCCCCTGGTCCCGCTCACGCGTGAACCTACGTGTACTCAGGCCATTGACCCGGGGATCTCAAGGTCAACCCTCACCCCTGCGGACACCTCACGGCAGTCCCGGAGTTCAGGGCATTTTCTTGACTTCCCGTGGCCAGGTTCCCCATGGTTGGCCCATGGTTCACCACTCCATGGCGACTGGTTTCCCAATCCCACGGGGCTGTTGCTTGGCGCTTTCGGCCTCCCTGCCCTTCCCCTGTCCCATTCCCCTTTGCCTCATCCCGGCACCGGCCCGTTCCCAGCCTCCCATCGACTCCCTACCCCTTCGGGCTGTTGTGCGGCCCTAGCCACACGCCCTTCTCCGCCCCGTCCCCTTGTCCCATCATCCCGTGTTTAGACCCCACCGGTTCGCCTGCTACCCTGTGGCGCTGGCCCACTGGGGCCTCTCCCATCCAGGGACCGTTTCGTGCGCCTAGCACGGGTCGCTCCCTTCCCGCCCCTGTCTCTTTGCCCTGTGCCGCGGCCCTGGCCTAAGCCCCCGGGCTGTCTTGCAGCCCCATCCCATCCCTCATCCCGTGTTTATACCCCACCGGGCCGCCAGCAACCCCGTGGCGCGGGCCCACTGGAACCTCATCCATCCGGGGACCGTTTCGTGCGCCTAGCACAGGTCGCTCCCTCCCCGCCCCTTTCCCCCGTGCCGCGGCCCCGGCCTATTCCCCTGGGTTGTCGTGCGGCCCCATCCCATTCCTTTTCCCGTGTTTATACCCCACCGGGCCGCCAGCAACCCTGTGGCGCAGGCCCACTGGGTCCTCATCCATCCAGGGACCATTTTGTGCACCTAGCACGGGTCGCTCCCCTCCCTCCCCCGCCCCTCTCTCCTGTGCCGTCTCCCTAGCTGTCCTAGTCACTTTGAACCGTCGCCCGGCTCTAGCCACTCGTCCCTTTCTGTCTGGCCTCCTTGTGGGGTGTTGTCCGCGTTTGTTTCCCTTCTTTTTTTTTGCTTTTTTTTTCCGCTTGGTTCCCTCCTTCCTGCATGCACGCACATAGACACTGCATCGCCATCTGTCTCGGTTCCGTTCGGTGCTCACGTCCAGCCCCTCCGCCACCCTGTGGCGTTTCCCCTTGCGGTCCCCGGCCATACCGGGCATCCCAGCCATTCAGCCCGCGTTGCCCTACATGTATCCGCTCTCTCTCCTCTCTACCCTCCCCTCCCCTCTGTCTCCTGCCCGCCCTCTTATTGTTGTTACCCTGCTCCGTGTCCCCGCCGCTGGTCGTCCCTGCGCCATGGTTGTATCTCGCGCGCCCTCACGTGCCTCAGGGCCTCCCCCCTGTCTTCTGCCCTGTAGGCCGACCTGGGCGGCCTCCCCAGACACCCCTTCGGGGGGACTCCCCCGTCTTCCTCTCCCGCCGGCCGCCCCTCCATCAGTTCCCTGATGGTCGGGCGGGGCGGCCAGTACGGCTCTATTACGGGTCATCGGCATGGTGCTTCTCTGTGAGAGACAATGTGTTCCCTTGCGCCCTCGTTGGCCGCCTGTTCCCCCCACCTCCCGCGCCCTGCCACCTCTATGTGCCCTTCCTGTGTGTCCGCGCGTCCTGCGGTTTTTTTTTTCTTGCTCGTGCTCCTCGCTGCTCCCGCGCGCCCTGCGTGTGCCCTCTGCTCTTCTTCGTGTTACCCTGGTCCCGCTCCCCTGCGCCCCCCCGCTCGCCTGTCTCCCCTCCCATTCTCCTTCTCGCTGTCGACCCTGCCTGCACGTCTGCCCTCCCTGTCCGTGCAGCGTTGTCACTTGTGTGTGCCACTCGCGTGCCCCACCCCTGCCCCTCCCCCTCGCCCCTACCCTTTCCCCTGGGTGCTCCCTCGGTCCCCGCCTCTCATCGCATCCTGGCTGCCTGGCGCCCTGTGTGAGGGGGGGGGGGTGGGTGTATCTGTGGTCTGGACTGTGGCCCTGTACCCCCCATGCGCTCCATCACAGCAGGGAGTTGAGGTACGGAATGCTGGTCATTGTGCTGCAGTTGCGCCAGTAGGAGGTGCCGGCGGCAGTGCGCTCCCCACTTGTTGTCCCGGTGCTAGCACCCACGCCTGGGGTGCTTGATTCTCTGCACTTGTCGTCTCGTCATCGAGCACAATTTGTCGATTACGGGACACGTTCTTTACTTTATCTACAATTTGATACGGGAAACGCGCCCCCCCCCCCCCACCGTGGTGTGAAGATACTGAATATACCCATTGCATCCGAAGCTGCCAAAAACAGTCTTAGGCTTGAGGGTTATGATACCAACCTGATTTTCGTTTTCCTTCATTCGGAACCACAAAACATGTACATGCACCTCAGAAGGAATGTTCAACCCAATGTATTGCACCTAACCTGTCTGTCCAACCACCGGGTGCGTTCTGCCGCCGTTTGTACCCGGACAGCTGTGATGCTTTCATTCCCGACCTGCCGGACCAAGTGTTCACCGAACAATAGGGGTAGTGGTACAAGAGAGTCTGGCGTCCATTGCCTGCTTCTGTACAAAGATGTCAACCACAGTGGACTATCCGGCGGAGGTCTGAAACATGGCGCACGAAAGCTGAATGTTTTCAATGCAGCACCTTCCTGCCACTCAGAGAACTGCAAGCCCGAGCCCTGGCGCCGTGCTGCACCCGAGGGGCACAGCGCTGCTCCACGCCTTTGCCGGCCGTTCACGCCAGTCACGACCTCGCGCTCCGCTCCGTCACTGTACCACATTCCGATACTGCTTCCCGTCTGCTGCCCTTTCTGCCCCACTCTCCTCGCTGTACCCACGATACGTCGCGTGTCCCACTGCCTGGTTGCTTCCTCCGCACTCCCCTGCGCCCCCGTACTCCGCCGCCCCTTCTCCCCTCTCCCCTGCCGCTGGTCCTGTGCTCTCCGCTCGGGGTTCTCGTCCGCGTCCTCCATCATCACATCCCCCTCCACTTTCAGCCGCGTCCCTGTCCTCCTCTGCGCACCTGCACCTCTCTGCTCCCCTCCTCCTGTCCTCGTGTCCGTCACATCCCCTCCTCACCCTCCTCCATCTCCGCCGACCCCCTGTGTCCGCCTCCCCGCATCCCATCCGCCCGTCCCTCTGCACGCCCCTGGCCCCCTGCCCCTAGCGCTCCCCGTGCCTGCCCCTGCCCGGCCCTACGCGTCGCCACCGTACCGTCCCCCCCGCTGCAACAGTTCCCGCAGCATCTGAACCCTGGGCTTCTTCCCCCTCTCCTGGGGACAGTCCAGGCGCACCTCGGGAGCGCCGCCCCCAGCATCCTCCCCCACCGCCACCCTTCCATCTCCGGCCCCCCTTCCCCGGGCCTCCCCGCCCTGCCGACCAGGTCACTGAAGGGGCGGGGCCGCCTCTTATCCCGCCTTCCCCTCGTCTTCCCCGCCCACTTCAGGTAGCGGGCCACCTCCGTCACGTCCTCCTCTGTCCACCCCGCGACCATCCTGGGTCTCCTCCGCACCGGCGGCGGCGCATACTGCCGCGGCGGCAGGGACTCCGAGTCCCAGTCTGTCGGCGTCGGCTCCGGACTGGGGCTGGCCCGCCGCGGTGCCCCCTCCGCCTCCCCTGCCCCTCGCTCGTCCCCCCTGCGCCGCTTCCTCCTATCCTGCCCTGCCCCCTCGCCCTCCTCCCTGGCCCCTTTCCCTGACGGCGACCGCCCTTCCACATCCGTGGAGGGGGTGTCCCTTTCCCGATCCGGGAGGACCCAGCGGGCCCCCCAGGCCACCGCCTCTTCCTGCTCCCGCACCCTGCGCTCCCGCGCTGCCACCGCCCTGTCCCTGTCTGCCAGCCTCGCCGCCTCCCCCCTGATCCGCCTCCATGCCCTCTCCTGCATCTCTCCCCCTTGCTCCGGTGGGATAGCTGGCTGTCGGAACGGCACCAGCGAGGTATCCTCCCGCCACCTACCCTCCTCTTGTCGTCCTCCCTCCCGTTCCGCCCTCTCTTCCCCCTCCTGCCTCCTCCGAAGGTCCGCCCACGCCCTCTGCGGCTCCTCCACTGCCTGTGCTTCCCCTCCCTGTGGCCTGTCGGTCCCCTCCGTCCTCCCCTCCTCCCTTCCGCCCACCTCACCCTTGTCTCTGGTTTCCCTCTCTCGCAGGCTGCTCTTCGCCTCCCCGAACCTCTCACACGCCCTCCTTGGCTCCTCTCCCTTCCCTTCCTGCGCTCCCCACGCTGTCCCACCGGCCTTCTGTTGCTGCTGCATGTGTGCCTGTGGCTGCATGCCCGGGTACGACGGCAGGGGCGGGTACATCATCCCCATCGCCGGGTATGGCGGCAGCGGGAATGGTGGGACAATTGGTGGGACGGCTGGCGGGACTACACCTCCCCACCATCCCAATCCCGTCCCTGGGAACACCGGCGAGCCCATGTACCCAAGGCCACCCCCCTTCCCCTGCCCCTTGCCTCGTCGCGCCATCCCCCCTGCGTCCCTTGCCGCCTACTCCGTGGAGTCCCGCCCTCCCCTGTCCCTTCCCCTGTAGCCCTTGTTGCCCCGCCCCTTTCCCCTGCTTGCCCCTGCCGGCCTCTACCTGTTCGGCACCACAGCCCTGCACCGCTGAGCTGCTCTGCTCCGCCTGCCCTGCCCTCATCCCCGTCCTCCCCGGCTCCATCTCCAACTGGTAGATGGTTTCCGGCCCTTGCCCTGGGGGCTGACAGGGACTGCTCTTGTGCTCCACGTGCGCCAGCGCCTCGTACCGCGCCGCCTGCTGGCGGCGCGCCTCCCTCTCCTCCTCCGCCCTTACGGCCGCACTGACCCCTGGGGGCGACCTTGGCGGCAGCTGCCTGAACGAGCGTTGGGGCTGCGGCCACTGTCGCCCCCGTCCACTCCCTTTTCCCCCCTTTCCTGCCAGGTATCCCTTCGCGTGTACAGCCCCCGTCGTCCCTGCCTGCCCTTTCCCTCCCTTGCCCGTCCGCCCTCTCCCTCCGGTGCTCACGCTGCTGTCTCCGCTCCCTGCCGCTCCCGCCCTTAGCTGCCCTCCTCCGCCCTCGCCTTCCTCCTGCCTCCGCACCTCCGGAAGGATGGACTTCATGGCAGCCGCCGGCACATTGGGCGCCGACGGCTGTCCTGGGCCTCCCTCGACCGCCATCCTCCCCGCCCCTTCCCCCTCATCCTCCGACACCTCGAGGATGTCGGCGATTACCGACTCCCTCTGACTCCTCCACTCCTTCCTCGTCACATCCACGCCCGCCCTCACATCCACGACATTGAACGGGTCCCCCCCTGGCCCTTCCGCTGCCCTTTGCCCCTGCCCCTCCCCTTGCCCTTCTGCCCCTGCCGCCACCCCCCCTGCCCCGCCTTTCCCCGCCTCCGCCTGTCCTCCCTTTTTCCTCCCCTCTCCGTTCCCCACCACGGCTCCTTCCCCCCTCCGTCGCCCTGTAGTCCCCGGCCCTTCCTCCCTGACCGTCTCCGGGCTCTCTGGAGACGGGGGCGACGACATGCCCGCAGACGTCGCCAAAAATGCCGGCGAGGGGGGCCGCGGGGCTGCGCCTGCCTGCATGCGGGCCACTGCTGCCCGCACCGTCGGCGGCTGGCTGGGCTGTGGGTCAGGCATTTGTGACAAGGCGCTGCGCATGGGATCACGCTTGAGCCCTGCGCCCTGTCGCCGTTTTCCCCCACCTCCCCCGCCCTTTACCCCCGCTGTTCGCGCGCCCTACGTGTGGAGTGCTCTGTCATATTCTCCCCGTTGCCTCGGACGCTCCAGTCCGTGGCACCGGGTTCACTCCCGGACGGTTCAGTCCTGGGGCTAATGCCGTGCTTCTTTCCGCCCCGGATGCTCCAACCCGGGGTGCCTTTTTTTTTTTGTATTCTCTCAGTTGCCTCGGACGCCCCAGTCCGTGGCACCGGGCTCACCCCCGGACGATCCAGTCCGGGGGCTACCGCCGTGGTTCATTCCTCCCCGGATGCTCCAATCCGGGGCGTCTTTTTGACGCACTCTCTCTGCTGCAGTCTGCACTGTCGCCGTCCTCGTCTCCGCTTCACTTTCCCCGCTTCTTGCTCCCCCCTACGACTCTACGTGCCCAGTCCCAGACGCTCCAGTCCATGCGACGTGCGCTTCCGCTGTCCCTTTCCCTCCGGTCCCCTTCCTGACGTCCCCCTGTGCGGTGAAACCGTACACCCGTCCCGCCCTCATATCTGCCGGATTCTCTTTTGTCTGCGTGCCATGAGGCGGTCCCTCTGCTCGTCTCCCTCTCTGTCCTCCATTCCCGTCTCTCCCCCTGACCGCCTTGGCCGCCAATCTGGCCGCCTCCGTACTTCCATCTCCATGATTTTTGGGTTGTACCTGATCAACGCCATCTCCACCCGCTTGGTGACTGGATCACGCATGTCCTCCGCCCGCGCCGCCAACTGCGTCTCTCTGCACGCAATGCGTTCCTGGAGATGTTCCACCATACGCCGCAACAGCCTGTGCGCCATGGCCTCCGGTGCCACTGTATGCTCCTCGAGTGCAGCCTTCTGGTTTGCAGCCTTTTGGGCAGCGATTCCGGCCTCAGCACATTGGGGTAGTGGACCCGCTGTCCCACCTTGCCCTCCAAGTACTCGTTCAGCTCTACCACCTCCGCCCCCCCTCGTACTCCGGCTAGCATGTGCACCGGCTGTGGATACACCCTTAGTTTCTGCTCGCCTCTGTGCTCCTCCACCACCCACCTGGCCTGCTCCTCTTCCCCGACCCTTGGAGGTATATGCACCAAGTGGAGGTGCCCCTTGCTCTCTGGCACCCTCCACTCTGGTTCCTTCTCCTTATCCACCACTTGCGCCGCCCCATCCGCCTCATGATTCCCCACTCCCGCCCTTTGTGACTCCTGTTTCACCAGGTGTATGACCAGGGGCACTCTCTTCATCTCCAGCCCGTGCCATATCGCGTACACCTGTGACGACAGTCCCGTGCCGAGGGCCTCATGCAGTGGCCTGCTGGCCAGTCTCCTGAGAGACGCCATATCCGCCTCAGCGTCCACCACCATCCACACTTCCCGTACGTCCTCCCCTATCTCCCCAACCACGTCCGCCACCGCCTGCACCTCTCCATGGGACGCTGCTCTGTAAACCATCTTTTCCACCACACTCTCCGTCACCTGTCCCACCCCCTTGACCCTTACCGCCGCTGCCCCCGCCATGGGCGGTTGTCCTTCCACCCCGGACCCGTCCAGAAATAGCACCACCCTCTCCTTCGTGGCCTCTGGTATGCGCACCACCTCCCTCGGGTACTGGCAGTACACTTTGTGCTTCCCAATGCCATACTCTCGTACCCCATCCCCGATGCTTAGCTCTCTTACCCCTCTGTACACCGCCCACTTATTGTCCGTCCTGGCCTTTCATCCCTTCGTCACCACCACTCCGTGGCACCATGCCCTGTCCCCTTTCGCCCTTCCCTGCCCTAGGTATGCCTGTACCAGAACCAGGTACCATGCCCTGTCTGCTGGCAACCCGTGGACCGTCAGCCTGATCCTCCTCGCACTCTCTCCACACTTGTGGCCCACGGGCATTATGGGCGCCTCCTCGTCGGGCCTCCCCGTGTCCGTCATCCAGAAACTCACCGCCACCCCATCATCCTCCTCTTGTAGTCCCCGCACTGTGTCCCATCCAAACTGGACCCCTGTTCTTTTCACCTCCTTTTCCTCTCCCCACCAGACGTCCACGTCCCCCTGGGCCTCCTCATCCTCCCTCACCTCCTTGGGCAGCCGCAGCACCGGCCCCCACCACTGCCCCCTGGTGTCCGTAGTGCGCATGGTCGCGTTCAGAAACGCCCACGCCGTCATTCGTAGGACTGGCCACGGGATTTGCCCCGCCTCCTTGGTGCACTTCGAGCACTGGTCCCCGTGTCCTGCCTCTTCCGGGATGTTGTCTTTCCGGAACATATCTGCATGGACATCATACCACTGCCTGGCCGCACTCTGTACCTTCCCCCTCGGTCCTTTGAGTCCCAGCGGCGCACACAACAGTATGCCCGGTCTGGCCTTGTCCCTCTCCCCCCTGTCCAGCACCACTCTCTCTTGCTGCGCCTCCTCTCCTCTCCCGCCTCTTGGCTTCCTCTGCTGGATCCCCCACAGCGCCACCCACTCATTCCACATCGCGCGCAGCCTCCTGCTCCACCTTGCGCGGTCCTCTTGTCCTCTTGCTCTCCTCATCATCCACCAGTATACACCCCATTCCACCACCCTGGTGTCCCGATAGAACTCCGCATGGTGCAGCCCCGCCTTCTTGTATTCCTTCAAATCCTTCCTGCGCACGTGCAGCACCTCCATGTTCACTCCTTCCTTCCTGATCCACCGTAGCGTCCCATGTGCGGCCCCCCCAAAGTCCGTGTCCAGGATCAGGATTGGTCCCCGCCTACCGCACGTCCTGTTGGTTGCCAGCATGTGTTCTTCCCCCGGCAACACTGCCTGTAGGGCGCGCCACATACGCTCCTTCCTCCCCGCCGCCAACCGTCTTCGCCGGTGCCACGCACCAAGCATGGAGGCGGCGCACGGCGGTGCACCAGAACAGTATGGAGGCCGCGCCCCACATGACCCTCCCGTGACCACAACGCACACAGCGAGGGCAGAAGGGGGGGTTCAGGTGTGCGGGGGCCCCCAGGGGAGCGGTCCACGGGCCGCCCCCCACCCCCCCCTGGCCCGGGGTGGCTCCGCGACCCCGACCGCACGCGCACGCCGGACCGGAGTGCGCCGGCGACACGAGGGGGGCCAGGAAGGGGTACCGCGGGCCGCCGCCCAGAGGGGGAGCAGGGAGGCCGCGGCGCGACCCCCCCCCCCCACCCCCCCCACCGGCCCGCAAGCCCCGGGGGCCCCGGCCCCCAACCCCGAGGCAGGGGGGATGGTCTCCCCCCCCCCGCCCGAGAGAGGAGGCAGAGCGCGACCTGCCCCCCCCCGCCCCAGCTGCAGGCTCCCACAGGGGCCGTGAAGAACAAGCGAGCCCGCGCCAACGCGCCAGGACGCCGCACAGATCGCGCCCAGTGAAGGCGGGCGAGCACGAACCGCAGTGTTATGGGGGGCCACGCCCCCCATGGACAGAACGACGCCAGTGACACCCGCTTTGTTGCCTGCCCAGGGGAGGCAGAAGGACGGAACAAGGCAGAGCGACCCCCCGCCCTGCAGGCCCCCCCCGGCCGCACAAACGGAGGGCATGGCGCACGCCCCCCCCCCCCAGCCCGCCCCCCGGCACACGAACGCCACGGACCCGCCCCGCGGTGCGCAGCCCCCACAGGGCGTGCAGACCAAGGGGACAGAGAAGGGCCCGCATACCCGCACGCCCGCGCCCACAGCACGTGGATAGCGGACCCACACAGCCCGCCCAGTGGGCGGGCAGTCGGGGGAGGGGGAGTGCCTGACCCCAGAATGCCCCTCGCAAGGGTAGAAGGCAGCCCCCCCATGGACGCCCTTCCGCCACCCCCACAACTCAAAGCCAAGTAGGGGGGAACCGGGACCGGAACGCCCCCCCCCAAGCCGGCCAGAAGGAGCAAGGGACCGGGGCAGGACACGCGGAGGGGCACGGACCACGTGGAACGGCCCTACCAGCGCCCGGTGCCGGGACCGCGCGAGGTGCGCACGCCACACCACCCAGGAGGGGGGGGAGCCAACGCCGCGGGAGCGCGAGCGCACACACACGTAAAGGGCACGCGGGGACTACCAGAAGGGCAACCGGACCGAGCACGCGGAATGCACAGACCGCGTGGAATGGCGTACCAGCGAGCGAGGGTAAGGGACACCCGGACGGGACGGCCCGCCACACGCAGCGCGGGACACGCGGGGCGGGAAGGGGGAAACGAGAGAGACACAAGACCAGGTACCGGCCCGAACCCCCCGAACCGGCCGCGAGCGCTGCGCACACACGGACGGGGCACTGCACCCGCCAAGGCAGTAGTGGCGCACAGCGTCATGCCCCAACCCCTAGGCTAGGCAGCCTCCGATCCAGCCCGGGGGGGTCCCACTGGTGACAAGCCAGTAGCACGGGCCCGGCGGCGCGAACGCCCCGGGCGACCACGCATTAGGGGGGCGACGCAGTGGGTAAGCGCCTGCAGCCACGAGTGCGAATTGATGCACTGACCGGGGAGTGGCGAACCGGGGAAGCCGGGGGAGGACGGGGCTCCGAGCCCTGTGAACCCCGGGGACTCCGCCACCAGGCAAGAGGTGCGTCTTGGAGGGCCCCCCACTAGGACACGGTGGGGAGGATATCACCTGGCCCGACCAGGTGGCCCCCCGGGGCCGAAAGGCGTCTAGTACCCGCAGAATCAAACCTAAAACCTCAAACCTCTGCTGCGGGTGCCACTGGGAGGCCGCCCCGGGGCCTGCGCCAGGAGAAATCCTGGCTGGCCGGCCAGGTGTGGAGGTCCCGGGCGATTTCCTCCGCGGTTCCTGTGGGGGCGTCATCCGGTGCCAGGTGCCACATGACGGCGAGCACCGCCCATGTGGAGAAGGGCCACGCCCGTGGGGGGCTGTACACCTGGATGGTCCACTGTGGGCGCGCCTGCCGCACGCGGGATGCGTGGAGCACCCCTCGGACCATGGCCGCCGCCAGGACCAGCACCCTTCCTGAGGGCTCCACGATGATCCCCTCCGCGGGCCGACCGTGGCGGCCCCGGGTGTGCAAGGCCACTTCCGCTTGGCCCGTGTGGGCGACTCCGTCGACGGCCTCCTGGATGTTCAAGCTGCCGCCTGCGGTCTCATCCAGGATCCAGCCCTGCGCCACCCCGTAGCGCAGGGCGGCGCATGCGGCCGCGTGTCTCACAACAGGCAGCGCTCTGTCATCGGTGCCGGGCCGGGGATGCTGCTTGGGGCACCAGCCTTTGGCGGTGCAGTGGCCCTGTTTCCACGCGGGGCAGAGGGTGGGCACAGTGCCCGCCAGCGGCGCAGGTTCCGCGGGCGTGCTGCCCGTGGAGGGCTCCAGGATTTCCTCCAGGTCGGAGTCCGCGCCCGCGTCCTCTTGTGGAAGGTCTCCTTCGCCGCCTCTGCGTCCCAGTGCCCTGATGACCTGGTGTGCAGCGTCCAGCGTCGGAGATGGGGGGCGTATTGTGCGTGGGGCCGCGGATTCCGCCATTGTTGTTTCGCTGTGCCTAAGAGCAGGGGGTTGGGGTGCAGATTTCCCGTGCCTGGTGTACGTGCTGTGGGCGCGGCGGGGCGTGGATGGGGGAGCTCATACGCTGGTTCCGCGGGCCGGGGATCGTGCGTGCGTGTGGGCATTAGGTGCTCTCTCCCCGCCGTCCGTGGTGACCCTGTTGCGAGGGGCTTCCGAGGCCGGGCGCTCTCCCCCCTCGGGCTGCCCTCCTCCTGGGGGCTGTCGGGGCCCGCTGTCCATGTGCTCAGGTCACGGGTGTGCGGGTATGGTGCCCAGCAGTGTCCCTGTGGCCCGTATGCCCTGTGAGGGGCGTCTGGTGTCAGGGGCTGTCCCTCCCCCGGCTGCCCGCCCTCAGGGGCGGGCAGTCGGGGTTTCGCGGCCCGTGTGTCCCGGGTGCGGTTGGTGCGGGCGTGGGGGCCCAGCACCGTTCCCATAGCGTGCGCCCTTGCGGGCTGGCGTTGCGTGCTGTGGGGGTGGCGGAAAGGCGTCCCCGGGGGGGTGCCTTTCACCGTTGTTAGGGGCGTCTGAGGTCAGGCGCTTCCCCTCCCCCGAACGCCCGCCCTCCGGCCGGGCTGTCTGGGTCTGCTACCCACGTGATGTGAGTGCGGTGTGCGGGTGTGGGGGCCCAGCACTGTCCTCTTGGCTTGCACGCCCTGTAGGGGCTGCGTGCCGCGGGGATGGTGGGGGGCCGTTCCCGGGTGGCCTGCCACCGTTGTGAGGGGCGTCTGGTGTCAGAAGCTGTCCCTCCCCCGGTTGCTCGCCCTCTGGGGCGGGCAGCCGGGGTTCTGCGACCCGTATGCCCCGGGTGTGGTCGGTGCGGGCGTGGGGACTCTGCACCGGCCCCGGTCTCTCCCGGCTGCCCATCCTCCGGGCGGGCTGTGGGCGTGGGTGTGCGGGTGCCGGGGCCCAGCAACTGTTCCCCTGGCCTGCATGCCCTGTGGGGGCTGCGAGCCGCGGGGGTGGTGGGGGGCCATCCCCGGGAGGGTGGCCTGCCACCGTTGTGACAGACGTCCGGTGTCAGGCGCTGTCCCTGCCCCGGTCGCCTGCCCTCTGGGGCGGGCAGCCGGGGTTCGGCGACCTGTATGTCCCGGGTGCGGTCGGTGCGGGTGTGGAGACCTGGCACCAGCCCCACAGCGCGCGCCCTTGCGAGCTGGCGTTGCGCGCTGTGTGGGTGGCGGAAGGGCATCCCCGTGTGGGGTGCCTTTACCATTGTGACGGGGGTCTGCGGCCAGGCGCTCCCCCTCTCCCGGCCAGCTCCCATCCATCACCCACGTGCTGTGGCTGCGGGTGTGCGGGTGTGGGGGCCCAGCACCGTCCCCTTGGCTTGCATGCCCTGTGGGAGCTGCGTGCTGCGGGGCTGGTGGCGGGCCTCCGCCGGGGGGCGTGGTCCGCCACCATTGTGAGGGGCGTCAGGTGTCAGGCACTGTCCCTCCCCCGGCCGCCCTTCCTCTGGGGCGGGCAGCCGGGGTTCAGCGACCCGTGTGTCCCGCGTGCGGTCGGTGCGGGCGTGGGGACCCGGCACCGGCCCGTCAGGGTGTGCCCCTGCGGGCCGGCGTTGCTCGCTGTGGGGGTGGCGGAAGGGCGTCCAGGGGAGGGGTGCCTTTTGCCGTTGTGAGGGGCGTCTGAGGTCAGGCGCTCCCCCTTCCCCGGCTGCCCCTCCTCTGGGGCGGGCAGTCGGGGTTCCACGACCCGTGTGCCCTTGGTGCGGCCGGTGCGGGCCTGGGGACCCGGCACCGGTCCCACCGTGCGCCCCTGCGGGCTAGCGTTGCTCGCTGTGAGGGTTGCGGAAGGGCGTCCCCGGGGGAGGTGCCTATCGCCGTTGCAGGGGGCGTCTGAGGTCAGGCGCTCCCCCTCCCTCGACTGCCCGCTCACTGGGCGGGCTGTCGGGGTCCGCCACCCACGTGCTGTGGGCGCGGGTGTGCGGGTGTCGGGGCCCAGCACTGTCGCCTTGGCTTGCATGCCCTGTGGGGGCTGCGTGCCACGGGGATGGTGGGGGGTCGTCCCCGGGGGGTTGGCCTGCCACCGTTGTGAAGGGCTTCTGGTGTCAGGCGCTGTCCCTCCCCCGGCCGCCCGTCCTCTGGGGCGGGCAATCGGGGTTCCGCGATCCATGTGTCCTGGGTGCGGTCGGTGCAGGCGTGGGGACCCAGCAGCGGCCCCACAGCGTGCGCCCTTGCGGGCCGGCGTTGCCCGCTGTGGGGATGGCGGAGTGGCGTCCCCGGGGAGGGCGCCTTTCGCCGTTGTGAGGGGCTGCGTACTGCGGGGGTGGTCGGGGGCCGTCCCGGGGAGGGGGGGCTTGCCACTGTTCTGAGGGGCGTCAGGTGTCAGGCACTGTCCCTCCCCCAGCCTCCCGTCCTCTGGGGCGGCCAGCCCGGGTGCGGTGGGTGCGGGCGTGGGGACCCAGCACCTGCCCGACAGAGCGCGCCCTTGCGGGCAAGCGTTGCTCGCTGTGGGGTGGCGGAAGGGCGTCCCCGACTGGGGCGCCGTTCGCCGTTGTGAGGGGCGTCTGAGATCCCCCTCCCCCGACTGCCCGCCCTCCGGGCGGGCTGTCGGGGTCCGCCATCCACGTGCTGTGGGCGCAGTTGGGCGGGTGTGGGGGCCCAGCACTGTCCCCTTGGCTTGCACGCCCTGTGGGGGCTGCGTGCCGCGGGGGTGGTGGGGGGCCGTCCCCAGGCAGGGTGGCCTGCCACCGTTGTGAGGGGCGTCCGGTGTCAAGCGCTGTCCCCCCCCCGGCCGCCCGTCCCCTGGGGCGGGCAGCCGGGGTTCGGCGACCCGTGTGTCTCGGGTGCAGTCGGTGCAGGCGTGGGGACCCAGCACCGGCCCCACAACGTGCGCCCTTGAGGGCTGGCGTTGCCCGCCTTGGAGGTGGCGGAGAGGGGTAACCCAGGGAGGGCGCCTTTTGCCGTTGTGAGGGGCGTCTGAGGTCAGGCGCTCTCCCTTACCTGACCGCCCGCCCTCTGGGCGGGCTGTCGGGGTCCGCCATCCACGTGCTGTAGGCGCGGGTGTGCGGGTGTGGGGGGCCGGCACTGTCTCCTCTGCCTGCATGCCCTTTGGGGGCTGGGTGCCGCGGGGCTGGTGGGGGGCCGTCCCCGGGGGGCTGGCCTGCCACTGTTGTGAGGGGCGTCTTGTGTCAGGCGCTGTCCCTCGCCCGGCCGCCCGTCCTCTGGGGCGGGCAGCCGGGGTTCCGCGACCTGTGTGTCCCGGGTGCTGTCGGTGCGAGCGTGGGGACCCAGCACCGTCCCCAAAACGTGTGCCCCTGCGGGCTGGCGTTGCTCGCGGTGGGGGTGACGGAAAGGCGTCCGCGGGGGGGTGCCTTCCACCGTTGTGAGGGGCGTCTGAGGTCAGGCGCTCCCCCTCTTCCCACTGCCCACCCACTGGGCGGGCTGTTGGGGTCCGCCACCCACGTGCTGTGGGCACGGGTGTGCGGGCTGGGGGGGCCCGGCACTTCCCCCTCGGCTTGCATGCTCTGTGGGGGCTGCGTGCCGCGGGGGTGGTGGGGGGCCGTCCCCTGGGGGGGTGGCCTGCCACCGTTGTGAGGGGCGTCTAATGTCAGGCGCTGTCCCTCCCCCACCCGCCCGTCCCCTTGGGCGGGCAGCCGGGGTCCCGCGACCCGTGTGTCCCGGGAGCGGTCGGTGCGGGCGTGGGGACCCAGCACCGGCCCCACAGCGTGCGCCCTTGCGGGCCGGCGTTGCTCGCTGTGGGGGTGGCGGAAGGGCGTCCCCAGGGGGGTGCCTTTTGCCGTTGTGAGTGGCGTCTGAGGTCAGGCGCTGCCCCTTCCCCGGCCGCCCCTCCTCTCGAGCGGGCAGTCAGGGTTCCGCGACCCGTGTGCCCTGGCTGCGGCCGGTGCGGGCATGGGGACCCAGCACCGGTCGCTCAGCGTGCGCCCCTGCGGGCTAGCGTTGCTCGCTGTGAGGGTTGCAGAAAGGCGTCCCCGTGGGGGGTGCCTATCGCCGTTGCGAGGGGCGTCTGAGGTCAGCCCCCCCCCCTCCCTCGACTGCCCGCTCCCTGGGCGGGCTGTCGGGGTCCGCCACCCACGTGCTGTGGGCGCGGGTGTGCGGGTGTGGGGGCCCAGCACTGTCGCCTTGGCTTGCATGCCCTGTGGGGGCTGCGTGCCGCGGGGATGGTAGAGGGTCGTCCCCGGGGGGGTCGCCCTGCCACTGTTGTGAAGGGCGTCTGGTGTCAGGCGCTGTCCCTCCCCCGGCCACCCGTCCTCTTGGGCGGGCAATCGAGGTTCCGCGATCCGTGTGTCCTGGGTGCGGACGGTGCGGGCGTGGGGACGCAGCACCGGTCCCACAGCGTGCGCCCTGCGGGCTAGCGTTGCCCGCTGTGAGGGTGGCGGAAGGGCGTCCCCGGGGGGGAGGCCTATGACCGTTGCGAGGGGCGTCTGAGGTCAGGCGCTCCCCCTCCCTCGACTGCCCGCTCACTTGGCGGGCTGTCTGGGTCCGCCACCCACGTGCTGTGGGCGCGGGTGTGCAGGTGTGGGTGCCCAGCACTGTCGCCTTGGCTTGCATGCCCTGTGGGGGCTGCCTGCCGCGGGGTTGGTGGGGGGTCGTCCCCGGGGAGGGTGGCCTGCCACTGTTGTGAAGGGCGTCTGGTGTCAGGAGCTGTTTCTCCCCCGGCCGCCCGTCCTCTGGGGCGGGCGATCGGGGTTCCGCGATCCGTGTGTCCTGGGTGCGGTCGGTGCGGGCGTGGGGACCCAGCACCGGCCCCACCACGTGCGCCCCTGCGGGCCGGCGTTGCCGGCTGTGGGGATGGCGGAGTGGCGTCCCCGGGGAGGGCGCCCTTCGCCGTTGTGAGGGGCGTCTGATGCCAGACGCTCCCCCTCCCTCGACCGCCCGCCCTCTGGGCGGGTCGTCGGGGTCCGCCGTCCACGTGCTGTGGGCGCAGGTGTGCGGGTGTGGGGGCCCGGCACTGTCCCCTTGGCTTTTACACCCCGTGTGGGGGCTGCGTACTGCGGGGGTGGTGGGGGGGCGTCCTGGGGAGGGGTGGCCTGCCACTGTTCTGAGGGGCGTCAGGTCTCAGGCGCTGTCCCTCCCCCAGCCTCCCGTCCTCTGGGGCGGGCAGCCGGGGTTCCGCGACCTGTGTGCCCCAGGTGCGGTCGGTGCGGGTGTGGGGACCCAGCACCGGCCCCACAGCGTGCGCCCTTGCGGGCAAGCGTTGCTCGCTGTGGGGGTGGCAGAAGGGCGTCCCCAGGTGGGGGTGCCGTTCGCCGTTGTGAGGGGCGTCTGAGGTCCCCCTCCCCCGACTGCCCACCCTCCGGGCGGGCTGTCGGGGTCCGCCATCCATGTGCTGTGGGCGCAGGTGTGCAGGTGTGGGGGCCCAGCACTGTCCCCTTGGCTCGCACGCCCTGTGGAGGCTGCGTGCTGCGGGGGTGGTGGGGAGCCGTCCCCCGGCAGGGTGGCCTGCCACCGTTTTCAGGGGCATCCGGTGTCAGGCGCTGTCCCTCCGCCAGCCGCCCGTCCTTTGGGGCGGGCAGCCGGGGTTCGGCGACCCGTGTGTGCCGGGTGCAGTTGGTGCGGGCGTGGGGACCCAGCACCGGCCCCACAATGTGCGCCCTTGAGAGCCGGCGTTGCCCGCTGTGGAGGTGGCGGAGGGGCGTAACCCAGGGAAGGGCGCCTTTTGCCGTTGTGAGGGGCTTCTGAGGTCAGGCGCTCTCCCTCCCCCGCCCGCCCTCTGGGCGGGCTGTCGGGGTCCGCCATCCACGTGCTGTCAGCGCGGGTGTGCGGCTGTGGGGGGCCCGGCACTGTCTCATCTGCTTGCATGCCCTATGGGGGCTGCGTGCCGCGGGGCTGGTGGGGAGCCGTCCCCTCGGGGGATGACCTGCCTCCGTTGTGAGGGGCGTCTGGTGTCAGGCGCTGTCCCTTCCCCGGCCGCCCATCCTCTGGGGCGGGCAGCCTGGGTTCCGCAACCCGTATGTCCCGGGTGCGGTCGGTGGGGGCGTGGGGACCCAGCACCGGCCCCACAGCGTGCGCCATTGCACGCCGGCGTTGCTCACTGTGGGGCTGGCGGAAGAACGTCCCCGGGGGGGGTGCCGTTTGCTGTTGTGAAGGACGTCAGGGGTCAGGCGCTCCCCCTCCCCCGGCTGCCCCCCCTCTGGGCGGGCTGTCGGGGTCCGCTACCCACGTGCTGTCGGCGCGGATGTGCGGGCGTGGGGGCCCCGCACCGGCTCCGTGGCCTGCGTGCCCTTGTGGGGGGCTGCGCGCCACGAGGGGTGGCGTGAGGCGTATGGGTTCAGGCACCCCCTCCTCCCTGCTGCCCGCCCTCTGGGCGGGCTGCCGGCGCCCGCTGGCCACGTGCTGTGGGCACGGGTGTGGGTGTGTGCGGTGTGTGTGGTGTCTGTGCGGTGTGTGTCGTGGTGCCTGGTGCCGCCTTTCTCCTGTCCCTCTCGTGCTCCCCTCTCCGGTGCTGCGGTGCGGTGTTGTGCCCGCCGTGTGCCGTGTGCCTGCCGTGCTCCCTCCCCTGCGCGCGTCCCTTGCTCGGCTGCTGGCTACCCCTTGTTTCTTTCTTGGCTTCGTCGCTCTTTACCGCTCTTTACCCTTTCCTCTACTCGCCCTTCTCCCTTGCATGCACTTTTTCCCTGCCTCCGCCCTGGTGTTTGTCTCTGTCCTTTTCCTCGCCGGCTCGTCCTTCCCTCTCGTTGGACCCTGTGAGAGAAAGGGAGGATGGGGGTATGTGGCCCTTCGGTGGCTCGCTGCGGTCGCTGTGTAACGTTGGCACCACGTTCGTTGCGGCTGCGTGCTCCATTGCGCGGCATATAGCATACCTGTCTTCACACTTGTGTCTACTTTTGTGCGTACGCCCCTCCCCCTTCGCGCCATACCATGGTGTGCTTATGTCTCTCTCCCCGTACCGTTACCTTTTCGTGTGTTGCTTGTCGTGGCGCCGTTGTACTCCCTATGTAAAAAGGGGCGTGGGCAGGGGTCTCCCTTCCTACTCCTCTCCCTGCTCCCTGGTTGGTTTCACCCCTTTGCTGGTCTCGGTTGTTGACACGGGTCAGGCCAGCGTGGTGTGTAACATACTTGCAACGCGGCCTGGTATGTGCCCACACCTCTTTCTCTTGTTCTTTGCGTTCGTTGCTCCTCTCGTGTGCGCGGAGTGGCAGAACATGGTAACATACTTGCGTGACTCCCTCCTTTCCCTCCTTATCTTTTCGTGTGATGCGTGTCTTGGCGCCCTTGTAATCCCTATACAACCCTAGTGACCCCTTTTGCAAATCTTTGAGCGTAGCGGTTGAACAGCGGTTGAACCCAGTTGAACAGCATGTTGCTGTTCAACCCCCCAGTTGAGCTCGGTTGAACGCGGTTGAACAGTTCAACTGGCCTATCGCGCCAATCGGTGGCGCGTGCTCGCGCGATCACGCGTTCAACAGTGGTTAATTGGTAAATGTAGCCTGTCCCACAATTTTGGTTTGGACCTGTTCCCTAAAACCCAGTTAAAACCTGGAACCTACTACCAATGGGCAGGTGGCGGTGTGGTGACCACATACATGAAAACTGGAGCCGGCACCTGGTGGCCAACACGTGGCGGTAAAGGGAATGCACATGGTGTGTAGTAGTTGCCACCTGCTCGCTTTTTACTATATACATGACGCATTGAATTGAAGAATATTTAATTTCACCTTTGTGCAATATTTTTTTTTAGGCATGGCGGTCCCCCGCCGAAAAAACACAATCACTGCTCACACTGCGAGGTTCCTCGAAGGACGGCCGCTATGTACATTTCCTAATGTTTGTGCAATATGCACCTTTGTGCAATATGGTAGTGTCACCAAAAATAACGTAACCCGGCCCAAGACGTCCCACTCCACATGTTCGTCATTGACAAACGCGGACCGGCGGTCATGCTCCATGGAGCATGGCCGCCATTACCCATCGATGAATGGTGGCATGGGCCAGGTGCACGGGTTTCCGATCACGACGCCCTCGTGAAGAAATGGACCCGAGGACTCCATCGCGCACTCCAAGAGCTTGCACATGGCGGGTCCCCACATGCGATTGACACACATGCGATTGGCACACCCATGGAGTCCACCCCAAGGCATCGGAGTCAGTCGGGCAAGGCGAAGCAATTCCCCCAACCAATGTTTGGCGTGAAGGAGGAATTGAGGGATGACATGAACACCGACGATGGCACGTGGTGGGAGAATTCTAATGCATGGTTTGCGCCGGATCATGGAGACGTGGAGAGTGAAAATCCCGTGGTCGACGAGGCAGAGAGCTCAACGTCACCCTTCCGAGAAGAGCCAAAAGTCCACGTCCCCATTCGTGGACTCTTGAAGCCTCCACCAAAGGCAATTCCACAAGCAAAGGGAGGAAGTGCAAGCCCAAAGGTTTTGCTCCTCCAAGCGCAAACTGCGCTCAAACAAAGGGTGCAAGACAAAACCGACAAGAAGAAGAAGAAGGACGGGCGGGGAGTGCATTCCAAAAAGCGGCAACGGGTGGCAACGGCAGCGGACTCATCGTCCGACTCAAAAGGGTCAAGTGCAAGCCAATTGTCGGACAATGATGAGGGGTGGACACCTCCCAAGAAAGAGGAGGCTTCCAAGGCAAACAAGAAGAAGAAGATCGAAGCAAAACCAAAGAAGGACAAAAAGGACAAGGACAAGAAGGAGAAGGCATCTCTGCGGCCCAGAGACGCCAACAACGCAAATGTGGGAGCAAAGGAAGGACAACGGTCAACACCGAACGTGACGGAGGCAAGTGGCACAGCGAAGGCAAGTGGGGCGACGAAGGCAAGTAGCGCGATGGAGGCAAGTGGCGCGACGGAGGCAAGTGCCGCGAGACAAGCAAGCGCACCAGCGGAAGAGGTGATGTCCCCATGTTCCTGCGTATGCATATGCCTCTACATTTGGTTGCAATGCGCCTTCACAACGTCGAAGCATGCCGGTGCTATAGTGTGTGGCGGTACGTCGTGAAACACGGTTGAACACGGTTGAACACTTCAACCGGTCGGTTGAACGCGGTTGAACGCGGTTGAACTCGGTTGAACTCTCTGCAACACTTTTGCATAGGAGATGGTGAAAGTGCAACGATTGGAGGAAAAACGCCGCCTGGACGAGAAGCGGCAAGAGGCACGTGAGAAGTTCGGGTTGCCAGCGGGATCCGCAGTACGGTGGGTGCTGACCGAGGGTCCAGACAAGCGCCACCGCATCGCAGTGGGCGCCGTGGCAAAGCCAACGAAGGACGACCCCAAGCCACGGAAGGGGGAGGAGATGGTGAAACTCCCCCCCCAATGGCCCGGAGAGCAGAGTGAGGCCAACGTCACGTGGCCAGTCATTGTGCGCCTCCGCCACACAGCGTTCACGAGCGAGGATGAGGCAAAGGCCATGTTGGCGAAGTGGGAGGAGAACATGGAGAAAGCGACCAAGGAAACCGAGAGCGGAGATGCAAGACATGGAGGACACGACAAGGAAACCGAGAGCGGAGATACAAAAGATGGAGGTCAGGATGGGGCAAGCACGGAAGCAATCGCAAGCACGGAGGCAATCGCGGGAAGTACCACCAATGCGTCGGACAATGGCACCAAGGAGGACTCCGAGGATCCCATGAAGGAGAGCACTTCAAATGACGTGGACGATTCGAACAAGGAGGGCATGTCCGTGGAGGATTCGAACAAGGAGGGCACGTCCATGGACGATGCCAACAAGGAGGGCATGTCCGATGCCCTCAACAACCCCAAGGTGGAGCACGATGCCAAGGAGAATGAACGACCTCATGTTGGAGATGATGCAAAGGAGGAAGGTGGACCTCAAGACGGCATGCACGAAGGTGGGAGCGAAAGGGCAATGGCGAGCACAAGGGAGAAGGAGTGTGCCGATGATGGGAAGGAGGAGGTCGGACCGGAGACGCAAGCGCTATGGGCCGTGGACTCAAAGTGACTAGCCGACAAGGTCCATGAAGCCTTACAAGGCTTGAAGGGATGGCTCCACAAGAAGAAACATGGAGGAGAGTACCGCCGGATCCTATGGGGAGCAACAAGGAAGTTTCCGACGTTTACACACGTGGGCATGTCTAAGAGGACACATGATGATGCACATGTTGTGCGCCTTGTAAATAATTTCCTCACGGTTTGTTTACCGTCCCTCAGTTACACCGCAATTTCCATCGTGTGGGGCAACGGATGTGCACCCATGGATGTACACAAACATCCAAGGGATGACTCCGCGTTGAGTGGGGTGGTGGCGGTGGGTGATTTCCGTGGTGGTGGTTTCTTTACTACGGCGTGGATGGGTGGTGGGGGGGAGGGGAGGGCGCAGCGTCAAGCATGGATGCAATGTGGGCGTCAAATTGTGCAAGGGGTTGTTGTGGATGCACGAAAGGGGGTGATTTTCAATGCGTGGTGTACGCATGGGCCGGAGCGATGGGAGGGTGAAAGGTATGCCATCGTGGCGTATACATCTATCGCGTGGCACCGCCTTCCCGCTCCGATGCGCACTGAACTCCTGGACCTGGGGTTCCCATGGTGACAGGCACTGGGATTGTTCATCCAATTTGACGTGAATTGTTGGTGCCATTGTTGTGTGATTGCGATTACGTGCGGCATTTCTCCTAACGCGCTCCAGTGTGTGTTCAACCGTGTTCAACCGTGTTCAACCGTGTTCAACCGCGCGGTTGAACACGCAGTTGAACATGGCCGAACGCGTATGGGCGGCAATATGAAAGTAGCAGAAAATCCATGGTTTTGTGGTTATAATTGATTTGGATAAGGCAGGTGCACACTGCAAAAACCTCTGAACACCATCCACGATAGAATGGAAGCCAAATGACCACAATGAAGGTCAAACCTTAGGGGAATGTGTCAAGTGGGGTGTTCAACCGCATGGTTGAACACCAAGGCGGCGTTGACGCTACTCTTGGACATGATAGAAAGGGAGTGGCAATGTGAGGGGTATGGCATGGAATAGTGCATTGGGCATTAGTATGTTGTTAAAAGCATGGTACATCGTCATGGATAGTTTGGAATGGCATGGTGATACGTCAAAAGTTTAATTTTTGGTAAAATTGCACTACGCGCGGTGGGGGTGTTCAACCGCTGTTCAGGGGTGGTTCAAGGGCCCAGGTGAAGTCAGTTGAACACCGGTTGAACATAGGACATGGCACCATGGTGTGCAAAAGGGGTCACTGAAGAAGTGAGCGTGTGGGGGCGGGGGGTGTTCCTCCTACTCTCCTCGTTTGGCCGGTCTTGGTTCACACCTCTGTTGGCGCGGGCCCTTGCGGCCCTGCCCTGCCCTTGCGTGCACGTGTGCGTGCTTTTCTCCGCGGTGGCGCGGTTTACTTCATTCTTGCGTCCAGCATGGTTCCGCACACCTCTTTGGCTACCTTTGTTCGTCGTCGTTCCTGCGTGCGTGGCCTGGCATGCAACATACTTGCGCGACTCTCTCTTTACCTGTATCCTGTCGTGTGTTGCGTGTCTTGGCGTCGTTGTACTCCCTATTCAGGCGAGCGTGCGGGGGTGGGGGTTTTTCCTCCTACACTCCTTGTTGGGCCGGCTTTGGTTCACACTTTTGTTGACTTGCTCTTGCTCTCACACACCTCTTTGGTGTCCCTTGCTCGTTGCCCTTCGTGTGTGCGCGGCGTGGCATGTAACATACTTGCGTGGGTGTAACATACTTACCTCACCCACATTTTTTTTGTGTTTCGTGTGTTGCGGCGCCGCTGTACTCCCTATGTAAATAGGCGTGCGGGGGCGGCAGTTTTGCATCCTACGCTCCTCGGTTGGTCTCATACTCCTGTGGTGGTGTGGTATGCTCTCTCCTCGTCTATATCTTACCGTGTTGTGCTTGTTACAGCGTAATGTAGCGTTGTGTGGCTTTCTCCACCGTAGTGCGGTTTATATCATACTTGCACTCGACACGGCTCCACACACCTCTTTGGCCACCTTTGTTCGTTGTCCCCCCCGCGTGCGCGGCGTGACGTGTAACATACTTGTGTGGCTCCCTCCTTACCCACACCTTTTCCTGTTTTGCGTGTTACGGCGCCGTCGTACTCCCTATGCAAGGGGGCGTGCGGGGGCGGCAGTTTTGCATCCTACATGCATGGTTTCATACTTGCGGTATGTCTCCACTGTGGCGCGGTTTGTAACATAATTGTTCTCTCCTTGCTTACTTCTTACCGTGTCGTGCTTGCTGCGGCGTTATTTAGCGTGGCGTGGCATATAACATACTTGTATTTCGGCGGCCGGTGGCGTTGTTGTTGATTGTGTGTGTTTTGTATTTGCTTGCTTTCTTGTGTTCTTCGTTGTGCGTCTGTTCCCTTTCTTCGTCGTTTGTGCGCGCGCAAGTCCATAGCGCCTAGGGCACGCACTTTGCTAGGTGTTTTGGGGCAAGCAGCGCTCAGTTTATTCGCTGTCGCGACTCTATTGTTTCCCCTTTTTCTTGTGAGATTTTGTCAGATCCATGCAGCTTGTCCAGTTGACGTCAATGCTCATCCAATTGGCTTGGGTCCATCTTATGAGGGTGTACCCACGGTGGGTTGTTTTTACGTCTCGGGGCATATTCCATGGTCTTCTCCAGGTCCATGCTGAGGCGATCCCCCGAACTCGGCTCGTTCCCTGTTGTAGGGACCCGCACATTTACGTATTTCAATGCGCAATTCGCGTTGAACTTGTTCAAGTGCAGTATCGTTGCTCTTGTCTTGATTGCTGTGCATTTGGTCGACCGGCACTGTGAGTCGAGACATGCAGCACAGAAATACTTGGTCACCACTGAGATCAGCTCGACGGATCTCCCGCTTAGGCTTCGGCGAGAAGATGTACTGGATTTCCACCTCGCTGCACTCCTCATCGGTGATACCATCCTCCGTGTTGCAATCATTGAAGGTTTGGGCATCGTTCTTGGCATATGTCCACGAGTGTAGGTCAGTGTGTTCTTTGGCAGGTGCTGCAGGGCATCCAGCAGGGCCCACTATTGAGGTAATGGATGAAAGTGTCGAAAGTAGGTCCAACTTTGAACTTGCTTGGAACTCTAACTGGTAAGAATCCCTTTATCCATCCAAGGACAATCGGTATGTAGTTGATCCATGTCGTACTTCTGCATACCGCTCCTTCCAGTTGACAATCTGGTTATAGCTTCCAGGCCATGGGAACTGGAGAACCATAAATGGCAGAATCTCCAAGACCTTCAAGTGGTGTTGAAATACAAATTCTCCAACTCGAACATAAGCTCTCGTGTAGTATCGCACTTCGACGTGGACACCTCCAGCGGTCATGAGGTCACCTGGCTGCGTGAGTCTGGAGACAGAAAGTTGCGTACACTTTATTTTTTCCATCCGCGCTCCACAGTTGACTAACACATGCACTCTCAAGTTGAAAGAGTTGTCTCCACATGCAGAAAGGTGGCCTCGAACGGTGAACAGAGTTGCATGTTCAGGTTCGGTTCCCTCGACGTTGACACTCCGAAGTGTCGAATTTTCTTCGGCCTTGTTGATACTGATGGTGAAGTGCGGGTGATCAAAAGTGCTTCTCAGGCCGTCGTGGGTCGCTCTCTACTCTTGGAACGTGATTGAAACTGCCCCTTACTGTCTCGGCTGTGCTCTCTTCGGAGTTTACATGACCTTAATTCTTGAACCTCTCTTCCTTCTTTTTGCAATCACGGGCTGGGTGTCCTTGTGTGCCACAGTTGTAGCAGCGTGGGGTTTCTGTCACTTGGCTCACGCAGACGGCACCCTGTTTTGCGCATCGAACGCGCAGGAAAGGACCGGTTCATAAAAGGGCAAAATAAGTATTTTTTTGCACGTTTGATGAACGTGTTTTTCGTCGTAGTGGAATAAATTGCTTTTTTTAGCAATGTGTTTGCGTCGCGCGCGCTGGCGTGCAGTGCCAGAAAAAAAAGAGATAGGTAAAACACAACGAAAAAATTTTCTAAATAGCTGAAATTAACACTAATCAGCATAAAAAATGCTTAGGGCACAAAGTGCGCGGCGAAAGGCGTTCAAACGCGGCCGAAGGCTTTTTGGGCTTCAAAAGGTAAACCTAAAGCGCCATAAGGGCCGTCATAAGCGTACGAAAATAAAGACTTGCCCCTCATTGCTGTGCGTGCCGAATAGTCAGAGAAAAAGACGTCGCGAGCAGCACGTAAGACTCAATAAAAATACCTACCATGTTACGCCCCTGCACTCGCCACCTCTCGGCCCCTTTCTATTATTCTCCATGTACCTTGTCCTCCCGCTACTGCTCCATCCCCGTCGCGTTTGCCCCCCCCTTTCGTTGCAGGTGCACGGTCTCCAAAACCCCGAGGACGCAACCGAGAAGCTCAAGAACAAGGCCTGGGGTGCACACCAGCCAAAGTTAAGTAAAATAAGCAGGCTAGTGTTTCCAGTGTGTAGTATTGTTGCATGCAGGGAGGACAGGGTACACAAAGCAGGACGACAGCGGAAAACAGTTCTTCCGTTTTTGCAAATGCACAGGAAACAGTTTTTCCTGTTTTTGAAAATGCACGCAGGACACAGCGCACCACAAGGGCGCCTGCAGCACAGATGACCGCCACAAAAAACAACACACACCACAACACAACAGCATCACACACACAGCACAGGGCACACAGCACAGGGCAGCCCAACCAAGCGACGCACCTAACGGCACGACAACCCACAGCACCGCACAACACGCGAGAAGAGGGCACAGCACAAAGCAGCACCCAAGAGCGCGGGAAAAAGCAAAACAGCGCCACGCACACAGCACAGTGCAGAACAGCACTGCACCGCAAGGGACAACGAGACCCAACGCGGCGCAGGACAGCACCAAGGGGCACAGCACAGCACACAGAAAAGCAGACCCAGTACAACAGCAAAACACAACGCGAACAGCACAGCACAGCACGCCAAGACACCACGGGCCGAGACGCAACACAACACACAGAAGCACAGCACAGCACAGCACAGCACGCGGCAAAGCATACAGCACCCGAGGGCACAGCACAGCACGGAGGAGCAGCCAAAAGAGCGAGAAAAAGCAACACGGCACCAAGCAAACAACACATTGCACAGCAACACAGCAGGACGAACCGCAGCGCAGTACAGCGCCAGGAGACGCAGCACATCACAACATACAGAAAAACAGGCCAGGACAGCACGGCAAGACGCAAAGCAAGCAACACGGAACGCAACAAGTCACCAGGCCCAAACACACAGCAGAGAACACAGCAGCACAGCACAGCAACACACACAGCAACACACACGGCGACATTCCAGACCCTGCCGCACCACACAGCACCAAAGGACACCGCACAGCACAAGGCAGCCCAAAGCGGCACAAGGCGGCACCACACCACACACGAAGGACAACCCAACACAACGCAACACGGCAGGCTGAGTACTCCCCAGCTCTACTCACGGGCTGGGTGCCGGGTGCGAAGCCCCCGACGACAGGGCCCGGGCACCACCCCAACGGGTGGTGTACTAACAGTGTCGGGTGTACGCGCGCGCCAGCGCCAAGCACCACCCCCAAGGGAGCCCGCGGCCCCCTAGTACCGGCTGCCAGGGCCCCGGGAACGGACCAGCGATCCCTAGAGAGGACGGCCGGTACAGCCTCCCCCTCCATCTCCCCTCAACGCCTTTGCCCCACCCACAGGGCCCTCTGCCCCAACTCCATCCCACACACCCCGATGCAGCTCTTAGCGCCCCCCCCGCGCTCCAGCCTCGGCCCCCCCCGCTGCCGCCCCTGCGCGCGCCCCAGTGCCCCATCCCTCCAAGCCCGACATGCGTCCCTGCCCAGTGCGCCCCCCTTCTCTATCCCCCACCTCTGCAGGAGGGAAACCTCCAGGGGCCGGGAGTGAAGTATGCCTCCCTGGGTCCGATCGGGTCGCGGCAAGGAGGTCCCCCGCAGTGGGGCTTCGCCGGCGGCCAAGTCTGCTTAGAGGGGTACAGGGTGGGGGGCCGAGGGGAAGCGGATCAAGCGCACCATCAAGGACGCCATCATGCACACTATCGGGCACACCATCAAGCACACCATCAAGCACACCATCGGCCACGCCATTGGGCACGCTATCAAGCAGACCATCAAGTGCACCATCGAGCACGCCATAGAGCACGTTATGGAGCACGCTATCAAGCACGCCATCAAGTACACCATCGAGCACGCCGTTGAGCACGAGCGCGCCATCACGTACACCATCAAACACGCCATCGTGTACACCGTCGCGCGCGCCATTCAGTACACCATCAAGCGCACCGTCAAGGACGCCATCATGCACACTATCAAGCACACCAACAAGCACACCGTCAAGCACACCGTCGACCACGCCATCGGGCACGCTATCAAGCAGACCATCAAGTACACCATTAAGCACGCCATCAAGCACGTCATTGGGCACGCTATCAAGCCCGCCATCAAGTACACCATCGAGCACGGCATCGAGCACGTCATCGAGCGCACCATCCCGTACACCATCAAACACGTCATCAAGTACACCATCGCACACGCCATCAAGTACACCATCAAGCGTCCATCAAGGGCGCCACTGTGCACACTATCAAGCACACCATCAAGCACACCATCAAGCACGCCATCGACCACGCCACCGGGCGAGCTGACGGGGAGACCATCGAGTACACCATCAAGCACGCCGTCGAGCACGTCATCGAGCAAGCTATCAAGCACGCCATCAAGTACACCATCAAGCGCACCATCAAAGACGCCAGCATGCACACAATCGATCACACCATCAAGCACACCATCCAGCATACCATCGACCACGCCATTGGGCACGCTAACAAGCACGTCATCAAGTACACCGTCAGTCACGCCATCAAGCACGCCATCGACCACGCCATCACGTACACCATCAAACACGCCATCAAGTACACCATCGCGCACGCCATCAAGTGCACCATCATGCGCACCATCAAGAACGCCATCATGCACGCCCTCGAGCACATCATCAAGCACACCATCAAGCACACCGTCGACAACACCATTGGGCACGCTATCAAGCACGCCACCGAGTACACCATCGGGTACGCCATCGAGCACGTCATCGAGCATGCTATCAAGCACGCCATCAAGTACACCATCGAGCACGCCATCGAGCACGTCATCAAGCACACCATCAAGCACACCGTCGACAACACCATTGGGCACGCTATCAGGCACGCCATCAAGAACACCATCAGGCACGCCATCGAGCACGCTATCGAGCCCGCCATCACGTACACCATCAGACACGCCATCGAGTACACCATCGCGCACGCCATCAAGTACACCATCAAGCGCACCATCAAGGACGCCGTCAAGCACACAATCAAGCACACCATCAAGCACACCATCAAGCACACCATCGACCACGCTATCAAGCAGGCCAAGAAGTACACCATCGGGCGTGCCGTCGAGCACGTCATCGAGCACGGGCACGCTGTCAAGCACGCCATCAAGTACACCATCACACGCGCCATCAAGCACGCCATCAACCACGCCATCACGTACGCCATCAATCACGCCATCAAGAACGCCATCAAGCACGCCATCAAGTACACCATCGAGCGCGCCATCGAGCACGCTATCAAGCACACCATCAAGTACACCATCGAGCACGCCATCAAGTACACCATCAAGCGCACCGTCAAGAACGCCATCATGTACGCCCTCCAGCACACCATCAAGCGCACCATCAAGCACACCGTCGACCACGCCATTGGGCAGGCTAACAAGCACGCCATCAAGTACACCATCGAGCACGCCATCAAGCACGCCACCAATCACGCCATCACGTACACCATCAATCGCGCCATCAAGTACACCATCGCGCACACCATCAGGTACACCATCAAGCGCACCATCAAGGACGCCATCATGCACGCCCTCGAGCACACCATCAAGCGCACCATCGAGCGCGCCATCGAGCACATCATCGAGCACGCCATCAAGAACACCGTCAGGCACGCCATCGAGCACGCCATCAAGCACGCCACCACGTGCACCATCAAACACGCCATCGAGTACACCATCGCGCACTCCATCAAGTACACCATCAAGCGCACCATCAAGCACGCCGTCATGCACACAATCAAGCACACCATCAAGCACACCATCAAGCACACCATCGACCACGCTAGCAAGCAGGCCATGAAGTACACCATCGGGCGTGCCGTCGAGCACGTCATCGAGCACGGGCACGCTGTCAAGCACGCCATCAAGTACACCATCACACGCGCCATCAAGCACGCCATCGACCACGCCATCACGTACACCATCAATCACGCCATCAAGAACGCCATCAAGCACGCCCTCGAGCACGCCACCAAGCACACCATCAAGCACACCATCGACCACGCCATTGGGCACACTATCAAGCAGACCATCACGTACACCATCGAGCACGCCATCGAGCACGTCATCGAGCACGCTATCAAGCACGCCATCAAGTACACCATCGAGCACGCCATCAAGTACACCATCAAGCGCACCATCAAGAACGCCATCATGTACGCCCTCCAGCATACCATCCAGCACACCATCGACCACGCCATTGGGCAGGCTAACAAGCACGCCATCAAGTACACCATCGAGCACGCCATCAAGCACGTCATCGAGCACGCTATCAAGCACGCCATCACGTACACCATCAAGTACACCATCAATCGCGCCATCAAGTACACCATCGAGCACGCCATCAGATACACCATCAAGAGCACTGTCAAGGACGCCATCATGCACGCCCTCGAGCACACCATCAAGCACACCATCAAGCACACCATCGGCCGCGCCATAGGGCACGCTATCAAGCACACCATCAAGTACACAATCAAGCACGCCATCAAGCACGCCATCAACCACGCCATCACGTACACCATCGAACACGCCATCCAGAATGACATCATGCACGCCCTCGAGCACACCATCAAGCTAACCATCAAGCACACCATCAACCATGCCATTGGGCACGCTAACAAGCACGCCAACAAGTACACCATTGAGCACGCCATCGAGCACGTCATCCAGCACGCTATCGGGCCCGCCATCAAGTACACCATCAAACACGCCATCAAGTACACCATCACGCACACCATCAAGTACACCATCAGGCACACCATCAAGAACGCCATCATGCACGCCCTCGAGCGCACCATCAAGCGCACCATCAAGCACACTGTCGACCACGCCATTGGGCACGCTAACAAGCACGCCAACAAGTACACCATCGAGCACGCCATCGAGCACGTCATCGAGCACGCTATCGAGCCCGCCATCAAGTACACCATCAAACACGCCATCAAGTACACCATCACGCACGCCATCAAGTACACCATCAGGCACACCATCAAGAACGCCATCATGCACGCCCTCGAGCGCACCATCAAGCGCACCATCAAGCACACCGTCGACCACGCCATTGGGCAGGCTAACAAGCACGCCAACAAGTACACCATCGAGCACGCCATCGAGCACGTCATCGAGCACGCCATCATTCACGCCATCACGTACGCGATCAAACACGCCATCGAGTCCACCATCGCGCACGCCATCAAGTACACCATCAAGCGCACCATCAAGGACGCCATCATGTACGCCCTCGAGCACACCATCAAGCGCACCATCAAGCACACCGTCGACCATGCCATTGGGCACACTAACAAGCACGCCATTAAGTACACCATCGAGCACGCCATCAAGCACGTCATCAAGCACGCTATCAAGCGCGCCACCACGTACACCGTCAAGCACGCCATCGAGCACGCCATCGACCACGCCATCACGTACACCATCAAACACGCCATCAAGTTCACCATCACGCACGCCATCAAGTACACCATCAAGCACACCATCCAGAATGCCATCATGCATGCCCTCGAGCACACCATCAAGCACACCATCAAGCACACCATCGACCACGCCATGGGGCACGCTACCAAGCACGCCATCAAGTACACCATCGAACACGCCATCGAGCGCGTCATCGAGCACGCTATCACGCACGCCATCAAGTACACCATCGAACACGCCATCGAGCGCGTCATCGAGCACACTACCAAGCACGCCATCAAGTACACCATCGAGCACGCCATCGAGCACGCCATCAATCGCGCCATCACGTGCACCGTCAAGCACGCCATCAAATACACCATTGCGCACTCCATCACGTACACCATCAAGCACACCATCAAGGACGCCATCATGCACGCCCTCGAGCACACCATCAAGCAAACCATCAAGCACACCGTCGACCCTGCCATGTGAGGGATGCCCTGCCTTGGTGCAGGATGCCCTGCCACGTGCGGGATGCCCTGCCTGGTGTGGGATGCCTTGCCTAGTGCAGGATGCCCACCCTTCCTCCCTCCGCCCATCCAGCCCTACAACAGGCCCATAACCCTATCCAGCCCCCCCTCCCTCCGCCCATCCGGCCTAGAAACCAGCCCACAACCCTGGCTTGCCCTCTCTCCCTCCCCCTATCCTGCCCTCAAACCGGCACACAGCGCAAACCAGCGCTCCCCCCCCCCTCAGCCCTTCCAGCCCAAAAACAAGCCCATAACCCAACCTGAGCTCTCTCAGCACTAGCACAGCACAGCACACAGCACATCGCAGCACACACCACAACACGACAAAGCACAACACAGCACAGCACAACACAGCGCGGCGCAGGATGCCCACCCTTCCACCCTCTCCCCCTCCACCCCTGAACGCAGGAGCCCGGCCTTACAGGAGACTCCGAACACCCCCTGGGCTGGGCTCCCCGTCCCCCCCAGGCCGGTGCGCCCGGTTCTCCGGAGCAGATGGTCCCCCTTTTGGCCTTACAGGAGACTCCGAACACCCCCTGGGCTGGGCTCCTCGTCCCCCCCAGGCAGGTGCGTCCGGTTCTTCGAAGCAGATGGCCCCCCATTGGCCTTACAGGAGACTCCGAACACCCCCTGGGCTGGACTCCCCGTCCCCCCCAGGCCAGTGTGCCTGGTTCTCCGAAGAAGACGCCTCCCCATGGGCCTTGAAGGCTTTTCCGACCACCCCCTGGGCTGGACTCCCCGTCCCCCCCAGGCCGGACGCCATCATGCACGCCCTCGAGCACACCATCAAGCGAACCATCAAGCACACCGTCGACCCTGCCATGTGCGAGATGCCCTGCCTGGTGCGGGATGCCCTGCCACGTGCGGGATGCCCTGCCTGGTGTGGGATGCCTTGCCTAGTGCAGGATGCCCACCCTTCCTCCCTCCGCCCATCCACCCCTACAACAGGCCCATAACCCTATCCAGCCCCCCCTCCCTCCGCCCATCCGGCCTAGAAACCAGCCCACAACCCTGACTTGCCCTCTCTCCCTCCCCCTATCCTGCCCTCAAACCGGCACACAGCGCAAACCAGGCCCCCCCCCCCCTCAGCCCTTCCAGCTCAAAGACAAGCCCATAACCCAACCTGAGCTCTCTCGGCACTAGCACAGCACAACACACAACACATCGCAGCACACCCCACAACACAGAGAAGCACGACACAGCACAGCACAGCACAGCACGGCGCAGGATGCCCACCCTCCCACCCTCTCCCCCTCCAGCCCTGAAACAAGCCCGTGACCCTATCCAACCTTCCCTCCCTCCGGCCCTCTGATAGTCCGACCACCCCCTGGGCAGGACTCCCTGTACCCCCCGGGCCGGTGTGCCCGGCTCAACGACGAAGCCGCCTCCCCATGGGCCCCGAAGAATACTCCGACCACCCCCTAGGCTGGACTCCCCGTCCCCCCATGCTGGTGTGCATAGCATTGCAGGAGGTCCACTGCCCACTGCCCCCGGGGCAGTAAGGCAGTGCATTGCAGGGGTTCGACTACCCACTGCCCCCCGGCAGTGCGGCACTGTATTGCAGGAGTTGCACTGCCCACTGCCCCCAGGCAGTGGGGCAGTGCATTGCAGGAGTTCCACTGCCCGCTGCCCCCAGGCAGTGAGGCAGTGCATTGCAGGAGTTCCACTGCCCACTGCTCCCAGGGCAGTGCGGCAGTGTATGGCAGGAGTACCACTGCCCACTGCCCCAGGGCAGTGAGGCAGTACGTTGCAGGGTTTCCACTGCCCACTGCCCCCAGGCAGTGAGGCAGTGTGTAGCAGGAGTTCCACTGCCCACTGCCCCCAGGGCAGAGGGGCAGTGCATAGCAGGAGTTGCACGCAGGCTGCAGTGGACCAATGCGACCCTGTGTGACTGCGCACGGGCGTCGGCAGAGCAGTGCCGGCCAAGTGCGGGAGTGCACTGGACCGGCTATGCAACAACACACTTACACACAGCGCGCACACAACACACACAGCCCAGCCCGTTTACCTTTACCCGTGGGTAGACATCCCGGCCTTTTGCCCTTTGGTAACAGCGCCTTCGGCACAACGCAACACGGCAGGGTACAGCGCAACCCGGACCGCCCGAAACAGCAGCCAGGAACGCAAAGCAACAAAGGGCGACGACGCCCGCAAAACAGAGACGAGCACAGGGGGGTGGGGGCAGCACCAAGCGCAAACTCAAAGGGCAGAAAAAAGCAGGCAGGGTGAGCACAAAGGGCACGGAACTGCCACCGGCGAAACACAAACCGGGGGGTGAGGGGCGGGCAGTGGGGGCAACAGCCAGCGCTGACGCGCACCGAAAGGCCAAACGGAGCGCAGCAGCAAACAAGCAGCGGGCACACGGGGAAAAACGAGACGCAGGGCGGCAACACCCGCGCAACACAAACCACGAGGGGTTGGGGAGGGGGCGGGGGGCCGAAACCGCGGTGCAACAAGGAGCTTGAGCGCGCGAAAACAAGCAACAGAAGGCAGGCAACAGCGAAACCCGAACTTGCCCGGGGGGTGGGGGGGGGACAGGACCGGCGGCAACAACCGCCCGCAGGCGGCCAACAACAGAAACCAGCAAGCACGGAGAGAAAGGAAAAGCAGCGGCGCGACAACCACACCCGCCAGGCACAACCCCCAAGGGGGGGGGCAAAAGAGGGCACTAGCCGACACCCAGCCAACAACCGCGCACACACAAGAGAGCGGAACAAGGGAAAACGAGCGGCAGGGCGACGACAGCCGCGAAGCAACAATTTGGGGTAGTACACCGCACGCGCTTCGGAGGCCGGGTTGTCAGTCCCGGTCAGGACAAAGTGGTGGCGCACCGCAGCCGCTTGAAAAGCCGACCCGCCCGACCCGGCTAAGCAGCAACACCACCACAACGAAAAACAACCGGCTAACACAAGCCCACAACGCACACCCCACCAAGATGGGGGGCCACACACCACCACAACACGGCGCACCATGAGGGGGGTCACACGACAACGCAACACGCCCCACCATTCGGAGGGCCACACACAACACCAACACACACATCGCCACACAACACAACACACCGCACCCCAACGCAGCATGCCTCATCATGAGGGGGGCCACACACCACCACCACACACAACACAACGCCACACAACACAACACGGCCCACTCCAACGCAGCACGCACCACCATAAGGGGGGCCACACACCACCACCACACACAGCACAACGCCACACAACACAACACACCGCAGCCCAAGGCAGCATGCCTCGCCATGAGGGGGGCCACACATCAACGCAGTACGCCCCACCATTCACGGGGCCACACACGACCACAACACACAACACCACACCACACAACACACCGCACCCCAACGCAGCACGCCCCACCATGAGGGGGGCCACACATCACCACCACACACAACACAACGCCACAAAACACAACACACCGCACCCGCACGCAGCAAGCCCCACCATTCGGGGGGCCACACACCACCACCACACACAACACAACACCACACGACACAGCACACCGCACCACAACGCAGCACGCCCCACCATGAGGGGGGCCACACACCAACGAAGCCCGCTCCACCATTAGGGGGACCACACAGCAACGCAGCACACAACGCCACACTACATAACACACCGCACCCGAATGCAGCACGCCGCACAATGAGGGGGGTCAGACACGACCACCACACACAACACAACGCCACAGAACACAACAGACCGCACCCCAACGCAGCATGCCCCTCCATGAGAGGGGCTGCACACGAATGCAGCACGCCCCATCATTCGCGGGGCCACACAAGGCCACAACACACAACACCACAGAACACAACAAACCGCACCCCAACGCAGCACGCCCCAGCACGAGGGGGGCCACACACCACCACCGAGCACAACACAACGCCACAGAACACAACACACCGCACCCCAACGCAGCACGCCCCACCATTAAGGGGCCCACACACCAACGCAGCACGCCCCAGCATCAGGGGAACCACACAGCACCACCACAGACAACGCAACGCCTCACAGCACAACACACCGCACCATAACGCAGCACGCCCCACCATGAAGGGGTGCCACACACCAACGCCACAGGCCCCACTATTTTGGGGGGCCACACACCACCACCACACACAGCACAACGCAACACAAAACAACACAACACACCGCACCGCTACGCAACAAAACACAACACAACAGAACACCACACAGCTCCATCTGAGGGGGCCACACACCACCACAACACGCCCCACCGTGAGGGGGGCCACACAGGTCCACAACACGCCCCACCATGACTGGGGCCGCACACCAACGCAGCACGCCCCACCAGACGGGGGGCCACACACCACCACAACACACAACGCCAAACAAGACAACACACCGCACCCCGACCCAGCACGACCCACCATGAGGGGCGCAACACACAGACACAGCACGCCCCACCTTCAGGGGGGCCACACACCACCACCGCACACAGCACAGCGCAACGCAACGCACACAACATCACAACGCACCACAGCCCCACCATGAGGGGGGCCACACACCAACGCAGCATGCCCCACCATTCTGGGGGCCACACCCCAACACAGCACGCCGACCACACCGCCACACAACACAACACACCGCACCCCAACGCACCGGGCCCCACCATGAGGGGGGTCACACCTCACCCTGACATGCCCCAGCAGTAGGGGGGCCACATACCAACGCAGCACCCCCCACCATGAGGGGTGCCACACACCACCAAACAACGCGCCACCATCAGGGGGGCCATCCACCACCACAGCACGCCCCACCATGAGGGTGGCCACACACCAACACACCACAACCTACCAAGCGGGGGGCAAAACACCACCACAGCACGCCCCACCATGCAGGAAGCCACACCCAGCGCAGCATGCCCCACCATGAGGGGGGCCACACACCACCACACCACGCCCCATCAGGATGGGGGCCACACACCAAAGCAGCACGCCCCATCAAGCGGGGAGCCACACACCAACACACCACGCCCCGCCATGAGGGGGACCACGCATCACCACACCATGCCCCAGCATATGGGGGGGCACACACCAACGCAGCAAGCCGAACCATGAGGGGGGCCACACACCACCACAACATGCCCCACCATGAGGGGGGCCATAAACCACCACACCACGCCCCATAATGAGGTGGGTAACACACCAACGCAGCACATTCCCACCATGATGGGGTCCGTGCACCACCACACAACCGCAACCGACCACCAATGGCCACCATGGCCCAACACACCTGACAACAGGACAAGCCAGCCATTAGGTGGCGCGGACGACGCCATGGCAACACAACCAGTCATGCATAACTCTGGCGACAACACGACAACCACACACCAATACACGACGACCCCGTAGCCGGCGAGACCAATGCGGGCAACAGCGCAACCCACGACAAATCGACCGCGTGTGGCTACGACAACGGCGAACGGACACAACGTGCTGGCCACATCCCGGTGGAAGCACAACGAACCCCGCATCCAACATGCCGGCCACGGCAAGACCTAGACGACAACGACTCATCATAACGAGCTGTGCGCACGCGGGGCTTTGCACGAAGGACCCAACGGAGCACACGTCGTCTACACGACAGCCCAGGACGCGACAGCGCCAGCAGCAGCAGGAGGGACCCAACGACGAACAAGCCAACCATCAGGTGGCTAACACAACCATGCACCAACCAAACAGCTGCAGCGACAACGACGCAACCATAAACAGAATACACGCAAGCCCGCCAAAACTGAACCAGCCGGGCATGCAAGGGTCGAAACGGGAACGGCGTCCCACGGGTAGGCAACACCATGGTGTGCCACGCCCGCCGACGACCATACCCACAGACACGGCAGAACACCGCGACTCTACCATTATACAACCGACGAACCTCCAGCAACGAAGTACTTCAAACCCCCGGCCCCCCGGGAGAGCGCAAGCTGGACAGAGTCAGGAGGCGTGAGTGTGCGCCACGGCATGCGAGTCCCGTAGCACGTGCTTCTTCATGTTGCCTCACGCCTACTGAAAACCAACCCAGGTGGGGGTGCCTGCAGGACAGGGCCTTTGGTCTGGCTCCGGGCCCCAGGGCCCCAGAATCTGGTGGTTGATGGGGATGTGCGATGGGACCCTCCCCCACATACAATCTGCCCGAAGGAAAGGAATGTGAGACTCTGGTCGAATATGGGTTACCTCTCTGGGAAGAACCCACAGTAGGGTACTGCTCGCTGCAACCGCGCCCTTCCCCCATGTGGGGGAGCCGCTTTATGGGGGCACATGCAGTAGGGCCGCGGGTGGGTGAGCAAAAGATCCTTGGTAAGACCCCGCTACGGGGTAACCCCAGTCCTGAGATGACCTACCTACCTAGCTACCCTTTTTTCAGCATTGCGCAACTCCGTGTTCCTAAATGGGACGATTTTAATATTCTACGGTGTTCTGAGTGCGCGAGGCCTCGCGCACTCAAGATATTTGAAGTAGAGTTTGTTACCGAAACAAAAAACCCTAAGGAATGGCGTGTGTGGAAATACACAGCTTGCACACGGTTCGGGACTCACGTTGTGTTGTCCAAGGAGCATGGAAAGTGTATGACGTCCGGACTTCCCACGTTCGGTGAAACCCATATACTCTAAAGTAAAAATAAAATGCAAATTTGGGCATCCGGAGTGCGCGAGGCCTTGCGCACTCGGATAACGTGA
The DNA here is from genome assembly GCA_964036045.1 of Eutreptiella sp. 'Long Island Sound 2002'. NCBI lineage: Eukaryota > Euglenozoa > Euglenophyceae > Eutreptiales > Eutreptiaceae > Eutreptiella > Eutreptiella sp. 'Long Island Sound 2002'. Next base: position 136,065,159 of record OZ038380.1, on the reverse strand, counting down.
TGTAGTACGGGTACAGTACTAGACTGACAAACAAATTTGAATTTTGCTGTGTATGTGTGTGTAGACACAGTGTTGGTCACGTCTAACACGGTACACAACATTGTTGAACCGAAACAATCAGTTCGCGAGGCCGCACTACGCCGGTATTTACATTCCCTTTCAAAGCAACCACTTGTGACTGTCAATTATACATTGGTAACCTTCGTCATTTTCGTCAGGGGATCAGGGGAATGATTTGCTTTTTGCCGGCAGCCACTCAATTGCAGACGTGTCCAGTTTTAGAAGCGGCAGTAGCCTTGGCGGCCCGAAAGATAGGGTTTTTTTGTTCAACTGGGTTCAAAGACGGAAACAGAACAGGAAACTGTGGTTGGGAAAACAGTTTTCGGTTTCTGCGAACCGAGTGCACGCCGACACCAAATACAAAGTGCGGCAGCAGGCTGCGTACCAGAAATGATGACGGGAAGAGGCCAGATGTTTTCAAACACGCTGTTTTTAAAGAGCGCTGTGCAAAACGATAATCAAAATATGTGCGCAAATTCAATTTAACACAGAAGAACGCAAAATGCCACTTCGAGCCAGCACTACTGATTATGCAAGCATAGCACAATAAAGGCTCATCAGAATTAGGCTGAACAACGCACGAGAGTGTAATGTGCAATGAATCGCCAAGATCGAAATGAGAGCTGAGATTGCTAAAAACTACACTACACATCTCGCTGATGCACCTGTACAAAGCAATGAAAATTACATTGTGTCACGCGCGACCTGTGCTGTCGGCCACCTTTCGCCTAAAATGATTGTGGCTGAAAAAACAGCCTTGCATATCGCTGCTCAAATGGTAGATCAGACGGCAGTGGCAGTGCATGTTGAAAAACACGAACTGCCAGGAAACCGAGAGAAAACAATGAAAAAATAGAGAAAGAAAGAAACAATAGAGAGCATAGATAAAGATGACAAAAACTAGGGCAAAAATCCATTTGAAAACCGAATTTCCCCATTGTCATCCCACCAACCCACCGCAAAAAGCAATGGGTACAAAATCCAAAACAGTTCAGTCAAGGACAGAACTAACTCAGGTGTAGACATAGACAAACCAAATCGTCCTGTGTCCCCGTGTTTGTGCTTGGGTGATCCCTCAGGGCCTCAGGGCCCTCACCCGGTCTTCAGTGGAAGGTTGCATGGTGGTTCAGAGGTTCATACATCTCTGTAACGTCAGGGGCGATATGTCGATGCCATGTACAGCCCACCTGCCCCGCAGAGTCTAAATCGTGAATCGCCACAATCACCCCATGGCGATGGAGTGCATGCCAGAACTTAGGTATAACGTTGCAAATGGTCTTAAATGCCAGTTCCAAACATACAGAACGTACATTAGCAGCCACATCAGAAGGTGATAATGCCCGGAGCGGAAATATAGAGGCGCAGCCAGGTATTAGAGACGTCGTCACACCTCTGCAGTTGAGCGACCAGGGATCGGGCCACCTTCTGTATGGTTTTGAGTTCCGTGTCGCCTGACCCAGCGTCTTACACCGCACCTGCATGCTCAGGCCATTCCCAGTAACATAGATTGTGCTCTCAAGTACATCCATTTGGTAGCCGAAACGTTCAACCTGCACAGACTCAGGCTGTCACATCATTCTTGTATGAACGGAAACACAGATCCTGGTGGTCCACTCACGCAGATGTCATCCTTGTAGCGTGTGTGAAAGACGCTATCACCAAACAGAGAGATGAGTGTGTTGTGCATTTCCTTGCACATCAAAAATAGAGCGGAGAGTTGGCTGGATAGTTTGCCCCCAATAGGTACACCCCGGTGTTGCGACATAACATATCCCCCTGCGCAGAACAGGTTGTTAATCCTGAGCTCAAAATCAACAAAATTGCGTAGCGTAGCAACGGGGATATAATGGTATGTATCCATAGCGGGTGCTCGGTGTAGGCAGTCAAACTGCTTGTCAATTGTGGAGATAGACACAAGACGAGCTGACTTACACCTGCTGGGGTAGCGTCCATTCCGAGGGGGGCAAACTGATCCAGTCGTTCAATCATATAATCAAACGACTCCAACAGGAGTCCCTTATCAATATTCAGAAGCATGTCCTCAAGATCAAGTTCCCTCGATTCCCACAAATTGGTGTCGCCATGTAAGTTTAACATGCTGTCATGCACATGGCGAAAATGTTGCAATACATCAGGCATACTGAAGGCCTCACTGTTTTCAGGCATGGATGCCAGCCGATCCACTAGTACACTCAGGGCCCGGCTCATCCGGGTACCGAGGCGCTGCAGGGGGTGGCCCGCATGTGATATAATAGGGCGCACCTTGATGTGCCCAATGGCCTCACAGGATTTATGCTTCAAGTAGAACATGCAGTATGGGGCGCACCGCTTGCCCCAGTTCTGTGGGACAGAGACAGCCCATCCCTGCGCATATGCACTTTCGACAATGTGGCACAGAACAAGAGACTCGGCCAGTGCAGGGTCGTCATACGTTTGTACACAGGTGTAACGTGGACTATCTTTGATGTGCTGTTTGAACAACTGTGTACGTAGGACGCCACCATGGGCTATTGGTACATCCACATTTTTGTCTAAGGGCCCCGAGGAAAGCCATTGGTGCGTGCCTCGGACGTTGTGTACAGCGTGTGGGTGTATGCGTACATCAGTCTGTGCCTCTAGTGTCCTGTACATGGTTTTGCCCTGCTCCCAAAATGCATGCTTCATGGCCAGCCAAAGCTGTGAACCTAGCTGGGGCAAATCACGCGAAAACATTGATGTTGTGTCATGGACACATTGGAAAACCACATCGGGTGTAGGCAACGTGGCATTTTGCATGCATTGGGCCAGAGTCCTGCGATGGTGCATGTGAGGAAAAAGATGAATTACCCCAGGATCCGTTGCACGAACCACAACATGGTTTAATTGGGCGGGTCGGCAGATACTGGGGTACTGGGCGCATGGGCAGGAAACATTCATTGCGTGTTGTAGGGTGGCTGGTGTGTATGTATACCGTAGGAGATACAGTAGTGAGCCTATAGTCACAGTGCTTCGTGGCTTGATGTTGACTCTGTTCATATAGTACTGCATGAGGCAGCGTGGTGCAGGGCTCCTGCTGATGACAGATTTTGTCATATCTACAAAGGGACCGCACAACTGTCGGCAGGATCCTGGCAGGCGTATGGGGATCTCTTTGAAAAGAGATACCTTCTGGTAGGCGCACCCTCTCCTCAGTCGTGTTCTGACCTTATCAAACAATTGGCGCCACAGGCATACACCAACTCGGTTCTCCGATACGGCAACTAAACTGAGTGCCTCCTTGGCGCTAAGCGTAGATCGCTGTCCCATAACCTCGGTGCTTACCAGAGAAGGGCTCTGTCGCAAAATGGGCCGCAGGTGCCAGGCCTCCCTTCAGAAGTTGCAAGTATTTGGGTGAGCTACGGGAAGGACACATGGTGTTCACATTACGAGGCACGGCCCTGAGCCAACGGGTCTCACGTAGCATACTATCCGAAGGCATGGCCACCTCCACAGGGACCAGGACCGAGTTGTGTGCCCCAATGGATGCCATCAGAGCATACATTTGGGCCATACTCCACCGTTTACATTTCCCTCTAGAAAAATTGTTTAGGGCCCACAGTATTTTTCCAAGGTGTTTCTTGGCACGATCAAAAACACGCCTCCCCTGGTGCCCCGAGCCGTAGGTATTCCGCTTTCGTTTGCGATGCCGGTGAAAATATTGGATGGCCCCTACACAACCAATTTATATGGCTCCAAGTTCCATACAAAATAGTATGTACACGCAAGGTCCACGACGAAAAACGCTACGGGGGCTATACGTGCCGCCCATCAGGTAGCAAACGCGTTGAACACAGGTGGCCGGCCAACAACCCAACATTTTTCCGATTCGGTCGAAGGAATGGCCGACGGCATCCCAGTTCCTAACACCATCAAGTGCACGTGCACGGAGGTTGCACTCATGTTTCCACATTTGTTTCCAATCAGCACGCACCAGTGAGATATTCATGCGCGCACATATACGCAACAATGATGGATGGTATGCACTGTCATACCGGGCTTTCAAGGTGTGGGCCAGAAACATGTGGGCATCAGGAGACAGTATGGGCCGCAACGTTTTTGCAGGTAGATTTTCAACAAGAATGATGCGTACCTGATGGTCTGTTGGGCCCACCATGGTTGGGTAGAACTTCTAACTTCTCCATACAGGCAATAGCGGAACCATGAAAAATAGATGCTTGTCGCACACAACAATGCCAAAAAACCGTACACGACGCCGCAACTATGAATAGTACACGGCAAGCTGTGGTGGAATACCATAGGGCCGGTATTCAAGACTCAGCATAAATGGCGTTCAGGCTACCGTCATGCAGGACACAAAAAGGGCCATTGATGCCGTGTGCACGTGTAATGGATGTAGTGTCGTACGGGGCGTCCACAGAAAGTGGGGAGCAGTACAAGCGAAAAGCAGTGACACAAGCGGTAGTACAAACCTGCATGCAGGTGCCAAACGTAGCATCGAAGACATGGGCCATTTCATAGGAAATTGACGCCAAGGGCGACGGCTCGTAAAGGTCCAGCACCAGGGTATTCATAGTCTTCCCAAGAGTCCAAAAACTCCTTAATCAGGGGCCTTGTTGCCTGGAACCATGAGGATGTTCCCCGCCTGGCAGCGTACGAACCCCAGCCTGTAAGTAAAAGGGGGTGGTGAAATAGCAGGGACCGAAAACGTCCCAAAAGCGCGTTGTTTCCCGAACGTTTAGCGATACGGTCGACAATAGTATCCCCCATATCATCAATCTTATTGGCGTAGGTGTCAAACCTTTGTGTTAGTTGGTGGAGCTTGGCCTCTAGATCGGTGATATCCTTGGTAACCGCATCACGCCATTGCTCATCAACATCACGGTTGGACTTCCAGCGGTGTTCAGCGGCCGTAACAAGCTGCTTCGCGCAGCGCGAGAATGGATTGATGTCATGTTGTCTAACGTCGTTGCCCGGGGCATCAACATCAACAAATGTTTCTTTCGCTTTTTTGGCACGGGTACGGGCACCACGTGTTTGTGGTTGCCTTGGCGGCTCCTTATTCTCATCCATACCGTCGGTCACATCCAAGGTTTCAACATTTTCCAATTCAATGTTGTCTTTGTCTCCATCAAAACAAATGTCTTTTGAATCTACATCATGGTGATGTTTGGCTTTCTTTCGTGACTCAACTTCCTTCTTCTTGTCTTTCTTTTTGCTCATCTTCGTCTTGTTTCTTTTCTTTCTCTTATTTTTCTGGCTCCGTGAAGTATCATCTTCACTGGTGCTATCGATGTCGCTCGTGGAGGTAGAATCGGATGATGATGAGGAACCACTAGATGAGGTTGTTGAGTCCGAGTCACTTGAATCGCTAGAATCATCATTGTCGGAGTTTCACACGAAATTTGCGTTGTGCACCCGGGTCAAGGCATTTAAGGATACGCTTGACATTTTTTGTAGACGCTTTGTTAGCCACAATGTCAAAGTCCCCAATATTGCCCTTCTTCAAACATTTCAAGGCATCATCTAGATGAGTAGAATCATTGAAAAAACAAAGGCAATCGACATACAGGATGTTAGAACCCGGTGATGTGTAAGGATACACAATAGTGCAATTGGGCAATTTGTTGCGTAGGTCTTCAAGCGTCTCGAGCGAGGTGGTTGCCGGAAGACCGGCCAATAGAGCGGCATGCTTCGTGTTCTTAGGTGCGTTCAACTTGAAATGGGATGTCCCCGTTACCGCAGGGAAAGGACTGTGTGCATTTTCACGTTGTATGAGGCCAAGTGCCTCATATGCAAGGTCACGAATACCAAACAATTTTCTACGGGACATGCACTTATCAGAGCGGTGTGGGAGAGAGCCACAATGGTGGCATAGGGAGAAGTCATTATCATGGGCGGAAACTTGCTTGTTCTTGTTCTTGTCATAGTAGGCGTTCTTGTCATAGTAGGCATCCTTCCATGATGAATCACGCCATTGCCATGAAGGGCCACATTTTCCGCCCTTTCCTTTTCCCTTTTCCTTTGCCTTTACCATTGCCATATCCGTTGGGTGAATAGTAACTCGACATATTCGCCAATAGACGTCAAAAGCGTCGTCAATCGCGAATTGATTTTATACTGTCGCGTTGGAAGTCGAAGCTGGCCAACTCTATTGACGGAGCACTAATGATTATGCAAGCATAGCACAATAAAGGCTCATCAGAATTAGGCTGAACAACACACGAGAGTGTAATGTGCAATGAATTGCCAAGATCGAAATGAGAGCTGAGATTGCTAAAAACTACACTACACATCTCGCTGATGCACGTGTACAAAGCAATGAAAACTACATTGTGTCACGCGTGACCTGTGCTGTCGGCCACCTTCCGCCTAAAACGATTGTGGCTGAAAAAACAGCCTTGCATATCGCTGCTCAAATGGTAGATCAGACGGTAGTGGCAGTGCATGTTGAAAAACACAAACTGCCAGGAAACCGGGAAAAAACAATGAAAAAATTAAGAAACAAAGAGAAAATAGAGAGCATAGATAAAGAAGACAAAAACCAGGGAAAAAATCCATTCGAAAAACGAATGTCCCCCTTGTCCGTAACGCATCGAATGATTGCAGAAGTAAGCAAAGGAGCAGCAGCACTAAGTGAGGCTTGTGCGGCAGAACCAGCATGCCATACAGCAGGTGACTCGTGGAACGGACTGGGACGGAACGACCTAGCAGCACAACTGGTGTTAACATTTGCACAGCGACCCAGGTTCAACAAAAGAACGCGACACAGTTTACCAGCAGCGTAATAAGAAAGGAGGACAAGCACTGGGTGCGCATTTTGTGACAGGAGGGCTGGAACCTGTACCTGTTGATGTGTCAACGGGCAGTAGCAAACAGGAGAATGCCAGAAAGCACAACAGGGTACCTAACGCAAACAGAAAGACGAACAAAAGTACGACTTGGGCAAGCAGACGTGGCCGCAGATACAGTGGACGACCAGGCAGCCGCAGCACTTAAAGCAACGTCAACAATGGTGCTTTCATCGTGGTGCGTGCTGTGGACGGACAACTGGTACCGGGCACAATACACGACACACCCAGACGAAAGTGACCGGTCGCAAAACTGTACTGCAATGGCAGTACTTCAACTGAAACAGAGGCCCACGTACTCGACGGGACATTCAGCCATTGAGGACCTTGCAGCACGGATAAAGACAGTTGCACGGGCACAGCAACAGCATGAAAGGAGAATCCCCCAGACTCTGCGTGACATGGGGTCTGCGGATGGTTGTGTGCCAGATACCGGAAATGTGAGAGCACCGTTGGATGTGAGAAGGGATACAAGGACTGTGCAGGCACCGGTGTCGCGCATGTTTGCCTCATCAAAAGAACAAGTAACCGGTGGTGTTGGTTTGTTAAACTTGTTGCAGTTTGCAAAGGACACAGCACAACAGACAAACAGGGTTCTACCGCTGTTGGTTCATGAAAGCATACACTACAGGATACTAAAGTTTTTGTATGGGGCAAAGAACCAACGATGGAACATGCGTGCCTACCTGCGATATGTACCTGTAGTTTACAGTGTTTGGCATGCCTACACGTTTGTTGTTACACACACTATTCTAACTTACCTACGGAAAGGTCTGCTACGCCCTGGTTCAACCATACTACCCAAAACTGATAGTTATCGAAAAGTCTATTCTGCATTGATGCTTGCTACCCCCAGGATACTACGCCTGTATCGTCGCAAGGCACAGGCTGCAACTGCAATCAGTGGTGGTGACACGGTGCATGGCAACAGGGCAGCAGTGGCAAACACAGTGTTCCATTTGTTGTCAGAATGGTGCCCACCGTTGTTGTACTTGGATCACCTGGTACCGGAGTGCAACTGGGCGGGGGTAAACAACGGTACAGGGTCACCGGCTCAGGAAGTGTTGCAGTTTAGTTTGGGTCTGTTGCGGAGGCTTGGGCGAGGACCTTGTGACACCATACTGAACTACGAACGCACAATCATCTGCAGCGTGCTGTACAACAGCAATTGGCACCAGGACCTGCCAGGTCAGGCACACTCAGAGGAGTTTGGAGAAGGTATGTTGAGCAAGCTGGTGCGTTAGGAGGCGAGAAACCCCGGTTCTGTTAATGTCCAGGAGGTGGAAAACCATTACCTGTTACCAAAAGTTGGTCAAGGCGGCAAACACATCGGTCTACAAAACGTTCACCAGAACCTGATACACAGGATGCGACAACGACTGACAAGATCTTTGGCGACAGACCAGATTTGCATGGCCTACGTGGAATGGGAGTCCGACCGCGTCAGCACCGTTGCAACTTCTTGGCCGCCAAGCTTACCGGGATTTTCAACCTCACCAACGCAACCCCTTGGTTACGACCAGTATCAATGACTTGGTCACAGCGTACTGAATGATGTCATTGACCAAAAACCAAATTACACCAACCAACTGAAACAGAAACTCGATGCTGTTGTGGGGCGGAGAACAGATATGGATGCCGACAGACAGGAAGCAGCAACATGCAACTTGCGGCACCGCATGCGGTAACCGACACCCGCAGTGCGCGAGACCTCGCCCACTAAAGGATACGAGAGACAGGTCTGCAATGGGATGTGAGTGCGCTAGGCCTCGCGCACTGCGTAGGTCGCTAAGTCCGGTGGAAGTCGTCGCAGCGCAGACGTCTGTGCAACAGATTTGCGAAAACAACCAGCAAAATGGTGTTTCGACTGATTTCGGAGTCCAAATGACCGTGTTTTGCGTCATGCCATTTGTCCATTTCAAGTTTTGTTGGCACCATGAGTCAACAAGGGTCGCCGGAACGTCAAACACCAGACGCAGAGGCCATGCAGTCGTCACCAGGGACTGACCAAGGGAGTTTACCAGCAGCCAAAAGGGAGGAGAACAAGCACTGGGTGCACATTTTGCGACGAGCTCGAACCTGTACCTGTTGATGCGTCAACGGCCAGTACCAAACAGGAGAAAGCCGGAAAATACAACAGAGTACCTAACGCAAACAGAGAGACAAACAAGAGTTCGACTTGGGCAAGCAGACGCCTCCGCAGATACAGTGGACGAACAGGCAGCAGCAGCACTTAGAGCAACGTCGACAATGGTGCTTGCATCATGTTGCGTGCCGTTGACGGACAACCGGTACCGGGCACAATACACCACACACCCAAAGTGACCGGTCGCAAAACTGTACTGCAATGGCAGTACTTCAACTGAAACAGAGGCCCACGTACTCGGCAGGACATCCAGCCATTGACGATCTTGCAGCACGGATAACGACAGTTGCACGGGCTCTGCAACGACATGAAGAGGGAATCCCCCAGACTCTGCGTGACATGGGGTATGCGGATGGTTGTGTGCCAGATACGGGAAACGTGAGAGCACCGGTGGATGTGAGAAGGGATACAAGGACTGTGCAGGCACCGGTGTGGCGCCTCTTTGCTCTGTCAAAGAAGGTTTGAGATTTGAGGTTTGATTTTGCGGGTACTAGACGCCTTTTGGCCCCAGGGGGCCCCCTGGTCAGGCCAGGTGATATCCTCCCCACCTGGTCCTAGCAGGGTGCCCTCCAAGACGCACCACCTGCCTGGCCGCGGGTTCCCCTGGTTTCACAGGGCTCGGAGCCCCGTCCCTTCCCGGGTTCCCCTTTTCGCCACTCCCCGGTCAGTGCGTCAATTCGCAGCCGTGGCTGCGGGCGCTTACCCACCGCGTCGCCCCCCTAATTCGTGGTCGCCCGCGGTGCCGGCGCTGCCGGGCCCGTGCTACTGGCTTGTTGCCAGTGGGACCCCCGTGGGCTGGCGCGGAGGCTGCCTAGCCCTGGGGCTGGTGTTTGGCGCTATGCACCACTACTGCCTTGGCAGGTGCAGTGCCCTGGTCGTGTGTGTGCGGCGCTCGCGGCCGGTTCGGGGGGGTTGGGGCCGGTGCTTGGTGTTGTGTCTTCCCTGTTTCCCCCTGCCTACCCCGCGTTTCCTGCGCTGTGTGTGGCGGGCCGTCCCGTCAGGGTGTCTGCTATCCTCGCTCGCTGGTACGCAATTCCATTCTGTCTGTGCGTTCCGCGGGCTCTGTCCGGTTGCCTTTCTGGTTTTCCCCGCGTGTCCTTTGTTGTTGTGTGCGCTCGCGCTGTCGCGGTGTCCGCCCCCCCCCCCCCCTCCCCGGGTTGGTGTGGCGCGCGCACCTTGCGCGGTTCCGGTGCTGGGCGCTGGTAGGGCCGTTCCACTCGGTCTGTGCCCCTCCGCGTGTCCAGCCTCGGTCCCGTGCTCCGTTTGGCTTGCTTCGGGGGGGGGGCGGCCTGGTCCCGTTTCCCCCTACCTGGCTTGGGGCTGCGCGCTCCCCGTGGGGTGGGTGCGGGCGTGGGGACCTGTCACCAACGCCACCGCGCACGCTCTTGCGAGCTGGCCTTGCGCGGTGGCTTGGCGCGCTGTAGTGGCGGCACGAGGGCGTCCGGAGGGGGCGCCCCTTGCCTGGGTCCAGGGCGCCCGGGTTCGGGCGCTCTCCCACCCCCGACTACTCGTCCTTTCGGGCGTGCGGCCGGGGCCCACTACCCACAGGCTTTGGGTGCAGGGGGTGCGGGCGCGGGGACCCGTCACCAACACCACAGCGCGCACTCTTGCGAGCTGGCTTTGCGCGCTGTGGGGGCGGCATGAAGGTGCCCGGGGGGGTCGCCTCTTGCCTGGGTGTGGGGCGTCCGGGGTCGGGCGCTCTCTCACGCCCGACCACTCGTCCTTTCGGGCGTGCGACCGAGGCCCACTACCCACTGACTGTGGGTGCCGGGGATGCGGGCATGGGGACCCGACACCAACCCCACAGCGCGCGCTCTTGCGAGCTGGCTTTGCCGCTCTGGGGGCGGCATGAGGGTGCCATGGGGGGGCGCCTCCTGCCTGGGTGTGGGGCGTCCGGGGTCGGGCGCTCTCCCAGCCCCGACAACTCGTCCGTTTGGGTGTGCGGCCGGGGTCCACTACCCACTGGCTGTGGGTGCGGGGGGTGCAGGCACGGGGACCTGTCACCAACCCCACAGCGCGCCCTCTTGCGAGCTGGCTTTGCGCGCTGTGGGGGCGGCATGAGGGTGCCCGGGGGGGGCGCCGCTTGCCTGGGTGTGGGGCGTCCGGGGACGGGCGCTCTCCCACCCCTGACCTCTCGTCCGCTCGGGCATGCGGCCGGGGCCCACTACCCACTCACTGTGCATGCGGGGCTTGCGGGTGTGGGGACCCGTCACCAACCCCACAGCGCGCACTCCTGCGAGCTGGCTTGGCGCGCTGTGGGGGGCGGCATGAGGGTGCCCGGGGGGGGCGCCTCCTGCCTGGGTGTGGGGCGTCCGGGGTCGGGCGCTCTCCCACCCCCGACCACTCGTCCTTTCGGGCTTGCGGCCGGGGCCCACTACCCACTGGCTGTGGGTACGGGGGGTGCGGGCGTGGAGACCCGTCACCAACCCCACAGCGTGCGCTCTTGCGAGCTGGCTTTGCGCGCTGTGGGGGCGGCACGAGGGCGCCCGGGGGGGGCGCCTCATGCCTGGGTGTGGGGCGTCCGGGGACAGGCGCTCTCTCATCCCCGACCTCTCGTCTGTTCGCGCTTGCAGCCGGGGCCCACTACCGACTGACTGTGGATGCGGGGGGTGCGGGCATGGGGACCCGTCACCAACCCCACAGCGCGCGCTCTTGCGTGCTGGCTTTGCGCGCTGTGGGGGCGGCATGAGGGTGCCATGGGGGGGGCGTCTCTTGTTTGGGTGTAGCACGTCCGGGGACGGGCGCTCTCCCACCCGCGACCTCTCGTCCGTTCGGGCGTGCAGCCGGGGCCCACTACCCACTGGCTGTCGGCCGGGGGGGTGCAGGCGTGGGGACCCGTCACCAACCCCACAGCGCGCACTCTTGCAAGCTGGCTTTGCGTGCTATGGGGGCGGCATGAGAGTGCCCAGGGGGGGCGCCTCTTGCCTGGGTGTGGGGCGTCCGGGGACGGGCGCTCTCCCACCCCCGACCTCTCGTCCGTTCAGGCGTGCAGCCGGGGCCCACTACCCACTGGCTGTGGGTGGGGGGCGTGCGGGCGTGGGGACCCGTCACCGACCCCACAGCGCGCACTCTTGCAAGCTGCCTTTGCGCGCTGTGGGGGCGGCATGAGGGTGCCCGGGGGGCCCGCCTCTTGCCTGGGTGTGGGGCGTCCGGGCTCGGGCGCTCTCCGACCCCCGTCAACTCGTCTGTTCGGGCGTGCGGCCGGGGCCCACTACCCACTGGCTGCCGGTGCGGGGGGTGCGGGCACAAAACCCATCACCAACCCCACAGCACGCGCTCTTGCGAGCTGGCTTTCCGCGCTGTGGGGCCGGCATGAGGGTGCCCGGGGGGGGGCGCCTCTTCCCTGGGTTCCGGGCTTCCGGAGAGGGGCGCTCTCCGACCACCGACCTCTCGTCCGTTCGGGCGTGCGGCCGGAGCCCACTACCCACTGGCTGTGGGTGCGGGGGTTGCGGGCGTGGGGACCGGTCACCAACCCCACAGCCCGCACTCTTGCGTGCTGGCTTTGCGCGCTGTGGGGGTGGCATGAGGGTGCCCGGGGGGGGCGCCTCCTGCCTGGCTGTGGGGCGTCCGGGGTCGGGCACTCTCCCACCCCGAGTACTCGTCCTTTCGGGCATGCGGCCGGGGCCCACTACCCACTGGCTGTGGGTGCAGGGGGGTGCGGGCCCGGGGACCAGTCACCAGCCCCGCAGCGCGCGCTCTTGCGAGCTGGCTTTCCCCGCTGTCGGGGCGGCACGAGGGCGCCCGGGGGGCGGCACGAGGGCGCCTCTTGCCTGGGTGTGGGGCGTCCGGGGACGGGCGCTCTCCCACTCCCGACCTCTGGTCCATTCGGGCGTGCGGCCGGGGCCCACTACCCACTTGCTGTGGGTGCGGGGGGTGCGGGCATGGGGACCCGTCACCAACCCAACAGTGCGCGCTCTTGCGTGCTGGCTTTGCGCGCTGCGGGGGCGGCATGAGGGTGCCCGGGGGGCACACCTGTTGCCTGGGTGTGGGGCGTCCGGGGTCGGGCGCTCCCCCACCCCCGACTTCTCGTCCGTTCGGGCGTGCGGCCGGGGCCCACTACCCACTGGCTGTGGGTGCGGGGGGTGCGGGCATGGGGACCCCTCACCAACCCCACAGCGCGTGCTCTTGCGAGCTGGCTTTGCGCGCTGTCGGGGCGGCACGAGGGCGCCAGGGGGGGGGCGCCTCTTGCCTGGGTGCGGGGCGTCCAGGGAAGGGCGCTCTCCCGACCCCGACTACTCGTCCTTTCGGGCGCACTACCCAATGGCTGTGGGTGCGGGGGGGGCAGGCGTGGGGACCCGTCACCAACCCCACAGCGCGCGCTCTTGCGAGCTGGCTTTGCGCGCTGTGGGGGCGGCAGGAGGGCGCCCGGGGGGGGCGCCTCTTGCCTGGGTGTGGGGCGTCCGGGGACGGGCCCTCTCCCACCCCCAACCTCTGGTCCGTTCGGGCGTGCGGCCGGGGCCCACTACCCACTTGCTGTGGGTGCGGGGGGTGCGGGCATGGGGACCCGTCACCAACCCAACAGTGCGCGCTCTTGCGTGCTGGCTTTGCGCGCTGCGGGGGCGGCATGAGGGTGCCCGGGGGGGGCACCCCTTGCCTGGGTGTGGGGCGTCCGGGGACGGGCGCTCCCCCACCCCCGACTTCTCGTCCGTTCGGGCGTGCGGCCGGGGCCCACTACCCACTGGCTGTGGGTGCAGGGGGGTGCGGGCCCGGGGACCAGTCACCAGCCCCGCAGCGCGCGCTCTTGCGAGCTGGCTTTCCCCGCTGTCAGGGGCGGCACGAGGGCGCCCGGGGGGCGGCACGAGGGCGCCTCTTGCCTGGGTGTGGGGCGTCCGGGGACGGGCGCTCTCCCACTCCTGACCTCTGGTCCATTCGGGCGTGCGGCCGGGGCCCACTACCCACTTGCTGTGGGTGCGGGGGGTGCGGGCATGGGGACCCGTCACCAACCTAACAGTGCGCACTCTTGCGCGCTGGCTTTGCGCGCTGTGGGGGTGGCATGAGGGTACCCAGGGGGGGCGCCTACCTGCCTGGGTGTGGGGCGTCCGGAGTCGGGCACTCTCCCACCCCGAGTACTCGTCCTTTCGGGCGTGCGGCCGGGGCCCACTACTCACTGGCTGTGGGTGCGGGGGGTGCAGGCGTGGGGACCCGTCACCAACCCCACAGCGCGTGCTCTTGCGAGCTGGCTTTGCGCGCTGTGGGGGCGGCATGAGGGTGCCCGGGGGGGGCGCCTCTTGCCTGGGTGTGGGGCGTCTGGGGACGGGCGCTCTCCGACCACCCACCTCTCGTCCGTTCGGGCGTGCGGCCGGAGCCCACTACCCACTGGCTGTGGGTGCGGGGGATGCGGGCGTGGGGACCCGTCACCAACCCCACAGCGCGCACTCTTGCGCGCTGGCTTTGCGCGCTGTGGGGGTGGCATGGGGGTACCCAGGGGGGGCGCCTACCTGCCTGGGTGTGGGGCGTCCGGAGTCGGGCACTCTCCCACCCCGAGTACTCGTCCTTTCGGGCGTGCGGCCGGGGCCCACTACCCACTGGCTGTGGGTGCGGGGGGTGCAGGCGTGGGGACCCGTCACCAACCCCACAGCGCGTGCTCTTGCGAGCTGGCTTTGCGCGCTGTGGGGGCGGCACGAGGGCGCCGGCGGGGGGCGCCTCTTGCCTGGGTGTGGGGCGTCCGGGGACGGGCGCTCTCCCACCCCCGACTACTCGTCCTTTCGGGCGTGCGGCCCGGGCGCACTACACACTGGCTGTGGGTGCGGGGGGGGCGGGCGTGGGGACCTGTCACCAACCCCACAGCGCGCGCTCTTGCGAGCTGGCTTTGCGCGCTGCGGGGGCGGCATGAGGGTGTCCGGGGGGCACACCTCTTGCCTGGGTGTGGGGCGTCCGGGGTCGGGCGCTCCCCCACCCCCGACTTCTCGTCCGTTCGGGCGTGCGGCCGGGGCCCACTACCCACTGGCTGTGGGTGCGGGGGGTGCGGGCGTGGGGACCAGTCACCAGCCCCGCAGCGCGCGCTCTTGCGAGCTGGCTTTCCCCGCCCTGGGGGGGGCACGAGGGCGCCCGGGGGGCGGCACGAGGGCGCCTCCTGCCTGGGTGTGGGGCGTCCGGGGACAGGCGCTCTCCCACCCCCGACCTCTTGTCCGTTCGGGCTTGCGGCCGGGGCCCACTACCCACTGGCTGTGGGTGCGAGGGGTGCGGGCGTGGGGACCCGTCACCAACCCCACAGCGCGCACTCTTGCGTGCTGGCTTTGCGCGCTGTGGGGGCGGCATGAGTGTGCCCGGGGGTAGCACCTCTTGCCTGAGTGTGGGTCGTCCGGGGTCGGGCGCTCTCCCACCCGCGACCTCTCGTCCATTCAGGCGTGCGGCCGGGGCCCACTACCCACTGGCTGTGGGTGCGGGGGGTGCGGGCGTGGGGACCCGTCCCCAGCCCCACAGCGCGCGCTCTTGCGAGCAGGCTTTGTCCGCTGTGGAGGCGGCACGAGGGCGCCCGGAAGGCGGCACGAAGGCGCCTCTTGCCTGGGTGTGGGGCGTCCGGGGACGGGCGCTCTCCCACCCCCGACCTCTCGTCCGTTCGGGCTTGCGACCGGGGCCCACTACCCACTGGCTGTGGTTGCGGGGGGTGCGGGCCTGGGGACCCGTCACCAACCCCACAGCGCGCGCTCTTGCGTGCTGGTTCTGCGCCCTGTGGGAGCGGCATGAGGGTGCCCGGGGGGGGCGCCTCTTGCCTGGGTGTGGGGCGTCTGGGGATGGGCGCTCTCCCACCCCCGACCTCTCGTCCGTTCGGGCGTGCAGCCGGGGCCCACTACCCACTGGCTGTGGGTGGGGGGGGTGCGGGCGTGGCGACCCGTCACCAACCCCACAGCGCGCACTCTTGCGTGCTGGCTTTGCGCGCTGTCGGGGCAGCATGAGGGTGCCCGGGGGGGCGCCTCCTGCCTGGGTGTGGGGCATCCGGGGTTGGGTGCTCTCCCACCCCCGACCACTCGTCCTTTCGGGCGTGCGGCCGGGGCCCACTACCCATTGGCTGTGGGTGCGGGGGGTGCGGGTGTGGGGACCCGTCACCAATCCCACAGCGCGCGCTCTTGCGAGCTGGCTTTGCGCGCTTTAGAGGCGGCATGAAGGTGCCCGGGGGGGGCGCCTCTTGCCTGGGTGTGGGGCGTCCGGGGAGGGGCGCTCTCCCACCCCCGACCTTTCGTCCGTTCGGGCTTGCGGCCGCGGCCCACTACCCACTGGCTGTTGGTGCGGGGGCTGCGGGCGTGGGGACCTGTCACCAAACCACAGCGCGCACTCTTGCGTGCTGGCTTTGCGCGCTGTGGAGGCGGCATGAGGGTGCCCGGGGGGGGCGCCTCTTGCCTGGGTGTGGGGCGTCTGGGGTCGGGGTCTCTCCCACTCCGACTACTCGTCCCTTGGGGCGTGCGGCCGGGGCCCACTACCCACTGGCTGTGGGTGCGGGGGGTGCGGGCGTGGGGACCTGTCACCAACCCCACAGCGCGCGCTCTTGCGAGCTGGCCTTGCGCGCTGTGGGGGCGGCATGAGGGTGCCCGGGGAGGGCGCCTCTTGCCTGGGTGTGGGGCGTCTGGGGACGGGCGCTCCCCAAGCCCCGAGTACTCGTCCTTTCGGGCGTGCGGCCCTGGCCAACTACCCATTGGCTGTGGGTGCGGGGGATGCGGGCGTGGGGACCCGTCACCAACCCCATAGCGCGCGCTCTTGCGAGCTGGCTTTGCGCGCTGTGAGGGCGGCACGAGGGCGCCCGGGGGGGGCGCCTCTTGCCTTGGTGTGGGGCGTCCGGGGACGGGCGCTCTCCCATCCCCGACCTCTCGTCCGTTCGGGAGTGCGGCCGGGGCCCACTACCCACTGGCTGTGGGTGCGGGGGGTGCGGGCATGGGTACCCGTCACCAACCCCACAGCGCGCGCTCTTGCGTGCTGTCGGGGCGGCATGAGGGTGCCCGGGGGGGGCGCCTCTTGCCTGGGTGTGGCGCGTCCGGGGTCGGGCGCTCTCCCACCCCCGACTACTCGTCCGTTCGGGCGTGCAGCCGGGGCCCACTACCCACTGGCTGTGGGTGGGGGGAGTGCGGGCGTGGGGACCCGTCACCAACCCCACAGCGCGCACTCTTGCGTGCTGGCTTTGCGTGCTTACGGGGCGGCATGAGGGTGCCCGGGGGAGGCACCTCTTGCCTGGGTGTGGGGCGTCCGGGGAGGGGCGCTCTCCGGCCGCCGACCTTTCGTCCGTTCGGGCTTGCGGCCGCGGCCCACTACCCACTGGCTGTGGGTGCGGAGGGCCGCGGGCGTGGGGACCGGTCACCAAACCCACAGCGCGCACTCTTGCGTGCTGGCTTTGCGCGCTGTGGGGGCGGCATGAGGGTGCCTGGGGGGAGCGCCTCCTGCCTGGGTGTGGGGCGTCCGGGGTCGGGCTCTCTCCCACCCCCGACTACTCGTCCTTTCGAGCGTGTGGCCGGGGCCCACTACCCACTGGCTGTCGGTGCGGGGGGTGCAAGCGTGGGGACCCGTCACCAACCCCACAGCGCGCACTCTTGCGTGCTGGCTTTGCATGCTGTCGGGACGGCATGAGGGTGCCCGGGGGGGGCGCCTCTTGCCTGGGTGTGGGGCATCCGGGGTCGGGCGCCCTCGCACCCCCGACCACTCGTCCTTTCGGGCGTGCGGCCGGGGCCCACTACCCATTACCTGTGGGTGCGGGGGGTGCGGGCGTGGGGACCCGTCACCAACCCCACAGCGCGCGCTCTTGCGAGCTGGCTTTGCGCGCTTTGGAGGCGGCATGAGGGTTCCCAGGGGGGGGCGCCTCTTGCCTGGGTGTGGGGTGTCCGGGGAGGGGCGCTCTCCCACCCCCGACCTTTCGTCCGTTCGGGCTTGCGGCCACCGCCCACTACCCACTGGCTGTGGGTGCGGGGGGTGCGGGCGTGGGGACTCGTCGCCAACCCCACAGCGAGCACTCTTGCGTGCTTGCTTTGCGCGCTGTGGGGGCGGCATGAGGGTGCCCGGGGGGGGCGCCTCCTGCCTGGGTGTGGGGCATCCGGGGTCGGGCTGTCTCCCACCCCCGACTACTCGTCCTTTCGAACGTGCGGCCGGGGCCCACTACCCACTGGCTGTGAGTGCGGGGGCTGCGGGCGTGGGGACCCGTCAGCAACCCCACAGCGCGCTCTAGCACGGGGGCGCCCGGAGGGCGCGCCTCTTGCCTGGGTGTGGGGCGTCCGGGGACGGGCGCTCTCCCACCCCCGACTACTCGTTTTTTTGGGCGAGCGGTCCGGGCTCACTACCCACTGGCTGTGGGTGCGGGGGGTGCGGGCGTGGGAGCTGTCACCAACCCCATGACGCGCGCTCTTGCGAGCTTGCTTTGCGCGCTGTGGGGGCGGCAAGAGGGCGCCCGGGTAGGGCGCCTCTTGCCTTGGTGAGGGGCGTCCGGGGACGGGCGCTCTCCAATCCCCCCGACCTCTCGTCCGTTTGGGCGTGCGACCGGGGCTCTCTACCCTCTGGCTGTGGGTGCGGGGGGTGCGGGCATGGGGACCCGTCACCAACCCCACAGGGCGCGCTCTTGCATGCTGTGGGGGCGGCATGAGGGTGCCTGGGGGGGGCGCCTCCTGCCTTGGTTTGGCGCGTCCAGGGTCGGGCGCTCTCCCACCCCTGACCACTCGTCCTTTCGGGCGTGCGACCGGGGCCCACTACCCACTGGCTGTGGGTGCGGGGAGTGCGGGCCTGGGGACCCGTTACCAACCCCACGGCGCGCGCTCTTGCGAGCTGGCTTTGCGCGCTGTGGGGGCGGCACGAGGGCGCCCGGGGGGGGGCGCCTCTTGCCTGGGTGTGAGGCGTCCGCGATCGGGCGCTCTCCCACCCCCGACCTCTCGTCCGTTCGGGAGTGCGGCCAGGGCCCGCTTCGCGCCGTAAGGCGTGGATGCAGGTGCAGCTGAGGAGGTAGGTGCTGGGTGGCTTGCCATTGTAGGCGCTGGTCCAGTGAGCCCAGTAGTGCTCAGATTTTGTACCAGATCTGTAAGCTTCTCCAGCTTCTGGTCCATCTCCTTCCACTTGCTGTTGTCATCCCTCTTTTTCTCCTTGGCGGCCTTCTTCAGGTCCTTCACCCTGTCTTCCAGCGACGAAATCTGGCGTCAACAGGAGCAGTCCTTGGCACACTCCCCACATGACGGGCATCTTGTACCTTTTCCTTTGCTTCTCACTTCATCAACCCAGCTGTCAACACTGGACTTGGAGTTGGGAAGCTTGGACAGTTGCTCCCTGGAGGGGTGAGAATGCGTCGAATCACACCTCATTTCGTCGACCTCGTCGTCGTTCGGACCCCAGGCGCCCGACGGACCAGCGTGCTGACGCACATTCTGGCGTCTCTCCTCGGCGATGATGGCCATCTGCACCATCACGGCTGCCTGGTGGTCGAACTGGTCCAGCAGCTCTTCTCAATCCTTTTGTTCCTGCAGTTGGGCGTCGAATCGCAACCGGCCGCTGTCCCTGATGAACTGGCACGACGCCCTGAACCAGTCCCTCAGGCGGCCACGGTAGCTCGCCTCCGCCAGCAGCCAATTCTGGCGGTGCAGGAATTCCTCATTCCACATCTGCTGGAAGTGGTTTTCCCAATAATCACCACTAATTCCAGTATCAGACTGCTCTCCTCCGCTGCTGCTGTCTTCAAGATCAGGTAGAGCGTGAGAGGAGGAACCAGATTCACTCGAGGAGGGAGATTCTCGACCGGGTTTAAGGTTGGGTGGGGCGTTCATACAACAATCAGCACAGGTATGAACTCCAGGCCAATGCCCCTGGCCACAGTAAGGGCACTCTGATGGTTGATCTTCGGTTCGCTGGGGAGATGATACGAATGTAACCTCAGGGGGAACACGCAGTGACTCAGAACGGGTAATGGCCCCGCTGAAGTCCGACGATCTCAGGGTGTCCGTGGAGATTCAAGAAGCAGAGTCATGATTTCCTCTGCTGCCATGTAACCGCTGCATAGTGGTTGATCTTTGTTGTAACTTCGAAGCCTGTAGCCTTGATGCCCCAGGGGTCGTAACGCCCGACACTGCCCCTGATATCTCCGAACCCACATAACCCTCTTCAGACCCATATCCAGCCTCTGGGAGCGACATATGCGAAGCACTTGTAAGTCCAGTGAACTCCATGGTGGAATATGAATAGTCAGAAAACCCGGTCTACAAAAATGGAGCAGACATAGAATCTCAATGCGCATTCATCGCACATAATGACACAACGTGAAATCATTCGAAAAAATTTAAATAAATCCGATTAGGAGTTCGCGAAAGACAAATGCGACTCGACACGCGCTCACAGGCGACATCTGGCGGCGAACGGAAAACATGAAAACAAGTGGAAAATTTACTGCACTAATGTACATCTGAGAATCATTGAAGTTCTGATCACATTGATGTATAATCTGAGTGCTGTCACTGCTGCCGTTACAGTCACCTGCATTGCACGGGCTGCCTCAGTGCCCGGGCTATGGACACTGGGTTTCCTACTGTTGTGTGCGGCTACTGTTTGGGTCTTTTTTTTTGCTTGGTGTTGGGTCTCGGCTGCGCCCTGCCACTGCTGGCTGCGCTGTTGGGGTGTGTGTGTGTTTGTGTGCGCGCTCCGCTTGTACCCCGCCAATCCTGGCGGGGCTGCGCAGTGTGGGTGTGGGTGCTTGGGGTCAGGTTTCAGCTCCGCCCCGCCACTCCTGGTTGTGGTGTTGAGGTGTTTTTGTGTTTGTGTCCGCGCTCCACTTGTACCCCGCCAATCCTGGCTTGGGTGCGCGGTGTGGGTGTGCCTGCTTGGGCTCGGGCTACGGCTGCGACCCGTCACTCCTGGCTGGGGTATTGGGGTCTGTTTGTGTTTGCGTGTGCCCTCCGCTTGTACCCCGCCACTCCTCTCTGGGCTGCGCGGTGTGGCTGTGTGTGCTTGGGCTCGGGTTTCGGCTGCGCCCCGCCACTCCTGGCTAGGGGTCGGTGTGTGTGTGTGTTTGTCTGCGCGCTCCGTTTGTACCCAGTCTCTCCAGGCTGGGGTGCGCGGTTTGGGTGTGTGGGCGTTACCAACGAACAAAACCCCAAACGCGCGCACCACGAACCCCAGCCAGAAATGGCGGGGCAGAGCCGAGACCCGAGCCCAAGCACACGCACCCTAGACCCGGGCCAGGAATGGCGGAGTCACCACAGATCCAAGACCCAAACACACACACCTCACAAGAATAGGAAACCTGGTGTCCATAGCCCGGGCACTAAGGGAGTTCGTGACATGCAGGTGACCCGGCGAAACGAGATCCGGAGCCTGGGGGTAAGGCTGCATCCTAAGACCAGCGCTGCTTTGGGACTCGAGGCAGAGCGTGCGAGACCCAAGCGCCTCGAAACCTGAATACCAAGAACATGCGCATGCATGCTTTGGGAGCGGGATACGCCAGGAAGTCCGGTGAACCTTCTGCCTACTATTGTATAGTGCCCTATCGGCCTGCCACCTCGTGGACATGTGAGTAATCCAGCAGCAGCGCAGCCGACGTACTGCCACTTCTTTGCCATACCCTCCTGAATTTCGTCTTCATCGTCAGCATCCCCGGAAGGCGGCTCCTCCTCTTCATCTTCTTCAGTCTCTTCGAACTCCGAACTCTCCAAACTCTCACCCGGCAGCAGCTTTGCCTTCTTCTTCAGAGGTTGCTTACCCGCTGGCCTCGCTCAAGGTCTCTTTTTCGGCTTCTTTGTCTTCCTGTAAGACGAGACAATCTCGGCAAGGTTTTTTACCGGTCGTCCGGACACAACGGGTTGTGGATCTTTGCCCCGCACGCCAGCACAGGTTGTCGATGCTTTTTTTCGGTTGCCTCAGGGGAATGCAACGTGGAACCACCCTGGCTGAGATTCGCCCATGTTGGCAACTCATTCACCTTTCTTCGACCTTTTTCATGGTTTTGGAGCGCTTCAAGGACAGTCAGTGCTCACGCAGCCTTGGTTCGCAGGTCGTTCAGCAGGCTTCCGGCAGTCACAGTCGTCTCAATGCCCCGACTTGGTAGCTGAAGCTTCCACCTGACGCCAACGGCGCTGGTTTGCGTTGCTGCAACCTGTGGGCAGTGGAGCGGTAAAAGACTTCGAATACAATCTTCTTTCAAAGATTCGAATGTTCGAACGAACGTTTTCTTCTTCGAACGTTTTCAAAGAGTAACGTGCAGGACGCATGCACGGGCAAGAGCGCTCAGCTACAAGGTAAATGCGGTACCTCCCATTCAGAGATTTCCCCTCCCATGTAGCCATGTTGCACTTATGCTGCCACTGCTTCCTGCACCACTGTCTGCCACTTCGACGGTGTTGTGCTTTGCACTTGTTGTACTCCCTCGGCTTGCTGCACTCTTTCGTCCCACTGGGCTGCCTCACCACCACCCTGTGCCTCAGCAGTGACCTTGACGCCTTTCAAGCGGCCCGTTGATGTACATTTCCCCCACCCCGGGGGCTCCTCCTTCAGGAATCTGAGCTTTACGGTGCCGTCTTCACGCCAGCTCTCCACAGTGCCGTAGGCATGCAAAACCAATGCCAAGAGAAGTATAATTTGAGTTGGCGTTCCTTTTTTGTTGGGAACAGCGAAAGGCAAGGCGCGGGCAACCAGTGCACAAGGCATGTGCCTGTCCAAGGCGACATCCTTGCAATCGGCTGAGAAAAACCTTCCAAAACAGCAGCCATATGTTGACAGGGACGTAAGCCAAGCGTACTTCGGGTCCCCGAAAGTGGGCGTATGGCTATGGGGTACGGATCTCCTTAGAATGAGGTCAAGGTAGGGGCGGGTGACTCGGCATTCTACGATAACCTGGCGACAAGTGTTGAACTGAGCGCTCACATCGAACACTTCGTTCACCACCACGTAATCCGGATCATATTCCTCTGAAACCTGGAATCGGAAATCTAGCGGGTCATCCAAACGGCGAGAAGGGGATGGTGATGGCTCCAAATCCGCTGCACGCTGCGGCGCCGGGTGCTGGGCCAGTTGTGCACTACTCTGGGAGGGTGTTCCTGGCGATGATCCTGACGTCTGGGGCAGAAGTTGCATGCGCCTGAAGCAACTCCTATGCACAGCGCGAAAGATTCGTAAAATATCTTCGAACGAAGATTCGAAGCTTCGAACGAATCTTCGAACGAGAGTTCGTTCGGGGGTTCAAAGATTCCAACGAAGACTAAACTCGAAGGACTACAACGCAAGCCTGCAGGGCTTGGAGAATAGCACATACCTTCAGAAGTCTTGCGACATCGCCCTTGTCTTCCCTTGTCAGCACCATTGAGCGGCATCGTCTATTAAAGATTCAAACAATGCAGCATTTAGGCAAGAGATGGGGCGCATTATACCGTGAGCTACAATGTGGGAGTGCGTGTACAAGAAGGCATGCTTCATGGTTTGTAGCAGAACAGAGAGTAGGTAGTCATCTGTGGTGCTGCCCCCTCTGTTTGTGAACAGCAAGTGAAAATCCTTTAGCTTGGCATTCGTGGTTTCAGCCAAGTCCTTGCAGTACATCCCAAGCCCGTAATGTGCTATCGCCTCTAGGATTCTGGGCACATCAAACTCCAAGATTATCAGATAATGAGAACGGGTATCGGGCAAACAGTGTTTGCAAAGTTCCCAGGCCGCCTGCCGACAGTCCACTGGAAGGTCAATGTCGATGCGCCCTTGCAACACGTCCCGCAACCTCATGACCGCCTGGTTACCGAGTCCCCGTTGGCCAACCGCAAAACATGAGCAATACCATCGCATATAAAAAAGAAACGCTTCGTTTCTTGTGCATCAGGTGTACAAGTTCCACCCAGCTACCAACCACACAGAGCGATCTTCAGCTTGTTACTGATAGAGTTGTGTGCTTCCCTGCTGGCAGACAAGCATAGCCTTTCCAGGTATTCCCCAAGCAAAGCACCAATTCGCATAAGCATATGAAGAACACAAATAATGGCATGGTGTCGTGGTACTTGAAGCAAAGGTTTCAAAGCGCAGCCACGAGCTCCCTTGCAGACAGGCGTCTGGCCAAGTTGGGACGCATCACCGGTGCGCGTTCTGTGCCGGTGACAGCCTATGTACCACCTCTTCAGAGGGTTCCAAAGGCCCAAGTTGTGAACTGGTGGTATATACCAATGCTCAGTAAGTCCCACAAACTTCTTCAAAAACAGTAAATCTCCGCCCAGCATAACTCTTGCCGCACAGCGTCCGCCCTTCAGGACGACAGATCGCGTAGTTATGATCCTCTGCAGGACATAGTAGCGTACAAAGCGCAATCAAAATTTTGTTCGAAAAACACGTTCGTTCGAAGGAAAAGCTTCGTTCGAACCCTCGAAGGTTCGAACGAAGGCAATTTTGGAAGAAATAACAGGCCCTCAGCTTCTCTTTCCAGACCCGGCACAAATCCTTCAGATTGGAGTCACCACAGTATGCCAGCTCTAAAACCCAAATGTGTGCTGCATTGCGGGCCAGATGCTCATGATTTCGGAAGCGAATGGCAGGCTGAGTCCAGCTTACACCCGCTACAGGATAACCATCGCAACTCACAATGAAAACCAACCCATCTTTGCTGGGCTGTAGAGTTTCATAGAGGCAAGGCTGCGTGAAAAAGTAGTTGATCCAGTGATCAAACGGCGAGGAGACATTTCAGATGCCAGTTTTCTTGTCGATGTGGCCAACAAGGTGCAAGGGCTCCTTCATCCTTTTTCAAGCCAAGTTGACTCCCCGACGGCCTGGCATTGGGTTCCCAAACCTTAGGCCTGTCTGTTTGTACCATACCTCCGCACGCTTGGAAATAAAGCGCGAAAGAACCTGAAGGCGGCATCTAGGGATTCGCAAATCAAGAAGCAAAGCGACTGCTTCTTCAGGCGAGCATTGAGCATCGCTGTGCCACTGTAGAAGTTGATTCAATCTCTGCTTGTCAGCGCCTGCGTTGACTCGTGTGTAGATCGAATGTAAAAGCTGGCGTCCCAGGCTGGAGGAGGAGAAAAATTGCACAAGCGCGTCGTCAACGTCCTGGCTATAAGCATTCGTCGTGCCCATCGCGTTTTTGAGCATCATTCCAAGTTGCACCATTGGTCAAACAGTGACACCCTTAAAGAATACAACAAATCAATCAAAAAACCAAAACTCTGTCTTTCTGGCACAAGTCTGCGACAATCTGTCACAAATCTGCGACAATTGCCTGTCAATCTGGTGCGCGCGCTGCTGTTGCTGCGCTTCTGCGGCAATTCTCCCCAGCAGCTTGGATTTAGTTGGATTTCGATTAAAGCAAATACAATCTTCGAATTCTAATCTTCGTTCGAAGATTCGAATCTTCGTTGAAGGAGTGAAGTTCGTTTGAAGAAAAGACCCCCCCCCAGTGGGTCTCATGGGAGGCCACATGCAAGGGCCGACACACATTTGGGGGCGTGCAGATCTATCAGCGTACATGCAATGTAAAATGATGTAATGTAAAAAGGGTAGCACTCACAACAGAAATGTCGAACGGAGCAGAAAAAGTAAGTGAATGTGACGACTGCATGCCCAATTGCAGCTGCCTGCAGCCAGAAGTAGCGCATACGCGATCACGTTGTTGAATAGATCGTTGGACACTACAGAAAGACAAGGTGAAATGTAGGAGATTTTGTGCATCGCATTGTTGAATACAGGGTATATCTATGGAGTACAAGGATCTTAGACATTCTGGATAAGTATCAGTTTGACTGGACCTGGTGTTGTACTCCAGTGTGTTTTGAGGGATGCAGACTTGAAGGTAAGATGACAGCAGAAGTCAATTTTGATAACACGAATGTCTATTTCTTTGTGTATGGCATCAGTAGCCCAGTCGCCTAACAAAACTTACGTGTCTTTGGAGACCTTGAACTTGAGGTACCACATTTACGGACGAGGCCGTGAATTCAGTCATCAGTTCACTGGTGGTGAGTCTGCGAGGAGTGCGGCGTTTGTTTCCGTCTCCTAGCTGTCAAAGACGTCGCGTTCGAGTTCAACATCAGTCACGCTCTTCGTTGGGACTTTCGGTACATTCCGTGCAACAAATTCACCTGCGCGGTATGAGGGGATGAGAGCGCTATGGGACAGTGCTCTTTTAGCGAGGTGAATTTTGCCCAGCACTCTGATTGTCAATGCGAGAGAAGAACTTCACCGAAGCACGGCCAGGAGTAGGTCGTTTGCCGCAGCGCCACTGAAGACGTCCAGGTAGGTAGGTGTACAGTAGGTAGGTATCTTCGGGAGCTCGAGATGCCTCCTTGCACAGGGCAGGAAGAAGGTCCTACCAAGGGGACGTCCTGTCCCTCCCACTGCCCAATGTCAGGTGCCTCTTGAGCCGCTCCCGCACGTGCTTGGGAAGGCATTGTCGTGGCAGGGTAGGGTAGGTGCACTCGGTCGTGGAGAGGCGCCTCATGGTTCCCCCTGGCGTCGCCCCTGTGACGAACAGGAAGAGGCTCCGCGCGTGAAGAGGGGAGGCGGCTTACTTCCCGCTAGACCTGACTGTTGGCCCCAAACAAAGCGGCCCCGGGCAACGCCGGGAGGGCTGATCGCCGCCAGCGTGACATGCTTGTCTCGCCAGGAGGGTGTGCCTCCGTGCTTGCGCACGTCCCCTCCTTTGGGCGGAACCCTAGGGGTTCACCAGACTTCCTGGCGTATCCCGTTCCCAAGGCATGCATGCACGTTCTTGGTACTAGGGTTCCGAGGTGCTTGGGTGTCGCACGCTCCGCCTTGAGTCCCAAAGCAGCGCAGGCCTTAGGATGCAGCCTTACCCGCGGTCTCCGGATCTCGTTTGGCCGGGTCACCTGCATGGCACGGGCTGCCTCAGTGCCCGGGCTGTGGGCACTGGGTTTCCTACTGTTGTGCGGCGTTTGTGTTTGGGTCCGGTTGGCGGTTGGGTGTGGGTTTTGTTAACCGCGCCAGTCCTGGCTGGGGTCTTGGGTGGGTGTGTTTGGGCACGGTTTGTGGCGTTGTCCCTCTAGTGTCGGCTGTTTGTGGTGTTCGTGGTTGGGCTTCGGTTTCGGCCTGCTTTTGAGACGTGTGTGGTTTCGTGGGCGCCCCGCTTGCTCCCCGCCTTTTCCAGTTCCGGCGTGCGGTGTGGGCGTGTGTGTTGGGCCTGGGTCTCAGCTGTGCCCAGCCCTTCTTGGCTGGGTTGTCGGGGTGTGTTTTTTGCGCTTTTGTTTTTCCTTTTTTTTTTTTTCGGGCTTTGTGGTCCCTGTCCCTCCATCCCTTCTCTTTCGGGCTGGGCTGGTGGCTCCCCATTTTTTTTTTCCGTTTCGGTGTCCCTTTTCCCCGTGGGCCGCTGTTACTGGCTTGGTGTTGCCGGTTTTGGGTGGGTGGTCCCCCTGTGCCTCTGTGGGGGTCCTGTCTTCGGTGCCTTCTGGGGGGGGGTTTTGCCGCCTGTGGTGGTGTTGGCGGGCGGTTTGGCCGCTGTGGGCTGTTTTTGTGCCTTTTTCCCCTCCCCCCTCCTTTTTGTTTCTTTTTGTTTTTGGGGGGGGGGGCTTGCCTGTTCCTCCCTCTGCCTTCCCTGGGCTGGCGCACGCACTGGCCTGCATTCAGTGTTGTATTCCGGGCTGCTGTCTTCAGTTGCGTTCTGTGTGGCCGCGTTCCGGCCCCATGGGTCGGGTGGGCTATGTACACGGTGGGATCGGCGCCCCTTCTTGCCGGGTTTGGTCCTGGCTCTGCCGGCTGGGCGGCTGCGCCAGGCAGGTGCTTGTGGTTTTGGGTTAGGGGGCTGGGGTTGTTCGTGTCCTTTCCCCTCTGCGGTGCCGGCTGTAATCTTCTGGGTGGTCCGCCACCGTTGTCGCCTGGCGCGCTGTGGCCCCGTGTGTGGCCTGCGGTGCTGGTGTGTGGCGTGCTGGCGCGGCGCCTTCCAGGGTGTGCGGTGGCTGGCTTCGGTTAGTCCCTCAGGTTAGGGTCAGTTCTGTCCTGCTGTGCCGCTCTGTGCCGCGTCGCGTGGCGTCGTGCTGTGGTGCGTTGCACTGTGGCGCGCTGTGGTGCGGTGTGCCGTGGTCTCGCGTGGTGCCGCGGTGGGTCAGTGGAGGTCAGCCTGGCCTGTGTCGTGGTGCGGAGTGCAGGCCGGAGTGTGGCTGGCTGGTGGTTGGGGGGTGCGGTTAGGTGTGGGTGGCTCGCTGGGTCCGTGCTGTGGGGGCTTGGGCGTGCCGCTCGGGCTGGTGGGTCGGGTAGGTCTTCGGGAAATTCCGCTGAATGATCACGCTGTCCTTGGGGCGTGCACACTGACTCTCACCCATGGACTCAATCTTCACCGGGCCTCGCAGACAGGCAGGCGTATTCGGGGTGTAGGAAAGACGTTCCTTCTCCAAGGCAGATAAACAGAAATCAGGAGTCGGACGGTGGAGGTGGCTTCCGAACGCCGTTTGAGTGGCGAACGGCTTGCACTGCAGCTCGCCTGCGCTGGCAGGGACATGAGGGTCCTGGTCGGTGCCGCCAGCAGGCATGAGCTCATACTTCAGGGTCAGGGGGGTGTCCATATCTCTGGACTGCAGGGGTCCGGGGCACCGGTAGTAATCTTGGCACTTCCAGTCTTCACGGCGCTCGGAGAAGGCCTTGAAGGGGGCACCGTCCAGCAGCACCAAGGCCTTCGCGATCACAGCCTTCCACTTCTCCTTGCGGCGCTCGAAATTCATCATGGACGGGATCGGCGTGCCGCCGCAGTGCCATTCCTCCACTGGAAGCAACAGGTTGGTGACGGACGCCATCACGGACGTGAGACCAGCTGAGATCAAGCCCCCATCCGTCAATCCAAGTGCATAGCAATACTCTGCGTCGAACCGCGACGGTAACGCAGCCCGGCCCTCATAGCCAAAAGCGTGGTCGCGTGACGGTCCGTGGGGTTGCCCTCCCTGGGGGCCTGTGCCCTGGTCCCGTGTCCTCTGGGGGTTTCGGTCCCTAGTCGTGGGTGCCGCGGCCGTGCCTTCGTCCTCTTCCGGTGCCTGTGAGGTGGCCTTTGTGGTGGCCGGGGTCGTCGCCTGGCGGTGAGGGCGTGGTGGTGCGCCGTGCGGCGGTGTCTCCTGCGGCTCCCTCTGTGGGTGTGGCCTGTTCTCCCCGTGTAGGTGTGCCCTCCATTCTCCGTGTGGTTTCCGGTGGCCGGTGGGCGTGCGCTGGTGTGATCCGCATGGCGTCCGATGTTTGCTTCGGTGGTGTATGTTGGGGTGTTTGGTGGGGCTGGGGCGGCGCTGGTCCCCCCGTCGTGGTGTGCCCTTCCTGGGTGTGGGTCGTGGTGCCTGCCGTGGTGCCCTGTTCCTCCGTGTCTTGGTCCCCGCTCCCGCCCCTTCCACGCTCTTGGGTGGTTTCCTGCCCCCATGTGGTGTCGCTTCCGGCGTCCTGTCCCTGCGAGTGTCTGCCCTCACTTGGGGCCCTTCCGTGCCGTCTTGCCCGAGTGCTCCTTGGTGCCCCTTGCCCTTCCCTTGCCCTTGTCCTGCCCCTTCCTGGTGTGGTGGTGGCGGGAGGGGCGGGGTGGAGAGGGGGCGCCAGCGGGCAAGCCCTGGGGGTGGGTGGCCTGGAGCCACTAGCGGAGGGCTCCGGGGGTGTAGGGGGGGCGGAGGCCCTGGATCGCATCGCGGAGGAGGGCCTCCCATGTCGCTTGCGGCATGATGGCCTCCGGGGCGGCCTCGTTGGGGTTCGCGGGGGTGCGGGTGCGCACATCCTCGAAGGTGTGCACCATGTGCACCCCTTCGTGCCTTCCCGCTCCTCCGGCCCACTTCACCCAGCGGCGGAGCTCCTGCAGAGCGGGGGGAGACCACCAGGCGAGGTGGACGGGGGCCCGGGGGGGGGAGGGGTCCGTGCCCGTGTTCGTGGTGCGGCGGGGGGAGGACGTGGACCTGCGGTGGTGGCGGGGCTGGCGGTGCCTGGGGGGGCGGGAGCGGGGGTGGAGGACGGGTACGGGCGGAGGGGGGAGCGGGAGGGGGAGGTGGACATGGGGCGGCGGTGGCGCGCTCGGTGGCGTCCGGGGGAGCGGGAGTGGTGGTGGCGGGGGCTGGGGGTGGTGGATGGGTACGGGTGGCGGGGGGAACGGGAAGCCCGGCGGGGCGTGTGGGGGGAGGGGGAGGTGGCATTGTCGTGGCAACCCGGTGCATGTGTCCCAGGTGGGAGGGTGTCCCCACATGTGTCCATCGGTAGGGCCACATGCCCCCTCTTTTGGGCGGCAGCTCTGGGGGCTGCTCGGGCGTGTGGAGTATCTCTCACCACAAGGGGTATTGCTCCCGCTTGTCTACGGTACGACCGCCTCACCCTTGTGGTTTGAGTTGCGGGGCCACTCTGCCTGGCAGGCGGCCCCCTCCTGGACTGTGTAGTGGCTCGCCTGTCACTGGTTGCTTCCATGGCTCCAGGTGACGTTTGCCATGGTCCCAGATGCAGCCTGGCAGGGCTCAGACCAGTGGCCTGGCCCGGTGGGTCGCCCGGGTCGCCCCGGTGTGTCCAACCCATGGGGTGTTGGTTCTTTCCTGTCCCTCGTCCGCCCTATGTGTGCGCAGTGTCCCGGGCCTCTTGGCTCCTGTTCACTGGTGTGCTGGCGCGTTTTGTTGTGTTGTGTCTGCGGTGTCCTGGGCCACTTGGCTCCTGTTCACCGGTGTGCCCGCTGGGTGTGTTGTGTTGCGTGTGTGGTGTCCTGGGCAACTTGGCTCCTGTTCGCCGATGCGCCTGCTCCGTGTGTTGCTTTGCGTGCGCAGTGTCCTGGGTCACTTGGCTCCTGCTCACCGGTGTGCCTGTTCTGTCCTTTGTTTTGTTTGTGCGGTGTCCTGGGCCACTTGGCTCCTAGTCACCGGTGTGCCCGCGCGGTTTGTTGTGTTGTGTCTGCGGTGTCCTTGGCCACTTGGCTCCTGTTCACCGGTGTGCTCGCTCGGTGTGTTGCTTTGCGTGCGCGGTGTCCCGGGCCTCTTGACTCCTGTTCACCGGTGTGCCAGGCCGTGGTGTCTCGTCCCTTTGTTGCCCTCGGTGCACGCGCGTGTGCGGTGTCCTGGCCCTCGTGGCGCCCGTTCACCGGTGTGCGCGCTGTGTGCGGTGTGCAGGTGCGATTGGTGGTTTCGTCTCTCTTCCTCCCCACCTAATTTTTGTGTTTTTTTTTTATGGAAAAAAAAAGAAAAAAAAAACAGGGGCGCGCGTACACTGCAGGCACAGGCACGGGCAGCTGGTGCGGCGGTGCAATAGTGTTGTGTCCTCTGGCGTGTGTCGTCGGTGCTGTGGCGGCAGTCGCGCCCCAGAGGTGCGGCTCGCGCGTCCTGATGTACACAGATATGGGCCAGGGTGGGTTTGGTTAGGTGTCTCTTTGCTTCTGGAGCTGGCTGGTTAGGCGGCTGTGTGGGCTGTGGGTGTGGGCTGTGGCTACGTTGTTCCCTCAGGCGGGCCTGGTTAGGAGTCAAAGGTTAGCGGTTTCGGGGTGAGGCTCGGGTTCGATTTGTGTTTGGGTTTTGGCACGTTTAGGCGGCTGCAACGGTAGGGGGCCTAGGTTCGCTGCTTTTGGGCTTAGTGGTGCCCGTTGTCGTGTGCGTTGGCGTCCTTCGGCGTCCGGTTCGTTTGGTGACTTCTGGGCGGGGCCTGGCGTCGCCCCCTGTGGTGGTGGTTTGTTGTGTAACGGGGTTAGGTGGCGGCGCCGCTGGCCGGGGGGTCAGGCGCGTCGTGTTGTGTGGCGCGCAGGGCTCCTGGGGTGCTCTGGCTGCCGCCGGTGTCGGTGCGCCGACGCTTGTGGGGTGGTGAGGGGGTGTGTGTGTGCGGGGCTGGGCAATGGGTAATGTCCCACAGGCGGATGCCGTCTCGCTGTGTCTCCTGGAGGGTCTCCTGCAGGCGCCTGAGGACATACGAGTGGTCCTAGGGCGCGGGGAGGTTGCGGGGGTGGACTCTCAGGGGGTGGAGCGCATCAGCCAGCATGGCTCCCCATGCGGCCTGCGGCATCCACCCCCCCGCCGGCTCGAGGCGGCAGTTTTCCACCAACCCCTTGCGGGCACGGTGGACCAGGCCCTCGAGGGAGGGCTCTCCCCGGGCCCACTTTTGCAGCTTCCAGAGCTGCGTGTGGGTCCAGCGCTGCCACCACAGTCCCTGGGCGGGGCCGCGGTCTTGGGCAGAGGAGTGGGCGTGGGTGGGCGTGACGGGGTCGTGGGGACCGGTGGCGCTGGCGGGCCTGGGGGCCTCCTCGTAGTCCTGTACCGTGGGGGTGCGCGGGGAGTGGGGGCGCGAGCGGATGTGGACCTGCGGGTGTGCGCGCACGGTCTCCGCCTCGAAGTTGGGTGGGGACTCGCGGCGGCGGCGGTAGCGGGGCATGCGCTGTATGTGGGCTGATATCGAGGGTTGGTAGGGGGGCGGAGACGCTGCTGGCGGACCCTGGCGTCGTTCTGGCCTGGTCAGGGGCGGTACGTGGGCCTGAGGTGCGGGCTTTGAGAGGTGGCGGGACGAGGTGCGTTGCGCTTCGGCCATTTAGGAGCGTGCAGATCTATCAGTGTACATGCAATGTAAAATGATGTTCTGTAAAAAGGGTAGCACTCACAACAGAAATGTCAAACAGAGCAGGAAAAGTAAGTGAATGTGATGGCTGCATGCCCAATTGCGGCTGCCTGCAGCCAGAAATAGCGCATGTGCGATCACGTTGTTGAATAGATCGTTGGGCACTACAGAAAGACAAGGTGAAATGTAGGAGATTTTGTGCATCGCATTGTTTAATACAGGGTATATCTATGGAGTACAAGGATCTGAGACATTCTGGATAAGTATCAGTTTGACTGGACCAGGTGTCGTACTCCAGTGTGTTTTAAGGGATGCAGACTTGAAGGTAAGATGACAGCAGAAGTCAATTTCGATAAAACGAATGTCTACTTCTTTGTGTACGGCATCAGTAGCCCAGTCGCCTAACAAAACTTACGTGTCTTTGGAGACCTTGAAGTGAGAGCGCTTTGGGACAGTGCTGTTCTAGCAAGGTGAATTTTGCCCAGCACTCTAATTGTCAATGCGAGAGAAGAACTTCAGCGAAGCACGGCCAGGAGGAGGTCGTTTGCCGCAGCGCCAGAAAGGACATCCAGCGCAGCATCGCCGCTTAGAAGCCCAGCGCCAGCAAAGGCAGCAATTGGACAAAAGCAAGGCTCACAACAGCGCTGACCAGGGCGCCTACAAGTGAGGCTGCGTTTCAGAGGTCATGTGGTATGTGTTGTGTCTGTTTGTGCGCGCCTGCACTAGTGCACAGGCGCGGACGCTTACACCAGTGGGCAGAAGAAGATGTCCTTGATTAGTGCCCTTTAGATTTTGATGAAATGCTGCAGGTTTTTTAATGGTGAAATCCCAAAGCCAAAGGAGCAAGTAGAGCAAGAACAGGATGTGGATCGAATCAATGAATAGTTTGAAATCCAGTATAACACAGAAGGGCTGCAGATAGACAAAGCAGGTAGAAATACAAACATTCAATCACAAATGGATAGTACAAAAGGTTTTATCTGAAATGTGGCCTGACTCTAGCCTCCAAGTTAGCATCAAGCATTTCATGTGCACTCTTTTGGATGAAATGGAGCTGGTTAGGAATGTGGGGCAAAGAAATTAGGCCAGACACAGATTATGACTTGGCCAAGCAACTGAATTCAGAAACAGTTAAAG
Organism: Eutreptiella sp. 'Long Island Sound 2002'; assembly: GCA_964036045.1. Classification (NCBI taxonomy): domain Eukaryota; phylum Euglenozoa; class Euglenophyceae; order Eutreptiales; family Eutreptiaceae; genus Eutreptiella; species Eutreptiella sp. 'Long Island Sound 2002'. Next base: position 136,031,604 of record OZ038380.1, on the reverse strand, counting down.
AGTAGAACCACAATAAGTGGTAGAGACAATTGAGTATAGGGGTCTTGGGGTGGGAGACCACTAGGCTTAACCTCCAAGGCCTAAAGTATGGAATGCCTATTTTTTTTCGGTATATCCTCCATGAAAGAATATACCTCCGCTCAGTTGAGTGGTAGGGGTGAATTTCATGGGGGGTTAGGGTTACAACCCTAGTTACTTTGTGAAAGTGTACTAAAAGCTTCAAAAGAGTGATAAAAATACTTACGTTAGTCTTCGCATGAACAAAAGGGCTTTAATGGGGGCTTGGCCTGGATCAAGCCCTCCAAGAAAGACATGGCAGTGTTTTTTTCTTACCCCCCCCTGGAGTACTAGTTAGCTAAGCTAGTAGGACCAAGGAAAAAGGCTCAAATATTCCCAAAATTACCTCAGAAATTGCACTCAACCTACCAAGAACATTCTCATCAGTTCATAGAAGCTTATCACACTGTAGATACCCTTGAAAAACAGTGTAATGTACCGTGAGTGATGTCCCTTTGATGGGGCATTCCTCAAAAGTCGCCAGCGTGCGATGAAAAGCTTTTGTACCAATTTCGGGGTAGTGGGGTGTAAACCCAGAACTTCCTCCCTAGAGCACATATGCTCACCCACTAGGGTACAGTCGAACGCTCTAATGCGGACGGCTATCGCTGCATAAACAGCACTCTAGTAAACGTCCTGACCAAGGGCCAGGGCGGAGCAATACTCCCAATGGAGGACACAAGTCTCCAGGAGCTGAAAAAAATAGTAAATGGAACCAACAGGGAGTGAATCCTGTGGTTTAGCGAAAGGTGTAGCGATTTAAGAAGTCAAATCGCTAAAAATTGACGAAATCACGCGAGAGGTCGTCATTTTTACACCAGAACTCGAAGTCGCAGACAACCGCAACAGAAGCAGACTTCAAATACAGGGTTGCGCAAGCGTAAACGGCTGTTGAAAAAGAAGGTTGGAGCCATAGTTTTTAAAGTTCTAAAGGAAATGTTTGCACAGTTGCATCAAAATCTTCTTAAACTTTAGGGAAAAGTATCCAAAATCAACCCACACCACAGGGCACGTGGACAACCCACCCCTCAGGTATGCCAGTGTCATTTCACACGCATGCATTGCGTTCGCGTTGGGTGCTTCGTTAAAACGTTAGGGTTGTCAACGCTGTGTTCGCTGGGGGTTCGGATGCTCCTCTCTCTTGTTCTGCGCAGGCCAAAACAGGAATGAAACGTATGCGATGCGAATTGAGCGCGCAGCGCGCACGTAGGGTTAGAATATGCGCTGTGCTCGCGATGCATGTGCCTAACTGACGCATTCACACACTGTGGCGCTTTCTCTGTACCCCAACTCACCCTTGTTCTCTCTTCACAGGTAAGAACAGAAAGGGCTTGCTCGTGTTTGCGTTGCCGTAGCACTAAAATAGGCTTGCTTAAAACGCTTAGTCTTGTTTTGCGCTGTAAAGTGCGCCACTCTCTCTCCGTTTTCTGCAGGTAACAAGACAAGGGAAGCATGCATGACACACAGTGCAATAATCGCTTAGGGTGGTTTATAATTCGCCGTAGTTTTGTTTAAGTGCGTAGGGTTGTTTTGCGCTCGTGTTTTCCTCGGCATTCACAGGATGCGTGGTGAGTAAGGTAGATGAGCCCAGGAGGAGCTCACCTTCTGGTTGAGTCGGGGTTGTGATTGGTTATGTTGGGTTAAATTAGGTAAGAACAGCAGGAAATGGGGAGATTGTGCATACCTGTGCATGCATACGACGCATCAAAGGGTAGGCCACACAAAGTGCGCACGGTATAACCCTTGTTCAGGTTACCCAGGGGCTCCACCCTACGATCTCTAAGAGAACGGGTGGAGCTTTTTAAGCTTGCTTGCTTCATAGGGGCGTTTGTGGACAGCGTATTATAGGGCAGACTGAGAAGCGTATAACACGTGGAGTCTGTCTTGGTTCCTCCGCTGCCAACGCTCCTGCACCCGCCTTTGTTCTTCAGGTGGGAAGGTAAGGGTGATTGGTGCAGTCCCTCTTTTACAGCGCTAAAATATGCTGCACGGATCACAAAAACAAATAACTGCAACTCAATTAGGAGTGGTGAGTTCAGTCCGACTTCATCGCCTTCCACGCTTTGCACGCATGCTGAGCACTCCCTCCCTCCAAGCCCTGACAAGGAAACGCGTAGTGGCGTCCTCGTTAGGCCACAGCCGCCTAGTAGCGCTGTGTTCTCTTGCTTTCCCACAGGGGGGTCACTAGGACCCGTGACTCCTTCAACAGCATCACCAAGTAGCGTGTGTAGGTGTTAGGGTCAGCAGGCCTGGCAGGAGTAGAGTGCAAGTGATGAGTGCTCACCCTGCCTTGGAAGGCTGGTACTGGCGTTAGTGAGTGTAGTGTAGTGGTGTCTCCTGTCCCGCGTGCTTTTCCAGGTGGGCAGGGGAATGCGTCAGCTTTTGGCCTTTATCACAAATTGGCGTTTTGTATGCCCTTAGCTCGAGTAGGTAGGGCTTTTGCCGTCTTCCCCCAAGGATAGGCGCCAGCACAGAAATTGGGCGCCATAGGAGTGGTAATAGTAAATGACTAGGACCTTCTTTCCGACATCAGCAAAGCCCGTTCAGTCGGGAGCAACGCCTGGGAGAGAAGTGAGACACACACAGACCTATGCAGCACACTTAGGGGTAAGCCAAACCCTGTAAGGAAGGGTGGAACCCCATGGGTCTGGACCAATCAGAGGTTCTAACTGTGGGCTCGCCTTTCCCCAAGGAGGGAAGGCACACCTTGCCTCATAACACCTTGCTTGTCATTCCCCCCTGGTGTAGTAAGCCACTGTTCTTCGTTGGCACCCCAAGGTCATTACATCAGGGCAGTCCCTATGCAACACATGGTCAACAAGGCTGGGTGGCTGCAAACCTGATAAGCGGCCGCCTGGTCCACACTGGAAACCATAGGCATGGGACTGCAGGGCACAGACAGGGTCACTGCAGTGCTCAGTAAGCAGTGGTCTGTGAATAACTAATGGCCTTTGGCCAGGGGGGGGCTGTCACGGGGGGCTATCGGTCCTGTCCTGCGATGCAATGCGGGGCAACTGTGACAACTTCTCTTACAGCCTTACACAGGCACGTCTGCACAAGAGTGCTCACTGCACCTGTAAGGTTAGAACACTGTCAGTAGACTGACACAGCGATATTAGTTTTTCTTTTTACGCTTGGCCCTCGTTGTTCTCAACGAGGTAGGAGCGGAAGTCGGGTTGATACTCCCATCTGGTTGTATGGGGGCTGAGATAGGTTCCCAGGTTGCCTCAGATAACCCATAGCCATCCGACAGGGTTAAGAATTTCCAGCCCTGTTTATACTCGTGGCGAGCAATACCTGCAACCACGTAGTAACCATCGACTGCCATCTCATCGGCAATCAGCTCTTTGAGTTTGTCTGCCTTCTCTGGACTGGCAGCTTTCTCTAGGTCTAGACGCTCGACCTCACTGTCCCTGAGGCTCCACTCATCCCAGCACAAATCGTCAGGGGAGTGATAGTGCCTCAACTGTTTAGATGCACACAGCAGTTCACCACCTAGACATGGACTGCACCTGACATGGATCCTGGATCCATCTATCCTGATGATACGACAGGGTCCAAAAAAAGGGTCCTGTAGGCAGTTACGTGGGCAGGGGGGTAGGCGTGAATGGTGAACCAAAACAAGGTCACCAACCTTGAAGCTGCCAGGTCGCCGTAGGCGGTTCCGTCGGCTCAGTTCACGGTCACGATTGTGTCTCAGGTTAGTCCCAGCCTGGTTAGCCAGAGACTGCTTGTGTTCCAACCAATCTCCCACAGGGCTCTTGAAGTCCTCAGGAAAGGGGGTTTTGAAGAACCAAGCAGGGCTTGCTCCATGGAACAGTTCCTGGGGGGTGAAACCCGTAGAAGAGCTCCGCTATGAGTTCATGGTCAGCACTGCCCAGGGCACTAGGCGTACCCAGTCCTTGGTACGCTCCTGTTTCATAAGGATTCTTAGGTTTTGCTCCACCACACGGTTCTGTCTCTCACAGAGAGGGTTGGACGTGTGGGTATAGGGGACACTTGTGGTTACCTCTACGTTGAGGGCATTTAGCACTCGTTTGTACCACCCAGTGTTGCTGCAGATGCGTACATCCTCATCAGAGTGCACCTGTTTAGGTGCTCCATAGGGTTCGAACCATTGTTCGACCAATATTTTCACAGTCTGCTCACCTGTGATTTTCTTTTTGCAAGGGAACACACGGGTGAAGCGAGATAGGCCACAGGTGACCACTAGGCAACTATCATAGCCTCCAAAGCGTGGTAAACCGCGGGTTAAATCCACATAGAGAAAAGTGTTAGCACAATAGGGTATGGGTAAGCTGGAAATCACGCCCGTATCCCTACTGTCGCTCTGCTTGCATGCAGGACAGCCACAAGCATGCACAATGGTCTGCATACGAGACCTCAGTCCAGTCAGGGTTAGACTAGAGTAGAAACACTCACGGAAGAAGTCCACTGAGCGATTAGCGCCAGTGTGACCGGAACTGAGATGGGACCACTGTAGGCACCCTTCCAGTCGTGCCTCAGGCACAACAATTCGGTCCTCGTAGAAGAGGTACTGAATGTTTTTCTACCACTGGTGCCCGTCAATGACACGGGGTTTGAGACCAGTGCTGAGGGTTTGCAGAATTTTGTTATACTCTGACTGATAGTCGGTTAGACTCCAACCCCCGAGGATTCCAGCAGTGCACATGGACAGGTCAAGCTGGACATCCATACGCTGGAAAGCCTCTTTGGCGAGCGCCTCATGAGCTCTCACCTATAGGCGCATCGAAGTTATTGCGCGATATATAGTCAGACAGTTCATTTTTTATACCGGGGATATACCTCAACTGGCTCAGGTAAGTCCACCACAGCTTTAGTTTTGCTTTCTCTGGTGGTGGGTCATCGCGAATCTGCAGGTCCTGTAGGGGTTGCATCTTAGACGCGGCTGGTTTCCACCAGCCATACCCCACGTCGAAACCCAAATATTCCATCTCCTCTTTCATAAACTCACATTTTTCGAGTTTGATTCGGAGATGGTTTTCTTGACAAACAATAAAAAATTCACAGAAAAGAAGGGCATGGTCCTCTTGGGTATTAGTACTCAAACTCACGTCGTCGATGTGGGCCTCCATTTCTGCACCCTGAGAAATCAACTCCTGTACTAGAGGAATGCGCCTCAGTATGTACAAAGTTTTGTTCATTAGCTCCTGGAAGAGCGCTGGGGGATTAGCCACCCCAAAAGGCATGACCTTCCACTTAAAGACACGACCCTTAGGGGTTATAAAAGCCAGCAGCTCCTGAGCTGCGGCGGTTAGGTCCACCTTCCAGAAACCAGAGCGCTTGTCCATTTTGGTCTTGTACCTGCATTTGGCAATACGCTCCAGGGTATATTTCATGTTAGGAATACTCCCTGAGTGGTTCTGGGCTTTCTTGTTGACCTCACCATAGTCAACAACCAGTCGTAGGGCAGTCGACCCTGGTTTAGCAAACAGGAAACAGGGACTGCAGTGATGGGGGTAGTCCCCCTTCTTATATTCTTCAACGAGGCCAGCGTCAATACATTCCTGGATCTGGCGCTCGATTTCTTCAACCTGTTCCTGTGGAGCGGGATAGGGACGACGCCTCACTCGCGTCTTTTCAAATTCAGGTTTCAGTTTCAGGTCCATCTGGACCAGTTTTTTACAAGAGAGGGGGGGCGGTAAGGCGCCGAAGACCTCCTCATAGGTTAGCACATTTTCTTCAGTCGGGGGTCAAGGTTAAGACTCTCCAGTTTCTGCAGGAAATCCTCCCCCGCATGGAGCTTGCTCTTTCCATGTTCTTTCTTTTTCTTCCGATCAGCAGTTTCGGCAGGTACAGAACCATCGTCCCGCTCAGGGGAACATTGCTGCCCATAGTGGAAAGAATACACTAGCGGTATCTCAGGATCAGGCAGCGTATAGGAGTCATCGTCCTCCTCAGACCAGATGGAGGATTTCAAAGTCTGTCTGAGGTATTGTAGCCGCTCTTGGCACTCAATACCTTCGGCCTTCAGGTACAACAGCAGTCGGAGTTCCTGAGTGTCATGCTCAGACAGTGGCATGTTATTAGAAGCAGGCCGCACTAGGGCATCAGGACTCCGGGCCTCGGGTTCACCTGTGTGTATAGGCTGCACGTGTAGCACTGGCTTCCCAACAGGGGAAGCAGGTTCTGAGGTTGACTCTAGATGGACCTCCTCCAGCAACAGCTGGGCTAGGAAGGCACTATGTTTTAGGTCAACACAGCTGGGATCTACAGGAGGGATAGTGCTGGCGATCTCAGACAGTTGGTCGTCAGCATCCTCCTTAACAGCTGCAGGTTCCAGATAGCGATCGGGAGATTCACACCCTGTAAGTGAGGCAGATAGGTGCTCAGGAGATCGATTTTTGAGATCCAAAAGGGTCAGGCCACGATTTTCGGCCATGACCTCTTTCAGTAGCACGTGGTCTAGGTCACACAGAGGTACAGGACTGAGAGATCCATCAACGATTGATAAGAAACTGGACCACTCAGGGGCCTGCATAGCTTTGTCTGGTTCCTCAGGCACATAGATGGGACCGTCAGGGGGTGGCCCTCTTCCCACGGTCATTCAATCTAGCATACGGCGCCAGTAAGCGTGTTCACCAGAGCAGCCCCAGTCAGGGGTGCACATGACAACCCTTTCTCCCTCATAAGCGATTTTGGTTAGAACCTTCGCGAGCAGGGAGAAGGGAGGGTTAGCATACGCTAGGCCCATTGCTGTCCAGAAGAAACGAAAAGCGCTGTTTCATTGTTTCCAGCAGTACAACTGCATGATGTGCTGTTGTTGGCTCGCAAACAATTCCAACTGGATCTCATCCAGGTTAGCATGAAGCGCCGCCAGTCCATTTCCAAGAACGTGATGGGCCAATTGGTAGTTTTCAGTACGACAGTTAGTCTTGGATGCGTAGCGCAGCCCAGACTCTTTCCGTCCTGACAGCTCCAAAGGTACGGAGAAGAGACCACTGCCAAAGTCGCAGTGCAAAGAATAGGGGCGCTGGAGAGACAGCATTTTTACCTGGGGGTTTTTTCGTAGGAAGTCGGTACCAATGACGAAGTCAAAGGCGTCGGTGTCCAGCAATCTGCAGTGTTGGGTCACAGTTTCGTCGCCCAGGCATATGGTCACATCAACCCCCCCCAAGGAATGGATGGTACGCCCATCCCCTACTCTTATGCCACGGTCTTAGTTTTCTTGGATGTTTTTAGCAGGCGCCGAGCCACTATGGAAAGTGTTGCACCGGTGTCAAGCACCGCTCGAAAAGCTTGATCCCGATTTTCACGAGGATCCAGAAAACCAAGTCCTCCTCTTCAAAACTGCCCCCCTACTCCTCATCAGGGAACTTGACATCAACCCTTGCAGCCATGAGGGACTTGGCCATCCAGGCGAGTCGCCTCTTGTTGGAGTTTTTCCCCTCAGGGGAAGCGTTATCCCCCTGTCGGCGCTTCTTGGGGTCACCTGCGGCAGGAGGGGGGGTTGCAACGGGCGCTGATGACCGCCTCTGGGGGTTAGGGGGTCCACCTTTGCCACCCCTCTTGCCACCTCTTTTACCTCCTTTATCCCCATTCTGGGGGGTTCTGGTGGGTGTTTGGGTCTTCTGGCGTGCAGCCTCCTGCTGCTTGAGTTTGTCACTCTCGCGTTTCTTTATGTGACATTCGTCTTCGTAGTGACGACGTTTGCCACAATAGCCACAGGTGATGGTACACCTGAAATGATCCTGATTGGTCACAGGTTTTCCTTCCTTGGAATGCTGCGGTCGTTTCATCTGCAGCATACAGCTACTGCGGTGGTCGCAGTCAGGGGCATGACAAGGTCCCCCCTTGTCATTGACAGGCTTACAGTAAAACAGAGGGGGTGTACCTGCATCAGGTTTAACCTCATTCATGGCTCGTAGGTTACCCCTTCCTTCACCACCTCCCTGGCTGGCGTTAGTGGGATTCTTAGGCCCTTTCCCTTCGACACGTTCGGGGGTAGGGGTACCACCTCGACCCAAGTGCTTCTTGAGGAATTTCCCCATGTGGGAGTCATTCTCCCTCTCAAGAGCTAGCTCAATTAGCAGGTCCACCAGTTCGTCGTACGAGTGGGTCCGGCTTTTCCTCTTAGAGGTAGCGCGGCAGTCATCCCACATACGTTGGGGGATCTTACTCATGAGCAACAGGTGAAGCTCAGTGGCTCCATAGGAGCCCATGTTCACCCGTGAAAACAGATACTCTAGGTCGCACACGTATTCAGAGCCTTGCGCAGCGGAAGGAAACTCAGGGAGCATAGGTAGCTCCTCTATCTGTGTGCACACATTGAGGTCAGTCTCATAGACTGGGAATGTTTTCTCCAGTCTTTGGAGTACCTCTACCCAGGTTGAACAGGTTTTCACAATCTGTTTCACCTGTTTTTGCAGAAATTTATTTTTGCAGGAGCGTTACAGCAGGGAGCATTTGGTGGCCACATCCACATGGGATTGGCCAGTAAGCAAAAGAAACTCAGCAAATTCTTCTGCCCATTCGGGCAGATTTTGTGGGTCAAACTCCGGCAGTTCTAGCTGGATGTTCGCCTTGGCAGTAGGTCTGCCCATCTTCCCACCCCCCGGGGTTAGGCCAGAGGGAGAACGAGATACGCCGGCAAGAGGTGGCAGAGCTGACAGCCCCCTTTTCTCAGTCTCCATCACCGGCACCTCCTGTAGTTCAGCAATTGGGACTGTCCTGGCGCGAGGATGAAAAGGGCTGGGGCAAGTGACCTTGAGTAGCAACCCCGACACCCTTGATCCTTTGAGATCATCAGCCAACGTGCTGAATCCGGGTCAAGGTGAGAGTAGCGCTGGCTTGGGTAAGGGTTCAGTGAAACCCAATTTAGCCCTGACAGCTTCTGACATAGCTGTCACATCTGGGTCTTCTGATCCAGATAGAAGTTTGGCCAAAAGTTCGGCCGTACGATCCACAGCCCCGTGGGTGGGCTCTGGGCGAAGAGGATCCAGACTCTTCTCAGGAGCCATTGAAGTTATCGGCAGGTCTGGATGCCATGCTCTCGGGTGCTCGTGTACTCTTGGTCGTCTCAGTAGTGATACTGTGTCTGCCATGTCTGTAGATGGCCCAGAATAAGGGAAGGAGCCCATCTCAGTTTCGGGCGGCAACCTGAGGGCATCAGGAGGTCTTTCTGGATCTTCTCCTACGGTGGACTTGTGGTACTCTTCGTTGAGCATGAACTCAGGCATCCTCCTTCGTAGGTCCTCCCGTTCTTCAGGAGCACCTCGAAGTACGTTAGAGGACGAGGCCGGACAGGCTGACCGGGCGATGGAGGCTTCGACACGACTGCGGAGCCTTTGCAGGCTGTCTTCACCATGGGCCGCTAAGGTTTCCATGGTTAATGGGGTTGTTCTCGGCCGATTTAGTTTCGCCCTTCTGTGCTCTGGATCTTCCTGAGACCCATATGCTGCTCTGAGTGGCGGTTCACTCCTTGGGTGGGCTACACTGCCAAGTTGTACTTGTACACTTCTGATCGGCCAGGTTCGGGAGGACAGTTGCATGGACATGTTCAATGTGCTTTTCAGTGTGCTTTTCTTGTGCTTCTGCTCAGAGTTGGTTCGAAAGGTTCTCAGGGTTTACGTCTGCTACCAGAAGAATGTCCCTGATTAGTGCCCTATAGATTTTGATGAAACCCTGCAGGTTTTTGATGGTGAAATCCCAAAACCAAAGGAGCAAGTAGAGCAAGAACAGGATGTGGATCCAATCAATGAATAGTTTGAAATCCAGTATAACACAGAAGGGCTGCAGAAAGACAAAGCAGGTATACATACAAACATTGAATCACAAATGGATTATCTGAAACGTGGCCTGACTGTAGCCTCCAAGTTAGCATCAAGCACTTCATGTGCACTCTTTTGGATGAAATGGAGCTGGTTAGGAATGTGGGGCAAAGGAGTTAGGCCAGATACAGATTATGACTTGGCCAAGCAACTGAATTCAGAAACAGTTAAGAAGTAGAACCACAATAAGTGGTAGAGACAATTGAGTATAGGGGCCTTGGGGTGGGAGACCACTAGGCTCAACTTCCAAGGCCTAAAGCATGAAATGCCTATTTTTGTTTCGGTATATCCTCCATGAAGGAAGATATCTCCGCTCAGTTGAGTGGTAGGGGTGAACTTCATGGGGAGCCAGGGTTACAACCCTAGTTACTTTGAGAAGGTGTACTAAAAGCTTCAAAAGAGTGATAAAAATACTTACGTTAGTCTTAGCATCCCCAAGAGGGTTTCAAGGGGGGCTTGGCCTGGATCAAGCCCTCAAAAAAGACGTGGCAGTGACTATTTCTTACTGACAGCGTCGCAGTTTCCCACTGTGTAACCTGTCTTCAGAGTCCGTTTCCTCACTGTCTGTCATATTCTCTACCACAGCCACTTGTGAGACCATCTTAGCGCTCATTGGCGCGTTCGTGCTCATGTTCATGCGGCCGGCATCAGTGGACAGCCACGCCTATGGCAGTATTTCGCTGCAAGACTTTGTTTCAGACTCTGTCCATTCCGGAGCATTTTTTTACAATAGTGGGTCTGCATCCGCCTTGGGTTTGTGTTATCACTTGCAAGTAGCCTAGTGCATGCGGCAGAGGCTTGTTGGGGGGTGTGACGGGTGCATGCCCAGGCTGAAATCGAGATGCCTGTAGCTTAGGATGTGTCCCGCTCGTGCAGAAATACAGCATTTTCCAATCATGAAAAGTGCTGTCTTACATTGAAAATTCTGTTTGCCTGGACATGGAGGATTGTGACAATTTCAGACAGACGATTCAGACTTAGAGACCTGTGACAGATTTGGATTTCTGCCATTGCTTCATTAGTTGGTACATCTGCAAATTGTTCAACAAGAGTCCAGACCAATACCCCGTAGGGTATATACTAGCGGGCAATCAAAAAGCGAGACAATACATGTTGCAGTCATCGCACAAGTGTTCATCCCATACACCGTGCCGAGGGACAGCAGCTGTTCACTAGGGGCAATATCATCTCCGAGAAATTAGATCCTTCCGTTGGGACCAGATCTGAAGGGGGCAGAGGTAAGGGACGGGCCCCAGGAAGAGGAAAGGGCCCTAGAAAAACAGCTTTGCTCCCCTATGCTGTGGGTGTGGGGATAGAAAAGCGGCAGCACTGGTTGCATGCCAATAATGAGTGAAAGAACTGTCACCCGGAATTCCCGGGAACGGGGATGACGCCGCGGTACTGAGAAGGGAGGTCGTCATTGGAAGATTGAGGTCGTGCAGGGGGCGGCAGTCATGCACACTCCTACTCATGAATACCGGACAAGCTAGCGCATGAGCAGGGCAAGAGTACAATCGGGTAGCAAGGACGGCTGGTTGCAAGGCAGTTGCTCGTAACTGCGGGTCGGGATACAACACACTTGCTGTTTCGAGTTCCGGCAAAACTGGCGCAGCTGGGCTTTGAAACCTGGTGGTTTTGAAAAACCTATTCGGAAAGAATCTATTCTCCAAAAATGCTAGTTCTTCCGATTGATGAATTCCAAAGTAACCGGTTTTTCCGACGATTTGCCCCTCAGTACCCAATTTTTTGCAATCCATGAAAAACAGAGAATACTGGCCACGGCACAAAGGTGAAAGGTATGCTTGAAGATGTATCGTGTCCGTGACGATTGGCTATGGCCACCAAATGCTCTTTATGATGCAAAAGGTGGACACAATGCATGGCTTTGAAGGATTCTTAAACGATTGCAACCGCTGTGATTATTTGGTTATAATTCGTTCTCCAAAGGACCCATTGTGCCAATTGTTTCAAAGAGAATCCCGCATTTTTTCCTGTGACCGGTTATTGCGATTCATTGCTAAAACCAGTTCCTAACTCTGCGCGCCGCTGCAAGGACAATGGACTATTTGGTAGATGTAGAGCAAAGATTGCATGGCAGCTGCTGTGGCCTGCGTATTGAGGCACTGCCGTCTTTAGACGGCACTAAAGAAGCCAAACTTGGGGTTCTGCAGGACAACGGTCTGTTATGCATGCATTTGGAAGGCAGTGACCCAACACACTTGCATTGTTGGAACACCCCCAAGGCTATTTGAAGTCTCAGAGCAACAACCAAACACTCCATCGAAGTAGCCTTACAACAGCAAGCCACCGCCTCTGTATCAATGGGAGACACAGGCGTACAACCTCTGGTGCTAGGACAAAAGACGCTGATGCCTCCAAGATGCGGCAATGTTAGATCACGCCCAAACGCAGGTCGGCACAGAGACGAGAACCCATTTGGGGGGAAATCAACCGCTACTGCCGAGGAGTAACAAAGGGCAGCGTATCAGAGCACTACGTTTTTCAAGGTGCTTTGAGGCAGCAAGGCAAGGGGCTGTGTAGTGCGAGGGCCACCTGTAGGCATCAAGGTCGCCTGCATATTCAGAGTCTCAAATGAATCCTCTGTGCTAAAAGCGGGACATAGTTGACCGCAAACATTCACTTGCGGGTCTGACAAAAGCAAACAGAATAGGCTAGCACATAATACGAACAGGCTCCAGTAATCAGGTATTGCAAGGCTCATAAATGTTGGATGCACATAGTAGCACACTTAAGCATATCACCCCAACTATTGCCAAGTGTGCTTACATCAATGCACATTCAAAAGCAACGCTTCATAGTGTTGAAAACGATATGTATCGCTGTCACGGAGCACCGGCATCTGTTCAATGACGTAAAAGGACACATACATAACCACGGAATGGCCGTTCCTTTGCGTATCTATAACCCTGATCTCTTCACAAAAAGGCGTTAAGAATAAAAGTAGAATACCTATTAGCAGAGTAGCCGGTGTCCAAATAGGTGATGCTGAGAAGGCAATCATGGTGCAATGACGCAAGAACCTGTTATGTTTGGTTCAGTGCGGTAGGGGAATGTTGGATACAAACACAATGCAACCACATAAATGTTAGAGCAAACAATTAGGTCCATGAAAATTAGTCACTCCGGCGTCGTAGTTAATAGGTGTGCATTGCTCATGGCTACATTTTGGGAAGATGCGGAGTTTTCGGTGTGAGGGGAGAGACGCTTATGTTTGTTGTCATGTATTTTGCGCCGAATACAAAAAAGATTCAACTAGCCTTGCCAGGGGCACTTTGAAAGCCCAGTGAGCTCATCTTCTATCTTGACTAGTGTTTCGAATTCGATAAACCGTTTTTGACGACTGTATCTACGGAAACAACCCTTTTTTCCACTTGACGGTTTTCCGAAAATAGCGGTTAATTGCCCCTCTGTACCCATTGTTTTGCAGTCCATGAAAGTGCCAGACCATAATACTTGTGGTTCAAAGGTCAGAAGTATGTGTGAAGGTATCTTTCAGAATCAAGCATCGTTTGTGGCGACCAAAGCCTCTGTATAATGCAACAAATGACCACAATCTGTTTTTGAAGGCAACCCCGCAGGATGGCAACAGTGCTGATTACGTGCTTTAAATTAGTTTTCGAAATGAACGATTGTCTGTTTCTGCGCATTATTTCGAACAAAACATCCGATTATTGCTGACAAAACATTTTTGTGATTAATTGATAAAACAGGTTGTAAATGTTATATCAGGTACCTCAATGGCGAAGAATAGACAGCCTGACATCTATATGTTGTGCCTTATGTGGAACATTTTTTGTGCCCTCATGTCCCAAGTGGTACTATTGTTTTGCTGGTTTTATCGCAATTCTCCAGTGAGGAAACAAGGGCTCCTTTGGCAAATTTCCGTTTTCAGGCATTCAGGTACGAGGAGAAAGGCAGAATCATTGACCGCCAGGTGATGCTAGACTGCATGATCTGTTTCAGATTGCTCTTTCTAAGAGTAAGCCACAATGGTGGAGAAGCAAATAAACACAGGTACACCTGAGGGTGGCAAAAAAGAATTTGTGATAGGGACAATGTTTTTCCAAGATTTCGCTGGAAAACACGGTCAACAACGGACGCAAGTCCGATGCTTAGGTGTGCGGTCTTGAGCATCTTGTTGCTCGATTCGCTGAACACGGGCGTCCTTGACAATTTTACACATGCACTGGGGTACGAGCTGGAATGCGGAATCATTGACCTACATGTGATGATACATTGGGTGTGTAAGTGCTGTCCCGGGTGAATGAAGGTGCTGGAGGGCTCGGGGTGGGCTAGGCTCGGGTAGCAGCCTTCCAGGGATGCGACCTGGATGTTGGTTCCGGTGACCGAGGGGACCCCCTGGGAGGAGAGGGCAGCGAGAACACTCGGCAAGTCCATGCTCATAGGACCCAAAAAAAAATCCCAGTCTATGTAGAACATTAAGACGGATGCACATGAATGCATCTGAGTGTCTGAATCTATCTGAAAAGATTTATCTAAATCCAATTCGGAAAAACGTATGGCCGATTTGGGTCACGCACGCGCACCAGCGGTAAATGGCGATTTGGGATAAATCATCGGAACACGGTGGATTTTCAATGAACGGACACCGGCCATGAATACGGCACATGAGAACTATATAGGCAATGGTCTGGGGGTCGGTGGTAACGCCGAAGTATGTAAAATGGCCAAACTGTAGCCAATCTCGGGCAGATCTGTGAAAATCTGAGCAGATGGGCGGTTAGCCGCACTTACACTCCCGCTCCAAAAAGACACTGGGGTGTGTCCCCAGGTCACCGAGAATGTAGTGCGGGTAAGTTCTGGGAAAAAAATAGGACTGTACTCTCCATGAGGCACAATCTGCTCAATCTGATCCGATTTGGGCTGAAAATGCACCAAATTGGGATGAATGAACCTGGAATGAAGCAGAACGAGGAGTGATAAACAGTGCAACGGACAGGAAAACATACCGTTAAGTGCTACGGAGCACGTAAACGTATCTGTAAGCGATAACAAACCATGCTTTGGTTGAGAATGAGGTAGATTATTGGAAGATTGAATGGGGGAATCACCAAAATGAAGTGAACTATCTGACGCTCTGAGCAGCTTTGCTCTCGCAGGCATGCAATGGCGTCCTCCACGTACTCTACATTGTGTTAGTTCGCTTTTCTTGTTCTGAAAAGTACAGCATGTGCTACAGATCTGACGCTTCTGACGGATTTTCACAAGAATCAACAAGGTTGAGTCCCAATTTGCACTGGGATGGAAGGTATGAAGCAGTTGCGGAGAGGGGAGACAAGGAGAAATGTAGTCGACAGGGTCCTCCGTGGGAAATTCCTAATTTCAGGTTGACAGACTACAATAAAATCTTCTCCTGAATTTTTCCGATATCACTGATTTCTGCCCACATATCAGGTATCACTCGATCCGCAATTTCCTGGCACACACGCTGATCACAATCTCAACAACAGCTGTCCCAAAAATCCATCATGGGCAAAGATCGCACCGTGCCAAAAGCCGCAGATCCGAGCAAGTCCGTCGCAAATCGCGTGGCGCAACTCGAGAAAAGCGACCAACAGCTGAGACTTCACAGACGCATCGCGGCTCTTCGGGAAAGCAGAACAGATGAAAAAGGAAAGGAGAATGATCGACAACCCCAGACTCCGAAATCAAATCAGAAAACAAACGCCGAGAAAAACACTCCAGACGCAATTCCAAGCCAGAATGCGAGTTCAAGCCCAAACGGCAAATCCAAGCGCCACAAGACAAAATGGATTCAAAAAACCACCCCGCAACCAAACCGTGAAACGAAAGAGGCTTTCAACGACGACATCTTCATCAACACCCAACTTCATTACAATGAAAAGCCAACGGTGGATTTTGCCAAATTTTCAGAAAAGCGCAACAAGAGTTTCACTTTCATCCCTATGGAAGACTTGGAAACCCACCAAACCACCAACATTTTTGTGAACGACCCCAACGGCAACTCTCCATCCCAACTCCACCAAGACCTTCCAGATGAAAAAATTCCGGAAGTCTACCAATTCCAATCTCAAGACAACCGTGTATACTCCGACTAGATTACCATGTTACCAACCGAGGACATCATCGCCCAATTTCCCAAACAACCTCATGAAATACATTTTTGGGGGGCACCGACTACCAACACTATTTCAACGAGAAGTACGAGTATTCCGCCCCGTACCCAACGGAAGACCATGCACGAGCCATTAAAAATGCAAAATTGGTCACTCCCCAAAATATCACGACCCTCAACATCATGGCCAACCTTTACGAGTCCCAAACAAGAACTTTCATCTTCTCTCCCACCACAAATTACGACTTCAACAAGGACGCCTCGCACAACACATCCGCACACGTGTCCATGTTGCTCAATGCTTTAGCGTCGCTTGTGCGTGCTAAAATACATGTAAGGGGTACGCTGATTCTTTTAGTGTCAGACCCGAGAGTGTGTGAAGCCACGACCGGGATTTGGGATTACTCTCAAGCCTACGCCAAAGCAAGGAGGTTTATGGTTGACCAAAAAATCTCCCAAAACTTTGTTCCGTTGAATATGGTCCTCAAGAATGATCAAAGACGTTTTGACACTTGCTCCGCCCCACACCCGGAGGGATATATTATGATTACTTTGGACAACCTCTCCGAGTTCCAATATACACCGCCCAAATTCTCTCCTATTTCGCCAGGCCATGACCTAGCACAAGCCAAGGCTTTTATCTCTCCGCAACAAGAAGCCCGTCACACACCACCAATCACCGATTATGTCAGAATTGACATTTCGCGAGACCTCGAAGTCCTCACCGAGGAAGATGCTTTCCAAATTTTCAATGAATTAATCAAACCCGACCTCCAAGATGCCTCATCCATTACCTCCACCAATTGCGCACACTACCGCGGTGAAATAAAAAAAAGTGGCTCGCCCATTGGCAGCACCCATGCTCGTTTCGACATCGAAACCAACTCAGCCCTCTCCTCCCAAATTGCCACAACCGTTCAATCCCATTACCCACTAGACAGGAATCCACTCATTATGGCTTTCCCCTACAACCTCTCCGCCCATGAAGACACTTTCATGATCTCCGCCTCAAAAAGCTCCGCGAAAAACGGAGTCAAGCTTGAGCCCACGGAGCTTCTAAATCGAGTCGCCTCTCTTAAAAAAATGAATTCGATTCTGCAATTCGCAATTCTACGCACCAAGTACTCGGTATTGGTGCATCTGGATGTCCACTCCATTCCAAGCAACACCGAAACACGAGTTTCAAAACTCAAATGGATGAACGAACAATGCAAGAAAGCCGGCCTCACTTTTTTCAATCACGATAACACATATGCAGTTTTGTCCGACGCTCCACTAAGCTACCGTGCTAAACCCTCCTACACACCGACCGACGCCAAATCGGTGGTCTTTTTTGCTCCACGCTCCATAAGTTTTAGAGACATCAACATAGCAACTTCACTTTTTGGTGCCTTCACCTCCATCCAACCGCTGGAATCCAACCCAAGTGCCAAATCACACCAATATTTTGAAGCGCTCTTCCAAAACTTGGGATCCAGTATCCTAGCACACCAAGAAAAAGTTCAAGGTATCACTTTTACATCCGGTTCGCCCAACCTCTTGAAAAAACAAAACATCATTGATTCAATTGTGAAAGACAATGCCACTTCCAAATGGGAAGCCACACTCTTGGCCGCCATACAATTTGGCTCCGAGAAACAATTGCGATCCATCAATGAGCGATTGATCGTGGCCAAGCCCCAATGACTCCCAACCCACCCACACTCTTCCTTTCATTCAGTTCTCTATGTCTTCACTAAGTCACTACTCAGAGATGCGGATTCCCTCCGTCCTCACTCCTCTCAATACCAACGGTATGATCTGTTTATCATGCTGCCGTTTCTCGAAGCGATTACATCTAACCATCCGCGATGCATCACCTCGCAAGATATAGTGCCACGCATCGAAAACAATGCAAACACACTGGAACGTACACTTTCCTCACAATGCTCCCCGGAAGCCGTGTGGATTTCGTTCACTCATCTTCGGGGTGTCAAGATTTTGATTAATCCAAGCCACGATCGGGTACTCGTTTGCACGCCTAGTGTCACTCTGCCCTATCAGTCGCCAGCAAGTGGCCTGACTGATCTCTGTCATGACCGGGTGAAGAGTTTATCTTTTTGCAAGTGCTTCCTTCTTGACCCATTCGGGCCACGACTGCCAAAGCGGCCTCACGCTAGACTCGAGGACTCGTCAAGATCAAGGAATGTCTCGGAAGTGGTCAGTGTTAGACACGTGGTCCCATCTCTCTCATCATCATGACGCCGTCAATTGATATCCCCCTCCCACCGGGAGTCCCCCAACCACCAAGTTACGATACCAACATTCACAAAACACCCAAACCTACCACACCAACAGACAACTTAAGCCACTCTAAAACACGTTTAACACTCACTACTCACAACACTGCCAAAAACATTGACAACCTAGACGCCATTATACTACGACACCAACAACAAGGAACCGACATACTTTGTTTACAGGAAATACCTACCGCCCCCTCCTTACATTCACTTATAAACCTACACACTTTCACAAACATATCTTCTGACAAATCCAACGGCACAGCGATTATCATTCACTCTTCCCTATCTCCTTTTGTCACGCAAATCAAACACGACAAGGTCAACGGATGCCTCATTGCCATCGACCTTACTATACCAGGCTACCACACACTCCGTATCATTAACGTGTACAAATCACATCACGCTCATCTCCGACACAGGTTAGAGAAAACAATCTCCGCCCTCCAACAAGACCAACCGTGCCGAATTATGCTCGGCGACTTCAACACATATCTCCAACATTCTCTAGACACGGCCAATATCCAACATAATAAATACTGGCCTTGGCTCCACGACAAGGTACACCCCACCAATCCCACCACCACACCAACTCTCATTGACCTGTATCTTAAGGACCACCCAGAGACAAAACAGTGGACGCGCCCTGCAAACAAAAGGCTCCCGTCTCACACACGCATCGACTTGATTCTCTCCTCTCCTTCTTCCAACGCCGTTTTCAAACCTTTCAACACCTTCATTGATATTCACAACGACATCTCTGACCACCGACCCGTATCCACTTCCATAGCCATCCCTACCAACCCGATTAACATATACAACATCCCACACAATTCCATTCACTACCGCCCCCTGAGCAAAGAAGAAAAGTCACACTTTACGTCCCTCAGTAAACCTCTTAACGACTGGCTCTCCAAATACCACGACACTCTCTTCCGACAGCCCGTTGAACAACTTATTCCTCTGACTGACTTCCTCTTCACCCAACTAGTCACAACCTACAAAAACGTCACTCATCAAGCACACGAACACAAACCAACCAGCGTGGAGAAACAATTCCTTGACGCTGTAAACAACTTACCTTCTACTACCTCCAGTGCACACAAAACAAAAAAACTTCAAACACTACTCAATGACTGGACCTCAAAGAAACAAGCACAAGCGCACAAGAAACTCCACCACTCCCTTATTTCTCACAAACGCATAAAAAAGACAAAGAACAACATTCTCAACCCCAGAAACACCACTCCCATCTCTCTCCATGATTAAACTGGTCAACTCACCACCGACCCTTACGAAATGTGCAAATCTATGGGACACGCTCTCTCTTCCCTGGGAGGCCCCCCAGATTTCGACACAGACCCAGCCTTCATCGACACACTCATGACTAACTCCCCAAAAATACCCAACGACGCTCCACTACCGCACTTTACCAGAGACTTCTTCAACCTTCTTTTGTCGAACGCTAAACCACACACCGCACCTGGTTTCGACGACACATCTCTCTACCTTTTCTCCATCTGCCCCCCCGATATACAAGCCTACATTTACAGCCTGTGTTCCCTCCCCATCGCCGACCACATACCTTTTCACTGGCTTAAAGCAAAAATTTTTCTACTTTACAAAAAAGGCGACCCCCACAATCCTACAAACTACAGACCAATAGCACTCCTTAACACACTTTACAAAATCATAGCTTCTTATGGTGCACACACCCTCACTTACTACGCCACAACATACCACCTCACCAACAACACACAGTACGGCGGACTTCCTAACCACAGAACCACAGACCACATATACACTATGATTGCCAACCTATCACTGCACCCAGACATGTACCACTTGTATCTTGACTTAAATAAAGCATTTAACTCTGTTCCTCACCGAGCCTTATGGCAAATACTCTCCAACTACAACATACCTCACTCCATCATCAACCTCATCCAAAACATCTACGCCTGCCCCCACGACTTCCCCGTCGTCAACGGCTTCGCCCTCTTTGCAGCCCACTGCATAAGGGGACTTAGGCAAGGATGCCCCATGTCCCCCATACTCTTTCACCTCTTTGTCGACCCCATCATTAACCACATACAATCTTTCCTACCTAAACACGAATTCAACGACCTTTTCTCCTTCATCGACGACATCGCCCTCCAAACAACCTCCCATACCACTCTACACAAAATGCTTCACTTCCTCTTTGTCCAAGGGCCTCGATACGGCCTTTCTTTTAACACTACGAAGTCCGAACTCCACGCCCTCAACAACGCCACCCACATCACCATTCGTATTAGTCCTACCCAACATTTCAGTACCTTTACCGATGACGGCGACCCCAGGGTTTTTTATAAATACCTGGGCACAAACTTTTTCAACAAACAACAAAACCCCAGCATGCTCCAACTTCTACTCAACACCATTTACGCCTTTTTCGCCAACATGTCCACCCTCCCTCTCACACACAACGAAGTCATAAAACTATCCAACATACAACTGATACCTACCCTCACCTACCGTTTAATCTACAACTCACTCCCGCAACAGGACCTCGACAAACTGGACACCACAATTTGGAGTCATATCTCCAATTTAGGCAAACTATCCTTTCGTACCCCCAATAAAACCAAATACTCCCCCCCACACACACTAGGTCTAAACATCACGAAAATTTCTATCGTAACCCACATCCAAGCCATCAACCATATACTGCGCTACACACACGACGATGGACCCTCCCACACCAACGAAAGAGTCAAGTACACCTTGCGCTTCAAGTCCACTAACCCCGACACCATGCAACGCATGACTGCCCACTCTGCTAGCTTTTTAGGTTTCCACACACACAACATACCCACAGTCAACCCATGTGTTCCTTCTCAAATCCCTACACACACAACAATCGAATTCGCCTTTATCTACTACCAATCCAACAGCCACCCACCAACATACTCCATTACGAAAAATACCACCCACACCACAAAAACGACCCTGTGGTTCCGAGGCACAGTCGACCACCCCACGCCTCAGAAAACCACAGTTACTTTCCCTGACATGTCTACAATCCTCACCCCCAACCACCAGTTTCGCTTCCTTACTCTCCCCACATCCCAAGATATTTCCATGCCTACCAAGTCTCTCTCCATACCCGAAACGACCAACTTCCCTTTTTCTTTCACTGACACCACCACCACTCAAAATTTCATTCAATTTAACCTGAAAAACAATCTTTCTCCCCCAAACCCTCAACACCTGCACTACTGGGGGTGCCACGATCTTTTAGACGCACTCGACGCATACCCTAACGCTACGATTGCCTACACCGACGGGTCGGATGACCCCACAGTGAACACGCCATCGGGCGCCACCATCACCTTCAACCTTACACCGCCAACAACCATCTGCAACACATCACCGATAAAAGGATCTTACCCAGCAGAAATTTATGCCATTATACTGTTTACCTACCTCAAACACTTCGACACTCTCTCTCAACGCATCATTTTTGCCATTGACAACCTGTCGGTTTGCTCCACACTCCACCAAATACAACAATTAAAAACTAAATGCTTCGCTTCTAACGCAAATTGCTTCGCTCTTTGGTACAACTATATTTGGGAATTTCTTCACAACACCCACCTTCACATAATTTTCACCTGGATCAGAGGACACGCTGACTTCGATGGCAATGAGCACTCTGACAAAATTTCTAAATGGGTATCACTCAACCTCCACCAACACCCAGAACACCACAACACCACTGCCAGGACGCATTACACGCAAAACTGTCAAACACCTACTTCCAAACCATAAACACAACAACATACACCTACCTTCTAGCACCGACTTCTACGCCCACACGTTGTGGTTCTCCAGATTACCTTTTAAATGGACAAACGGACTGTACTGTTGCACTGGTTTTCTTCCCCATTACAAACTCAACACATATCAATGCCCCTAATGCGACACTCATCACCCCCTCGACCCCATAACAACGGTGACCGAATGCGGCACGGCGAAACCTATTCGTGACCTCTTTTTTGAGGTCTGGCAACAACCCTTCAAACTAACAGTCATCGACTGGTGGCTACATGCATCAAAAGGAGAAAGAAGAAACTACATCCGCACACTCATTCCCAACTCACTCAGTAATGCACTAAGAACAATCCCACCCGACACTCCCTACTTCCAACACCTACAGAACCTAAAAACAGCCTTTAAATACAGAAGAAAACGACTCAAAACAGCACTGCAAGAGACACAAACCTGGCTCAGACACAACCCAATTAACGATCTGCACTTACTCCAACCAGATTCCGAAGACAACCCATGGAACAACCAATACTCCATATACAGCACTTCGTCTCACAACCCCACCCTGTTGACCTACCCAAAAAGGACAAACACAACAGTCCCCAATAAACACCCCCACAAACACAGACACGTTCACAGCAAAAACAAAAAAACCAAATCCCAACTACTTAATTTACCGTAACTACCCACTTAGGAACACGTTACCCTAAAAAAGCCATCGCGAAAAGAAACTAAGCTCCGCAAGCGACTGGGGGGTTTCTGCCCCGCTTTGGTCTCCGGCTGACGAGTTTCACCCCCCCTATTTTTCTTTTTTCTATTTGTCTTTCTTTCCCGTCCTCCTCATCTTCACCACCTGCGATCTGCACCCCCCCCCCCCCAACTTCCTGACACCAGTTGACAGATCGATGAGGTGGGACCACGTTTGTGTCAGCACATTTTTGATGCTCTCTTCCCGATCCTTTTCGTACTCCTTCCAGTCAATCATCCAATTTACAGCCTTTTTCCCCATCCACTGCTGTCATGTGGTACCTCGGCATTCACTGGTGGTATGAACCTGAAGGTCCTGGATACTACCATTGCTGGTTCTGGATACCGGAACCTCGCGAGCCGTCTCCGGAAGTCCTGTGGTACCTGGATTAACAGAAATCAGCATTCCAGTGCTCCGAGCCCGCTCACATACGGCGTTTGCCCTTACGCTGCATGCCAACAGATTGATAAAGTACCCTGAGATCCTCGTTCCCGTCCCCTTGAACGCTGAAGGTGGCCTGCCAGTCCCGTAGCCTGTGAGGTCAGTTTGAACGCGGCAACAGCTCAATTACTATGGTAAGAACACCACAGCCATCACTCGGTTCTCAGAGCTTTCCGAACTTTGCTGAAGTCAGTTGTTTCCACTTAACTGGAGGTCTTTAATGAAACCCCAGATGTTCTAGGGCCGGGATTATTTGTTTGTTTCTGATTTCTATATATATATTCAAATATATATAGAGTCCCTTTTATTTTCGATTCGTTTTGCGTCATAACACCAACCACAGGGCTAATGGCGAAGCCACAGCCCACAGTAACCAGGCCTTTGGTGCATTTTGGAGCGGTGTTACACCCCCTGAGTTACTGTACATATGGCTGCTGTCCTTCGATGAACTTCGGCTCGCCATGAACGCTCACTTGCCCGTGGTTAGGCCGCTTTTGTGTTATGCTCGCCGGGGGGCAACCCCCATGCACCAAAAAAGGAGAAATGTAGTCTACAGGTCCTATATGAACAGAAAACCATCAGCTTTAACAAGGTTCGGCTAGGCCGAAAACAGATCCTGCAGGAATGATTTTTTGCACTGAACGGCGCCTTTTGTGGCTGGTCAGGCCAGGGGGGAAAGGCTCTTGCGCGCCAACCTGTTTCGGGGAGCGGCGGAGGCCCGAAACCAAGTTCCATCGCGGGCTGGGAACCTCTGCGCGTTGCTGTTCTCCTCTGCCCTATCTCAATGAGACTTGGCAGCCCCGTTATAGACAACCGCAGAGCCGGGGTCTCTGCCTGATTTCTGAAGGCGCTACGGTTGCGGCTTGGGGGTCAGAGCATGACAGCTTGAGCACAGGGGGTTGCATGGGGGAGACCAGGACTCATTTGCAGAAGCGACTAGTGATTGCCGGTGTGGTAGGCTGATTGCTTGCGCTGTGTTAGGGCTGTCGATGGCTGGAACGCGAGCTGCGTGTAAGTGTGGCTTTATAAAAGAGATGACATGCTGGATGAGCGTGAGGACAATTGTGAGTCTGTGCTCGCGGGGGACGGGGGGGCTGGTGCGAAGTACCTTGTTATGCGGGGAGAAGGGGTGGAAGCGGAGGCAGAGGTGGTGAGGGGGGGGTCTGCCCGATGTGGGGGGGGGAGATTGAACATGTACCGGATTGTGAGCGGCCTTTTGGGGGGCGGGGGCTCCGGGTGAGGTTGGCTCGCGGTAGTGCGTTTCAGCGAGAGAGGCCGGACTGGCTTAGGGGGTTGACGGGTGTGTATTCGAGCCTTGGTGTGTGCTGCCGGGGAAGGGGGGCGGGGGCGCTTTGGAGGCTTGTGTGCAACCTTGTCTGGGAGGGGGGGAGAGAGGCCGGTAGGCGGGGGGGGCGCTGCTGGGCGGTGTGTGACATGCTGTAGGGCGACCAGGGGCGCCTCCATGGGTTTGGGCCGTTGGGGGGGGTGAGGGGGGCTGGGGGCGGGTGGTCGTTAGACCATTCCAGCGTGCGGTACAGAGCATTGAGTAGCAGGGGAACATGAGCCATCAGGGCGAGTTTTAAGTCATGACAGTGCGCTGGTTTTCTGTGGCCGGAGGGGGGGGTTGTGAGTTTCGTGTACAGGGACATAGCCACCAGCCCCCGGACGAAATTGCGCCTCTCACTGATGTGCGTGGTCGCTGACCACCATTGGGACACCACCTTGGTGAAGGGGGGGCGCCAGCATTGGATGTAGGTCTGCACCAGGTGTTCGCATGTCGGGCAGTGTGAGACGAAAGAGATAACATCCATTGGGTGTCAGTCGGAGCAAGCGTGGCAATGGCGAGGGCGCAAGTGGTCGTGAAAAGCAAATGGCGCCATGTTGAATTTTCCGGAGGACCCTTTAAAGGGGACGCCTTTGAACCACGAAGTGTGGTTGTAAAAATGGAAGCTGGATTGCAGGTGAATGGTTTCGTGTTTGTGGCGAGGGAGAAAATGCTTGATTGAGGTGGTAGTCAGTTTTTGTATGACGGGGAGGGGACCTCTGGATATGCATCTTATGGGGGGGGGGGGAAGGAGGGAATAATCCCAGACCATCACGCCGGCGGCCCACCTTGAGTAAGCATCCGAAATCTCGTTCCCTCTAAATCCGGCGTGACCCTTGATCCACCCCCACCCCTGGATCAACCCTGGGCGTAGGGAGGCCTGGATGGACTGAAGCAAGGATTCCCAAGTTCCAGCAGGTGAGCGCGATGGAAGGCCTGGGGAGGTGCTTGGAGAGAGAACAGGGACAACGTGGAGGTTGTCCCCTAGCACGGCAAAGGTGAGGTGCGGGTGAGACGCAAGGGCCCATCGTAGGAACATAACAGCCGCCCAGAACTCCGATCCCTCTGAAGACTGGTACGGGGACGTTTGGCACAGGACCCATCTGGAGCTGCTCGGGAAAAACAGGGTAGCTGCAGACCCGTAGCCCGAGGCGCCTGGTGAGCCATCCAGGTACACCCAGGTTGTGTCGGGGGACGATGCGTGGAGGAGGGCAAGGGCCGCATCACAACCCCACTCCTCGAGGTCATTGGGGTCAAGGGAGTGAGGTTCATCTGGCTGCCGGTACAGCTCGCCATGCAGTGACGAACCAAGTAGGACTCCGCCGTATGGCCCGGGGGGGGAGTTGGGGATGTACTCTTGGGGGTGGAGAAGGGAGGGCAAGCAGTTTGTGGCGTCCCGCCAGTTCCGAGCGAACAGAAATGGCATGGATTTGAAAGCCGTACTCTTTTTTGTTACCGTGGAGGCCAGGGTCTTTGATGGTGTGGGTGGTGCCGTCGGATAACTGGAGTGTGGCCGATCCTGTGTGGACCCCCGTGACCGTTCCTAGGTGGAATCCTAGGTCTTGGGGTGTTTGTCTTAGGCGGTTGCCGAATTTGCTGAACTGTGGTGCTGGTTTGGTGGCTAGGAACGGGACCTGGACTTTTTCTTTCGGGAGGAAGAGGGAGGGGGGGCAGGAGGCCCGGAGGCCGGTGCTGTGGTACCCGAGTCCTATGGTGTGGCACGCGTCCATGACGGTGTCTTGGACCGGATTGCTTTTGGTGGAAAGCATTGCCTCGACAAAAGCCTCGTTTGTTGAGGTCGGACCGTCCCCGTTGAGGTACCTGACTGCAGTGTTCACCAGGGCCATGCAAAGGGAAAAAGTGAAGTTGCGGAGTCCCCAGCCTCCCTGGTGGCGGGGGGTGTAGCGGGCCTTAGGAGAGACGAGTCGGGAAATCCTGTTGGCTTTCTCCAGGGAGGGGTCGTGCGCAATATTTTGCCAGATCATGGCCTGGAGGACTCCCAACTCGTTCAGGGCCAGGGGGTGTGCCATGAGGCGGTAGGAGAGAATGGGGATGAGTTGGGTGTTTAATAAGAGAACGTATTCCGAAAGCGTGAGCCGGAGGGGTTGGACGGATTTGGAGAATGAGCGTATCTCCAACTTGGCCAATGCCAGTGTTTGTGCTGCGTTGTTGGCGGTGAAGATGTACACCCCTAGGTACTTGTAGCAGCTGTGAGGTTGACGCATCTTCTGGTTGATTGTTGAAAGGGGAGTGCCCGAGGGGGAGGTGAAGGTTCTGGGGGGGGCTGTTCCCATGGCATGGATCTCAGTTTTGCTGAGGTTGAGGTCAAGACCCAATTCCCTGGCGACCGTGTCGAAGAAATTCAAAATTTGCTGATCGATAGAGGAGGTCGTCAACAAAGGCATAGCCCGATTCGTGTGGGGAGGGGGTTGCAGTGACGTGAAACGGCAAGGCGAAAAGGAGGGGGTTCAGGTAAAGGCACAAAAGGACTGGTGACATTGGGCATCCCTGCTGAACTCGCCTGGTTTGCAGGTGGGAGGAATGGGTGTGCCCTGACACCACCGGGAAGTCGCGGGGGGCACGGTACAAGGATTGATTGAGGCTTACAAGGGGTGTGGGGAAGTTCAGGCGGGCCAGCACTGTGAAGAGGGTGGTGCGGGGAACGGAGTTGAAAGCCTTATTGAAATCGATATAAAGACTGTAGCTACGGGCTGAATCCCGAAGGGTGGATAGGAGGTTGAAAATTTGGTCCTGGCATCTGCGGTTGGGAAGCCCGCCGAATGGGGTGGGGTGTATGATGGGATGTTCGATGGCCACTGCCAGTAGTTCTCGGTTGGCGTGTGTTGCGATTATTTTGTAAACGCTGTTCCGCAAGGCTATACGCCTGTAATTTACCGGGTTCATCACAACCCCTTTCTTAAAAAGCAGGATAATGTTGGCTCCAAGCCATTTCTCAGGCAGCGGCTGGTGGAGGTAGTGGTTGCATACCCTCCAAACGAAGTGTTGGATAGGGGGAGGGGAGACGTGCAAAGTGTAGTTGTTTGTGAAGTCCCACCCCCCCGCCTTGTTGGGCTTTGATCTCTTGAGCGGGTTCCGGAATGATTCGCAGGTAATGTCGGGGAGAGGGCTGTGTTTTGTGGGTTCAAGGCAGGTGGGGGAGTGTGTGAGCAGGCTATCCACCAGTGCCCTCGGCGGTGTGTATTCGAGGATGCCCCCCAGGGTGAGGAGCGTGGAAGAGAAAATAGAGCCCACTTCTTTTGGGGTGGAGACGAGCTGTGTGGTGCCTGGGCGTTTCACTGTTATTTCTCCGCGCTCCACTGGGTTGAGTGCCTTGTTGATGGTGCGTTTGATCCTGGTTTTCCGTACCAGGCACCGATGGATCTTGGTGGTTGCCCCCTTGTTCACTTTGGTCTCCCACTCTTTGACGTGTTTGTTGAGCGTGTCCATGGAGGCTGGGTAGCCAGGATGGTTTGGGGGGGGGGCAGAGAGTTCAGGGACGCTTTGATTTTCTTAACCACAGCTGAGGAGGTGGGATGCGAAGGTGTGGTGATAGTGTGGTAGCTGGTCGCTACTTCCTCCAGCACCACGTCTGTGAAGAGCTCTATGTCTGTCGAGGATAGAGAGTCGAAATGGGGGATGGTAGACTCACACCACCGCGCCAGGGGGGCGAGGGAGTCGTGGTGCGTGGAGCGCTCTCACTTCGTCAGTTTGCGAAAAATGTTCCTCTTAGTGGTGGGGGATTTGGAGAAGGGTAGGGGGGGGACTTGAGAGGTGTATGTGACTGGGTGGTGGTCTGACGTTTTGTCGTCGGTTTGCATGGTTGCGGAGGTGGGGGCGAAAAATTCGGAGGCCGCCGGGGAGATTAAAATATGGTCGAGGCGGCTGCTGCTTGCCCTGTACTCTTTGGGGTATCGGGAGAAGGACCGCGCGGTCCGGTGAACTTGCCGGAAGGTATCGATGAGGCGTGGTGGGTCGCTCTCGACCTGTCTCCGCAGCCATGGCCACTCGTTGTCAGCTTGGAGGTGCGCCCCGTCCAGCTCAGGGCACATTATGCAGTTAGTGTCTCCTCCTAGGACGTGGCTGGGATATTGGTGCATCAGCGGGCGGAGGATGTTTTCAATTTTTGAGCGGTGGACGCCTGTGCTTGGGGCGTCTACCGAGACCAGCAAGGTGGGCGGGGCCCCTGGGAGGGTCGGAATGGCCGCTGCCAGCAGCCCTTCCGCGTCGAGTCGGGGAAGGGGGGTAATGAAACGGGGGAGCCGGGAGGAGCAGACCAAAACGAACCCGTGTTCGCCTCTGGATTTTTTGTCCTGGCTGATGTTTGAAACAATTGTGGCTTTAGTGCCCGAGCCGTAGGCGTATACGTGGGGGAGGATGGGGGTGTGGTTGATTTCTTGGAGGAAGAGGGTGTCGAAGTTGCTTTTAAGGTGTGGGAGAATTTGGCTGCTCACTATAGGTTTTTTCTGCAAGTTGTGGGACAGGAAACGCAGTTCCGAGGGGAGGGGTATTGGGGGGCAGTAAGGCCGTTGGTATCCCTTCCGTAGGTGCGTACGGGACCTCAGGGGGGTTGGGACGGGGGAGGGCTGGGGAGGTGCATGAAGGTCCAGCTGGCTGGGCTGGCTAAGGCTACAAAAATGCTGATTTCGGTCGGCCGGTACCCCGGCCCAGGAGAGTGCTTTGACTAGCCCCTTGCCGGTGATGGGGGAAGCCGTGATGTGGCCAGTGTTTCAGCGAACCGTGACGCTTGCGTTTTCGGGCAGAGGGGGCTGGAGAGTGCAGGAGGCGGGTAACCGGCCCTCTGGCTTTTGTGGGTTAGTTTGCCTGCGGGACGTGGCGGAGGATTAGAGCGAGCCGAGTGATGGTACGAGGGACAGTTAACCCAAACACCTCGTCTTCCCTCCGTCCGGGTATCCCCTGGTGCAACTCGTGGCGTGCGGCTCCCCTGAGGAGGAGGAGAGAGCGGGCAAAGAGGCGGATGCGAAACCAGTTCCCGTTAGAGGGGCTTTTAAAGAACATTGTGGTGTCAGACTGGAAGCCAAAAATGGACACCGGGTCGCCAAGCAAGGGGTCGTCCCTGTGGTAGCCGATGCCTTCTCCCGGGAGATACATTGTGCCAGTGATTTGGTTTTGGGGGGAGGGTGCGAGAGGCCTAGCCGCTCCAACGCGGCATTGTAAGTTTGGAGGATGGAGGAAACCTCTTCCGGGATGGGGGACGTGGCTGTGACTTTGCCCGGGCCTAGGTATGCGTGACCGAAGTGTTGGACGGGGCGTCCGTGGTATTTATCCCATGCGTTGTCCTGGAGAGCTTTTTTACTGCTTCCTCTTGGCTCTCGGAGAATACGTCGCGGACGTAATAAAAACCAATAGGGAGGCGAGCGTCGATTTGTATCTCTGGGGTCGGGGTGGGCATCGTGGTCGGGGGGTAGGAGGGTTGTTGCTTCGCCCCCCAGTGGAGTAAGCAGCGTGACAAAGGGCTCGGACATTTCTTAGATGCGGCTTTGTCCCGCCGTCGGCGTAGCGGCGGCGGTGTCGTCCGGTGCCGCGTTCCACTCGCTGATACGCTCAGTGAGCCCGGTTGCGGGCAGATCTCGGAGGGCGGAGACTAGCTGGGACACGAAGGCCGTGGACCCGGAAGCGGCGCTCTCTTGGAGCGCTGCACGATGGGTTGCCCGTGCTCGGCCACATCGGGGTCCTGGGCGGGGAGGATCTTCTCGAGGGCGAGGTGGTTGCGGTGTAGCGGGGCGAAAGCAGCGTCTCCATATTTGAAATCGTGCGCTAGCAGCGCGGACTCCTCCTTTTCATAGACGAGGAGGTTGGCTTGTTGGTGCTCGTAGGGAGGCGCGTGGGCTCGAACAACACGTAGGGGCCAAGGAACCCTGCTTGGACGCGCAAGTCGAGAGCGTGCGCCGAATTAGGGGCCACTAGGAGCACGGCGGTCTTCGGGGCTTTAGATGAGTTGTATGAGGGCGAGGCTGGCGTTGCGTGGGCTCGCTCGGGGGCGCTCGAAGGCGCGGACCTTGTTTTGCCGTCGGATCTTGACAAAAACCGCACGAATTGCCGATCTATGCCATGAAAAAGAACAATGCCGAACAAGTGCAAGAAGCGGATGGCTACAGTTTGGACCCCGGTTTTCATGACGTCGCTCGGCGCGTGAGTGGTGTCAATTGCCACGACAAGGGAATCTTTAGACCTGAACAACGCCGCTAAGGGCGCTGAGGCATCCTGTCTTCCGGGAAGGTTGGCGATCATCATGGTGAGAATTTATGGGACTTGTGGGTCTTTGTTTCTCTCTTTTCGGTCCCTAGCGATCACGGCACGATACACTTCGGTAGTCGGCAAAGCGTGCATGTCCATTGCAAGGAGTTCTCCGGTAAGGAATTGGGCACACTCGCGGACTTGCAACATGAGCTCGTCGGCAAAGCGGGACAGCAGTTCCCAATCCAACCGGTAGTAGGCCCAATGCGGGTTCTCGGAAGGAACTATGTGGCCAGACGGGTAGTAAGCATTCTTGGTGTTCACCGATACGCTTGCTAGCGCAGGAACAAACATTTCGTTCATTACCTTCATGAATGCACGGGCGTCTCCAATTTTGCGTTGTTTTGGTTGTGACTTGTCCCTCTCCTCCGACGGCGAAGGCCGAATGTGATCAAGGAACTCTATGCTCACCTCAAAAAGTAGCGTTTCGTGCAACCGGAGGTCACGCACCGTTGGATGGGCGTGTTTGGCGGCGAAGCAGAAAGGTTCAAACTTAAAATTGATGTCTTCATATCAGCCCCCGTCGAAGGAAGAGGTGTTTAGGAGCAAAGCAACATACAGCATCGTTTCATGGCCGCTTGTGCGGAAGTCGTATGAGTCTTTGCTGTCCTTTTGAATTTTTTAGGCGTCCCGGAGTTGTACTCTGTGCATGCATATTACGCTAGAAATGTAAGGGAGGAGTGGAAAAAGGGCGGAAGTTGAGCCTAGCATGCGAAAGGTGGCGGCCACCACTTGAGCGTTCCAACCCGAAACAAAGAACCATCCTTTGAGGTCCTTGTTTTCCCCTTTGGCTTTATCTAGCAGGGTTCTTAATTTTTTAGCTCACGGGGTGGCGGTAGGTGGAGACTTCTTGGCTTCGGTTTGAGAGCAGTCCAACTCGTATGGCTTTAGGTAGAAGCGCTTGTGTTTGAACAATAGCGTTTTAAGCTCGTTGTAGTTATTGTGTGCGACAGAAGAGACCCTGCCTCGGTCTAGAATATCCGTGGAGTTGCCCCCACAAAGGCGGATTGAATATCGGTGCCTTCCACATCCAGATAAAACCCAGAGTAGTATTGTAGACGGCGGTAGACTTTTGGAACAAAAATGCGTTGGCGTGTGTGAAATATTTTGCCTTCAACGGCTTCAAATTGGCGTGATGGCAAGCGTGTTTGTACCGGCAAATTTGAGACTTGGTGTTTTCGAAAGAGGTGTGACGGGAAATAGTTAAATAGCGTTGAAAGGCCGTTGGCGGCGGCTTTAGAGCTTCCAAATAGGGTGAAATTCATGATGCTCTCGGGATGAACGAAAAGGTGGCGTGGTGTTAATTGAAAGGTGGCAAGCGTGAATTTGGCCTCGGGAATTGAGGTGATGATCAGAAAACTACGGGAAAGGCTCCAGAACTTGAACAGCCCAGGATATTCACCAATCACCGAATAGCCTGGACTACTGGTGGATCCATCAACAAAAAGCTGAGGGTCAATCGAAGGCAAATAGACACTCAGAAAGTGATCCTGCAGGAATCAGTGCAGATGGCACATAAATTGACCTAAATCGTCCTAAAATGAACAAATTTTTGCGGATTGAGGTAAAATGAGGCGGAATGTTTGGAACCAAATGACTACTGCCTTCGTTTAGTCTTAGGTCAATGTATGATGTCGTTCCTTCACCTCAATTATGCTATTCGGCAACTTCATTTGTGAGCATCTAACGAATTCCAGGAAAATGCTTGCCTGATCATGATGCAACCAGATGGTACATGATCACCCTGAATCTTTGGCATGTAACGCGCCGAAGGATAGCAAGAGGCGCTTTACTGACAGTATAGAACTGAAAGACAGCGAATTGTCCTTTATGTACAGTGGTGGCGGTGTCCATCGACTGGGACAAGGCCAATCTCTTGACTGAGTCCTACAAGACACTTGGATTCACCATTCTTGACCTGAAACTGAGGGATTATGCTCACATTGGCGTGTGCCGAAAATACACCGAAGCTTTCGGATCTCAGAGATTGCTCCTAGAAGTCCCTAGAGCCTCTGTCTGAAGGTTGTCCGAACAATTGACGTCGGGGCTTCGTGCATCAATGGCAGAATGAGGGACAAACCTGAAGAATTCAAGGTACATTGGAGGATCCTGTGCCTGAATCTGGACTTCGGCTTAGCATCAAGACGGATGAAGGTAAGATCTGAGTTCCTGGCGTCGCAAATGGTGCGACAAGAACTACAGGGGGTACCTCTAGAGGTGAAAGTTGCTGCGCAGCGTTTTTGTATGTACAATTGCTGCCATCTGCACGAGTAGCCAAATTTCCAAAGGTGCAGAGACCAACAGGGACAAGATTACCCCGAATCTGCCTGAATTAAACCTAAGTTTTGTTTCTTCTCGACACGGCAGCATACTCTGTGGGCTCTGGTAGCGTTTCTACGCCTTGCCTGCCTAACGGAGACCAAAGAAATATTGATTGACGTCAGATTATCAAACATTCTCAATTCTCCACATCAAGTTGTAATCAGCACGAATGAACAGTAGATTAAGCAGAATGCAATTTTTTCAGGTCGTCAGAGCATTCACATTGTAATAGGTCGTCGACGGGGCAACGCTGGAGCTTTGGGAGGAGTTGAACATGCTAGGGTTTCGAACCTACACCCTTGAGCTCTAGCGACGAGTGCCATGACGCCCTGGACTAGACGACTGTTAGCCTACTTAGGGCGCCGGCGACTCAAGTCTTGAGATGCCTTCCTCAATTCGGCCAAGCACGAATGCATGTGACAACCAACCTGTCTGGTCTGGCACGTGTACGGTTTTGGCGCTGTAAATCAGCGGCAGAACTCCAAGCTCGGTCCTCATCTGGCTCCTTGGCTGGCCTGACCGCAGGAGGGGGGATTGGCGGATCAACCCTGGAATGTGACGAATGGGGGCCATAAAAGGCTGGATCTCGGTTTACCACGGGTCTTTTTCCATGGTCCTCAACCTGTCTGTCTGGTTTTGACAGACGATCCGTCAGGAGTTGAAGCCGGTTCGGACCCCCGTGGCCATCTTGGGGTCACTTGGGGTGTATATCTATGTGCCCGCAAGCCGCCATCGGCTGATATCATACTCTCCCATCCACCTGACCTAACCTGATGTGATAGTGGGATAGGTTTGACCATTCCAGCTATGAGCGGCCATATTCCATACTGAGGCGCCGCCGGCTGAGATTTATATATCAGAATATCAGGAATCAACAGGGTTTTTCTATCATAATTTTCCCGTAATTTTTCAGCCTTCTGTTCTGATTGTCAATGTATCGGCGACTGTCAGTTGGCTCGCAATTTTGCGGTACCTGATTGGTTAACTTTTATTTGCAGATATTTTTGCGGAGACCCTGATGAAAGGTCAGATTTCATCAGTAAAGGGTTCGTTGCTTCTGCAATTTTCATGTTGTACACTCGCAAGATTAATCTGATTCCTTCAGACTTTCAGAATCGGATTTTCGAATTCGACATCGCCGCACTTGATATGATGAATCTCGAGTGGTCCTACATTTTTCCCCGATCATGAATCAACCTTCCCTTTGTTGTCTCCTTCATTTTTCATGGAGATATAGTCGAAACGAAAGTGATTCGTGAGGCCTCTTTAAAGAATCATGTCTCCGGCTCACGGCGGGAAATATCAATTTTTAGAATTGGGTGTAAACCGCCTTGGTCTCAACTTAATTTAGAAAGCATCAAACGACTTTGATGTGTATACATGTCCGGTGTAACAAGGGATAATGGTCAAGAGGGTAGAAAGTGTTGTTTAACTCTTGGACCGTTCAACCCAATATTTTAATGCGACTTTCGAGTGTGCCGCATGAGTGTTGGTGTTGCATAGAAACTTTTCTTTGGGTTCCTACAAATTTTTAACGTGAAGTTATGTCCATCGAGGGGCATGGCATATGATGGTGGGAGCCACTTTAAGAGGGTATTTGTTATATGCATGGTATGTGCTTCGATATGCTCACGCCCATGTGATATATCTCCGTTTGTAGGAAGATATATGGAGTCATACGTGGCAAGGGCTTCGTCAATGTCTTAATGGTCAGCTCCATAGTGCTAGACTAAGTCTACCGCTCATATAGTGCATGTGGGAGGGCTTACGGAGCGACCCACAAGCGCCACTATCAATTTTCCAAACTTCATGGTGCTTGTTTGGAGGAGGTTCGAAGGTGTCCCTATGCGTCCATGTGGGGATCCAAATGGGGGGATTGTTTGCAAATGGTCCCCAGCAATTGTATTTTGATTCATATGTTGATACCATGGGTGAGCGAAGTTATATACTATTGTAACTATCTTGCATTTGGCACTATTTGCATGTTTTTGACCTCATTTTATGCTCATTTTTGTATTTTATGTGTTCAACTGGTCGGCTAACAGTAAAGTGCCTAGAGATCTGTGAACTATCGTATTTTGCTTGAATGTTGGCATGTGCTTTGGTGTTGCACCTCACCATATGCCGGATCACGTGATCAATTTGGCGTGGCACACGAGGCCTCACAAAATTAGGTCTCAAATTCATGAGTTGACTTGTGAAGCATGTCATGTACATAACCGGAGGGGTTTCGGAGCCAATGATGGAATATTCTTGGGCATGGACATTTGGTCTGTATCACCCTTGTATACTACCTTCCGGTTCGACACATGCATGGAGCATTTGAATATTTGCCGTATGCATTTTTGAGTATATAATTAAATTTTTTGGCACTATGGTGTGATTTGCCTGATTTTGCTAGGTTATGAGGTCATCTTCATGGGGCAGTTCTCCAAGCCCAATTGACTCCAAGTCCAACCAAGGTTATGTCAGGGTAGGGCATGGTCCTGAGTGCTACTCAAGGCGATGACATGCCATCTCCCCCTTTGGGCTAGGATTTAGAGGCTTGGGGAAGAACACATTTTTGGGGTTTACGTAGTGACTTTTGACACATGGCATTTAGCCATCTTAATTGACTGGGTTCAGGGCATCATGTTGGCGAGTCAAGGGAAGGTCTTGAGTCCAGGAAATGAGGGGTCTATGGCTGTGATTGTGTACGTTTTCATCTTTCCCCACCTTTGCTTTATTTGTGATATATGCCAATTTCAGGGCTTCCTCTTTGGTGCAATTCTTGTACAAGCCCACCGCCCGCGTCTCTGTGTGCACCGTCAGACAATTGGCGTGTTGAAAGGAAGCCCTCAGTGTGGATTGATTGGATTTGGATTGTACTTGGGAGTTGAGTATTGCAAGGGTTTTGTGTGAAGGAGCCTATTTTTCTCTTTTTTGTGGGAAATTGTGCAGGATAGGGCAAGATGATGCAGACCCTGGTGAGAAGCAAGACCCTAAGAGTGACGGGATATGGTGGAAGGGGTACAGCAGGGGCCCGTCCTGGTAGGGACCTTCTTTATTGTAGCAGAGGAGTACCTGCCCCCTACGGCCGCACCGGGGACTTGGGCCCTCATGAGCCCTGCCCAAGGATGCCCCGGGTGCAGATCGTGGAGTCCGTCGAGTCGACGCCGGACTGGGAAGCCCGAGAAGAGAGAAGGAGCTCAGAACGGAGAGCCCTTGCAGGACATGGGTTAGACATGAAGGACCTGGCCTCCATGTGTGAAAGGCAATGCCGCAAGGCTTGCAATCTCCGCTCCGCTGCGGAGAACTTGGAGGAAACTGGCAGCAACGGCAGAGCTCGGCGTTAGCGGAAGCGCGGGTCCCCGAAAACCGCGACAGAAGCCAGGGCGATGGAGACCGATCCAAGCCCGGTCAGGCTGTGGTCAGCTGCAGATTCCGAGGGGCACTCCGAGGGCTATCCGACAGCTTACCCTCCGGAGTCGGAGGAGATGGCCAGACCGCCCACAAGGGCGAACACGGCCCAAGAACCCAGCCTGGAGCATGACGCCGAGGCGTTGGAGAGGCCTGCAAGAGCCAGAGCGGCACCTGTGGCCCGGCACACGGAGCCAACGCGGGATAGCATGGGCGACACACCCATGGCGGAGGAGTCCGAGGCGCTGGGACCCGTGGGATGCGCCGGATCAGGTGGTAAGCACGTTGAGTGCCACTGTGAGCACATGTCCTTCCTCATCGGCAAGTACCCAAAGATGGGGATGGACGCCATCGTGCAGCACCTCGACCGCCTGGACAACGCGAAGGACGGTCTAGAGGAGGACGTCGCGGGGATCCTGGATGACCAGTCAGCAGCGGAGAGAGACATGGCGGAGCTGCGAGCGGAACAGGACCCGTACCGGGAGAATCTGGAGCTGGCCCTGCTAAGGCAGCAGCGAGTGGTCGACAGCCTCCTCCACCTGGTGGAGGACATGTCGGGACGCCTGAAAAGGCTAGAGGAGTTACAACCCCTCGCCTCGGGTCCGGAGCTCCCGGCAAAGCCTGCAGCGGAAGAGCTGGTGGAGCGGGTTAAGACCCTCAGGAGCGCCATGGAGAAACCCATGGGCGGCCCTGCAGAGGCACCTTACGCGCCTCCGCGTGTTGACCCGGGTGCGCTGCCGTTTGTTCCCTTGTTCAGCGAATCCGAAACGCTCGGGGAGCAAACAGCACCGGCTGGGTCCATGCGGGAAGGGCGCGCAACCACAGACCTGAGGAGCCTGACGGTACAGATGTCCCATGCCGCCCAGGATCCACCGATCACTACGACTGCCCCTGCAGTCTATGCGGAAGAGGAGATCCAGAGCCAGACCATGCAGGGGCGAACCATGGGAAGCGCCGACGGACATGGTCGAGGCCATCCAGGCGTAAACCTGTGGGTGAAGGACCCCACTACGGGGATATGGACAGCCGGTGGAGCAAGTCCTTCCCGCATTCCAAATTCCATTGGTTCAGGCCCAACTGGACCGCACCCCATGGAGGAGAGGGATGTACGGGGAGTGTACTCACACCCCCCGGCCACAGGTGGTATCCGTCTCGGTGGAGTGGTGGCTGCGGACGTCGGAGACGCCATCAGGATTGACGACCTCAGGGGAATCAAAATCCCCTACTACGATGGCAACCCCTCCGACCTGGACGACTTCATCCTGGATTGGGAGGACTTCGCCGAGGAGGTCGTCGGCGAGATGAGGGGAGCGCCAAGGGACCAGTGGGTATGTCTGACATTCCCACACAGGCTGGCGCAGGACCTGAAGGAGGAGCTCAGGGATCAGATCCGCGAGGGAGTGATCCAGACGGAGCAGGCCTGCCTCCAGTGGCTGGAGGACGAAGAGCGAGTGGACGCCCCAAACAAAAAATTGGAGGATTTGTGGTCCATTCCGCTGCCGCTGGAGCGCGGGGAACTGAGGGTCCGAGAATGGAATCGGTACATCCGCAAGTACCGGAGAAGCCTCAAGCTGGTGGAGGACTGGAATGAGGCCAGCGAGATCCGCCACCTGCTGAAGGACGTCCTCCCCGGGCACTGGAAGAGGAGAGTGGAGGATGAGGAGAAGAAGAGAGCAAAGAAGCGCGTGGCCGTACGGATCATGGCATCGGAGGAGACTCACGCCGGAATAATGGAGTTTTTCTGGCGAAACCTCGGCGAGCCCAGCCGAAAATTGGGGTTGAAGAACGCTGTCTACGTGAAGGTATTCGGCGACACCATGGGGCAAAGGCTGATGCGCCTCAACAACGTGGAGTGGAGGCGCGGAGAACCGCTGAGGATGCAGGTCATCCTCGCCCGCATGAGCCTGGACAAGATCGTGAAGTACATCACGGTGGAGCTGAAGCTCAACGCCAAGAACGAGGCCCACGTGCAGGATTGACAAGGCCAAGGACATCGAGGTAATCGAGAAGATCGCCACGACGGAGGGGTTAAGGGGGACACGGTCGGCACCGCGGAGGATAGCAGTGGTAGCGGCCAAGATCTCTGGACCGCGACCACCGTGGAGGATCATGAAGAAGCCCACTTCTTCGCGTTCGTAGCGCACAATATGAAGGAGAAATGTGCAGGACAGGTCGAGGTGGAACCACGTGGACCCAAGGACCAAGAACCGCAGAGAACCGCGGAGGATCGGGAACCTGCCGCTCTCGTTCCGCGAGTACAGATCGCAGCACACCGGTTGCTGGGTCTTCTACGGCAACGGGAAAAACCATGCACATGACCACCGGTATTGGAAGGTATATGAGGAGGACAAGAAGACCTACTTCGCCGCCCATCCCGACAAGAAGCGCAAGGAGCAACAAATTGCCGATTGGAAGGCAAAGGGCGGAGACGGTCGAAAAGGCCAAGGAAGGGGCCAATGGAAAGGCGGAGGAAAAGGCTATTGTGGAGGACCCAGCCCAGACCGACGCGTGAGGTCGATCGAGGAGGTTGCTGAGGACATGTTGAGGACGTTGGAGGACCTCAAAGCCCAGCAAAGTGGTGGACAAAGTCTGAGCGGATCGCAGCAGGAGGGAGCTGCGGCAGGCCATGTCTAGAGGAGCCCCCACGGGAGTGGGACCTCGGAGGTCTCTCCTCCGAAAATCAGTGGAATCCAAGGGAAAGCGAAGGCACATCGGGTACCGAAGAAGGCTCCAGAAGAGCCAAAACCACTGAGTCTCGCCACTCCCAACCCCTGGAGCGCCCTGCCAAAGGAAGTGTATGTGGGCAAGGGACGTGGCAAGAAGGAAGGAGCGACCACGGAGAGCCCCGTGGACGGGCAGGACCAGCCCAAGATCTACACCATCCGTGACCATACCCTTGAAGTCCTGATGCACCCGGATGTGCTAGAGTTGCATGCCGTGAGAGTCGTCCATACACCGCATGGTGAGGAGCGGCAGTTGCACTTGAAGGTGCGTGTACGGTGCGGACAAGAGGAGGTGGTGGTGGATGTTTTGGTGGATACGGGTGCCCAGGTGAGCCTGGTCCGGAGAGAGTTGTTCAAGGATTAATCCCTGCAGCCCAGCCGTAGACCGGTACGCCTGAAGGTGGCCAATGGAGAGATTATGGGTGGTGGTACCCATGAGGCCACTATCAGTATGGAATTCTGGGAGCATGAGCGCTTGAACCGGCCCGATTTGGCGAAGAGAAGCACTCTATCCGGGAACTTCTATGTGGCCGACATTACTGATTCGGATATGATCATGGGGTATGACTTCATGGTGGGAAACGCCATGGGAGCCCTTCCCCATCGTGCAACGGTGGTCCGGGAGGATGATGAATGCCTTACATGGCTGTCCACGGACTATGCATGCGGATCATCCGAATGGAATGCTGAGGAAGAGGACCGGATCGTCCAAGCGGTGCAAGCTGTGGGTGCCAAGTCCAGAGGAGACCGCGGAGTTCAGCTCACGGAGTATGGTATGGCGCCGCAGGTGTATGCCAGGATGATCCAGACGCTGGGAGCCGAAGTGCCCGAGACGGACGTCTTCGCTTCCCGGGATGCCCCACTTTTGCGGAAGTGTAGGAGGCATTGGCATCGAAAGGACTCAGCCTGGCACAGGCATTGGGGTTTGAAGGAGGAGGGGCCCATGTATTGGCATGGCTCCCTGGACAATACCAGATGTACGGTGGAAAAGATCGTCGCGGATAGGGCGAAGGGGATCCTGATCATAACCGGCATAGGATCCACCCCATGTCCGCTGGAGGGTCTCAAGTCCACGCTGGATTCCATCACCCTGAACGAGATGTCATTCGGGCCAGAGGAGGATTTTTCCATCGACGCCAAGGGTGTATCCATGCCCTCCCCGGGTCAAGCGTGGGGTACCAAGGCTTTCCTGGTGGATGGGGCGCATGCCCAGCCCACGGGTGATGAAGCATTCATCCGTAGGGTTGAGGCGGTGCCCATGCGGGTCATGTTTGAGCCCAAGGAGGGTACAGATCAGCCAATTGAGGTCATTGACATCCTGTCCCACGCCGAGATCGACCACGTCATCAACTACATGCGGACAGGGATGCACGACAATGTGGCAGCCAAGAAGGGGCAGGCCATGGTCACATCTCCGCATTGGTGGGATGACAAGATGTTGGTCACCGGCAAGTACGAGAAGGATGAGTTCGTGGCGAGGGTCATGGAGCACATCGCGGACCAATATGATGGTCCGGTTGGGTCGGACCCGCCAACATGGGATTTTCCAAGAATGGGGGCCAACAAGAACCAGGCAGATGCCGCAGATTTCAAAAGATTATCGGTGGAAAGCACGCCCCACGACGATGAATACGGCATATCGGACGAGGAGAAGTCGGACTCGGACCCGGAAGAGGCCTATACCGCAGTGCGGTCGGTTGTATCGATACCGAAGCAAGCGGCTGAAGAGGCCCAGGAGAACCCGAAGGTCGCCTAGCTGAAGGAGAGGCTGATAAATGCCTATCCGCGGCTATTCAGTGGCGTCGCCAACAAGAACCCTCCAGATTGTGGGAGGTTTGGCACAGCGAGGATCAAGCTTTTTTTGCACTGAACGGCGCCTTTTGTGGCTGGCCAGGCCGGACCGCGAGGATCAAGCTGAAACCAAACCCCAAGATCTATCGTCATCGGGAGTACCAACTTCAGGGCGATCGGGCCGAGGCCATGAAGAAGTTGTTGGCTGAGTTCATTGAGCGGGGATGGATCGAACCCTCCGACAGTGAGTGGGCCAGCCCAGCCTTCATCGTGCCCAAGAAAGAGAAGGGCGAGTGGAGGTTGGTGGTTGATTACAGGGGTTTGAAGGAGCAAACCAAGCACGACTCGTACTCGCTTCCTCTGATCGACACCATCCTCCAAAAGCAACAGAAAAAGCGGATCTTCGCGGTATTGGACCTGAAACACGGCTATCATCAGATGCCGCTACACCCAGACTCCAGGCCCTGCACAGCGATGTCGACGCCGCTTGGGCCCATGCAGTGGAAAGTGGTGCCTATGGGCGCCAAGAATGGCAACGCCGCTTTCCAGCGCATGATGGAGGACCTACTCGGTCCTGTCCGGGACTGTGCCAACCCCTTTGTGGATGACATCATCATCGGGTCCGGCACGGAGGACATGACTGAGGACGAGCTCATCGAAGCGCATGAGAAGGATCTGTGCCGAGTGCTCAGCGAGCTGGACAAGCACAACATGGTCCGCAAGCCCACCAAAGCCTCACTCTTCGTGATGGAAGTGGAGTTCGCGGGTCACGTGGTTGGTCACGGGCAACGCCGTCCCATGCCCGGGAAGCTGGCGTCCCTGCACCACTGGAAGAAGCCCCAGACCATCAGCGAACTCCGATCCTTCATGGGGTTCTGCAACTACTATTCGGGCTATGTCCGGATGTATGCAGAACTATTGGGGCTGCTGCACAAGATGCTGCAGGTTGGCAAGTTCGATGGCCGGAAGGGGAGCAAGAAGAAGCTTGCCTGGACCCCTGAGGACGAAGATGCGTTCAGCCACCTGAAAGAGCGACTCCTGGGGCAGCTGGGGCTATTCCTGGTGGACCCGGACAAGGGATTCGTGCTACGGACGGACGCCTCGGATTATGCTGTAGGGGCAGTCCTCGAGCAGATCCGGGACGACGGGTCGCACGTACCCATGGCGTTTTGGAGTCGGATCCTGGCCGAGGGCCAACGTCGAACCTGGACCGCGAGGGAGAAGGAGACGTACAGCATTGTCTGTGCGCTCAGGAAGTGGTCTGGCCACATCGGATTGCAACCGGTGGTGGTCTGTACGGACCATCAGTCCTTGCAGAGCTGGCACAGGGAGCA
Organism: Eutreptiella sp. 'Long Island Sound 2002'; assembly: GCA_964036045.1. Classification (NCBI taxonomy): domain Eukaryota; phylum Euglenozoa; class Euglenophyceae; order Eutreptiales; family Eutreptiaceae; genus Eutreptiella; species Eutreptiella sp. 'Long Island Sound 2002'. Next base: position 135,989,206 of record OZ038380.1, on the reverse strand, counting down.
CGTCGACACCCCCTCGGGACCGGCGGCAAGGAGGGCCTGATGGCATGAGACGTTCGCCAAGTTCAACCTCAGCGTCGTGTACGTCCCGGGAAAGGACAACACTGTGGCGGATTGCCTCAGTCGATGGGCCTACCCCGCGGGCAAGGCATGGATGGACATATCCAGGCATGGGGACGCCGAGGAGACGGAGGAGGCCAAACGCATCATCGAGATGGAGAGAGCCATGGAGCAAGAGGGGGTCAAGTGCTTTGTGGTGATGGCAAACCGTACGGACCTGGCCAAGTTCCGGAGTGCCCCAGTCCAAGCTATTCGAGAGGAAACCCTCGAGCAATTGATTGTGGCCCCTGTAGAGCTAGTCATGTCGGTGCTTACAGAGGACTGGTCAGATGACTACGCGGCATCCGAGCACTGGAGCAGGTACTGGAATGCCGTGAGCGCCCCGTCAGACGACGAATGGCCTCAGGGCTTGACCGAGGATGGGGATAAACTATCCCTCAAGGACAAGCTGTTGGTCCCAGAGAACCGAATGGAGGAGCTCACTGATCACTGGCATAACGCCCAGCTCATGCATCCTGGTCGGGACAAGATGCAGCAGGACCTGGAGTGGCACTTCAAGTTCCCACCGGGGTACTACGCCATCCTGGACAAGTACTGCAGCGACTGCGCCGTGTGTCCGGCCACGAAGAGCCCCAACCACTCCACGGCGGGCAACCCGGTGGACACGGCTATACCGGAGGCCCCTATGCGGTCGGTGGCCATGGATGTGTTCGCCATGCCGGAGGTCACCGTGGAAGGAGAGACCTATGATTGTGTCATCCAGGCGGTGGACAGGCACAGCGGGTATATCGTGGCAGTCCCGGGCAAGAAGTCCAAGAAGAAGGACAAGAAGGACAAGCATGGAGTGGGTGTGCAGGCCAAGACCGTCGCCACGCCATGATCAGGCATTGGCTGACGATTTTGGATGTCCCAGCTGTCATCTGCAGCGATCGGTGGAGTCAATTTGTGGGGACTTGGTTCAAGACGATGTGCAAGCACATGGGGATTCGGCACGCAAAGACCGTGGCGTACCACAGCCAGTGGAATGGCTGGGCTGAGGTGGCCGGGCGGCAGATGTTCGAGAAGTTCCGCCAGCTGCACATTAACGAACCGGGCCGGAACTGGTATAATTCGCTGTGGAGAGTACTCCAGGCGTACCATGACCTTCCGGGGCCCACTGGACTGTCGCCCCATCGTATCCTGTTCCTACGGGATCGAGTGTCACTAACTCTCCCGTGGTTGAACCATGGCAAAGTGGCCCGGGATGCGAACGCCATGACGGCTGAGGCGGACAACACGGCGACCAAGGTGTGCAAAGCACTTCAGGACAAGCATGAGAAGAGGGCCAAGTACTTCAAGCAGGGATAAGTCCAGAAATTTGCTCTCCAAGACAGCGTATGGGTGGAGCGGCACAACAAGGATGTCCTGTCCAGGCATCGGCAGGCGTCCTGGTATGTGCCGGGGGTAATCGTGCGGAAGGTCGGGCAGGATGTGTATGCGGTTCGTGTGGGGGATAACAGGATCGTGGACCGCGACCATACCCAGCTTCGTCCCCGAGCACCAGACCCCAGCGGACGTCCCGTCACCTTCGAGTTCACGGCCAGCGATGTGGACTCGGACGACGAGGGTGAGGACGACGACTTCACCGCCGAGAGGATCCTGACGGACAAGCCGTACCCGGGGACGCCTGGGGGGAGGCTTTATAACCTCTGTTGGAAGAGATTCGCCGCATCCAGGGATTCGTGGGAGCCTCCAGGCAGCTTTGTGCCGAGGTATACCACGGTCTTGATGGAGTATCCAAAGAGGAAAAACATCTCTTTGGATGTCAAGGACGTGTTGGTCCATTTGGTGGCTGCAGTAGCACCGTAATGGATCCCCGTTGGCATTTATGTTTGTCTTTGTGACGGGTGAGGGCGTTTCCCCGGGGTATTTTTGGGCCTTGACTGGCCATATACCCCCTTCACTTGATCTCCACATGTATATTTCATTGTGGTATACTTATTTAGGTCAACCGACAACGTTTCTCTATCTTTGATCCCCTTTGTCCATGTTGTAGATCAAGAGGAGACCAGATATGGCGTAAGGCACCGATTATGAGTGTCCTCACCCCTTCCTTGGGGCATGGGGGACGCCTACAACGTGTGTGGGGCCTCCGTGTGTCCTTGGGACATGGGGGGGGGGCCGTGGAGCCCATTGGGGTCCTCCTGTCCTCTCTTCAATGACGTCCGAGCGGATACAACGCTCTGAGAAGGGGGGTGAAGCCGGTTCGGACCCCCGTGGCCATCTTGGGGTCACTTGGGGTGTGTATCTATGTGCCGGCAAGCCGCCATTGGCTGATATCATACTCTCTCATCCACCTGACCTAACCTGATGTGATAGTGTGATAGGTTTGGCCATTCCAGCTATGAGCGGCCATATTCCATACCGAGGCGCCGCCGGCTGGGATTTATATATGGGAAAATTTGGAATCAACAGGGTTTTTCTATCATAATGTTCCCGTAATTTTATCAGCCTTCCATTCTGATTGTCAATGTATCGGCGACTGTCAGTTGGCTCGCGATTTTGCGGTAACTGATTGGTTAACTGTTATTTGCAGATTTTTTGGCGGAAACCCTGATGAAGGGTCAGAGTTCATCAGTAATGGGTTCGTTGCTTCGGCTATTTTCATGTTATACACTCGCAAAATTAATCCAATTTTTTCAGACTTTCAAAATCGGATCTTCGACTTCGACATCACCGCACTTGATGTGATGAATCTCGAGTGGTCCTACATTTTTCCCCGATCACGAATCAACCTTCCCTTTGTTGTCTCCTTCATTTTTCTTGGAGATATAGTCGAAACAAAAGTGATTCGTGAGGCCACTTTGAAGAATCATATCTCCGGCTCACGGCAGGAAATATCAATTTTGAGAATCGCGTGGGAATCGTCTTGGTCTCAACTTAATTTAGGAGGCATCAAAGGTCTTTGATGTGTATACATTCCCGGTGTAGCAAGGGATAATGGTCAAGAGGGTAGAAAGTGATATATAACTCTTGGACCGTGCAACCGAATATTTCAATGCGACTTTCGAGTGTGCCGCATGAGTGTTGGTGTTGCATAGAAAATTTTCTTGGGTTCCTACCTATTTTTAACGTGAAGTTATGTCCATCGAGGGGCATGGCATATGATGGTGGGAGCCATTGTAAGAGGGTATGTGTTATATGCATGGTATGTGCTTCGATATGCTCACGCCCATGTGATATATCTCCGTTTGTAGGAAGATATATGGAGTCATACGTGGCAAGGGCTTCGCCCATGTCCTAATGGTGAGCTCCATAGCGCTACACTAAGTCTACCGCTCAAATAGTGCATGTGGGAGGGCTTACGGAGCGACCCACAAGGTAGGTAGGTAGGTATCTTCGGGAGCTCAGGATGCCTCCTTTGACATTGCAGGAAGGAGGTCTTACCAAGGGGACGTCCTCGGATTTACCCGAATAAGTGAGGAGGAAAGAAGAGATGGCGAAGCAATAGCACTACACAAGACACATATATGGGCCAACTCCTTAAAACCGGTTTGTTTTCTCTGTTTTCTGCTCTTTTGGTGCCCCTTTGCTACCTTTCATTGAAACGGGCACCCTCAAAATATACACAAAAATGGTATTATACATGAAAAATGAATTCTTGACCTCAAATACCCCCTCCATGGGGTTTGAACCCAAACTCTACCAACCTTAGAGTTGTGTTTTTCCTCTAAGCTACGACCTGTCGTCGACGATCTCAGAGAAAACCGTAGTATAATAAAAAATTTCGAAAATCAGTACTCCTTACATGCTCCAACCACTATTAACCTCCCATGCTCTTAAAACCGTGGCAACCGACGACCCAAGTGTCAACTGCTTTTCACGGTGAGCGAAGAACTTAAGGGAGGGACAGGGTGGGCATATATGTGTCTTGTGTAGTGCTATTGCTTCGCCATCTCTTCTTTCCTCCTCACCTATTCGGGTAAATCCGAGCTGGCTCAGCTAGCACTACACAATCCCCATATATGGGCAACAGAACAGAAGACTGAGCTCCCGTGAACTGAACCCTTCATAAGAATTAATTAATCGCCAGGCGCGAACCGCGCGCCGCTTCTCCAGTCGCCAAATCAGGAGCGACCAGAACTTGCGAGATGCGCAACAGAGCTCTGGTCCTGTCGTAAAACTTTCTGAATGTATCGTAACAGGACCAATCACCCAATGCTGCTACCACATGCGGATCCACGCCAAGATAGATTAGTGCAGTTGCTGCTGCTCCTCGTGTAGAATGCGCGGAAAACGAATCCGTCTCCAGTTCCCCCAATTCCAGTAGGTGTTTCCTTAACCAGCGAGTAGTGAGACCGTTGATGGTATCAGATGATAAAGGCTTCCGTGGCTTTCGTAGGGACACAAAAATCTCAGAACCCTCGTAATCACCAGTAGCCTCCAAATAACGCGCTAAGCAGCGCTGCGGATCAATTGACGGTGGCGTAACATTGTGAATAGGATAACGTGCATAGTATCTCCTCCCTTTGCGCTTAGCAGAAATGAACCAAGGCTGAGCAGCGCGTTGGATATCCCTACGTGATCGCGCCGAATCAACGCCTCGGAACAAGGCAAAGAATCTCAAGGACAAAATGGCTTGCAAGCGCAGCTGAGCTTCCGTCTCCACAGGTTGCTGATGCATGACTTGTATAAGACACCGTACATCATAGAAACGATGATAATGAGGAACACTGACGAACCAGTCACGTTTCAAGTTGCGTAGCATACCCTCGAAACGTAGTTGCGAAAAGCACGGGAATAAACACACTGCTGAATACGCCATACGCCCAGCACTTAAAGAATGCGTGCGTGAAAACTTTAAAAGTTGCACCGCCACCGTCATCAGTGGGATTTTTGACCAAAGCGCTCCACCTTGAACAGTGGAGCAAGCGCCGCGTCTTGTAACAAGAACGTACCAAACATGTGCCACGCAGAATTGTAACGTTTCAAGGTGTCCTTCCCGATTTCATTGATGATAAGCGTCGCCTCCTCGTTGGTAGCTCCTCGCAATTGATAGTATTCACGCAAACATACGCCAAGGTCAACACGAAACGTGGTTGTGTCTCCGTGCCGTCTGGCATTTGCAAACGGAACTCCGACGTGTTCACTGCGAACTTCACGTGTTTCATCAATAGGTTCCACCAAACCTCGCGCGGCCTGTACGGCAGAGCCATGAGAACCTTCACCCCTGGTGACTCCAACACTTTGTTGACCAACTGAGGTATGTGCTTGAACGGCGGGAAGACCCACCCCGGTGAAAGTAAAGTTAGATTCTGGGAGAAGACATCGATGGCGTAAGCCCCCGGCTGAGGACACGGACTGACGAACTTGCTGCACACCGCATTGGAACTCCTTGACATCCAATCGATTTCCGGCTGAATCCAACTTTTGAACTCCTCCGGATCCAAGTCAACACGTCCGACGGGAAGGTAGCCTCCGACGGTGTCCAACGAAGCCGAGACCAAATGTCCGCCGGATTCACCGAGGTGTGCACGTAAAACGGTTGAATCTCGATGCGATTGGCTTGTGTAAAATTCCACAGTTAGAGAATCAATGCGTTGAACCGCGGCTTGCGACCTCCCCACTTGCGGAGATACCAGTAAAGGACCATTGAGTCGGTGAAAAATCGCAGCGTGGTGTCCCTCAGCGCATACGCTTGAATAGTCAGTAGGGCTCCCCTGAACTCTTTGACGTTTATGTGTTCCTCTCGATTCAGGAACCAACCGAACGCTGCTTGGGCATTCCCTTGAAGGACTCCGCCCCACGCCAGATCTGACGCGTCCGAGTACATGTCCCTGACGTGACCCATGGAAACTACGAAGGTGCGTCCCTTCCACTGGTGTAACTCGTCCGCCAGATCCATCAACTGACGTGACACGCGCTCCGGGAGCGCCACGTCTGCCTCCCAGCCAGCCTGGACTGCCACCGCCACGTGCACCGCCAGGGCGTCGCTGAGGAGTCGGATATGGGGCATGGCGAACAACAAGGAACGTATTCTTCCAAGAACGGAGGCGCATCGCCTCACTGATGGTGTGTGACTGTGTGCCAGTCTGTTCACGTCCCGAAAAATTGCTTGTAGGCGCTTTGGAGGTACCGCGACGAATCCTTCCCTGAAGTTTAGCATAAAACCAAGCATTATAATTTCTTGAGACGGCTCCAAATATGATTTTGGGACATTGACCAATATACCCAACCGATGCAAAAGTTGTACCAAAAAACGTGTGTGTTCCAGACATTCACGGTAAGTATTGCCAATGATGAGCCAATCGTCCAAGTAGACCCAAACGAGTGCTCCGCGATCGCGCACGGCATTTAAAATTGGTTGCATGAGGCGTTGCCATTCCCGTGGTGCAACGTTTAATCCAAACGGCAAAACGCACCACCTGTAAAATTCACCGTCGACGTAGACCCCCAAATAAGGTCGATCCCGCGGATGGATACCCATGTGAGAATAAGCACTTTTCAAGTCAATTTTGCAAGCATACTGACCGGGTCTCAAGAACGGTAAAATGCCCCACAGAGTGACCAAACGAAAATAGGTGGTCTGTACAAACTGGTTCACGTTCTTCAAATTGGTGATAGGTCGACGGCCTCCCTCAGGATGTGCCTCGTCTGACGCTTTGTCCACTGCGAACATACTTGCACAACACTTAATGTCTTTTCGTTCGACGCGTTCCATGCAACCCTGTTGCACTGCATCCAACACGTGTTTTACCGATTCAGGGTCGGTTACCTCTGCGTGGGAAGAACGAGGATGGAAGTCGTCAGTTGGCCGATCCGGATCAAAACCGTCAACCCAATCAAGCTGCAGCCCATTGCGAATCACTGACACCGCGTATGTGTCCTTCAACGCTTCCCATTCATGCAATTGTGCACGACAGCGCAAATAGAGTGGCATGTGGGGATGGATCGGCGGTGGCACGCACACGGCCGGCGCCAATAAATCCTCTACAGTCAAGCTACTGCTGTGGTCGTTCATCTAACTTGTCGTTACGTGGCACAAATCTTTGGGTGAAACCCTTACCTTTGCCTTTGCCTCCTTTGCCAGATCTCCGTGGATCAAAACGACCTCGTGTTGAAAACGAACGGAAAGAACTACGATGCGAGTAAGGGGAGAAACGCGTGCCTCTCAGGTCTTTCTGTAATTTGTTGCGCGACTGAAGTAGTGACATGTCATCCTTCGAGAGTAACTCTGGTGCAATCGCAGGTTGTTCAAACCGTTTATCTACTGCCGCTCGCCGGGAGCTTTGGATGCTGTAGTCCAACGCACCCAACATTGCAAACAAATGTTCACATAGTACCAATGAAACAGGTGCTTCCGGCGCTACCGTTGTGTCATCTTCGCGTGCTAAGACTACTCCCAGTACTCGCATGGCGTCTTTTACCTGTTGTTCCCAACGACGCTTCTCTGCGTCCGCTGGATGTTTGTGCGTTGGCGCGTTATTAACAGGTGCCCTATGGAACTCGTCGAACACTGGAAGGTGCTTCAACATCTTTTTTCTGCGAAACTCGTCTTGCAAAACCTTTCGCTCTTCCAGGAGTGCAGACAAGCGTGAAGGAAGCGACAGAACCTCATCGCGCCACACGAACGTGGACTCCTTGTCCGACGCGGGGCCAGCGTGGTCCTTGGGACCGCTCAAAGTTTCGCATGCCAAGAAGACGTCTTCGCGATGCGACGACGTTCCTGTTCTGCCAATGTCGTCGCCCTTTAAGGTGAGTAAGGCATCACGAACCAAGGTCATCGTGTCTTTGACAGTGGCCAGTGTTTTCTTTCCTGTAAGTTTGGAATACAGTGACGCTGCCTGCCAAGGACTGAGACCACTCATTGCGCCTTCCTTTGCCAACTGTGCTGCATGTTCCAACGACTCAGAACTCAGGCTCCACGCCGAATCCGGCAATTTCAGCACGAACTCGTGAAAATCCAGCGTCTCATTTTCTTCTGTCATTTTGTTAAAATTTATATCCTTAAAACATTTTGGAATGCATCAGAAATCAAAGCTCTGGGAACAGCAAATCACTAGTTGAACAACTCAGTGAGCGCGTGACCGGTTTTAAGAGCATGGGAGGTTAATAGTGGTTGGAGCATGTAAGGAGTACTGATTTTCCAAATTTTTTATTATACTACGGTTTTCTCTGAGATCGTCGACGACAGGTCGTAGCTTAGAGGAAAAACACAGCTCTAAGGTTGGTAGAGTGTGGGTTCAAACCCCATTGAGGGGGTATTTGAGGTCAAGAATTCATTTTTCATGTATAATACCATTTTTGTGTATATTTTGAGGGTGCCCGTTTCAATGAAAGGTAGCAAAGGGGCACCAAAAGAGCAGGAAACAGAGAAAACAAACCGGTTTTAAGGAGTTGGCCCATATATGGGGATTGTGTAGTGCTAGCTGAGCCAGCTGTCCCTCCCACTGCCCTATGTCTGGTGCCTCTTGAGCCGCTCCCGCATGTGCTTGGGAAGGCATTGTCGCGGCCACCCGGTCCATGTGTCCCAGGTGGGAGGGTGTCCCCACATGTGTCCATGGGTAGGGCCACATGCCCCCTCCTTTGAGCGGCAGCTCTGGGGGCTGCCCAGCCGTGTGGAGTATTTCTCACCACAAGGGGTATTGCTCCCGCTTGAGCGACCCACAAGCGCCACTATCAATTTTCTCATTTTCATGGTGCGTGTTGGGAGGAGGTTCAAAGGTCTCCCTATGCGTCCATGTGGAGATCCAAGTGGGGGGATTGTTTGCAAATGGTCCCTAGCAATTGTATTTTGAATCATATGTTGTTACCATGGGTGAGCGAAGTTATATACTATTGTAATTATCTTGGATTTGGCACTATTTGCATGTTTTTGACCTCATTTTATGCTCATTCTTGTATTTTATGTGCTCAACTGGTCGGCTAACAGTAAAGTGCCTAGGGATCTGTGAACTATGGTATGTTGCTTAGATGTTGGCATATGCTTCGTTGTTGCACCTCAGCATATGCCGGATCACGTGATCACTTTTGGCGTGGCACATGAGGCCTCACAAAATTAGGTCTCAAATTCATGAGTTGACTTGTGAAGCATGTCATGTACATACCCGGAGAGGTTTCGGGGCCAATGATGGGATATTCTTGGGCATGAACATTTGGTCTATATCACCCTTGTATACTACTTCCCGGTTTGACACATGCATGGAGCATTTGAATATTTGCCGTATGCATTTTTGAGTATATAATTAAATTTTGGGCACTATGGTGTGATTTGCCTGATTTTGCTAGGTTATGAGGTCATCCTCATGGGGCAGTCCTCCAAGCCGGATCAAATCCAAGTCCAACTAAGGGTGTGTCAGGGTAGGGCGAGGTCCTGAGTGCTACTCTAGGCCATGACACGCCACCTCCCCTATTGGGCTAGGATTTAGAGGCTTGGGAGGGAACAAACTTTTGGGGTTTATGTAGTGACCTTTGACACATGGTATTTAGCCATCTTATTTGACTGGGTTCAGGGCATCATGTTGGCGAGTCAAGAGAAGGTCTTGAGTCCAGGGAATGAGGGGTCTATGGCTGTGATTGTGTACGTTTTCATCTTTCCCCAACTTTTCTATATTTGTGGTATATGCCAATTTCAGGGCTTCCTCTTCGCCTTTTTCGTCACGTTGTGCCTCGAGAAACCTTTTTGAGTTCGTACTTTCCTCCTTCCATGACCCGATCCGATAAAAATTTCGACGTCCAGAAAAGATGTTTAGCTCTCCCTTTGGGAAGAGGTATTTCCCTTTTGAGGCGATCGCCGCAAAGTTTGATTTCCCTGCTGACATCCACACAGATATTCCACCTGTTCTCTCCCAGACGGGCTGTGACAGCAAATGGCCCCTCCGACAAGGGATGAAGCTGATCATCTCCGTCCAGAGTCGTTTCGAATTTTTAGAGCCAAAATCGATCGTCTACTTCAAAATTGTGTGGGTTTTTTTGGCCCTGATTCTGGACCTGGAGCCAGTCAGCCTGATGCTTATCAATTAATTTAGGGACAGTTTTCTCTGTCCTTTGGATTTTATCCCTAATCAGCAAAGCATCTTTGCAGGGGCGAGGGTTATTCAACGGCATGTTCCACCAACACTTCTTTTGTACAAAGACAATTTCATTTCGAGAAACGCCATGGTACAAAGGCGTGATGTGGTAACGGCGTTGCCAAGCGAAAAGAATCTCAAGCCAATGGAAGTCCCTCTCACTGGCGAGTTCCTTGCGGAGCAAATTTATAAGTGAGCAGCCGGCTGTTTTGCCTGGCAGCGCTCGATGTGAGTGGATTTCACACCTGAGGTGGTGGATTCCAAGGCGGGTACATAATTCTCTCCACCATTGAGAGGTGTACTCCTTACCTGAGTCCGTAATCACCTCGGATGGGACGTCCCGACCTCCCATACATGTCTGCGAGCACCATTTGGCGGCAGCTTTGCAAGTCATCGACTCGATGCTACAAGGCAACACCTCAATGTAGCCGGAATGACGGCACTGAAATAGGAGCACTCCATTGACTTTTTGGTTAGTCCAATAGCATTCCTCCTCATCGAGTTCACCGAGAGAGAAGAAATCACTGGTGACTCTGTTAAAGACACGCTCAGGAACAGGATTTGGCTTCAGATGGCCATGCTTGTTGGCGCTGGTGGGCGTTGAGACAGGACATTGGGCACTTCCCGCAGCTACCCTCATGTTCGGCGCAAACCTTCGTACACGCCACCTCATCCTACGTACACGTGTACAGTTTCTCCAGTGAACGTTGCACCAAGTGCAAGTGGTGGTGCACCCCCAACCATTACTCTCCCCGCTTACCACCCGTATCAAATGCCTACGCTGCAAAATAGTTACACCGAAGCGGTGGAGGAGAGTGATATGCCTAAACCCCATTTTAATGGGCAATTAGAGAACTACAACGACTGGGTTGAGAAACGTCAACAATGGTGGCGGGGGGGGGTGTGATCCCACATGCCGAAAAGCCAACCAGGCGCCCACGATTTTGAGTACCTGGCCCTTGTGGCTAAAAGGGATCATCCACAAACGAGTTGCCGAGGCCACTCAACACACACGAACGGCTTCCGCCCTCAAAGAATTCTGTGGTTTTTTGGAACAATGCTTCCACGAGTATGACCCCTCAAGGGCCGATAAAAGATGGCGAGCCCTCACCCCCAGGGTGGTTGAAGACCAAGTGACCCTCATCGACTTGGAAGATTTCTATGCTCGTTGGCAACGGTTGTTGCCTTTGTACAACGAGACTCTTCCCCACGTGATCTGGCAGCAGCTCCTAAGCAAGATTCCTTGGATCGAAGAGAAGGTTTTTAAGAAACAGGCCAAAAATAGCCAGGGCCGTTATGTGGTGAATTTTAGTGGCCTTGACCCTTCGCCGGGTCGCGCCCCACTCAAAAAGGAACTCAGCAAATATCGCACTTAATGTTGCACTACGGTTCCTGACATTGTTTCCTAATGGGGGCCGGGGGTCATACTTGATTGCAAAGACCCGTATCTACAAGAATGGATCTTGCAACTCAAGAACCCACCTTACAGACGCGGCTACACTATGAAAGTGGAGCAACGTAGGCCTCGTTTGAAGCCTAAGGATATCTACGCTCTTGCCCATAAAGACTTCTCGGAGAGGGAAGCTCTCGATTGCCTCAATAAGGGGGACAAGACGATGGTGTCCTACAGCCATTGCCCTTCCGCGGTGAATACGGTTAATGTGATTACTACGTCGGACCCTAACACCGCCGAACCCACTGACACCTCCGTTAACGTCGTCAGTCACCCTAAACCCCCGGCGAAGAAAACTGCCGTCTTCAACATACTGGTTGACACTGGCGCCTAGGTCAATGTGGTAAAGGCTGGCCTAATTCCGCCAGAGTGTCTTACACCAAATCGGAGACCAGTTAGGCTGGAGGTAGCCAATGGCGAGTCCATGGTGGGAGGAACGAAGGAAGCCGAAGTTGCGCTGCAACTCGTGAACCATCGTGAACTGAGCAGCCCAGATCGCGGCAAGGAAATCCTCCTCAAGGCACAATTCTATGAGGCCCAGATGGACTGGCATATGATCGCCGGGTAGGACTTCATGATGGAGCCAGACTGAGGCATTTTCCCGGCTCAGGCCTCTATGACCCTGTGCCCCGACCAACTAGAGTGGCTATCGTCACCTGAACACCACGTGGAGTGCCAATGGATCCACCCTGAGCGCCATCAGCTCGAAGTAGCCTCACTGAGAATCGAGCCCGCAGGGCCAACATACCAGGAGTATGGCGTCAAGCCGGAACTGGGAAAACCACGTCGTCGCTGATGTGAGAGCATCAGATGTGGGCCTGGATTTGTTCTCCTCAGTAACCTCTGCCCATCTTTGGGTGTGTGAGAAGTACTGGAGCGCCGATGACTCTGCGTGGAAGAAGCACTCGGGTCCGCATCAAGGTCTGATGTGGATTTGTTGTCCGAGAGTGCACATTCCAAGAGCGGTTGCGAACATTCGCAAGCACCGTTCGGAGGCAGTGCTGGTCGTCCTAATGGGGTGTACCGTGCAGGAAAGTTCCTGGGATTAGGTGGTCTCGCAGCCAGCATGACGTTGAACAAGGTCGTCCTGCCGGGTGGAGAGAGTGTCTAGCAGGACGCTAAGGGATAGCCCATGCCACCCCAGAGATGGCCAGCGGAATTCCACTACGTGGATGGGGGCCTGGAACAGGCCGACACCACAGACTTCGTGTGTGTCAAGTGCGTTATAGCAGAGCCCTGGCGGCGATGCTTCGCGGTTTCCCTGGTTGACATCGGAGAATCGGAGGACCTTCTCCTTTTTTGCACTGTGCATCCCCTCAATCCCCGGAGGACCTTCTCTCTGACGGGGAGCTGAATCTTGCTCAGCGGTACATGGATCAACTCTTTCATGACTGGGTAAGCAAGCGAGAGAAAAAATACAAGGACAATGCCTTGTGGGAAATAGAAGCCATTGTCTTTGTTTCCTATGACAGGAATACCTTCGTAGGTAAGTCTTGGGTACTGGACCACATGTTGAACCAGGACGAGCCCGCTTGCGGGAACTGACCCACGTACGGTTATCTGTTCGGAGGCAAGGCCCGAGATGCCCCGAAGGGCCACATGGGGAAACCTCCAGAGTCAATTCTAAGTTAGAAGGACACCCGACAAGTAAACTCAGTGGTCCAGGTGCCCGGCGGAGCCAGGCCGGAGTCCAATGAGTGCCTGCAGATCCAGGGCCAGGCTGAAGCAGAAGTATGGGGCTACCTTCTTTAGTGGAAAACTAGTGTTCCCACCACCGGTGCGTGGACGGTACTGCGAGGCCAATACACGACCGACGCCAGACACCCGTGTGTAGCGACAGCGGGAGTTCGCCCTCAGGGGCTAGAGGAAAGGGGCCATGGAGAACATCCTACGGGAGTTCATTGACAGAGGTAGGCTTCAGCCCTGTCACTCTGAGTGGGCCTCGCCCTGCTTTGTCGTCCCCAAGAAAGTGGCCGGGGAGTGGCGGCTCGTGGTAGACTACTGCAGCCTAAACGCCCAAACCAGGCACGACAGTTACACGCTGCCCCTCATTGAGACTAAGTATTGAGACTAGGTACAGGGACCTAGTCTTAAATCTATATCGCCTCTGACATTCATGTCAGTAGATTCGGGCCACTTGAGGCGGGTGACGGTGACATGCGGCAGGAAGCGACAGGAAGGCGACAGGGTGGCGACAGGAATACGACAGGGTGGCGACAGGAAGACGACAGGAAAGCGGCAGGAAAGCGGCAGGAAGCGACAGGAAGCAACAGGCAAGCGACAGGAAGGCAACAGGAGAGCTGCGACTGGAGGGTGACAGGAGGGCGACAGGGCAGCGACAGGGTGGCAACAGGGAGACGACAGGGAAGCGACAGAAAACAAGACATAGCGACAGGATAAGCGACAGGAAAGCGAAAGGAATACGACAGGAGGGCAACAGGGCTAGCGGCGACAGGGAAGCGACAGGGAAGCGGCAGGAGAAAGCGACAGGAGAGCGACAGGAGAGCGACAGGAGAGAGACAGTAGAGCGGCAGGGTGTTTTTTTGCGAAAGGAAGGCGACAGGAAGGCGACAGGAAGGCAACAGGGGTGCGACAGGAGAGCGACAGGCTTGTGAAAGACAACAAGTGAGACAAACTAGTACATGGATTTTTATATAGGTGGACGTATGTGAAGACAATGAGAACCAATGTTTAACATTTCTTTGGATTTTTTTTAAGATGTCATTTCATTGTTTCAGGGATAGATTTTTAGCGTTTGGTGAATTTTAATCTTTTTTGGAATCACTACATTCCATTGTTTGTCAACAGAAAACTATCTTTGCGTGGTGACATAATGATGGTTTGAGTGAATAGCTAGCAGCGAGCAAGCCGTCCGGTAATCCGTAACCCCACCGGCAATCGCGATATGCAGAAAATGGCGTACAGGTATGCAATTCCCAACTGTTCATTTTCGTTTTGTGTCTGTTCCGTTTGATTAAGATTAGTGGTTGAATTTTTCGGTCCGTTCTGTGTGTGCGGGGCGACACAGGAAGCAAGTGTAGAAGAAGGAGAAGAAGGACAGGAGGGAAGAATATGAAGACAGAAAGAAGGTGACGAAGAAGACAAAGAAGGAGCACAAGAGGAAGGAGCAGAGAAGAGAAGAAAGAAAAGAAAAAGGAAAGAAGACGGGGCCGAGGTCCAAGGTCTGCTTGCCGCTGCTGCTGCTGAAGCTGCCGCTCCCGCCGTGTGTGTTGGATCGTAGACTGCTTGCTGCTAGCGCTGCTGCTGCTTGCTGGTGGTGGTGGTGCTGCAGCTTGCTGCTGCAGCTGGTGCTGCCGCTGCATGCTCATGGTGCTGCTCCCGCTTGCTGCTGGTGGCGCTACAGCTTGCTGCGTCTGCTGCTCCTGCTTGCTCTGACTGTTATTTGAGTGTTCCCGCGTGCTGTGAGTGTCATTTGCGTGTTCGCGCGTGCTGTGAGTGTCGTTTGAGTGTCGGCGCGAGCTTTAAGTGTCGTTTGAGTGTTTGCGCGTGCTGTGAGTGTCAGTTGAGTGTGGGCGTATGCTGTCAGTGTTGTTTGAGTGTCAGCGCGTGCCGTGAGTGTCATTTGAGTGTTGGCGCGTGCTGTGAGTGTCATTTGAGTGTCGGCGCGTGCTGTGAGTGTCAGTTGAGTGTCAGCGCGTGCTGTGAGTGTTTTTTGAGTGTCGGCACGTGCTGTGAGTGTCAGTTGAGTGTCGGCGCGTGCTGTGAGTGTCATTTAAGTGTCGGCGCATGCTGTCAGTGTCAGTTAAGTGTGGGTGCGTGCTATGTCCTTTCAGTGGCTGAGTGTCGGCGTGTGCTGTGATTGGACGAATGTGATTGCGGTTGAAAAACTCAGGTGCTCAGCCAAGAGGGGCGCATCTCTTATCTTGTCTTATCTTATCTTGATGCGTCCACAGGAATTTCAGTCGCTACAGCGGGTACCAGTGGTGCACAGAGAGGCAAGGTCCCCTGAAATCCAATGAAAGTGCCGTTGCCTCGCAACCACTCCATGTCCGACAGGACTGCCGACCACCGACCACCGACCGCAATCCTGTGTCGTTCCTCACTTGGCTTGCAGTCGGTCATATTTGTCCTCCTTGACCCTCTGTTCGATGTGCCTGCACGCATTGGGTGACTCGGCAACACCTGTGCGCATGCGTGCACAATACGGGAAAATTCGTCGTCAGAGACAGCGGCGGAACATGTATTGTGCTTGTACTTAGGGTGCACAATAAACCCTCTTGTCCTTGTCTTGCATTTCAAAATCAAATTGTTTTAAATGAACTTCTCCATTCTAATTGATTCCCTTGGCAAGCACAAAGTAGGCAACAGCAAGAAGACGTAGTTGTGAACCAACATTGAGCTGCACCAACTGGCCGGTCCAGTAATACGGGTTCACATGCCTGAATAACAAGAAAATTGACAATCTAACAATGAATCTAAAAATGAGAATCTAACAATAAATTCTCATTAGAAAGGCAATAAATCTTCATTTTGGCAGCTTTGTGAGTAGTCTATTGAGTAACAGGCCTTGTCAACATTACGTAAATCACTGTCGGCGGCAAAAGACGGCGACAGTCGCAACAGGCCATCGGAAGCTTTGAAATAGCTTCATAATAGCTTCTAATACATTAGAACCTTCTAAAACGCCATAAAACATGACCAAATCACATTATAAACATATGGAATGTGATTATTCTTGTATGGCTACTAATGAATCCTAGATCTCTGCTCTCTGCAGTGTACCTAACAGCAGTAGACTCCATCAGTAAGCTTTAGGCTTGGAATATAAGCCAAATATGAGCAAATATCCTAGTGCTCTAGGAACCTGAAGCTCCGAGGGGTCTAGTAGAGATCCTCTAGAAGGCTTCTGAGAGGCCCAAATGCCCTGACTTATTACACCCCCTTCCTAAGCTTCATGCACATTCACTCAGAATGTTCATGACAAGCTGATAATCTAACATAAGGAGGGGTATGGGCATAGGGAATGCTCATATTGAATGTTCTAAGCGTCTATTGTAGTGTCTTAGTACCCCCTTCCTAGAGGTAAAGATATATCTCTACCTAAGAGGGTAAAGTTCCTATGTCTTGAGTATGTATGGTAGGGCTAAAAAAAAAACATGCGAAACAATAAGCAAAAAGCTAGCATACAAAGTATGAACAATGAAAACCTAAGTCTTCAGGCAAAAATTGAGCATAAGGGTAATACACCTCGGTGTAGACGTATAAATTACAATGAGGTATACGGAAAATCAATACCAATTGAGAATGAAATGCAACATGTGGTGTCAAACTGGAACTTCAAGCTCTGCCCAAGCTGTCTCTTGACATGACTTGTCTTCGTCAACCAAAGAGAGGATATACCACCTTACTCAATGGACACGTTATATGTGGCTACCTAATGCAATGGATGCATTGTGGTACCTATTTGATGCAGTGGGTTTCTTGGCCTGCATTACATGGACAGAGAAAGCGAGGCAGCATCAGTAATGACTAACTCTCGATTAGTTTAGCGGGTAGGTATAGCTCATAGTGTGTGTGTGGGAGTGGCAGTCACAATGAGGGCATCAACTCATCTGACCGGGATGTCCTCTATCTTATCCGGGCCATGGCGATGGATCCGTCGGGGGGTATGGGGATTTATACTAATACTTCAACCAAAAAAGCGTTGAAAGATATAGTCCGTCATTACCAACCTTTTAATCATACTTTCTGGCTATCTCTAAAACAAAGCTGAAACATCAAAAACCTATCAGGGCTAGAGATCATGTACAAAAGAATCAATATTCCACCACGGCAGCAGCATTATGTACCATGATCCTAATTAGTACATAGTCCACAGGAACTGAATGAGAAGTGAAGCTAGCGGGAATAGTGAGTTGTGTAGAAATGTCCTAAATGACTTAGATCACCAAGGCAAATAATTTGCACGAAGGGATGAAAATGTAGAAGTGTGTTCATCATATAAATTCTGAGAAAGAAGATGTATGGGTGCTAAGGATGACAAGACCAATGAATTGTATGTGAATGTAGGGATTGGCCTCGCGGGCAGGGGTGGGTTGGTCCCCTGGGGCTGGTTGAAAACGAAGTAGGTAAGTAATAAGTGAACAAAAGTTGAAAGGTCAGATCTTCCGTGGAAAGCCATTCAGCCCTAGTGCAAGCCAACGGATATCCTACACGACTGGAGGGTCGCCACTGCCTCATACGCGAAATGTATCATTATCAGGTTGTCTGAGACAAGTAGAAGTAGTAAATCTTCGAAAAATGCTATCGTAGTTAAGGTGTGTTCTTTACCTTACCGGGAGACCAATTACGGTGAGCCTCTTGCCCAGCAGAACGTTGTACAAAGCCATCCGTGCGGGGGCCTGTCTTCCTACATGAAGAGTGAATTCTGCTCAACTGAATTCCAGGATTCAGGCTATCCTCTTGGAGCTTAACTCCCTCATCCATCTCTACCGCAAGAGAAGGGGTCTATCCCATTGCAGGGAAAGTACTTATCTACCCGCGCAAGGATAGAAGCCCATTACTGTAGGCTTTCGATACCTTTCGATGATCCTTCTCAATGAGCCTACCGTCGTTCACCGTTGGTCCTGGTGGCTACCGGCGTAGGGCTCTTCACTAACACATCGCGAGATACATTAGCCAAGACACAGGCTAAGTGACCAAGCTTGAACCTGTTCACTTGTGTTACACAACAAAGATGTGGCGGGCTGAGACCAATGCCTGTAAGCGGACACTGACAATCTACACGAAGGAAATAAGTTAGAAATTGGCTCGTAGGCAACAATTTGATGGATGTGGTACTACAGCAATTCCTCAGAGAGTGTGATATCTAAAGAAAACAAATGCAATAATCAAATGACGCATGGTATGTGTTGGTGTGGGTGTCGTATGTGTAGTGTGATGAGGGAGGGAATGTGTTAAAAAAATCCAATCAGGTCTGTCATGAATCTAATGGTCTAGTCGGGGGGATAGGGAATGTAATGCGGCAGACTGTGGACACCCAATTTAGCACTCTCAAACCCGGTAATTGAGGCTGTACCAGGCGATCTAGCGAACGTTAACAAAACGGAACGTACCCGTAGTGGTTCGGTAGCACATTTTAGGATAAACTAGCTCTTTCGACGAAACGTCCTAGGTCAATGATCGCAAAGGGTGGAAAACAGATTCATTCCTCACAATTTGCACGAAAAAACAAAAATTGAGTGGATACTAATTGATTGTTCGTCGCTGCGATCCAAAACTGGCGGTCCATTTGAGCAAAAGGTGCTCATAGAACTACGTACGGCAGATCAATTACTGACCATATTGCATGCTGAGTCTTTTGGGCAAGCCCTTGCAATAAGGAAGTAATGCAATAAGTATGAAATGCAAGATTTGCAAAGTGAAATGCAATGAATGAGTGACCTTTCGGAATGAAATGAATGAAATGCAATCCGAATGGAGAATAGAATAGGTCACCAGTCAAACGCTTGCCTTGACGGCCATGCAGTGAAGGATGAGATGCATGGTAGAGTGGAATGAGGACCAATCACCTCCTAGCTGAAATGCACTTGTGCTCAAATGAAAGAGCTTGACAAATCCAGGCTTCCGGAAAGGCTCTCAGCACACGCATGAGTGGCGGACCGTGACCAGAAGTCATGTAGTCTATGCAGAGTCTCAGCAACCCAAGAGAGGGCACGGACCGTGCTCAGAACTACATTGAACTATGTGGGGTCGTTCGGTAAAGAAATGAAAATGAGTTAAATGGCATTGCAGGCTAACATTCCGGCCCGCACCTACTGGAAGGGTTACCTCTATTACAGTACCAGCGCCTTGCGGCACTTCTCCTCGCCACCCTGCTCTACAGAGGGAGGACCGGAGACATTAAGTTGAGTTAGCAATCAACCGTTAGCATTAGGATTAAGACCATAAAGGTGATTGCATCTCATACCCTGGCTAGTCAGCTAGCTAGCTAGCTAGAGTAAGTAAGTAGGAGTAAGTAACTTTTGCAAGCCTCTTCCGCGACCAGTTACCACCACCAACCTCTCTCATCAACGGATGGTCACAAGGACCCCGAGAGAGGTCACTGCCAATTTTTTGGTCGAGTGCAGCCTTTTAATCTTTCACTTGGGTGCTCCCGCATTGAGTCTTCTCTTCCGCCTTCCGCTCACACCCGTCCTTCTCCACCCTCTTCTCGAGTGCCCTATTTCACCGCAAGGGTCCAAACTCCGTCTGCGTGGCTACCGGGACAATGTCCAACTCCCCGGCCCTACGCACCATCAGGTACCCTGTAATCAGGGCCCTGGGTTCGGAGGAGTCTCCGGGCGGATAGGACGGTGAATGTGGCCGTCGCAAATGGTCTGCTAATGGTTGTGGCTAAGTTTTTTTTGTGGCCAAAAAAAGGGACAACCAAATGTTTCACTTTTCATTGTGTGTCTAAAGTAATTCTAAAGTATCTACCTCTCTACCTAGGGTAAGCCTAGTTAGATTGAATGAGAGCTGATGCAAACAATCACAAACTGCAATATCATACAATAATCCAAGGTTAGGAGACCAAAGATTTGCGATTGGTTTAGCAAACAATTGATGTCAAAAACCTGTTTTTTTCAAAAATGCCCAGCGTTTGCACGATTTTTCTGTACTATGTTGCTGAGATGTCAGATTCAGATTATCTGCACTGTGTAGGGTATGAGCTCAGGATTTGAAAACAGATTAGATGTTGACCCAACACATCATAGGTTCAGACAAACAGAAATTTGGCGGGAGCCACTGGAATGTCACATGCAACACATGCTGAAAAACCATCATAAAGGCATAGGAAAATTGGATTTTCCCACATTATCCCATTCTCAACGAAATCCAGTGATCATGAATCTGCAAACTAGGCATCATTACCTTTCCAAAACAGCTTTGATGACCGTTCAACTCACCATAGGCTCTGAGAAAGGTCTTTTTCTTGTAGCATCATGACCCAAAAGTGTGAAAACATGCTTTCATGCACTAAGTTAATCACCATGGAAAAAATCCATTTTTGACCACAGCAATTCAAAGTAAGCATGTTTTCAAAACTCTATGCTCCGATGTCTATAAAACACCTTGGTTCGGGTTTCAACTCACCATGGTGGCAGAGAAATGATGAAACCTCCAAAGCCATCTTTCATATTTTTTGACCAAGTGGTTTGTGTGGTAACTTGTTAAATTTTCACCATAGCCATTCTCAATCTTGGCAAATGAAAGTGACTCAGGATTCGGAAGCACATACTTCAGTGTTGTTTAGAAACATAATATCAATCCTCACACCTTTTTTCTCTGTGAGATATGGAAGAAGCACAAAAGGCACTTTTGAGGAGTTTTTGGTGTGTGGTTCATGGGTGACTTTGTTGGGGATGCGAAAAAAGGTACGAAAAGATAGTTTCAGAAAGAAAAATTAACGATAGAAGCGTACAACTGTCTACTTTCAAAGAATACTTGGTTCGGATTTTCTCAGCGCAGTGGCCTGAAGGAATGCGTAAAACACCAAAAGTCATTTTGGAGTGTTATTGAGGGTTGGGGAAAAGATAACTCATGGGGCATCATGAAAAAGTCACGGAAAAAAGCCCTTGTTGAGTTACGCCAAAGTGAAAGACGTATTTTAAAGCCCATGCTCTCCAGTTTACGAGAGCGCTGTAGTTGACGCCATCCGAACAAGTGACGTCAAGTTATACGTAAAATGGATTAGGTCATTTTCGACATTTTTGGCCTTTTGATTGATCAAAGAGATGGAAGAAGTCATGAATAAATCAAAGCTTTTGGGCTCCAAGGAGGGTGCGGTTGACTGGGGTGGGGATGTAGAGTCACGGGCCGTCGCTCTTGCCCCTTCCCTTGACATAGGGTCTCTTGTAGGACCGTAAGCAAGGAGAAGAAAAGCCTTGATAAATCAATTGAACAAGCATGCATAGTTGAGCAAACAAAATCAACACAATCAATGGTCCTAGGCCTCCATGAGCCTCAAAAGAGCCTGCAGAAGCTTGCTGACAGCGCTCTGGCAAGACGTCGTTGTCTTAGAAGTCGTCGTCGTCCTTGCTGAAGCTCTGGCAAAGCGCTTTGTGTAGTTTAAGTGCACCACGTTTTTGAAATTTCTTGTTAAGTTGAAATCCTTCAGATCTTCACCAAACTGAATGAAATAAGGGCTCTAGGCGTCTTCTTGAAGTCTGCTGCAGCCTCTGGCGTCGCTCGTCGTGATTGTACTTAGGGTGCACAATAAACCCTTTTCTCCTTGTCTTGCACTTCAAAATCAAATTGTTCTAAATGAATTTCTCCATTCCAATTGATTCCCTTGGCAAGCACAAAGTAGGCAACAGCAAGAAGACAAAGTCGTGAACGAGCATTGAGCTGCACCAACTGGCTGGTCCAGTAATACGGGTTCACATGCCTAAATAGCAATAAAATTGATCTAACAAAAAATTTTCATTAAAAAGGCAATGAACCTATACTTTGTCACCTTCCTGAGTAGTCTATTGAGTCACAGGCCTTGTCAACATTACTTAAATCACTGTCGGCGGCAAAAGACAGCGACAGTCGCAACAGGCCATCTGAAGCTTCAAAATAGCTTCCCAATAGCTTCTAATACATTAGAACCTTCTAAAATGCTATAAAACATGACTAAATCACACTATCAACATATGGAATGTGATTATTCTTGTATGGCTACTAATGTATCCTAGATCTCTGCTCTCTGCAGTGTACCTAAGAGAAGTAGACTGTAGCAGTAATCTTTAGGCTTGGAATATAGCCAAATATGAGCAAATATCCTAGTGCTCCTGGAACGTGAAGCTCTGAGGGGTCTGGTAGAAATCCTCTAGAAAGCTTTTGAGAGGCTCAAATGCCCTGACTTGTTACAGAACAGACTTTAAATCCAACACTCCTGGTCACCAAATCTCTGTGATGCACTTCATGAAGCAGCTGCGCCTGGTAAGGGAATGAGACCTCTTTTGCGCAAATGAAATGAGCGATTTTTTTTCTCGTTTTAATGAACGATTTTTTTTCTGTTTCATATGAATGGAGCTTTTTTTGTTTCTCGCTTCATTTTCTTCGATATGTCTTGACATAGTTGATGTGACCAAAAAACAAGGAGGCTTTGTTGATGTTATTTCAAGGCAACGATGAGTGCAATTCCTACGATGAATGGTACCCGTTGAATACACATTTTGGCCAATGCGGCCATACGAAGTTAGAATTCTGTTTTGTGTTTTTGTATTTTGAAAAAACGGGGTCGGTCGGTCGGTGTGACCTCAACCCAAAGGACATTGCCGTGGCATGTGCAGCGCCTTACCTTTGCAACTACATTGCATCCTCTGGTCATTAAACACTCTTTTGGCCAAGTTCCAACAGTCCATCTGCTGCCCACATTGCATCTCTTACGATGAACCATACTTTGACCCACACTTTGCAATGCACTCTGCTATTCAATGTGCACCTCTTTTTTGTTGTTGCTTGCATGACACAAACACACATTAAACCACCTTCCGGAAGTCCAAAAGCTTCAGACCAGTTTGATGTGAAGGTCACCTACCTATAGCGGCCTGCACACCTCAGTGAGTCCAAAAACCTGTTAAGTGCTCATGGCACACAACCTCAAGTGCTCATGGCACGGAAAAAAGATGGTATGAAAAAGGTAACACGAAACCTCTGTTTTTTCAAAATAAAAGCAGGTAAACAAAAGAAAAGACACTCTGCTCACAAGCAGGCAGGTGCACAGCAAAACAAATGAAAACAAATGA
This sequence comes from Eutreptiella sp. 'Long Island Sound 2002', assembly GCA_964036045.1. Taxonomy (NCBI): domain Eukaryota; phylum Euglenozoa; class Euglenophyceae; order Eutreptiales; family Eutreptiaceae; genus Eutreptiella; species Eutreptiella sp. 'Long Island Sound 2002'. Next base: position 135,965,909 of record OZ038380.1, on the reverse strand, counting down.
GCAGTTCACACTCAGTGCAAAGTGCAAAGCACGGCTTACCAAGCCACTGCTTAAAAGGGAACAAATTTGTATGCACATGGCAAAATAAAGCAAAGGCGCTGTGCTGTGCTGTGCTGTGCTCTGCTCTGCTGTGCTGTGCTGTGCTGTGCTGTGCTGTGCTGTGCTGTGCCATGCTGTGCCATAAATGCATGCTTGCTGCCATGCTACCATGCTGCTTGGTGCCATAAATGTGCACGTCAGTGATCTGCATCCAGCGAAAGCAAAGTAGTGCCAAAGGCTGCCACAAGGTGGTATACTTGACAACCAGACAAGCCTGGCCCTGACATGTATCGCGGTGCATATCAGCCTACAAACAAAATGAAGGCAAGCCCATTCCTCAGCGCCACAAACGAAGGCGTGTACGGCGCTTATAACAACCACAAGTGGCTTCGTTGGAAGACTCAGTTTGCACATGCATCGAGGTAGGTAGGTAGGTATCTTCGGGAGCTGGGGATGCCTCCTTTGACATTGCAGGAGAAAGGTCTTACCAAGGGGACGTCCTGTCCCTCCCACTGCCCTATGTCAGGTGCCTCTTAAGCCGCTCCCGCATGTGCTTGGGAAGGCATTGTCGCGGCCACCCGGTCCATGTGTCCCAGGTGAAAGGGTGTCCCCACATGTGTCCATGGGTAGGGCCACATGCCCCCTCCTTTGGGCGGCAGCTCTGGGGGCTGCCCAGCCGTGTGGAGTATCTCTCACCACAAGGGGTATTGCTCCTGCTAGTCTACGGTCAAGAACAAGAACTCACGGCACGCACCCACACTCAAGTAGTGGACACAGGACTCACGAACACTCAATGGGCCAGCAGCAGCAGCAGCAGCAGCAGCGGCAGCAGCAGCAGCAGCATGAGCGGCAAGCAGCAGCTGCGGGGGGCGGCGACGGCAAGCCTTCTGCTCGTCTGCAGCTCTTGACGTTTTTTATTCCTTTTCTTCTTATTTTGATCTCCTGCAACTTCTTGCCGATCAACTCTTTGATCTGTTTCGTCTCCTCTTCGTTCCCTCCTGTTATTTTTCTATTTCTTCTTCACGCCCAACACTGACAGAGAGAGCAGCAACAGATGTGAAGGCAGCAGGACTGCTACACCTTTGCAATTTTTTTCAGATGAAAAGGAGACAAATGACATAACACAAAGCACACCTTTTCCCGTAAATCCTCGTTATTCAGTATCCAGCCCAGTGAACGGGATGTGTGCGCTTCTCGACGGATGCTGCCAGGGGAATTTTGGTAGGGTCGGTCGGTAAGCGTAAAACAGAATTCTAACTTCGTATGGCCTACCTCCTTCAAAGAACCTTATCACGTACAACAAACCATTGTTAACACCATTTGTATCATGGTTTGCTTTGGTATTCATTATATGATATGAAGTCGGAGGTTTCCGCAATTCTAAATACCAATGCTACTCATTGGTGAAATGCTTTTGCCACTATGTCATTCAACAAACGTTATCGTCAATACCCTAGGACCCTGTCATAAGTAGAGCTGTGTTAAATTCAATCCAACTGAATTTATAGTTTCGATTTAGCCCAGCCAAGGAGCGACCTGAAGTGGAGTTGAAAGATTTGGTGAAATACTACGTGCCGATGCGCATGGAAGGCAGCTCTCCACCAAACTGGGAAGTGGTTTTTGGCTATGACATTTCGAAATTCAAGGGCTACAATGTGGACGAGGTCCGAGTTGCATTGAATTTAACACAGCTCTGGTTATCACAAGGTCCCAGGGAACAACCCTTTTGCTCAATGCTTTGCTTTACTCTTCACGATGTTGTATCAGGCTGGGGCCTTGTGCACTTTTTAAAAGCTCTAGGCAATAACAACAAGCATCCAAAAGCCTCTGGGAAATAAAACAATGCAAATAGCCCAACACCATACTGTCAAAAACACAAGGAGTGCTTGAGGGAGCTGATTGTTGAGCCTGAAGCATCGCAGTGTGATTGATTTGGATGCCAGTTTCACATTTTCTCGAAAATAAGGGTGTTTTTCATGAAATGAGCAATTTTTTTTCTCGTTTCATATGAAATGAGCGATTAAATTTTCACTTTTTTCAAGATTTTCTGATCTCATTCCACACACTAGCTGCGCGCATTGCTTGATGAACTCTGCTGCAATTGCTCCTGTTCTTGGTGTGACATCCTGCACAGTAAAAATGTCAGTTGGTTGAGATGACATCTCAAAGCCGCTTCAGAGCATGGTCGGGGGAGGTGCCTGTGGGGATTCCCCAGTGACCTTTGCGAACCTGCTTGGGAATGTGTACACCCCTCACAACCCATCAGTCAGACCAGCGCCGGGGGAGGGGGTAATTTAGAGGGACTCGCCGACAAACTGCTTTCAGGTACGGTCTTACGGCAGTGTAACAGCATGCATGTACCACCGAGATGGAGAAAGCCACTGTTGTCTCCAAATTGTAGGCCTCAGACATCTTGCATGCACCCAATCAAGCCCATGGGACATTTCTCCCCTAAGCAGGAGGGGCAGCGCTCAGATATCTCGGCGTGGGGCTGGTAGATGTGCTCCCCCCTCAGAGCACACACCCATCAGGTTTCCCTGCGGAAGGAGGCGAGAGATGTTGTGGCAGAAAAAATAATGTGCTGCCGCCCCAAATTGCGTTTTTTCGGAACACAATGCTTGATGAAGTGCATGTGCCCTAGCTCATGGTGCATCGCAGCGCTCCACACTTTGTGGCTTCTAGGCCAGCAGTTGCTCCATTAATGTCTGTGTGGTCGTGAGGTACTCTTGAAATGTTTTTTGCACATTCCTCTTGCCGTCGATAGCTGGACTACGGCAGCTAAGGCCTTCATGCGTGTAGGGAATTGCTTCCTGCAGTTCCGTCCAGAAATCGCCTTTAGCAGTTATGTCCTTTGTTAGTGAGTTGGAGACTGCGCAGTCTTATCTCATAACGTTTTTAGGCTTTGGGGGTTGGTAGGCATGTTTCGGAGAGATGTCTTGCAAAAAAGTGCAACGGAGCTGGAATTCTCCGTAGACAGTGCTTTACAAGCCAAATGTATGCACTGTGTATAATCAAGTGTGTGGCACAGCAATACAGGACATTGTATGCTATGTCAAGTGTATTGTCAAACACAAAAAAGGGGTCGCTGCATTGGGTTGGGTATCCACGTAGATGGCACAGTGCAAAGCCACGCAACGATGGGTCTCTGAACTTCTACTTTGTGGCATCATACACTGCACAATATTCTGCCGCTGTTTGCAGGGGAAGGTTGGCAGTCTGTGTCAGAGCTGCCCAGGCAGGGCTCCAGACAATGCCAATCAGATGGTCTCAGCACGTTTGTGTTCGCACCCAGTTGGTCCAGAGTCCAGAATCGAATCACAACAGGGGGCAAGGGTGTATGTCACCGCATCGACAGAAATGTTGATAGTAAAGCCGTGCAGTTTCACCATTACAGCTGCCGGCGCCCGTGCCGCAACCCCTGACGCCTTGGAAAGTGATCAGAGAAAACGAGGTCTCCAATGTGGTGCACAAATTATGGTAAATGATTTTCAAACACTTGTTTTATGCGCTGTAGCATCGTTTGGAAGGCTGAAAAGTAGCGGTTTTGAGGTTTGAACTTAACGATTTGCTCCTTTACCACGAGGGGGGTTCCACCGTGGGCAAGCCGTGATGAAAGTGTATAGTTGAACACCGTTGAAGCAGGGTTTTACTTGAGAAGGTTGGGTTGACCTGATCCAAACGAGGATGTAGAGAGTGCAGTGCATCAACTAATCCCAAGGGACGCAAATGAGTGGTAGTGACCAGTTGGCTTCACCGCAGTGGATGCAGTGTTCAACTTTTTTTGGTTTTCTTTGCCATGGTGCGATAGAGAACCAGTGTCACCCAAGAGCTGCAGGATACCTTTGTCGGTGTCCTCGGATCTTTGTCATCGAAAACGTTTTTCAATTGTTTGACATACTGGTGTGTTAGCGGTAGGAAGGAAATATAGGACCATGGCACGCATCGCTGAATTGTATTTTCGGTTTGATGGTATCTTCAGTGTTTTCCCTGCACGGCTACGTTGTTAGAATACCAGATCGCTTGTGTGGCCCCTGTTTGTGAACTTGATTATCTGCTTTGCTTTGCCCTTCATGGACGGTTGTGTTACGCTGCTGGTGCTGAGAAACCTGTACTATAATAATCAAGTTAAAACAGTTCATTAATGGTGTTCGGAAAGGGTTTGTTTAATCCTCATTACTTTTTTTCTTTAATTCATCCAGAGGCGTCCTTACTTCTTACTTATTTTCTAATGCTCCCGATTGTCCCTTACTTAATATGACACATACAAGCACAAAGACACAAGCACAACAAAACGTGGTCCCCTCGGATTGCCGGATCGATTTGCCGAAGACGACTAAGTGTACTTAACTGGGGCCTTTGTGTGCCGCCCCCCGGTGTTGAGATGGACAATCATTCAATAATCTGATCTGGGAGATGAGTGTTATCCTCACCCTCCTCATCTCAATGTACTTCCTCTTCTTCTTCAACGACCTCTGACTCTCTTAACATGTCATCAAACATGGGGTCAATCTCATCCGCTGCCAGTTCGTGAGACGGATCAGACTCATCCTGATGGTAGACATCATATACTATCAGCTCCGTTCGGTGCCGCTGCGCCAAATGTCGATGTTCTGTCGCCTTTACTGAATTGCGATTATTGAAGTTTTGATGGGCGCAGTGGCCCATTACTTAGGTTAGGTAATTGAATTTCAATGATTTTTGGGGGGCACCGGAGTACTGTTACTGATTTAACATTATTTACACAGTATGTTAATTTAGGGGCCGATCTGCTCGAAGCAGTTTCATGGCTTTTTCGAACATGCTTGTTCATGCCCTAGTTTGTTGTGATTGTTGCCTCCCTGTGTGGACTCGCATTTGGGGGTGTTGCTTCTGACGGCGAGCAACGCATAGGACGACATGGGCCTGGAAAGCGTCGTGCCACGGCTTGGTTGGTTAGTTCTGAAATCTGAGCAGTTCACATATGATTTCAGCATGATAGATCGGATCCGATGCTGTTGTTGCATTGTGTGCCATAACTAGGCGTGCTTCGCCAGCGTCACGATCCAGCTTTTTCTGAGTAACTTCATCGATTTTTTTGAGGCATGGTGGTCTCCAGCCCAAAACACACAATGGTTGCACCTACTGCGAGGTGCCTCGAAGGTAGGTAGGTAGGTATCTTCGGCAGCTCGGGATGCCTCCTTTGACATTGCAGGAAGAAGGTCTTACCAAGGGGACGTCCTGTCCCTCCCACTGTTCTATGTCAGGTGCCTCTTGAGCCGCTCCTGCATGTGCTTGGGAAGGCATTGTCGCGGCCACCCGGTCCATGTGTCCCAGGTGGGAGGGTGTCCCCACATGTGTCCATGGGTAGGGCCACATGCCCCCTCTTTTGGGCGGCAGCTCTGGAGGCTGCCGAGCTGTGTGGAGTATCTCTCACCACAAGGGGTATTGCACCCGCTAGTCTACGGTACGACCGCCGCACCCTTGTGGCTTTAGTTGCGGGGCCACTCTGCTTGGCAGGCAACCCCCTCCTGGACTGTGTACCGGCTCGCCTGTCACCGGTTGCTTCCATGGCTCCGGGTGACGTTTGCCATGGTCCCCGATGCAGCCTGGCCAGGCTCAGACCAGTGGCCCTGGAGTACAGCTCCTGCCACTGACCCGGTGGGTCGGCTGGGTCGCCCCAGTGCGTCCGACCCATGGGGTGTTGGTTCTTTCTTGTCCCTCGGACGCCGTACGTGTGTGCAGTGTCCTGAGCCACTTGGCTCCTGTTCACCGGTGTGCCCGCGTGGTTTGTGGTGTTGCGTGTGCGGTGTCCTGGGCCACTTGGCTCCTGTTCACCGGTGTGCTCGCTCGGTGTGTTGTGTTGCGTGTGCGGTGTCCTGGGCCACTTGGCTCCCGTTCACCGCTGCGCCCGCTCGGTCTGCTGTTTTGCGTGTGCGGTGTCCTGGGCGACTTGGCTCCTGTTCACCGGTGTGCCCGCTCGGTGTGTTGTGTTGCGTGTGCGGTTTCCTGGGCCACTTGGCTCCTGTTCACCTGGGTGCCCGCGTGGTTTGCTGTGTTGTTTGTGCGGTGTTCTGGGCCACTTGGCTCCTGTTCACCGGTGTGCCCGCTCCGTGGGTTGTGTTGCTTGTGCGGTGTCCTGGGCCACTTGGCTCCTGTTCACCGGTGTGCCCGCTCGGTGTGTTGTGTTGTGCGTGCGGTCTCCTGGGCCGCTTGGCTCCTGTTCACCGGTGTGCCCGCTCGGTGTGTTGTGTTGCGTGTGCGGTGTCCTGGGCCACTTGGCTCCTGTTCACCTGTGCGCCCGCTCGGTGTGTTGCTTCGCGTGTGCGGTGTCCTGGGCCGCTTGGCTCCTGTTCACCGGTGCGCCCGCTCCGTCCTCTGCTTTGCTCGTGCGGTGTCCTGGGCCACTTGGCTCCTGTTCACCTGTGTGCCCGCTCGGTGTGTTGTTTTGCGTGTGCGGTGTCCTGGGCCACCTGGCTTCTGTTCACCGTTGTGCCCACTCGGTGGGTTTTTTTCGCGTGTGCGGTGTCCTGGGCCTCGTGGCTCCTGTTCACCGGTGTGCCCGCTCGGTGTGTTTTGTTGCGTGTGCGGTGTCCTGGGCCACTTGGCTCCTGTTCACCGGTGCGCCCACTCCGTCCTTTGCCTTGCCTGTGCGGTGTCCTGAGCCACTTGGCTCCTGTTCACCGGTGTGCCCGCTCGGTGTGTTGTGTTGCGTGTGTGGTGTCCTGGGCCACTTGGCTCCTGTTCACCGGTGTGCCCGCTCGGTGTGTTGCTTTGCGTGCGCGGTGTCCTGGGCCACTTGGCTCCTGTTCACCGGTGTGCCCGCTTGGTGGGTTGTGTTCCGTGTGCGGTGTCCTGGGCCACTTGGCTCATGTTCACCGGTGGGCCCGCTCGGTGTGTTGCGCTGCTTGTGCGGTGTCCTGGGCCACTTGGCTCCTGTTCACCGGTGTGCCCGCTCGGTGGGTGGTGTCGCGCGTGCGGTGTCATGGGCCGCCTGGCCCTTGTTCACCGGTGTGCTCGCTCTGTGTGCTGTGCTTTGGGTTGCGGATGGGGTGTTGCTGTGCGGGGCGTCTCTGCAGGGCGCTCACTTGACGATCCGAACGGCGGCTTTTCGTAGCCGGCAGGGGCTGGGTACCCCCCGGGCGCGCGCTCGTCCATCCAGACGGCGGCTGTTCGTAGCCGGCAGGGACTGGGTACCATCCGGGCGCGCACTCGTCCATCCGGACGGCGGCTTTTCGTAGCCGGTAGGGGCTGGGTACCCTCCGGGCGCGCGCTCGTCCATCTGGACGGCGGCTGGTGTTGCTTGGCACGTGTTCCTGTGCCGTGGTTCGTTGCGTGTTGTGCGCGCTCTCCGGGTTTGCGGCACCCGGCGGCCGTTGTTGCCTGGCACCTGTCCGTGTGCCTTGGTTGTGGCCGGCGGCGTGCCTCTCTGGCGTGCCTCGTGGCCCCGCGTGGTGCGCCGCGCCTCGTCCGGTCCGGTCGCTCTCGGTGCTCCGGTCAGCTTTCTCGACGCTGTGGTGCCTTTCCCCACCCCGGGGGCTTGCGCCCCCGGCTTTACTGGGCGGCTGCGCGGGGCACGCGGAGGCCGGCCGAGAACCGGGTTCCGCGAAGGACAGCCGCCATATTTACAAAAGAAAAGAGCAATGGAGTAATTTTCAGGTTGAAAGCACTGCCCAAGTTGCACCAGAGGCATCAAAAATACTTTGCCCAATTTTGGTATGCATAAGCTTCCCCCTGCAGGGGTGAAGGTGTTAGATGTTTATAATGTGAGAAAGGTCTCTTGAAGGTTTCGTTGATTGATTGGGTAAAAGCGGGTTCATAGCCAGTTTTATTTGGCTGAAAAGTGAGTTAACCTGTCCACAGTTTTGGCAAAGGGTTAACCCGTTTTCCTGAATGAAAGCCGGCTATTAACCCGTTTTATCGAACGAAAGCGGGCTAGTAACCCATTTAAGCAGCCAACTCCGATGTGCCATTGCCCGAGGCTGCTAAGTATTTTTGAGCCGGGGTGGATACCATGATGGGTTAACACCATGAATCCGAAGAAACGGCTCCTAAAGTGGCAAACATCTTGAGTGCGTTTGGGTCTACAAATACCACTACTGCCAGCAACTCTACCACAGCCATTACTAGCAACACCTCTCACAACGAGGGAAAGGGTCAAAAACTTAAGCCGGTAGAGGAGCTTGAACCGGAGGAGGCTCCACCTCACCATTCCCCTGTGGCCCATTTGAGCCCTGCAAAACTTAGTGTAACGTCCTCCCAATCAGGTGGCTCTGTTGACTTGCTTGATGATCGTAGAAGTGGGTATGGTGAGTCCGTGTGTGACTATGACAAGCGGCCCTTGACAAAGGTGTCCCAGGCGATGACCGGCAGCTTTTCGCCACAACCCATATTGGTTATAGATCATTTTTTTCTCCGGTCTCTGCAGAAGGTTTGAATGTCAACTAGCAGGCAGTTTTGCGTGAAGCAGCAAGCGTTTGACAAAGCTGTGATGGATGGCGCCAAAGACGTGAAGAAACGTCGCAACATTTGCATTCGGTCGAGAACATGCACATTTGGTTCCTGCAGACCATAGGGAGCGCTCACCTACTTGAGACTCCATCGCTGGATATTGATGAGCAGGACTTAAAGGATGATTCGAAACCCCACCCTGGGGCCAGATGGTCAAGCCCTGGAGTAAAGAGATGTCCTGATGCCTCTAACTGATGTTGAGTGCAATAATCGAGAGTGCGGAAGGGTGCGGATTTTCCAGCATGCCGGGAGTTAGAGACTCGATGGTAGCCATGTGCCGCATGGATGCACGGCCAAACCAAACACATTTGGTTGAGAAAGATATGTTTGATATGTTCGTGGAGATTCCCCCTCCACAAATTGTCTCTTCAATTGTCTGGACATTTTTCTGTACTTGCGAAAGAACACAGGTTCTCTTTGTTTTACTTCTCCATTTCGAAAGCCGTTAGGCACCTAGATGTTCTCGCTACAGCCTCAGCCAACACTTTCCTCAACATGGGTCAGGATCAGGTAAAGCGGTTTGTGCTCTTTGATATGTATGATAAAATGCTTCTCGTCGCTGGGTCATTGATCCTGCGGGAAGGATTGCGTTGTGTGCCCATAGGAGGATTTATCTCAGTGATACTCGCTGAAATTCTGGCAGTCTGGAGAAAACCGCAAGTATTGTCAGGCGAGGGCATTACATCCGGGGCATGGGCCGGAGGATATCCGCAGATATCCGGGGCATATTACCCGGGATACAGCAGCGGTGATATCCTGGGTCATATGCCCCGGATATCTGCTGATATCCCTGGGGCATGCATACGTAGCAAATCCTGAAATTTGTAGATTAATCACCGCGGACAACAGAATAACCTTGGGTTGTGACCAATCAATGAAACCGCCTTTCTGAGGCGGTTCCAATAAGCTAAGGAGAAGAGGGCCTCTAATAGTGCCACTTTGTCACCAGAGCGTGAGGTCGTGTGTGTTAGCCTCAGTCCAGTTAAAGTGGAGAAGAAACAGAAGGATAGGACACCTTCCCCATCCTCTCCGACAGTCGTCATTGATCTAACAGCGGAGGAGGAGTATGCCACCTTCCCGTTGACACAGTTGAGTGAGAAAGAACCTTCTATACATATGCTCAATGAGAGAGAGAGTATTGTATATGAACGTGAGATGTCCGGTGCTGGTGCATGGTTGCCCAAGCGACACCTGCCAAGGCCGAAGTAAGTCAAGATTTGTCCAGTAGTCCATCTCCTTTTGCCGAGGCTGCATTTGAAGAGCAGCCCAAACAAAAGGTGAAAAAGGAAGTGCATGTGAGAAAGGAAATGCAATGCTACCGTTCTGATTATGCCACTGGGAAGAATGCAGTTGGTGGCCAACGATCGGTCACGTGTGACATTTGCCATGCTGTGTACAGTATGTCTTGTGCCAAGCTCAGGTTCGCTCTGACGTTTGGCTGCTGGGCATGTGAATCTTGTGTCAGAGACATGATTGGCCCGCAAACGACCATCTATATGTGCCTATATTCCATGTTTGTAGAGAGCTTGCTTGTACCACCATGAGCAAAAGTGTGTCTCTGATTTGTTCCACTTGAGATGTTGAGGCATGAAGGGCGGGGGAAGGGCTGCGGGCAAGGATCCCGGGTCATATGCCCTGAATATCTGCGGATATCTTCTGGCCCTAATGCCCCGGACATAGGAATTGGGCCTAATGACCCGGATATCTGCGCTGTATCCCGGGGCATAGACTCCACACAAAAATCGGGCCTATGACCGGGAGATCTGCGCTGTATCCCGGTCATAAGCCCATTTTTTGTATAGAGTCTAGTGTATCACAGATTGTGACTTCAATACGCAAGCCCCCCTCCAGACTTTGTGGATTCAACTAAACCTGCTCATCTACCCCCCCTAACTTGTGGGACCTGCTAATATTTATTTCCACGGCCTACACGCGGCTTAGCGGAAACAAAAATTAGAAACTATTCCATAGCACCGCGGATTAGCGGTTTTTTTGAGGGAATTTTTCTGCTACATTGTTTTTGCCTCGATCGCCTCCACTATGCCTTAATTGGAAAAAACAAAATTTGCCGCCTTCGGCGCTGTTTCCCATGGTTTCTATGTTTTCCTCCTACGAATACTACAAACGCGGCATACGGCAACGCAAACATGACGAAAGCAAAAAGCATTGGTGTTGAACCCATTACTGTACCCGGCCATATATGCCGGATGCATGTCATATGGTGCCAAGGAAGTGCTGGTAAAATGCACTGTTGGTCGGGGGCAAATAGTCGGTTGTTCCGCGGACACAAAACCTAGTGTTACCCTGCAAAGAGTTTGTTCGTGACCAACAAAACGTCTATTGCTCACCACCAGCCCTACCCACACACACAGCATTTTTGCCCTTTCCAAAATCAGAACTTCATCATGCCCCAGAGTGCAAAAATATTAGACATGATGCACAGCAAAATATTGAAGCGGCGGACTTTGGACGAGGGGATGTTAAAGAACGTGAAAAATCATTTACATTGATGCAAAGAACGCATTCATACCTGCCACAAAAACTCCAAAAAGTCTTGCCCAAAGAACCCAAATCACATTTGAAATCTGAGCGGAAAGCCGCAGCGCGCGGTGACAAATCGTAGCAGGACTGGGCCATAATGATTAATTGTGCTGCAGCAGGCTCGCAGATTCGCACAACGTTAACTCGAAAATTATTTTCAAATGTCGCAGAAATATCCCTTCGCAGGTTTCACAAGCTAGGGGGAGAACCCCTTAATGTGTCATGTTCATTCTAGAAGAAATCTGATTTTTCTATGGCACCGCAGCCAGCTGCAACTATGGTGCCCTTTGATGGCAGTAGGGCTGCTCCTCTATGCCCCTAAATGAGAGTCGATCACCTTCAGAAAGTTTGTTTCTACAAGATAGACTGCTTGGTTCCTTCTCCATAGGACATTGAGATTTGTGGTTAATTTATGCCACCCCTTGGGAGGGGGCGCCTAACAGGTGTATTTCGGCGTGACGAAGTTTGTAACCTTCTCGTTTTGTCTTCTGATGGTGAGGCTACCCTTTCAACCAATCCCTTTGTCTTGTTCAGTAGTTACCGCGACATCATCTACTTGATATGTGCGAATATGAATTCCCAGTTGCTTCTGCACGTAGAATATCCCCTGTCTATCATGCTCAGCGTGGTTTATGGTATCTCTGTAAAAAACGGGAACTGCACCGCTGTGAAGTGACCTGGGGCGAAGCCGTGATCTCCACATGTTGTCGCCTGTTGAAGCGTGTATTGCGCACGAGGGCTGTTTGTGTTGACCCGTCGAATTCATCTAGCGCTGAATGGCATCGCTGGATTCACCCGGAGGCCCTTAATGCTAGGTTGAGGTACCAGAGGTGTGACGGGTGGGTGCATGTTTGGTATAAGGAAGTAAGAAAAAACTGCAATTGCACGCTTGTGTTGTACTGCAGTTTTCTTCCATTGGAGCTTTGTGGCACTGCCTTTGTACTGCCTGGCCCGTGGATCTAGTTGAAACGTTGCTTGCGAAGGAACTGCATTTAGGAGAGAAGATCTGAATACGGAACTGGTGCTCAACTGCTGATAACGGTCCCGTGATTACTAAGTAACGACCTGTCTGACTATGGCGACGTACAATCCCAACCCATACGTCGGAGCCAAGAAGTGCCCCACACACGAGTACTGTGGCCAGGACAAGAGTACGTGCAAAGGTCTGACACTGAAGGAAAAACGGAAGTCGCCCATCATCTATTTTACCTGCCGCGCCCAAGGACATGTCTCACGTGACTGCCCTGTGTAACTGCTAAGATCTGTTCACATGGACACGTACGTCTTGAATTCCGACACGTACGTGTTGAAATCCCAACTCGTACGCACTGATTTACCAAACTGTACGGACTGCGTACCAGTTTGGCGCAAAATCGTACCCAGCGCGTGCGCGTTTGGTACCCGGTGCGTACGGTGTGGAAAATCAGTGCGTACGAGTTGAGATTTCAACGCGTACGTGTCCATGTGACCAAAAAAGGCCACATCTTAGCAGTTACATGAGAAAAAGAAACCAAAATGCCACAACTGCGGGGGCCCTCATTTGCTGGCCGAATGTGATGCAGATTTTTGGAATACTGATCGAATCTTTGAAGGCAAACGCCAAGAAAAAGAGCGCTTCGCCAAATGCCCACAACCTGAAACAATGGAACCCACCGCCTCCATTCTACTGAAACTCACAGACTTGAAAGGTGCTGCTGCCTCCATCGATACGTATGACACTGTCATGGATGCCGTACCGAAGCCTTTGAGCACAGTGTACATCTCTGCCACCGAGGGATTCAACCTAGGTTACGGTAGCAACATCGAAGCGCAAAGTGCTGAGAATAAAGCCAAGAACTTTGTGATCGGCAGGCCTACGGTGAAGGTCAGCACCAGCCAGATCCAGGAAAAATCACTTGCAGGCTCCACTACTAGCACTGCTCGGCGCAGCAGCGGGACAGAGCCAGACCCACAACCCCTGTCACCACCAAGCACCCCGGTGGCGAAACTGTTTGCATCCCCGTCCGCCGCTAGTGCAGATCAACATATCATGGCCTTCAGCACACCACCTGCGCCCTGGGCTGATGACATGAACGCACTGGAGGCCCATGCCAATGCCACCATCAACTAGGTGAAGCAGGAGCAACCTTCCTGCAAAGCAACCGTTGAAGAGGTCCGTGAGACACAGCAGAACAACAGCAACACGTTGCGCCTGATGAGCATCCGCATGGGGCTGCTGGAACCAGATCCCAATAACCCCTTGGAGATGCGAGCCGCCCAGATGGCACAGGCAACAGCAGCAGGTACATGCGCGGCAGCACCGCCAACGCCACCAAGAGCGCACCCGGAGGAACCTGCTGATATGGAGGCTTAAGACGATAAGAAACGAAAGATGCGTGAGACGACCCCAGCGATGGATACCCGCTGAATCATCCTCGGGCCAGGCAAACCGCCCCAGCACTTTCAAAATTGGACGCAGTTCCGGGTAGCCATCAAGGAGAAAAGGGAGCATGACACATGGCTGCTGCAACTGATCGATGGTGAAAATAACAACGTGGGAAACCCATTCACCGCAGTGAAACCCGCCTTGTACAACAGCCAGGAGGAAGCCGGACGGCGGGGACCCGCCACTACAGGACCACATGCACACACACCTCCAACAGCATAAAAAAAATGCTTAGGCCAAAAAGCGCGCTGCGAAACGCGAAAAAACGCGACGAAAAATTTTTCAACATGAAATAGGTGATTAGTCTACGCCGTAAGCACCATAACGCACGTAGGACCCTGTCCCTCCCATGGACCAACTCGCTATAGGCGCAAAGAAAAAAACGTTGCGAGCAGCGCGTAAAGCTCGATAATTTTTCATAACTCGCCGCGACCCCTCACGTCGCGCCCTGCCTCCTGCACCTCCCTCCTGACCCTCGTGCCCATCACTCCCCTTCCCCTGCAGCTCAGGCGGCGGCCCTGGGGGAACGCGGTCAACCCCTGGCAATGGGCACCAACACTCTCCACGACGCCAAGCACAAGTACAAGGCCAAGAACGTCAAGATCGGCGGGAAGCACGTAAGACACTGAAGCGTACATGGTCTTGCTGCACGCGAGTGTGTTGGGTCGTGTATAATTTTAAAGCCGAAAAAACATTTTAACAAATGTTGCAGCGGTTTTACAAGTAGGACAAACCACACAAACGCAGGAAACAAACCCAACAAGGGAGCAGGACAGGACGCCACGGCACCACGCGGCAGCACAGCACCAAGGGGCCCAGCACGGGGCAGCAGGGCACCGAGGGAGAGCAGGCCACACAGCATCACCGAACAGGGCGGAGACGGCAGAAAACGCACAGCACGACACCCCAGGGCGCACACGGCACAGGGCGCAACCGCGAACAACACCAGGCAGCAACACACCACAGGAAAACACACACAGCGCGGGGTGACAGGACAAAACAGGGCGCCGAGGGCACAGACCCCCAGGATGACGGACAGCGCCCCAGGACACAACACAGCGCGCGGCAGCACCAAACGGAGCAAAACGAAACAAAACAGCGCACAACAACGCAAAGCCAGGCGGCACAACGCGCAGCGACACGGCGCAGCACAGCACCCAGGGACAAACCACAGCACACCACCGACACACGACACCAGGAGCCACCAAGACCCACCAGGAGACAACAGAGGACAGCCAGGCCCAACAGAAAACACGCGAACACAACAGGCAACAACACAAAACACAAGCCAGCGCCGCAAGGGCAAGTGAGCACCGCACGGAGAGCAACGACACGGGCACACCGGCACAGCAACGCACAAGCAGAGCACAGAGACGGAAGCAACCCCAAACCAGCCCAGAGCCCGGAACCAGTAGAGAACGCAGCAGCGCAGGACGGCAAAGCAGGACAAAAACAGCACAACACTGCCCGGCACTACACCGCGCCAAACAACACGGCGCAAGAACCCAACCTGACATAAGCACCCCACACACCACCGGGCACATCCCAAAACGCGCCACAGACTGCTGCGCCAGATGACACCAAGCACGACGAAGCACAACAGAGGACACCACAACCGGTGGGGGGGGGGGGCACAACCAGCAAACACCTGAGGCAGCACAGGGGAGAGCGACGCCGCCAGCACAGCCCCACCAGGCACGCGCAACACAACAGGCAACAACACAAAAGCAGGAGGCGCAGGCAGCGGGCACCGAACGACGGAGCGCAAGCGCACACAGGCCCCACCGAAGCACAAGGCCCAGAGCAACACACACCAACACGCCCCAGGGGCCAGGACACACAACCGGAGGACCGCACAGCGGGCACACCACAGCAGAAAAGAAAACAAAAAAAAACCAGAGATGGGGGGGGGGGGCACGAGGCGCCAAGGCCCGAGGCACCCAGGGCCGGAAAACACGAAACGCCGGAGACAAGGGGGGCGCAGGAGGGGAAAAAAGCAGAAAAAACCACAAACAGAACGACCCCAGCCTGACGGGGGCCGAGCAGACAAAGAGGGCACCAAGAACGGCCACAGGACAGGGTGGGGCACACCAAAACGCGCCCGGAAGGCTGGCCCGCCCGACCCGGCCAAGAGAGCACACACACGCGCACAGCGCGAGACCCGGGCGTGGCGTCCTGCGACCCCAAAGGGGAGGTGTCGGCGTCCAAAGGAAACAGCCACGGTGCACCGGCCGAGTCCCCCGTCGACAGACAGACGGTACGGAAAACCGGACGCGTCAGTGACCGGGTCCACACACGCTAACCACCGCAGCGCACGCAGCGCAAGACTGACCCCGGAGGGACCCACCAGGGACAACCCCATCGCGTGGCCCCGAGCGGGTACGACGCGGAGGGCGCCCAGCGCCCGTGCCTCGGCAGGGGCCGGCGGCAGGAACAGTGAGACTGGTTCTCGGCCGGCCTCCGCGTGTCCGGTGCAGCCAGCCAGTAGAGCCGGAGCGCAAGCCCCCGGGTTGGGGAAAGGCACCACAGCGACAGGAAAGCTGACCGCAGCACCGAGAGCTACCGGACCGGAGGAGGCGCGGCGCACCAACGCAGGGCCACGAGGCACGCCAGAGAGGCACCCCACCGGCCACAACCACGGCAGAAGGACAGGTGCCAAGCCACAGCGGCCAACGGGTGCCGCGAACCCGGGAAGCGCGCACAACACACGACGAACCGCGACAGAGGATGTGGTGCCAACGACAGCTGGGCCCCCACACCCGCACACCGCACCCTCGGCCGGTGGGAAGCGGGCACCGGCCGCACTCCTGAAAGGACGAGTGGTCGGTGTTGGGAGAGCACCCGTCCCCGAACGCCCCACACCCAGGCAAGAGGCGCCCCCCCAGGGCGCCCTCGTGCCACCCCCACAGCGCGCAAAGCCAGCTCGCAAGAGCGCGCGCGGTGGGGTTGGTGACGGGTCTGCACGCCCACACCCCCCGCGCCCACAGCCAGTGGGCTGTGGGCCCCGGCCGCACGCCCGAAAGGACGAGTGGTCGGGGGGGTGAGAGCATCCAACCCCTGAAGCCCAAGACCCAGGCAAGAGGCGTCCCCCCCGGGCACCCCCATGTCGCCCCGACAGCGCGCAAAGCCTGCTCGCAAGAGCGCGCGCTGTCAGGTTGGTGACAGGTCCCCACACCCACACTTCCCGCACCCACAGCCAGTGGGCAGTGGGCCCCGGCCGCACGCCCGAAACGACGAGTGGTCAATGTTGGGAGAGCGCCCGACCCCGGACGCCCCAAACCCAAGCAAGAGGCGCCCCCCCCGGGCACCCTCTTGCCGCCCCCACAACGCGCAAAGCCAGCTCGCAAGAGCGCGCGCTGTGGGGTAGGTGACGGGTCCCCACGCCCGCACCCCCCGCACCCACAGCCAGTGGGTAGTGGGGCCTGGCCGCACGCCCGAAAGGACGAGGGGTCGGGGGTGGGAGAGGTAGGTAGGTAGGTATCTTCGGGAGCTTGGGATGCCTCCTTTGACGATGCAGGAAGAAGGTCTTACCAAGGGGACGTCATGTCCCTCTCACTGCTCTATGTCAGGTGCCTCTTGAGCCGCTCCCGCATGTGCTTGGGAAGGCGTTGTCGGGGCCACCCGGTCCATGTGTCCGAGGTGGGAGGGTGTCCCCACATGTGTCCATGGGTAGGGCCACATGCCCCCTCCTTTGGGCGGCAGCTCTGGGGGCTGCCGAGCCGTGTGCTGTATCTCTCAGCACAAGAGGTATTGCTCCCGCTTGTCTACAGTACGACCGCCTCACTCTTGTGGTTTGAGTTGCGGGGCCACTCTGCCTGGCAGGCGACCCCCTCCTGGACTTTGTACCGGCTCGCCTGTCACCGGTTGCTTCCATGGCTCCGGGTGACATTTGCCATGGTCCCCGATGCAGCCTGGCCGGGCTCGGACCAGTGTCCTTGGAGTACCGCTCCTGCCCCTGCTCCGGTGGGTTGGCCAGGTCGCCCCGGTGTGTCCAACCCCTGGGGTGTTGGTTCTTTCCTGTCCCTCGGCTGCCCTACGTGTGCGCAGTGTCCTGGGCCCCTTGGCTCCTGTTCACCGGTGTGCTCGCCTGGTTTTTTTTGTTGTGTCTGCGGTGTCCTGGGCCACTTGGCTCCTGTTCACCGCTGCGCCCGCCCGGTGTGGTGTGTTGTGTATGCGGCGTCCCGGGCCCCTTGGCTGCCGTTCACCGGTGTGCCCGCTGGGTCTGTTGTGTTGCGTGTTCCGTGTCCTGGGCCACTTGGCTCCCGTTCACCGCTGCGCCTGTTCCGTGTGTTGCTTTGCGTGCGCGGTTTCTCGGGTCACTTGGCTCCTGTTCACCGGTGTGCCTGCTCTGTCTTTTGTTTTGTTTGTGCGGTGTCCTGGGCCACGGGGCTCCTGTTCACCGGTGTGCCCGCGCGGTTTGTTGTGTTGTGTCTGCGGTGTCCTGGGCCACTTGGCTCCTGTTCACCGGTGTGCCCGCTCGGTATGTTGTGTTGCGTTTGCGGTGTCCTGGGCCCCTTGGCCCCCGTTCACCGGTGTGCCTGCTGGGTGTGTTGTGTTGCGTGTGCGGTGTCCTGGGCCATTTGGCTCCTGTTCACCGGTGCGCCCGCTCGGTGTGTTGCTTTGTGTGCGCGTTGTCGCGGGGCCACTTGACTCTTGTTCACCGGTGTGCCTGGTCTGTCTTTTGTTTTGTTTGTGCGGTGTCCTGGGCCACTTGGCTCCTGTTCACCGGTGTGCCTGGTCTGTCTCTTGTTTTGTTTGTGCGGTGTCCTGGCCAACTTGGCTCCTGCTCACCGGTGTGCCCGCTCGGTGTGCTGTTTTGTGTGTGCGGTGTCCTGGGCCTCTTGGCTCCTGTTCACCGGTGTGCCAGGCCGTGGTGTCCCGTCCCTTTGTTGCCCTTGGTGCACGCGCTTGTCCGGTGTCCTGGCCCTCGTGGCGCCCGTTCACCGGTGTGCGCGCTGTGTGCGGTGGGCGTGTGCCATTGGTGGTTGTGTCCTTCTTCCTCCCCCCCTAATTTTCGTTTTTCCTTGGTCTGTTTCGTTTTTTGTTTTTTTTTATTTAAATGGAAAAAAAGAAAAAACAGGGGCGCGCGAACACTGCAGGCACAGGCACGGGCAGCTGTTGCAGCGGTGCAATAGTGTTGTGTCCTCTGCCGTGTGTCGTCGGTGCTCTGGCGGCCGTCGCGCCCCAGGGGTGCGGCTTGCGCATCCTGATGTACACGGGTATGGGTCAGGGTGGGTTTGGTTACGTGCCTCTTTGCTTCTGGTGCTGGCTGGTTAGGCGGCTGTGTGGGCTGTGCGTGTGTGCTGTCGCAACGTTGTTCCCTCGGCGGGCCTGGTTAGGAGTCAAAGGTTAGCGGTTTTGGGGTGTGGCTCGGGTTTGATTAGTGTTGGGGCTTTGGCTCTGTTAGGCGGTAGTGACAGTTGCGGGCCTGAATTCGGTGCCTTTGGGCGTAGCGGCCCGTTGTCGTGTGCGTTGGCGTCGTTCGGCTTCCGGTTTGCTTGGTGACTTCTGGGCGGGGCCTGGTGTGGCGCCCCGCGGTGGTGGTTTGCTGGGTAACGGGGTTAGGTGGCGGCGCCGCTAGCCGGGGGGTCAGGCGCCTCGTGTTGTGTGGGGCGCAGGGCTCCTGGGGTGCTGTGGGTGCCACCGGTGTTGGTGCGCCGACGCTTGTGGGCAGGCGAGGGGTTGTGTGTGTGGGGCGTTGGGCTTTGGGTCATGTCCCACAGGCGGGTGCCGTCTCGCTGTGTCTCCTGAAGGGTCTCCCGCAGGCGCCCGAGGACATACGGGTGGTCCTGGGGCACGGGGAGGTTGCGGGGCTGGACTCCCAGCGGGGTGGAGCGCATCGGCCAGCATGGCTTCCCTTGCGGCCTGCGGCATCCTCCCTCCCGCCAGCTGGAGGCGGCAGTTCTCCACCGACCCCTTGCGGGGCCTGTGGACCAGGCCCTCGAGGGAGGGCTCTGCCCGGGCCTACTTTAGCATTTCCCAGAGCTGCGTGTGGGTCCAGCGCTGCCACCACTGTCCGTGGGCGGGGCCGCGGTCTTGGGCGGAGGATTGG
Source organism: Eutreptiella sp. 'Long Island Sound 2002' (assembly GCA_964036045.1). Classification (NCBI taxonomy): domain Eukaryota; phylum Euglenozoa; class Euglenophyceae; order Eutreptiales; family Eutreptiaceae; genus Eutreptiella; species Eutreptiella sp. 'Long Island Sound 2002'. The sequence goes on along the minus strand of OZ038380.1, from coordinate 135,946,365 downwards.
GCGTGCATGGGTGTGACGGGGTCGTGGGGACTGGTGGCAGTGGACGGCCTGGGGGATTCCTCTTAGTCCTGTGACGTGGGGGTGCGCGGGGATTGGGGGCGCGAACGGATGTGGCCTCGCCTGTGTGCGCGCACGGTCTCCGCTTGGGGGTTGGGTTGGGACTCGCGGCGGCGGCGGTAGCGGGGCATGTGCTGAATATGGGCTGACATCAAGGGTTGGTAGGGGGGCGAGGACGCTGCTGGCGGACCCTGGCGTTGTTCTGGCCCGGTCGGGGGCAGTCCGTGGGCCTGGGGTGTGGGCTTTGAGAGGTGGCGAGACGAGCTGCGTTGCGCTTCGGCCGCGGCGCGCTCCGCCATGAAGGTGGTGGCGGTGGCGTCGGTGACGGAGGGGGGGCGCCGTGCTGGGCGCTCCTGCTTCCGGGCCTGGGATGGCTGGGGCTGGATGTTCTAGAGGACTTCCTCGGGGGGCCGGGCTTGCGCTGCCGTCGTGACGCCGGGCTTGGGCTTGGGCTTGGGTTTGGCTGCGGGTTGCGGCCGCGGCGCGCCGACGGGTTTGGGCGGCTGCTGGGCGGCGGTCTTGGGTTTCGGCCGGGCTGCGGGCAAGGGCCTCGTCGGGGCGTGGGCCTTGGCGGCGGCGGGGTTGCTCGCGGTGGGGACGGGTTTGGGGGCCCGTTCGGGAGGTTTCCCCCGCAGTTTTGGGGGTGGAGTGCTGGATGAGATCGTGGCGGTGGTGATGGATGAGGTGGTTGTGGTTGTGGAGGTTGTGGAGTCGGAGGCGGAGAAGAGGGCCGTGGGAGACGGCGGAGGGCCCTGGGCTGCAGGGGCGGGCGTAGGATGCTGGGTCCTGCGAGTAGTGAGAACGAGGGTGCGGGTTCGGGCACCGGGCGTGTGCGCGCGCTTTCCCTGGTGACCTGTGCGTGCTGGTGCCGGTGTACGTGCATGTGGCGGTGTCATGGCGTTGTCTCGGCTGTGCGGGCACGTGGGTTATCCGGGGGTTGTCCATATCTGCTCCAGGACGCGTGGGCCCGTTTGCTGGACGTAGTCGAGGCTGCGGAAGAAGCATCGCTGGATGCCGGGCATGTCCTCTTCCGGGAGGTGGGGGTAGTTCTGGGTGGTGGTGTGGGGGCGCGGCCACAGCAGCGCCATGAGGTGGGCTGCCACTATGTATGGGCAGAGCTGTAGGGTGGTGGGGCGTGGAAGGTTCGGTTCCCTGCGGTTTTGAGGGGCTTCCCTCTGCTGGGGGCGCAGCCTGACCTTCCACAGCGACCGGCCCGTGGTGATCCCCCAGGTCCGTTGGGTCCACTTGGCAAGGCAATACATCGCCCTACCAAGGCCCTGGTTGCCGCTGCGGATGAAGAGCAGCGTGTGCAGGGACTTGCGTTCCCACGTGCTCCAGATGTGGGGGTCGTCCGGCTCCTCCTCCCTGGCGTACGTGTAGAGGCCTGGGTTGTGTGGGGGGGGGGGCGTAGTCGGCGGGGAGGATGGAGTCGGTGCCGTGCACCACCCGATGGTCAGTTGGTGCGTGGTAGTGGGTGGCAGAGAGGGTGTAGTGCAGATTGTACATGAGGGTCAAGTACATAGAGGGGGCTGGCTGCCGGTAGTCGGGGGTGGGGATGTCCCCCGGGACGTGGTGCCTGAAGTTGCTCAGGGAGGCCATCCGGGCTACCAATGTTTCCGCCTCTCACTCTTTGGTGTTGCTGGGGGTGGCGCTGGGTGGGGGGTGGGCCATATTCGGCTCGCGGTAGCGGTTGCGGCCCTGGGTGTCCTCCCGCTCTGGCACGGGGTGTCCGACTAGGTGTTGCCCCCAGTCGATGGGGGGCACCCAGATTCGGTCCCCCGTGGGGGGCGGGCTCTCGCCGTCTGGGGTGACGAGTGGGGGGCTCTCGTGTCGGGCGACGTGGAGGAAGGCGCTGAAGAGGAAGTCTCGGACGTCTTCCCCGAGGGTGGCCGCCTGGACCAGGGTGATCGCCCGGATGCGCTGGGTGGTGCCGGAGGTGTGGAGGCGCAGCACCTCCTGGTCCCCGAGTCCCCGGAGGTGCTGCCGTACCGCTGCGGGGTTGTGCAGGGCGTAGGGCAGGGTTGGAAAAGACGGCGTATATATACGCGTATCGTATATATACGCGTACTGTATCGCGAGAATACAATACAGCACGTGTCTTCTGGGCTGGTCGCCGACTGGCGCCAGACGCGCGTGCCGCGTCAGAGCAAACGAACCTTGCCAAGGATTAACAGTGCAAATGTAAGGTATTTTATCGAATTTGCAATGAATTTGATTTGAATTTCGTTTGATTACGATTGGTGGTTGGATTTTTCTGCTTCTTCTGCGTGTGCAGGGCGACACAAGAAGCAAGTGAAGCAGAAGGAGAAGAAGAACAGGAGGGAAGAATATGCAGCGAGAAAGAACAGAAGAAGGAGCGGAAGAGGCGAAGGAGATCAAAGAGACATTAGGAAGAAGACAGAAGAAGATCGAGAAGCTGCAGAAGAGAGGAAGACTGAGGAGTGAAGACAAAGAAGACGAAGAAGGAGCACAAGAGGAAGAAGGTGCTGTCAGTGTCACTTGAGTGTTCGCGCGTGCTGTGAGTGTCGTTGAGTGTTCGCGCCTGCTGTGTGTGTCATTTGAGTGCCGCTACTGCTGCTGAAGCTGGCGCTGCCGCCGTGCTGCTGGATCTGCTGCTGCTTGCTGCAAGCGCTGCTACTGCTCGCTGGTGGTGCTGCTTGCTGGTGCAACTGCTTGCTGCTGCTGCGGCTTCTGCCTGCTATGTATGTCATTTGAGTGTTCCCGCGTGCTGTGAGTGTCATTTGCGTGTCGGCGCCTGCTGTCAGTGTCATTTGAGTGTTGGCGCGTGCTGTGAGTGTCACTTGAGTGTTCGCGCGTGCTGTGAGTGTCACGTGAGTGTCGGCACGTGCTGTGAGTGTCATTTGAGTGTTCGTGCGTGCTGTGAGTGGCATGTGAGTGTGGGCACGTGCTGTGAGTGTCACTTGAGTGTTCGCGCGTGCTGTGAGTTTCATGTGAGTGTCGGTGCGTGCTGTGAGTGTCACTTAATTTTTTGCGCGTACTGTCGGTGTCATTTGAGTGTTGGCGTGTACTGTGGGTGAATTTGAGTGTCCCTGCGTTCTGTGTGTGTCATTTGAGTGTTCGCGCGTGCTGCTCAACAAGATGCACTGTAAATGTCTGAATCTTTGACACTGAAAGCGCGCGCGCTTGCAGCAGAAGAAAGAAAAACCAAGAAAAAGACGCACAGCCAGAAAAAATAAAGCGAAAAAACGTCTTTTCCGACCTCAAAAACCCCCCGAAAAGTTTTACGCCGCTGTTCGGCGAGGTCGCAAAATTTAGGACACTCACAAAAAAAGGAGGAACAATAGGATCGCGACGGCGAAGAAGCTGAGCGTTGTTTGCCCCAAAACACCTAGCAAAGTGCGTGCCCTAGGTGCTAGGGACTTGTGCGCGCCCCAAACAAACCACACACAAACAACAACAACGCCACCGGCCGCCGAAAAACAAGTATGTTATATGCCGCGCAACGCTAAATAACGACGTAGCAAGCACAACACGGTAAGATGTAGGCAAGGAGAGAGCAAGGATGTAACAAACCGCGCCACGGTGGAGACGTACTGCAGGTATGAGACCATGCATTGCAAGCCCACTTGCATAGGGAGTACGACGACGCCGTAACACGCGAAACACGAAAAGATGTGGGTAAAAAGGGAGCCACACAAGTATGTTACATGTCATGCCGCGCACACGGGAAGCACAACGAACAAAGGTGACCAAAGAGGTGCCGGGTGCAAGAAGAACACACACAAGCAACTACAACGCCATCGGCCGCCGAAAAACAAGTATGTTATATGCCACGCAACGCTACATAACGCCGTAACAAACACAATACACAAAAAGATGGCAAGGAGGCAAGTGTACATTACAAACCGCGCCATGGTTGAGGCATACCGCAAGTATGCACACATGCATGCAAAAGCCCCGCCCCAGCAGGCCCACTCGCATAGGGGGTACGACGGTGCCTGAACACGCCAAACATGAATAGAGGTGGATAAACAGGGAGCCACGCAAGTATGTTACATGTCACGCCGCGCACGCGGGAAGGACAACGAACAAAGGTGGCCAAAGAGGTGTGTGCAGCCGTGTCGAGTGCAAGTAGCATATAAACCTACGCCAAACAATGCACGCTAAAATACGCCGTAACAAGCACAACACGGTAAGGAATAGGAGGGGGGGGAACACGTACGAGGCATAAGTACGTAACATAGCACACCACCGCAAGAAAATGAGACCAACTGAGGATGGCAATGGCGAGATGCCATGGCACGACAAAACCCCCGCCGCCGCAAGCACGTTTGCATAGGGAGCACAACGCAGCCGCGACACACGGAACACGCAAAGATGTGGGTGAAATAAGTATGTTACACCCACGCAAGGAGCATAACGGCGACAAGACACGCATCACACGAAAGGATAAGGAAGGAAAGGAGGGAGCCACGCAAGTATGTTACCATGTCGTGCCAAAACGCGCACACGAGAGAAGCAACGAGCGCCCGGCCCGCGCCACCAACCGAGACCAACGAAGGTGTGGAACCAACCAGGGAGCAGGGAGAGGAATAGGAAAGAGTGCCCCCACCCACGCACGTCTCTTTTTGCATAAGGAGTACAACAGCACCACCACAAACAACACACGAAAGGGTGTGGGTACAGAAAGAGAGACATAAGCACACCATGGTATGGCACGAAGGGGGAGGAGCGTGCGCACACACGTAGACACAAGTGCGAAAGCAGGTATGTTATACGCCGTAACGCCGCAACGAACGTGGTTCCAACGATGCACGACGAAGGCCCACAAATCCCCACCCTTCCTTTTGTATCACAGGGCGCAAGGAGAGAGAAAGGCGGCGAAGAGAAAGAAGGAGACACACACCAGGGCGGAGGCAGGGAAAAAGGCCATGCCAGGGAGAAGGGCGAGCAGAAAAGAGAGAAGAGAGCGACGAAGCCACAAACGAAACAAGGGGTAGCCAGCAGCCGAGCAAGGGACGCGCGCAGGGAAGAGAGGTAGGTAGGTAGGTGCACTCGGTCGTGGAGAGGCGCCCCATGGTTCCCCCTGGCGTCGCCCCTGTGACGAACAGGAAGAGGCTCCGCGCGTGAAGAGGGGAGGCGGCTTACATCCCGCTAGACCTGACTTTTGGCCCCCAACAAAGCGGCCCCGGGCTACACCGGGAGGGCTGATCGCCGCCAGCGTGACGTGCTTGTCTCGCCGGGAGGGTGGGCCCCCGTGCTTGCGCACGTCCCCTCCTTTGGTCCGAACCCTAGGGGTTCACCGGACTTCCTGGCGTATCCCGTTCCCAAGGCATGCATGCATGTTCTTGGTACTAGGGTTCCGAGGCGCTTGGGTGTCGCACGCTCCGCCTCGAGTCCCAAAGCAGCGCTGGCCTTAGGATGCAGCCTTACCCCCGGTCTCCGGATCTCGTTTGGCCGGGTCACCTGCATGGCGCGGGCTGCCTCAGTGCCCGGGCTGTGGGCACTGGGTTTCCTACTGTTCGCTTGCGTTGGTGGTTGGGTCCGGGTTGCTGTTGGTCGTGGGTTTTGTTTTCACCTGCCCGTCGTGGCTGGGGTCTTGGGTGTGTGTGTTTGGGCTCGGTTTGTGGTGTTGTCCCTCTTTTGCCGGCTGTTTGTCGCGTTCGTGGTTGGGCTTTGGTGTCGGCCCGCTTTCGGGACGTGTGTGGTTTCGTGCGCGCTTCCCTTGCCCCCCGGCGTTTCCGGTTCCGGTGTGCGGTGTGGGTGTGCGTGCTGGGTCCGGGTCTCGGCTGGGCCCCGCCCTTCTTGGCTGGGTTGTCGGGGTGTGTTTTTTGCGCTTTTTTTTTTTCTTTTGTTCGTTTTTTTTTTTTTCCGGTTGCTGGGTGTCCCCGTCCCGGGCCTTGTTGTCTCTCCCCCCGTCTCCTTTCTTTTCGGCTGGGCTGCTTTTTTTTTTTTTTTTTTTTGTGGGGGTCTGCTTGTTTCGGTGCCCCTTTTCCCTCTGGGCCGCTGTTCCTGGCTTGGTGTTGCCGGTTTTTGCTGGGTGGTCCCCCTGTGCCTGTTTGGGGGTCCTGGCTTCGGTGCCCTCTGGGTGGGGGGTTTGGCCTCCTTCTGTGTTTTTGGCGGGCGGTTTGGTGGCTGTGGGCCCTTTTCGCGCGGCCCCCCTTTCCCCGGCCCCCTTTTTTTTCTTGGGGGGGGGGGGGGCGGCCTGGCTGTTCCTCCCTTTGCCTTCCCTCGGCTGGCGCTTGCTCTGTGGCTGGTGTGTGGTGTGGTTGGTCCCTCGCCACTCCTGGCGGAGGTTCCTGTGTGCTACTCCCCGCCACTCCTGGCTGGGTTTCGCTGCCGGTGGTGGTGGGCGGTCCCCGCCACTCCTGGCTGGGGTCCGCTGGCGGTGGTGGTGTGTGGTGTGTGGTGTGTGGCGGTGGTGTGTTGGTGGGGTTGTGGCTGGTGTGTGGTGTGGTCGGTGCCTCGCCACTCCGGGCGGAGGTTCCTGTGTGCTACTCCCCGCCACTCCTGGCTGGGTTTCGCTGCCGCTGGTGGTGGGCGGTCCCCGCCACTCCTGGCTGGGGTCCGTTGGCGGCGTTGCTGTGTGGTGTGTCGTGTGTGGCGGTGGTATGTTGGTGGGGTTGTGGCTGGTGTGTGGTGTGGTTGGTCCCTCGCCACTCCTGGCGGAGGTTCCTGTGTGCTACTTCCCGCCACTCCTGGCTGGGTTTCGCTGCCGGTGGTGGTGGGCGGTCCCCGCCACTCCTGGCTGGGGTCCGCTTGCGGCGGTGGTGTGTGGTGTGTGGTGTGTGGTGTGTGGTGTGTGGTGGTGGTGTGTTGGTGGGGTTGGGGCTGGTGTGTGGTGTGTGGTGGTGGTGTGTTGTTGGGGTTGTGGTTTGTGTGTGGCCTGTGGCGGTGGTGTGTTGTTGGGGTTGTGGCTGGTGTGTGGTGTGGTTGGTCCCTCGCCACTCCTGGCGGAGGTCCCTGTGTGCTACTCCCCGCCACTCCTGGCTGGGTTTCGCTGCCGTTGGTGGTGAATGGTACCCGCCACTCCTGGCTGGGGTCGGTTGGCGGCGGTGGTGTGTGGTGTGTGGTGTGTGGTGTGTTGATGGGGTCCCTCGCCACTCCTGGCGGAGGTTCCTGTGTGCTACTCCCCGCCACTCCTGGCTGGGTTTCGCTGGCGGCGGTGGTGTGTGGTGTGTGGTGTGTGGTGTGTGGCGGTGGTGTGTTGTTGGGGTTGTGGTTGGTGTGTGGTGTGGTTGGTCCCTCGCCACTGCTGGCGGAGGTCCCTGTGTGCTACTCCCCGCCACTCCTCGCTGGGTTTCGCTGCCGGTGGTGCTGGGCGGTCCCCGCCACTCCTGGCTGGGGTCCGCTGGCGGCGGTGGTGTGTGGTGTGTGGTGTGTGGTGTGTGGCGGTGGTGTGTTGTTGGGGTTGTGGTTGGTGTGTGGTGTGGTTGGTCCCTCGCCACTCCTGGCGGAGGTCCCTGTGTGCTACTCCCCGCCACTCCTGGCTGGGTTTCGCTGCCGGTGGTGGTGGGCGGTCCCCGCCACTCCTGGCTGGGGTCCGTTGGCGGCGGTGTTCTGTGGTGTGTGGTGTGTTGGTGGGGTCCCTCGCCACTCCTGGCGGAGGTCCCTGTGTGCTACTCCCTGCCACCCCTGGCTGGGTTTCGCTGCCGCTGGTGGTGGGCGGTCCCCGCCACTCCTGGCTGGGGTCCGCTGGCGGCGGTGGCGTGTGGTGTGTGTTCGTGTGCGTGCTTTGCTTGGCCGGGTAGGGCGGGCCGGCCTCCCGGGCGCGTTCTGGTGCGCCTCACCTTTTCCTTTGGCCGCTTTGTCTTCCTGCTTTGCCTGGCCCCCTCCGGGCCGGAGTTGCCCCTCTCTCTTTCGCTGCTGTTGCCGTTCCTCGCTGGTTGTTTTTCTCGGCCTCCCGCTGCCTGGCTCTCCGTGCGCTCCCGCCTCGTTTGTGTCTCCTGCTTGGCCGTTGGCTGCTCTTTGGTGGTTGCTCCCCCGCCCCCCTCCCCTTTTGTGTCTCGCGGTTTTCGTCGCTCCTGCTTGGTGCCTTGGTGTTTTTGTTTTTCTTTTTTCCTCCTTCCTCTTTTTCCTCTGTGCGCCCCCGTTGTCTCCGGTTTTCTCTGGTTTTCGGCCCCAGGGGCCCTGGGCCTCGGCGCTTGCGTTGTTTGCTTTGTTTGCCTTCCGTTTCTGGGCTCTCCGTGCGTTTGTCGCTCTTTCGTGCTTTCCGCCTGGTTGTTGGCTGCTCTCGCGTGGTTGCTGCCCCCCCCCCCCCTCTTTGTGTTTCGCGGTTTTCGTTCCTGCCGCTCGGTGCTGTGTGCCGTGTGGTGCTGTGCTTCCCTGGGTGCGGTGCTGCGCCGCGCTGCTGCGCGTTGTGTCGCCCGGTGTTCTGCTGTCGTGTGCTGTGTTGCGCTCGTGTGGTGCCGCTGCTTGTTGCGCCGTGCCCTTTGGCGCCGCCCGTCGCCCTGGGGCCCTGTGCTCTGCGGCGCTGTGTTTTGCGGTGTTCCCCCGCGGTGTGTGCTCCGTGCTGTGTGTGTTTTGTCGTGGCGCCGTGGTGCGTGCTGTTGTTCGCCGCTCTGCCTTGTGCTGTGTGTGTCTCGGGCTGCTGTGCTGTGCGTTCCCTGTGCTCTCCGTTCTGTGCAGTGCTGTGCTTCGCTGTGCTGGTGCGCTCGTGTTGTGCTGTTCGTGTGGTGCGTGCTGCTGCTGGCGCTTGGTGCTGTGGTGCGCTGCTGTGTGTTGTGCTGTATCCTGTGGTGTGCCGTGGTGCGGTGCTGGGTCTGGTGGCCCGTGGTTGTCTGCTGGTGGCGTGTTTCGGTGTCGGTGTCCCTGTCTGGCCGCGTGGTGCTTCCCTGTGGTTGGTATGGTTTGCTGTGGTGCCCTGCTTTCCTGTGTCGTGTTCTGTGGTGCTGTGCTGTCGCGTGGTGCTGTGCTGTTGTGCTCTGCTGTCGTGTTGCGGTGCTGTTGGGGCTTGCTTTGCCCTCCTGTGGGCTGTTGTGCTGCGCTGTGTTGTGCTGTTGGTTGGCTGTGCTGTCTTTGGTGCGGTGGTGGTGTCTGCGCGCTGTGGTGCTGTTTTCCTCGTGCTGTGCGTTCCCTGTCTTCTCCGCTCTGTGCGCTGCGGTGCCTTGTTGTGCTGGCTGTGGTGCCCTGCTTCCCTGTGTCGTGTGCTGTGGCGCTGTGCTGTCGTGTGGTGCTGTGCTGTCGTGCTCTGCTGTCGTTTTGCGGTGCTGTTTGTGTTGGCTTCGCCCTCCTGCGGCCTGTCGTGCAGCGCCAGTGTGGTCTGCGCTGTTGTTGGTGCCTCGTGCTGTGGCGTGTCCTTGTGCGTTGTTGTGTCTCCCTGGGCGTTCTGCGGTGTGGTGGTGCTGCTCTGGTGTGTCGTGGTGTCTTGCTGTGCTGTGCGTTGTCCTGTGGTGTCCTGCGCCCTGTGCCGTGTCCTGCGGTGCCGTGCTGCCCTGCGGTGCTGTGCTGTTTGTTTTTCCTTTTGTCCTGTTTTCCTTTGCTAAAAACCCCTGCCGTTTTTCCGTGCCTTTGAAAACTTTCTGAAAACCAAAATTTTAAAATGTTTCTCTTTAGAAAATCAAACTCTACGTTTCTTTTTCTAATGGGGAGATACAGGCTTAGATGTTGGAGATGGGAGAACCTACAACCCGTGAGCACCCGTAGGCCCTCACATGGCTATGACTCTCGAGCCACCCCTTCAACCCGAGCACTGTGCCACCCTTCTTCTTCTTCCCCTGTGCGCCCCCGTTGTCTCCGGCTTTCTCTGGTTTCCGGCCCCGGGTGCCCTGGGCCTTGGCGCTGTGCTGGTTGGCTGTGCTGTGCGGTTGTCTGCGCTGCTGGTGTTTGTTTTTCCTTTTGTCCTCTTTTCCTTTGCTAAAAACCCCTGCCGTTTTTCCGTGCCTTTGAAAACTTTCTGAAAACCAAAAATTAAAATGTTTCTCTTTAGAAAATCAAACTCCACGCAACTCACGCACGCAGGCAAGCAGCAATACCAAGGCGTATTTCCTGACTTACGCGTTGCCACGCGGCCGCGAAGATGGTGGTCTTGCTTGCAAGGGGTTGACCGCTTTTCCCCCAGGGCCGGTCGCCTAAGCTGACGAAAAGGAGTGAGGGGGGGCACGAGGGAAGAGGGGTGGGTGCACCGAGAAGGAAAGAAAAGGAAGGGAAGCAGGGCGAAGGGACGCGGCGGCTTAGAAAGATTTGTTTTCGAGTTTTACGCGCTGCTCGCGACGCATTTTTCTTTGCGCCTACGGCTAGTTAGACGACGAGAGGGACAGCGTTAGGGTCCTACGAGCGTTACGGTTGTTACGGCGCTGACTATTCACCTATTTCACGTCAAAAAATTTCTCGTCGCGTTTTTACGCGTTTCGCAGCGCGCCTTTTGGCCTAAGCGTTTTTTATGTTAATTACCTTTAATTTCAGCTATTTAGAAAATTTTTTCGTCGTGTTTTACTTATCTTTTAATTTCATTCTGGCGCCAGGCGTCAGCGCGCGCGACCTCCAGCCAGTTCTGACTCCCTACGCAGGGAAGAGAGCATGGCAGGCACACGGCACACGGCGGGCGGCACACCGCACCGACGCACCGGAGAGGGGAGCACCAGCGGGACAAGAGAATAGCAGCACCACGCAACACTACACACACCCTACAGACACCACACACACCGCACACACCAACACCCGCGCCGACAGCACGTGGCCAGCGAGCCCCGGCAGCCCGCCCAGAGGACGGGCAGCCGGGGGAGGGGGAGCGCCTGACCCCAGACGCCCCTCATAACGGCTGACAGCGACCCCCCCGGGGACGCCCTACCGCCACTCCACGGCGCGCAACGCCAGCCCGCAAGGGCGCGCGCCGTGGGGCCGTTGCTGGGTCTCCACGCCCGCAGCCACCGCACCCGGGACACACGGGTCGCGGAACCCTGGCTGCCCGCCCCAGAGGACGGGCGGCTGGGGGAGGGACAGCGCCTGACACCAGACGCCCCTCACAACGGTGGCAGGCCACCCCCCCGGGGACGGCCCCCCACCAACCCCGCGGCACGCAGCCCCCACAGAGCATGCACGCCAAGGGGACAGTGTTGGGCCCCCACACCCACACAACCGCGCCCACAGCATGTGGGTGGCGGACCCCAACGGCCCGCCCAGTGGGCGGGCAATCAGGGGAGGGGGAGCGCCTGACCTCAGACGCCCCTCACAATGGTGGAAGGCAGCCCCCCCCAGGGACGCCCTTCCGCCGCCCCCACAGCGAGCAACGCCGGCCCGCAAGGGCGCACGCTGTGGGGACGGTGCTGGGTCCCCACGCTCGCACCGACCGCACCCGGGACACACGGGTCGCAGAACCCCGGCTGCCCGCCCCAGAGGGCTGGGGGCTGGGGGAGGGACAGGGCCTGACACCAGACGCCCCTCACAATGGTGGCAGGCCACCCCCCCCGGGGACGGCCCCCCACCACCCCCGCGGCACGCAGCCCCCACAGGGCATGCAGGCCAAGGGGACAGTGTTGGGTGCCCACACCCACACGCCCGCGCCCACAGCACGTGGGTGGCGGACCCCAACAGCCCGCCCAGTGGGCGGGCAGTCGGGGGAGGGGGAGCGCCTGACCTCAGACGCCCCTCACAACGTTGGAAGGCACCCCCCCCGGGGACGCCTTTCCGCCACCCCCACAGCGAGCAACGCCGTCCCGCAAGGGTGCACGCTGTGGGGACGGTGCTGGGTCCCCACGCCTGCACCGACCGCACCCGGGACACACGGGTCGCAGAACCCCGGCTGCCCGCCTCAGAGGACGGGCGGCCGGGGGAGGGACAGCGCCTGACACCAGACGCCCCTCACCAGGTTGGGTTGGGTTGGGTTGGACTCTCCCGACTTGAAAAACGCGAAGGACCCGTCAATTGAAAAATTTGGGTCCCCCGGGAGCGGCGCAATCATCGGAGTAGTCTGAGCACACTCCGCCACCAGAAAGAGGACGACCGCACGACACATCAGCCTGCTGCACTTGGCGCATACCGCCTGCATCGCTCCTTGGCCAGCCTCTGCTGGCCCGGGGCAGCCCCACCGCGCCCTGAGGGCGCCGCCCACACGGCTGGGCCGCCGCTCTCGACGCTCGCGGGATCACTCCGACGCCGCCGAGCCCGAACCCCCGGGAGGGGCATCGGGGTCTCCCCTGGCGCGGACCACTGTGGAGCTGCTTGGCACCACTGCTGACAGGGCCATTAGCGCCTCCGCCAGCCCCTGCGGCACTGTTCCTTCCGGCGCAGACATCCAGAATCGGTCTCCAACACGAACATGCACATGTTCTGGCTGGGCGTCCAGCCGCGCCAGGCTCCAGCGGTGTACAGCGGCTCCTTCCCAGGCAGGCGCCTGTCCGCCACCAATCACGACAAGCACTGAACAGTGCTGCCCGTCTGAACCCAGAGGGAACTCTGGTTCCGCGTGGGCTGCCACGCCCAGGCCTGGGGACTCCGCCAGCGCTGTGACAGCGCGGTCGTACAGGTGCAGCAATGCGGACAGGCACGCGGCGTGTTGCCACGACAGCCCATGCGTCCACCCGCTCACTGGACCATTGGATGTAGTCCAGAACAGATCCCAGGCTGCTGACCGGGCATATGTGGCCAGTGCCTCCAGGTAGGCGCTGACCAGGCTGTCTCTACGAGCTGCCGTAAGCCAGCGTGACGCTTCCGCGCATGTGCCCATGAGCATCCCCGACCACGTGACGTATACTGTGTGGGGGCGTGCTGGTGGCCACGTCGCTGTCACCTCATGGTCGGCCCGCAGGACCAGGTGCAGGCTGTCACCACTGGGACGCCCTAGGCGTACCCACGTGGTGGTCACCCACTCTGGCACTGTTGCACCGGGCGCTGCCGCGAGTACCAGCGCACGAAAGCCAGCTTGTACGGCCAGAGCCACTTTGCCACATGCTGCCAGTAGGTGCTGGCCCCACCCGGCACACGACTGTTCGCAGAACGGGCAGTTGAAGACGTTGTCTGGGGCTGTCGCCATCGTCCGGGCTGCCCGAAGCCACGTGGCCACGTTGAGGGCGTCCTTGGATAAACGGGCCTCCTGAACCACTCGCTCCCACGACGTCCCAGCCGCCGGGTCGCGGTGCAAGAGGGCATCCAGGTGCGGCATTGCTGGTGCCAACTGCTCGTACCGGCGCTCCATGGCCACAGAGTGACGCAGATACGGCACGCCCCCCGTCGTGAGTACCGCCACGCCTCCGACGTCCGCTGCAAATGGCATGGGGCCCTCTTCCACGTCCGACATCCGCGACGTCGCCAGACTGTGCGCCCTGTGCTGAAGGCCGGCTAGCCCCGGCGCGGGGCTAGGAGCACCGCTCGCGAAGTCCTGCTGAGCTGGCACGTACACTTCGTCTGCTTGCCAGAGGTGCAGTCCGGCCGCGTACTGGACCCGCAGGTTATCGACATACGGGCTGTCCGACACGGTGTGATCCTCCCCTTCGGTGGTGACGTGGGTGTTGTCCGCCAGGGCCAGCACTCGCGTGGCTAGAGGAAGGCGCATCTCGCGGAGTACAGCGAGCCCCAGGTATCTACCGAACCATTCCGCTGCCCATGGGTACGGGTCCTCTACTGCCACTGCAGACCACGCCTCTGCAAACACCCCGCGGGCGTCTGCAAGGACTGCCGCATACGCCAGCGATCGCTGGCCGCATGCCCCATCAGAAGCCACCACGACTTGAGGGCCTTCCGGGGCCCGGTGCAGGCTCACATGCATGGCTGTTGGCGGCACGTGTGCTGCCGGTAGCAGGACCAGCTGCAGCTGCCACGCCTCGAGGAGTGAGTGCAGCACGTGGGCGTCGGAGTACGCTTGCGGGACCCACGCCTTATGGCCCAGCTCATGTCGCAGAAGGTCAGCGACATAGCTACTGCGGCAGTTGAGGGCGCCCAATAAAGTGTGCACAAACCGGACCGCGTGACGGTCCTGCAGCCTGGGCGCATGCAGACCCAGCATACGTAGCGGTCGATAGAGCAGGGTTCTGGGGAAGCTGCGGGGCAGCCCCAGAGCGCGCCTGTGGATGCCATCCGACAGCCGCTGGCATGCCTCCAGATTGAGACCCACTGCTGGGACCACGTCCAGGACGAAATCTGCCTTGGTCAGCGCGAAGGTGGTCACCACTCGCAGAGCTAAGGCATACACCGGCTCCGTCCGCGGCACTGCCCAGTGCAGGTGGCGCAGTGCCTCCTCGTATTTGACCAGTACTGCTCTGGGTGGTTCACCCATGACGACGGGAATCTTCACCATGGCGAGGTCGGCTGAGTCCGTTTTGATGACGCCGAGGACGGTCGACAGTTGGCCGGCGGCGTAGCCCAGGGCGCCCCCTTTGTCGACCAGGAGGTACCCCTTCAACTTGGACCGGTTGATGGCCCCACCTCCGGCCAGACATGTTTTCTGGCTGACCCGCAGTACGTAAGCTGCTCCTGCGTCTGTGTATGCGAAGATGCGCCTGTCGTCGCTGGAGGATACTTCTGGGACGTACTCTGCTGCACACGCCGGATGCACGGGACACCAGTCGGCTGGGTCAGGCCCCCCTGGACCGCCAGTTTCTGGGCGTAGCGCGTTGGCCACGATGGCCGCGTTCGCTCTGGAGCGCACGGAGCCCAGTTCTTTGAACCCTCCGACACCCATGCTGTCACCCTGGGCCCCACCGTGGAGCATGCGGTAGGGGCCCACCAGCCCGTACGGCGACTGCACGTAGATGCTCAGCCTGCCGTAGAAGGACTGGTACCACGGGTCTACACGGATGCCGTCAGGGCACACCTGCTGCAGCGATTCGCGCTGCACGTTACAGAACGCGTTGCTCTCGTCCCAGTCGAATACCCACAGACGGCCGCGCTCCCGTATCCATACTGGAATGGCCCAGCGACAGAAGATGGCCACCAGCTGGCTACTAAACTCTTTGCGGTAGGCGAAGGCTGAGGGCGGGTCGAGTCCCTGCACTGTGGACACCATCTGGAGGCGGTGGAATATCGCTGTCGACTCCTTCCGCCGCACCGGCTCCTCCAGCATGACTGGCCGGCTCATGCGCACCAGCCATTGCGGCTCCTTTTTCAGGAGGCACAGGTGCAGAACCGCATTGAGGATGCGGGCTGGAGCCCCGCTGTGTGTGGCGTGCAATAGCTCCACCAGGACTCCGATGGCGGTGCCTGACAGCCGGCTTTGCAGCGACTGCACCAGCTCCCCAAACGCCGCCGCCTCTGACCCTGATCGTCGGATTTCGAAGTGCATCTCCTGAAAGCTGGGCGGGGAACCTGAGGTGGCTGGTGCTCTGGGATCCACTGCACGCTCACCACGCTGCGCGTGGGCCAATCGGGTTGCCGCGGTGATGTCCGGCCGATCTGACATGCGTGGGCGGTACTGATCTGCAAGCCGCCGGAGCCACCCTGCATCTGAGCCAATGTGGCGGCCACAGTGCAGTTCCATCGCTTGACGCAACAACTCCTCCTTGAAGGCATCCGGCTCGGTCGGGAAGTACTCACCATCAGGGCTGACGGACGACAATTGCTGAAATCGAGCTTTGCGGATCTTCAGGGCCGCGGCGGTGACTGAAGTAACCCCTGTCCCCTGCAGCTTGCCCTCTGTCAGCTGGACCGCTCTGAGGAACGCCGCGTCCTGCCGGTCTGCCCACCACGCTGTCAGGCGATCCCGGGCGGCCAGCTGGGTGCCCTCAAACAGCTTGGCGGCTGCTTCTGCGGCCAATCGAAACCCACTGGAGGACGACGGGATAATGCCGCTGATGCACTCCCAGTACCATGTGAACGCGCCATCGGGCGACAGGCGGGCACACCAGGCCCACCAGAATGCCAGGCTGGCCATGGCGGCCGCTGTGGCCATGTGCGATGGTTCTGCTCTCCGAAAGCGGAACAGACGGCCCGCCGGATTGGCCTGCGACAGGTACTCGGAGCGCACGCTGAGGTCGCAGGCCACTGCTAGATGGGTGCTCAAGCCAGGCAGCAGGAACTTTTCGCAGGCATGAACCGGTGACTGAGCACTCACGAGGACCCAGTCCAGCTCCCTCCGGGACACCCCTGCTCTGTTGGCGACGATGTTGGTGGCCTCCCCGGGGCGATAGAGGTGGGTAAAGCCCCCCCAGTATCTGTTGTCAGTGCACGCCTTGCGCAGCCAGGCTCCTGAATCGTCCGCCAGGTCAGCGTTCATGTCGCCCGCGACTAACTTTACCCCGCCGGGATGCCTGGCCTGGAACGCAGCGCTCCGGAGAATACTGAGCCGCCTGTTTGCGGCCTTCATCCCTGGCGGAAAGTGCACATTCGTGACCACGACGGGGACCTTCTCTGAGACGGGGATGGCCACACTGAGGGCATGCTCATCCTTGTCGGACTGTAGCGGAGCCCGTGTCTGTAGCCGGTGATGGATGAGAATTGCCAGGCCTCCACCCGGCACCACGGGGCCCAGGATGACTCGATAGGGGACCCCTTTGAGACTGTCGTCGACAAATAGGGGGCCCGCCTCCTGCAGACACACCACGTCCGGCTCGAAATCCACCAAAAGCGCCAGCAACATCCGCATCTTGGAGGCCAGACCTCCTGCATTGATGGTGAAGACCAGAAGCCGCGCGATGCCGGTGGGCAGGGCGTCGAACTTGGGGATGTAGCTGCCATCGTGCCGAGCACGCAATTGCCGATATAGATTGTCGTCTCCCGGTGGCTGGAGGTCGCAGACGCCTGGGGAGCACAGGTGGCAGGCCGCTGTGGACAAAGAGAAGGCAGACGCACCGCTGAGGCCGGATACGCGGATGTTGCTGCACCTCGCCATACGCCGGGTAACGGTGGACCCCTTGGGCAGGGCGCCGCATACTGGCATCACCGGCGGACGAGCTGGGTCACACGGTTGGGTCAGGACTAGGCGCTGCAACCGGGGCCGGTCGCAGCGGGGGCAGAGGTCGAAGCTGAGCCAGGGGTCCGCGCACCATTCTTCCTTGAGTCGTGGGAGCGGTACCGCTGCAGCTTCAGGTATGCTGGATTGCCGGGAGCTAAGGAGAACGCCCACGCGACCCGCTGGGACGACTGCTGGGTCCCTGTACGACGTGAGCAGGACCAGCAGATCACATCCGGTCCATATTGGCGGGGAGACCAGCACGTCATCCTTCAGCCGGTGCTTGTGATCCAGAAGGGCAGACACCCAGAGCTCCACAATGATGAAGGCTTGCGCTAGGGGCAGTTCGGGCACGGGGTTAAGTAGGCTGGCCTGATCGGGCAGAGCCGCGCACAGCGCCTTCTTGAGGGTGGTCAGTATTACAGGCACCTGGCCTGTGACGGGGATTCGAAAGCTGTGGGTCCGGGGGCACTCGACGGAGAGGCACGGGCCAATGGTGCGGCACAGGAGGCAAGCGGTCACCGCCTCCTCGTCCCCCGGGGGCTCTGCCTGACCCAGGACGTCCTCAATGGCCGAGGTGATGGGGTCTCCGTCTGCTGCCGGATCGCGCAGCCGCCCGCGAATGTGCTGCAGGTTCCAGTGCAGGTTTCCTACAGCGGCCTGCAGGGCAGAGCCACGCCTGCTGCCCCCCAGCACCGAGTGCAGCATCGCCGCCGGCACTTCGGGAACCAGGGCAGGCACGGGGAGGTGCTGGGGCAGTCATTGGCTCTTGCCCTTCTTCCCCGGCACGCTTGCGACCCGCACGGCACGCGCTGTGGCCTTATCGGGGCCTGCCCCCCAAGCTAGCCCCGACGACTCTCGCCGCGGGCCTGGCGCCGCGGTCTCACGCCTGCTGCGGACTGACTGTCCGCTCCGCGAGGCCTTTCTGCCACGACTCCCCGGACTGATGGCCGCCGTGGTGAGGGGCGGCGTTCCGTCCCTATGCTGCCGTCTTCCGGCGGGAGGTGGCCCGGGGGGCGGCGGCGGGAAGCCGCCACGAGGTGAGCGCTCCCGGCTTGGCGGGGACCGGTATGCCCGGTCCTGGTACGTGGCATACGGTTGGCGGTGGTAGGTGGTATGCTCGGGGCTGTCGTATGAGCGCCTTCGACCGAGTTGGCGGTGGTAGCCCGACCTGAGGTCCCTGCTGAGCGACGGGGGCTCGTCGTCGTCGTCTTCGTCGGAGCCGCCGCGCCAGCGACCCCTATGACGGCTGCCTCCGTACGGCGCGAGTGGTGAGTCGTCGTGTGCCTCACGGCGAATGAGCACGTACGCCCCGGAGGCCGTCTCGGCCGGGTGAGAGTCTGAGCCGCGGGCTGCGCGCCGCCACGCCTCGTGCGGTACAACCACACTACACGACCCCTCGTGCGGGGCCCAGTCCGGGACCGTCGTGGGGTGCGCCAGAGCTGCGGACACCGCCGCTGCCACTTCCGCCGGGGGCAGCCCCAGCAAGCCTTCCAGCCGCAGGCTGACATATCGCTCCTCCGGGCTTGGGCTGGTCCGCTTTCGGTTTGATCGAGATGATGGCCGGTCTCGTTCCCGACTGCCCCTGGCCGTACGCTCTGGCGATGGGCTGCTGTCGCGATGACCTCGTGGTGCGCCTGGTACCCGATCGTAGTACCGCGCTGCCCAGTGTGGTACGAGATGGGCCCCAGCGTTCGTGCGCAGGTGGTCATTGGTGTGACGGATGGTGGAGACGTCGGGCACATGAACTACGAACTGAACGTACGCATGCCAGAAGGTGTCCAAGGTATCAGCCTGCATCAGGGCGTCGACAAATGGTCCCGGCAGGCCTTGTCTCGCTCCAGCCACTGCCACATGCGCACCAAGGGTCTTCCACTCCCAGTCGGCTGACTGCGCCGCCAAGATCTCCTCTGCCTCTTCCAGGAGCTCCTGCTTGGTGGTGGGCGTTGCCTGCAGCAGGCTCTTGTCCTCCAGATATGCGCGCCACTCTGCTATTGCCGTGGCCGCCGCCCCCGAGTCAGCGCCAAAGTGCCCGGCCTGCGACGTGAGGATGGTCCCCAGCTGCTTGCCGGTTGAGGCCTGGGCCAGCGTGCGGAGTGCTGCCGCCATGGAGGGGAGGGGGGCCATCCGCAGCTGCAGATTCGTCGCCGCTGCCCGGATGTGCTCAGGAGGTATGCCCTGACACGTGTCCCAGGCGGACTGCAGCTCCGACGCGAGTCTCTGGTTGTCGTCGAAGTGGGGCAGTGCCGTTGGGAGCCTCGTTGGCTGAGCGACCGATCCCGGCCCTGCCATCCGCTTCGCGCGGTCGGGGGCTGAGGGCGGCGGGTCATCGGCTCTGCGTTCCGGCACTCGAGGGTGTGGCAGCATCGATGGCATGGCAGATTTTATGGCCTGCGATAGCTTGGTGTCGGACACGGGGTTGTCCACAGGCAGGCCACTAGCGTCCGCGGGGGAGCTGAGCCACGACACCTTGAGCCCCTTGCGCCTCGCCCAGGCGGCGTCCACTGCCTGCCAGAACCAAAGCCAACTCATCATCACTCGGCCGGCCGCCACAGGATTCTGGGCTTGATTCAGCAGGCGCCTGAAGCTGGCTGGCTCCTTGTCGAAGGCTAGACGGAGCTCCTCCTGGCCTTTGGGCCAGCGGTGTTGCGTGACCACGTCCGCCATCAGCGCAATTTCGTCTTTGCGCGTGCACTTGTCGAGGAAGTCCGACACTTCAGCCAGCACTTCCGCGAAAGTATCCCACGAGACAGATGGACATTTGGAGGCCAGAATGCTGCGGTCGACCTCGCCCAGGGTACCTGTCACCCGTGCCAGGTACAGCGCCATGGACGACTCCGCGTCTGGGGGCATGGGCCAGCGAGATACTTTTGTGCCCGACGGCCCGTGCTCAGCCACAAGCAGCACGCCATCTGATTCTCGGTCGCCCATAGCCCTCGTGACATTCCACAGATCTGCGGACTTCAGCTGCGCCTGTTGCTGCGCCAGGCTGAGCTCGGCAAACGACTTGGGGGGCATAGTAGAGCTGCACACAGGTGAGATGGGGAAGGCAAAGCTCTACCAGCGCACGGGCCATGTGGCCAGCATCATCATGAATGTGTCCAGCTGACCCGGGGTCAGCTCAGCACAGCACTTTGTACGCGCCGACAAGACCATCACGACCAGCAGGTAATGCGGCGGTCCGGTGTCTGCACGCAGCATCTCTGGGCACAAACGGCCAGTCTGGCCGCCAACAGCACACACAGCCTCCTGCTCGATCACGACCGACCGCACAGGGCGATCAGGCACCGCATCCGCAGGCTCCAGCACTGCTCCACGCACCCGGCACATGTTCTGGCTGATGACCTCGGGGAGCAGACACATTGGCTGACGCACAAGCGCTCCAACAGCACATCGTCGCCTCCTCGGGATCCTCGGTCAGCACGCAGGCACTATACTGCGGGCAACTAGGCACTACCCCGTTGGGCTCCAGCACAGTTCCATGCACCAGGCACTCGTTCCGGCGGTTGCCCACGAGGAGTGAACACGCTGGCTGGCGCACAGGACATACGCTGCAGCAGCCGCCCCATCAGCACGTCTACACCTCCTCGGGGTTGACGGCCAGCACTCACGCACTGCACTGCGGGCGCACTGGGGGCGCTGGTGGCCAGGTCGACAACGCACGATCGAGTGCGGGTACGCGTCGGGGCATTGCTGTGCGGCGGGGGAGCAACCCTGTGGGATGGGTGCATGGTGGAGCCGGGGCGACTGGGCGCACGACAGGGGAGAGTGCCTGTCCCTCACAGCACTGCACCGATCACCCTCGGGGGGTGCCCTCGGGGGGTGGCAGGGATGGGCCCTGGGCTGACTCGGCCCCTCACCAGGGTGGCAGGCCATGCCCCCCCGGGGACGGCCCCCCATCACCCCCACGGCACGCAGCCCCCACAGGGCATGCAGGCCAAGGGAACAGTGTTTGACCCCCACACCCGCACACCCGCGGCCACAGCACGTGGGTGGCGGACCCCAACAGCCCGCCCAGTGGGCGGGCAGTCGGGGGAGGGGGAGCGCCTGACCTCAGACGCCCCTCACAACGGTGGAAGGCACCCCCCCCGGGGATGCCCTTCCGCCACCCCCACAGCGAGCAACGCCAGCTCGCAAGGGCACACGATGTGGGGCCGGTGCTGGGTCCCCACGCCCGCACCAACTGCACACAGGACATACGGGTCGCGGAACCCCGGCTGCCCGCCCCAGAGGACGGGCGGCTGGGGGAGGGACAGCACCTGACACCAGACGCCCCTCACAACGGTGGCAGGCCAGTCCCCCCGGGGACGGCCCCCCACCTCCCCCGCGGCACGCAGCCCCCACAGGGCATGCAGGCCAAGGGGACAGTGTTGGGCCCCCACACCCACACACCCGCGCCCACAGCACATGGGTGGCGGACCCCAACGGCCTGCCCGGTGGGCTGGCAGTCGGGGGAGGGGGAGCGCCTGACCTCAGACGCCCCTCACAACGGTGGAAGGGACCCCCCCCGGGGACGCCCGTCCCCCACTTCCACAGCGAGCAACGCCAGCTCGCAAGGGCGCACGCTGTGGGGACGGTGCTGGGTCCCCACGCCCGCACCGACCGCACCCGGGACACACGGGTCGCAGAACCCCGGCTGCCCGCCCCAGAGGACGGGCGGCCGGGGGAGGGACAGCGCCTGACACCAGACGCCCCTCACCAGGGTGGCAGGCCACCCCCCCCCGGTAACGGCCCCCCACCACCCCCACGGCACGCAGCCCCCACAGGGCATGCCGGCCAAGGGAACAGTGTTTGGCCCCCACACCCGCACACCCGCGCCCACAGCACGTGGGTGGCGGACCCCAACAGCCCGCCCAGTGGGCGGGCAGTCGGGGGAGGGGGAGCGCCTGACCTCAGACGCCCCTCACAACGGTGGAAGGCACCCCCTCCAGGGATGCCCTTCCGCCACCCCCACAGCGAGCAACGCCAGCCCGCAATGGCACACGCTGTGGGGCCGGTGCTGGGTTGGCACGCCCGCACCGACTGCACACAGGACACACGGGTCGCGGAACCCCGGCTGCCCGCCCCAGAGGACGGGCGGCTGGGGGAGGGACAGCGCCTGACACCAGACGCCCCTCACAACGGTGGCAGGCCAACCCCCCGGGGACGGCCCCCCAGCCCCCCCGCGGGGCGCAGCCCCCACAGGGCATGCAGGCCAAGGGGACAGTGTTGGGCCCCCACACCCACACGCCCGCGCCCACAGCATGTGGGTGGCGGACCCCAACAGCCCGCCCACCGGGCGGGTAGTTCGGGGAGGGGGAGCGCCTGACCACAGACGCCCCTCACAACGGTGGAAGGCACCATCCCGGGAACGCCTATCCGCCACCTCCACAGCGAGCAACGCCAGCCCGCAAGGGCGCACGCTGTGGGGCCGGTGCTGGGTCCCCACGCCCGCACCGACCGCACCCGGGACACACAGGTCGCGGAACCCCGGCTGCCCGCCCCAGAGGACGGGCGGCTGGGGGAGGGACAGCGCCTGACAGCAGACGCCTCTGATAACGGTGGCAGGCCACCCCCCCCTGGGGACGGCCCCCCACCACCCTGACGGCACGCAGCCCCCACAGGGCATGCAGGCCAAGGGGACCGTGATGGGCCCCCACACCCACACAGCCGCGCCCGCAGCACGTGGGTGCCGGACCCCGACAGCCCGCCCAGTGGGCAGGCAGTCGGGCGAGGGGAAGCGCCTGAGGTCAGACGCCCCTCACAACGGTGGAAGGCATCCCCCCCCGGGACGCCCTTCCGCCACCCCCACTGCGAGCAATGCCGGCCCGCAAGGGCGCACGCTGTGGGGCCGGTGCTGTGTCCCCACGCCCGCACCGACCGCACCCGGGACACACGGGTCGCTGAACCCCGGCTGCCCGCCACAGAGAACGGGCGGCCGGGGGAGGGACAGCGCCTGAGACCAGACGCCCCTCACAACGGTGGCAGGCCACCCCCCCCGGGAACGGCCCCCGACCACCCCCACAGCACGCAGCCGCCACAGGGCATGCAGGCTAAGGGGACAGTGTTGGGCCCCCAAACCCACACACCCGCGCCCACAGCACGTGGGTGGCGGACCCCAACAGCCCGCCCAGTGGGCCGGCAGTCGGGGGAAGGGGAGCGCCTGACCTCAGACGCCCCTGACAGAGGTGGAAGGCACCCCCCCCGGGGACGCCCTTCCGCCGACCCCACAGCGAGCAACGCCGGCCCGCAAAGGCGCACGCTGTGGAACCGGTAGTGGGTCCCCAGGCCCGCATTGACCGCACCCGGAACACACGGGTCGCGGTACCCCGGCTGCCCGCCCCAGAGGACGGGCGGTCGGGTCGAGGACAGCGCCTGACACCAGACGCCCCTCACAACAGTGGCACGCCGCCCCCCCCCGGGGACGGCCCCCCACCAACCCCGCGGCACGCAGCCCCCACAGGGCGTGCAGGCCAAGGGGACAGTGTTGGGCCCCCACACCCACACGCCCGCGCCCAGAGCACGTGGGTTGCGGACCCCAACAGCCCGCCCAGTGGGCGGGCAGTCGGGGGAGGGGGAGCGCCTGACCTCAGACGCCCCTCGCAACGGTGGAAGGCATCCCCCCCGGGGACGCCCTTCCGCCACCCCCACAGCGAGCAACGCCGGCCCGCAAGGGCGCACGCTGTGGGGCCGGTGATGGGTCCACACGTCCGCACCGACCGCACCCGGGACACACGGGTCGCGGGACCCCGGCTGCCCGCCCCAGAGGACGGGCGGCAGGAGGAGGGACAGCGCCTGACACCAGACGCCCCTCGCAACGGTGGCAGGCCACCCCCCCCGGGGACGGCCCGCTGCCAACCCCGCCGCACGCAGCCACCACAGGGCATGCAGACCAAGGGGACAGCGTTGGGCCCCCACACCGACACGCCCGCGCCCACAGCACGTGGGTAGTGGACCCCAACAGCCCGCCCAGTGGGCGGGCAGTCGGGGGAGGCGGAGCGCCTGACCTCAGACGCCCCTCGCAACAGTGGAAGGCACCCCTCCCGGGACGCCTTTCCGCCACCCCCACGGCGGGCAACGCCGGCCCGCAAGGGCGCAAGCTGTGGGGCCTGTGCTGGGTCCCCTGGCCCGCACCAACCGCACCTGGGACACACGGGTCGCGGAACCCCGGCTATCAGAGGGCGGGCGGCTGGGGGAGGGACAGCGTCTGACACCAGACGCCCCTCACAATGGTGGAAGGCCAGCCCCCCCAGGGGCGTCCCCCCACCAGCCCAGCAGCACGCAGCTCCCACAGGGCATGCAGGCCGAGGGAACAGTGCCGGGCCCCCGGACCCGCACACCCGCGCCCACAGCATGTGGGTGGCGGACCCTGACGGCCCGCTGAGAGGGCGGGCGACCGGGGGAGGGACAGCACCTGACACCAGACGCCCCTCGCAACGGTGGCGGGCCAGTCCCCCGGGGACGGCCTCCACCACCCCCGCGGAGGCCGGCTCCCACAGGGCATGCAAGCCGAGGGGACAGCGCCGGGCCCCCACAGCCGCACACCCGCGCCCACAGCAAGAGTGGATGACGGACCCCGACAGCCTGCTCAGAGGGCGGACAGTACCGGGACGGGGAGCGCCTGACCGCAGACGCCCCTCACAACAGACACGCGGGCCGCGAAACCCCGGCTGCCCGCCCCTGAGCAACACAGGGAATACGGGCCACGGGGACAGCGCTGGACCCCGTATCCGCACACCCGTGCCCACAGCACGTGGGCAGCGGGCCCCGAAAGCCCCCAGGGAGGAGGGCAGCTGGAAGGGGGAGAGCGCCCGGCCTCGGACGCCCCTCGCAACGGGGCCGCCACGGACCGCGGGGAGGGAGCACCCAGTGCCCGCACGCACACATGAGTGCCGGCCCGCGGAACCGGCGTACCAGCTTCCAACCCACGCCCTGCCGCGCCCACAGCACGTGCACCAGCCACGGGAAATCCGCACCCCACCCCCTACTCTTAGGCAAAGCACACAACAATGGCGGAACCCGCGGCCCCACGCAAAACACGCCCCCGATCTCCAAAGCTGGACGCAGCACACGAGGTCATCAGGGCGCTGGGACTCAGAGGCGGCGAAGGAGACCCCCCACACGAGGACGCGGGCACAGACTCCGACCTGAAGAAAATACCGGAGCCCTCCACGGGCAGCACGCCCGCGGAACCTGCGCCGCCGGCGGGCAGCGTGCCCACCCTCTGCCCCGCGTGGAAACGGGGCCACTGTACCGGCGAAGGCTGGTGCCCCAAACAGCACCTCCAGCCCGGCCCCGATGATGGAGCGCTGCCCGAGGTGGGACACGCGGTCGCACGCGCCGCCCTACGCCACGGGGTGGCGCAGAGCTGGATCTTGGATGAGACCGCACGCGGCAGCGTGAACATCCAGGAGGCCGTCGACCGAGTCGCCCACGCGGGACAAGCGGCAGTGGCCCTGCACACCCGGGGCCGCCACAGCGGACCCGCAGAGGGGATCATTGTGGGACCCCCGGGGATGGTGCTGGTCCTGGCGGCGGCCATGGTCCGAGGGGTGCTCCACGCATCCCCCGTGCGGCAGGAGCGCCCACAGTGGACCATCCACGTGTACACGCCCCCATGGGCGTGGCCCTTCTCCACGTGGGCGGTGCTCGCCGTCATGTGGCACCTGGCACCGGAGGACGCCCCCACAGGAACCGCGGAGGAAATCGCCCGGGACCTCCACACCTGGCCGGCCGGCCAGGATTACCCCTGGCGCAGGCCCCGGGACGGCCTCCCAGTGGCACCCACGGCAAAGGGCCTCAGCCTCGCGGCAACCCTCCAACAGCACCCCGACAAGATGGCGCGCCACTTCCTACAGACGGGCACGGTCCCGGCTGCCCTGCCAGACTCCGAGTGGCGGTGGGACGCAGGGGAGGCGCAACCGCTGCCGGGCCCCTGGGTCCTCCCGTTGTGGTATTTGCCCATGGGCACCCTGGCCCATGCCACTCAAGCCGTCAAGGGGGCTTTCCCGCAGCCGCTCCTCCCCGGCGTGGCCCTGCTCCGCAGCCTGCAGGCGGGGGCGGCCTGGGTACGGTGGAAGGAAGAGGGCGCACGCCCGAGCCCCTATTTCCCCCTGGTCCAGAGCCAGGCGCTACTCCACACCGAGGGCATGGGGACCGTGGAATGGGGGGCGATCGTGCCCGGGACGGCGTGCAGGTGGATAACTGCGGCCGCCCCACAGCCCATGCGATCGCTGCTGGCGTGCCATCGCCTCCTACGGGCGGTCCCCTCCTTGGCCCCGCAACACGCCCTTACGAGGGACGTATGGAGTGCCATGCTGAGCCACACCAGGGAGTGGCTGACGAACCCGGGTGCACGGTACCCGCCGGGGCCGGTGCTCGAACAGCTCACGGCCCCCACACCCGGGGTCCGCCACGCCCTGCACAGGGCGTCGGTCCTCACGGAGCAGCTCAACGACGAGGTGCTAGACCTGGCGCTGGAGCCTCTTTGGGTGCTTTACCCGCAGACCCACATCCCAGCCGCGGGCACGTCCAACCGCCTGGGCCGCCTGGGTCTGCAGCTCCGCGTCGGGGCCGCGCATGCGGGAGGCGTGGTGGGACAGTGGCTAACGCTCCGCAACCCGTCCGCCGCGCAAGGCCACTGATACCTACACCAACTCCTCTTCCTACCCCGGGTGGCCCCGGAGCACCGCCGGCAAAACCCGTACCACACGCACCCGGAGCGCCGAGGCGCGCAGAGCTTCCCGCAGCTGGTCCCCCCCGCCCTCTCGCCGGAGCAGGGCCCGGAGGGGCTGCAGCAGGGCCCCCCGCTCGACACAGCCACCACGATACAGCAAAGGGGAAGCAACGGCGCGGATGGTGCCGAACAAGACTGCACGAACTGCGGAGTGGTGGCCTGGACGGCGGCCTGCAGGCACCTCGCCCGAGATACCACGGGGCTCAGGCAGTACAGGCCAGCGGACCGCACGGCGCTGGCGTCCGCGGTCGCGGCCGTCACCATGGGTTCTGTGGCGGCGTGGCCGGCGCAACTGCTGCCCCACGTCCCCTGCCGCGACACGCAGTCCCGCCAGCCGGCCGCAACGCACGCACCGACGGCACCCCTCACGGCGGAACTGCTATACGTCGTCGCGGCGGCGCTGCTGGCAGACGGCGGAGAGAGCTTCTTCCACAGACACGGCCCGGCGCAGATTGCGGGAGGCATACACGGGCCGCAGCGCGATGCACCCCACCCGAGGCACGCCACACTCCGCGGGCGCACCCGCGTCTGGGATGCGGGCGGCAGCACACCCCCTCCCGGGGCTCAGCAGGGGGAGGCAGTGCTGCTGCAGACGGCAGGCTACCAGGCCATCCTGCACGGCCATGCCGGAGGGTACCGGTCGCACGTCCTGGCCGGGGGCCGCTGGACTGTCTGGCACAGCACCGCTAGGCAAGGGGCATTCCTGCCCCTGCCCCATGTCGAGTGGCAGCAGGGGCCCACCCACGCCTACTATATGACGGCGGACCCCTGGCCGCTGGCAGTCCTGCTAAACACCGTCAGCGCCCGCAACAAGAGGCAGGAACCGGGATGGGTCAACCCCCCCGCACTGGTGTGGAGCCCCGACCAGGAGGAGCATCTACGGGCCGCGTGGCAGGGAGACGCCATCAGGGCCACGGACGTCCTGGACCTCAACGCGGTGACGTCGACAGCGAATCAGTTCCGCCATAGTCGGAGCGTATCGAAGTTCACTGCCAAAAGTGACTCGAAGAGGGCGAACCATGCTTACATCGGGAAGGTCGTCGGTGTCGGCAGGTGTGTCTGGCTCATTGCCAGCATCATTGAGATGCATTTCTGGTTGGTGTGAATCCTCAGCCATGATCTCATCCGGGGCCAATCACGCACGCCCGCCCGGCGGCTACCCTAGCGGTGGCCCAACGGCGACAGCAGAACCCACAGTGGGTGGTCTGCATGATCAGCCCGGCGGACGCGCACATTGTCGTCTGCGACCCCGAGCGCCTGCCGGGGCCCGAAGCCGTAGTCCGGTTGGCGGACTGTACCCGCATGATCGTCAAGACGCTACGGGTGGGCGAACACCACGCCCTCCTGCTCCAGGTCCGGCTGAAGGACAACGCCCGGGCAGCGAGGCCGGGGGTGTGGCCGGCAGAGGCGCACCCTGCCGACCTAGAGCTCCAGCTGGCGGTCCCAACCACAGTGTACCACTGGCTACAAGCCTTCCACGACCTGCGATGGGGGGGCAAACCCGACCGCCAAATCGGCTCCACGCACTGGCAAGCCTGGCTGCAGGCAGACACGCAGCGCGTTGCCGTCCGGAGTCTCGGGCCCGCGACCACAACACAAGCCCCGATGCGGCGGCCCCGGGCCGTGCGTTGGCGCCACACACGGTTCCACTGGCCAACCTGCCCTTCGAACCAGCGACGGAGGGCGCCATTCGGAAATCGGTGCCGCTCCCCCCGGCGCGAGGGGCCACGGAACCAACGAAATGCCCCCTGTGTGCGGACAAGTACTACACAAGCGGGGCAATGCTTCTACACCAGGCGTGGCACCCAGTGCATGCTGCAGCCCCGGTGGACGACAAGGAGGCGGCCTCCAACATCCTGCAAGGGAGGGCATGGAGGTCCCCATGGCACGCCCCGTACTCCCGGCGCCACCCGCCCAAGGCAGCCGACCACGCAGACGGCGATGAGGAGGCACCCGGAGCGGCCCTGGGGACCGGCGGTGCGGCCCAACAAGGGTCCATCCCCGCGGGGCTGGCCCCCCTGGCCCCCCTGTGGGCCCCGCTGGGGACGGGGTCTCCGCACCCCATGACCCTGGCGCACCCGGATGCTCTGGCTGCCCGAGCAGACCCAGCGGCGATGCCGATGCGGGACGCCTGACTCCAGGAGGACACGGCGGACGACGCCCTATGGCTCCTCTTGTGGAACCTGCGCAACGGCCTCGTTGCGCCAGACCGGTCCCTCCGGGACGCGCTCCGGCGGCGGCGGGGGCCGGCGGCCTGTACCGACAAGGAGCACCTCATCACTGGCATGCTACCCCAGGAGGGGGGCTTTGCCATCATGCTCTAGGAAACAGGGATCGCCACCCGGGCGCAGGAGATGCACATGGCCGCGGCGCTCCGGGACAAGGGGTACACCCCCTTCTTCAGCAGCTGGCTGGCGGAGACGGGAGCCACTTCCACCTCAAGAGGGGGGAGCCTCCTCACCGCGGTCAGCAGCAAGTACGTGGCGGAGCACGAGGTGCTCAGTTTCACAGAAATCGTCCCTGGGAAGGCCGCGGCCCTGGAGATCCGCACGGAGAGGGCAGGCCTCACCCTCATCAACGTCCCCGGGCCGCAAGCAGGCTGCTCCCCGTGGGCAGGACGGGAGGCGTTCTCGGCCGACATACAAATGTATGCCACGGCACGCAGCCTCGGTGGGAGAGACCCGGTGGTCATCGCGGGTGACACCAACGTTTACATGGATGCCACCTCCAACCCGGCCACGGAGCACTTCCGCGCTGGCTGGGAGGCCTGCGGTTTCCGGAGGGCCACGGCAGGCGGCGAGGAGGACATGACCCCCACGCTCCACCCGTTCCGGCACAGGGTGGACACCTTCTTGGTCAACGAACCCCTCCTGCCGTGGTCCCTGTGGGAAAGCGTCTGGGCTCGCGGCATGGCACACCCCCAGGTGATCAGCTCGGACCACCTCCCGGTCCGCCTGGCCTTGCCGGGCCTCCTCAACACAGCGGGGCACGCGGCGATGCCCACCCCCTACAGGCACACAGAGGGCCGCCTCCTCCCGTCCGACGCCGAGGCCGCGCCTGTCCAACACTGCCTGTGGGCGGCGGTTACCGCCGCGCAGGATGAACCCTCCCTGGCGCCCTGGCTGGGTCCCGCAGAGCAGCACGCCTACGGGTCCATGCCCGCGGCCGCGGTGGACAAGGTGTTCGAACACCTCCACGCGGCGCATGACGCCCTAGCACGTGTGGTGGGACGCCGGCAGCCGTCCCCGGCGGGGACGGACCCGGCGGAGGGGGACCCCCGGAAAGCGGGAAGCGGCTCCAGGCCACGGTCCTCCGCTATGACAGCCTAGCGGCGTGCGCGCCGGCGGCGTACCAGGCGAACGCGGCACGGCATGGCATCCGGTCCGAGGCGGCGCTCTGGCTCGCGGAGGAGCTGCGGGGTGCGTCGCCGGGGTTCCACCCGTCCACACAGGGCCAACTAAAGGAAGAGCTGGAGAGGCAAGCAGCCCCCCTTGAAGAGGAGATCCGCCAACTCCACGCACTTCTGGCAGCAGACCTCAAGCGCGCCATCAAGGACTTCATGCGCCGCCACGCCCCGGACATCGCCCAGCGGTGGAAAGCCGTGCGGGGAGCCATAGAGGTAGAGTCCCCGGGCCCCTCAGGCCTCTGGAACGTGCGGGTCCCCAACACCCAAACGCTCCTCACGGAGGCCCACAACGTGATGTTCGCAGTTCGCGCCTTCTGGCGGGAACTGTATGACAAACGCCCGGTGGACCTCCCAGGCTTCCAGGCAGTCCTCGGCCGCCATGTCCCCCGGGTCCCTGACGGGGCCTGGACACAGGTCCAGCAGTAGTCCATGCAGGACCTGCAGTCCGCCCTGGACAAGGCCGATGGCAAGGCCCCAGGTCCCAACCACGTGGAGGCCCGTTTCATCAAGGCCCTCCCGGCACCCAACCAGTGGCTCCTGGTCCACTCCTACCAGGCCATCCTCCGCGGCGCCCCGCCACCGATGCACTGGAGGGACGCGCACATCTGGCTCAGCCCCAAGGTACCGGGCTCCGCCAGACTGGACGACTACAGGCCCATAGCCCTGGGCCAGCTGGAGATGAAGCTGCTCACGGGCCCCCTCACCCAGCGCATCACGGAAGTGCTCACACGGCACGGAGTGGTCAGCGACTCGCAGCAAGGGGCCCTCTCTGGCTCCAACACAGGCCCCCCACTGTTCATGGCGCAGCGGCAGCTCCAACAGGGAAGGCCCAACTACGTTTTCTCCTTCGACGCCGGCAGGGCCTTCGACACCGCCCCGCACGGGGCCCTCCACCTCATCCTGCGCCACCTCTCCGTGCCGCCGGAGGTCATCGACCTCCTGCTCTTCCTCCACACATGCGCCAGGCTGCGCATCGTCACGGCACACGGGCTGACGCAGCCCGTCCACATGCTGCGCGGCGTCCGGCAGGGCAAACCCGAGAGCCCCCTGCTCTACGCACTCCTCCTTGAGCCCCTGCTGAAGCCGGTTCGGACCCCCGTGGCCATCTTGGGGTCACTTGGGGTGTGTATCTATGTGCCGGCACGCCGCCATTGGCTGATATCATACTCTCCCATCCACCTGAACTAACCCGATGTGATAGTGTGATAGGTTTGGCCATTCCGGCTACGAGCGGCCATTTTCAGTACCGAGGCGCCGCCAGCGGAGATTTATATATCAGAATATCAGGAATCAACAGGGTTTTATTATCATAATGTTTCCGTAATTTTTCAGCCTTTCGTTCTGATGGTCAATGTATCGGCGACTGTCAGTTGGCTCGCGACTTTGCGTTAACCGATTGGTTAACTGTTATTTCCAGATATTTTGGCGGAAACCCCGATGAAGGGTCAGATTTCATCAGCAAAGGGTTCGTTGCTTCCGCAATTTTCTGAATAAGCACTCGAAATTTTAATCTGAATTTTTCGCGATGTCGAAATCGGATTTTCGACTTCGACATCGCCGCACTTGATTTGGTCCTCTTCGAGTGGTCATACTCTTTTCCCTATGCCCGAATCAGGTTTCCCTTATGCTTGCCACCCATTTGACATGGAGATATAAGGGAAACAAAAGTGAATCGTGGGACAACTTTGAAGGGCCATATCTACGCGCGAGTGTGAGGAAAGGGAATAATGAAGGTTGGGTTGCAAACGCCTTGGTCTCAACTTAATTAAGGAAGCATCATACGCCTTTGGTGTGTACACATGCCCGGTATAGCAAGGGACAATGGTCAGGAGGGTATAAAGTGATATATAACTCTTGGACCGGGCAACCGAACATTTTATTGCGACTTTCGAGTGTACCGCATGAGTGTTGGGGTTGCATAGCAACTTTTCTTGGGTTCCTACGTATTTTTAACGTGAATTTATGTCCATGGAGGGACATGGCATATCATGGTGGGAGCCACATTTTGAGGGTATGTGTTATATGCATGGTATATGTTTGATATGCTCACGCACATGTTATATATCTTCGTGTGGCCGAAGAGATGGGGAGCCATACGTGACAAGGGCCTTGCCCATGTCCCAATTGTGGAATTCAAAGCGCTAGACTAAGCCTACCGCATATGTATTGCTCATGGTATGTTTGGCATAGAGATCCATGAGTGCACTCCCATTTTCATGGGGCATGTAGATATGAGTGGCGAAGGTATCTCCATGCGCCCGATTGGGGATCAAAGTGGGGAAATTGTTCCCAAATGGTTCCAATCATTTGTGTATTGAATCATGAGCGGATATCATGGGTGAGCAGAGAGATATACTATCATGACAACTTTGTTTTTGGTCATGTTTTCATTTTTTTGACCTCAATTTTTGCTCATTTTTGCGTTTTGTGTACTTACCTGGTCGGCAAACAGCAAGAAGCCTATGGTGAGTCGAACCATGGTATGTTGTTCATACGTTGGCATATACTTTGGAGTTGAACACCACCATATGCCGGATTGCGTACTCCATTTGGCTTGGCGCACGAAGGATCACAAGAATTGGTCTCAAGATCATGGGCTGACTTGGGCAGTGCGTGGTGCCCATATCTGAAGGGGTTTCGAGGGTAAAGTGCAGATGTACATGGGCATTGACATTTGGTCTCTATCCTCCATGAATACTAGACTTTGATTCCATGCATGCTTTGAGCCTTCGGAGAAGTGGTAACTTCAATTTTGAGCATATATTTGATATATGGCCAATATGGTGTGAAATGGCAGTTTTTTGGCATGTTATGAGTTCAAACTCATGGGGCATATCTCCAAGCCTATTCGACTCCAAGTCCAACAAAGGTTTTCTCAGGGTAGGGCATGGTCCTGAGTGCCACTCTAGGCCATGACACGCCACCTCCCCCATTGGGCAAGGATGTATAAGCTTGGGGGTGAACACATTTTTGGGGTTTGTGTATTGACTTGTGACACATGGCATTCAGCCATCTCATTTGACCTGGTTCAGGGCAATATGTTGGTGAGTCAAGGGAAGGTCTTGAGTCTAGGGAATGAGGGGTTTATGGCTGTGAATGTGTATGTTTACCTATTTCCCCAACTTTGCTTTATTTGTGTTCATATGCCAATTTCAGGGCTTTCTTCCTTGGTGCAATTCTTGTACATGCCCGCCACCGTGGGAAGACTGGTGTGCTGAACGGAAGCCCGCATCGTGGATTAGATTGTGAATCGGGTTATTGCTGCATTTGTGGGATCTGATTGCTGTTCAGGGTTGAAGGAGGATTGTATTTTCTTTTTTCTATATTTTTGGACTTTGGACCCTGAAACTTGAGGAATGCAATCGCTGATCCAGAGTAAATCAGCAGGGGTAACAGGAGGAAGGTGCACAGCGGGGGCCGGTCCTGGTAGGGACCTTCTTTATTTTAGCAGAGGCTTACCTGCTGCCCCTAACTACCGCCGACCCGGGGACTTGGGCCCTCATGAGCCCTGCCCAAGTACGCCCCGGGTGCGTATTGTGGACTCGGTTGAGACCACGCCGGAGATTGGAGCCATAGAAGAACCGAGACGTTCAAGAGCATGGCGAACTCCGGAAGTTGAAGCCCAAAGAGAAGTACGACATTCGGGAAGAGGAGGACGTGACATGGAGGACCTGGTCTCCATGTGTGAGCGTCGCTGCCGAAAGGCATGCAACCTTCGCTCCGCCGCGGAGGACTCTGACGAGGCCTGCCATTCAGGCAGCAGTGGAGGACGGGCCCGGCGCTACCGGAAGCGCGGGTCACCCAAGTCCGCGGCAAGGGACGCCGGGGCTATGGATACGGACCCTAGCCTGGTCAGGCTGTGGGAATCCGAGGGGCACTCCGAGGGTTATCGGACAGCCTATGAGCCACCTTCGGAGTCGGAGATGTCCGCGCCGATCGCCAGGGCGCATACGGCCCCCGAGCCCGCCCTAAAGCACGACGCCGAGGGCTTGGAGAGGCCAGCCAGGGCCCGGACAGCACCTGTGCCCCGGCACACGGGACCAGAGATGGACGCCATAGGCGACACGCCCATGGACGATGAGTCTGAGGCACCGGGAACCGCGGGATGTGCTGGATCAGGCGGAAAGCACGCCGCGTGCCAGTGCGAGCACGTGTCCTTCCTCATGGGCAAGTACCCGAAGATGGGGATGGACGCCATCGTGCACCGCCTCGACAGCCTGGACAACGCGAAGGACGGCCTAGAGACGGACGTCGCCGGGATCCTGGATGACCAGTCGGCCGCGGAGAAAGACATGGAGGAGCTGCGAGCGGAACGGGACCGGTACCGGGAGAATCTGGAGCTGGCCCTGGAGAAGCAGCAGCGAGTGGTGGACAGCCTCCTCCACCTGGTGGAGGACATGTCGGGACGCCTGAAAAGGCTAGAGGAGCTACAGCCCCTCGCCTCGGGTCCGGAGCTCCCGGGAAAGCCGGCCGCGGTAGAGCTGGTGGAGCGGGTTAAGACCCTCAGGAGCGCCATGGAGAAACCCATGGGCGGCCCTGCAGAGGCACCATACGCGCCTCCGCGTGTTGACCCGGGTGCGCTGCCGTTTGTTCCCATGTTCAGCGAATCCACAATGCTCGGGGAACACACGGCAGCGGCTGGGTCCATGCGGGAAGGACACGTAACCACAGACCCGAGGAGCCTGACGGTACAGATGTCCCATGCCACCCAGGATCCATCGCCCACTACGACTACCTATGCAGTTTATGCGGAAGAGGAGATCCAGAACCAGAACATGTGGAGGCGAACCATGGGAAGCGCCGACGGACATGGTCGAGGCCATCCAAGCGGAAACCTGTGGGCGAAGGACCCCAATACGGGGATATGGACAGCCGATGGAGCAACTCCTTCCCGCATTCCAAACCCCATGGGTTCAGGCCCAACTGGACCGCACTCCATGGAGGAGAGGGATGTACGTGGAGTGTACTCACACCCCCCTCGCCACCCCCCGGCCACAGGTGGTATCCGTCTTGGTGGAGTGGTGGCTGGGGACGTCGGAGACGCCATCAGGATCGACGACCTCAGGGGAATCAAAATCCCCTACTATGATGGCAACCCCTCCAACCTGGACGACTTCATCCTGGATAGGGACGACTTCGCCGAGGAGGTCGTCGGCGAGATGCGGGGAGCGCCGCGGGACAAGTGGGTATGTCGGACATTCCCACACCGGCTGGCGCAGGACCTGAAGGAGGAGCTGCGGGATCAGATCCGGGAAGGATTGATCCGTACGGAGCAGGCCTGCCTCCAGTGGTTGGAGGATGAGGAGCGGGTGGACGCTCCGAACCAGAAGCTGGAGGACTTGTGGTCCATCCCGCTGCCGCTGGACCGCGGTGAGTTGCGGGTCCGGGAGTGGAACCGGTATCTGCGGAAGTACCGCAGATGCCTCAAGCTGGTGGAGGACTGGAACGAGGCCAGCGAGATCTGCCTGAAGGACGTCCTCCCTGGGAACTGGAAGAGGCGAGTGGAGGACGAGGAGAAGAAGCGAGCGAAGAAGCGCGTGGCGGTGAGGATTATCGCAGCGGAGGATACCCATGCGGGTATCATGGAGTTCTTCAGGAGGTGCCTGGGTGAACCCAACCGGATGTTGGGACTGAAGAACGCCGTGTACGTGGAGGTGTTTGGAGACTCCATGGGGCAAAGGTTGCTGCGCCTCAACAACGTGGAGTTGAGGCGCGGGGAGCCGCTGAGGATGCAAGTCATCTTCGCCCGCATGAGCCTTGACGAGATCGTGAAGTACATCACGGTGGAGTTGAAGCTCAATGCGAAGAACGAGGCCCACGTGCAGGATCGACATGGTCATGGACAACGAGGCCACCGAGAAGACCGCCATCATCGGGAGATCCAGGAGGACACGGCCAACTCCGCGGAGGATGGTGGTGGAAGTGGCCAAGACCACTGGACCGGGTCCCGGGAGGATCACGAGTAGGCCCATTTCTTCGCGTTTGTGGCGCACAACGTGAGGAATCATGGGCAGGATCGGTCCAGATGGAGCCAGGTGGGGCCCAATAAGAGCAGAGCGCCAAGGAGGATTGGGAACCCACCGCTCTCGTTCCGGGAGTACAGGTCTCAGCACGACGGGTGCTGGGTCTGTTATGGCAAGGCAAACGACCATGCACACGACCACCGTCAGTGCAAGGTGTATGAGGCGGACAAGAAGGCCTACTTCGCCGCCCACCCCGAGAAGAAGCCCAAGGAGCAGCGGATTTCCGATTGGAAGGCGAAGGGCGGAGACGGGGGAAAAGGCCAAGGCAAAGGCCAAGGAAAAGGCGGAGGAAGAGGCTATGGTGGTGGACCTGGCCAAGACTGACGAGTGAGGTCGATCGAGGAAGTTGCTGAGGACATGTTGAGGTCATTGGAGGAACTCAAAGCCCAGCAACGTGGTGGACAAAGTCCTGGCGGATCGCAGCCGGAAGGGGCTGCGGGGAGCCAAGTCTAGAGGAGCCCCCACGGGAGTGGGACCTCGGAGGTCTCTCCTCCGAAAATCAGTGGAATCCCAGAGAAAGCGAAGGCACATCAGGTGCCGAAGAAGGCTCCAGAAGAGCCAAAACCACTGACTTTCGCCACTCCCAACCCCTTGAGCGCCCTGCCAAGGGAAGCACATGTGGGTACGGGACATGGCAAGAAGGAAGGAGCGACCACGGAGAGCCCCGTGGACGGGCAGGACCAACCCAAGATCTACACCATCCGGGACCATACCCTTGAAGTCCTGATGCACCCGGATGTGCTAGAGTTGCATGCCGTGAGAGTCGTCCATACACCTCATGGCGACGAGCGGCAGTTGCACTTGAAAGTGCGAGTACGGTGCGGACGAGAGGAGAAGGTGGTGGATGTGTTAGTGGATACGGGTGCCCAGGTGAGCCTGGTCCGGAGAGGGTTGGTCAAGGAGGAACTCCTGCAGCGCAGCCGGAGACCGGTCCGCCTGAAGGTCGCCAACGGAGAGATTATGGGTGGCGGCACCCATGAGGCCACCATCAGTATGGAATTCTGGGAGCATGAGCGCTTGAACCGCCCTGATCAGGCGAAGAGAAGCACTCTATCCGGGAACTTCTATGTGGCCGACATTACCGATTGGGAGATGATCATGGGGTATGACTTCATGGTGGCAAATGCCATTGGAGCCCTTCCCCATCGTGCAACGCTGGTCCGGGAGGATGATGAATGCCTAACATGGCTGTCCACGGACTATGCATGCGGATCCTCCCAATGGAATGCTGAGGAAGAGGATCGGATCGTCCAAGCGGTGCAAGCTGTGGGTGCCAAATCCAGAGGAGACCGTGGAGTTCAGCTCACAGAGTATGGAATGGCGCCGCAAGTGTACGCCAGGATGATTCAGACGCTGGGAGCTGAAGCACCCGAGACGGACGTCTTCGCTTCCCGGGATGCCCCACTTCTGCGGAAGTGTAGGAGGCATTCGCATCGAGGAGACTCAGCCTGGCATAGGCATTGGGGTTTGAAGGAGTGGGGGCCCATGTATTGGCATGGCTCCCTGGACAATATCAGACGTACGGTGGAGAAGATCATCGCGGATGGGGCGAAGGGGATCCTGGTCATAACCGGCATAGGATCGACCCCATGTCCGCTGGAGGGTCTCAAGTCGACGCTGGACTCCATCACCCTGAACGAGATGTCATTCGGGCCAGAGGAGGAGTTGTTCATCGACGCCAAGGGTGTATCAATGCCCTCCCCGGGTCAAGCGTGGGGTACCAAGGCTTTCCTGGTGGATGGGGCGCAAGCCCAGCCCACGGGTGATGAAGCATTCATCCGTAGGGTGGAGGCGGTGCCCATGAAGGTCATGTTTGAGCCCAAGGAGGGGACGGATCAGCCAATTGATGGCATTGACGTCCTGTCCCACGCCGAGATCGACGACGTCGTCAACTACATGCGGATGGGTATGCACCACCGTGTGGCAGCCAAGAAGAGGTGGGCCATGGTCACATCTCCGCATTGGTGGGATGACAAGATGTTGGTCACCAGCAAGTACGAGAAGGATGAGTTCGTGGCGAGGGTCATGGATCACATCGCGGACCAATACGATGGTCCGGTTGGGTCGGACCCACCAACGTGGGGTTTTCCAAGAGTGGGAACCGGTAGCGACGAGCACCAGCCCGAGGCCGCAAATTTTCGAAGATTATCAGTGGGAGTCGAGACCCACGACGATGAAGACGGCATATCGGACGAGGAGAAGTCGGACTCGGACCCAGAAGAGGCCTATACCGCAGTGCGGTCGGTTGTATCGATACTGAAG
The DNA here is from genome assembly GCA_964036045.1 of Eutreptiella sp. 'Long Island Sound 2002'. NCBI lineage: Eukaryota > Euglenozoa > Euglenophyceae > Eutreptiales > Eutreptiaceae > Eutreptiella > Eutreptiella sp. 'Long Island Sound 2002'. Next base: position 135,908,122 of record OZ038380.1, on the reverse strand, counting down.
CAAGCGGCTGAAGAGGCCCAGGAGAACCCGAAGGTCGCCGAGCTGAAGGCGAGGCTGATCAGGGCCTATCCGCGGCTATTCAGTGGCGTCGCCAACAAGAACCCTCCAGATCGTGGGAGGTTTGGCACAGCGAAGATCAAGCTGAAGCCGAACCCCAAGATCTATCGTCATCGGGAGTACCAACTTCAGGGCGATCGGGTCGAGGCCATGAAGAAGCTGTTGGCCGAGTTCATTGAGCGGGGATGGATCGAACCCTCCGACAGTGAGTGGGCCAGCCCAGCCTTCATCGTGCCCAAGAAGGAGAAGGGCGAGTGGAGGTTGGTGGTTGATTACAGAGGTTTGAACGAGCAGACCGAGCACGACTCGTACTCGCTTCCCCTGATCGACTCCATCCTCCAAAAACAACAGAAAAAGCGGATTTTCACGGTGTTAGACCTGAAACACGGCTATCACCAGATGCCGCTAAACCCGGACTCCAGGCCCTGCACAGCGATGTCGACGCCGCTGGGGCCCATGCAGTGGAAAGTGGTGCCTATGGGTGCCAAGAATGGCAACGCCGCTTTCCAGCGCATGATGGAGGACCTACTCGGTCCTGTCCGGGACTGTGCCGATCCCTTCGTGGATGACATCATCATCAGGTCCGGCACGGAGAACATGACTGAAGACGAGCTCATCGATGCGCATGAGAAGGATCTGCGCCGAGTGCTCAGTGAGCTGGACAAGCACAACATGGTGTGCAAGCCGACCAAAGCCTCACTCTTCGTGAAGGAAGTGGAGTTCGCGGGTCACGTGGTTGGTCACGGGCAACGCCGTCCCATGCCTGGGGAGCTGGCGTCCCTGCACCACTGGGAGAAGCCCCAGACCGTCAGCGAACTCCGGTCCTTCATGGGGTTCTGCAACTACTATTCGGGCTATGTCCGGATGTATGCAGAACTGTCGGGGCCGCTGCGCAAGATGCTGCAAGTGGGCAAGTTCGATGGCCGGAAGGGGAGCAAGAAGAAGCTTGCCTGGACCCCTGAGGCTGAGGATGTGTTCAACCGCCTGAAGGAGCGACTCCTGGGGCAGTTGGGGCTGTTCCTGGTGGACCCGGACAAGGGATTCGTGCTACGGACAGACGCCTCGGACTATGCCGTGGGGGCAGTCCTCGAGCAAGTCCGGGACGACGGGACTCATGTTCCCGTGGCGTTTTGGAGCAGGATCCTGGCCGAGGGCAAACGCCGAACATGGACCGCGAGGGAGAAGGAGACATACGCCATTGTATGTGCGCTCAGGAAGTGGTCTGGCCACATCGGACTGCAGCCGGTGGTGGTTTGCACGGACCACCAGTCCCTACAGAGCTGGCAAAAGGAGCATGTCGACACCCCCTCAGGACCAGCGGCTCGGAGGGCCCGATGGCACGAGACGTTCGCCAAGTTCGACCTCAGCGTCGTATACGTCCCGGGGAAGGACAACACTGTGGCAGATTGCCTCAGTCGCTGGGCCTACCCCGCGGGCAAGGCGTGGATGGACATATCCAGCCATGGCGACGCCGAGGAGACCGAGGAGGCCAAGCGCATCATCGAGATGGAGAAGGCCATGGAGCAAGAGGGGGTCAAATGTTTTGTGGTGATGGCAAACCATACAGGCCTGGCCAAGTTCCGGGGCGCCCGCGTCCAAGCTATTCGGGGGGAAACCCTCGAGCAATGGATGGTGGCCCCTGTAGAGCTAGTCAAGTCGGTGCTCACAGAGGACTGGTCGGATGACTACGCGGCATCCGAGCACTGGAGCAAGTACTGGAATGCCGTGAGCGCCCCGTCGGACGACGAGTGGCCCGAGGGCTTGACCGAGGATGGGGACAAGTTGTTCCTCAAGGACAAGCTGCTGGTGCCCGAGAACCGAGTCGAGGAGCTCATTGACCATTGGCACAACGCCCAGCTCATGCACCCTGGCCGGGACAAGATGCAGCAGGACCTGAAGTGGCGTTTCAAGTTCCCTCCGGGGTACTACGCCATCCTGGATAGGTACTGCAGCGATTGCGCCGTGTGTCGGGCCACGAAGAGCCCCAACCACTCCACAGCGGGCAACCCGGTGTATACGGCTATACCGGAGGCCCCTATGCGGTCCGTGGCCATGGATGTATTTGCCATGCCTGAGGTCACCGTGGACGGAGAGACCTACGACTGTGTCATCCTGGCGGTGGACAGGCACAGCGGGTATATCGTGGCAGTCCCGGGCAAGAAGTCCAAGAAGAAAGACAAGAAGGACAAGCATGGAGTGGGGCTGAAGGCCAAGACCGTCGCTAATGCCATGATCAGGCATTGGCTGACGATTTTCGATGTCCCAGCTGTCATCTGCAGCGATCGGGGCAGTCAATTTGTGGGGACGTGGTTCAAGACGATGTGCAAGCACATGGGGATTCGGCACGTCAAGACCGTGGCATACCACAGCCGGTCGAAGGGCCGGGCTGAGGTGGCCGGGCGGCAGATGTTCGAGAAGTTCCGCCAGCTGCACATCGACGAACCGGGCTGGAATTGGTACAATTCGTTGTGGAGGGTACTCCAGGCGTATCATGACCTTCCGGGGCCCACTGGACCGTCGCCCCATCGCATCCTGTTCCTAAGGGATCGAGTGTCACGCACTCTCCCGTGGATGAACCACGGCAAAGTGGCCCGGGATGCGAATGCCATGATGGCTGAGGCGGACGACACGGCGGCCAAGGTGTGCAAGGCACTTCAGGACGAGCATGACAAGAGGGCCAAGTACTTCAAGCAAGGGAAGGTCCAGAAGTATGCTCTCCAAGACACCGTGTGGGTGGAGCGGCACCACAAGGATGTCCTGTCCAGGCATCGGCAGGCATCTTGGTATGTGCCGGGGGTGATCGTGCGGAAGGTCAGACAGGATGTGTATGCGGTTCGTGTGGGGGATAACAAGATCCTGGACCGCGACCACACCCAGCTTCGTCCCCGAGCACCAGACCCCAGCGGACGTCCCGTCACCTTCGAGTTCACGGCCGGCGATGTGGACTCGGACGACGAGGGTGAGGACGACGACTTCACCGCCGAGAAGATCCTGGCGGACAAGCCGGACCCGGGGACGCCTCGGGGTAGGCTTTAGAAAGTCCATTGGAAGGGTTTCGCCGCATCCAGGGACTCGTGGGAGCCTCCGAGCAGTTTTGTGCCGACGTACACCACGGTCTGGATGGACTACCTGAAGAAAAAGAACATTTCTTTGGATGTCAAGGACGTGTTGGTCCACTTGGTAGCTGCTGTAGCACCATAATGGATCCCCTTTGGCATTTTGTTTGTTTCTGTGCTTGGGGGGACGGTTGAGGGCGTTCATCCGGGGATTTTTCGGCCTTGATTGGCCATATACCCCCTTCACTCGATCTCCACATATATATTTCATTGTGGTATACTTATTTAGGTCGACCGACGACGTTTCTCTATCTTTGATCCCCTTGGTCCATGTTGTAGATCAAGAGGAGACCGGATATGGCGTAGGGCACCGATTATCAGTGTCCTCAACCCTCCCTTGGGGCATGGGGGACGCCTACGACGTGTGTGGGGCCTCCATGTGTCCTTGGGACATGGGGGGGGGGGTTGGAGCGCATTGGGGTCCTCCCGTCCTCTCTTCAATGACTTCCGAGCGGTAACAACGCTCTGAGAAGGGGGGTGAAGCCGGTTCAGACCCCCGTGGCCATCTTGGGGTCACTTGGGGTGTGTATCTATGTGCCGGCAAGCCGCCATTGGCTGATATCATACTCTCCCATCCACCTGAACTAACCCGGTGTGATAGTGTGATAGGTTTGGCCATTCCGGCTACGAGCGGCCATATTCAGTACCGAGGCGCCGCCAGCGGAGATTTATATATCAGAATATCAGGAATCAACAGGGTTTTATTATCATAATGTTTCCGTAATTTTTCAGCCTTTCGTTCTGATGGTCAATGTATCGGCGACTGTCAGTTGGCTCGCGACTTTGCGTTAACCGATTGGTTAACTGTTATTTCCAGATATTTTGGCGGAAACCCCGATGAAGGGTCAGATTTCATCAGCAAAGGGTTCGTTGCTTCCGCAATTTTCTAAATAAGCACTCGAAATTTTAATCTGAATTTTTCGCGATGTCGAAATCGGATTTTTTACTTCGACATCGCCGCACTTGATTTGGTCTTCTTCGAGTGGTCATACTCTTTTCCCTATGTCCGAATCAGGTTTCCCTTATGCTTGCCACACATTTGACATGGAGATATCAGGGAAACAAAAGTGAATCGTGGGACAACTTTGAAGGGCCATATCTACGCGCGAGTGTGAGGAAAGAGAATAATGAAAGTTGGGTTGCAAACGCCTTGGTCTCAACTTAATTCAGGGAGCATCAAACGCCTTTGGTGTGTACACATGCCTGGTATAGCAAGGGATAATGGTCAAGAGGGTATAAAGTGATATATAACTCTTGGACTGGGCAACCGAACATTTTATTGCAACTTTCGAGTGTACCGCATGAGTGTTGGGGTTGCATAGCAACTTTCCTTGGGTTCCTACGTATTTTTAACGTGAAGTTTTGTCCATGGAGGGACATGGCATTTCATGGTGGGAGCCACATTTTGAGGGTATGTGTTATATGCATGGTATATGTTTGATATGCTCACGCCCATGTTATATATCTTCGTGTGGCCGAAGAGATGGGGAGCCATACGTGACAAGGGCCTTGCCCATGTCCCAATTGTGGAATTCAAAGCGCTAGACTAAGTCTACCGCATATGTATTGCTCATGGTATGTTTGGCAAACAGATCCATGAGTGCACTCCCATTTTCATGGGGCATGTAGATATGAGTGGCGAAGGTATCTCCATGCGCCCGATTGGGGATCAAAGTGAGGGAATTGTTCGCAAATGGTTCCAATCATTTGTGTATTGAATCATGAGCGGATATCATGGGTGAGCATAGAGATATACTATCATGACAACTTTGTATTTGGTCATATTTTCATGTTTTTGACCTGAATTTTTGCTCATTTTTGCGTTTTGTGTACTTACCTGGTCGGCAAACAGCAAGAAGCCTATGGTGAGTCGAACCATGGTATGTTGTTCATATGTTGGCATACGCTTTGGAGTTGAACACCACCATATGCCGGATTGCGTACTCCATTTGGCTTGGCGCACGAAGGATCACAAGAATTGGTCTCAAGATCATCGGCTGACTTGGGCAGTGCGTGGTGCCCATATCCGAAGGGGTTTCGAGGGTAAAGTGGGGATGTACATGGGCATTGACCTTTGGTCTCTATCCTCCATGAATACTAGACTTCGATTCCATGCATGCTTTGAGCCTTCGGAGAAGTGGTAACTTCAATTTTGAGCATATATTTGATATATGGCCAATATGGTGTGAAATGGCAGTTTTTTGGCATGTTAAGAGTTCAAACTCATGGGGCATATCTCCAAGCCTATTCCACTCCAAGTCCAACCAAGGTTATGTCAGGGTAGGGCATAGTCCTGAGTGCCACTCTAGGCCATGACACGCCACCTCCCCTATTGGGCAAGGATGTATAAGCTTGGGAGTGAACACATTTTTGGGGTTTGTGTATTGACTTGTGACACATGGCATTCAGCCATCTCATTTGACCTGGTTCAGGGCAATATGTTGGTGAGTCAAGGGAAGGTCTTGAGTCCAGGGAATGAGGAGTTTATGGCTGTGAATGTGTATGTTTACCTATTCCCCAACTTTGCTTTATTTGTGTTCATATGCCAACTTCAGGGCTTTCTTCCTTGGTGCAATTCTTGTACATGCCCGCCACCGTGGGAAGACCGGTGTGCGGAACGGAAGCCCGCATCGTGGATTACATTGTGAATCGGGTTTTTGCCGTATTTGTGGGATCTGATTGCTGTTCAGGGTTGAAGGAGGATTGTATTGTCTATTTTCTATATTTTTGGACTTTGGACCCTGAAACTTGAGGAATGCAATCGCTGATCCGGAGTAAATCAGCAGGGGTAACAGGCGGAAGGGGCACAGCGGGGGCTGGTCCTGGTAGGGACCTTCTTCACTGCTCAGGGCGCAGGGGCACCGCCTGCGCCCGCCGGGAGGGGCCGAGCAGGGCCTCATCCAGGCGTACATCGACGACCTGCTGGTAGTGGCCCACACGCTGCAGCATTTCGACGAGGGCGTGGAGGCGGTGGCCGCGTACCTTTTTTGAATGTTCTTAGCCGCATCAACTTGTTCTGGGGCTGACGTCCCCCAACCAAAGTATTTACAACAACATATTATGATATGTACACGGTTGCTCTGATGGTAAGGTTAGATGAATGCTGAGTTACCCTGAGGGGGAGGGGGGGGGTTTAGGAAGGGGCAGAGGGCTGAATGGGTCGAGAGGAGGGGACAGGAAGTCGCTGGATGGGCGGAGAAAATTTCAGATGTCCCGGGAGGCGCCAGAGTGGGGGGGGGCAGGGGCAGACGGACCTGGGCACGTAGTAGCGGTCGGCCTAGAGGGGAGAGGTAGGCGTGTTTGACGGTAGTGTGCCTTGGAGCGTGGGGGTTGGAGAGGGGGAGTGGTCTTGACGCGCTTTGGGGGCGCCCAAATGATTGTGGTCTGGTGGGTTTGTGATGATCGATGGCGTTTTTGTGGTTGCTGTGGGCGTGAGTGCTGAGGAGGGCGGGGAATGGCCGAGGGGGGGGGGGGGTGCGGATGCGCGGCTGGATGGGCGTTTGGAGTTTTTAGGCGCGCGACGAGTGGCTGGTTGTGCTTTGGCTGACGCTGGCTTGGATGGTTTTTTTGAGGCATGTTTGGGGAGAGGTCGGGGGTGCTGGTATGCAGGGCGGGTCCGAGGGGGCATGTGGACGGAGGTACTGAACGCACCGTGCGAAACTGAGAAGGGGTTGAGAGGGTCGGGGGGGTGCGCCAAAAGTATTGGGTCCGGAGGGAGAGGATTCGAACACAGCCAGTCATGTGCTTGGTGGACAGCCTTGTCCAGGTGCTTTACGCGTTCCTCTAGGGCTAGGCCAAGCATGGCCTTGTGCTCGGCTCGAGTGGAGCCCGGGATTGGCTGGGAGAGGAGGGACCATAGAGACTTAGGCACCAGAGTTCTCATGAAGTTCCTGCGATCAGCCTTTGAGGGTCCAGAGAGCCACCAGTGCAGGACAATGGGGCTGAAAAGGGGCCCCCAGGAATAGACGTATGCCTGGACGTGCTGGTCTAACGCTTTGCATAAGGCCAGGCAGGATAGAGGGTCGAAGGGATGGTGCTGTCCGCACCTGGAACAGTGGTAGTTGTGAGGCATATTGTTCCACTGGTACCCGTGCACATTGTAGCACCCGGACGTCAGTTTGAAAAACAAGGACGAAAACCAGGAAGCTTTATTGTACAGGCTGAAGCTGGGGCCGACCGCTATGTTGTTATGCAAATGCTGCGGCAGTAGGTGGCGGAATTGCTGCGCTCTAAACTTGTGGAGGACAGGCAGGTGGTGTACCGCCACTGAACCCAGGGGGGGGGGGGAGGAGGTCTGGGGTAAAAATCAGGCTGTGAGCTGCCCATTTAGAGAAATGGTCACAGATTTCGTGCCAATAAAATTGGCGTGACCTTTAATCCACATGATGTGGAGGGGGTTGGTGATGAGAAGTAGGGCGCTGTGTACAGCGACGGTCCATGTGTCGTCTTGGAACGGGCTGGGCCTATAGACTTGGCACTTTTGAAGAGTGGACACCACCTGTTCGTTGTCAATCAACAAACATACTTCGTATCGGGAAGGTTCCCTGTGGATCCAGCAAATGACTGCTACCGCCCCCTGGAACTCCGAACCCAGAGAAGAGGGATGCGGTGAGGATAGGCACAAGACTCCCGTTGTGCTGTCGGGCAGAAAGGTCGTGACGGCGGCCGCATGGCCGGACTCACCGGAGGAACCATCGGAAAAGAGCGGCACCCGCTGTAGGCCAGGGGCCAGCGGCCTGGTTAGTGCCCCCGCGGCATCGTGGCATCCCCACTCGTCGAGAGACTTCTTCTCTAGGTAGTGTTGTGCCTGCAGAGCGAAGAGATGGCCGTGTTGGCTGATCCCCATTGCGTGCGCGTTGTGCGGTGGCACTGGGGGATTGGGGATGGTCTCTTGAGGGCGCAAAAATTCAGGGACTAGCTGGAAGTGAGAGGGGCGGGAGTAATCCATGACAGCGTGGCATGGCATGTGCATGGTGTAGGACGTGTGGGTATCCACCGAGTAGACCCCGTCGTGGAACGAGACGTTGGCCCATTTGGAGGTGGCCTCGGTCACTCTTCCTGTGGCCTGTCCTGATTTGAACCTAACGGTTAGCTGGGTACCAGGTGTTAGATCCCGAATAGCAGTAGGTCTCCACGGGCCCATGCTGTGGAAAGATATGCCTAGGGCATGGATGGAGTCCATAAAAGAGTTTTGCACCGGATCCGAGGCCCTCTGGTTCGGGCTGAGTAAAGACGGGACGTACAGGGGGCCAACTGACTTTGGGGCGAGGCCGCAAAGGGCCCGTAATCCACAGTTCACAGTGGCAACGTGGACGCTGTGCGGTAGAAATTTCATACCCAACCCTCCCTTTGGGCGAGCCACAAAGCGGTCTTTGGGGGAGACTAGACGTGTGATGCTTCGAGACGCAACTCCCGCCCAGATGAGTGACTGAGGCTCTTCGAGCTGGTTCGGGGAAAAGGAGTGGGTGATTAAGCGGTAGGCGAGCACTGGGACCAGCTGAGAGTTCGTCAGGCGAATCTTCCCACTAAGTGTAAGAGGCAAGGGAGAGAGTCGGGCAAAATAACTCTGGATCTCCGCCTTGAGCATGTGAAACAGGCCCCTTGGTTGGTGGCAAGTAAAAAGATAAACCCCCAGGTATTTATAGCATGCGTGCGGGCGACCCGTTTTTTTGTTGTATGTGAGGAGTTCAGAGCCCCTGGGTGTCAGAAACTCTTTTTGGGGGGCTGTGCCATTGGCTTGGACTTCGGTTTTAGACACATTCATGTCCAGACCCCAGTATCTGGCTGGCCCATCGAAGTAGTTGAGACTGTTTTGGATGTAGACGACGTCCTCACTTTTGATCAGGATGTCGTCGATGTAAGCGTGGTGGCTAGTGCGGGCATTTGCCCGGGGGGGGGGGGGGCACAGTCTGACAGTGGCAAAAAAATGGTGGAAGAGGGAGTTGAGCGTGGGGAGTGCGGTTATTGATGATGGGGCTGTCTTGAGGGAAGGAGTATAGTTGCTTTATGAGAGAAATTGTGGGAGTAGAAAAAATTGCCCGTTCGAGGACGGTCCAGAGTGTGCCATGGGGCACCGAATTAAAGGCCTTTTTGAAATCGATGAACAGCGAGTAGCTCTTGTTCGATTTCGCATAAAGGGCTTTGAGATGATACAGATGATCAGTGCATTGGTGGCCGGGAAGGCCACCGTGCTGGATTTCTGAAAGGATGTCGTGTGCAAAAGCCTCGGCGCGCAGGTGTTTGCAGGCAAAAGTGGCCAAGAGTTTGTAAATACAGTTTAAGAGGGCAATGGGACGGTAGTTTGAGGGGGAGAAAGGGTCGCCTTTTTTAAAAAGTAAACATATTTTCGCGCATAGCCAGTGCGGCGGCAGCGGTGAATGGAGGAAGCGGTCTAAAATGGAGTGGAAAAAACGCTGGATGGGTTCTGGGCAGAGGGCCAGGATGTAGTTGTTTGTTTTGTCCGGTCCCCCGGCTTTTGACGGCTTACTGTGTTTTAAGTGGTTCAGGAACTCCTGCCAGGTCACAGGTGGTATGTGGTCGTTCTTTGCAGAAACGGGGCATATGGGCGAGTGGGACAGGACCTCTTCGACGAAGTCCTGGGGGGGGGGCGTAATATGGATGCCCTCCAAGATGAAGCAGGGTGTCCCCAGAAACTTTAGCTACATCTGCCAGGTCACTCAGGAGCTCTTTGGTAGCTGGATCTCTGACAACGAGAGGCTCTAGGTCTTTAGGGCAGAGGGTGAGAGCAACAGTGCTTTTCATCTGGACCCCCCGGACCAGACTGCTGTGAAGCTTTCTCTTCGCTTTGGTTTCCTCCGAGGACCGTAAGGTGTTTACCACGGACTGAACTTCTGCAATCTGCTGGGGAAATGCTGGGGAAGAAGGAGGCGGGGGCGAGTGTAATAATTTCCTGAGCTTGCGGTAGCCCTCTTGGTCCTTGCGCTGCGGTTTGGGACGTCTGATTTTGTGGTACGCAGACCCAACCTGCATAAGGAGAGAATCAGTGGCGGCGATGATCTCGTCCAATGGGGCCCTGGCAGGGGCGTCCCCGAGGTCCCGGCACCAGTCGGAGATGAGCTGTACGCTTTTGGAGAATAGTTGCTTTTCGTCAGTAGAATGCTTCCGAAAAATGCAAGGGGGGAGTGGGGGCTGAGACAGAAGGATCGGGGAGGGACACTGGAAGACCGCAACCACTGGGTGGTGGTCAGAGATGGTCTAGTCCGTGAGGACCGACGCATCCAGAAGGGGAATATGCGACACCAGGCGAGGGGACGCAAAGATGTAGTCTAGTCTTGCTTCGCTGTCCCAGCGGTCGCTTGCGTAGCGGGTATACTGCCTGAGGGAGGGGTGCTCTGACCTGAAAGTGTCCACCAACCTGGATGGAACGTATTCCACTTCCCCCGTGAGCCAGTGCCACTCATCCAGATCAACCAAGCTGTGCTGGTCAAGTTCGGGATCCAGAACGCAGTTAAAATCACCCCCGAGGATGTGATTGGGATGATCGTTGAAATAAGAAGCAAGAAATCGCTGTATGGTGTCACGGTACGGAGCTGGGGCCCCCGTACGCAACAGGGGGGAGTAAACTGAGAAGACGTGCAGGGGAGTTGCTTCCGGAAGGGATATTTTGGCACCATAGATAAGGCCATCACTGTCTCTGGGCGGGACACAGCTGGTATATCTCGCGATGCGCGGACCTGCAATGACCGACACCCCGCGTTTGTGGCCTCAGACATTCGAGAAGACTTTAGCGCAGTCATTGCCGAAGGCGTACCGCTGCGGGAGGAGAGGGGGAGAGTTTAGCTCTTGAAGGAGTACAATGTCATATCCCTCGTTTAGGAAATGCAGAAGTGACGCGGGCGTGTTTTGGCTCTTTGCCGTGTTGGAGGACACGACACGGATGGCGGGGACGGAGGGAAGAGAAGGGGGGGGGCGGCGCAAGCGTCTAGGGTTGAAGGGCTTGTGGACTTGGGGGGGGGGTGGGAAGGAGGGTGTCCGAACGGAGGAATAGCGGGCATCCAGGGGGGAGTCCAGTGTCAGGAGCGCTGGTATGTGGGCAGGGTCCTCATTCTGTATTGAGGGGTTGGGGTCGCACTGTTCTAGTGTAGAAATGCGTGAGTGAAGTGCTTGTGCATATGCTCTGGGCGAGTGGTGTAGGACTGTGTCAAAGGCAGTGCGAAGAGAGGGGTGTATAGTCAGGTCTGTAGAGACATTTGTGTCTGGGACCAATACTCTCGGGTTCATGTGTGCTTGCTCCACACTCAGAATCTCCCCGATGCGAGAGACGGTGGCGGTGAGGGAGGCACCCTGCACGCCCAAGCGGGCGAGGACCTCTTGATGCCGTCTCATGTTACATCTCCTGCGGTGGCACTGACAGGTGGGAGGGGGGCAGAAAGAATATGGGGACGGGTAGCATTCGGTAGACTCATCAGAGCTCCCCACAAGGGGAACCACAGGACTTTGTGGTCCGGCATACAGTGAGCGCAGATCAGCCCGGTCAGGGCATACCTGGCGGTCACAGGGGTTAAGGAATTCATGTTACGCACAGGGGGAGTGGTAGAGCGATGGCCTTGCCATGCCTGAGAACATGCAAGAATGGTGATGGAGGGTATTCGTGGTCTTGAAGCGCAGACCACGTCTCCTGTGCACAGAAGGGTGACGCCGAGCGCAGGTTCATTAGGTCGTCTCATGTTGCCCTGTGTCAGGGGGCTCTGAGGATGTCGTATGGAGGTCCGTTCCTACACCAGTGTGACGGAAGACAAGGGATACCCTGGAGTCTCGGGGAATGTGCCGCTTCTCCACGGTGTCATGGTCGCGGGCTGGGATTTGCTGCTTCCACATGTCCCGGGCTTCCCCAGAAATTAAGAGGAGGCTGCGGCGCTGTAGGAAGACTTTTTGCCTCTTCTTAAAGAGGGTGGATCCGGGGAGGGGACGCGGTTCGAAAGCCATTTCCGCACCTGACCCAAAGGAGCCATCCAGGACATAGGGGCCTAGCTGAGGGACGTCTACGTGGCTCCTCAGGCCACTGCCGGGCTCGTATGGAGCTACTGACCACATATTGGGGCATAAGAAAGAGGAAGGCAGGACCTGGGCGCAGGCAGAGAATGTCCGTAGCCCAATCGCTTGAATAAACTCAGGAGGGGTCGGTTCAAAAGGTTCAACTTCTTTTGATTCTGGATTGTACCTGAATCCAAAATGAAGCATTGTGCGGTGCCCCTCGGACAGCCATTGGTGATTTTCATCTGCACTGAAGGACATCACCAGGGCTTCTTCTTCTTCTGAGAAAAATTCATTGGATATGAGGGCTCCTGCTATTTCCGGGATGGGGTCAAAAATTTTCCCCGTTTGGAGGTGAAGCTGTGCGATCTTTTCTGTGAGGGAGAGCGGTTTGCTTGTGGACAAGTAATGGACCCTCGCGAGACTTAGTTGTTCCGCGCTGCCGTAAGCAGTCGCCGCCTCGATGACACGTGATGGGAAATCCGGGGCTTCCGAAACTGGGGGGTTGGCGGGACCCAAAAGGTTGTCGCGCGCCACCGTGTCGGGGCACTCGGGGTGAAATACGAGTTGTGATACAGTGAAGCGTTCCGCAAGGAGCACGGATTCGTGATGAACATATTTTACTGGGTAGACTCGCACCTTAGCCATGGGGGCGCTGAACAAGGAAATGTGCGGAATTTTCCCAAGCAGGGAGACCCCGAACATTACATCAACGTCCGGCGTGGATGACGGGGCGTGAACTTCTACAAGTTGTGGATCAGGAGGCTCGGGGAGTGGGTTGAAGCAAGCCTTCACTGGGGAGGGTGGGGGAGGGACATCTTTGTGCACATTTCGGGGGGAAGCGGATAGGTCCATTTTGTGTACCGGGGGTTTGGAGCGCCACGAGGAGTATCCTCCCCAAGAGATCATGGCTCCTGTAGTGCCCCGATACGTGACCAGGTTATTCTCTTGCAACCGCATGCAACTCATGGAAGTGAGAGAATCTCGTTGTCGTAGCAAGGGGATGTTGTGATAGTTCATGCACACGTAAAACTCGTGGTGTGTTCTGGGAATCGCCCCTAGGATACCGCACCGTCGCGCGGCTTCGCTAGTGAGGAGGGATTTCCACACGTCAATTTGTTTGAAGTCCGGCGTGGCCTGTTTGTATGCTTTAGAAGGGACAACTTTGAAAGTTTTGTCCTTCCCTAGATCGGAACCACGGATGCAAAAGACTTTGCCAAGCGTCCACAAGGAATGTCCCAAGATGGTGGAGAGAAGCTTCTCGGCGAGGGGGGTTGGAATGGTGTTGTCGAAGCGGAACATATGTTCGGAGGATGACTGTGGAGGCTGTATGCGTTCCTCTGGAAAGAAAGCATTTTGGCAGTTGACCAAGATGTGGTCGTTTTCGAAATGGAAAAGGCGGTTGACGAGGACAAAAAAGTCCATGGCATTACCACGGCGCCGCCTATACTCTCCTCGTTCCCGCTTGGATTTTTTGGAGAGCTCTTTTTGGAGAAGAGACGGTGAAGTTCGGGAGCAAATGCCGTGCAACTTCAAATCGCAGCGTTGTGCGCACTGCGGCCACTTGGACGGTGCCTTCCACCTTATTTATAGCCCATTGCAGGGAAGTGTGAGGGTGCATGATGTCGCCGCAGCGGATGTGTGCGTGGTGCATGTGACGGGTGGAGAGGTGAAGGTGAAAATATGGGTATTGAGGAGAGTCAAGTAAGTTGAGCCGCACGGAGCCATCGGGACTAGGTGAGGGGTTGTACGTGTTGGCATCCGAAAGCCAGTCTACTCCACATACCCAAGGGGCAAGGGAGACCATGCTGGGGTTCAAGGGGTTCATGTAGAGGGTCTCCGCCGAAAGGTTGTCTTCCATTCCCGGGAGAATGAAGGAACCTTCGTACACAACACCGGAAACAAAGGCTTCTTGCGAGACTTTGTTGATTGCATGGGCCCACTCAGTCCCCCCGTTGCTGTATTTGTATTTGGAGTTGTAGTAGTCTTGTGGGTGTGGAAAAATGTAGAATTTTGGGTGGTGATGAAGAATGTCTTTGAGGTACTTAAAATTGTCATGTCCGATTGTGGAGTAGGCATTGTTGCCAGAACAATCAATGTCATGGAAAAAGGTGCACCCGTCGCTCCCGCAAAGGTCTATTGTTGGGTGTACTTGGTCATAGATGATTCGCTTGTGGTATTTCTCCAACACGAGTTAATTTGTATCAATTCCTAAGGTATCATGGGCATGCGTTCCTCCCCATAGTGCTTTTTGATCGTGTGTGTTGATCTCACCTTTATGTTTAACCAAGAATTTTGCAAAGACACCATCCAGGGCAAGGGAAGGGTTGAAGAAGGGCTTTCCGGCATTACCATCCTCTTCATCGGGAGTAGGGTCTTCCCCTTCGTCGGCCTTTTCGTGTGTTCCTTCGGGAGACGGAATAGCGTTCCGCGTAGACTGCTCCTCACGTGGCGTTTAGAGGGAGTTGTCGGGCTCAACCTCATTGGTTCTCCTTGCGTTGTCGTTGAGAGCGGCGTTGTTGTCCATTGCCGAATCTCCACACGGGTCTTCGTGACATTCTTCTTGTTGTTTCAACCCTTCGGCATCTCGTGGATGGTTTCCTTTGGTGTTCTCGTGTGTGCCTTCGGGCACGCAGTCTTGCACCTTCTCGCAACTGGTTGGCGTTGCATGCGCTTGGACTTGATGTTGTGCTTCTTGGGCTCCTTTTCCTTTGGTGGTGTGAGCCGTTGTCTCGGCGAGTGGGAAGAGTTCTTTACCGACATTTTCGGGTTGTTCATCGTCTGAAATGACATTGGATGACGTGCCTTCTTCGCGTGACGGGGAAAGGTCGAGTGAAGGGTGAAATGGGTCGTTCTCGTGCTTTGAGGGTGAAAGCGTAGGGAGAAGCCGACTTTGAGTCAGTTTGGCGTCCACTCTAGCCCGGGTTCGAGCAATGAAGTTTTTCACGGACTTTAGCTTTTTGCTTTCGGTCTTGAGCGTTGCCGAACGCTCCTTGGGCCCAACTTGCAACATTGCCAAGAAAACGGCGTTGTGAAGCTAGGCACTAGGACGGCGCTCACGATAGCGGCTTTGCGCTAGGCAAGTAAAATTGACGGCAAGGTTGTTTCGCTTGCCTCGGCTCCAAATTGCGGCTTTGGGACTTTTGATGGTAATCCACGGCTCCACGGGATCAGCCCAGAACTTGAACACCCCAGGATTTTCGTTGATCACCGAGCAGCCTGGACTGCTGGTGGATCCATCAATGAATTTCTGAGGGTCACTCGAAAAAAAAACGACACTCAGAAAGTGAGGTGGCCGCGTACCTGGGGATGATGGGCATGGAGCTCAACCCCCGCAAGTGCGCCATGGCCACCACGGAGGAGGTCCGAGGCCTGCAGCTGCGCCTCTGTACCCACCTGGAAAACCCATGGCACTGGGTACCAGCTGCGCACTCCGTCCCCTACCTGGGACTCCAGCTGCAGCCGGACGGGGAGTTTTCCCTGCAGCGCAAGCACCAGCTGCGCCTGGCGGCGGTGCACCATTGGTGCCTCAACACCCTCGCGCCAACGAAAGTGGTGCAGGACGTCATCCTGGCAATCCTTGGGGGGGTGACACAGTACGTCGCCCCTTTCATCGCCGACGACTCGAACACCGCGCGCCACCTGGACCACATCACGGTCCAGGTCGCGAATGACAGGGCGCGGTACGCCCTCGACGCCTCGCGGGACAGCCTGCAGGATGACCGGACCCTGGGGCTCACACGGGTACCAACGCGGTGCCAGCAGGCAGAGGTGGCCCCTCTGGGTAGACTCGTCCACCACCGCTCAATCTCAGTGCGCGCCGAGGTCACCAAGATGTTCTGGGAAATAGCCGGCGCGCACGGAATATGCCCCGAGGTGCACTACCCCGTCCCGGAGTTCGCAACTCTAGCGGGAGGTGACTGGGTCCACCGCATACCCCAGGCCCTGGCCGCCCTGGGAGTGGGGCTCTACAACCCCATCGCGTGCCCCAGGGCAGCCCACGTCCAACTACAGTCCCCACTGGGCAACATCGTCACGCTGCGCACCGTCAAGCTGCGACACCGAGACACGTTACCGCCTGACGGTGCCGCACACGACGCCGTGGCATGGGCACCACAGGCCACACCACCCCGTCCACGACAACGACGACCCGTGGCCGACGGCGGTGCGGGAATGCCTCAACCAATGCGCCGATGAACACCTCGAATATTGCTGCCGTGAGCAGGAGCCCACCAACCACCCCGGGTGGCGCGACGCCTTGGTCCACTTCTTCCACACCACCGGCACACGGGACCCCCGCCTGAGACTCGTCCACCCCACGAGGGCTAAGCAGGACGCCCACACCGGCCCACGGGTGACCCCTGACAGCCTGCACCTCCACGTCGGGGGGTACCGCCGCCGGGGCGGCCTATCCCCCCCCACGCGGGGGGCGGCGTACCACCCGCTGGCGGCCCTCATGTACATCCTCCACGACGTACTCGCGGAAAGCGAGCACCAGGAGCCTAACGCGGATGTGGCGTGGCCCGAGCCCCTGCGCCCCCGGCCCCACGCGCCGACGCCGGTGTGCTTGGTGACCATGGACGACCAATGCACCCGAGCGGCGGGGCAAGCGCAGCTCCAGGCCGAGTGGGTAATAGTGCATTGGGGGCAGGCCAGCCCAGCCCCCGTGGACTCCCCCGTGGCACCGCCCTGCGGGTAGCTACCGAGGTGCCATACGACCCACACATGGCAGTGCACGCGCTGGAGGACCAGCCGGAGGACACGGGACACCTGGTGGTGCACCAGCGTGGAGGCCAGGCGTGGCTCAAGGAACATGTGACGGCAGTCCGGTCCTGGGCAAGCACGATCGCCGGAGCGGAAATGCGGCTGCACGACCACCGGGCTATCAGCCCAGGTGACACCAGGGCGCTGAGCGTGGACCAACTAACCCCCAGCCACCCCGACGTCCGGTGGCACTCCGCCAACCTAAACACGGGGTGGCTCAGCCCCAGCAGGTACTGCTGGATCCCGGAGCCCTGGGGCCACACCTCTTCCGACGCGTCGGGGGGCGGAACCTGCAAACACGCCACCAGGTTCGCTCTCGCCGCAGACCTCACCCGCACATGGGCGCTGGCCATCTCGGGCACGGTGCCCGACCGGGAGGGGGTGGTCGCCTCCCTCCCCCTGCAATACGGCGCCCACCGACCGTGGCTCCACACGGTGGACGCCGAAGTCATCCTCCACTTCCTGCGACACGCGGATCGCGAGCGGACTACGGGGGTCCCCGCGGGCGCGGCGAAGGTGGTCAACCAGATGCCCCTACGGTGGCTCCGGGACGGCCTGTGCGCGCGAGGGCGACACGCCGGGCACCTGTTCTGGTATGTCCGAGCCACCTCGCACCACACTGACGCCCTACTGCACAAGGCGGACTGGGTGGCGTCCCAGGACACCGTCCTGCAGAACACGCCCCCGGACCCTAGCCACACCCAACTCATTGTCGCCGGTCATGACGGCCCCCTCGATCTACGGCCCCCCACGATGCGGACGCTAGGCGGGGTCGCGCAGCTGGCGCAAGCGGACCATGCGCTGACGCACCGAGGACACACACCTCTGGGCGCGGCCCACGCCACAGCCTATGTCCACGCCCGGGACCTCACCGCAACGGCCACCAACCGCCGGGCGCTGCGGGCCAGAGACGGCCACACGGCGGTGCAGCACAGGCTCCGCGTCGGTAAGGAGCGGCTCTCCAGCGTGGCCGTCCTCCCACCGCCGTGCCTCCTATGCGGCGGCCCGGAGCAGACCCCGGTGCACATGCACGTGGGGTGCGCCCACGCACGGCCCCTCTGGCCCCACTACCGCCAGGCGGTGCACGAGGCCGCCCACCACCTCCCACCCGGGGACAAAGCCCTGTGGGTGGCCTCGTCGTGCTCCAGGGGCGCCACATGGACAGAAATCTTCTGCTCTGGGCTGGTGCCGGAGGGAGCAGAGGCGCAGCTCCGCGCCATAACCCGCTACGACCCGCCGGGAGGGACCTCTGTTGACGATTTCCTCCACCACACCCTCCGGCTAGGGGACTTCGCATTGGAGCTTCGCAACCACCAGCTTGAGCAACTCCTCCGCGAGCCCCTAAGCGCAGCGGTCCGGGTGCACCGATGGCTCACCGCGGCAGAGGGCAACTGCCCCCCCCCTCCCCCGCGCCCTGACAAGGACTTCGTAGCCTCCCTCTGTGTCGTGAATGGCACTCTGGAGTGCCCGCCACAAGAGGGCCCCCACCCGTACCAGGACCTGCCGGGGGGTTTCTCGAGGCACCTGCAAGACGCTCTCTTCCCACCATGGATCATCGGGCGCGGCTCCATGACCGCGTGGGAGGAACGCATAGTGGGTGAGGAGTGGGCGCGCAAGTGGGGCTGGTAGTGCGCCGCCACGCGCGCCCCAGAGACCCCTGCGCAACGATACGCCGCCATCCCGCTCGAGGGGTGGGGGCCGGACACCCAGCCGAGACCCACCGTGATCCGCGGGGCGGGACCTGACCACCCGTGGGACGCGGCGACGGAGGAATGGCTGCAAGTGGCCCCGGGGCCGCAAACATGATGGACGGAGGACGTGTCCTCACTCGTCAGGACGCCCGTCCCTCCCCGCATCGTCCTTCACGCCGCCAATGTACTCCGGGCTACAGAGATACGCAAATTGGGACACGACACAGCCACCGTCCGATGGCACCCCCCGGAGGACGGGGCTGCCCGACTCGCCGTGGCGCACTTCAAAACTGGGGGGCCTGTATACGACGAAGCCCTGTCCCGGCCCTTGCTCCTCATGCTCCCCACCGACAGCTGCGCCAGGAGCTGGACGGCTGCGACGGGCTGCGAGTGGGGTGGGAGGCAGTCGCCAACGGCACCCTACTGGCCCTCCTCCACCGGGACGCCGCAGACGGGTGCCAATGGGATACGCTGGCGCCCCACCTCACCGGGCGCCACGTGTATACGGCAACCCCCCCCCAGGGGCACCCCCGCCCGGCGTGGGACGACCTCATCGCCGCCTTCCACGACCACGTGATTCTCCCTGACGACACGTGGCGGGAGGTCCAGCGGAAGACGCTCGGCAGGGTCTACCGGCGCCGCGTCCGCGCCCGCCTGCTGGAGATCAGGGACCCCCTCCGACAGAGGTGGGACGACCTCTGGCTCCGCCATCTCGACCCTTGGTCGCCGACCTCTCACCTTTCAAACACCTGCCGACTCTGCGGGGAATGCGACACGGTGTCCTCCGCAGCGTCGACAGGCCTCCAACCAGTGCGCGCGGTGCGCCCAGGTGGCCGCGTGCCCCTGGCCCAAACCTCCCGCGGGCCCGCGCAGGCGCACGGAGGATGAGGCCTTGCACCGGCGCATGGAGGGGGCACACGCCCCCTCACACGAACACGCGGGCCCCGCGGGCGCTGCCCCTCAGTGGATCCACGTGCACCTGCGGGACCCCACATCCGTTGCGCACCTGTCGCACGTGTTCGCGCCCTGACCCCCATCCGCCGCCACCCTTTGCAGAGCCCGCAGTACCATGCCACGCCGACGGGGGGATGGGCCGGGACACGCCAGGGCCCACGGCCGAGCGCAGGAGGCGACCGTCCGGGGCCTGGTAGCGGACGCGGCGGCAGAGGCGCATGAGGCACACGCTGCCGCACGACGTGACCCGACGGGCAGTGCGAGGGCTTTCCTCAACGAGACCGCCCTCCCGGCCGTCTGCGCCCTGAACGGAGCAGGGGCCCCTGCGCTACTCCCGGCGATGCACCAGATCGTGACCGCCATCCAGCCAGGGCTCATCGGGCCGGAGGCGGCCCTCTACGAGCACTGGATTCAGTGGCGCAAGTCCAACCGATCGGGCCGGGCCCTGTCCATGGGGGACACCCTGCGGCCGACGGGAGCTGGGTCTGCCATGTCCCTCCGCAGCAGCGCCCCAGCACTGCTGCACGCCCTCAGGACGCGCTACCCCGGGGACACGGCCCCTTACCTGAACCAGGCACGGGCCACATACCCGGGGGGAGTGTCCGAGCTGGATGCAGCGCTCCACCTTCTACACCCACCGGACGAGAACCTGGAGGTGGGCGAAATCACACTGTTCGTGGAAGGCGCGGACGAGGCGCCCGCCCGCCCCCGGCCGACCAACCCGGTATACGACGGCACGAGGCCAACCCCCCCGTACGCCATCGTGTCTGAGGCGTTCCCCAGGGAGCCCACTTGGTGCCCCGCCCTCCCGCCGGCGACGCACGCGCCCCGCCGCTGGGCCAACCCGGACTTGTCCCCCCCCCTCCTGAGAACCAGGCGTGCCCACCACACGGGGTAGGTCCTCTGGCAAGAGCGCCCTGGCACCCCCCTGCTCTTCCTCGTCATCGCGACCCGCAGGGACCCGGAACGGGTCCCGGGGATCACCCCCACCCACCTCTATGGGGCAGCACCCGTACCCCGCCCCCCCCTCCCGGCGCCCGCGGCACGGGACGGGGTACACACCTTCCTGCAAACACAGGAGGTCACCGCCGTTACGGGGGTCGACCTAGTGCGGCTCCCCCCGGCACAACCTGATGACCCCCGGGGGCCCAGGGCCCTGAGCCCCGCCCCAAACTGGGAGCTGTGGCGCGACGCCTGGGCCGCGTGGCTCCCCCGCCTCCCCTCCGACTGCCGATGGATGGCCACCGTCCCCCGCTCGTACGGGGCTAACGCCACAGCCGGCCCCCCACCCCCTCCCCCCCTCCCCCCCGCAGAGCACTGCAGAGCACTGCCCAGGGCACGACACTTATGCACCGGGAGGTAGTGGCAAGGGCGCACCTGCCAACAAGCATGCCTACCATGATAACAGTGATGTCAGACTCTGATGGCTCCCCCCAGCGGGACGACGGCCACCAACGCCGGTCCCGCTTCCGCTCCCCCGTCTCCCCGGACTGGGCGGGGGAGACCCCCGCGGAGCGCGAGGAGCGGATGCTGGCGAAGGTCGCGGTGCTGGCCGGGCCGCCGACTGGACAGCCCCGGGCGGCCTCTGCTGACACCGGGCCGTCAACCCAGGAGCTTTAGCCGGCCGAGGTGACCGCCCCCGTCGCCCAAACAGCAAGCCCTGCCGCGCCACCCCGGGAGGGGACCCCAGACGCGCGGGGAGCGGAGGCCGCAGCCCCAGCGAGCCACGCCGCGGCCCCGACCGCGGCCCCTGGCACGCCGCCGACACGGGGGGTAGCCCCGGCGCAGGAACCGGGCGCATCGCCGAGGGCTGCCGCAGCCGCAGAGGGGAGCGGGGAGGGTACGCGAGGGGTTGTGACCGCGGCCCCGGCGAGCCGCGCCACCGCCTCGGCCGGCCACGCTGCGGCCCCCAGCACGCCACGAAAGCGGGGGACGGACCCCGCACGGACCACGGGCGCCTCGCCGGCCGCCACCGCAGCAGCAGCAGTGGGCAGGGAGGGCGCGAAGTACTGCGCCCACGCCAACCCCACCCACACCCACAACAGCCCCCCCAAGCCGTTCCCCCGCAAGCCCGTCCCCCCGGGGCGGACGCGGCACATCCGCCCCCCAGTGCCCGAGCGCTCGCCGCCGGGCGTCACGCTGCCGCATCAGCAAAGGCAGCGAGATGCCTGGCGCGTGATCCAGGAAGGAGGGGACGGCGCGCAGGCAGAGCTGCGTGCCAGCCACGGGAGCGCGGAGCGGGGGACAGGAGGCGACAGGGGAAGTGCCCAGGGGCACGCGCAGGGAGCGGGCAAGGGCACACGCGGCAAGGAACAAGGGCGCAAACACGGACGGGGCACCAAGGCCAGCAGCAGCGGAGGGGGACAGAGCGCGGGCAGCGGACGGCACGACACAGGGCAGGGAGCCAGGAAGGGGCGAGGGCACGGGAAGGGCGCGCAGGGGCGCGGGCAGGGCGCCCAGGTGCATGGAGCGGAGCGAGGGACGGTGGGCGAGTGCGGGGGCAGCCAAGGGGAGGGGCACAGGCACGAGACGGGCACGGGCGCCGGCAATGCGGGCCAGGGCGTTGCTGACAGGGAGCAGGACCCACGGCACGGGCAGGGGGACAGAGGCCTGGGGGCCGGAAGGGGGCCCAAGGGCAAGGGCAAGGGCGCCACGGGCCCCCAGAAACAGGCAGGACGGGGCATGGGAGCCCGGGGGGGAGGGCGGGTCAAAGGGAGGGGGGCGGGGGGCGGGGCGCCTCCACAGCCGGACGTGCAGCTGGTGGGGTGCATCCCCCCCGGCATCCAACAGATGCTGGCGCACCACACTCACCACCACCAGCCCCACCACGCCCACCTCTACAGCATGGACCCCGACGCCAGAGAACTCATCCCCCCAAAAACCCGTCGACCCCAGCACCAGCCAGCCCCTCCCACGCCGAGAGCGGAGCCGGCGCGGATGGCCTCGGCGGGGGGGGGGGGGCGCGGCGCCGGCGCCGCAGGCACAGGGGCCGCAGGGGGAGCCGGCGCGAGGGGCAGGGGGGACCTGGTTCTGGGACCGGGACGGGGACACGGTCCCCGACCCTCTGGGGGATGAGGCCCTCCCCCTGGTGGGGGAGATGTACGGGTGGTTGAGCTGGGCCAACCAGGGGACCACCAGGGGGATGAGGAACCGGCCTTTCGATGCCGTGCTCCTCCGGAGGGACGGAGGATACCGGGAGGTACCGTTGGGGGGATGGTCAGCCCAAGAGGACCACGAGAGGGGGCCCCAGGTCAGTGATCCGGGCGGCCTGGCCCGACGCGGGGCCGACGTGGCCGGCCTTCCTGGAAGGGGGGGCGGCGCTAACCCTCACAGCCGCCCCTGGCCGGCCAGCGCCGCGCGGCGACGGCGGGGGGGACAAGGGACCCCAGCGGGGGCCTGCACGAGGGTCCGGCTCTAGGTAGAGGGGGGCGGGGGAAGAGTGCGACCCCCCAGGCCCACACTTGGCCCCCGGGGCCGTGACCGCCAGGCCGCCCCCCCTCGGCCGTCAGGGGGCGGCGCCAGGGGACCAGAGGCCCCCCCCCACTCCCCCCCCCTTCCCCCTCAGGCCCAAGAGCGGGCGGAGGCAGACCGAAGACACGGCGGCCCCGCGACCCCCCCCAAGAGGCCGCTGCACCCCGGGTGAAGGCACACCGCGGCCGCGGCAAGCGCCCCCGGTGAACCGCCCGCACGCTCCCGCCCTGCCCGCTGCCGACCGACGGCGGACCGGCGGCCCCCAGGACGGCGCAAACGGAACAGGCCCTTCAGAGGCAGGCCTGGGGAAGGCGGGGTCGCGTACCAGGGCGAGGGGGTTCCCCCCCCCTCCCTCCCCCCCCCGCCGCACTGACCCATTGGCGGCCGACCGACGACGGGGCGGGGGGGCGGGGGGCGGCAAAGCGGCCCCCCCACCCCCCCCCCCCGCTCCCCCCCCCGGCTTGAGGGCCACAGGAGAGACCCTCCGCCCCCCCGGAGCCCAGGGGACGCCCCCCCTCCCCCAGAAGGGCTGCGACGCAGGGGGGGGGGATGCGGCTGGGCCTGCACACCCGGTGCCCCAGCGCCCCCAGCCGACTGCTCCCGCGGGGGTCGCGGCCGGCGGGGGAGCCCACACCAGCGCGCCGGAGCGGCGCGCGGACCAAGCCTGGGGGCGGCACAGGGCGGCGCACCAGAACAGTATGGGGGCCGCGCCCCCCATGACCCCCCCAATGACCATTGTCCACTCCGGGAGGGCAGAGGGAGGGTTCAGGTCTGAAGGGGCCCCCGGGGGAGCGGTCCACGGGCCGCCCCTCATCCCCCCCCCCCCGGGGCGGCCCCGCGACCCCGACCGAACGCGCACACCGGGGGGAAATGTGCCGATGACAAGAGGCGGGCCAGGGTAGGAAACCGCGGGCGGCCCCCCAGAGGGAGAGCAGGGTGGCCGCGGCGCGATCCTCCCATCCCCCCAACCCCCCTGCCGGCCCGCAAGCCGCGGGCGCGCCGGCCCCCGCCCCCCCGAGGCAGGGGGGATTGGTCCCCCCTCCCTCCGCCCGAGAGAGGAGCCGGAGCACGGCCCGCCCCCCCCGTCCCAGCCGCCGGCTCCCACAGGAACCGCGGGGAACAAGCGGGCCCGCGCCAACGCGCCAGGACGCCGCACAGATTGCATCCAGAGGAGGCGGGCGAGCACGAACCGGAGCGGTATGGGGGCCACGCCCCCCATGACCAGAACGACGCCAGTGACACCCGCTTTGTTGCCTGCCCAGGGAAGGCAGAGGGACGGAACGAGGCCGAGCAACCCCCCGCCCTACCGGCTCCCCCAGCCGCACAAACGGGGGGCACGGCGCACGGGCTGCCCCCCCCCCCCCCCCCCGGACCCGCCCCCCAGCACACGAACGCCACGGACCTGGCCCACGGGGGGCGCACAGCCCGCAAGCCAGGTAGGGGGGAACCGGGACCGGACTGCCCCCCCCCAAGCATGCCAGACGGAGCAAGGGACCGGGACAGGTCACGCGGAGGGGCACGGACCACGTGGAACGGCCCTACCAGCGGCCAGTGCCGGGACCGCGCGAGTTGCGCACGCCACACCACCAAGGGGGGGGGGCGGACGCCGCGGGAGCGCGAGCGCACACACACGCAAAGGGCACGCGGGGACGACCAGAAGGGCAACCGGACCGAGCTCGCGGAACGCACAGACCGCGTGGAACGGCGTACCAGCGAGCGAGGGTAAGGGACACCCGGACGGGACGGCCCGCCACACGCAGCGCGGGACATGCTGGGCGGGAAGGGGGAAACGGGAAGGACACAACACCAGGTACCGGCCCGAGCCCCCCGAACCAGCCGCGAGCGCCGCGCACACACGGACGGGGCACTGCACCCGCCAAGGCAGTAGTGGCGCACTGCGCCACGCCCCGACCCGTAGGCTAGGCAGCCTCCGCGCCAGCCCAATGGGGTCCCACTGGCGACAAGCCAGTAGCACGGGCTTGGCGGCGCCAGCACCCCGGGCAACCACGCATTAAGGGGGCAACGCGGTGGGTAAGCGCCCGCAGCCACGGCTGCAAATTGATGCACTGACTGGGGAGTGACAAAACGGGGAAGCCGGGGAGGGACGGGGCTCCGAGCCCTGTGCATCCGGGGGACTTCGCCACCAGGCAGGAGGTGCGTCTCTGAGGGTCCCCCACTAGCACCTGGTAGGGAGGATATCACCTGGCGCGACCAGGTGGCCCCCCGGGGCCGAAAGGCGTCTAGTACCCGCAAAATCAAACCTCAAACCTCAAACTTGTGAATGTTTGAATCTGAAATTGTGGGTGCCTCAGCCAGCCCTGAAGATTTGAACAGGGCTTTGTACTGACCTGCTGAGGTGCAAGCTTGCTTTTGCTCTCCCATTTGAGAGGTGAATTGTGCCCCTCCAAGGGGTGTTGATGAACTTGCCCGAGGTGAGCGAGGTCTTACTGGTTTTCAGAAAATACAAGTGTGTAACTGTTTTCTTTGTGCAAAGTTTGCCAGGGTTGACCCTGTCCCTAAAAGGCGTTGTTGTTTGTGTATATTTTTTTATTGGGAAAATTTGGTTTTGATTTTTGAGGTGGAAGTTCAATAACCAGTTTTGCACCTCACTAACTACATGTGCACTCGCATTCCACACAAACACACCACCCATTCACAAGTACACGCACAAGCACGCCACACCGCAGGTTTTTAAAACCAATGCAGAATTTTCCTCTAGGTTAAGAGACATTTTGCAGGTTTTTCAAACTTGTTTGAAGAGAGTGTTTTAAAATTGCTTTGCAGTTTTGGGAAAGGCAGCCTGAGCTATGGATGCAGTCTGTTTGAGAGGAATGAAATTGTTCTAGGAAAGACAAGTCATGCTTATCGCAAGCAATTGCAGGGTGTAAACTAAAAGAGAATAGCTGCACAGTAAAGAAACATAATTTCTGTGAGCAAACAGTACTTTGCCAGAGAATTTTGAGATACAATACATTACATTACAGTACTGTATCGGAACGATACAATACATTACACGTACTGTATTGTACCAACCCTGGCGTAGGTCTGATCGTCATTGTCGCGTGTGGGGTCTGGTGATGGGGTTTCTTCTCGCGGTCGCGGGAGGGGGGACTCGCGGTGGTGTGTGTCGGCGGGGGCATCGACATCAAACGGCGGGTGGGGGCTGCCGTGTGTTGCGTCTGTGGCCTGGTCTTGGGGGGGGGGGGACGGTGTGGGGCTGGCATTGTTGGTGGTGGGGGGGGCAGGGGTGGCTGTTGTGCTGGCTGGGTGTCTGGGCGTCCCTGTGGGTCGTGTGGGTGTTGCGTGTGTGCGCCGTGCGGTCCTTGCGGTCCCTGGCTGGCTGTGGTGCCGGAGTGTGGGTGGGAGGCGGCCGCATGGGCGTCCGGGTGGGGCTGTGGTCCGTATATAATGGGTGGCACTGGTGGATGGTGCTTGCTGGTATTGGGTGTGGGTGGGGGGGCTGGTGGTGGTGGTGGGGCGATCCTACTAGGCTCTGGTGTTGCTGGTGTGCGTGCGTGGCTCCCCGCGGGTCCATGGGGGTGTACCGTGGCTCGTGTGTCGTGGGCCCGTGTAGTGGGGGCGGCGGGTGGTGCTGGACCGCGTGGTGGTGGTGTTGAGGGTGTGCTGGTTGTGTGTGGTACTCCGGCGTTGGTTGGTGTGGTGGTAGGGGCTGGTTGTGGCTGTATATGTGATGGTGTGGTGCGGTGATGTGTGCCGTGTGGGGTGGGTGGTTCGTGGGGCTTGGTTGTGCTGGGGCGTGGTGGGGATGTAGCTGGTGGGAGTGGCCGTAGTATTGGGGCATCAGGGGGTAGGGGTTGGAGGGACGGGGGCGTGGTGGTGGTGTTGGTGGTACCATGTCCCCTAGCTCTGCGAGTATGGTGGTCCTGGCATGGTGTGGACGTGTGTGGGTGGTGGTGGCTGGCTGAGCTGCACGGTTAGGATGCTGCGGTACGGTGGTGGAGGTGGGCGCTGCTGGGGGCGATGCTGTTGGTGTGCCCCGGGGGTCTGGGCGTGGGGTGGTGCGGTGTGGCTGGACCCGGGCCCTGTTCTTGGTGTCGCGCCTTGCTGGCGGGCGCGCTGGCGGGCCTGCTGACCTGTTTTGGTCTTCTTGGCCTGGTGGGTGTCGGGGGCGGGTGAACCCCCCTGTCTCCGTGGGGGCGACGGGGAGCGGGCGTGTCAGCGGTGCGCCTCTCAGAGGCGCGCCTTGAGGCCTCTGACGTAGGCGCGCTGGTCCGTGAGGCCCATCCGCGTGGCGGTGGCCTCATCGGGGGCGGCCAGGTGGGCGTCCATAAGGGACGCCCTGCCCTCCGGGGGGCTCAGCTGCGTGGGGTGGGCGTGGTGTGCCGAGTAGAGGAGTGCGCTGAGTTGGTAAGGTGTTCCTTTCTGTCGAGCGAGGGCGGTGTTTAACCGGCGGCAAGTGATTCGGAGGTAGGCTGCTATCTCCCCTGGTGCCGTGTCCGCCAACGCTTCTGGCATTAGGGCTGCTGCTGGGGGGGCCGGGAGCTGTGGAACTGGGAGGTGTAGGTCACGGTGGTGGAGGTATAGGGCCAGGAGGACGTGGCGGGCCGCCACGTTCAAGCCGCCCCTGCTGTGGCGTAAGAGTGGGCTGTGGGGGGGCAGAAGTGTGCTGCCCGTGGCCACGGCTATGCTCCATGTGTGGTCCGCCGCGTCCGCCACGTAGTACCCTCCCAGGTGGTCCCGGAGGGTGTCGGTGAGTGGCCCGAAGAAGCTGGGGTGGCTGGCGGGGGGGGGTGCGGCTCGGGCCGCGGGCCGCTCGCGGTGGTGGGGGTTGAGGTCCCCGCAGTGGGGGCAGTGGGTGAGGCAGTGTGCGGCTCCCAGGCAGACCCAGTGGTCTGGGTTGCAGGGCAGGGCCCTCTGCGGTGGGTGGTGGGAGATGGCCGCTCCTGACAGGAGCCACCCCTGGCTCCTGCTCCTGAGGAGCACCGACCCTGGCTCCTGAGGAGCACCGGCCCTGAGGGGGCTCCTGAGGAGCACCGACTCTGGCTCCTCAGGAGCCAAAACTCCTGAGGAGCACCGACCCTGCTCCTGAGGAGCAAGTTGGCTCCTGAGGAGCACCGACCCTGGCTCCTGAGGAGCCAAAACAGAAATCGTTTGTTTTTTCACTTTTAGCTGAGTACTTTGCATATTTTCTACAAAGGGTGCCCATTGTGGCTGCAACGTTACCAACAACTTGGATAAAAGTCAGAATTTTGGACTCTTACGGGCTTTCCTAATGTCTACATCATTGATCCTGAAGAACACCACCTCTGCTCCTCGGGAAGGATTCTGCTGCCGAACAAAAGCGGCCCTCAGGAACCTAAACAAAAAGACTTATTCCCAACTTTTGATTACTTATGTGTACTTTTTCGTACACGGTGCCCATCGTGCATGCAAGATTGCCAACAAGGCAGATCAAAGTTGCATTTTTATTAGCTTTGGAGGTTCAACTAGAGGTTTCGTCCATGGTTTTTTCAGTGAACCAAGTCGTTTGTTTGAATCACTGATCTTTGGAAGAACCACTATTGCTCCTGAAGAGCAATTTTGCTCCGGAGGAGCACCGTCGGTGTCTTTCGGGGAGCTAAAACAAACCTAAGTGCTCTTCACTTTGTGCTTGTTGTTTCGCATCATTTCAACATCCGCTCCGCATCATTCTTGGAACATTACCAACAACCCAAAAGTTGCATTGCGCTTTAGAAAGTCTACTAGACATTTGCTTCCTTTGCTTCAATGTTTGCTTTGTGACCAAGGTCAATTAACAAAATACTTTGTTTCAAAAAAGTGAATTTGAAGCTCTTATAGCCATGCAACTTGGGTGTAATTTTGTTTTGCAAACAACATCATTGCCTCTACTTTGAAACCGCAATGAAAACTGTGTTTTTGCTTTGATTGGGCATTTTTAGTCTTTAACCTCTTGTGCAATTTTTTTCAATCAACCTTTTTTCCTAATGCCTTAGCCAAAGAACCATGCAGCAAGCACCTAAACCTAAATACATGTGTATAACAATTGACATTTTGTATTGGCACCAATCACATAGCAATCAACACAACCTTTTCTACCATCAATTCCATTGGTTGCAGGAGAAACCATAAAATTGCACTTCATCGGCCTTACTTTAGAAGATTCGCATTCATTGAACTTTCGGACCCCCCCGGAATACAATTGTTCCATACAGCATCATTTCCCGCTGTGTTGCATCAGATTTTGGATGAAAATGATGCATCAAGCAGTACGCAAAATGCACAAAAAATCCTATCCCGAAATTCACAAAGTAAAAAATCAACCAAAAATGAATACTAATTCGTAGTCCAATTGGCGCGTCAAAAATTCAAGTAACACATAAAATGGCAATGGAGCCTTACGGTCCAAAGATATGAAAATTGGTACCATACAGCATATGTATTGTACGGTATCGGCATGGTATCCATACCATATAGTGCTGGAATATCTTGTATGGTATGGCCCAACAGTCTTGTATTTACTACTTTGTCCCACCACAAAAGAAAATTGGCTTTTTCACTCCAAACAAATATATCGCACAATGCCTTGGCTGTCTGTGCATCCGCAGAGTGGTCCGATACATGGTTGTTGTCAATTCTTGGCAGCTGATGAAAAATTGCTATCATTTTAATGAACTACTAATCGTGGGAAATTAATGACTGGACACTGGATAAGGGGCTGGCCATGGTTTCGTTTTTTTTATGCTGCATAGGAAAGGCACTATACCTTGCATCTTGGTAGTACGCATGTGGTACCCGTGACCAATGGTGTTCAGATGTGTAATGCAAAGGCAGCAACCAATCAAAAATGACTGCAGTGGGTTCCCTGGGCGGCATTGGCGAGCACTTCACTGTGCCATGTCCCGATGCAAAAGAATGATGGTTGCACGATTTGGCGAAATTAGCTTGCCATAATTGCGAATTTCTGCTGCCACCGTCACACTGCTTGCTAATTGCTCCATGTTTGCTGTTTTTAAGAACCTTTAACCTAGCCTGGCAACTTGCCACAGAGGCCCAGCATACCATGCATGCAATTGAACTCAAATTCTACCCTCCACCACCTGCTTTGCCAGTGCACTAATCACAAGTTTGGCTATTTACTGGTTCGATTTGAGGCTGGCCGACTAGGCTCAGGGCACAACACTCTCAGCAGCCCATGGTTGATTGCTAGTTCTCTCATAGGGCTTACGAGAACATTGCGAGTTACTCAGGACTCTTACCCCCAGTGGTGGTACTAGCAGCGCGTTCACCTCCATATCGGGACCATTGCTTGCTAATTTCGGTCCCACTGCAATTCTGTCTTCCACCACTGCCGCCGCCAGTGCTCTGGTCTGTTGATTGCCTTAATCCCTTGACTCGGTCCAGTGAACTCAACGCACAACACTTGCAAATGCCCGCAATTGATCGCTGGTTCCCGCATTTGGTTCAGTCTGCAAAATGAATCTGCCTTGTTGGTTTTCACCCTCGCCAATGGTTTTAACCTCTGACAATAATGAAATCAACAAGCAGTCTCAGCCTTCTTTCAGGGCTCGGGCGTACTGATTCAATCCGCTCTCTGTCTTGGAAATGTGCGCATCCTGGATCTTCAAGAACAAATCTCCTACGAAGTGTGTTCAGGTGCGCGTCAACGGGCCCTCGTCACTATTCATCCTACCTTGCCCACCTTGCCCACAACCCGATGCATTGAAGGCCGCTTCAAGCGGTACCATTCAGGACAAAAGTATCACAGTATCACGTTCAGTTGCCACGGTTCGGCAGTCACCTTTGCAGACAGCATCGATCATCTTGTCACCGATCTTGCACTCGGAGCCGAACTTGGTTTTCACAAGGGTCATATTCTCCTTCGTATGGGAATCGAATTGAGGATTAACTGCAGGAGTGGCGTGCATTATGATGGAGTGTCCTCTGCAGCGCTTGGTGCAACGCTTTCCGTCAGCGAGCACGTTTGCCAGTGAGGGCACGTAGTGCAGATTTTTGCGGGAGCAACTGTGCAGTGTCCAGTAGAGACATACGAATCAGACAAATGCCGAAAACCCACAAATTATTTCTGATGATGTGGGGCTTTGTATCGATTTTCTGCAGCCAAAAGAAGAGGACAGTTGGCAGTGCCTCACTGCTGTGTCGTCAAGCATCTTTGCATTTGTTGTGCACAGTGCACAACTTGTGCAGTTGATCTTGCACAACTTGAAGTCCAAGCAACTACCCCCAGAACTACCACAAGAACTCAATGATCGAAAACTACACAACAAAGACGCATCCAAGGGCGCACAGGTTTGCCCCCCCCCGCTGAAATACCTTCCTCTTCAATTTTTCACCGATCTTGTCAGTTATCTGGTCGAGGATGTACTGCACGTGCTTTCCGCCCTTGAACGTCCAAATGCTGTTGACGAAGCTGCAGTGCTGAAACTGTGACCATCATTGTCTTCGATTTCAAGGGTAGAGTGACGGCTTGGGACCATTTATTTACCCAGCAATCTGGTCATCCCGTTGTCAACAATCGGTCACCAACGACTTACAACTAATCGTGGACAGGCGTAATTTGGAACACGGCGACAGCTTCTAATGATGGATGAGGAAGTTGGATGTACGAATGAACATTTGTGTATGGTTCAGCTTTGAATGGGGACGACGGTTCATTTTCTCCTGCTGCCTGAATCAGGGCGCTTCGCAACATACAAATCGCGATACCCTGTTCTGGTGTGTTGTGGTTCAACAGCCTTTGTTTTTTTCCTTTTCTAAGCTCTTGAGAGGTCATTTCCAAAGTAGGAAATATCAGCTTCATCAATTATGGCGCATACGCTGGGGAAAACCAACATATCAAATTTCACGACAACCATTCCACTTTTAAATGCATACATCATGGAAGACACAATACATACACCAAAGTTGACTGTCAAATTTCGATTTTTTTTCCCGAACCCCTTCCGCCTGCGGAGCAATGCCAACCTTTAACCCTAGCTCCTGAGGAGCCACGCCCCTAGCTCTTGAGGAGCAATGACCCTTGCTCCTTAGAAGCAAAATGCTTAACAAGACAACCGCCGCTCCTGAGAATCGCCGACCCTGGAGGTGGTACAGGGTCGGTGCTTGTGAGGAGCATTTATCAGGGTCGGTGCTCCTGAGGAGCAGCACCAGGGTTGGTGCTCCTGAGGAGCCAGGGTCGGTGCTCCTGAGGAGCTGGCTTCTCAGGAGCAGGGTCGGCGATTCTCAGGAGCGGCCATCTCCCACCTACCCTCCCAGAGGCCTGAAGCGGCCGCTGCAGCGTACATGGGCCCGACGCGGACGTGTTCCATCAGCCCTCCACTACGAGGGGGGTTTCCCTTTCCAGGGCTCGGGGGATGGAGGCTTCTGCCTTTAGGGTGAGGAGCGCGATGGCTCTTAGCCGACGCAAACTGCACCCCCTTTTAAAAGAGGAGGACCCAAAAATCAACAGCCCGAAAAACTAATATTTTTGGACATTTGCAACACACATGACCCAGACACCACCAAAAAAATGTGATTTTACCCAATTTGCTGCTTTTTTCGAGGTTTTGTTTACTAAAATAAAATATTATTTTGTCTGAATTGAAGGGTGTGTTTTACCGATCTTGTTGTTTTTGTATTTCAAAAACCAACTTGTGCGTGCCTTTTCCGGAGCTCATTTTCTAGAATCACATTCTGTAGGTCTCCAGCTGCACCTATGTTTGTCCTGCAAAAAAAATTGCTTTTTCATGTCCCTGAGTGCGCGAGGTCTCATGCACCCAAGGTTGTGGAAACAATTATGTACGGGAGACAACAAAAACAGGGCACGAAGTGCGCAATGTACAAACACTGAAATAGAACTCGGCAAAAATGTACAGGCCCTTAAGGGCATATAATGCATTCCCGTCGAAGGCGAGTGCGCGAGGCCTCGCGCACACATGACTGCAAAAGAAGACAAAACACATGGGTCAATGGTGACTTACTTCTTCTTCGGTCCTGCAACCTTAGACAACTTGGAACCCAGGTTTCTTGCCACCGCACTTGTCCCACTTGGTGAGGCAACGGTACCACGAGACGGCTGGGCATCAGAACGCGAGGGCGGCTTGAACTCTGCACTAGCACTCGCAGCAGTCTTTGCTTTCTTCTTCGGCTGGTCCTTACCAGAATCGGGACTTGCATCAAAGTGAGCGACGGGTGCCCGCTTGCGCTTCTGCTGGGTCTCCAGTACCTGCTCCGGATCCTCATCTTCTTCCTCCTCGTCGGCATCATCGTCGTCTGATTCTCTCGGCTTGTCCAAGTCCTTCTCTTTTCTTTCTCCTGCTTCTTGCTACTCAAGGGAGTTCCTTTTCCGGCTGCAGTACCCTTAGTTGGTACAACCTTGGCAGTCTTCTCCACCTTGAATTGGCTTGGCAAGGTAGGTGCAGGCGCAACAGGCTCAGTGTGGTCAGCAGGGGCCTCAGTCACTACCTCTTCCTGGACGGCTTCTGCAGCATGCATCTTCTGGTGCCCTTCATACCCTCGGTTGCTGTCCAAAACCCACAGCGGAATGCCATGCAGAAGCCACTCTTCGTGAGTATCCCAAGTTGCAGCTGTTGCTCCCTGATCCGTCTGAGTGGTATTTTGGGGCTTTCCCTGTTAAATTAAATTTGCGGACGTATTTTTATTATCGTTTCGCACAGCGATCTTTAAAAAAAAGTGTCTTTGAAACAATCTGGCTTTTTCCTGTCGTCATTTCTGGAGCGCAAGCTGTCGCCGCAATTTTTATCTGGTGTCTGCGTGCGCTCCGTTCTGAGTGGCCGAAAACCGTTTTCGCAACCACAATTTCCTGTTCTGTTTCCGTCTTTAAACCCAGTTGCACAAAAAAACAATATCTATCAGGCAGCGAAGGCTACATCCGCTATTAGAACTGGACACGTCTGCCATTGAGTGGCTGTTGGAAAAAAGCAAATCATTCCCCTGATCCCCTGAAAAATATGACGATGGTTACCGATGTATAATTGACTGTCACAGGTGGTAGCCGTGAGAGGGAATGTAAATACTGGCGTAGCCTGACATGCCTGCTTTTTCTGTTTCTTGAGTGCTTCAAGTGCGCGAGGCCTCGCGCACTCATTGTTTCCGTGGGACAATGTCTTATACCGTGTTATATCTGACCAACACTGTGTCTACACACACATAAACCGGAAACATCAAATGTATTTGCCTGTCTGGTTTCGTACCTGCAATTGTACGCGTCATATCCATTCTGCAAAATCGATACATAACGAGGCCTGAGTGCGCGAGGCCTCGCGCACTCCAGATGCAGAAATTTGTAATTTTTTTTTACGTTAGAGTATATGTGTTTCCCTAAGAAGGGAAGTCCGACTGTCATACATTTCCAATGCTCCTGGGTCAACACAATCTTAGTTTTAATACCGAGTCGGGGCTGTCTATTTGCGCAAACGCCAGTCCTTATGTGTTTTTAGGTCTCTTAATAAACTCTAGGTTGAATATCTTGAGTGCGCGAGGACTCGCGCACTTAGACGGTCAGAGAAATATTAAAAACGTCATATTCAGGAATAACGAGTTGCGCAATACTAAGAAAGCAATTTATTTCACTATGCCCAAAATCACGTTCATCAAACATCCAAAAAATTTGTTTTTATGCCCCGTTGCGAACCGGTCCTTTTCTGCGCGTGCAGCGCGCCAAACACGGTGCAGTGTCGTGGGCTAAGTGGCCCGTTTGGGTCCCTGCGTGGGTGTGTCCGCTCATCTGGCGGGTGCCCGTCGGACAGGGCGTTGGGGGGGCGCCTTAGGAAGGGAAGCGGTTCCACTGCCAGCTGTTCGGCGAGGTGGAGTGGTATGGCGTGGTGGCGGTCCGTTGCGGGTGGGAGGTAAGGATGTGGGTCCCCGGGTATAGTGCCAAGGTATATGCTCCTCTGTAGATTGGAGTGGGCAGGGGCTGTTGCAGGGCGCCCGCGCACGGGAGCGCGCACCGGGGTTTGCAGTGGGTGCACTGGACTGTTATAGGGCGCGGCGTTGCGTAAATGGTGAAGGGTCCCACCTCGCATTGTATGTGGCGGGGGGTGATGGTGCGGACGTCCGTTAACGGTGCTGTGCGGCTTTCCCCATGGTATACCCAGAGCGTGTCCTCTAGCGCCGTTTTCGGGCGCCGCTTTTGGACGAGCAGGTTCATGGTGCTTTTGTGGGTGGCTTCCCTGAATTTGCCAGGGCCAGTGCTAATGTGTGGGAGCAGCCCATTTTGATTTTGTGCCACAGCTCGTGTGCGGGCGGCAGGGAGGGCGGTCCTGTCCGCAGGAGGCGCCGCGTGCTGGGCAGGACTTTTGCGTGGGGCCGGGGCGATGTGCAGCGGATGCCTCCAATCCCGCCCTGGGTGGTATTGCGGCGGCTGGAGGCCTGGGTAGGTGGTGAAGGTGTAAATGGTGATGGGGGAGCGCTCATGCGTGGCGTGGAGGTAGTAGTTGTCGCGGCCTCTGTTGTGAGGGACGATGACGTTTGGTGTTTGTATGTCATAGTGGAGCGTGGTGCTGATGAGCTGTTTGGTGACGCTGGCTGTCCCGTCTCCTTTTTTCGGTGCAGTGTCGTGGGGCACGTTGATGCGCACAGCCCACTCATCGTGGGTAGTGAGGTCGAGGTCTGGTAGGGGTGGATTGGTGCAGCGCCCCCTGAAGTGAGAGAATGCCGGGTTGTGGCGCGCCGCTGCCTCTTTGATGACGGACGGTGTTCATGGGGGTGGCAGCCCAACTTGCTGGAGCATGGTGGCGACAGCGTGGGCGGTGATGGTACATAGGTGTGCCCAACTGTTCATCTACCTTTGCCAGGCCTCCTCCGTCTGTGTCCCTGCGGGTAGCAGTACCCAGATCACGTGCCAGGGGTGTGACCCTGGTATTGCGGTTAGGAGTGTGGTGTGTTCCTGGGTATGTAGCCACACTGCGGTGTCCGCGTTGGCCGTCACGTTATCCTCTCCCTCTCCGGTGCAGATTTTTTGGATGACTGCCTCTCCTTCCAGGGTGAGAAGAAGGTGTGCGCCGGGGGGGTGTGCATGAGTCTCTGCGTCTCAGAGCCACAGGTATGTGAGTGCGGTGCTGCCAGGTTGGGTTTCCCCCCACGTGAAGGTGCCTTCGGGGGATGCCAACTGCAGGGGTAGCGTGCGGCGTCCCCGTGTGTTGTTGGTGGCGAGGTCGTCGTGGGAGAGATGACGCTTCGTGAGTAAATGGAGCATGTGCTCAGTGGCGGTCGTTGTCTTCCGGGGGGGGTGCGCCTGGGTTGTCCTCCTGGGGCTGCGCCAGGGGCGGCGGTTGTGCATTGTGCGGGGCGTCGGGTAATTTGCTGTGCGTGAGGATGTAGGAGACTTCGGGGTTGAGCAGGAGGACTATGCTCAATTTCGCCCTCTGCTCCGCAGACTACTGGTGGGGTTCGCTCTGTGGCCTGTGGAGGGTGACTTGCCGGCCCCCTCTCCAGCTGTGGTAGGCGACAAGCCTGAGGATGCTGTCTTGTTCCGGATCCTCCACGTTCTCCATGTACGCTGTCATGTCCATGACATCGACGGCTTACTGCTCCTCCCATTCTTGTGTGGGGGTGCCCGGAGGGGGGGTGGCCGTGTACCCGTGGAGTCCCTGCCCTGTGATGTCGGGCAGGTTGCGCTCGAGGGATGCCTGGTACTCATTCAAGCCCTTGCCGGCCTCGTGGGGAGGGTCGTTGCGCTGTAGGGCGTTTGACAGGTGTGTCCAGGGTGCCCGCTCCCGGGCTGGGGGCTGCGGGCGGGCGCTCTGCTGGGAGCCGGCGTGGTCGGGGTCCGCGGGGTCGTTTGACAAGGGCGCGGGTTCCGGCCGGGTTTGGTCCCCATGCCGCTCTGCTTCCTCCGTGTGTTGGAGCTCCCGCTCGAGTAGGCTGTCGATGTTGTGGACCATGGGGTCATTGTGGGTGGTTGTGTGCTGGGATGCTGGCTTGTGTAGTGGCGAGTGCGCCATACCGGTGTTTGGGATGTGAGTGGCGTCTGGTGTTGGATCGCGTGTCGGTTCATGGTGCAGCGCGTGGTTTGGCATGGTTGCAGTGTGCGGCCGCTCACTGAGGGACGCCACGGCCTGCGGTTTCGTGCCCCGTTGCGGTTCGGGGGTGGCTGGCGGTGGGTGCCTGGCCGGTGTGTGTTGTCCGGAGTCCCCGGGGGTAGGTACCCCGGTGGGGGAGGGGGGGGTGCTGGCGTGGTGCGGTGGTGCCCCTGCGTTGGTGGGCTGCGGCGTTCCATGTTCATGGGGTTGTTAGGCTGCTTTTTTCGCACTGTCACTTGCGGGGGGTCTTTCCGGTGCGGTGCGTGTGAGCTGGCGGGGGGGGTTCGGTGTGGTTTGTTGCTGCTGGGTCGTGTGTTCGCTTCCCTGTGGGTGGGTTGGGCGTACCGCGCCTGGACTGGGTGGCGGTCCGCGTTGGTTCGTCGGCTGGTATAGGGTGTGGGGTCCACCTGGGTCGGGTCGCTGCTCCAGGTGTGCCGTTTGGCGGTGTGGGACCGGAATTTGCTTTCTCCTGGTATTTGCCCCGGTTTTCATCGGTCAGTGAGCCGTGAGGGTGTGATCTGGGAAAGCATTCAGCATCACTCTTACATGTCATCGTGTAGCACTTATTCATGTATGTACTATGTAGCACTTATGTACTGTTCACATCATTCTAAATGTCACTGGGAGTCCTTGCTTGCAAAATGCCTGTTCTAGCTTCTGATAAGAGGCGAAAGATCATCAGTACCTCCTTCACCGCCGCTGCCTGTTTCAACAGTACAATCTTTCTAATGGCGGGCTTTATTGTTAGGCCCTCAGATTCCGACTCTGGACAGGACTCGCCCGACAGTGAGGATTAGTTCCATGTACCAGGAATGGGGATTTCGGAGTATGATCTGCCTGCTCTGCTGAGCGACAGTGATACTGAGGATGATGTGATTGAGTCGCAGGGTACAAACTAGACCAATTTGACTGTGGCCAGCAATAATGAGCTCCTGGGCAGGAGCAGTGAAAATTACAATGGTGTGCTTGAAATTATGATGACAATGAGTGAAGGGGGTCCTAATGAAACAGAGAAGGATTAGTCACCTGCCCAGGGAGAGCTGCAAAATGCAGCCAAAAAAGCGTCGCAAGTATGTAGCACGGAAGAGAAAAGCTTTCTGCGAATCAATAAAAAAGCCCAATCAAAATTGCACATCTGAACTCCAAAAATTTGTTTCCTCAATGAATCTGTCAGACACAGTGGTTGGCAGTGTATTATCAAAGCAAGGACTCCGCGTGTGAAAGGAGACTGATGCTGCAGACCCTGTTCGGGCTTCCGATGCAGCTTTGGAATTTACTAAGTGCAGACTGCTGGCCAGATTGGACAGCAAGGACACATGGGAAAAATTCAAGGTAGCGTGCCAGTAGGAAGCAGTTTAGAAAGAAAGCGTCTGTGAGCAGGACCGTCGGTTAACTGCCGACATGAGCCTGAGTGTTACAAGCAGGGGTTGCTATTTAAACCCTGGACAACTTATGCCATTGTTTTTGCATCTGGCAGCCAAGGATGACATGCTGTACGCTGGGATTCCTGATAGGGCTGTGGCCCTAGGCCTCCTTTTGATGACAACATTATGTTTAAGGGTAAGAAGTGTCAGTTGCTGAGGCTGTCCCTGCCCCAGGCAAGGCAGCCTCATCAGCTTGCTTTTATTACAAAAAATGTGTTCATGCACCAGTTTTCTCTGGTAAAACCGTGTACGTACACGGTTTTTGGACCAACGGTCAAAAAACCGAGTACGTACACGGTTTTCCCAGAGAAAACCCGGGTTTTCTCTGGGAAAACCGTGTACGTACACGGTTTTTGAACCAACAGTCAAAAAACCGTGTACGTACACGGTATTCCCAGAGGAGACCCGTGCATGAACACATTGTTTCTAAAACCGGGTAGTTGGAGGGAAACTTTTACAGAAAAAAACCGTGTACAGGGAACATGGCTCGCTTGTTAACGCCACCTTCACTAGCCTTGGGGTGGGCCTTTGGATTGCACCCACCATCTGCAATAGCAAAAAGCAATAGCAAATCATGTGTAAGACGGGGCTCATGCTTTGGTACCAATCTCTCTGAGCTGGAATGGAATATAAAGAGCACATGAAGATCAAATTTGTAGCCAAGTGCTACACTGTGTGGTACCGGTCTCTTTCAGCCGGATCGGATACCAAACAACTGAGGCAATCACCAAAAGAAAGCTAGAGGAGGCCTCGCCTACATGGCCTTCCTACATCCATCACAAGCCCACGACCCAAACCGCGGAGGATGAGTAAGACCAGCACATCCCAAATGGAAGATGGCAGAGCAACAATCACATTTCACCGGGCGACGATTTCGACTTGCATCGTTTGCCCTCACCTCATGATCACAACGGAAACATTTTGGATGCGCATTTTTGAGAGGTGCCTTGTGCTCAACACTAGGTCCCTTCCATTCAGCTGCCTTGAAAGGAGAGGAAACAAATTTCAAATGCTGTGTTGCACCAGCACCACTCGGCATGCTAGGAGCTGCATATGCTCGCTCCTTATATACCTCCCGATCATAGGTCAATTGCTCATGCATAGACAAAGAGTCGCACACCTTAGGTTTCTTTTCGTTACCCTCGGGTGACCGATGGCTAGGAGCTCTCTCACTCACTTGGGTCAATGGCCATTCATCTGAGGAATCACCCTCCTCTGCACACGATTCCTCTGAGCTATCAAGAACCTCAAGGACATCGGTAGATACATTCAACAAGTCCTCAGAGATAGTGGTGACTTCCCTATCCAAAGCTGTTGCTTGTTCCACCTTACGTTCCCCCTCAATTTCCACCTCCATTTTCACATCACCGGTCTTCATTTCATCTCTCTCGCCATCCTTTTTCTCCTCCACCCGGTGGCCAAGTTGTGGAACGTTCCGCGGAGCCCTAGGTTGATTCAAAATATCTGCGGTCACCAATGGTGTATCATCATCATTTTCATGGTACACCGACAACGTCTTCGGCGTCACATGCAGCAACTTAGCAGCTTCCTCGAGTGAGATCCTTGGATCGTTTGCCAACTTTGTCATCACCGGTTTCCGTCCCAACTGTTTCATCGTTAAATGTCTGCCGGGCACACACTTTGTGTCCACTCCACCACACTCATGAAGGTAGCCTCGGTTTCCCCTTTGGTTGACAGTGTTTCAGGTGCAAATTATTTACTTGCATGGAACAACATGTTCTTCCCGGGGGTGGGGTCGGGCCCAATCCGTTTTGCCAACTCCATTTGTCTCAACATGGCCTTGGCTCCGCATCCTTCTTTCACCTCCGCACTTATGATGGCTTGTGAAAACAACAGCTCATCAATCTTCTTCAATTTGGGCTGCATGTTCTTCATCTTTGCAATATTCAACGTAATTTTCACCTTTCCATTTTCAACCTTTTCCACCTCCACAACGTCCGATTCAATGAGCATTAAGGTCTCCTTGCGAAGTCCCGTTCTAAATGTAATCAATGTAATGTTCATTCGTTGATGAGACATATCATCGGTAAAGTCCGTCTTAGCCCAAAGTTTTGGTAGGTCTTCATCAAGTAGAAGTTTCTTTGGGCCCTCTTGCACTTTGGTCACCAATTTCCGACTTTTCCATCGTAGGTTACAGTCCTGCATTGTTGTCTTGTACTCCGGAAATTGCATCTCCGAACTACCGATGATACGCCACTCCGTGTTGCTACAGTTCCATACCGCACACATACTTTTGACATATGTGCGAATGGTGGACGTGTCCAACCCCTTCTCCCCCTCGGGCCATTGTTGGCTGCGGAGCGCCGTGAGTGCATTTGCTTGCTCAACGGTCTCACACAACAGGTCAGCCACCATGGCATACGGTACAAAGCCAACTAGCCATTTATCCAACGTTTCGTACCCCTCTGTATCCTTGGCAAATTCATGCCACTCGTTGAACCACCGCGTAGCACTTTGGCACACTTTTCCTTTCTTCTTTGCCGTTCCGACCAACACATCTTCCCCACCAGCTGGGTTGGTGAAAATGATCCCAAAGATTGGGTCCACATTTGCAGCGGGTTTGTTGGAGCCTTCCTTTTGTTGAATGAGGTAGGCCATCACATCTTTCAGAGCCGGGGGAGGTTTCAATCCGGCCTCCAACATATTGCGAAGCTGATTCTTCATGATAGTACGATAAGAAATAAGCCCAACAATAATGGGTGGTAAGGAATTGAATTTCCTATGAAGGGGGAGTGCATAATCCTCAAGAATTTACCTTCCAAGTTCTGGTTATAGTCACGTAGAAAACCGTGTACATAAGCGGTTTTCTCAGAAAAAACCCGTGTACGTACACGGTCTTTTGGGTCCAGAAAACCGGTGCACGTACACGGTTTTTTTCTATAAAAATTTTCCTCCCTACACGGTTTTAAACCTTGCGCTCTGCCGCTACATTGACACGGACCACCATGCAACAACTGCTGCACATTTGAAGCGTCTCAATTTGCTGCCAGCACTAAAACGGGCGCTTCAATGTGGTTGGCAGGGTAAGCCCATGCGCCTAGTCTGGTCGCCAGATTGGGCAGCACTTACCCGCACCCTGAACACCCAGCCCCAAACAGCCAACGAGTGTTGCGCAGTGTGCCATGCACTCAAAGAAAGGTTCTGCGACCTTATGTGTCCTCCCGCACCACCCGGGCAGTTTCCAACGTTGAAACTACAATCTTCTTTTTTCTTGGACCTGTTTGTGAGCCATGCAGATGTTGTCTATGCCACTCTGCACTGTTGTGCACTCGTTCTCAGAAATTTGGTTGTGCACCCTTTGTATCTATGGGTGCGGAAAAATGCTGCCAATCAATTGCGGCTCCTCATTACACACTATACAGTGAATTTAAAGTGCCATCCATACCGGCCCCCCCTAAAACACCAAAATCAAACATGAGGACTGGGCACTGTCCAATTCAATGACGAAAGATCTGATTGGGGATTCGCAGTTTTGGAATCGCCTATGTGCCATCCTGCCTCGAACAGCAGATGGTCTCAGGTGCAATACACCCGCAGCGGATTTTGGCAGGACCCTAAAAGACCCATTCCAGGACTATTTGCTTTTGATGCGGAAACTGATGCATAAGTTGATTTCATCGGCATCACAAAATATGGCTGAAAGGGATACCATGTGTAAGCGGGCTCATGGTGGAGAAGAGCTGCTTCGTTCTGGCGGCACATTACTCCTTGTGCCACTACACTCGACGCCTTTGCGCCATGGAAATTAGGTGGGCATGTGCTCAGAGATTGGAGAGCATGTCCACCAGCCCAATGGCAAAATATGCGAGCGCAGACAATCCTGTCCTAAGCACAATTGTCCTGTGAGCCTGGTGGTCTGCATGCGAGATTTTAGGATTCGTTTGGCATTGTGGCGGAAGGGCTGGATCCGGATTGATTGTTCCTTTGACAACTTTGGAGCAAACCCCGCACCATAAGCAGGGCGGCAGCTCCCTCTGCAACAGTGCTATGCTCCACACATGCAAATGCAAATCCCCGTGTGGGATCCCTGTGGTGTGGGGCCCCAGCGCCCCTTGGGGTGGGTTGCGTGAAATTCG
This sequence comes from Eutreptiella sp. 'Long Island Sound 2002', assembly GCA_964036045.1. NCBI lineage: Eukaryota > Euglenozoa > Euglenophyceae > Eutreptiales > Eutreptiaceae > Eutreptiella > Eutreptiella sp. 'Long Island Sound 2002'. The sequence continues at coordinate 135,865,554 of OZ038380.1, read as the reverse complement.
AGTGCCGCAATAAGGGGAGTGTGGTTGCTCGCTGTCTGGGCGTCTGGCCAGCGGGCCCGGGGGTGTGGGGAGCGCTGCCTGTGAGCCGGGTGCAGGCCACTGCTTCTGTGGTGTCCGCGGGACGATGTGTGTGTGATGCGACCCCGATGTGGTGCTCCCGGGTCGGGAGTTGCTGTGTGTGGTTGGAGCACATCTTTTCGATCGAGGGGGGGGGGCTTGGACCCTGGTTGGGAGTTGCCCTGTGGTAGGTCACCGGTTGGCAGTTGGTGCCGGGGCCCCAAACTGGGTGAGTCCTCCCTTGTGTCTCTCTGGTGCGTGCCATGGTGGCTCCTGGTCGGTGGGTTGTGTCGGGTTCCTGGGGCGTGCCGCATCCATGCGGGTACGCTCGTGTGTAGCTTGGGCGTCTGTCTGGCCCCTGTGGGGGCTGCGGCGGGCTGCAGGGGCGCGGTGTGTGGCTGTGCTGTCCGCAGAGTCCTCAGAAGTGTGTTGTGCGCTATCCTCGGTGACAATTCTTGGTGTGCCATCGTGGCGTTATGTTCGGCTCAGTCTTGGGCTTGGCAGATCCTGGGGAGGTTTGGGGCATGCGGGGTCGGGGCAGCTGTAGGGGGGGCTGCGCGCCTGTGTGGGTGCTGCTAGCGCTGTGTGTTTCGCCTCTCTGAGCTCTGGCGTCCCCTGCATGTCTACCCTCTGTGCCCCTCGCGGTTCTCTCCCTCCATCCTCCCTCTGCCTTTCCTCCCCTTTTTTTATTCGGGTCGGTGACTGTAGTCGTTTGCGCGCTGTCGTTCGCTGGTGCGGGAGATCGCGCGGGGGGGTGTCGGTATGTATGTGGGCGGGAGTGGCTGTGAGTGTTTTCGGCGTTGGGTGTCGGTGTGGGTGCGTGCCAGTGTCAGTGTTGGTGTAGACGTCCAGGTGTGGCACGCTGGTTGTGGCGGCGGGATCTTAGGCATAGGCGCTGTTGGGGATGGTTGTTTGGCGGCCGTTGTGCTTGGGGTTCTCTGTGCGTGTGCCCGCTTCCGGACGGCCGGTGGCTTTTGTTTACCGTGGCACCAGTTGGGGGGTGCTGACGGTAGGCGGTAGGCGGTAGCGGCGGCGTGGTGTCTATGTAAGTGGCTCTGGCCCTCGTGAAACCTGCGGCAGTGTGGCTGTCGCCGGCCGTGGTGGCGGTGGTGTGGGCCGGTGTGCCGGGGGCCTGGGTGGTGTGCGTGGATGTGGATGTGCATGTCGGTGTGCTCTTCTGGCCTGGGCGCTGTTAGGGGTAGTGGGTTGGCCGTTGTTGTGTGCTGGATGGTTTGTATTGGCTTGCGGGGCATGGTCAGTGGCCTGCTGCCCTGGGCCGACGGTGTTGTGCAGCTCGGGTTGTGTGGCCGGTTGGGGTTCGGTGCTGGCGGTGCGTGCGTCGGGCGTGCGGCGGCTTGGGTTGGGTTGCCTGGCAGTGTGGCCGGGTGTGCCGGTGGGTTCCTTGGCGTGGACCGCCGGTGGGCAGTGGGTGTGGCCGGTGGTGTGGCGTTTGGCGCGAGTGGCAGGGGCCAGGCACTCCAGGCGTGCTTGTTGGTGTGGTCTGGAATCGTCCATGTAGGCCTGGTGTGATGGTAGTTGCGACTTGACTGCCTGGTGGCGTCGGTGGCGGCGGCTGTCGGTATGCTCTGTGGAGAACGTGCCCTCTGTGGTAGTCCCTGTTGCCCCTTGCCTTTCCGCCCGCCGGCGTGGGGTTGTGGTCGGTGTGGTCTGGTTGGTGCGGGTGGCTTTTCTGAGGTGTGGTTGTTGGTCCGAGTGCCGCCAGTGGTGGTAGGCGGGGGGCCCAGTGTTTTTGGCAGCGGGTGTGCTCTGTGTTCCGGTTGTGTGGGTGACTGTACGGTGTGCGGGGGTTTGAAGGTTGCGGTGTCCGTGGTGTGGCTTCGTGATGGCGTGGCCTGTGGGGAGGTTTTAGGGATTGATTTATTGATGCAGGTATCGCCGGGTGTGGTGGTTCGGGCTTTGTCCGATGTGTGGTTGGCCGTGGCTTGGCACACGTCCCTCCGGGCGGCGCGGGGACCTGTGACTATCTGCGTCTAGGCTGGGGGTCGTGGCCGGCAGGCGGTGTGTGCGCCGCCAGGTGCTCACACGTCTTTCCGCTCAGCGGCTGTCTGGTAGCCTGGAGGCGCCAGGTTTTCAGCCGGGCGCGCACATGTCCATCTGGACGGCGGCTGTTTCGTAGCCGGCAGGGGCTGGGTTTGCCGTCGGACGCGCACACGTCCATCCGGACGGCAGGTGGTGGGCTGCGGCTGGTGGCCGGCACGTGATGGATGTTCAGCCGGGTGCTCACTCGTCCACCCGGACGGCGGCCATTGCGCTGGGGGGACTGCGGGGCTTGCTCGTCGTGGCTTGCTTGTTGTCGGGCGCAGGTATGTGCTGTGGTGCTGTCGTGTTTGGCGTTGTGAAGCGTGCGGGTGTGCGGTGCTGGGTGTGTGCTCTGCCTGGCCTGCGTGTGGCGCGCGCTACTTGCCCGGACGTGCCGTGGCACAGGCGCGAGAAAACATCCCTTCTCTGAGGCGGGCTTTTTTGGCGCCCGGCTGCCGCCTCGGGCGCGCAGCAGCAGGATGTGTGCTTGTAGGGGCGGGTCTAGCTCCATTCTCTGTGTTTTGCCTCGCCTTCCCCTCCTGTCCCTTTTCGCCCTGCCCTACGCGCGCTCCCTCTGCTATGGCTTGTACCCGCTTGCCCGGGCTTGGCTGAGCTCTGTGCGGCTTGTGTTGTCGGCCATGGTGGTTCTTTCCTGCAGGGCGGCGCGGGCTGAGTTTGTCCTTGGGGTGGGTTGTCCCTTGGTGTGCTGGCTTGGTGTTCCGCGTTGCGGGTGCGCTGTCCTTGGCTACTTGGCTCCTGTTTACCGGTGTGCATGCTCGGTGTGCTGTGTTTGCGATGTCCCGGGCCACTTGGCTCCTGTTCACCGGTGTGCGCGCTCGGTGTGTTGTGTTGCCCGTGCCATGTCCTTGGCCACTTTGCTCCTGCTCACTGGTGTGCACGCTCGATATATTGCGTTGCGTGTGCGGTGTCCTTGGCCAATTGGCTTTGGTTCACCGTTGTGCACGCTCGGTGTGTTGTGTTGCATATGCGGTGTCCTTGGCCACTTGGCTCCTGCTTGCCAGCGTGCACGCTCGGTGTGTCTTGCTGTGTCTGTGGTGTCCTAGTCCACTTGGCTCCTGTCCAGCGGTGTGTATGCTCGGCGTGTTGTGTTGCGTGTGCGGTGACCTGGGCCACTTGGCTCCCCTTCACCGGTGTGCACGCTCGGTTTGCTGTGTGTGCGGCTCCCTTGGCCTCTTGGCTCCGGTTCACCGGTGTGGACGCTCGGCGCGTTGTGTGTGTGGTGTCCTGGGGCACTTTGCTCCTGTTCAACGGTGTGCTCGCTCGGTGTTTTGTGTTGCGTATGCGGTGTCCTTGGCCTCTTTCCTCCCGTTCACCGGTGTGCAGGCTCGGTGTGTTATGTCGGCGTGTGCGGTGTCCTTGGCCTCTTGGCTTTGGTTCACCGGTGTGCACGGTCAGTGTGTTGTGTTGCATGTGCAGTGTCCTCAGCCTCTTGGCTCCCGTTCACCGGTGTGCACGCTCGGTGTGTTGTGTTGCATGTGCGGTTCCCCTGGCCTGTTGGCTCCCGTTCACCGATGTGCACGCTGAGCGTGTTGTGTGTGTGGTGTCCTTGGCCACTTGGCTCCTGTTCACCACTATGCAAGCTCGGTTTGTGTGGTGTTGTGCGTTCGGTGTCCCTGGCTACTTGCCTCCTGTCCACCGGTGTGTCCGCTCGGTGGTTGTGTTGTGTGTGTGATGTCCTTGGCCACTTGGCTCCTGTTCACCGGTGTGCACGTTCGGTGTGCTGTGTGTGCCGTGTCGTTGGCCACTTGGCCCCGTTCACCGGTGTGCATACTTGGTGTATTGTGTTTTGTGTTTGGTGTCTTTTGCCACTTGCTCCTGTTCACCAGTGTGCCCGCTCGGTGTGTTGTGTTGCGTGTGCGGTGTCCTTGGCCACTTGGCTCCAGTTCAACGATGTGCATGCTCGGTGTGCTGCGGTCGATTGCACAGTAAAAAGGGGGCTTGCGGCTCGTAAGTGCGGCAGGGGCTTTGTTGGCTTCTCCTTCGACCTCTCCCCAGTGTGGTAGTGTGCGAGCAGAATGTGAAGAGCACATTACAAGCAGATTGCAGACGGGTTCACAATCTAGTTGCCATTCAAGGGGTAGCATCAAGAGTTCAACCATGCTGATTTTCCTGATTGCGTCCCCGATGCACACCAAGTTGACAGTACAGCAATGCGCAATACCTGCGTGGCAAGGCACCAAACCAGGCACCAACTAATGGAGAAGACACAATTTGGAACAAGTGCCTAAGTGGTGTATTTCATACAGCTCAAGAATAAGACAGCCGAGGTCCGGTTGAGGGTTGCGGTACTGTTATAGCCATGCTTGCAGCCCACCAACAAGCATCGTGCAGATGCTCGGGACGTACACCATCGGGCGCCAAGAGACGTTGGGAATTCAGGGGGAGGCTGCGTTGTAAACGCAGGACCCACTTACGTTGATGTTCATGCTCAAAAACCAAGTTTCCTTGCTTGTTTGAGACTGAATCCGTGCCTGCATGCTCATGGCAACCCACCATCACATTTGTTTTGCAATCCACTTTGGCACGCAGTGCAGCACGGTGCAGTAGAATTTCGGCCGTAAATGATGCTACCGAGGTCCACGGTCGTTTTGTGACTCCACAGAAGCACTCTCACAGCACATGTCTGATTTTCCCGCTGGTTTCTGCCCGGGACCATTAGCAATACATCTGACAGATCCAATGAAAATTGCATATGCATAAATAGCAGGGATGTTATATACAGCACACAGCATGCGTAGTCATCCCAAAAATATAACGATCAGGGAATCACGAAATTATTTGCGTGAATGCATTCGTCAGTCACTTACACTGCGCTGTGCTCACGCTCTCTTCCATCTGTGGACTGCCGGCGCATGGAGAGGCATGCTGGGATCCACTCTGCCAAAACATTACAGGCATGAAACAGGAGTCTGGCCGCCAGTAGCTGTTCCTGAGTTCCAGCTCTTGGCCGCGCACTCAAACACACTCAGAACCATAGTCTGAAATAGACACAGTCGCTTTGCCGAGTCAAAAGGCTCGCCCAGCGAGCAAGTGTGGTATCTTGACTAACAGACAACACTTTGAACTCAACAACGCAAGAGCTTTGTCAATGATGTCCACGTTCAGCTTACAGCTGCACCCTGTCTGTGACCTATGACGTCATGTCCGTCTTGGTGAGTTAGTAGGAAGTCCGTGGTCCTCAGGATCCTGCCCGTGTATAGGCTGCCGCAAGAGGTGTCGCCGTCCTTCGGGTCCACGCACCGTCTGCAGCGGAGCCTTGGACAAGGTCTCCCCCGGGATTCACTTTACACTTCTGGGTCTGTCTTCGCATGTAGAACTCCTTCAAATCACGATTGGGGTAATCATAGTAATCTGCAGGATGACAGTCTTGCTGGGGCCAGATTCCTTCTGCGGTATGTTGATGTTGATGCTCAAAAACCACGTTTCCTTGCTTGTTTGATACTGAATCCAAGCCTGCATGTTCGTGGCTACCCACCAGCACAGTATTTTTGCAATCCACTTCAGCACGCAGTGCAGCGCGGTGCAGTCGAATTTCGGCCATAAATGTTGCTACTGAGGTCCACGGTCATGTGCCGTGACGTAGCCCACAACGCGCCCCCCAAATGTCGTATGGGAGCATTCCCTGAAAAGAAGCGATAGGCTGCATTCATTCATCATTTCGTCATCTGTTCGCTCAACCTTCTTCATCTTTCGTCCTTATTTATTCGCACTGCGTTGCACAAACCGCATGTGCACAACACAAAACCAATCAGAAAATAATTGTTGAATTTGCGTGCCATGTTGATTGTAAGCTTGGATTCACATAAGCCATGTGGAAAAATGAGTCTTAGCAACTTTCGGCCGTTGGTTGAACCTTCTTGGTCTTTCTTGTTTATTGATGAAGATGATGATTAGTTCTCACAACTTGTCGATGGGCTGCTTCCCCATTTTTCTATTTGAACAGGTCCCAAACGGTTATACTTGACAATGGGAAGACCAGCCATGCATAAAATTGATGGCGACTTCCTGAAATGAACCGACTAGAGTTGGTAGTGTGGTTGACATGGTGGGTATTTGTATTCAGTTTAAACTGTTGGCAAAAGTTGGAATAATGGCATGGCTTGCCATTTGAGGTGTAGGATGGGCGATAGAGTGTCCCGGTGGGGCACAGAGTGACTGTGCCCTGAGAACCTGGTGATGTGAGGTGAGGGGGAGGCCCTTGGAGTGACAAGCAGAGATCTACTTGGCCTGCAACACCTTCAGTGTTTCCGAAACCCTGCAATATCACCCCTAGGGGAAAATCACCGGAACTCCGCTACTGCAGCGTATGCAAGGCAGAAAAGGTGCCTGAAAGGCTGTGAAATGATCAGAAGTTCTCTGGAGGAACATGACAAGGATCCATTCCAGTGAATATAAACTGAGAGATGGCGAATATTTAAGTTGTGGCAGTACCTGGCTGGCCACTGCTTGTGCAACAGGGCGAAAAAAAAATGTGCATGTAACAGAGGTGGGTGTGCTGCCGGAGCAGTTGAAGGAAGAGGCGTAGGCCTACTTGCAGGCGTACTTAGGCGAGGGGACAGTGATTCCAAAGGCGACCTCAGACTGGTCAATGGTGGTGATGCCCCGACTTTTGTGATGGGGCGAGCAGGTGCACTTGTCCCCCGGGGCTGTGCGAAAGCCCATGGACGTGGCCGTACGATGGTCTGCTTCTTCGAGCTGGTTCCCCAGCGCGGTCAAGGATGAGTGCTTGGGCCGTTTGTTCAACCTTCTTGGTCTTTCTTGATTATTTGTCCGCACCACCTTGCACGATTCACATGTGTACAACACAAAGCTAATCAAAGAGACAAGGGATTGGTTGAATTTCCCTGCCTATACTAGACCACCTTGACTGTAAACTTCAATTCACATAAGCCACGTACAACACAACAAAAGGCAAGAACCTTATTACATTATCAGCTTGGGTCCTGTTTGCGACATTGGACAAGTTACCTTGCGTTGAGGATGCACATAGGCTGCGTGCGGAACCCAAAATGAGGCAACGCACCATGAAATCTTTGCAGTTTCAGAGGTTTCTGGGCCATTTTCGGACAATTTGAGCACTCGTATGTAGGCTAAATGCATTACGAATGCGAACCAAGTTGCATGTTATCACATTGTGTCCTCTTTGTGACATTGGATGAGTTACATGGCGTTGGGGATGCACCTAGGCTTTGCAACACGCCAAAGAGTGCCAAAATGGGCCAGTTTGAGGCTGTTTGATCATTTTTACGCATTTGAATACTTGTATGTAGGCTACTTGCATCCCCATTGTGAACTGAGTTGCATGTTATCACATTGGGTCCTACTTGCGACATTGGACAAGTTACATGGCTTTGGGGATGCACATAGGCTGCGTGCCGAACCCATAATGAGGCAGAATAACATGAAATCTTCGCAACTTTGGAGGTGTATTGGCCTTTTATGGACCATTCGAGCGCTCCAATTGCAGCCCCAATGTGAACCAAATTGCACATTATCACATGTTGTCCTATGTGTGACATTGGATCAGTTACATTGCGTTGAGGATGCACATAGGCCTTGGAAGACACGAAAAAGTGCCACAATGGCCCATTTTGAGGCTCATTGCCGAGTTTTATTAATTTGAGTACTCATATGTAGGCTAGTCGCATGACATTGGACACGTTACATGGCATTGGGGATGCACATAGGCTGCGTGCTGAAAACAAACTGAGGCCGAAAACCATGAAATCGCTGCAATTTTGGAGGCTTTTGGGCCATTTTTGGAGCATTGGAGCAATCTTATGTAGGCTAGGTGCATCACCAATGCGAACCAAGTTGCATGTTATCACATTGTGTCCTATTCATGACATTAGATGAGTTACACTGCGCTGAGGATCCGCATAAGGCTTGCAACACACACACAAAGTGCCAGAATGGGGAAATTTGAGACTGACTGCCCATTGTTACCCATTTGAGTACTCGTATGTAGGATCATTGCCCCCCGGATGCGAACCAACTTGCATGTTATGACCATGCATCCCATTTGTGACGTTGGAAGAGTTACATTGTGTTTGGGATGCACAAATAGAAAGATGTTCTTGATTAGTGCCCAATAGAGATTGATCAAATCCTGCAGGTTTTTGATGGTGAAATCCCAAAACCAAAGGAGCAAGTAGAGCAAGAACAGGATGTGGATCGAATCAATGAAGAGTTTGAAATCCAGTGTAACACAGAAGGGCTGCAGATAGACAAAGCAGGTATAAACACAAAGATTCAATCACAAATGGATAATACAAAAGATTTTATATGAAAACTGGACTGACTCTAGCCTCCAAGATAGCATCAAGCACTTCATGTGCACTTTTTCGGGAGAAATGGTGCTGGTTAGGAAAATGGGGCATAGGTGTGTGTCAGGCCAGACACAGAATATGACTTTGCCGAGCAACTGAATTCAGAAACAGTCAAAACGTAGAACCACAATAAGTGGTAGAAACAATTGAGTACAGGGGTCTTGGGGTGGGAGACCACTAGGCTTAACCTCCAAGGCCTAAAGCATGAAATGCCTATTTTCTTTCAGTATATCCCCCATGAAGGAAGATACCTGCGCTCAGTTGAGTGGTAGGGGTGAACTTCATGGGGGACTAGGGTTACAACCCTAGTTACTTTGAGAAAGTGTACTTTAGGCTTCAAAAGAGAGATAAAAATACTTAAGTTAGTCTTAGATTCAACAATAGGGTTTTAAGGGGGGCTTGGCCTGGATCAAGCCCCCCAAAGAAAGACATGGCAGTGACTTTGTCTTACTCCCCCCTGGAGTACTAGTTAGCTAAGCTAGTAGGACCAAGAAAAAAGGCTCAAATACTCCCGAAATTACCTCAGAAAATGCATTAAACTTACCAAAAACATCCTCATCGGCCTATCACACTGTAGGTACCCTCGAAAAACAGTGTAATGTACCGTAAATGGTGTCCCTTCGATGGGGCATTCCTCAAAAGTCGCCAGCGTGCGACGAAACCTTTTGGTAAAAATTTGGGGGTAGTGGGGTTTGAACCCAGGACTCCCTCCCTAGAGCACATATGCTTGCCCACTAGGGTACAGTCGAACGCTCTAATGCGGACGGCTATCGCTGCATAAACAATGTTTTAGTAAACGTTTGGACCAAGGGCCAGGGCGGAGCAATACTCCCAATGTAGGACACAAATCTCCAGGAGCTGCAAAAAAAGAAAATGTAACCAACATGGAGTGATTCCTGCGGTTTAGCAGAAGATGTAGCGATTTAACAAGTCAAATCGCTAAAAATTGACGAAATCACGCCAGAAATCGTCATTTTTACACCAAAACTCAAAGTCGCAGACAAGCGCAACGGAAGCCCACTTCAAAAACAAAGTTGCGCAGGCGTAAACGGCTTTTGAAAAAGAAGGTATGAGCCGTAGTTTTTAAAGTTCTAAAGGAAATTTTTGCACAGTTGCATCAAAATTTTCATAAACTTTAGGGAAAAGTATTCAAACTCAACCCAGACCACAGAGCAGGTGGACAACCCACCTCTCAGGTATGCTAGTGTCATTTCACACGCATGCATTGTGTCCGTGGTGGTTGCTGCGTTAAAACGTTAGGGTTGTCAACGCTGTGTTGGTTGGGGGTTCGGGTTCTCCTCTCTCCCGCTCTGCACAGGTCAAAACAGGAATGAAAGGTGTGCGATGCGAATGGAGCGCGCAGCGCGCACGTAGGGTTAGAATATGCGCTGTGCTTGCGATGCATGTGCCCAATCGACGCATTCACACGCTGTGGCGCTTTCCCTGTACCCCAATTCACGCTTGTTCTCTCTTCACAGGTAAGAAAAGAAGGTGCTTGCTCGTGTGTAGCCGTAGCGCTAAAGTAGGGTTGCTTAAAACGCTTAGGCTTGTTTTGCGCTGTGCAGTGCGCCACTTTCTCCCTCTTTCTGCAGGAAACAAGACAAGGGAAGCGTGCATGACACACAGTGCATTAATCTCTTAGGGTGGTTTATAATTTGCCGTAGGTTTGTTTAAGCGCGTAGGGTTGTTTTGCGCTCGTACTTTCCTCGGCATTCACATGATGCGTGGTGAGTAAGGTAGGTAAGCCCAGGAGGAGCTCACGTCCTGGTTGAGTCACGCTTGTGATTGGTTATGTTGGGTTCAATTAGGTAAAAACAACAGGAAATGGAGTGATGGTGCATACCTGTGCATGCATATGACGCATCAAAAGGTAGGCAACGCGATGTGCGCACGGTAAACCTTGTTTAGGCTACCCAGGGGCTCCGGCCTACGTTCTTTAAGAGAACGGGTGGAGTTCCTTAGGCTTGCTTGCTTGTACTGAGGTTCAGGAACAGCGTATTATAGGGAAGCCTGAGAAGCGTATAACACGTGGAGGCTGTCTTGGTTCCTCAGTCTTGAACCTCAGTCATTGGCCTTTGCTTTACAGGTGGGAAGGTAAGGGCGATTGGTGCAGTCCCTCTTGGCAGCGCTAAAATATGCTGCGCGGATCACATAAACAAATAACTGCAGCTCAACCAGGAGTGGTGAGTGCAGTCCGACTTCACCCCCATCCACGCTGTGCACGCACGCTGAGCACTCCCTCCCTCCAAGCCCTGACAGGGAAACGCGTAGTGGCGCCCCTGTTAGGCCACAGCCGCTTAGTAGCGCTGTGTTCTCTTGCTTTCTCACAGGAGGGTCAATAGGACCCGAGACCTCATTGACAGCAACACCAAGTAGCGTGTGAAGGTGTTAGGGTCAGCAGGCCTGGCAGGAGTTGAGTGCAGGTGATGAGTGCTCACCCTGCCTTCGAAGGCCGGTGATGGCGTTAGTGAGTGTAGTGTAGTGGTGTCTCCTGTCCCGCGTGCTTTTCCACGTGGGCAGGGGAGTGCGTTAGCTTTTGGCCTTTAGCAAAAATGGGCGTTTTGTATGCCCTTAGCACACTTGGCCACCCCTCCCCTCTAGTAGGTAGGGCTTTTGCCGTCATCCCCCAGGGATAGGCGCCAGCACAGAAACTGGGCGCCATAGGAGTGGTATCAGTAACTGACTAGGACCTTCGGTCCGACATCAGCGAAGCCCATTGAGTTGGGAGCCACGAAAGGGAGAGAGGTGAGACACACACAGACATATGTAGCACACTTAGGGGTAAGGTGAACCCAGTAAGGAAGGGTAGAACCCCATGGGTCTGGACCAGTCAGAGGTCCTAACTGTGGGCTCGCTTGTCCCCAAGGAGGGAAGACACACCTTGCCCCTTAATACCTTGCTTGTCATTCCCCCCTGGTGTAGTAAGCCACCGTTCTTCGTTGGCTCCCCAAGGTCATTACATCAGGGCAGTCCCCATGCAATATATGGTCAAGAAGGCATACACTCGCTGGGTGGCTGTAAACCTGATAAGCGGCCACCTGGTCCACCCTGGAAACCATAGGCATGGGTCTGCAGGGCACAGACAGGGTCAGTGCAGTGCTCACTGCACCTCTGAGGTTAGAACACAGTCAGTAGACTGACACAGGGGAATTAGTTTCGCTTTTTACGCTGGGACGTAGTCTCAGCACGGGTTAGTAGCTGCCCTTCGTTGTTCTCAACGAGATAGGAGGGGCAGATGGGGTTGATACTCCCATCTGGTTGTATGAAGGCTGACATAGGTTCACAGGTCGCCTCAGATAACCCATAGGCATCCCAGAGGGTTAGGAATTTCCAGCCCTGTTTATACTCATGGCGCGCAATACCTGCAACCACGTAGTAACCATCGACTGCCATCTCATCGGCAGTCATCTCTTCGAGTTCGTCTGCCTCCTCTGGACTGGCAGCGTTCTCTAGGTCTATACGCTCGACTTCACTGTCGCTGAGGCGCCACTCATCCCAAGACAAATCGTCAGGGGAGTGATAGTGCCTCAACTGTTTAGGTGCACACAGCAGTTCACCACCTAGACGTGGACTGCACCTGACATGGATCCTGGATCCATCTATCCTGATGATACGATAGGGTCCAAAACAAGGGTCCTGTAGGCAGTTACGTGGCCAGGAGGGTAGGCGTGAATGGTGAACCAAAACAAGGTCACCGACCTTGAAGCTGGCAGGTCGCCGTAGGCGGTTCTGTCGGCTCAGTTCACGGTCACGAATGTGTCTCACGTTAGTCCCAGCCTGGTAAGCCAGAGACTGCTTGTGTTCCAGCCAATCCCCCACAGGGCTCTTGAAGTCCTCAGGAAAGGGGGTTTTGAAGAACCATGCAGGTCGTCCTCCATGGAACAGTTCGTGGGGGGTGAGACCCGTAGAGGAGCTCCGCTGTGAGTTCATGGTCAGCACTGCCCAGGGCACTAGGCGTACCCAGTCATTGGTACGCTCCTGTTTCATCAGGATCCTTAAGTTTTGCTCCACTACACGGTTCTGTTTCTCACAGAGAGGGTTAGACGTGTGGGTATAGGGCACACCTGTGGTTACCTCCACGTTGAGGGCATTTAGCACTCGTTTGTACCACCCAGTGTCACTGCGGATGCGTACATCCTCATCAGAGTGCACCTGCTTAGGTGCTCCATAGGATTCGAACCATTATTCGACCAACAGTTTCACAGTCTGCTCACCTGTGATTTTCTTATTGCAAGGGAACACACGGGTGAAGCGAGATAGGCCACAAGTGACCACTAGGCAACTATCATAGCCGCCGAAGCGTGGTAGGCAGTGGATGAAATCCACGTAGAGAAGAAAGTTAGCACAATAGGGTATGGGTAAGCTGTAAATCAGGCCCCCATCCCTACTGTCGCTTTGCTTGCTGGCATGACAGCCACAAGCATCCACAATGGTCTGCATACGCGACCTCAGTTCAGTCAGGGTTAGACTAGAGTAGAAACACTCACAAAAGAGGTCCACTGAGCGATTAGCGCCAGTGTGACCAGAACTGAGATGAGACCACTGTAGGCACCCATCCATTCGTGCCTCAGGCACCACAATTCGGTCCTCGTAGAAGAGGTACTGATTGTCTTTATACCACTGGTGCCCGTCAATGACACGGGGTTCGAGACCAGTGCTGAGGGTTTGGAGAATTTCTTTATACTCTGACTGATAGTCGGTTAGACTCCAACCCTCCAGGATTCCAGCAGTGCGCATGGACAGGTCAAGCTGGACATCCATACGCTGGAAAGCCTCTCTGGCAAGCGCCTCAGAGCTCTCACCTATAAGCGCATCGAAGTTGTTGCGTGATATATAGTCAGACAGTTCATTCTGTATTCCGGGGATATGATGAACTGTCAGCCTGAACTGGCTCAGGTAAGTCCACCACCGCTTTAGCTTTGCTTTCTCTGGTGATGGGCCCTTCTGAAAAGACTTCACAGGTTCCTGGTCAAACAGCCAGACAATAGGGTTAGATCCCAGGAGTCGGGATTTTGACGAAAGCACCAACATACCGACCAGGAGTTCCTGGGCATGGGTGCTGTAATTGGAACGCGCTTGGTTCCATTTCCAATTCCAGTGTCCCATCGGCACCAGCCGCCACTCACTGGTAGGATAGTCATGTTTCAACGAACCATCACGGTTCAGTCCACTAGTACGATAATGGCAGTGGGTTAGTTCAGCGGGGTTAAGCTCCTGCCATTGGTAGATCGTACCCCCCCCCCCTACATCACTGGCATCAGTGATCAGGACTGTCTCGCCCTTAGGGCAGGGTACTCCCAGGCAGTTGGAGGAGGCAATTTTCTTCTTCAACTCCTGGAAACACTCTTCTTCTCTGGCGGCTGACCTCCAGGGAGTAGTTTTCTTGATCAGGTCAGTGAGGGAGGCAGAGGAGTAAGTAAAACTGTGGATGTGACGCCGATAGAAATTACAGGCGCCGACAAAACTCCTCACGTCGTGTAGACTCTTTTTAGGGTCATCGCGAATCTGCATGTCCTGTAGGGGCTGCATCTTAGACGCGGCTGGTTTCCACCAACCATACCCCACGTCGAAGCCCAAATATTCCATCTCCTCTTTCATAAACTCACATTTTTCGAGTTCGATTCGTAGATGGTTTTCTTGACAAACAATGAAAAATTCACAGAGGAGAAGGACATGGTCCTCTTGGGTATTAGTACCCAAACTCACGTCGTCGATGTGGGCCTCCATTTCTGCACCACGAGAAATGAAATCCTGTACTAGAGGCCTGCGCCTCAGTATGTACAAATTTTTGTTCATTAGCTCTTGGAAAGGCGCTGGGGCATTAGCCACCCCGAAAGGCATAACCTTCCACTTAAAGACACGGCCCTTAGGGGTTATAAAAGCCAGCAGCTCCTGAGCCGCGGCGGTTAGGTCAACCTGCCAGAAACCAGAGAGTTTGTCCATTTTGGTCTTGTACCTGCATTTGGCAATACGCTCCAGGGTATTTTCCATGTTAGGAATACTCCCTGAGTGGTTCTGGGCTTTCTTGTTGACCTCACCACAGTCAACAACCAGTCGTAGGGCAGTCGACCCTGGTTTGGCAACCAGGGAACAGGGACTGCAGTGATGGGGGTAGTCCCCCTTCTTATATTCTTCAACGAGGCCAGCATCAATACATTCCTGGATCTGGCGCTCGATTTCTTCAACCTGTTCCTGTGGAGCGGGGTAGGGACGACGCCTCACTCGCGTCTTTTCACATTCAGGTCTCAGTTTCAGGTCCATCTGGACCAGTTTTGTACAAGAGAGGGGGGGCGGCAAGGCGCCGAATACCTCCTCATACGTTATCAGCAGTTTCTTCAGTCGGGGGTCAAGGTTAAGACTCTCAAGTTTCTGCAGGAAATCCTCCTCAGCATGGAGGTTGCTCTTTCCATGTTCTTCCTTTTTCTGCCGATCAACAGTTTCGGCAGGCACAGAACCATCGTCCCACTCAGGGGGACATTGCTGCCCATAGTGCAGAGAATACACTAGCGGTATCTCGGGATAAGGCAGTGTATAGGAATCATCATCCTCCTCAGACCAGATGGAGGATTTCCAGGTCTTTCTGAGGTATTGCAGCCGCTTGTGGCGCTCAATACCTTCGGCCTTCAGGTACAACAGCTGCCGGGGTTCCTGAGTGTCATGCTCAGACAATGGCATGTTATTAGAAGCAGGCCGCGCCAGAGCATCAGTAATCCGGGCCACGGGTTCACCTGTGTGCATAGGCTGCATGTGTAGCACTGGCTTCCCAACAGGGGAAGCGGGCTCAGAGGTTGACTCTAGAACTACCTCCTCCAGCAACACCTGGGCTAGGAAGGCACTGTGTTTTAGGTCAACACAGCTGGGATCAACAGGAGGAATAGTGCTGGCGATCTCAGACAGTTGGTCGTCAGCATCCTCCTTTACAGCTGCAGGTTCCAGATAGCCATCGGGAGACTCACACCCTGTAAGTATGGCAGATAGGTGCTCAGGAGATCGATTTTTGAGATCAGAAAGGGTCAGGCCACGGCTTTCGGCCATGACCTCTTTCAGTAGCACCTGGTCTAGGTCACACAGGGGTACAGGATTGAGAGATCCATCAACGATGGACAGGAAACTGGCCCCATCAGGGGCCTGCAGAGCTGTGTTTGAGTCCTCAGGAACATAGATGGGGCCGTCGGGGAGTTGCACTCTTCCCACGGTCATTCGATCTAGCATACGGCGCCAGTAAGCATGTTCATCAGAGCAGCCCCAGTCAGGGGTGCACATGACAGCCCTTCCTCCCTCATAAGCGATTTTGGTTAGAACCTTCGCGAGCAGGGAGAAGGGAGGGTTTGCATACGCTAGGCCCATTGCTGTCCAGAAGAAACGGAAAGCATTGTTCAATTGTTTCGAGCAGTACAACTGCATGATGTGCTGTTGTTGGCTCGCAAACAATTCCACCTGGATCTCATCAAGGTTTACATGAAGGGCCGCCAGTCCATTTTCAAGAAAGTGACGGGCAAATTGGTAGTTTTCAGTACGATAGTTAGTCTTGGATGCGTAGTGCAGCCCAGACTCTTTTCGTCCTGACAGCTCCAAAGGTACAGAGAACAGCCCACTGCCAAAGTCGCAGTGCAAAGAATAGGGGCGCTGGAGAGACAGCATTATTACCTGGGGGTTTCTTCGTAGGAAGTATGTACCAATGACGATGTCAAAGGCGTCGGTGTCCAGCACTCTGCAGTGTTGGGTCACGGTTTCGTTGCCCAGGCATATAGTCACATCGTCCCCCCCCAATGAATGGATGGTACGCCCATCCCCTACTCTTCTGGCCACGGTCTTAGTATTCTTGAAAGTCTTTTGCAGGCGCCGGGCCACTATGGAAAGTGTTGGACCGGTGTCAAGCACCGCTCGAAAAACTTGATCCCCGATTTTCACGAGGATCCAGAAAGCCAAGTCCTCCTCTTCGGAGCTGCCCCCCTACTCCTCATCAGGGAACTTGAAATCCACCCCTGCAGCTATGAGGGACCTGGCCATCCAGGCCAATCGCCTCTTCTTGGAGTTATTCCCCTCAGGGGTAGCGTTATCTCCCTGTGGGCGCTTCTTGGGATCACCTGCGTCAGGAGGGGGTGTAGCAGCAGGAGGGGATGTAGCAACGGGCGCTGATGAGCGCCTCTGGCGGTTAGGGGGTCCACCTTTGCCACCCCCCTTGCCACCCCCTTTACCACCTTTATCCCCATTCTGAGGGTTTTTGGTGGGTGTTTGGGTCTTCTGGCGTTCAGCCTCCTGCCGCTTGAGTTCATCACAGTCGCGTTTCTTTATGTGACATTCGTCTTCGTAGTGACGACGTTTGCCACAATAGCCACAGGTGATGGTACACCTGAAATGATCCTCATGGGTCACAGGTTTCCCATCTTTGGTGTGCTGCTGTCGTTTCATCTGGAGGCATACAGCTACTGCGTTGATCGCAGTCAGGGGCATGACAAGGCCCCCCCTTGTCATTGACAGGTTTGCAGTAGAACAAAGGGGTTGTACCTGCATCAGGCTTAACCTCATTCATGGCACGTAGGTTACCCCTCCCTTTACCACCTCCCTGGTTGGTGTTAGTCGGATTTTTAGGCCCTTTCCCTTTGCCACGTTCGGGGGTAGGGGTACCACCCCGACCCAAGTGCTTCTTGAGGAATTTCTCCATGTGGGAGTCATTCTCCTTTTCAAGAGCTAGCTCAATCAGCAGGTCCACCAGTTCGTCGAACGAGTGGGTCCGGCTTTTCCTCTCAGAGGTAGCGCGGCAGTCATGCCACGTACTTTGGGGGATCTTACTCATGAGCCGGAGGTGGGGCTTAGTGGCTCCGTAGGAGCCCACGTTCATCAGTAAAAACAGATACTCCAGATCGCACACATATTCAGAGATTCGCGCAGCGGAAGGAAACTCAGGGAGCATAGGTAGCTCCTCTATCTGTGTGCGCACACTGAGGTCAGTCTCATAGACTGGGAACGTTTTCTCCAACCTCTGGAGTACCTCTACCCAGGTTGAACAGGTTTTCACAATCTGTTTCACCTGTTTTTGCAAAAATTTCTTTTTGCAGGAGCGTTTCAGCAAGGAGCATTTGGTGGCCACATCCACATGGGATTGGCCAGTGAGCAAAAGAAACTCAGCAAATTCTTCTGCCAATTCAGGCAACCTTTTCGGGTCGAAGTCCGGCAGTTCTAGCTGGATGTTTGCCTGGGCAATAGGTCTGCCCATCTTCCCACCCCCTGGGGTTAGGCCAGAAGGAGAAGGAGATACGCCGGCAAGAGGTGCCAGGGCTGACAGCTCCCTTTTCTCAGTCTCCGTCACCGGCACGTCCTGTAGTTCAGCAATAAGGACTGTCCTGGCGCGAGGATGAAAAGGGCTGGGGCAAGTAACCTTGGGTAGCAACCTGTACACCCTTGATCTTTTGAGATCATCAGCCAACGTGCTCAATCCTGGTGAAGGCGAGAGCAGCGCTGGCTTGAGTAAGGGTTCAGTGATACCCAACTTTGCCTTGACAGCCTCTGACAGAGCTGTTACATCCGGGTCTTCCGATCCGGATAGAAGTTTGGCCAATAGTTCGGCCGTATGATCCAGAGCCCCATGGGTGGGCTCTGGGCGAGGTGGATCCATTATCGGCAGGTCTGGATGCCTTGCTCTTGGGTGTTCGTGTACTCGCGGTCGTCTCGGTAGTGATACTGTGTCCGCTATGTCTGTAGATGGCCCAGAATAGAGGAAGGAGCCCATCTCAGTTTCGGGCAGCGACCCGAGGGCATCACGAGGTAGTTCTCCATCTACTCCTACGGTGGACAGGTGGTACTCTTCGTGGAGCATGAACTCGTCCATCCTCCCTCGTAGGTCCTCTTGTTCTTCAGGACCAACTGCAAGTTCGGAAGAAGACGAAGCTGGACAAGCCGACCGGGCGATGGAAGCTTCGACACGCCTGCGGAGCCTTTGCAGGCTGTCTTCACCATGGGCCGCTAAGGTTTCCATGGTTGATGGGATTGTTCTCGGTGTATTTAGTTCCGCCCTTCTGTGCTCTGGACCTTCCTGAGACCCAGATGCTGCTCTCAGTGGCGATTCACTCACTTGGTGAGATATTTGAACTTGTACACTTCTGATCGGCCAGGTTCGGTAGGACATGTTCAGTGTGTTTTTTTTGTGCTTCTGCTCAGAGTTGGTTCGAAAGGTTCTCAGGGTTTGCCTCTGCTACCGGAAAGATGTCCTCGATTAGTGCCTTATAGATTTTGATGAAATCCTGCAGGTTTTTAATGGTGAAATCCCAAAACCAAAGGAGCAAGTAGAGCAAGAACAGGATGTGGATCGAACCAATGAATAGTTTGAAATCCAGTGTACCACAGAAGGGCTGCAGATAGACAAAGCAGGTATGAACACAAAGATTCAATCAGAAATGGATAATACAAAAGATTTTATATGAAAGCTGGGCTGACTCTAGCCTCCAAGATAGCATCAAGCACTTCATGTGCACTCTTTTGGGAGAAATGGTGCTGGTTGGGAATATGGGGCATAGGTGTCAGGCCAGACAGAGAATATGACTTGGCCAAGCACCTGAATTCAGAATCAGTTAAAACGTAGAACCACAATAAGTGGTAGAAACAATTGAGTACAGGGGTCTTGGGGTGGGAGACCACTAGGCTTAACCTCCAAGGCCTAAAGCATGTAATGCCTATTTTTTTTTGGTATATCCTCCATGAAGGAAGATACCTCCGCTCAGTTGAGTGGTAGGGGTGAACTTCATGGGGGACTAGGGTTACAACCCTAGTTACTTTGAGAAAGTGTACTTTAGGCTTCAAAAGAGAGATCAAAATACTTAAGTTAGTCTTAGAATCAACAAAAGGGTTTTAAGGGGGGCTTGGCCTGGATCAAGCCCTCCAAGAAAGACATGGCAATGACTTTTTCTTACTCATATGCCTTGCGACACACCGGAAAGTGCCAAAATTACCCATTTTGACCCTGATTGCCCATTTTTACTCATTTCAGTACTCGTATGTAGGCTAGTTGCATCCCCAATGCGAACCAAGTTACATATTTTTACATTGAGAGATACTTGTGATATTGCACAAGTTGCATTGCTTTTGAGATGCACATAGGCTGCGTACAGAACCCAACATGAAGCAAAAAACCATGAGATTTCCGCCCTTTTGGAGGATTTGGGCAATTTTTGAACCATTTGACCACTCGTATGTACGCTAATTGCATCCCCAACGGGAAACAAGTTGCATGTCATAACATTGTGCCCTTTTTGTGACATTGAACGAGTCACATTGCTTTGAGGATGCACATAGGCATAGCAAGGCACTAAAAAGTGCCAAAACTGGCCATTCTGACACTGATTGCTCATTGTTACCAATTTGAGTACTGGTTTGTAGGCTAGTTGCATCCCCAATGCGACCCAAGTTGCATGTTATGACGTTCCTTTTTGTGACATTGGATGAGTTCTATCGCTTTGGGGATGCACATAGGCCTTGCAACACACCAAAAAGTGCCAAAATGGACGATTTAACGCTGATTGCCAAGTTTTATGAATTCAAGTACTCGTATGTAGGCTAGTTGCATCCCCAATGCAACCCAAACTGCATAGGATCACATTGCGTCCTATTTGTGAAGTTGGACAAGTTACTTGGTGTTAGAGATGAACATAGGCTGCATGCCCAATCCAAAATGAGGCAAACAACCATGAAATCTTCGCAATTTTGGAGGCTTTTCGGCCCTTTTTGGACCGTTTGAGCAGTTGTATGTAGGCTAGTTGCATCACCATTGCGAGCCAAGTTGGATATCATCACATCGGATGAGTTATATTGCGTTGGGGATGCAGATAGTTCTTGCAACACACAAAATAGTGCCAAAATGGGCAAATGTTTAACGCTGATTGTCCATTTTTACCCATTTGAGTACTGGTATGTAGGCTAGTTGCATCCGCAATGCAAACCAAGTTACATATCATCACATTGGGTCCTATTTGTGACATTGGACAAGTTACATGGCGTTGCGGATGCACATGGGCTGCGTGCCAAACCCAAAACGAGGCAAAACAAAACATGAAATCTGTGCAATTTTGGAGCTTTTTGGGCCATTTTGGGCCCGCATGAGCAGTTGTATCTAGGCTAGTTGCACCCCAAATACGAACCAAGTTGCATATGACCACCTTTGGTCCTGTTTGTGACATGGGATAAGTTACATGGCGTCGGAGATGAACGTACGCTGCGTTCTGAACCCAAAAAGAGGCAAAAACCATGAAATCTTCGCAATTTTGGAGGTTTTTGGGCCATTATTCGACGATTTGAGCACTCTCATGTTCGTTATTTGCATCCGCAATGCGAACCAAATTGCATATTATCACAGTGTGTCCTTCTGGAGACATTGGATGAGTTATATTGCGTTGGTGATGCACATAGGCTTTGCAACATACCAAAAAGTGCCAAAACAGGCCACTTTGACGCTGATTGCCCATTTTTACCCATTGCAGTACTCGTATGTTGGCTAGTTGCATCCCCAATGCAAGCCAACTTGCATATTATGAGGTCCAATCCTATTTGCGACACTGGACACGTTACATGGCGTCGGGCATGCAGATAGGCTGCGTGCCAAACCCAATATGAGGCAAAAAAACACGAAATGATCGCAGTTTGGGGGTTTTTTGGCCATTTTTGCCCCCTTTGAGGGCTTGTGTTTAGGCTAGTTGCATCTTGAATGCGAACCAAGTTGCATATGATCACAGTTTGTCCGGCTTGTGACATTAGATGCGTCAAAGTGGGTTGGGGATGCACATAGGCCTTGCAGCAGGCCAAAAGGTGCCAAAATGGGCCATTTTGAGGCTGATTGCCCATTTGGACCCATTTGAGTACTGGTATGTCAGCTAGTTGCATGCCCAATGCAAACCAAGTTACATGTAATCACATTGTGTCCTATTTGTGACATTGGACAAGTTACATTGTGTTGGGGATGCACATAGGCTGCGTAACGAAATGAGGCAAGAAACCATGAAATCTTTGCAATTTCGGAGCTTTTTGGGCCCATTTTAAACCTTTTCAGCACTTGTATTTAGGCTAGTTGCATCCCCAATGAGCCCCAAGTTGGATATTATCACATTGGGTCCTTTTTGTAACATTGAACAAGTTATATGAGGATGGACATAGGCTGCGTGCCGAACCCAAAATGAGGCACAAAAACATGAACTCTTCACATTTTTGGAGGTGTTTTGGATTTTTGGGGACCATTGGAGCACTCATATTTAGGCTAGTTGCATTCCAAAGTCCAAACAAGTCGCATGTTTTCATATTGTGCCCCATTTGTGACATTGGATGGGTTACATTGCGTTGGAGATGCACATAGGCCTTGCACCCCGCCAAAAAGTGCCAAAGTGCCAAAGTGGACTTTTTTGGGGCTGATTGCCATTTTTACCCATTTGAGTACTCGCATGTAGGCTAGCCGCATTCTGGATGCGAACAAAGTTGCATGTCATTTCATTTCTCCTATTTGAGACATTGGACAAGTTACATCCCGAGATGCACATAGGCTGCGTGCCAAACCGTAAATTTGAAACAACAAACCACGAAATCTTCGCAATTTTGGAGGTTTTTCGGTCCTTTTTGGACCATTTGAGCACTGGTATGTAGGCTAGTTGCATCCCTAATGCGAACCAGGTTGCATATTAACACATTGTGTCCTTTTGGTGACATTGGATGAGTTACATGGCGTTGGGGATGCACAGAGGCCTTGCAACACACCAAAAAGTGTCAGAATGGGCAATTTTGAGGCTGATTGCCCATTGTTACCCATTTGAGTACTCATATGTAGGCTAGTTGCATTCCAAATGTGAACCAAGTTGCATATTATCACATTGGGTTGAGGTTTGAGGTTTGAGGTTTACGGGTACTAAACGTTCTTCGGCGCCGGGGGGCCACCTGGTCGGGCCAGGTGATATCCTTCCCACCAGGACCTAGTGGGGGGCCCTTCATGACGCACCTCCTGGCTCGTGGCTGAGTCCCCTGGGTTCACAGGGCTCGCAGCCCCGTCCCTCCCCGTCTTCCCCATTTCGCCATTCCCCGGTCAGTGCGTCACTTAGCAACCGTGGCTGCAGGCGCTTACCCACTACGCCGCCCCCCTGATGCATGGTCGCCCGGTCTGCCGGCGCCGCCGGGCACGTGCTACTGGCTTGTTGCCAATGGGACCCCCATGGGCTGGCGCGGAGGCTGCCTAGGCGTGCAGCTGGTGCGTAGCACTGTGAGCTACTACTGCCTTGGCGGGGGCAGTGCCCTGGTCGTGTGTGCGCGGCGCTCGCAGCTGGCGTGGAAGGTCCGGGCCGGTGCCGGTTCTTGCGTCTCCCCTTGGGCTCCTGCCTGCCCTCGCGTCCCTCGCGTTGCGTGTCGCGGGTTTTTGCGCCCGGGTGTCCCTTCCCTTCGCCTGCTGGTACGCCATTCCACGCGGTCTGTTTGTTCCTCGGGCTCGGTCCGGTTGCCCTTCGGGTCCGCGCCGTGTGTCCGTTGCATGTGTGTGCGCTCGTGCTCCCACGGCGTGCGCGCCTCCCCCCCCCTCCGGGTTAGTGTGGCGCGCGCACCACGCGCGGCTTCGGTGCAGGGCGCCTGTAGGGCCGTTCCGGGCGGTTCGTGCCCCTCCGCGTTTCCTCCCACGGTCCCGTGCTCCGCCTATTTAGCTCGTGGGGGGGTGGCCTCGCCTCTTCGTCCCCTTGCCTTGCTTGGGGTCGCGCGCCCCCCTGCGGGCAGGCCTGTTTTTGTGTGCTGGCCTTGCACGCCGTGGGGGCGGCACGAGGGCGCCTGGGGGGGGCGCCTCTCGCCTGGATGTGGGGCGTCCGGGGTCGGGCGCTCTCCCACTCCCGGCCGTCCGTCCGTTGGGGCGTGCGGCCGGGGCCCACTACCCACTGGCTGTGGGTGCGGGGGGTGCGGGCGTGGGGAGCCGTCACCAACCCCACGGCGCGCGCTCTTTCGAGCTGGCTTTGCAAGCTGTGGGGGTGGCACGAGGGCGCCCGGGGGGGGCGCCTCGTGCCTGGGTGTGGGGCGTGCGGGGTTGGGTGCTCTCCCTGCCCCGACCGCCCGTCCTTTTGGGCGTGCGGTCGGGGCCCTGTAGGCACTGGCTGTGGGTGCGGGGGATGCGGGTGTGGGGACCCGTCACCAACCCCACAGCGCGCGTTCTTGCGAGCTGGCTTTGCGCGCTGTGGAGGCGGCACGAGGGCGCCCGGGGGGGGCGCCCTGTGCCTCGGTTCGGGTCCT
Source organism: Eutreptiella sp. 'Long Island Sound 2002' (assembly GCA_964036045.1). Lineage (NCBI taxonomy): Eukaryota > Euglenozoa > Euglenophyceae > Eutreptiales > Eutreptiaceae > Eutreptiella > Eutreptiella sp. 'Long Island Sound 2002'. Next base: position 135,841,876 of record OZ038380.1, on the reverse strand, counting down.
CCGGGGTCGGGCGCTTCCCCACGCCCGACCGTCCGTCCTTTGGGCCGTGCAGCCGGGGCCCTCTACCCACTGACTGTGAATGCGGGGATTGCAGGCATGGGGACCCGTCATCAGCCCCATAGCGCGCGCTCTTGCGAGCTGGCTTTGCAAGCTGTGGGGGCGGCACAAGGGCGCCCTGGGGGGGGCGCCTCATGCCTGGGTGTGGGGCGTCCGGGGTCGGGCGCTCTCTCACCCCCGACCGCCTGTCCTTTGGGGCGTGCGGCCGGGGCCCTCTACCCACTGGCTGTGGGTGCGGGGGGTGCGGGCGTGGGGACCCGTCACCATCCGCAAAGCGCGCGCTCTTGCGAGCTGGCTTTGCGCGCTGTGGGGGCAGCACGGGGGGGCCGGGGGGGGCGGCCTCGTGCCTGGGTGTGGTTTGTCCGGGGTCGGGCGCTCTCCTACCCCCGACCGCCCGTCCTTTGGGGCGTGCGGCCGGGGCCCACTACCAACTGGCTGTTGGTGCGGGGAGTGCGGGCGTGGGGACCCGTCACCATCCCCACAGCTGGCGCTCCTGCGAGCCCACTTTGCGCGCTGTGGGGGCGGCGTGAGGGCGCCCGGGGGGGGCGCCTCGGGCCTGGGCGTGGGGCGTCTGGGGTCGGGCGCACTCCCACCCCCTACCGCCCATCCTTTGGGGCGTGCGGCTGGGGCCCACTACCCACTGGCTGTGAATGCGGGGGGTGCGGGCCTGGGGACCCGTCACCAGCCCCACAGCGGGCGCTCTTGTGAGCTAGCTTTGCGCGCTGTGGGGGCGGCACGAGGGCGCCCGGGGGGGGGCGCCTCGTGCCTGGGTGCGGAGCGTCCGGGGTCGGGCGCTCCCCCACCCCCGACCGTCCGTCCTTTGGGGCGTGCGACCGGGGCCCACTGCCCACTGGCTGTGGATGCAGGGGGTGCGGGCGTGGGGACCTGTCACCATCCCCACGGCGCGTGCTATTGCGAGCTGGCTTTGCGCGCTGTAGGACGGGCACGAGGGCGCCTGGGGGGGGCGCCTCGTGCCTGGGTGTGGGGCTTCCGGGGTCCGGCGCTCTCCCAACCCCGAACGCACGTCCTTTGGGGCGTGCGGCCGGGGCCCTCTACCCACAGGCTGTGGGTGCGGGCGATGCGGACATGGGGACCCGTCACTAACCCCATAGCGCGCGCTCTTGCGAGCTGGCTTGGCGAGCTGTGGGGGCGGCACGAGGGCACCCGGGGCGGGCGCCTTGTGCCTGGACGTGGCGCATCAGGAGTCGGGCGCTCTCCCACCCCCGACCGTCCGTCCTTTGGGGCGTGCGGCCGGGGCCCTCTACCCACAGGCTGTGGGTGCGGGCGATGCGGACATGGGGACCCGTCACCAACCCCACAGCGCGCACTCTTGCGAGCTGGCTTTGCGCGCTGTGGGGATGGCACGAGGGCCCCTGGGGGGGGCGCCTCGGGCCTGGGTGTCAGGCGTCCAGGGTCGGGCGCTCTCCCTGCCCGAGCCACCCGTCCTTTGGGGCGTGCGGCCGGGGCCCTCAACCCACTGGCTGTGGGTGCGGGGGGTGCGGGCATGGGGACCTGTCACCATCCCCACAGCGCGCGCTCTTGCGAGCTGGCTTTGTGCGCTGTCGGGGCGGCATGAGGGCGCCCGGGGGGGGCGCCTGGTGCCTGGCTGTGGGGCGTCCGGGGTCGGGCGCTCTCCAACCCCCGACCGCCCGTCCTGTGGGGCGTGCGGCCGGGGCCCTCTACCCGCTGGCTGTGGGTGCGGGGGTGCAGGCGTGGGGACCCGTCACCATCCCCACAGCGCGCGCTCTTGTGAGCTGGCTTTGCGCACTGTGGGGGCGGCACGAGGGCGCCCGGGGGGGGCGCCTCGTGCCTGGGTGTCGGGCGTCCGGGGTCCGGCGCTCTCCCACCCCCGACCGCCCGTCCTTTTGGGGGTGCGGCCGGGGCCCTCTACCCACAGGCTGTGGGTGCGGGGGATGCGGGCATGGGGACCCGTCACCAACCCGATAGCGCGCCCTCTTGCGAGCTGGCTTTGCAAGCTGTGGGGGCGGCACGAGGGCGCCCGGGGGGGGCGCCTCGTGCCTGGGTGTGGGGCGTCCGGGGTCGGGCGCTCTCCCACCGCCGACTGTCCGTCCTTTGGGGTGTGCGGCCGGGGCCCACTACCCACTGCCTGTGGTTGCGGGGGGTGTGGGCGTGGGGATCCGTCCAGAACCCTACAGCGCGCGCTCTTGCGAGCTGGCTTTGCGCGCTGTGGAGGTGGCAGGAGGGCGCCCGGGGGGGGCGCCTCGGGCCTGGGCGTGGGGCGTCTGGGGTCGGGCGCACTCCCACCCCCGACCGCCCATCCTTTGGGGCGTGCGGCTGGGGCCCACTACCCACTGGCTGTGAATGCGGGGGGTGCGGGCGTGGGGACCCGTCACCAGCCCCAAAGCGGGCGCTCTTGCGAGCTAGCTTTGCGCGCTGTGGGGGCGGCACGAGGGCGCCCGGGGGGGGGGCGCCTCGTGCCTGGGTGCGGAGCGTCCGGGGTCGGGCGCTCCCCCACCCCCGACCGTCCGTCCTTTGGGGCGTGCGGCCGGGGCCCACTGCCCACTGGCTGTGGATGCGGGGGGTGCGGGCGTGGGGACCTGTCACCATCCCCACAGCGCGCGCTATTGCGAGCTGGCTTTGCGCGCTGTAGGACGGGCACGAGGGCGCCTGGGGGGGGCGCCTCGTGCCTGGGTGTGGGGCTTCCGGGGTCCGGCGCTCTCCCAACCCCGACCGCCCGTCCTTTGGGGCGTGCGGCCGGGGCCCTCTACCCACAGGCTTTGGGTGCGGGGGATGCGGACATGGGGACCCGTCACTAACCCCATAGCGCGCGCTCTTGCGAGCTGGCTTGGCGAGCTGTGGGGGCGGCACGAGGGCACCCGGGGCGGGCGCCTTGTGCCTGGACGTGGCGCATCAGGAGTCGGGCGCTCTCGCATCCCCGACCGTCCGTCCTTTGGGGCGTGCGGCCGGGGCCCTCTACCCAAGGGCTGTGGATGCGGGCGATGCGGACATGGGGACCCGTCACCAACCCCACAGCGCGCACTCTTGCGAGCTGGCTTTGCGCGCTGTGGGGGTGGCACGAGGGCCCCTGGGGGGGGCGCCTCGGGCCTGGGTGTCAGGCGTCCAGGGTCGGGCGCTCTCCCTGCCCGAGCCACCCGTCCTTTGGGGCGTGCGGCCGGGGCCCTCAACCCACTGGCTGTGGGTGCGGGGGGTGCGGGCATGGGGACCTGTCACCATCCCCACAGCGTGCGCTCTTGCGAGCTGGCTTTGTGCGCTGTCGGGGCGGCATGAGGGCGCCCGGGGGGGGCGCCTGGTGCCTGGCTGTGGGGCGTCCGGGGTCGGGCGCTCTCCAACCCCCGACCGCCCGTCCTGTGGGGCGTGCGGCCGGGGCCCTCTACCCGCTGGCTGTGGGTGCGGGGGGTGCAGGCGTGGGGACCCGTCACCATCCCCACAGCGCGCGCTCTTGTGAGCTGGCTTTGCGCACTGTGGGGGCGGCACGAGGGCGCCCGGGGGGGGGCGCCTCGTGCCTGGGTGTCGGGCGTCCGGGGTCCGGCGCTCTCCCACCCCCCACCGCCAGTCCTTTGGGGGGTGCGGCCGGGGCCCTCTACCCACAGGCTGTGGGTGCGGGGGATGCGGGCATGGGGACCCGTCACCAACCCGATAGCGCGCCCTCTTGCGAGCTGGCTTTGCAAGCTGTGGGGGCGGCACGAGGGCGCCCGGGGGGGGGCGCCTCGTGCCTGGGTGTGGGGCGTCCGGGGTCGGGCGCTCTCCCACCGCCGACTGTCCGTCCTTTGGGGCGTGCGGCCGGGGCCCACTACCCACTGGCTGTGGTTGCGGGGGGTGTGGGCGTGGGGATCCGTCCAGAACCCTACAGCGCGCGCTCTTGCGAGCTGGCTTTGCGCGCTGTGGAGGTGGCACGAGGGCGCCCGGGGGGGGCGCCTCGTGCCTGGACGTCAGGCGTCCAGGGTCGGGCGCTCTCCCTGCCCCGACCATCCGTCCTTTGGGGCGTGCGGCAAGGCCCAATATGCACTGGCTGTGGGTGCGGGGGGCGCGGGACTTGGGACACGTCACAGGCCCCACAGCGCGCGCTCTTGTGTGCTTGCTTTGCGCGCTGTGGGGGCGGCAAGAGGGCGCCTCGGGGGGGCGCCTCGTGCCTGCGTGCAGGGCGTCCGGGGTCCGGCGCTCTCCCAACCCCGACCGCCCGTCCTTTGGGGCATGCAGCCCGGGCCCGCTACCAACGGGCTGTGGGTGCGGTGTGCGGGCCAGGGGGCCCGGGTGTCCTTGGCACCTTTTTCCGTGCAGCGGTTCGTCGTGTGTTGTGCGCGCTTCCCGGGTTTGCGGCACCCTGTGGCCGGTGTTGCTTGGCACCTGTCCTTGCGCCGTGGTTGTGGCCGGCGGCGTGCCTCTGTGGCGTGCCTCATGGCCCCGCGTCGGTGAGCCGCGCCTTGTCCGGTCCGGTTGCTCTCGGTGCTCCAGTTGGGTTTCCCGTCGCCGTGGTGCCAACCCCCACCCTGGGGGCTGTCGCCCCCGGCTTTTCTGGGTGGCTGTGCAGGGCACGCGGAGGCCGGCCGAGAACCGGGTTCATTGTGCCTGCCGCACACCCCGGCCGTGGCTGAGACACTGGCCTCGCTCCGCGTCGTACCCGTTTTAGGCCCCGCTATGGGGTTGTCCCTGGCGGGTCCCTCCGGCTTTCGTCTTGTGCTGCGTGCGCTGCAGTGGTTTGTCGTGTGTGGACCCGGTCACTGACACGTCCGGTTTCCCGTACCGGCTGCCTTTCGATGGGGGACTCGGCCGGTGCACCGGGGCTGTTTTGTGTGGACGCGGACACCTCCCCTTGCGGGATGAAGGAAACCGCCATCGGGTCAGGCGCGTGTGTGCTTGTGCGTGCTCTTCTTGGCAGGGTCGGGCGGGCCGGCCTCCCGGGCGCTTTTTGGTGCGCCTCACCTTTCCTTTGGCCGTTTTGTCCTTCTTCTTTGCTCGGCCCCCTTCCGGGCTGGGGTTGCCCGTGGCTCGGTTGTTTGGTTTTTTTTCCCTTTTTTTCTGCCTCCCCTCTTGCGCCCTGGCTGTCTCCGGCTTTGTGTGCTTTCCGGCCCTGGGTGCCCTGGGCCTTGGCGCTCTTTGTTTGCTCCGCCACTTCCCCCCGTCCCTTTTTTTTTCCCTCCTCCGCGCCCCCTTGTCCCGGGCTTTCCGTTGTTTCTGGCCCCGGGTGCCCTAGGCCTCTGCGCTTTGTGGCTGACCCGCCCCCCTTGCTCTCTCCCTGTTTTTCTTTGTTTTTTTTTTCCCTTCCTGGCCGGGCGGGGCCGGGGATGCAGATAGGCTGCGTGCCGAACTCAAAATGAGGCAAAAAAAATGAAATGTTCGCAATTCTGGGGTTTTTTGGGTCATTTGTGGCGCTTGTATTTAGGCTAGTTGCATATGATCACAGTTTGTCCGGCTTGTGACATTAGATGAGTCAAATTGGGCTGGGGATGCACATAGGCCTTGCAGCACACCAAAAGGTGCCAAAATGGGCCATTTTGAGGCTTATTGCCCATTTTTACCCATTTGAGTACTGGTATGTCGGCAGATTGCATGCCCAATGCAAACCAAGTTACATGTAATCACATTGTGTCCTTTTTGTGACATTGGACAAGTTACATTGTGTTGGGGATGCATGTAGGCTGCGTAACGAAATGAGGCAAGAAACCATGAAATTTTCGCAATTTTGGAGCTCTTTGGGCCATTTTTGGACCTTTTCAGCACTTGCAGTTAGGCTAGTTGCATCCCCAATGCGCCCCAAGTGGGATATTATCACATTGCGTCCTATTTGTAACATTAAACAAGTTATATGGCGTTGGGGATGGACATAGGCTGCGTGCCGGACCCTAAATGAGGCACAAAAACATGAACTCTTCACACTTTTGGAGGTGTTTTGGCTTCCTTGGGACCATTTGAGCACTGATATTTAGGTTAGTGGCATTCCAAAGTCCAACCAAGTCGCATGTTTTCATATTGTGCCCTATTTGTGACATTGGATGGGTTACATGGCGTTCGAGATGCACATAGGCCTTGCACCCCGCCAAAAAGTGCCAAAGTGCCAAAGTGGACTATTTTGAGGCTGATTGCCCATTTTTTGCACTGAACGGCGTCTTTTGTGGCTGGCCAGGCCTGGCTTATTGCCCATTTTTACCAATTCGAGTACTCGCATGTAGGCTAGCCGCATTACCAATGCAAACAAAGTTGCATGTCATTACATCTCTCCTATTTCAGACATTGGACAAGTTACATCGCGTTGGAGATGCACATGGGCTGCGTGCCAAACCGTAAATTTGAGGCAACAAACCATGAAATCTTCGCAATTTTGAAGTTTTTTTGGCCCTCTTTGGACCATTCGAGCACTCCTATGTAGGCTAGTTGCATCCCTAATGCGAACCAAGTTGCATATTACCATATTGTGTCCTTCTGATGACATTGGATGAGTTACATGGCGTTGGAGATGCACATAGACCTTGCAACTCACGAAAGCGTGTCAGAATGAGCAATTTTGAGGCTGATTGCCCATTGTTACCCATTTGAGTACTCGTATGTGGGCTAGTTGCATTCCAAAGGCGAGCCAAGCTGCATATTATCACATTGGGTCCTATTTCTGACATTGGGGAGGTTACATGGCGTTGGTGATGCACATAAGCTGAGTGCCAAACCCAAAATGAGACAAACAAAAATGAAGTCTTCGCAGTTTTGGGCGTTTTTGGGCCCTTTTGGGACCATTTGAGCACTCATGTGTAGGCTAGTTGCATCACCAATCCACACCGGGCTGCATATTATCACAGTGTGTTCTTTCGGAGACATTGGATGAGTTACATGGCGTTGTAGATGGACATAGGCTGCGTGCCAAACCCAAAATGAGGAAAAAAACTATGAACTCTTCGCACTTTTGGAGGTCTTTGGGGCTTCGTTGGACCATTTGATCACTCATATGTAGGCTAGTTGCATCCCCAATGCCAAGCAAGTTACATGTTATGACATTATGCCCTTTTTTTGACATTGGAGAGGTTTTATTGCGTTCGTGATTCACACAGGCCTTGCAACACACCAAGAGATGCAAAATGCAGCATTCTGACGCTGATTGCCCATTCTTACCCATTTGAGTACTCGTATGTAGGCTACTTGGATTCTGAATGCGAGCCAAGTTGTATGTTATCACATTGCGTCCTACCTGTGATATTGGATGAGTTACATTGTGTCAGGAATCCACAGAGGCCCTGCAAGACACCAAAAGTTGCCAAAATGCGCCATTTTCAGGGTGACTGCCCATTTGTAGCCATTTGAGTACCCGTATGTAGGCTAGTTCCATCCCCAATGCGAGCCAAGTAGCATATTACAACATTGGGTCCTATTTGTAACATGGAAGAAGTCATATGGCGTTGGGGATGCACATAGGTTGCGTGTCAAACCCCAAATGAGGCAAATAACCATTAAATCTTCGCAATTTTGGAGGTTTTTGGGCCCTTTTTGGGCCATTTGAGCACTTGTATGTAGACTAGTTGCATCCCCAATGCGAACCAAGTTCCATGTAACCACATTGTGTCTTTCTTGTGACACTGGACAGGTCACATGGCTTTGGGGATGGACATAGGCTGCATGCCGAACCCCAAATGAGGCAAAAAGCTATGAAATCTTCGGACTTTTGGAGGTGTTTGGGCCTTTTTTGGACCATTTGAGCACTCATCCGTAGGCTAGTAGCATCCCCAATGCCAGCCAAGTTGCATGTTATCACATGGAGCCCAACTCGTGACATTGGATGAGTTACATTGCATTGCGGATGGACATAGGCCTTGCAACACACTAAAATGTATCAAGATGGCCGATTTTGAGGCTGATTGCCCCTTTTTACCCATTTAAGTACTCCTATGTAGGCTAGTTGCCTTCCCAAGGCGAAGAAGCTGCATGTCATCACTTTCCGTCCTATTTGAGATATCGGACTAGTTACATGGCGTTGGGGATGCACATACGGTGCGTGCCAAACCCAACGTGAGGCAAAAAGCCATAAAATCTTGGCAATTTTGGAGTTTTTTTGGCCATGTTTGGACCATTTGAGCATTTGTATGTAGACTAATTGCATCCCCAATGCGGGCCAAGTGGCATATCATCACAGTATGTCTTTCTGGTCACCCTGGATGAGTTACATGGCGTTCGGGATGCACATAGGCATTGCAACAAGCCAAGAGGTGTCAAAATGGGAGATTTCGAGGGTCATTGCCCATTGTTACCCATTTGAGTACTCGTATATAGGCTAGTTGCATTCCAAATGCACACCAAGTTGCACATACTCCCATTGATCAGTATTTTTGACATTGGACAAGTTACATGGCGTTGGGTATGCACATAGGCTGCGTGCCAAACCCACAATGAGGCAAAAAACTATGAAATCTTCGTACGTTTGGAGGTGTTTGGGCCTTTTTTGGACCATGTGAGCACTCATATGTAGGCTAGTTGCATCCCCAATGCCAAGCAAGTTACAGGCTATCACATTGTGTCCTATTGGTGACATTGGAGGGGTTACATTGCGTTGCGGATGCACATAGGCCTTGCAACACACCAAAAGATGCCAAAATGCAACATTTTGACGCTGATTGCCCATTCTTACCCATTTGAGTACTCGTATGTAGGCTACTTGCATCCTGAATGCAAGCCAAGTTGCATGTTATCACATTGGGTCCTATCCGTGACATTGGATGAGTTACATTGTGTTGGGGATGCACATAGGCCGTGCAAGACACTAAAAAGTGCCGAAATGCGCCAGTTTCAGGCTGACTGCCCATTTGTAGCCATTTGAGTACCCGTATGTAGGCTAGTTCCGTCCCCAATGCAAGCAAAGTAGCATATTATCACATTGGGTCCTATGTGTAACAAGGAACAAGTTATATGGCGTTGGGGATGCACATAGGCTGTGTGCCAAACCCCAAATGAGGCAAATAACCATGAAATCTGCGCAATTTTGGAGGTTTTTGGGCCATTTTTGGGCCATTTGAGCACTCGTATTGCAGCTAGTTGCATCCCCAATGCGAACCAAGTTGCATGTAACCACATTGTGTCTTTCCTGTGACACTGAACAAGATAAATAGCTTTTAGGATGGACATAGGCTGCGTGCCAAACCCAAAATGAGGCAAAAAGCTTTAAAATCCTCGCAATTTTGGAGGTGTTTGGGCCTTCTTTGGACCTTTTGAGCACTCATCTGTAGGCTAGTAGCATCCCCAATGCCAGTCAAGTTGCATGTTATCACATTGTGCCCCATCGATGACATTGGATGAGTTACATTGCAATGCGGATGCGCATAGGCCTTGCAACACACTAAAATGTGTCAAAATGGGCGATTTTGAGGCTGATAGCCCATTTTTACCCATTTAAGTACTCGTATGTAGGTTAGTTGCATTCCCTATGCAAAGAAGTGGCATATAATCACATTTTGTCCTATTTGAGATATCGGACTAGTTACATGGCGTTGGGGATGCACATAGGCTGCGTGCCAAAACCAAGGTGAGGGAAAACAGCATGAAATCTTGGCAATTTTGGATTTTTTTGGCCATGTGTGGACCTTTTGAGTATTCGTATGTAGACTAATTGCATCCTGAATGCGAGGCAAGTGGCATATTGTCACAGTGTGTCTTTTTGGTGACCCTAGACAAATTACATGGCATTCGGGATGCACATAGGCATTGTAACAAACCGGAAGGTGTCCAAATGGGCAATTTTCTGGTTTCTTGCCCATTGTTACCCATTTGAGTACTCGTATGTAGGCTAGTTGCATTCCAAATGCAAACCAAATAGCACAGACTCCGATCGGGTAGTATTTCGGACATTGGACAGGTTACATGGCCTCCGGGATGCACATAGGCTGCGTGCCAAACCCAAAATGAGGCTGAAAACCCTTAAACCCTCGGGATTTTCGAGGTTTTTGGGCCATTTTTGGACCATTTGAGCACTCATATGTAGGCTAGTTGCATCACCAATGCGAGCCAAGTTGCTTATTCTCAGGGTGTGTGCTTTCAATCACATTGGATGACTTACACCGCGTTGGGGATGCACATAGGCCTTGCAACACACCAAAATGCGCCATTTTCAGGCTGATTACCCATTTTCAGCCATTTGAGTACCCTTATGTAGGGTAGTTGCATCCCCAATCGAAACGAAGTTGCATATTATCATCTTTGGTCCTATTTGTAACACTGGACAAGTCACATGGCATTGCTGATGCACATAGGCTGCGTGCCTAACCCAAAATGAGGCAAACAACCATGAAATCTTCGCAATTTTGAAGTTTTTTGGGCCATTTTTGGACCATTTGAGCACTCGTATGTAGGCTGGTTGTATCCCCAATGCGAGCCAAGTTGCATGTTATCACGTTGTGTCTTATGCTTGATATGGGATGAGTTACATGGCGTTGGGGATGCACATAGGCCTTGCAGCACACCAAAAAGTGCCACAATGGGCCATTTTGACACTGTTTGCCCATTTTTACCCATTTGAGTACTCCCATGTAGGTTAGTTGCATACCTATTGCGGGCAAAATGGGATGTCATCACACTGGGTCCTATTGGTGACATTGGATGAGTCTCATTCTGTTGGGGATGCACGTAGGCCTTGTAACACACCAAAAGGTGTCAAAATGCGCGATTTGGGGCTGATTGCCCATTTTTACCCATTTCAGTACTCGTATGTAGGGTATTTGCATTCCCAATGCGAATGGAATAGCATATCATCACATTTGTCCTATTTGAGACATCGGACAGGTTGCATGGCGTTGGGGACGCACATAGGCTGCTTGTCCAACCTGAAATGAGGCAAAAAACCATGAAATCCTCGACTTTTGGAGTTTTTTGGGCCATTTGTGCACAATTTGAGCACTCGTACGTAGGCTAGCTGCATCCCCAATCCGAACCAAGTTGCATATTATCACAATGTGTCCTATTGGTGACATTGGATGAGTTACATGGCGTTGTGTTTGTGCACGACAGCACAGCGTTTTTTTTGCGGCTGTGGCCTAGCAGGGATGCCGCTACACGTACCCCTGCTAGGGCTTGGATGGATGGAGTGCTTCATCGTCTTGCCCCGCTTGCGTACGTGGTGACCATGTCGATGTCGTCCAACCCCTCCGACTCCAGGGGGAAGGCATTTCAATTTTTGTTCCCTCGCCCTTCCTGGTGTGGTTGCTTCACTCTTTTGATCCCGCCATTCATGGCTTGGCCACCTTGCGTGCGTGTGACTGCACCCTTTCTTTAGCTCGGTGGGCGGCCCTTGGTGCACCAGTTCACCCTACATGTCCCACCTGCGGTACGAGTGCCTAATGCATGGTGGGGGTGCGGAGAGGTGTAGCTACCAGCACTCACGTCTGGCCTGCTATACCCGGATTACCAAAACTTTGCCGTTTATCACACACAGCAACACGCAGGAGCCAGGTATGGGGGGAACAGAAGAATGTAGGACCCTGGGCGAGGAATGGCGAGAGACAAACATCAGAAGGGCCATCTGCCACGGATGGCGAGGTCTGAACGACAAAGTCAAGGACGGCAAGACCACATGCGGCACATGCATACAGAACGCATCTCCCCTCCAAGCCCTAGTCAGGGTACGTGTAGTGGCGTCCCTGCTGGGCCACAGCTTCATAGAGGCGCTGCGTTCTCGTGCCAATACACAGGTAGGCCAATAGGGCCTTGACGTGGGAAATGTGCCCAGACGCCTCGGACTGGATCGCTCGGGACTGGTCAGGAGAATGCACCATGTGCGTGGGAAAAGGGGATTGGATAGGAGCGCCCCGTGCAAGGCGCACAAAACAGTCCCCGGCTGGATGAGGATCCAGTTGGCCCGCGCCACAGGGTTGCTGGCAGCCCGGTGGGGTATAAACACGGGATGAGGGATGGGATGAGGGGTCGGGGCGAGGAAAGACGTGTGGCAAGGGCCGCGCAACAACCCCTTGGGAACGGGAAACCACGGGACGAGGGGATTGGGCCGCCGAGAGGAGGTGGCAGTGGGGAACGGGACACCGCATGGTTGCCAACAAACCAGAGCATGGAAATATTCATGTCAGAAAGCGCCAAGCAACAGCCCCGTGGGATTGGGAAACCAGGTGCCATGGAGTGGTGAACCATGGGGCAACCATGGGGAGCCAGACCACAGGAAGTCGGGAAAATGCCCTGAACTCCGGGACGGCCGTGACGTGTCCGCAGGGGTGAGGGTTGACCGTGAGGACCCCAGGGCAATGGTCTGAGTACACGTAGGTTCACGGGTGAGCGGAACCCGGGGAACGTGGAAACGGTCAGGCCCAAGCCTCCAGCTGCGGATGGACGAAAACCAAGTGCATGCGGGTGCCAAGTGGGTGTTCCAGCCCATGAGGGATGGGGAGTGGTGGAAGGTGGTTGAGAGCAATGCTGCGCTGTGGGCGACGGCTATCCACAGGAAACCCGCCTGCAGGCACCCCAAAGGCTGTGCTAGGGGGGGAAGGCCGGAGGATCCTTCGAGGGGAGACCGGATGGAGCTGAGACCGTGAGGGCAGCGACTGAAGGAAACTCACCGTCAGTCATGCCCGAAGGGAACCTGTTTGAAGTTCTCGGCCATCAGGTGAGAGAGGCGTCGCCAGGGGAACTGATGGTGGAGAGCTCTCCTTCCTGCCAGAGGCAACCACAATGTAAAACAAAGAAGGGGATGTCAGATGAGGCTGCGGACGCGGCCGCTTGTACTTACTTACGTACTTCCTTACATGGCGTTGGGGATGTACATAGGCCTTGCAACACACCAAAAGGTGCCACAATGCGCAATTTTCAGGTTGATTGCCCTTTTTTAGTCATGCGAGTACCCGTATGAGGCTAGTTGCATCGCCGATGCAAACCAAGTTGCATATTATCACATGATTCCTATTTGTATCAATGGACAAGTTATATGGCGTTGGGATGCACATAGCCTGCGTGCCAAACGCAAAATGAGGCAAAGGAACCATGAAATCTTCGGAATTTTGGAGGTTCTTGGGCCATTTTGCGGACCATTGGAGCACTCGTATGTAGGCTAGTTGCATTCGCAACGCGAACCAAGTTGCATGTTATCACATTGTGTCATATTTGTGACATTCGACAAGTTATATGCCGTTCAGAGTCGACATAGGCTGCATGCCGAACCCAAAATGAGGGGAAAAACCATCAACTCTTCGGAATTTTGGAGGTGCTTGGGCCATTTTTTGACAATGTTAGCACTCATATGTAGGCAGTTGCATCCCCGGTGCTACCCAAGTTGCATGTTATCACTTTGGGTCCTATTTGTCACATTAGTCAACTTACATGTCGCTGAGGACGGACATAGGCTGCGTGCCGAACGCAAAATTAGGCAAAAAACCATGGGCTATTCGCACGTTTGGAGGTGTTTGGGCCATTTTTGGACCACTTGAGCAGGTAGGCTAGTTGCATCCCCAATGTGCCCTATTTGCGACATTGGCTCGGCTACAGTGCGTTTAGAATGCACATAGGCCTTGCAACACACCAAAAACTCTGAAAACGGGCCATTTTGACACTGATTGCACATTTTTTGCCAGTTGAGTACTCGTATGTAGGCTAGGTGCATCACCATTGCAAGCCAAGTTGCCTATTATCACATTGGGTCTTTTTTGTAACAATGGAAAAGTTGTATGGCGTTGAGGATGCACATAGGCTGCGTGCCAAATCCAAAATGGGGCAAAAATCCATGAAATCTTCTCAATTTTGGCGGTCCTTGGGCGCTTTTGTGGACAATTTGAGCAGTCGTATGTAGGCTAGTTGCATCCCCAATGGGAGCCAAGTTGCATGTTCTCACATTGTGTCCTGTTTGTGACATTAGACAAGTTACATGGCATTGAGGATGTACATTTTTGACAATTAGAGCACTCATATGTAGGCTAATTGCAAGACGAAGTTGCATGTTAGCACATTGGTTCCTATCTGTGACATTGGATGAGTTACATTGTGTTGGGGGCGCACATATGCCTTGCAACACAACAGAAAGTGTCAAAATTAACAATTTGCAGGCTGATGACCCATTTTTACCCATTTGAGTACTTGTATGTAGGCTAGTTGCATTCTCAATGCGCACAAAGTTGCATATCATCACATTTAATGATCTCTGTCACATTGGACAATTTACATGGCGTTGGAAATACACATAGGCTGCGTGCAAAACCCAGAATGAGGCAAAAAAGCCATGAAATCTTCACAATTGTGGAGGTTTCTGGGCCATTTTTGGACCATTTGAGCACTCGTACGTAGGCTAGTTGCATCGCCAATGTGAACCAAGTTGCATATTAACACATTGTGTTATTTTCGTGAGATTTGATGTGTTACATGGCGTTGGAGATGCACATAGGCCTTGCAACTCATCAAAAGCTTCCAAAATGCGCCATTTTTAGGCCGGTTGCCCATTTTCAGCCATTTGAGTACCCGTATGTAGGCTAGATGTATGTCCAATGCGAACCAAGCTGCATATTATCACATTGTGTCCTATTTGTAACCTTACAGAAGTTACATGGCGTTCGGACTGCACATAGGCTGCGGGCCAAACCCAAGATGAGGCAACAAAACCAGAGGTTTTTGGGTTTTTTTTTTTGGGCCATTGGAGCTCTCGTATGTAGGCTAGTTGCATCGCGAATGCAAACCAAGTTGCATGTCATCACATTGATTCCTATCGGTGACATCAGATGAACTACATTGCGTTGGGGATGCACATATGTCTTGCAACACACAAAAAAGTGCCAAAATGGGACATTTTGAGGCTGATTGCCCATTCTTACCCATTCAAGTACTCGTATGTAGGCTAGTTGCATCCCGTATGCGAACCAAGTTGCATATTATCACAGTGGGTCCTTTCTGTTACATTGGACAAGTTACATGGCGTTGGAGATGCACATAGGCTGCATGCCAAACCCAAAATGAGGCAAAAAAACTATGGACTCCTCGCAATTTGGGAGGTTTTGGGCAATGTTTGGACCATTTGAGCACTTGTATGTAGGCTGGTTGCATCCCCTATGCAAACCAAGTTGCACATTGTCACATTGTGTCCTATTTGTGACATTGAATGAATTACATTGTGTTGGGGATGCACATAGGCCGTGCAACACACCAAAAAGTGCCAAAGTCGGAATTTTTGAGGGTGATTGCTGATTTTTACCATCGGTACGTAGGCTAGTTGCATCCCCAATGCGAGAGGAGTTGAGTATTACCACATTGGGTCCTTTTTGTGGCATTGGATAACTTACATGGCTTTGCAAATGTACATAAGCTGCGTGCCAAACCCACAATGAGACAAAAAACCATGAAATCTTCGCAATTTGGAGGGCTTTCGGCCATTGTTGGACAATTTGAGCACTCGTATGTAGACTATTTGCATTTGCAATGCGACCCATGTTGCTGATTATCACATAGTGTCCTATATGCGACAATGTATGAGTTTCATTGCATTGGGGATGCACATAGGCCTTGCAACACACCGGATAGTGTCAAAGTGGACTATTTTGAGCCTGATTGCCCGGTTTTACTCATTGGAGTACTCGTATGTAGGCTAGTTGCATTCCCAATGCGAGCCAAGTCGCATATTATCACGTTGAGTCCTACCTGTGACATTAGACAAGGTACATGGCGTTCGTGATGCCAATAGGCTGGTTGATTGCCCTTTTTTAGTCATCCGAGTACCCGTATGAGGCTAGGTGCATCGCCGATGCAAAACAAGTTGCATATTATCACATTGTTCCTATTTGTATCAATGGTCAAGTTATATGGCGTTGGGATGCACATAGGCTGCGTGCGAAACCCAAAATGAGGCAAAAAAACCATGAAATCTTCGGAATTGTGGAGGTTCTTGGGCCTTTTTGCGGACCATTGGAGCACTGGTATGTAGGCTAGTTGCATCCCCAACACGGGCCAAGTTGCATGTTATCACATTGCGTCATATTTGTGACATTCGACAAGTTACATGGCGTTCAGAGTCGACATAGGCTGCATGCCGAACCCATAATGAGGTGAAAACCCATGAACTCTTCGGGATTTTGGCGGTGCTTGGGCCATTTTCGGACAATTTTAGCACTCATATGTAGGCTAGTTGCATCCCCCGTGCGACCCAAGTTGCATGTTATCACATTGGGGCCTATTGGTCACATTAGTCAACTTACATGTCGCTGAGGATGGACATAGGCCCCGTGCCGAACGCTAAATGGGGCAAAAAACCATCGGCTATTCGCACGTTTGGAGGTGTTTGGGCCATTTTTGGACCACTTGAGCATGTAGGCTAGTTGCATCCCCAATGTGCCCTATTTGCGACATTGGCTGGGTTGGAGTGCCCTTGGAATGCACTTAGGCCTTGCAACACACCAAAAACTCTGAAAATGGGCCATTTTGACACTGACTGCATATTTTTTGCCATCCGAGTATGTGTATGTAGGCTAGTTGCATCACCATTGCAAGCCAAGTTGCCTATTATCACATTGGGTCCTATTTGTAACAATGGAAAAGTTGTATGGCATTGAGGATGCACATAGGCTGCGTGCCAAATCCAAAATGCAGCAAAAGACCATGAAATCTTCTCAATTTTGGCGGTCGTTGGGCGATTTTGTGGACCATTTGAGCACTCGTATGTAGGCTAGTTGCCTCCCCAATGGGAACCAAGTTGCATGTTCTCACATTGTGTCCTGTTTGTGACATTAGACAAGTTACATGGCATTTAGGATGGACAGGGGCTGCGTGCCAAACCCAAAATGAGGCAAAAAACCATGAAATCTTTGCAGTTTTGGAGGTTTTTGTGCCACTTTTTTGACGATCGGAACACTCATATGTAGGCTAATTGCAACCTGAAGTTGCATGTTAGCACATTGGTTCCTTTCCGTGACATTGAATGAGTTCCATTGTGTTGGGGACGCACATAGGCCTTGCAACACAACAGAAAGTGCCAAAATCGGCGATTTTGAGGCTGATGACCCATTTTTACCCATTTGAGTACTTGTATGTAGGCTAGTTGCATTCTCAATGTGCACAAAGCTGCATATCATCACATTTTGTCATCTTTGTCACATTCAACAATTTACATGGCGTTGGAAATACACATAGGCTGCGTGCAAAACCCAGAATGAGGCAAAAAAGCCATGAAATCTTCGCAATTGTGGAGGTTTTTGGGCCATTTTTGGACCATTTGAGCACTCGTACGTAGGCTAGTTGCATCGCCAATGTGAACCAAGTTGCATATTAACACATTGTGTTATTTTCGTGAGATTTGATGTGTTACATGGCGTTGGAGATGCACATAGGCCTTGCAACTCATCAAAAGGTTCCAAAATGCGCCATTTTTAGGCCGGTTGCCCATTTTCAGCCATTTGAGTACCCGTATGTAGGCTAGATGTATGTCCAATGCGAACCAAGCTGCATATTATCACATTGTGTCCTATTTGTAACCTTACAGAAGTTACATGGCGTTGGGAATGCACATAGGCTGCGCGCCAAACCCAAAATGAGGCAAAAAAACCATGAAAGCTTCGCAATTTCGGAGGTTTTTTGGCCTTTTTTTTGGGCCATGGGAGCTCTCGTATGTAGGCTAGTTGCATTCCGTATGCGAACCAAGTTGCATATTATCACAGTGGGTCCTTTCTGTTACATTGGACAAGTTACATGGCGTTGAAGATGCACATAGGCTGCATGCCAAACGCAAAATGAGGCAAAACAACGATGGACTCCTCGCAATTTGGGAGGCTTTGGGCAATGTTTGGACCATTTGAGCACTTGCATGTAGGCTGGTTGCATCCCCTATGCAAACTAAGTTGCACATTGTCACATTGTGTCCTATTTGTGACATTGAGTGAATTACATTGTGTTGGGGATGCACATAGGCCTTGCAACACACCAAGAAGTGCCAAAGTCGGAATTTTCGAGGGTGATTGCTGATTTTTACCATCGGTACGTAGGCTAGTTGCATCCCCCATGCGAGACAAGTTGAGTATTACCACATTGGGTCCTTTTTGTGGCATTGGATAACTTACATGGCTTTGCA
The DNA here is from genome assembly GCA_964036045.1 of Eutreptiella sp. 'Long Island Sound 2002'. Taxonomy (NCBI): domain Eukaryota; phylum Euglenozoa; class Euglenophyceae; order Eutreptiales; family Eutreptiaceae; genus Eutreptiella; species Eutreptiella sp. 'Long Island Sound 2002'. Next base: position 135,823,839 of record OZ038380.1, on the reverse strand, counting down.
AATGCACATAGGCCGCGTGCCAAACCCACAATGAGACAAAAAACCATGAAATCTTCGCAATTTGGAGGGCTTTCGTCCATTTTTGGACGATTTGAGCACTCGTATGTAGGCTAGTTGCATTTGCAATGCGACCCATGTTGCTGATTATCACATAGTGTCCTATATGCGACAATGTATGAGTTTCATTGCATTGGGGATGCACATAGGCCTTGCAACACACCAGATAGTGTCAAAGTGGACTATTTTGAGCCTGATTGCCCGGTTTTACTCATTGGAGTACTCGTATGTAGGCTAGTTGCGTCCCCAATGCGAGCCAAGTTGCATATTATCACGTTGAGTCCTACCTGTGACATTAGACAAGGTACATGGCGTTCGTGATGCAGATAGGCTGCGTGTGAAACCCAAAATGTGGGGAAATGCCATGACATCTTCACAGTATTGGAGGGCTTTGGACCATTTTTGGACCATCTGAGCAGTTGTACTTAGGCTAGTAGCATCCCCAATGCGAGCCAAGTTGCACTTAATCACAGTGTGTCCTATTTGGGGATATTTGATCAGTTACATTGCGTTGCGGATGCACCTAGGCCTTGCAACACACCAAAAAGTGCCAAAATGGGCCATTTTGACGCTGATGGACCGTTCTTACCCATTTGAGTGCTCGTGTGTAGGCTAGTTGCATCTCAAAAGCGAACCAAGTTCATTGTTACCACATTGGGTCCTATAACCGGCATTCGGCAGGTTACATGGCGTTGCGAACCCAAAGAGAGACAAAAAACCATGCAATTTTCGCAATTTGGAGGTTTTTTAGGCCATTTGTGGACCATTTGAGCACTCGTATGTAGGCTATTTGCATCTCCAATGCAAACCAAGTTGCTCAATATCACATAGTGTCCTCTCTGTGTCATTGTATGAGTTTGATTGCGTTCGGGATGCAAATAGGTCTTGCAACACACCAAATAGTGTCAAAGTGGACTATTTTGAGGCTGATTGCCCATGTTTACCCATTGGAAAACTCGTATGTAGGCTAGTTGCATCCCCAATTCAAGCCAAGTCCCAAGTCATCACATTGAGTCCTATCTGTGACATTAGACAAGGTACATGGCGTTGTGTATGCGCATAGGCTGCGTGCCACACCCAATATAAGGAAAGAAGCCATGAAATGGTCGCAATTTTCGAGGTTTTTGGGCCATTTTTGGACCATCTGAGCACTTCTACTTAGACTAGGTGCATCGCCAATCCGAGCCTCGTTGCCTGTTATCACAATCTGTCATATTTAGGATAGCTGATGAGTTTCATTGCGTTGGCAATGCACATAGGCCTGGCAACACACCAAAAAGTGCCAAAATAGGCCATTTTGAGGCTGATGGACCACTTTTACCCATTTGAGAACTCGTATGTAGGCTGGTTGCATCGCAAAAGCAAACCAAGTTTCATATTACCACACTAGGTCCCATTTGTAGCATTGGACAAGTTACATGGCTTTGGCTATGCACATAGGCTGCGTGCCAAATCCAAAATGAGGCAGAACTCCATGGACTCTTCGCAGCTTTGGAGGTTTTCCGGCCATTTTTGGACCAGTGAGCACTTTTCTTTAGGCTAGTTGCATTCCCAAATGCGAATCAAGTTGCATGTTATCTCATTTTGTCCCATTTGTTGCATTGGATGAGTTACAATCTGTTGGCAATGCACAGAGCCCTCACAACACACCAAAACGTGCGCAAATTCGCCCATTTTAGGGCCGATTTCCCCTTTTTACCCATTTGAGTACTCGTATGTAGGCTAGTTGCATCCACAAACAGAACGAAGTTGCATATTACCACATTGGATCCTGATTGTGACATTGCACATGTTACATGGCCTCAGGGATGCACATAGGCTGTGTGCCAAACCCAAAATGGGCAAAAGCCCTTGAAATCTTCGCAATTTGGAGGTTTTTTTGGCCAACTTTGGACCATTTGAGCACTCATATGTAGGCTAGTTGCATCTGCAATGCAAACCAAGTTGGTTATTTTTCCACAGTGTCCTTCTTCTGACATTGCATGGGTTACATTGCATTGGTGATGCGCATAGGCCGTGCAACACACCGAATAGTGCAAAAATGGGGCATTTTGAGGCTGATTGCCCATTTTTACCCATTTGAGTACTTGTATGTATGTGTGTATGTATGTATGTAGTTGCATCCCCAATGCGAGCCGCATTGCGTATTATCACATTGGGTCCCATTTGTGGCATTAGACAAGGTATATGGCGTTGGGTATGCACATAGGCTGCGTGCCCAACCCAAAAAACGGCAAAACCCAAGAAATCTTCACAATTGTGGAGGTTTTTGGGCCATTTTTAGACCATTTGAGCACTTGTATTTAGGCTAGTTGCATCGCCGATGCGAAACAAGTTGCATATTATCATGCTGTGTCCTTTTGGTGACATTGGGTGAGTTACATGGCGTTGCGGATGCACACAGGCCTTGCAACACACCAAAAGGTGCCAAAATGCACCATTTGTAGGCTGATTGCGCATTTTTACCCATTTGAGTACTCGTATGTAGGCTAGTTGCACCCCTCAATGCGAGCCAAGTTGCATATTACCACATTGGGTCCCATTTGTGACACTGGACAAGTATCATGGCGTTGGGTATGCACATAGGCTGCGTGCCAAACCCGAAACGAGGCAAAAGGCCATGAAATCTTCGCACTTTTGGAGGTTTTTTGACCATTTTTCGACCATTCGAGCACTCTTGCTTAAGCTAGATGCATCCCCAATGCAAACCAGGTTGCATGTTAGTACATTGTGTCCTATCTGTGACAGTGGATGAGTTACATTCTGTTGGCAATGCACATAGGCCTCGCAACACACCACAAAGTGCCAAAATGCACCATTTTCAGGCTGATCGCCCATTTTTACCCATGTGCGTACTTTATGTAGGCTAGTTGCATTCCCAAAGAGAACAAGTTGCATATTACCACATTGGGTCCTATTTGTGACATGGGACACGTTACGCGGGGTTGGGGATGTAGATAGGCTGCGTGGCAAACCAAAAATGAGGCAAAAAACCATGAAATCTTCGCAACTTTCGAGGTTTTTGGGCTATGTTTGGACCATTCGAGCACTCGTATGTAGGCTAGTTGCATCCCCAATGCGAGCCAGGGTGCAATTTATCACATTATGTCCATTTCTGGACATTGAATGAGTTACATTGTGTTGTGGATGCACATAGGCCTTGTAACACACCAAAAAGTGCTAAAATGGGCCATTTTGAGGCTGATTGCCCATTTCTACCCATTTGAATCCTCATATGTAGGCTAGTTGCATCCCCAATGGGAGCCAAGTCCCAAATCATCACATTGAGTCCTATCTGTGGCATTGGATAAGGTACATGGCGTTGGGTATGCACATAGGCTGCGTGTCAAACCCAAAATGAGGCAAAAAGCCACGACATCTTCGCAATTTGGAGGGTTTTTGGCCATTCTTGGGCCATTTGAGCACTTCTATTTGGACTAGTTGGATGCCCAATGCGGGCCAAGTTGCATGTTATCACATTGCGTCCTTTTTGTGACATTAGATGAGGTATATGGCATTGGGTATAGACATACGCTGCGTGCCTGACCCTAAATGAGGCAAAAGCCATGAAATCTCTGCAATGGTTTAGGTGTTTGAGTCATTTTTGGACAATTTCAGCACTTGTATTTAGGCTAAATGCATCCCCAACGCGAGCCAAATTGCATTTAATCACCAGGAGTCCTATTTGTGATATGGGATCAGCTACATTGCGTTGGCAATGCACATACGCCTTGCAACACACCAAAAAGTGCCAAAATGGGCCATTTTTTGCATCATGAGGCTGATGGACCATTTTTACCCATTTGAGTGCTCGTATGTAGGCTAGTCGCATCCCAAAAGAAAAGCAAGTTGCATATTACCACAATGGGTCTGATTTGTTACATTGGACAAGTTACATGGCGTCGGGGATGGACATGGGCTGCGTGCGAAAGCCCAGATGAGGCACAAAAACCAAGATATCTTTGGAATTTCGGAGGTTTTTTGGCCATCTTTGGATCATTTCAGCACTTGTAGGTAGGCTAGTTGCATCCCTAATGCGAGCCAAGGTGCATATTATCATATTGGGTCCTTTTTGGGATATTGGACAAGTTACGTTGCGTTTGGGATGCACATAGGACTCTCAACGCACAAAAACTGCCAAAATGGGCCATTGGAGGCTGCTTGCCCATTTTTTCCCATTTGAGTACTCGTATGTAGGCTAGTTGCATTCCCAATGCCAACCAATTTGATTGTTACCACATCCGGTCCTATTCGTGGTATTGGGCAACTTACATGGCGTTGCGAATGCACATAGCCTGCGTGCCAAACCAGAAATGAGACAAGGGAACCACTAAATCGTCGCAATTTGGAGGTTTTTGGACCATTTGTGGCCCATTTGAGCTCTCGTATGTAGGCTAGTTGCATCTCCAATGCAAGCCAAGTTGCTCAATATCACAGAGTGTGCTCTTTGTGACATTGTATCAGGTTTATTGTGTGGGTTGCAAATAGGCCTTGCAACACACCAAATAGTGCCAAAATGGACTATTTTGAGGCTGATTGTCCATTTTTACCAACTTGAATACTGGTATTTAGGCTAGTTGCATCCCCAATGCCAGCCAAGTCCCATATTATCACATTGAAATTTATCTGTGACTCTAGACAAGGTACATGGCGTTGGGTATGCACATAGGCTGCGTGCCAAACTCAAAATGAGGCAAAAAGCCATCAAATCTTCGCAATTTTGGAGGTTTTTGTGCCTTTTTTGGCCATTTGGCCTTTTGAGCTCTTTTCTTCAGGCTAGGTGCATCGGAGATTTGAACCAAGTTGCATGTTATCACATTTTGACATATTTGTCACATTGGATGAGTTACAATCTGTTGGCAATGCACATAGGCCTCGCAACACACCAAAAAGTGCGCAAATTCAGCCATTTTTAGGCTGATTGCCCGTTTTTACCCATTTGAGTACTCGTATGTAGGCTAGTTGCATACACAAACATAACCAAGTTGCACATTACCACATTGGGACCTTTTTGTGACATTGGACATGGTACATGGCTTCGGGGATGCACATAGGCTGCGTGCCAAACCCGAAATAAGCAAAAAACCATGCAATCTTCGCAATTTGGAGGTTTTTTCGGCTATTTTTGAACCATTCGAGCACTCATATGTAGGCTAGTTGCATCTCCAATGCAAACCAAGTTGGTCATTATCACACAGTGTCCTATTTGTGACATTTGAGGAGTTACATTGCATCCTGGATGCACATAGGCCTCGCAACACACCAGATGGTGCGAAAATGGGCCATTTTCAGGCTCATTGCCCATTTTTACCCATTTGAAGACTTGTATGTAGGCTAGTCGCATGGTCAATGCGTGCCGAGTTGCATATTATCACATGGTGTTGCATTTCTGACATTAGACAAGGTATGTGGCGTTGGGTATGCACATAGGCTGCGTGCCAACCCCAAAATGAGGCAGAACCCATGAAATATTTGCAATTTTGGAGGTTTTTTTGGGGCCATCTTTGGACCATTTGAGCACTTGTATTTACGCTAACTGCATCGCCAATGCGAACCAAGTTGCATATTATCATGCTGTGACCGGTTGGTGACATTGGATGAGTTACATGGCGTTGGAAATGCACATAGGCCTTGCAACACACCAAAAGGTGCCACAATGCACCATTTGTAGGCTGATTGCCCATTTTTACCCATTTGAGTACTCGTATGTAGGCCTGTTGCATCCCCAATGCGAACCAAGTTCCATATTACAACATTGAGTCCCATTTGTGACATTACACCAGTTTCATGGCGTTGGGGATGTACATAGGCTTCGTGGCTTCGTGGGTTTTGGCTGTCTTCATTTATTGTAGCGGAACGACTAATTCTTTGGGTAGTTTTCTGTTTTACTTCCTGAGCTTTGCCGCCGTCATCCCCAAAGCAAACCAAGTTGAGTTGCCACATTGGGTCCCATTTGTAAAATTGGAGAGGTTACATGGTGTTGGCTATGCACATAGGCTGCATGCCAAACCCAAAATGAGGCAAAAAGCCATGAAATCTTCGCAACTTTGGAGGTGTTTGGGCCATTTTTGGACCATTTGAGCACTTGTATTTAGGCTTGTTGCATCCCCAATGCGAAGCAAGTTGCATGTTATCAGGTTTCATCCTATTTGTGAGATTGGATGAGTTACCTTCTGTTGGCAGTGCACATAGGCCTTGCAACACACCAAAAGGTGCGCAAATTTGGCAATTTTGAGGCTGATTGCCCGTTTGAGTACTGGTATGTAGGCTAGTTGCATCCACAAAGAGAACCAAGTTGCAAAAAACCACGTTCGGTCCCATTTGGGGAACCCAAAAGGAGGCAAAACACCATGAAGTCTTCGCAATTTTCGAGGTTTTTGGGTTATTTTTGGACAATTTCAGCACTCGTATGTAGGCTGGTTGCATGGGCAAAACCACCCAAGTTGCATTTTCTCACATTGTGTCATTTGCTTGACATTGAATGAGTTACATTGCGTTGGGGATGCACATAGGCCTTGCAACACACCAAATAGTGCGCAAATGGGCCAGTTTGAGGGTGATTGCCCATTTTTACCCATATGAGTACTCGTATGTAGGCTAGTTGCATCCCCAATGCGAACCAAGTTTTTTGCACTGTGCCTCCCCTCAATCCCCGGGGTGCTAGGGGAATGCGAACATAGTTGGTTATTGTCATACATTGTCCTACTTCTGACATTGGATGAGTTACATTGCATGGGATATGCACATAGGCCTTGCAACATACCAAATGGTGCGAAAATGGGCCATTTTGAGACTGATTGCCCATTTTTACCCATTTGAGTACTTCTATGTAGGCTAGTTGCATCACCAATGCACACCAAGTTGCATATTATCACATTGCGTCCTATCTGTGACATTGGACAAGTTACATGGCGTTGGGGATGCACATAGGCTGCGTGCCGAACCCAAAGAGAGGCAAAACACCATGAAATCTTCGCAATTTCCGACGTTTTTTGGGCCACTTTTGGACCATTTGAGCACTCGTATGTAGGCTAGTTCGTTGGGCAATACCACCCAAGTTGCGTTTTATCACATTGTGTCATTTGTGTGACATTGAATGATTTACATTGCGTTGGGGATGCACATAGGCCTTGCAACACACCAAAAAGGTGCCAAAATGGGCAAGTTTGAGGGTGATTGCCCATTTTTACCTATATGAGTACTCATATGTAGACTAGTTGAATGCCCAATGCGAACCAAGTTGCATATTATCATGTTGGGTCCCATTTCTGACATTGGACAAGTTGTATGGCGTTGAGGATGCACATAGGCTGCGTGCCAAACCCGAAATAAGGCAAAAGGCCATAAAATCTTCGCAATTTGGAGGCTTTTGGGCCATTTCTCAACCATTTGAGCCCTTTTATTTAGGCTAGTTGCATCCCCAATGCGAACCAGGTTGCATGTTACTACATTGTGTCCTATCTGTGACAGTGGATGCGTTACATTTTGTTGGCAATGCACATATGCCTGGCAACACACTACAAAGTGCCAAAATGCACCTTTTTCAGGCTGATGGCTCATTTTTACCCATTTGAGTACTTTACGTAGGCTAGTTGAATCCCCAAAGAGAGCGAAGCTGCATATTACCACATGGGTCCTATTTGTGACATTGGACAAGTTACATGGCGTTGCAGATGCACATAGGCTGCGTGCCAAACCCGAAATGAGGCAAAAGGCCATGAAATCTTGGCAATTTTGGAGTTGCTGGGCCATTTCTCGACCATTCAAACACTTCCTCTCAGGCTAGTTGCATGCCAGATGCGAACCAGGTTGCATGTTAGTACATTGTGTCGTATCTGTGACAGTGGATGCGTTACATTTTGTTGGCAATGCACATAGGCCTGGCAACACACCACAAAGTGCCAAAATGCACCATTTTCAGGCTGATGGCCCATTTTTACGCATTTGAGTACTCTACGTAGGCTAGTTGCATCCGAAAAAAGAGCAAAGCTGCATATTACCACATTGGGTCCTATTTGTGACATTGGACAAGATAAGTGGCGTTGAGGATGCACCTAGGCTGACCGCCAAACCAAAAATGAGGCAAAAACCATGAAGTCTTCGCAATTTTGGAGGTTTTCAGGCCATGTTGCAACCATTTGAGCACTCATATGTAGGCTAGGTGCGTCCCCGATGCGAGGCAAGGTGCGCTTTATCACATCATGTCCACTGGTGAGTTTGAATGAGTTAAGTTGCATTGGTGATGCAAATAGGTGTTGCAGCACACCAAAACGTGTTAAAATTCGCCATTTTGAAGCTGCTTGCCCATTTTTACCCATTTGAATACTCGTATGCAGGCTAGTTGCATCCCCAATGCGAGCCAAGTTGCATATTACAACATGGGGTCCCAGGTGTGACATTGGACAAGTCGCATGGCGTCGGGGATGCACATAGGCTGCGTGCCAAACCTAAAATGACGCAAAAAAGCATGAAGTCTTCAAAATTTTGGAGGTTTTTTGACCATTTTTGGACCGTTTCAGCACTCGTATGTAGGCTAGTGGCGTCCCTGGTGCGACCCAAGGTGCGTTCCATCACATCTTGTCATTTTTGTGACATTGAATGAGTTACATTGCGTTGGGGATGCACATAGGCGTTGCAACACACCAAACTGTGCCAAAATGCGCCATTTTGAGACTGAGTGCCCATTTTTACGGAGTGAAATGGGGCAAGTTACGTGGCGTTGGCGATGCACATAGGCTGCGTGTCCAACCCAAAATGAGGCTAAAAAACATGACCCATTTGCAATTTCGGAGGTTTTTTTGGCCATTTGTGGACCATTTGAGCACCGGTAGGTAGGCTGGTTGCATCGCCAATGCAAACCAAGTTGAATATTACCACATTGTGTCGTTTTTGTGACATTAGATGAGTTACATTGTGGTGGAGGTGCACATAGCCCTTGCAACACACCAAATAGTGCCAAAATGGGCCATTTTGAGACTGATTGCCCATTTTCAGCCATTTGAGTACTCGTATGTAGGCTGGTTGCATCGCAAATATGAACCAAGTTCAAAATTATCACATTGAATCACATTTCTGACATTGCACACGTTACATGGCGTTGGGGATGCACATATAGGCTTCGTGGCTTCGTGGGTTTTGGCTGTCCTCATTTATTCCAACGGAACGACTAATTCTTTGGGTAGTTTTCTGTTTTACTTCCTGAGCTTTCCCGCCGTCGTCGCACGCATCTGTCTCACACGCGCGACTGACTGATGCCATGTGTTTGTATGTTTGTCTGACTTTACAATTCTCATGTTTGCATGGCTTTTTCATGTATGTGTAGTATATCCGTTGGAATTACGCTGATGCACTGTCGTTTGTTTTTGCTCCAATTCTTTCGATATTTTGCCGACGTGCGACTACAGTGTTGTCTATATCATGCCAAGGTTTAACAACTTGATCATTACACTAGAAGGATTGCCTGTGATGGTCGACGGCTGGTAAACCTCTCGGATTTCGAGAACCATGACATTATTCAACACGGTTCAAGTTTTCTGGACGTCGAGACTTTGCTTACTGCTTTTGCTGCCGTTCAGACATCCTGCTTATCGTTTTTTTGGATGCAGTTTTCAAGCCATACTCTGTCAACTTTTGATGCAACTACGGTGCTTTTACAATCATAGTACCAATCTCGATATTTTCTGTGTCCGCTTCACTCGGGACCGCCAGCTTTGCTACACATGAGTCTCGAGTATAGTCAAGGAGAACAATGCCCACGACTGGCGTGATATGAGCACTGTTGAACATTGTGGAAAGTTGGCGGGATATGCCGGCGGGGTCGCAAGGGACGATGGAGCTTGCATTTTGTGACTGGACTATTGCAACTCTATCCTGGGGTGCAGTTCCAAGATGACTGCTATCTTTTGCGGTTATGAGATGACTACTACATGAAGTTCTTCGTGAGCCTGCCGACCTCGATTAGCAGATGGCCCTCAGTGGTTTCAGTAGCCTGTTTTTATGGTAGTGCTATTTATGCGAAAAGGTTTTTTGGGCCCTTTGTCTTTGTGGCCACATTTGGGACTCCACCCTTTGCATAACGACTAAGCTTGGGAGTTTTGTATACGCGCTAGAAGTTTTGCCACTATATTTTCTCTTGGTTGGGCCATTGGTCGTCTGTATTACAACCCCATTACTCTATGGGTGTTTGCATGCATGTTTTTTGCCGCTGTTGCACACTTTTTTTTGTGTTATGATTTTGTGCCCTTGCTCTGACACAGTCCCTGTTGAGTGGGTACCGTGGGGTGTACACCGAGCAGCAAGCTCTGCTCGCGAACCTGGCAAAAGCATGGGTTCAAGTGATGTGCTTCATGGTAAACACACACCCTGCCCGCCTACCTATAGGGCCACACCATTGAGGTTGTGCCTCAGTCTATGATGGGTAGGTGGGTTGGCTGAGGGTTTTGGCTGTCTTCATTTATTGTAACGGAACGACTAATTCCTTGGCCGATCGATAGTATTCTGTTTTACTTCCTGAGCTTTGCCGCCGTTGCCGCACGCGCCTGTCTCACACGCGCGACTGACTGATGCCATGTGTTTGTTTGTTTGTTTGTTTTTGCAATTCTCATGTTCGCATGGTGACTTCATGTGTGCGTAGTATATCCGTTGGATTTATGCTGATGCACTGTCGTTTTTTTTTTTGCAATTCTTTCTACATTTTGCGGACGTGGCTCCACAGTGTTGTCTATATCATGCCAAGGTTTAACAACTTGATCATTTTAGTAGAAGGGTTGCCAGTGATGGTCAACGGCTGGTAAACACCTTGGATTTCTAGACCCATGACGTTATTCAACAGGGTGCAAGTTTTCTGGACTTCGAGACTTTTCTTACTGCTTTTGCTGCCGTTCAGACATCCTGCTTATCGCCTTTTGGGATGCACTTTTCAAGCGATACTCTGTCAACTTTTGGTGCACCTACGGTGCTTTTACAATCTTATTATCAATCTGCAAATTTCCCGTGTCAAACCAAAAATGAGGCAAAAAACCATGAAATGTTCGCAATTTTGAAGGTTTTTGGGCCATTTTAAGACCATTCAAGCACTTGTAATTAGGGTACTTGCATCTCCAATGCGAACCAACTTGCATGTTATTACATTCTGTTCTAGTTGTGACATTGGATGAGTTACATTGTATTGGGGATGCACATAGGCCTTGCAACACACCACAAAGTGCCAAAAAGGGCCATTTGGACAGTGATTGCCCATTTTTACCCATTTGAGTACTCTACGTAGGCTAGTTGAATCCTCAAAAAGAACCAAGTTGCATATTATCACATTGGGTCCTATTTGTCACATTGGACAAGTTACATAGCGTTGAGGTTGAACATAGGCTGCGTGCCCAACCCGAAATAAGGCAAAGCACCATGACATCTTCGTAATTATTGACGTTTATGGGCCCTTTTTGGACCATTTTAGCACTTGTATTTAGGCTAGTTGCATCCCCAATGACCTCCAAGTTGCACATTATTACAGTGTGTCCTATATGTGACATTGGATGAGTTACGTTGCGTTGGGGATGCACATAGGCCTTGCAACACACCAAAACATGCCAAAATGCGCCATTTTGATCCAGATTTCCCATTTTTACCCATTTCAGTACTCTACGTAGGCTATTTGCGTCCCCAAGAAGAAGCAAGTTGCATGTTATCACATTGGATCCTATTTGTGACATTGGACAAGTTACATGGCGTTGAGAATGCACATAGGCTGCATGCCAAACCCCAAATGAGGCAAAAAACCATGAAATCTTCGCAATTATTGAGTTTTTTTTGGGCCATTTTTGGACAATTTGAGCACTTTTATTTAGGCTAGTTGCATCCCGAATGAGAACCAAGTTTCTGATTATCACATTGTGACCTATTGGTGTCATCAGATGAGTTCAATGTTATTGGGGATGCACATAGGCCTTGCAACACATGAAAAAGTGCCAAAATGTACCATTTTGACGGTGATTGCCCATTTTTGAGCATTCGAGTACTCGTATGTAAGCTAGTTGCATCTCGAATGCGAACCAAGTCAAATATTATCACATTGTGTCCTTTTTGTGACATTGGTCAAGTTACATTGTCCTGGGGATGCACATAGCCTTTGCACCGCACCAAAAAGTGCCCGAAATGGGCCATTTTGAGAGTATTTGGCCATTTTTGAACCTTTTGAGGCATTCTAGAGGTGCAAAAGGACTATCCGATGCAAGCACACAAAGAGGTCATCACTTGGAACCATTTCACATAGGTTAATCAGCCGGATATGCCACATAACAGTATTTTTGAAGGGCAAAAAGGCGACTTTTCGCCGAAATCAGATGCAATCTACCCTTTTCTGGATCTCAATGCTTTTCTTGATATGAATATTGAAATCTGCCAGCATAAAGTGCATGTTTCTTTTTGTAACTCTTTACATTTCTGCGCACAAATTCCTAACGCGCTTTGCGTGATCGCCTGCGGAACGTTCGGGCCGCCAAGGTCCTAGGTCGTGAATATTACCCGTGGTTTGAATGGCCTGAATGCGCATTTTCTACGTTGTCATATGTCCTCAATAATGTTTTCGCGACTAAAAGTGTTTCATGAATAGGGTTCGGATGAGGGGGAATGGGTAATTTATGCTACTAACTACTTAAAAGTCTTTCTTTTTCATGGTGCAGGTTTTGGGATTTTCAGACGTCATAAAATCTAATGTGATTCCCAACACGGCAAAAATGGGCAAAACAGTGTAAATAGGCCGAAAGGGCCCACAATCCAGATGCCACATCTCGATGACCATAGCGAGCAATAACCCAAGCAAGGAGGCTATAGACACATGCGATGTATGTCCCAATATATGCCCCATACCGGCTTAAAAGGTCGGGTGTAGCTATTTTTCCCTCTAACAGAAATATAGCACATAAAATTGGCAAGCAGCAACATACACCAAAATAGGTGTCCCATGTTTCTTCAATCTGGAAGCGAGGACACATGGGGACATACCCTTTTTGATGAGGGTGTATATACCCTTTGTGAATCACCCCTCACATTGGAGAGCAGGACCACACAGCACCGGGGGTGAAATCAGGGGGAGAATTAGTTGAAGACCATTTTCGTCAAAAAGAGAAAAAAGCGTCTAAAAAGTGTACACTCCAAAAGTTGTGTCTGCGAATCCCAAGAGAGATAGACTTTGTATTTTTGCATGGAAGCTGCCAAAAGCCTTAAGTCCCAGTAGCAACAAAGGTCGGCTGCAAAGCATTGGGAAGGGATTTTGAACACCTCAACCTTTGTCGCACATGAAATGTGGAGAGAAGTGCCAAAAATGCCAATATTGGGACATATATACCAATTAGGCGCTATGGCCTGAATAGTATGGCATATAGCTAAAGTGAAAGACCCATAGTAAGTGTTCTCAAACATGCTTACTATGGCTCAAGTAGTCCGTTGGTTCCCATGTCAATTGTGGATGCATATCAGCGCGTGTGCAAGATGGAAAAGTGCATCCGGTGCGCACCGGACTATATTATATAAGGTAGGAAACAAGCTTGGAAAAATCAAACAAGCTATGCAGCATGTTGTTCGTGGTCTCTAGCTTCCATATTGCCTTGGTTCGGGGCTCAACTCTTTGGTTTCTATCCCTTCCTCTTGCCTGCAGCAGAGCGTGGTCCTCTTAGGTCAGCCAATGAGATGTAGGGTTCTCCGGGCACACCACCCTCATAAGAGGTTCAGAATAACCCCGTATCATTGTTGGCGGTACAGAGGGTAGCACAAGTGCCAAAGCCCAGTGCACCGCAGGCTGAAACCACAAATAAACTGCTCGCCAGAGCTAGGAAGGGAGCAACAAGAAGTAACTAGAGGAACATCAAAAACAAGAGAAAAAGCCACGGGAAAGCACGCCATAGTAAAACAACTGAGGGTCCATAGTAGGTGGGCACCGGCGTTCTCGTATAATCTGACCCAAAAGCAACAAGCAGCCCGGCAAGTGTGCCAGAGATGGCGTATGCTTAAGAATGTCCAAGGTATAGATAGGTCGGGGTGGGCCACTCAGGCATGTTCCCTTTACCAGAGCGGACTGGGTTATTGAAGAGGATATAGCTGGGTGTATAGGGGTTCTTGGCGTGCCAACGACGCTATCGGCTGTGGCACCAGATATTTCAGGACTGGTCGCTGAAGGGGAGGACTTCGCAACGCAGGCAGCCTTGCGTTCACGGCCCTATACTGCATCGTGATCGCCTGCTTCTCCGGCTGTCCCTTTCTCTTTACCTTCAGATGTGGTGACACTGATGATTTGGAAGGCAGCACCAAAGCGGCTCCCATCAAACAACTTATCCTTCTCTCCAAGGCCACTTAAAGGTACCGTAGCTACACGCTTAGGGTCATGTACAGCTTCAACAGCTGGGAGTCCCGCCGGATGCGCCGGCTTAGGCGCCGGCTTGGGTGGTGCTGTTCTTGACACTCTTCTCTGAACAGTGTCTTTGGTATCCATAGGTTTTTCTCCGCCTTTCAAGGAGAATATCACTTAGTCCACGAAGGTCCGATTGTACTGTAGGAGGTTGCACTGGACGGCACACGATTGATGCCTGTGCTACCAGTAAGTTTTTGCACTGTTTCGTATAGCGATGTCTGTTCTTCTTGATGTTATTGCTTGCTGCTTTGCTGCTGGTGCTTGTTGCTCCGCACGTTTTTCTCCAAATAGTTTTCAGGATAAAAAAACAACATCATACAGAACCAAGCAAGGCAATGCAGGTGATCCACATGAAATAACTCCAAACATCAAGGGGTGCTGTATGGAGGAGATAAATGATTTACGAAAGATGGATATGCACAACAATATGGCGAACTCTGACTAGCAATCAAAAGGTAGTTGGTACATTAACCAAACAAAATGTGAAAATTGCTTTCATCCGCATCCTCTTGGTGGTAGGGTCACTCTGAGATGTGAACCCTTTGTTGTTGGTACTATGGGTACTGAAGTGGCATGGCTTGTGGCACTGAGGTTGCCGCCATGTCACCAGGGCTCTTTCTACCTCGCTAGGCTGCTCAGGTTTGAACCGGGAACCTCTGAAAAACATTTGCCCTCGCCCCTAGGGTGCATACCACTAGGCTATCTAGGCATTGATGAAAAAATACTTAAAAATGCATAGGCTCTGAACCAAATGACGGCATCTAAAAACTCAAGGTATCGTTTCACAATCGTGTCATGGTGTCAGCAAAGTTAGGGATCAAGAGTCCTCTCAATGTCGGTAAATTAGTGTTTGATTTTAAAGTTCAAAATGCACTATCCTCGATTTTGTGGAGACTGATAGTCAGATAATTATGTGGTATGCCTTAGGGTGTCTTTAATACAACAACCTATTGAAATACACTTTTTCTTGCGCAGAACACCTACGTGAACACCCAACACTTGCGGAAATGCATGGATTGCCCGCTACATTTCAAGTCTAAGTGGTGGGCAGAAGGTGCCAAGGTTTGGTTCTTTTAGAAAATGCCAAACCACCTAACACAAAGGTGCATGCACCACTGAAGCATGTGTTCGCCGCAAAAACGGCACAAATGCAGGGCACTTGTGCAAATGAGACCCAAAAAGAACCACCCGTTGGCCACCCAACTCTAAGAACCAAAGCCATGATCCTCTTTGTTCCTATTGGAGCATGCCCTTGCCCAAGTCTGAAAAACCCAGTGCATGTCCTTCCCCTCTCTTGGAGCATATCTCTGCTCGAAGCACAAAACCTGGACTGTCCTATTCGCCCTTCGAGAGCATGGCCGTGCACAAACCCCAAATTCCAACCTATTCTCCTCCTCTCTATTGTACAATCGATGCAGCAACTTAGTGCCCAAGGATTTGCATCGCAAAGCATCAAAGGGCGACAAAGTGTGTGCACTGTTCATTCACCACTTGTTTTCTAGGAAGACTCGCAGGGGAGGGCACTCATTGCACAATCAAGTGGCAAACGAATAAAAAAACCTACGTTTCATTCTATACTAATGTGTTTCTTACTTAGGCAGCTGCATGGGCTGCTTTTCATAGCATTCCGCGCCGTACTCAGCAAGGGACATCGCAAAAATGTGAAGTCTTGTGTATCAACAAGAAATGTTCCAAAGGTACCTGTGGGATACACCGGTAATCTCTGCAACAACCAATGGAGATGTAACAATTCGTGGAAGGGCATTGTCCATGACAAGCTCCAGTCGTCTAGGATCCACCTTTCACCGGCAAACCAAACACGCATAGATGCCTTCGCAAAAGTGACGGACAATCAGTTTGGGTGGTGGGAGATGGCCGCTCATGGCAGGAGCCGCCCCTTGCTCTTGCTCCTGAGGAGCACCGACCCTCGTTTCCTTAGGAGCTTTGACCCTGGGGTGCTCCTCAAGAGCACCGACCTTGGCTCCTGAGGAGCTCCAACCCTTGGGTCGCTCTTGAGGGTAGCGTGTCTTTATGCGGCTGTGTGGTGAGTACATGGAAGAAAATTCACCATACACCCATGCTTGCTTGTCCACACAAGCAGTATGTTGTCGTTGCAAAACAGGGACCTGGTTTCATACGAAGAGTGATCCAGCCAGGTTCTTTCGGCCCATTTCTTCCGTACCCAATCACCTTTTAGTTCGTTGTTGCAATGTCTGGTAGCCAGATTCATGGATTGCTCGGACGTTTGCATCCTAACTAATCCGCTCGTGCATTATATGCTCATTTTCTGCAGATTTGGTAGTGTGCCCGGTTGGTTTTAAATTCAAAACTTGCTCAAACTTTTTTCAGGGGCTCATTTCTTCTGCAATGCATTGTGCCACCCACGTGTCTGTGCTGCGGTGTCTGATAGCCATAGTGATCAACTCCTGAGACCCCTGCATTCAACACATCTATTCTCACATTGAATGATCACTTTGTGCGGCAACTGCAGTTTGCCCAGTCCGTCCCAAGGTCCAGATTTCTTGCTTACACTTTGTTGAGAAGCATTATTCAGTGCACAACGACGAGTGGTACTGCCTCTTAGAGGTTATTTTCAAGCACTACTCAGTGGGTGCACAATGTTGTCCATAACTTCATGCTCAAATTTTGCTCTTTCCAAATATCTTCTTATGGTGGTCAACATGAACGGACCAAAGTGCACCCAGGCAGAAAAGAACGGATGTTGGCTCTTTTTCTTTGGCATGTCCAAAAAACAACGACATTTTAACCCTTCTCCACAAAAAAAGGCGTTTCGTGCATCATATGCACAGCGACAGATCCCCAAGCGATCCAGTGGGTTACTTCATCTTCACATAATGTAGTGTGTACTGCAACAGCACATTCTGCAAATGCTCAACCACCTACTCCAATCTTGTTGGCATTCTTTGCTATTCTTTGGTTGGTGCCTTATTTCTTAGCATTTCTCAAGATGTGAAGATGATTCATTTGGTGGTGTGCCCCTAGGAGCTACATTTTTGCCTGCCCTCCCCACACCCCGGCTTTGTGTTCTTTTGGATTCACCAAAATCTCACTTTATAGATGGCTATCTGAAAAAACAATTCTGCTTTTTTGGCGTTTTTAAACATGCAAATATTTGTTTTTACATTTTTCGTTTTGCTGAAATTGTATTCTTTAATAGAGAATTTTTTTGATGCGAAACATTTTTTTGATGCTTTTGCTCATTTTTTAGCTGTTTTTGCTCTTTTTTTAGCTGATATGCCATAGATTTTAGCACTTTTCTTACATTTTAGGGCATATAAAAAAGAATTTTGCTTCTAAAAAAATTACCCCTTTTTGTACTGCATAGAATGCACCAAAATGGCCTAAGAGGCTCTCGCAGTCTTGCATGTCAAGCATGGTTTCTAAAAACTATGTGCTGTTATCTGCAAATGAGACATGTATGTGGATAATGTTAAGGTGCCATCCCGGGTCTTCTCAACCAAGTTGCCACGCAACCAAACAACTTGGTTGTGGCAGGCAATAACCCAATTTGCCAATATTGCCTCTTTATTCACTGATGTCCTGGGAATCACCTTGTTTTCGGCAAACAACAGAAGAAAAACAAGGCTTGGGCATGTGTCAAAACCCCGAGCAAATCTTCTCCATGGACAGATGGTGGAGTGTGCATGACTATGCGCAAAAATATGGCACAGAACACGAAAAGAAAAAAACATCACATCAGGGCACCATACGCCTAAACGTCATCATTGGTGGTCCTCATGCAAAATCCGGACATACAGCAATGCATTCAGAACTTAAAACTTATGGGTAAAGTTCCTGGGGGGGGGGGGGCATTCAGCAAACAAAGTGGGGCTACACCACAAATGAATGCAGCTCTTGCTGAAAGTTCAAAAGGAACCTATCACCCAGGCAGATGCCGTGCAATGTTTCCAATCAACGGTAAGGGCAAAACTGTGTAAGTGTACACCTGAGTCATTTTACATTGGACAAACCTGGAGGAAGGTTTGGATTCCAGAGACGCAAGAATTACCTCTCTCTGCCTGAAAGGCAGGCCAAGAATATCGAGGAGCAGCTTGTTGGTTCATTGGCAATAGGAGGGGCAAAAGTTATTCAAATGATATCTGATGGGCTCCACAGGGAAAAGGGATTTACTGCCTAATCAAGCCAACTTCAATGAGTGGGAAGGGCGGCCTTTTGTGACAGACAGGAATGACTGCAATTCAAAGGATGATGCCAAAGGCCCTACCATTCCCTGTGGCGTGAAAGAAATATGCCATTGCAGCATTCGGTGCATGTGCTACTGTGACTGGGGTTCCTATCATGAAAGAAATGCCTTCTCACGAAAAGCTGTCAACAAATGGGACTGGGCATTATTGTTGCCCCTTTGCACAAGCAAAACAGGGCCACGACTGGATGATGCAGCATTACAAGAAAAGTTGGATCACCGTGGTCCGTACTGAAGCATCCCAAGGTGACATCCGCCATTGAAGGACTGCCACCTACTTTGGGACCTTTTTTTTTCATGTTTCAGGGTGCATACATGCAGTACAGCCGGGTAAGACAACAGCAAGGAGCTCTGGGTTACCATCAGTTATGATACCTGCACCAACAGCCATGAAACTGATTCATCTGGTTTGGTCTGAGCTGGGAAAGCATGCATACGACTGATTGAACAGCAACAGATCCGGCTGTGCTAAATAGGACAGCAAGAAACAATTATGTCCAGGCTTGTGGGGAAAAGCAGTCTTTATAAGAATGCCCAAATAAACAGCGCTTTGGAAATATTCTACTTTTCTGGCGTAAAATGCAGCACAAATGATCCACCGAAATACAAAGGCAGATGGCTGCATCACTGCTGCTTAAAGCAGACAGCCACTGCAATGCAGCGGAAATGATACTGAAACAACCAGAAAAGCAAAGCACCCTCTCGTGCATGCCTCATATTTCTCTGGTGGCCTAAATGGCGCCATGCTGCCATGCTTCCACTACTATCGATGTGAGGAAAGCCCCGGCTGTCCCGCAGCATCAACCCTCCTGGACAGCTTTGGTTTGCACCTGTATTGCAAAATCACTGTTGCTGATCCCAGCCGAACCCGGCAGTTCTGGTTCCTGACCATGCAACACCCAATGCAAAAAAACAACAAAATCTACCACAATCATTTCATGGACCCAAGACTGATAGATGCCCCCATACATTGCCCAATGTCAGAACCTAAAACCAGACAGAGACATACAAAACACAAAGATACAAAGAAACTGTACAAAATGTTCATGGACCAGTATTGATCACAAAAAAAAGCCTCCCTGCGGTCCCACAAAATCCCCATCCACAATAAGTGTGCAATGGCAACCTCTGCTGTGTGTGTGCAGACAATATGCTATGCTAGACAAGTTGGATCCCACAGCATCAGAGTAGCAGCTTGACACCTGGACACACCTGCTACTGTCTGTCTCGTATTTAGCCACGGGAAAGGTGCTTCTGGATAAGAAAGGCTGTCACATTGGGCAGAATTAGACCAAAAGCTGTTGCACGCCCGGATTCTGTCACTATGCCCCGTTGTTGACCACAGGTGTGTAGACATGCCCACCCTTACGGGACAACATGGCTATCTCAGCCTTGAGCTGGTCAATTTCCTGCTGCTGCACAATCACGAGCTCCTTCAGCTGCCGCCGGTCCTCTGCAGAGGCAACCTTAGAGCCACCTGTCATGCGGGCTAGTATCTTGTTCTGTGACAATCCCAAAATATCCTCAAGCTTCTGTTGGTCTTGGCGCAATGTGCCCAGCTTTTTCAACAGTGCAGAATTTTCTTGCGTGATGCTGGACTGCCGCTCCTTGGCATCCTGCAGCATCAGACAGCATGGCAGATACCCGACCGCATTCTCAATGAAGAGCACCTGCACCTTGCACACTCACGCTCTGATCGTATCACTTGCTCTCTTTGTGCCTTGTAGACACAAGCAAACACACAAGTATACATCCCTACACATAGGAGGCATTTTGCGCACAGCGGGAGCACAGCACGCGTACGGCACCAATTATTGGGGTGACTTGACTGGAAGAAATCTCAAAAGTATCAACCACCCAAAATGCCTTCATCACATTTGTTACTTTCCAAAAGAATGCATGCAGCAAGATGTCTTTGATGGGTGGCCTCGTTGGAGCCTACTATTCTAGTGACTAGGTGGCATGACTCCAAAAAGAAAATGTATTTCTAGTTATCCTGCGGTAGGTATGGGAGAGGTCACCATGTCTGTTCAGGCCTTGTGCATTGAACTAGAATACAGCTGAGTTGTATTCCTCCTTGTTTTGGGCATACAATTGGTGTAGCGGCATACAATTGGTATAGCGTGCAGGGTTTCTGGTATTTCCGTGATTTGGATGACAAAACATTTCCGTGATTTTTCGTGATTGTCCATGATTTTCCGTGGCATTTTGGTGGCTCAAAAGCTTTCCATATACGTAGACTTTACTTCGATTGGACACATGCATGGAAAAAACAGAGCACAAAGCATCCACAGGCGGTGTACTGCCATTTGGTGAAACGTTCTTCAACATCTCCATTCAAGAACATGGTCACACAGGTCTCTCGCAGGTCCCTGCCCGTGTTCTACCCATGTTTAACATCAACCAGCCCAGCCAGGCTGAATGAATGTTCTATTGCAGCTGGCGTAACGAGATGCCACAAATGTGGAGCCACAGACTCCCGCAAGCAGCAGCAGCAATAGCAAATAGCAACACCCAGAGGAATAGCAACATCCAACAGTCATTTCTAAATCCGTGATTTTCATGTATTTTCTGTGATTCTAAATTTTGGCCAATTTCCGTGATTTCCGTGATTTTCCATGCCACGGGAATATATGAGTCCCTATAGCGTGCCGCCTCCGGTTGGGGGGGGGGGGGGCTGAATTTGTGCACAGCATGCATACCACACAATGTGCCCTCATATACCTTGAAGGCAACCAATATTGCGGAGTGGACACCCTCCCAGGGCCAAGAAAGAAAGACGAGGTACTACTCCATACATTGTGCCACATTCTTGGGCACCCTTTGCACTAGGACCTCCAATATCGTTCACAATATTTCATCTTACGTAACCTCTGATATGGCCATACACACCCGCGTGGCGTCCAATATCAAATCACACCCTTGATGGGCATCATTGTAATGTGCCATGATTCAGCAAAAAATTCGAGGCCGCATAGGAGGACTTGAAACAACAACATTTTGTAGGCCACACCAAGCAACCATACGATGCCAAATAGAAGGAGACCTCCAAAGGCCACACAGGAGCTGATGTAAAAGACCAAGATGTGGAAAGCACATAGTAAGAGACTCAAGAGAGCTATCCCGATCAACCAATGAAAAGTGCACTGCCAGTAGCTACCATGACTTTAGCTCCAAGGACTAATGTGTGGTTTTGTTGTTGTTGAAAACCTAAGAAATCAATTGTGCGGATGTTAGAGGGCACCTACAAGGAGAATGTAGGACACCACAATCAGACATAAATTGTTGGCTCTTGGTACCAGTGCACCAATGTAAGGAGGGGGGAGGGGACAATAGATCACGACCCACTTGCCACCCATGGGAGGTGGTACTTTTTGTTAATGAGCCTAGTGCCTACGCATTATTTCTTGCCCCCTCTTCAGAGCAGCACCCAAAGCATGACGCACACATGTATGTGTACATACCCTCACAGAGAATGTGTGAATGTTGTTTCTTGATAAACTAAACCCAAATGGTCTATGGCTCAATCATACATGGGGTACAATATAGCAGTGTTGCTAGAGCGTCGCACATCCGGTAGGGAAGTGTGGTGCCACAGTCAATAGGCACCTGTGTGCTTGATATTTTATGGCAAAACGCACCTCACACACACACACACACAGCAAAGAAGCATGGTTTCAATGCCCTCAACCATATGTGTGCTTTA
The DNA here is from genome assembly GCA_964036045.1 of Eutreptiella sp. 'Long Island Sound 2002'. Taxonomy (NCBI): domain Eukaryota; phylum Euglenozoa; class Euglenophyceae; order Eutreptiales; family Eutreptiaceae; genus Eutreptiella; species Eutreptiella sp. 'Long Island Sound 2002'. The sequence goes on along the minus strand of OZ038380.1, from coordinate 135,801,453 downwards.
TGAAATCACAACATACACACACACACACACGCAGGATATGCGGCCTTTGGATTGGCTTTACAAAGCTTCAAACGAACATTTGGCTACTTGTTGTAGCAACAAGGCAGTCCTTAACAGAAGGAGAAAAGGTGTTCCATTACATCAAACATCCCCTAACCCTAATCAAGATTGAACGTTGGAACCAAGAAGGTAGGGAAGGGAACATCACGTATACGAGTAAAAGGGGCCCAATACAGATGCACGTTGAGGGACACCATGTTAGAGAGCAAACCATGTTGGATTCTATTCATTGTAATCCCACCATGAGGCACCACGCTGAACAGGTCTTTCAACCACATCGGAATGCCTTGGTGCAGTGGATATGCGTGTTGAAGACCAAAATCCCGTTGTATGCAATGGTTGGGAATGGTGGGGCGCTGCCTATGGAAGTCTTCCAATACATGAACAACTAATTCAATTACATATCTATTGGCGAGCATCCACATGTGGTGGCTAGCAAGAGCATGTCGGGCGCAAACATTGCATATCCTAAGCGTACAACACTCTTCATGCTTGGGGTAGGCATCACGCGTGGCGAGAGCCTTGGTGTAGATGACACCCATCATCCAGTGACGGATACAACTGTGGGGGTGGCCGGCCCGCACCCCCACCCAACCGTCCCCCCTTGGTCACAAAAAATGTCACAATATTTGGTCACAAAAAAGTGACCTAAAACCCGCCGTTTTGGGCAGACCTCGGCCCGTACATGTACATGGGCGGAGGGGGGGGGCGGGGGCTCAACAACACACATGAGAGGCATACAATCCTGTGGATGCAACATTGCTGATGCCATTCATTGTCATTCCATGTCATTCAGTGTCATCACTCACAATGACAATATAGTCTTGCTAGTTGCACTTGCCACTACTTGAAGTGTCATTATCAGTGTCCCTATCGTTGCCACTGCCACTAGATGAACATGTTCTAAAAGATGCAAAGGAAGAAAAGGGGGCAAAAAGGAACAAAAGGGCCAGCAACAACAGAACGCACACACGGCGTGCAAATACCAGCAATCACAATAAATCACCTCGCAGAGGTTGTTAGATGAAAGCCAGACAGGCGAGGCGTATACAGGGGAAAACGCCACATACCCCCCATTTTGGGCCTTTTTGGGCCTAGTCGCGCACCCTACCCCAAGGGGTTGAATTGTTAGTTTATCCCCTTGTAAAAAAAACATCATTATTTTGTCCAATAAACGCATCCCCCAATGAATTTTTGGTCTGGACCCCCCGAAACCCCCCCCACTTAAAACCCACTTTTTTGAGGTTTTGAGGGAGGTGGGGGGGAGGGTGGGGGTGGGGGGATGTCAAAAAATGACCCCCCCCTTTTTTTGGGTCGAAAATCATGAATCTTTTGATTTTTTTTATGTTGAGCCGAAAGGATGTTTCCGGGTCCTGACTCCATGGGGTTTGTATGGGGCGGAGTGGGATGAGCACTGATGCAGTTTATGCACTTTCCAGCCAATTTTGCTATGTTGGCGGTTTTGGCGACCTAGGTGACCCCGTGGTACCCACTCTGAGGGGTGTGAGTGGGGATGTTGTGACTGTATATGCCTACTAGGATACGGAAGGACGTTTTTTGCAGTCTCTAGCCTTGCTGGCAACCGGTCACAACCCGTGCCACAGACGCGAAATGACTCTTTCCACCAATAATGGCCTAGTGAATGGGCCGGCCCACCACCTGCTCATGCAGTTTTTCACCCTGGGCAGCTCAAAAATCGAAGTTTTCGAAACTTGTTTTTATGATATGGTGATCACCTAAAATGACCATCCAAGCTATGTAAAGCATGTTTTAGGCAGTATTTACGTGTTTTTCACCCTGTTTGGGTATTGGGCGCACGAGGGGGGGGGGGGCTCCCAAGGGATGGGTACACAACCTGCTTATGCGGTTTTTCACCATGGGCAGCTCAAAAATCGAAGTTTTCGAAACTTGTTTTTATGATATGGTGATCACCTAAAATGACCATCCAAGGTATGCAACGCATGTTTGAGGCCGTATTTACATGTTTTTCACCCTATTTGGGTATTAGGTCCAGGGGGGGGGGGGTCTCCGAAGAGATTGGTACACAACTTGCTAATGCAGTTTTTCACCCTGGGCAGCTCAAAAATCAATGTTTTCGAAACTGATTTTTTTGATACGGCGATCACCTAAAATGACCATCCAAGCTATGTAAAGCATGTTTTAGGCGGTATTTACGTGTTTTTCACCCTATTTGGGTATTGGGCACACGGGGGGGGGGGGGGCTCTCAAGGGATGGGTACACAACCTGCTTATGCGGTTTTTCACCCTGGGCAGCTCAAAAATCGAAGTTTTCGAAACTTGTTTTTATGATATGGTGATCACCTAAAATGACCATCCAAGGTATGCAAAGCATGTTTGAGGCCGTATTTACATGTTTTTCACCCTATTTGGGAATTAGGTCCAGGCGGGAGGGTCTCCCAAGGGGTGGGTACACAACTTGTTTGTGCAGTGTTTCACTCTGGGCAGCTCAAAAATCGATGTTTTGGAAACTGATTTTTTTGATACCATGATCACCTAAAATGACCATCCAAGCTATGTAAAGCATGTCTTAGGCCGTATTTACATGTTTTTCACCCTATTTGGGTATTGGGCGCACGGGGGGGGGGGGTCTCCCAAGGGATTGGTACACAACCTGCTCATGCAGTTTTTCACCCTGGGAAGCTCAAAAATCGATGGTTTCGAAACTTGTTTTTATCATATTGTGATCACCTAAAATGACCATCCAAGGTATGTCAAGCATGTTTTAGGCCATATTTACATGTTTTTGACCCTATTTGGGTATTAGGTCGAGGGGGATGGGGATGGGAGTGTGTCCAAAAGCTGCCAGGCACATAGACAGGCCGCCTACCTGTATCAGCTGGGGGTGTCACAGGTTGCCCCGCGCTGGACTCGGAGCCACACAAACCACCAGGTCGAGGGGCACAAGGGGTCTCCCAAGGGATTGGTACACAAACTGCTCATGCAGTTTTTCACCCTGGGCAGCTCAAAAATCGAAGTTTTCGAAACTTGTTTTTTGATATGGTGATCATCTAAAATGACCATCCAAGCTATGTAAAGCATGTTTTAGGCCGAATTTACGTGTTTTTGACCCTATTTGGGTATTAGGTCCAAGGGGGGGGGGGGTCTCCCAAGGGATGGTACACAGCCCGCTTATGCAGTTTTTCACCATGGGCAGCTCAAAATCGCTGTTTTCGAAACTTATTTTTATGATATGGCGATCACCTAAAATGACCATCCAAGCTATGTAAAGCATGTTTTAGGCCGTATTTACGTGTTTTTCACCCTATTTGGGTGTTAGGTCGGGGGGGGGGGGGGGTTCCCAAGGGATGGGTACACAACTTGCTTATGCAGCGCTTCACCATGGGCAGCTCAAAAATCGCTGTTTTCGAAACTTATTTTTATGATATGGTGATCACCTAAAATGACCATCCAAGCTATGTAAAGCATGTTTTAGGCCGTATTTACGTGTTTTTCACCCTATTTGGGTGTTAGGTCGGCGGGGGGGGGGGGGGGGTCTCCCAAGGGATGGGTACACAACTTGCTTATGCAGCGTTTCACCATGGGCAGATCAAAAATCGATGTTTTCGAAACTTGTTTTTATGATATGGTGATCACCTAAAATGACCATCCAAGCTCTGTAAAGCATGTTTTCGGCCGTATTTACATGTTTTTCATCTTATTTGGGTATTGCTGTATTAGGTCTAGGGGGGGGGGGGGTCTCCCAAGGGATGGGTACACAACTTGCTTATGCGGTGTTTCACCATGCCTAGCTCAAAAATCGATGTTTTCGAAACTTATTTTTCTGATACCATGATCACCTAAAATGACCATCCAAGCTATTGAAAGCATGTTTTAGGGCGTATTTATGTTGTTTTTCGCCTATTTTGTGTGTGCGTTGCTTGAAGTAGATTCTCTGCGAGGTGGACTTGCCGAAGGCAATGGAATTTGTAGTGCAAGTAGACACAGTCACAGCCAATCACCTTGCAGAGGTTGTAAGATCAAAGCTAGGCACTCGTATAAAGGGGAAATCGCCACATCCCCCCCCATTTTGGCCTTTTTGGGCCTATTCGCGTACCCTACCCTACCCTACCCTATTGTTAGTTGAACCCCTTGTAAAATCATTATTTTGTTCAACAAACGCATCCCCCAATGAGTTTTTGGTCCAGACCCCCCACAGACCCCCCGCCACTTGAAACCCACTTTTTTGAGATTTTCAGGGAGGTGGGGGGGGGGTGTCAAAAAATGACCCCCTCCCCTTTTTTCTTAGGCCACGCTAACTGCCCATCCCCCTACCCACTAGCTGGGCTCCACGGGGCCATACCCCCCCCCCCCAAAACAGGGTATGAATTCTGCACCTAGGGTACCCCTTGCTCTTGATAGGAAAAAATGAGTATCTCTATTTACCTAAAATGCCATTCTCATGTAACCACATCGTAGTTGTCAAAACACAATAAGCATGTATGCATACTGGAAAAGCAGAGGAAGAATGCTGGTTTCTTCAATACAACAAATCTTTCTGTGTGACACACAAATGTATCCACCTGCGAAGCAATGCAGTGTACGAAGTAGGGTAGCGCACACTTGGCAAGGGTTGCTGCACCCTGTGTGTGCCCAAAAAACTGTCAATTGACAATCACTCAAATTCATGCATCATAATCAAGGTCTCTATTTGCCATTAATGAGACCTATGGGCGAAGATTAGTCCAGCTTTGCAAAAATGTAAAAACGAACCGTGTATTCCAAGAAATACCTGAACCCGGGCTAAATTTCTTCCAGCTTTAGTAAAACACAAAAAAGGAGTGCGCAAGACGTCAATGGTATCTGCAGAGACAGCGCAGAACGCCATTCTGACGTGTAACAGGGAAAACATACAACACAACAGTCACAGCACCCACCACTGTTACTCTATCGCCGCTTCCTCAGGCTAGGTGCCTTTGAGCAGTTGTGGAGCTGGCATGTGCTCCATCCGGATGCAGTCACAGAGGGGTTTGTGCACGAGTCCAGGGGTATGCCGACTTTTTCTGCATTATTCTGCACTGTCAGTGGTAGTGATTTCGTGCTGTTTATTTCGTTGCTAACGCTGAGCTGGGCTAAATTTCGCCCAGGCCCCTCGATTTTCGTTTATAAGCATACCATTTTTGAACTGCCTCATTTGTGTCCTGTGTATACCCTCTGCAGCAAATCTGGGTACTGTGACCATGTGCAAAGAACAATGTCGTATTATGGCCCATATCCGGGTCCCGTATGGCAGCAGGGTGTGGAGTACCGAGTCACTTTAGCCACCGTGGGCTTCTGTTGTCAAAGCAATCTTTTGGACCTCTGACCTTTACCAAGGGTTACGTGACAGGCTTCGCAAGCCCCGTGTGACACCAAATATTGAAAAGGCTGACGGTGGGCATATGAGTCTTAAGTGTTCTGTTACTTGCTGTATGCTTTGGATTTGATTCAGCAGAATAGTACATCGGTAATGGTCTGCACACAGCAGCTAGATTTTTCTGCAGCCCTGTCCATTTAGAGCATGTTTCCTGTCAACATTGCAGGTGCATACCTGTCTCAGGAGAAGTCTATTCTTGAGTCATTTGTCACTGATTTGAGGGCTGCTGTGTCGAACTGCGACACTGTGGCACCAATCCAGTGGGACCGAGTGTGTGAAGACCTTGCAGATGGGTTTCCAGTAGATTGTACGGGAAGGAGGTATGTAGAGCAAGAAGAGGAGGCCACCCAACCAGAGGAAGAGGCCGGTGAATCCCAGAAACGCCCCCCCCCCCCGCCTAGAAAGGCAACCGGCAAGCAGGGGGACGGCACCCCCGCCAAGGCTAAAAAATCAAAGGCTGGAGAAAGCCCCTCACAGCAGAGCCCCAAGCCTGGTGCAAAGCCTCCACCCAACAAGGCGCTGGGCACGTTTGCAGCCCACTTCACACTGTCCCAGCAGACACAGAATGGACGTGGTGCCACTGGTAGTGCTAACAGTGAGATGCCTGGTGACCAGGCACGACAAGCAAATGGTGGGCAGTTTCCTGGTAAGGGTGCCAAACCACAACTCTGGCCAACTTTATTTCACGTTTGATACCCAGTACTGAGCTTTTAGTACCCGACATGTAGAGGACAATGCCCGACAGTCTGTTTGGCATCAATCCTTCGCACTCTTTGACAACCCCAAGCGCCGGTTCAACATCTCGCTTCTCCATCCCATAGACTGCGTCAACAGCTGGCTGCCCAATGAATTTGACAAGCTTGCCCAACCCTGCCCAACGCCTGGATACGATGACCTTCAGACAGCAAGAGACAGGTAAAAATACAGGCCTACGGTAAGGTATAACTGATACAGTCAAAACGGTGAACACACGACATTGCCTTCATCGGCTGTAATACCAATTTCAGCCAACATGTTCTGAGTATGGGTGAGCAGGGGGGCATCTGGATCCTCCGCAATATGCTCTAGGAAGAGTGCCATCTGCTCACTAGTTGTTGACACACTACTGCTTGTGGTCTGCACTTGATGAAGCCCTGCTAGCTTTCTCCGTATGGGCAAAGGAGTGTCTCTTCTAACCTCAAAGCCTTCAAACTCTCTGGTCCATGTAGGCACGGGGTGATTTTTGGCTTCCTTTTCCTTGCGATCTTGCATAGCAGCCGTGTAGATGTGCTGGCCCCCAATGGCATGCCAAAACCCAACTGTACATGGGGTGACAGGCAGTACAGAGTAAAATCAAATGGCACTAAAGATCGAGTAAAATCGAAACAGGAAAGGGCAAAACATACGCACGCCAGGTACCAGCAGTAAATCATCAATACAATCAGGTGGTGGTGCCCGTAATAAATCGTCATAGCGGGCCTGGACTCGGTCGGGGTTGAGCCCACGAACCTGCCCTTCACACCGATCTCTATCAATCAGGATCTGATCCCATCGGACACGAATGCGTTTTGTGGAAGTGAGGTAATCTGCCAGATTGATGTCTGCCTTTCCTTTGGGTTTGGGCTTTGGCTTCGGTTTGGCGGCTGGTTTGGGCTGTGGTTCTGGTGCAGGGGCTTCAGCAGCAGGAGTTCCCTCACTTCCACTGAGATGATGTTCATCATTGGCCAGGCTTTCGGGCGGTGTACCAACATTTTGAGGGATTTCCATAGAAGACATTGCTTGGAAGGTAACAAAACAGCAGGTGCAGAGTGCAGACATGGTGATATCTAGGTGCTCAGAAAGAGATATTAGCCAAATCAGATCAAACCTATAGAACCCAGGTTCAAAAACACAAACTGTTGTGCAAAAGGGATGAGACAGTGCTGAAGGATGCCAAATTCACACTGACTAGAAAGCTGGGCGAAATTTCGCCCAGCTTTGGTAGTAACAAATAATATCAGGCTTAAAATCATGAAAGTCGGGCGCCTGGGCGAAAAATTGCCCAGCTGGAAGAACAATAGCAAATAAAAAAGTCGAATCAGTCCCAACCCTGTGTACTCCGTCCCAACTCCTCTTCTTCATCAAACACTCCCAGGGCTAGTCACTGTGCACCTCTTCTGGGCCCTCACTGGCACTGTCAACATAATTGAAATCATCTACTACCGGTACAGCAGCAGGCATGGGGTAGAGGGCGGGGGGGTCTGGGAGGAGGGGGGCGGGGGGGCGGGGGGACGACCACCGGCACACCGCAAGCTGGGGGTTTGGCGGCTGGTTTTGCAGCTGGTTTTGGAGCTGTGTTGATACTCTGGTAGTGTGCAGTTCGCTGCCTCTGATCAACATTGGAGCGTTTTTGACTGTATGCATTCAGAAAATCCTCAACACCATTGGTTATTTTGGTCTTGGCAATCAGACACCGTAGGCTATGCCGAACAAGGCACAAACATTGCTGCTCTGTAACCCTTGTACGCGACAACACTCCCGGGAATTGCATGTGGGGGGCTTCATCAAGACGTTTGACCACATACTTATCCTCTTCCAGGACAGCAATGGGCAACCAAGGATGTGATATGTTCTGAATCAACAAACGCACGTGCTTTGTGTACTTGTCCACGGACTTCTGCGTCAGGACACCCTGGCATTTTTTCTCTCCTGGAAGTGTGGGGGGGAGGGTTAAAAAATATCAGTTGTCTGCCCGGTCTTGGAGCATCGGACAACTCAGCAACATTACTCATACGGACCTGGGTAGTACTATCAAGCCGTGCTTTGTTAGCAGCTGTAGCCAAGAACAAACCAACAATGGTTTTTTCCATGTGACGTAGTTTGACTTTCATGGGCACCACAGCTCCAGCCTTCAGGTCCCAACCCTGCTCAAGAAATTTAATAATAGGGGCAAATGCCTTGTAGGTTATTTCCATTTAATACTTATATGGGTGCCAGACACCGTAAAGCAAGGGGTGTCCCAACGGGAACTGGTCTGCATGCCACGGGGCATAGCTTGCTCCGACCAACATTTTCAGCCGTGCGTAAAAGATCTTCATGTCAATCAGAAATGGCACGTTCCGTCTCGTCTTCACTTGCAAGCATTCTAGCCCCCTCACAAACTCCAGTAACTCAACATGACTGCCGCATTTCACGTGTGATAAAAGAAAGGGCCTCCGGTTGAGGGATACCACAGCATTGCGAGCATAGTCCAGAGGTGCACGAACCCAGGTCCGCAAAATAGGCCCATCTGGGACGGTACTTCTTTGCAACAGCAACCCAACACAGCGAACAAGGTAGTCGACAACCCCGGGTATACATTGTGCAACAGCATCCAAACCGGGCAGACCGTGGTACTGGGGCAGCTCAGTAGTGTGCAACACACCGGCAGCAGTCACATTAAAAGTCTTATCAGACCTATGGGGGTCCACACCATTGATGTAGCGACGGTAATTGTCGAACAACAGGGTAATTTGCTGTCTCTCAAATGAATCCCACAGGTGTGAAGCTTGAACACTGACCTGGGTCGAGATAGTAGGGGCATTGATAGTGATTTCCCCTGCCATTGTCAGCTTACGGCGGATGGACTGGGTCATGGTACCGCGATATGAGGCTCCAGTGGCTCTCTCAGCACGGGGATATGTCAGCACTCGCACAATGTTATACAGTGAGAAAACTTGCTTCTGCAGGACCAAAAACCATCTTGGTACACGACTAGAACTGAAAGCAGCCCAACAGCACGTCTAGTCTTTCTGTTGTGACACAAATCCAGTGCCAGCTGCAGCAGCGGGAGTGTCCTCCCTTTGTTCAATGCCACCCGAATGTGAGCATTCAGGGTACGAACGCGAGTACCCCCCCCGGCTGTTTGAAGAAAGCGCACATCAATCATGTCTCACAGCCACATTGGCAGAAGCACCCCTAAGAGTGAGTGAACAGAACCCAACAGAGGTACCACCCTGTAGGTAAAGGGTGTCAAGGCAAGCTGGAAGAAATTTCGTCTAGGTTCAACTTTATCCACTGGTGGGCCTAAACGACAGGCAGGCAGAGGGCAACATATCATGCACAGCACAAGAAAATGAACAACAGGGGGGGGGGGGCTGGAAGAAATTTCGTCCAGGATCACTGATTGGTGTTTTTAAGCTATATATTTTGCAGAACAGGCAGAGTTGGGCGAAATTTCGCCCAAGGTCATCAAGACATCAAAATATGTATACCTTTTTTGCTATCCGCGGGGGCTGGGGGAAATTTCGCCGAGGTCTTGGCAAATTGGCAAACAGAGACAGTGAATTTCAGTTTCAAAGTGTGTATGCATAGTACACGCAAGAAATGTACAATAATTCATCACCACCTATTACAGTACAGGCGACACATGGAAAACATAGGCACAAAAGCAAGACACAGAAAAGGCGACAAGTGCACATGTTTGGGTCGTAAGGGGCTGGGTAGTTAGCGTGGCCTAAGTTTTTTTGGGTCGAAAATCATGAATCTTTTGGTTTTTTTTTCGATTTTGAGCCGAAGAGATGTTTCCGGGTCCCGACTCCATGGGGTTTGTATGGGGCGGAGTGGGACGAGCATTGATGCAGTTTATGCACTTTTAAGCCATTTTTTGTGTGTTGGCGTTTTTGGCGACCTAGGTGACCCCATGGTACGCACTCTGAGGGGTGTGAGTGGGGATGTTGTGGCTGTATATGCCTACTAGGATACGAAAGGACGTTTTTTGCAATCTCTAGCCTTGCCGAGGGCCGGTCACAACCCGTGCCAAAGAGGCAAAATGGCTGTTTCCACCAAAAATGGGTTGCATGAGTGAATGGGCCGGTGCCTAACCAGCTAATGCAGTTTTTCACCCTGGGAGGCTGGAAAATCGAAGTTTTTGAAACTTACTTTTTGGATAATGTGATCCCTTAAAATGACCATCCAAGGTATGTAAAGCGGGTTTTAGGCGGTATTTACGTGCTTTTCACCCTATTCGGGTATTGGGCGCGGGGGGGGGGGGTCTCCCAAGGGATGGGTACACAACCTGCTCATGCAGTTTTTCACCCTAGGAAGCTGAAAAATTGATGTTTTCGAAACTTGTTTTTATGATATTGTGATCATCTAAAATGACCATCATAGGTATGTCAAGCATGTTTTAGGCCGTATTTACGTGTTTTTGACCCTATTTGGGCATTAGGTCGAGGGGGATGGGGATGGGAGTGTGTCCAAAATCTGCGAGGCACATAGAAAGGCCTACTACCCATGTCGGCCAGGGGTGTCACAGGTTGGCCCCCGCTGGACTCGGAGCCACACAAACCACCAGGTCGAGGGGCACGGGGGGTCTCCCAAGCAATTGGTAAACAACCTACACAACCTGTTTTTCATCATGGGCAGCTCAAAAATCGAAGTTTTGGAAACTTATTTTTTTGATATGGTGATCACCTAAAATGACCATCAAAGCTATGTAAAGCATGTTTTGGGTCATATTTACGTGTTTTTCACCCTATTTGGGTATTAGATGGAGGTGGGGGGGGTCTCCCAAGGGATTGGTACACAACTTGCTTATGCAGTTTTTCACCCTGGGCAGCTCAAAAATCAGAGTTTTCGAAACTGGTTTTTATGATATGGTCATCACCTAAAATGACCATCCAAGGTATGTCAAGCATGTTTTAGGCCGTATTTACGTGTTTTTGACCCTGTTTGGGTATTAGGTCGAGGGGGGGGGGGGGGTTCTCCCAAGGGATGGGTACACAACCTGCTTGTGAATTTTTTTCACCCTTGGCAGCTCGAAAATCGGAGTTTTAGAAACTTATGATTTTGGTACCATGATCGCCTAAAGTGACCATCCAAGCGATGTAAAGCATGTCCTAGGCCGTATTTACATGTTTTTCACCCTATTTGGGTATCGGGCGCACGGGGTGGGGGGGGTCTCCCAAGGGATGGGTACACAACCTGCTCATGCAGTTTTTCACCCTCGTGAGCTCAAGCATCGAAGTTTTCGAAAATTGTTTTTTTGATACCGTCATCATTTAAATTAACCCTCCAAGCTATGTAAAGCATGTTTTGGGCCGTATTTATGTGTTTGTCAACGCGGTACGAGCGGCTCCTTTGGCTGGCCAGTGTGGCCCGGCGGCCGGGAGTCACCCAGGTCTTCGCCCAAGCTATCTAGGAATCGGGCTGCCCACCCGGGACGGGCCGGGTGGGGCGCGCGCTCCGTACGGCGGCCAGCCTGGGCTGGAGCCCGCGCGAGGGCTAGTGGTGCTGAGACGTCCCGGGGCAAGCGCACCCCCTGCACTTCGTGCACAAGCCCTCCGCCAGCTCCAACACCGAGACAGCCTTCGCTACATTCCTCGCGCCAGCTTGACGCGCAACGCCCGGTCACCTTCGGGGGACTAGGCGACGGGGCGGACGGCCCAGCCTGCCGCGCGGCTCCGCGGGCGGCCTCCACCAAGTTGGAGAAGTCGCTGCTGCGCGGCCTCATGGCCGGGGCCATGTGGACGGCGGCCAAGGTGTCCGTCCACGGCATGCGGAACAATTCCGCGTGCCCCCACTGCGGCGCGGCACACGACCAGGAAGTCCACGTCGTGTGGGATTGCCCGGAGTCAAAAAGTGCCAGAGGGACATGGCGCCCCTTGCTCAGCGACGCGGCGACGGCAATCCCCCACCTGGGACCACCGGACCAGTGGCCATCCTGCGTGCGGAAAGCGGGCCTTTTCCCCCTCCGACTGGCGCACGGAGTGGACTAGGGAGTCCCGGACGAGTTCCTATACCGCCTTTACGGCATGTACCTAGCGGTCCTCGCTACCCGCATGGCAACCAGCCATGGAGACCAGCCGGGCCACGAGGACTCTCTCTTCCCGGACCAGCCACGTCCGCGGCCCCGCAACCCCTATCCTTGGGAAGACTTCGTCGGCCCCCTGCCGTGGGACATAGTTGGCCACCAGCCACGGCTCCGCCCGGGGACCCCGCCAAACTGGCGGGGGCCCCGGGACTTCATCCACGACTTGGTCCGGTGGGCCCGTGCGCTGGCCTGGATGCCGGGGCCGGCGGAGGTCTCCTAGGCTGAGCTGGCCTTGGATTATGAGGCGTTTGTGGGGCGGGCGCTCCGAGCCTCCCCAGACCACCGGGTGCGGGGTACGCGGCTGCCGCTGGGTGAACGAGCCAAAATGCTTCGCAAGGCAATGGGCGTGACGGAACGCCACCTTGCGGTGGGCACGCTGCTGAGCGAAGCCCCGCCCGGGCGCTGCCGCTCGCTCCTCCCCCTGGGGAGCCGTGTGTGCGCGGGATTTTCGGCTCGCCTGTTCTTCACGGCACGCCACGAGGTGATGCTGCAGCTTATGCGCCTGGCGACGCAGTGCTAGACTCCTGGGTCTGGCGCCTACGAGCGCCTACCCGCATGCGGCCACCGCTGGGCAACCGCTTCTTAATGGACTATTTCCCACGTCCCCTCGAGGGGGGCCCCCCTCTGCTCCCGTATGCCACGAGGCCCCCACGGGCGCCGCATAGAAGCGTCCCGCTCGCAGCCCCGCAGCGCGGCCACCCGACAGGGGCGGGCAGTGGCACACAGGGCGTGCTGTGCTTGGAGCATGGGGCGCCGTCGTGCGCCAGATGCAGAAGCCTGGGATGGGGCATGAGCCGCTGCTGCCGGGCAGGCCCTGACGGCCATGCCGGCCCCTCGACGGGCCCACGCTGTCCGAGAGTCCCGCCCCGGGTCGTGCCCAGACTCCACGTGCTCGTCCCTAAGGACCGGGGCGCAAGGGGGGCCCCATTGTCCTCTTGGCCGAGCCCGCCCGCCTTCCCAGGCCCTCCCAAGCTAAGGCCCCCCGGCGGCACACCGGTGCACGGCACCGCCCAGGACGCTGGGTACCCGCCCCTCCTCAACATTGAGGCCAGACGACCCTAGGCCCACAAAGCGCCAGGCGCCTAATCTCCTCCGGGCTAACCGGGAGGGCTCAGGAGATGAGGGGCCACCGCGATCGGGCGGGGGGGATGCTGAGCCTTTCTCCCCCCCCCCACCTACGGCAGGGAGGGAGGACAGCGCCGGGCCGGTGCCCGCGGCCGCCTCCGCCTCCACCGGATCCACGGGGGCGCTGCTTGCGCCGCGGGACCCCCCCCCCCCCCCCCGCAACAACGGAGCGGTCACTCGGGTGGTGTGCCCTCCGGGCCCCCCCGCTTACCCGGACAGCAGCACCGCCACCCAGGATGATATCCCGGGCAGGCTTCAGGGCAGGGCACCGCTAGGCGCGCCCTGAAAGCCCCTCCACCTGCCAATGCCAGCCACCGTGGGCGGATGGTCCAGCCTAGTGCAGCACCACCTGTGCCTCGAGCAGTCAAGGAGTGCCGACCACCCCCAGTCGCGTAGCGGGCAGGGCTGCCCCCGTGCCTGCAGCAGTCGTGGGGCAGCCGGCAGCATGTCAATCGACCAGGAGGCGGCGTGTCCTGGCCGAAGACTCCCCCGGTGGGCTCAGCGTCAGGCTCCCCCAGCCTCCCCGCCGGGGCCTGGAGCACCAGGCAACACACGAGCATGCACACACGCCCCCACACGCGCCTCCCCCCCCCCACGCGCGGGAAAGACCGGGCCATGGCTCGGAGGTAGCGAGCCCTGGCCTCCCTTGGTAACACCGTGGCGGCGGCGAACACCATAGTGCAGCAGCAACCCGCCGCAGCCGCCGCCACAGACCAGACCACCGCCCGCAGCGGCCGCCGTAGCCGAACGCCGCCAGCACCGTCGTCGACCCCGGGACACCGTACGTCGACAGCCGCGCTCCGACTAGGCCCGGGGCCTCAGCGACGCCATATGCCTCCTCCCCCCCTGCCTGTCCTGAGCACTGCCCTCAGCCCTTGCCCTCAGCCAGTGCCCTGACGCTCCTTCCTCTTACCCCCATCCAGCTCGAACTCGCCCCGCCACACACGCCCGCGCCACAACCTCGACGTCCGGCCCCTAAGGCCATCACACGATACTTAAAGAACGACGCCTCGCACCTCCTGCCCCCTGTCCTGCTCAGCCATCTTCACCCGGACCCAGCCCGCATCTCAGCCCTGTCCCTCAGATTCCGTTCGCAAACCCTACCCTTTGCCCCCTTCCCCGCCGCCTCCCTCCGTCTCGCTCTCCCAGGCACAGCACTATGGCTCCACGACATGCCTTCGCCGCCAAGTCCCCCGCCCAGCGAGCGGCCGATATCCGCCCAGCGGAGGCGTGGCCTGCCACTGCGGTTGGCTGGAGCGACGCCGCCCACAGGCTGCAGCTTACAGTGACTCATCATGAGTCCAATATGCCCGTCGAGGCGTTTCACCCCGACGACCTCATGCTCGGCGCCCTGTGCCTCTTCTGGGCAGTCGCGGTGGAGGCCCTCCCACCCCTGGACGTGGCCACGCTGCAGCAGCGGGACGCCAACTTCCACTGGGGCACCTACCAAGCAGCGATGCGGGACCTGGTGTCCTACCTGGCGGCCGCCCCACCGGACGCAGCGCAGCAGCTGCAACAAGCCGCGGCTTCTCATGTGGCCCCCTTCGGCGACACGCTCCGCGCGGCCACCCCCGACCAGTTCCTCATGCTCCTCGCTGCGGATGAGTCGCCCAAGCGCCCCGTGGACAGAGTACCGCTTGTACACTGGGTGATCACGTGGCACGCGGCCCACCTCCGGAAATCCATACGCTGCCAGATTGTCCCTCATGATGAGACCCGCTTACCCTCCCCGGGCCCGCTGACGGTACAGCAGTGGAATGCAGAACTCACAAGACACAAACCCACCCTCTCCTACCCCGGCATCCTGTCGCGCATCTCACTGAAGCGAGCAGAGCTGGCAGGCTCCCCGGGCACCGGGGAACCCCTGTGGAAGCGCATGCTCACGCAGCCCAGCTCCCTGGCCTCGACCTCCGACTTCTCCGCCGAGATCGAGAGACTCGCGAACACACCCGACAACCAGGCGGAACACATCGCGCAGTCCATCAGGGTGATGTGCACTGACCTGGCAGTCCCAGAGAGCGCCATGACCACGCTGCGGGCAGTGAAAAATGCGCGGTCGCTGGCGTCGGCGGTCAAAACGGTGTGGTATGCCTCCCCGACCAGTCTGCGCCCCTCCCTGCAAGCCAACCTGCTGGACTTGATTGCCACGGTAGAGGACGTGCATGGCTCCGCCGCCATTGAGTCCCTCAAGCTCGCAGCCCTGCAGACCCTTGACCCCCTTATCGAAGCGGCTGCCACCCGTCCAGGCCTCACCTGGTCCTCCGCGGCAGCCGCCTTGCTCGCCGCCCGTCCCCCAGTGGTGCCCCCCCAGGCCACAGACCACTTGCTCGCTGTCCGCGACCCCGTCTCCTTTCGCATCGCCATCTCAGTAGCGGTGCAAAACGCCACCCGTCCGCCAGTCCTCGATCAGCTCATCACGGAGACCCGTGCAGCTCTTCAGCCCGCCGCCGGCCCGGCAGCAGCCTATGCTTGGTTCGAGCGGAGAGCCTCCTACCCCCCCCCGCCGCAATCCCCCCACGGCCCCGCACCAACTCCCCAACACCAGCCCCACCTCCCGCCCTCCCCAGCGGCGCCCCTCCCGTACCCGCCCCCCCCCTCCCCCCGGGTCCTCAAGCCACAGGCCTCCTGCCCCCCTCCTTCGTAGATGCCCCCCACGTGATACGCCTCCGCGGCCTCCGCCACATCCCCGACGCCACGCAGGCCTCATCGGCGCTCACCCATCATGTCGGCGCCCCCGTTACCATTCCCGCCACCGCCCTCCGCGATGGCTCCCATTTCGTGTCCGTACCAGCCGACCAGTTCAAGGCCCTCTTCGCTAGTGCCCCCACTCGCACCTATGTGGACCCTCACCACCACTACACCATCACCTTGGACTCCCGCACCGCCAGCGGAGAGCCCTTCTACCTACCGGACAGCCCCATCAAGCCCCCCCCCAAGAAGAAGCTCAAGGGCCCGAAGGCGCGACGAGCCGGCCGGCAGCTCGATGCGATGCCCCCCCCCGACCATCCCCCACCGGGCTTCCACACCACCACTAGCGCCACAGCGGCCCCCTCGGCCTCCGCCCGAGCCCCCCGCGCGTACGGCACCCTCCCCCACACCCGGGACGCCCCCCACACTTCCCAGCGAATCACCCCCTACCATGGATCCCGCGTCAACTGACTATCCCTGCCCCTCTGCCTTCCCCCGGGCGCCCTGCCGTCCACCCCACTCACCCAGTTGGCCCTCGACTGTGCCGTTGCCTACCCCCGCGTCCGAGACCTCCGCAGGCTAACCACGAGAGCCAGCGCCCTCCTTACCCACCTGCCCACCGACCTCAGCCGCCCCCTAGCCGTAGACCAGCAGCCTCCCGACCAGTGCCTCGCTGTCTGCTGGCAGTGCGGTACCATCGCCCCTGGATCACCTGCCACGTGGGCCTGCCCTCTGTGCAGTGGCCGTGATTTTGTCCAACTGCCCCCACCCCCCGACGCCCTGCTCAGCCCCCCGGAGGCCTCCTTCGTCGCCGACCTCTCCTCAGCCCCCCCCCCCCCCCCCCAGGGCCCCCTGCCAGCAGCCCCGACTCCCCCCCCAGCTCCAGTTTCGCGTCCTCCGAGACTTTGCCCTCTGGCTCACGCAAGCCGTGCACCAGCTCCAGCGTGAAGACGCCGACCCGGTCATCAGCATCCCCCTCGTCCTCAACGGGTATGTCGTGTGGTTCTACGATGACTCCCCGTCCCATCTTACCCCGTGGCCCCACCCCTGGGCTCACTACGACACCTCCCAGCACGGCATCCCGGGCCACCGCCTGTGGCTCACCCCCGCCTGCCCTTTACCTGTGATCATAGCGGCCTGGTACTGCCCCTCCTGCGGCCGCCCCCAGCTTCCATCAGCCTCCATCCTCCACCATGCCCCTGCCCTCCGACTCCCCAACGCCGTGTGCTTACACCCCTGCCCAGGCCGCACCCACCTCACCCTTGACATCGCTCAGCGCTCGTTTGTCCGCCCCCCTGGCCTCCCCCTCCTCCAGGGCGTTCCAGCAGCCCCCGTCCGTCCAGGCGCCACCTGCTTCCGACCAGACCACTCCCTCCTCCTTCCGGCCACCCCCTGGGCCAGCCACCTCCAATCCCTCACCTTCTCACCCCTCAACCTACGCCGCCATGCGGGTCTCGTGTTCCTCTCCTGGAACATTGGCGGCGTCGCAGCCCATGTCGACCTTGTGGTGCACGTCCTGCTCGCCCTGGAAGTCGACGTCTTTGCCTTCCAGGAACTCTGGTCGTTTGCCCCCCTCCTGCAGGCCCTGCCTGCTCTGTATGCCTCCCACACCAGCACGGCCGAGGGCTGTGGTACAGGCTTTATGATCGGCTGGCGACGTGCGCTCCAGCACCCAGCCACCGCCCCGCGGGTGGAGTACGACGCCCCAGACCTGCTCGTCTCCACTGTGCGTCATCACACCCTGGGGTTCATGCTCCTGGCCTCTGTCCACGTACACCCAGACCTCGACTACAAGGCCCGGAGGGCCGTCCTCATCAACCTCACTACCCTTGCATCCTACCTGCGAGCGGCCTTGGAGCTGGTTGGTGGGGACTTCAACATGTCTCGAGACTGCTCCCGCCACCCCTTGGCGGCCGCCTGCCGTAGCGATGGGTGCATGGTGCGGTACCGCGCGGTTTTCCCCCCGGACGCCCCCACCTACTTCTCCTCCTCCCGGGGAGCCCTCAAGGCGACGTGCATAGACCACGTGTTCGTCAAAGGCGCGCGATCAGTCCCGGATGCGGACATCCTCCCCTCCCCGACTCCCCACAAGCCCCTCTTGGCCACCGTAGAACCCATGGAAGGCCTGGCCGACATCCGCAACTGGCGCATGATTCGTTGGCGCCACTCTCCAGCAGGTACCCTTCCTCGCCTTGCAGCCCTGCTCGACCTCACGTGGGGCTGGCTGGCCTCGTACCCCGTGGGCCCCAACAGCTTCCTGCAGTCCCTGTGGGCTGCGGCCAGGCACCTCATCCCCCACCCTCGACCCCTGGATTGGGTGCTGCGGGACCTTCGCCTCCGTGATTCCCCTCGTACCGAGTCCGACCTGACCGACCTCCGCAATTACTTGGCCGACACCGCGGCGCGCCACGGAGTGGAACGCCCGGACGAAGTCCTCCGCGCCACCTCCATCACATCCGCAACCAAAGGTGCTCTCTGCCGCCCCTCCAAGCCCCTACGCCCCTACAGTGGGATCCAGCCAGACCTGGGCGTGGAGCTCCCCACAGCGGAGGCCAGGCTTCAGGAGGTGCACAACCAGGCCGCAGCCACGACAGCCCACCGCGGCCACACCTTGGACCTGGACTTCCTCACAGCCGCCTTCGACCCAGCCAAGTGGGACCCCTACTTCGACCCCGTGGCACACTTACCGGTCTCGCTCCTGGGCGACCTGCTGCATGCAGGCATCCACCCGGCAGATCGTCGCCGCCGGGGCCTCTACAGTGCAGCGGTTGCCGACGGACCCGTGCTCCGCGGCGACCGCATATGGACCTCAGTGACAGCGGCCGGGTCACTATTCGCAGGATTGGACCAGTGTCCCCAGGCGCTCCTGCATCACCTCAGGCATGGGGGAGTGCAGGGTGTCCAGCGCCACCTCCAGCTAGTCGACGGAGGGCAGGACTCGCTATCCCTCGACTCCGTCATGATGGGCATCGACAAGTCCAAGCCGTTCCCCCACCTCTTCAAGGCACACCGCCCGGTAACCCTCACCTCCCCCCTCACCCGCTCCGAGTCCCGTGCCGCGCGGGCGATGCTGGTGCCGTCCCTGGAGCTCTCCGGGACCCTCACCCCAGAGACCTTCGCCTACCGCGCCGACATCCGTCCCGCGTTTCTGGCGCTGGCCTTCCGCGCGGTAGTCTTCGCGTGTCTGGAGTCCCACGGTACAGCCGCCGTCACCGACTGGGATTCGGCCGACGCGTTCCTCCGCCAGCAACGGGAGGACTGCACCCCCCTGCACGGCGTCCTGCAACTGCCCTGGGATTTCGGCCCTTGGGCCATGAAGTATTACGGTCGCCTGCGCATCCACCCCCTGACAGCGGATGGGTTCGCCCCGCCGTACGCCACGGAAGAGGGGTGGAACCAGGGCGACAACCCGTCCGGGGACACGTACCAAGTCGGCGAGCTGGTGGTCAGCGGCAGCCTGCCCCATCCAGACGACGTCCGCGTGCCCCCAACGCCCAGCGGAGTCCCCGTCAGCAACCTCTCCTACTCCGACGACCGCCGTCTCGTGCGGCCCACGCTCACCTCGCTGGTCGACCTGACTCGCCTCTGCACCAGGGCTACCGTCGCCAAAGGTGGCCTCGTCCACATGGACAAACTCCGCTTTTTCGCCCTCGACCTCGATGGATCCGCCCTCCGCCTGCAGCAGACCCAGGTGCCCCACTACCTCACGTCCACCTCCACAGACAGCCCCCAGGTGGTGGGCATCCCACTCTCCCACGCCCTGCGCCCCCCGGGTGTGTATGCCGACCTGGCCAAGCAGATAGCCCGCATGCGCCGCCGCCTGGACTCCAACCCCGCCACTACCATCCTGGCGCTCCGCTCACTCTGGGCCTTCATCCTCTCCCAGCTGGACTACGTCGCCTCAGGGGTAGCGGTACCCCCTGAGCATGTCGCTGAGGCATCAGTGCAGGCCCGCGCGCTCTACCGCCAAGTCCTCGGCCTGCCCTGCTGGACATCCCGGGCCCTCATGTCCTTGGCCCCCCGTTACGGGGGCCCGGGCTGCCCGCACCTGCCCCTTCGCTCAGCATGCCGCCTCCTTCTCACCTACACACAGGCTACCTGCTCCCGCAACCTCCTGGCACAGCACTCTGCCCAGTACCTCTCTCAGGCCTCCGTCCCCGGCAGTGAGTCGCAGCCCCTCAGAGAGGCAGCCCTGCAGCTGTCCGTGCAGATCGCCCTCCTGCCCGACGCCACGACAGCCGCCATGCCCGTGCTCTACGACTCCGATCCCGCCGTCCTCCAACGCTACCACCACCTCGTTCTGTCCACCGACGCGGCCCTCCGTCAGTGCGATGAAGGTGGGGGCATCGTCTTTTACGCCCCCGGAGTGGGCGTAGTTCTACGCGCCTGGTATGGCATCCGCTTATGGGCTTCGCCCACAGGCGCGGAATGGCTGGTCCGCCTCGTCGCCCTGCACCTCCTGCAGGGGTGGCACGGGTGCCTGGTGTCGTCAGCGGACTGCTCCTCCGCCCTGCTCCGTGGCTGCACCCGGTTCCCACCCAAGCTTACAGTCCTGGAGCTTTTGTGGCGTCGCCTCTGCCTCAACCTGCTGGGCCTCCACCAGCACTGTGAGCTGTGGGTCCCGGCCCAGCATGACACCCAGGCCCAGCACTTGCTGGCCCTCCTCAACAAGGAGGCGCACGACCTCGCCGCCCGTGGAGCCTCCACACCCACCCCGTGGGCCGTACCCCTCCCGCAACACCTCCAAGGGGCCCTGGTCCTGCATTACCAGGGTGCCCTGCTGCTGGAACCTCAGCTCGGCCTCGACCAGGCGTACGAAGACGCCACCGCGGCTGCCTACTTCGCCGGCCGCCGGTCCCGCCTTTGGCGCCCCGACGGCACCGTCTTCTATGACCTCCTCGAGTCGGACGCACTGCCCACGCGTGCCATCAAGCGTGCATTCGCCTACCGCGCGCTCGAGTGGCAGCCCCCCCCAGAACCGGGCATCGCGATGGAGTGCCACTTCTGTGGCATCGCAGAACGTCAGCTCTGGCAGCACGTCCGCAGCCGCTGCCCAGCCGCTTTCCTCCACCTGCTTCACGCTCAAGCCCTCCTCCTCAGCCACGTGTCCCCAACCCCTGGAGCCACACTCACCGTCGACGGGGTCCTGCAGGATGTCCGCCGCCGGCCGCAGCTGCAGTGCACGTGGGACGCCCACTTCACAGAGGACGCCATCAACTGCGACACGCTCACCCTCTCTGGTCTCTGGTACAGGTCGTCCAGCGCGAGCCCGTCCGGCCTGACGCCCGCGGCCCGGCACCGTGCCACTAAGGCAGTCGTAAGTACCCTGGCCCTACCTCCCCTGTCCTTTGCAGACGTTTATGCCCTGTGGGCTGCGCTGCCATGCCCGCACAGCCCTCCAGACCGGCCCCCCCCGCAACCCCCAGCGGTCACCGTACAGGACCCCCGGGTATACGTGCCGTGGTCCTACACCCTGGCGGCGTCGTACTTGGTGCGGGGGCTCGCGTCCTGGCAGGTGTGCAGTGCTGGGTCCCTACATATGGCACTCCCAGTAGAGCCCAGCTGGCACCCGGGACCACCGGTACTGCTCATTATATGTCCGCCTGCGGCCGAGTGCTGGGCGCTTGCCCTGCTCGCAGAGGCGGAAGCGCGTCCCTCGTGGGCTGGCGTGGCCTTGCTTACGGCTATGCCTCCGGGTGACGGCGCCCTGCCCCTGCCAGCGCCCATGACACCCTATGCCTGCGGGCCCTTGTGGCTGTACACCACAGCCGGTGTGGCCCAGCGATGAGCCCTCACGCCGGCAGCCGCTCCCGTGCACTGAAACCGAAGGAAAACGACGCGCAGCGACCCAGGCTTGTGCGCGTTGACAGGGAGGCAGAGGTAAGGCGAGGTCCAGCCCCCGTACCCCCAGCGCCGGTGCCAGCACCGGAACCTTGATTGACCACGTACAGGAGACAGGCGCGGCCTACGAGCAGGTAGCGACCCCCCCCCCCCCCCCCCCCGGGACCCACCAGCGGGTCAAGTCAGGGCCAGGCGCGGCCCAGCCGTGTGACCCGACGTGCCTCGCCGCCCCCACCCGCGCGCCCACCATACACACTGACGCGCGCGCCCACACACACAGGCACGGCGGCATCTCCCTCCCGCGTGTGCCTCCGCGGGGTACGGGGGCCGTCAGCAGTCCGGTAGGCCTTGTGACCGGACAGCCGGGAGTCGACCGACCCAATCACGCGGCGCAGGGAAGGATGCGCGCGGTGGGTCTGGCCGTCCGGGGGAGGCCTTCACCCAACCCAACCCAACCCCCCCCCGCAACCCCCCGAGAAGAGCAGCCCCACCACCGCCGGTAGCCGAGCCGCCGGCGTCGCTCCCTAACATTTTTAGCCGCAGCTCGGCGGCCTTGAGTAGCCGCACGTTATGCGGCGACAATCCCCCCTCCCCGGGGTTGGCGGCGTCCTCAGCCGAAGGCCACCAGGTCAGTGGCGGACATGCTCCGCGCACGCCCCCCCCCCCCCGCTGCGGCCGACGTCACCGGGGGGAGCTCCTCTGACCCAATGGCAGACGCGCCCTGAGCGCCTTCGCCATCCCAGACCTCAGCGGCGCCACCGCCGTGCGGACACAGGCGGGAGGCTTGTAGGGGAGGCGACGGGCGGCTGAACTCGACTCTGCCCACCTCCCCGCCCCTCTGCCTTTGTACATAGACCAGCCGACGCTAAAAGACGATTGCCGTATTTATGTGTTTTTCACACTATTTGAATATTAGCTCTGGGGAGGGGGGGTCTCCAGGGGGGTCTCACAAGGGATGGGTACACAACCTGTTTTTGCAGTTTTTCACCCGGGGCAGCTCAAAAATCGAAGTTTTGGGAACTGATTTTTCTGATACCATGGCCACTTAAAATGACTATCCAAGCTATGTAAAGCATGTTCGACGCCGTATTTATGTCGTTTTCCCCCTATTTTGTGTGTGCGTGGCTTGGAGTAGATTCTCTACGAGGTGGACTTGCCGAAGGCAATAGAATTTATAGTGCAAGTAGACACAGTCACAGCAAATCACCTCGCAGAGGTTGCTAGATCAAAGCCATGCACTCCTTTACAGGGGAAAATGCCACATACCCCCCCATTTTGGCCTTTTTGGGCCTATTTGCGTACCCTACCCTGTCCTACCCTATTGTCAGTTTAACCCCTTGTAAAATTATTATTTTGTTCAATAAACGCATCCCCCAATGAGTTTTTGGTCCAGGCCCCCCCAAGCCCCCCCCGCCACTTGAAACCCACTTTTTTGAGGTTTTGAGGGAGGTGGGGGGGGGGGGTCAAAAAATGACCCCCTCCCCTTTTTTTGGGTCGAAAATCATGAATCTTTTGGTTTTTTTTTCGATTTTGAGCCGAAGAGATGTTTCCGGGTCCCGACTCCATGGGGTTGTATGGGGCGGAGTGGGACGAGCACTGATGCAGTTTATGCACTTTTAAGCCATTTTTTGTGTGTTGGCGTTTTTGGCGACCTAGGTGACCCCATGGTACGCACTCTGAGGGGTGTGAGTGGGGATGTTGTGACTGTATATGCCTACTAGGATATGAAAGGACGTTTTTTGCAATCTCTAGCCTTGCCGAGGGCCGGTCACAACTGTTGTCAAAGACGCAAAATGGCTGTTTCCAGCAAAAATGGGTTACATGAGTGAATGGGCCGGTGCCTAACCAGCTAATGCAGTTTTTCACCCTGGGAGGCTGGAAAATCGAAGTTTTTGAACCTTACTTTTTGGATAATGTGATCCCTTAAAATGACCATCCAAGGTATGTAAAGCATGTTTTAGGCCGTATTTATGTGTTTTTCACCCTATTCGGGTATTGGGTGGCGAGGGGGGGTGTCTCCCAAGGGATTGGTACAAAACCTGCAGTTTTTCACGCTCGGAGGCTCAAACATCGAAGTTTTGGAAACTTATTTGTTTGATATGGTGATCATCTAAAATGACCATCCAAGGCATGCAAAACATGTTTTAGGCCGTATTTACGTGTTTTTCACCCTATTTAGGTATTAGGTCGGGGGGGTTGGGTTGGGTTGGGCTGGCGGCCTCATGCAGGGGGAGGCCCTCGGGTGTGGGCTTTCTTCCCTGCCCCACCACGAGGCTAAACTACCTGACTGTCTGGTTCCAAGCCCTAGCGGACTATCGACGGCCACCAGACCCCACCGAAGAGCAGGTGGGCAGAATATACCGTCATCCGGTGTGTAGGCGCGCGCGCGGGAAGGGGTGCGGGCGGGGGCCGGGCGTTGCGTGTGGGGGCCAAGTGTGGCCTGGTGCTCCGGGCCCGGCGGGGAGGCCATGGGAGCGTGACGCTGAGCCCACCGGGGAGTAGTGGGCCACGGCATCGCATCCTCCTGGCCACACAGACACGCTGCCCGTGCCACGACTGCGTATGCACGGGGACGAGTGTGCAGCGGGCACAACCGGGGGGGACCCGCGCTACTTGACTGCCTGTAGGCACAGGTGGCGCCGCCGTACTAGCTCGGTCCCGCACTCCCACGGCCTGGGGCGCTGGGGGCGGGTGGAGGGGTCCCTGGGCGCGTTGATCGCTTCCCTGCCCTGGGACCTGCCCGGGAAGGTTCCCGCCTGCGGCGCAGCTGCCCCGTTAGTCATGCAGGCCCGTAAGGCACACCACCGAACTGGCCCCACCAAGGAGAGAGGGGGGGGCAACGGTTGGCAGGTGGCCGTCTTGCCTCGAGGGGTCGCCCACAACAGAACTAGGGTGCACGGGGCTGTGCTGGCCTGGGCTTCTTTGATGAAGATGGAGGGGCGCGCGCACACTTGGAGGTTCCCTGGCCAGGCCGCTCAAGGGATGCCCCCAGCGGTCAAGCTGGGAGCCCTTCACAGCCTCCACTTTTTAGGCCCTGAGGGCGCCGACTCCATCCACCCCTCCCCTTCGTGTCTGGTAGTAGACAAAATTGCATGGTAGTAGACAACATTGCAGAGATGCATTTGCTCATACCTACAAATTTGGTTCCACACACCCCATAGCTTGTACACCGCTTCCCAAGCTGGGTTCCTCAGCACCCCATGTCCTGGTCCTTTGAGACTCCAACGCTTACAATATCCACCTCCTCAATTTCTTGTAGTTGGACTATGGGTCGCGCATCATCGTGTGCATCCACATCAATGATGAGCCCCCCAACTGACAGACCTACTGAGGAGCCTACAGCACAAGGCTTCTGCAGAATCCAGATTTGGCCGTCCTAGAAGTGACACCTCCTGTTATATAGCGGTGAAGGAGGCTGTCTTTCAACTGTGCTACTCAACATAAAGCATGCAGTCTGTGGTAATGGCCAATAGAAAGTGTCGCACCGGTGATGACATTATGTCGATCAACCCGTTCCGAAGGTGATGCTGTGTCTTCTTCTCCGGGGAAGCAAACAACGATTACCCTACTCCTTGCCATCTTGGGGGGCTACGTGCTTTTCTGTGACATCGCACACTCTCCAATAATGCAGAACCGTCTAGGTTGTGGTCAAATGCGCAGTCATGGGACATGCAGTGGAAGCCCCCTGACATTATACAACATGCACCAGAAAGTAGCAAGGGACTGAAGCGAAAGGCTCCTGCACGAGGCACCAACACACCCAACTGGCAGTACCGCGAAATGAAGTTGAGGCAGTGCCAACTGACGGAGCCTTGAAGGTAACCATAATAGGCCACCTTGCATACCTGAAATTCCTCAGTCGCATGACCGTCACACAAAGGGAAAGGAGAAAGAACCGTGGCACTACTTTTTCGCGAATATCAAGAATCATTGGCTGCATAACTAGCACCGTGCCACGTGGTGCATGCATACAAAAGCATGCCCACCTGCAGCTTCTGGTCCCATCGCTTGAGCTCCGCTTCCCACTTCGACTCCTCGGCCCTGAGCTGCTGTTTCAGCTCCTCCGTCTTGCGGTCAACGGAAACATTTTCAAGGGACTCGAGGTTGATCCGCTGCCCAAATTTTAACAGCTGGATCTCATAGACTTTCGCCTGCAGATGGTACGAGACACCAAGGAGCACATTCTAGTGCATTGACTGAGGGCAAAGGGTTTTGGAACAGCAGAACCCGATCTGAGGAGCAGCAGTGCTGGGACATAGGAATGAGCAAAATTTTTTTCACTCAGGTTATGTCCTCCTCTCAAGTACTCAGTGCAATGACTTGTTCGGTATGCCTCAACACCATGGGGCCCCCATGTCTACGGCATGGTCCTGTAGAGGAAAGATGACAATGCAGAGAATGCCATGTGATATCTCCATGGAAGCCAGCCACCAGACATTGTGAGCTAACAATGTTGGACTCCACATTTTTTGACAAAAACAGACTGTCTGGGTTCCCACGTAAAATTATCCTTGAACAGGTTGTGTGTTTTGCTCCCTGGGAGAGAACCCCATGGCAAATCCAACCAAAAGCAAATAAGTACTTGCGATTTTACAAATTACACTTCAAAGATGTTTCACACAATCCTAGGGCATTCGTAAGCGCACAAATGCCAATGCTTGGCAGGTACCTCACCTTAGAAAATGCACAGCCAGGGTATTACTCGCATGCAACGTGCAGAAAGTCTGCTGATGTTCCTAGAATATTTTGTTTTCTAATGTCCTCCCATCCCCTTTATGTCACCCAGTCTTCCCCTTTTTTTTCCACTGAGCCTTGACATTGCAGATCTGGGGAAATCTTGGCGATAGCAACTGAAACCCAGTCTGTCTGGGCATATCCAGCTTTTGGGAGAGAAAGAGCAGGCGCAGACCTCCCAATTCTGCACATCGGTCTGTTTCTCCTTCCGGACTTTCGTAAGAGCCACGTGCTTGCGGCGCAGGTCCTGGAAGTCCTTGTTGAGGGTCTTCTTCTCATGGAACAGGTCCAGAATGCGTGAGTGCAGGGCCTTGAGGCCATGGTTAGTGAACACAACAAGGTTCTTCATGTTCAGGGGCATCTTGTTGGTGTCAGGGCCAGCCAAGCACTGGATTTGTCGCAGCTTCAGCACCACAACAGTCTCAAGCTCGTTCAGCTTCATCTGCTTTTCATTCTGGAACACCTGCAAATCGTGAACACTTGGTCATTGCAGCACCTCTACAGTGCTGATTTGTTCGATCAATCAGTATGGACTCAGCTACTGTTGGCCTGCCCATCCGACAACCAAGGTGGTCTGACCTGGTGCGCCCCATTAAACCCCTGCCTCCAAAATGTAAACCCCAGGGCAGAGATCTTGGCCCACTCAGTAAGGCCAGGGGAGTACAAATCTGGGGGGGTATGAATTTTGGGCAGGGAGGTGCTGCATGTTCTCTTTCTCTTGCCATTCAGATTTGGTTTGTCATTCAGTGTTGGCTGCATAGAACATTCAGATTCTGATAGACCTTGGACTTGATGGCCTTTCTGATGAACCTTCTGACACGTCTTCTGAGGAACCAGACAGTGGGTCAGTTGTTGATGGAGATGGTGCCACGAGTGGCAATGAAACTGACAGTGGCTGAAGGAGTATACATTTTGACAAAACAGCCATTAAGCCAAGGGGATATAAAATTGGGGGGGGGATTTTTTGGGGGGCCAGATCAACATTGTCAGCCGCCTGACATTCAACTTTGTGCCCCTCTCTTTGCAAAGAGCAAGCAACATACTTGTACCCAAGTAAGTAGCACAGACACGCACAGTAGGCTCCCATACAGCACACACAGCCTTATTGCCCCGAAACTGACCCCAGTTTGGCAGCCACAAGTACCTGGATCTCCTTCTCCACTTGCCGAAGCTGCGTATCTATGGTTTTTTCCTTTTTGGAGAGCACTTCATTCTCCTTCCGCAGCACCTCAATGCTCTTCTGGAAATCATTCACAATGTCCTCCTGTTCCATGCGCTTCTCTCGGAGCTCCACCACCCGCTGATACACAGCTGGCTCGCACCCAATTGGGCACACCTCCTCCTCCTCGTCCTCTTCATCATCGTCATCATCATCACTCTCATCGTCGCTTTCCTCATCAGAATTGTCCTCTTCATCCTCATTCTTGACCTGTGTGCGTTAATGAACCTCATGTCCTCCGTGCCCACAGGTGCACAGGCAACCACTGCAATGGTTCTACAATCAATAGCAGGCAGGCAGACAGACAGACAGAGGTACATAAAATGCCCGCATTGTATGCATACATACATATGGCACACCAGAGTGGGGTCAGTGGGTGTGCTTTGGGCAGGGCCTATTTTGAGGGGTAGGTAATTGTATTAAACAAATCACCATGGACGCCTCATACCATGGCTACAGGACGCTGGTGGGACGGATGTTCTCCTGGCCACCCACACGAGTCCATGTTGACCAGTATGAAGCATGACAATGCATGCTCCTCCCCAACTTTCATTGTGGTGTCAAAGCTGGAGTTGGTCAGAAGTGGCATTGGTGCACTCTACCTTCAGAAAGATGAGGCCTGGTAGTGGGGGCTAAGGGCCTAGAGCACAGGCTGCCTCAAAGGGGAGATAGTGGGGAGCATGGAGGTGTGGACGGACAATGTGGGCACCAAGTGGGGTCCATCTTCAATGCTGTCTAGCTGTCCCCAGATAGGCTGCTGAGACAGTGGGGAAAGGGCTGCAGTGTACACAACCCTTTCCCCAGGGGCCTTACCAAAGGCAAAGGGGGGGGGGGGGGAGGGGCACCCTTGCTCTCCCCCATTTCCGAAAACTCCTCCACTTGAAGATGGCCTGTCCCAGCCAACTTTGCCACATCATTGTTGACAGGCTGACAGGGGACCACATCCACTGTGGGTTCAACCAACCCAAAGAGTGATGCTAGATTGCATAGCGGGAAGGGTAGCACTGTATCCTCACTTTCTATGAGGATCGGTGTAGGTAAGCCCACCTGCTCCAGTGCCCAGCGATGTGGGGAGCAGCTATGTGTACAAAGTCTGAAGTCTGAAGTCTGATTTGGCATCTCGTGTCAAGGACATAAAATAGAACACATCTCAGGAAAATTCTGATAAAAGTGTGGCACCCGCCCCCTCCCTTCCTTCCTTCCTGTCAAAAAGGGACAAGGAAAAGTCTAGCAGTCCCCCCCCCCCACACAGCCACCCTCCAGAAGAAAAACCATCGTGAAAATGGAAAGTTGGGAAGAATGGGAGACCATGCAACACAGGGGAACACCCCCCCCCAAAGAAAAAACAGGGTGGAAAAATGGGGCATTGGGGAAAATGGGAGGCCGGGGAAAATATTCCACTAAGGTGGTGTACCCCCGCCTCTGGATAAATATTCCACCGAGGTGGTGTACACCCCCTTGTGGATAAATATTACATTGAGGTGGTGTACACCCCCCCTCTGGATAAATATTCCATTGAGGTGGTATAGACCCCCCCTCTGGATAAATATTCCATTGAGGTGGTGTACACCCCCCCTCTGGATACATATTCCACTAAGGTGGTGTACACCCCCCCTTTGGATAAATATTCCATTTAGGTGGTGTACACCCCCCCTCTGGATAAATATTCCACTGAGGTGGTGTACCCCCCCCCCTATGGATAAATATTCGACTGAGGTGGTGTACACCACCCCTCTGGATAAATATCCCACTGAGGTTGTGTACACCCCCCCCCTCTGGATAAATATTCCACTGAGATGGTGTACACGCCCCCCCCCCTCTGGATATATATTCCACTAAGGTGGTGTACACCCCCCCCCCTGTGGATAAATATTCCACTGAGGTGGTGTACCCCCCCTCCTATGGAGAAATATTCCATTGAGCTGGTGTACACCCCCCCTCTGGAAAAATATTTCATTAAGGTGGTGTACACGCCCGCTCTGAATCAATATTCCACGGAGGTGGTGAACACCACCCCTCTGGATAAATATTCCACTCAACTGGCGTGCATGGCCGCCTCTGGATATATATTCCACTGAGGTGGTGTACCCCCCCCCCTTTGGATAAATATTCCACTCAGGTTGTGTAACCCCCTCCGTGAATTATTTCATGCCTCCGTGAATTATTTAACCGCCTCCGTGAATTATTTCATACCTCCGTGAAGTATTTCATACCTCCGTGAATTATTTAACCCCCTCCGTGAATTATTTCTTACCTCCGTGAATTATTTAACCCCCTCCGTGAATTGTCTGATACCTCCGTGAATAATTAACCCCCCCTGCGTGAGCTATTTCATACTTCCGTGAATTATTTAACCCCCTCCGTGAATTATTTGATACCTCCGTGAATTATTTAACCTCCTCCGTGAAGTATTTAACCCCCTCCGTGAATTATTTGATACCTCCGTGAATTATTTAACCCCCTCCGTGAATTATTTGATACCTCCGTGAATTATTTAACCGTGTCCGAGAATTATTACATAGCTCCGTGAATTATTTCATACCTCCGTGGATTATTTAACCCCCTCCATGAATTGTGTGATACCTCGGTGAATTATTTAACCCCCTCCGTGAATAATTTCATACCTCTGTGAATTATTTAACCCCCTCCGTGAATTATTTCATACCTCCGTGAATTATTTAACCCCCTCCGTGAATTATTTGATACCTCCGTGAATTATTTAACCCCCTGCGTGAATTATTTGATACCTCCGTGAATTATTGAACCCCCTCCGTGAATTATTTCATAACTCGGTGAATTATTTAACCCCCTCCGTGAATTATTTGACTCCCTCCGTGAATTATTTGATACCTCTGTGAATTATTTAACCCCCTGCGTGAATTATCTGATACCTCCGTGAATTATTTAACCCGCTCCGTGAATTATTTGATACTTCCGTGAATCATTTAACCCCCTCCGTGAATCGTTACATACCTCCGTGAATTATTCAACCCCCTACGTGAATTATTTCATACCTCCGTGAATTATTGAACCCCCTCCATGAATGATTTCATACCTCCGTGAATCATTTAACCCCCTCCGTGTATTATTTCATACCTCCGTGAATTATTCAATCCCCTACGTGAAATATTTCATACCTGCGTGAATTATTTAGCCCCTCGGTGAGTTATTTCATACCTCCGTGAATTATTCAACCCCCTCCATGAATTATCTGATACCTCGGTGAATTATTTAACCCCCTCTGTGAATTATTTAACGCCCTCCGTGAATCATTTGATACCTCCGTGAATTATTTGACCCCCTCCGACAACTATTTCATACCTCCGTGGATTATTTAACCCCCTCCGTGAATTATTTCATACCTCCGTGAATTATTTAACCCCCTTCGTGAAATATTTGATACCTCCGTGAATTATTTAACCCCCTCCGTGAATTATTTGATACCTCCGTGAATTATTTAACCCCCTCCCTGAATTATTGGATACCTCCGTGAATTATTTAACCCCCTCCGTGAATTATTTGATACCTCCGTGAATTATTTAATCCCCTCCGTGAGTTATTTCGTACCTCCGTGAATTATTTAACCCCCTCCGTGAATTATTTGATACCTCCGTGAATTATTTAACCCCCTCCGTGCATTATCTGATACCTCCGTGAATTATTTAACCTCCTCCGTGAACTATTTCTTACCTCCGTGACTTATTTAACCCGCTCCGTGAATTATTTGATACCTCCGTGAATCATTTAACCCCCTCCGTGAATTATTTCATACCTCCGTGAATTATTCAACCCCCTCCGTGAATTATTTGATACCTCCGTGAATTATTTCATACCTCCGTGAATCATCTAACCCCCTGCGTGAATTATTTCATACCTCCGTGAATTATTTAACCCCCTCCGCGAATTATTTCATACCCCCGTGAATCATTTAACCCGATCCACGAATTATCTGATACCTCCGTGAATTATCTGATACCTCGTTGAATTATTTAACCCCCTCTGTGAATTATT
The DNA here is from genome assembly GCA_964036045.1 of Eutreptiella sp. 'Long Island Sound 2002'. Classification (NCBI taxonomy): domain Eukaryota; phylum Euglenozoa; class Euglenophyceae; order Eutreptiales; family Eutreptiaceae; genus Eutreptiella; species Eutreptiella sp. 'Long Island Sound 2002'. Next base: position 135,769,590 of record OZ038380.1, on the reverse strand, counting down.
TCATACCTCCGTGAATTATTTAACCGCCCCCGTGAATTATTTAGCCCCCTCCGTGAATCATTTGATACCTCCGTGAATTATTTAACCCCCTCCGTGAATTATTTCATACCTCCGGGAATTATTTAACCCCCTCCGTGAATTATTTAACCGTGTCCGTGAACTATTACATACCTCCATGAATTATTCAACCCCCTCTGTGAATCATTTCATACCTCCGTGAATTATTTAACCCCCTCCGTGAATTATCTGATACCTCCGTGAAATATTTAAACCCCTCCGTGAATTATTTGATACCTCCGTGAATTATTTAAACCCCTCCGTGAATTATTTCATACCTCCGTGGATTATTTAACCCCCTCCATGAATTGTGTGATACCTCGGTGAATTATTTAACCCCCCCCGTGAATAATTTCATAACTCCGTGAACTATTTAACCCCCTCCGTGAATTATTTGATGTCTCTTTGAATCATTATACCCCCTCCGTGAATTATTTCATACCTCCGTGAATTATTTAACCCGCTCCGTGAATTATTTGATACCTCCGTGAATTATTTAACCCCCTCCGTGAATTATTTCATACCTCGGTGAATCATTTAACCCCCTCCGTGAATAATTTCATATCTCCGTAAATTTTTTAACCCCCTCCGTGAATTATTTCATACCTCCGTGAATTATTTAACCCCCTCCGTGCATTATCTGATACCTCCGTGAATCATTTAACCCCCTCCGTGAATTATTTCTTTCCTCCGTGAATTATTTAACCCCCTTCGTGAATTATCTGATACCTCCGTGAATTGTTTAACCCGCTCCGTGAATTATTTGATACCCCCGTGAATCATTTAACCCCCTCCGTGAATTATTTCATACCTCCGTGAATTATTCAACCCCCTACGTGAATTATTTGATACCTCGGTGGATTATTTAACCGTGTCCGTGAATTATTTGATACCTCCGTGAATTTTTTAACCCCCTCCATGAATTATCTGATACCTCGGTGAATTATTTAACCCCCTCTGTGAATTATTTCATACCTCCGTGAATTAATTAACCCCCTCAGTGAACTATTTAACCCCCTCCGTGAATCATTTGATACCTCCGTGAATTATTTAACCCCCTCCGTGAATTAGTTCATACCTCCGTGAATTATTCAATGCCCCTCCGTGAATTATTTGATACCTCCGTGAATTATTTTACTCCCTCCGTGCATTATCTGATACCTCCGTGAATTATTTAACCCCCTCTGTGAATTATTATTTCATACCTCCGTGAATTATTTAACCCCCTCCGTGAATTATGTCTTACCTCCGTGAATTATTTAACCCCCTCTGTGAATTATTTGATATCTCTGGGAATTATTATACCCCCTCCGTGAATTCTTTGATACCTCCGTGACTTATTTAACCCCCTCCGTGGATTATCTGATACCTCCGTGAATTATTTAACCCCCTCCGTGAATTATTTCTTACCTCCGTGAATTATTTAACTCCCTCGGTGAATTATTTGATACCTCTGTGCATTATTCAACCCGCTCCGTGAACTATTTGATGGCTCCGTGAATCATTTAACCCCCTCCGTGAATTATTTCATACCTCCGTGAATTATTCAACCCCGTCCGTGAATTATTTGATACCTCCGTGAATTATTTCATCCCTCCGTGAATCATCTAACCCCCTGCGTGAATTATTTCATACCTCCGTGAATTATTTAACCCCCTTCGTGAATTATTTCATACCTCCGTGAATTACTCAACCCGCTCCGCGAAATATTTGACACCTCCGTGAATTTTTTAACCCCCTCCGTGAATTATTTGATACCTCCCTAGATTATTTAACCCCCTCCGTGAATTATTTGATACCTCCGTGAATTTTTTAATCCCCTCCGTGAAAAATTTCATACCTCGGTAAATTATTTAACCCCCTGCATGAATTATTTGAACTCTCCGTGAATTCTTTAACCGTGTCCGTGAATTACTACATACCTCCGTGAATTATTCAACCCTCTCCGTGAATTATCTTATACCTCCGTGTATTATTTAACCCCTTCCATGAATTATGAGATGCGTCGGTGAATTAGTTAACCCCATTTGATACCCCCGTGAATTGATTAACCCCCTCCATGAATTGTTCAATGCGTGCGTGAATTATTTAACCCCCTCCATGAATTATCTGATACCTCCGTGAATTATTTCACCCTCTCCCTGAATAATTTCATACCTCCGTGAATTATTTAACCCCTTCCGTGAATTATTTGATACCTCCGCGAATTATTTCATACCTCCGTGAATCATTCAACCCCCTCCGTGAATTATTTGATACCTCCGTGAATTATTCCACCCCCTCCTTGAATTATGTGATACCTCTGTGAATTATTGAAGCCCCTCCGTGAATCATCTGATACCTCCGTGAATTATTTAACCCCCTCCGTGAATCATTTGATACCTCCGTGAATTATTCAACCCCCTCCGTGAATTATGTGATACCTCTGTGAATTATTGAAGCCCCTCCGTGAATCATCTGGTACCTCCGTGAATTATTTAACCCCCTCCGTGAATTATTCCATACCTCCGTCAATCATTTACCCCCTCCGTGAATCATTTGATACCTCCGTGAAATAATTAACCAGCTCCGTGAATTATTTGATACCTCCCTAGATTATTTAACCCCCTTCGTGAATTATTTGATACCTTCGTGAATTATTTAACCCCCTCGGTGAATTGTTTCATACCTCCGTGAATTTTTTAACCCTCTCCGTGAATGATTTTATACCTCCGTGAATTTTTCAACCCTCTCCGTGAATTATCTGATACCTCCGTGAATTATTTAACCCCCTCAGTTAATTATTTCATACCTCGGTGAATGCTTTAACCCACTTCGTGAATTATTTGACACCTCCCTGAATCTTATAACCCGCTCCGTGAGTTATTTGATACCTCCATGAATGATTTAACCCCCTCCGTGAATTATTTGACACCTCCGCCAATTTTATAACCCGCTCCGTGAGTTATTTGATGCCTCCATGAATTATTTAGCCCCCTCCGTGAATTATTTCATACCTCCGTGAATTATTTCAGCCCCTCCAAGAATCCTTTCATACCTCCGTGAATTATTTACCCCCTCCGTGAATTATTTCATACCTTAGTGAATTATGTAACCCCCTCCGTGAATTTTTTGAAACCTCCGTGAATTATTTAACCCCCTCCGTGAACTATTTGATACCTCCGTGAATTATTTAACCCCCTCCGTGAATTATTTCATAACTCCCTGAACTATTTAACCTCCTCCGTGAACTATTTAACCCCCTCCGTGAATTATTTCATGCCTCCGTGTATTATTTAACCCGCTCCGTGAATTATTTGATACCCCCGTGTATTATTTCACCCCCTCCGTGAATTATTTCACCCCGTGAATCATCTAACCCCCTGCGTGGGTTATTTCATACCTCCGTGAATCATTTAACCCCCTCCGTGAATTATTTCATACCTCCGTGAATTATTTAACCCCCTGCGTGAATTATTTCATACCTCCGTGCATTATTTAACCCCTCCGTGAATTATTTGATACCTCCGTGAATTATTTCATACCTCCGTCAATTATCGGACCCCCTCCGTGAATTATCTTATACCTCCGTGGATTATTTAACCCCCTCCGTGAATTATTTGACACCTCCGTGAATTATCTAACCCCCTCCCTGAATTATCTGATACCTCCGTGAATCATTTAACCCCCTCCGTGAATTATTTGATACCTCCGTACATTTATCTAATCCCCTCCGTGAATTATTTCATACCTCCGTGAATTATTTAACCCCGTCCGTGAATTGTTTCATACCTCCGTGTATTATTTAACCCCTCCATGAATTATCTGATACCTCGGTGAATTATTTAACCCCCTCCGTGAATTATTTCATACCTCCCTGAATTATTTCAGCCCCTCCAAGAATTATTTCATACCTCCGTGAATTATTTAACCCCCTGCGTGAATTATCTTCTACCTCCGTGGATTATTTAACCCCCTCCGTGAATTATTTGACACCTCCGTGAATTATCTAACCCCCTCCCTGAATTGTCTGATACCTCCGTGAATTATTTAACCCCCTCCGTGAATTATTTCATACCTCCGTGTATTATTTGACCCCCTCCATGAATTATATCATACCACTGTGAATTATTCAACCCCCTCCGTGAATTATTTGATACCTCCATGAATTCTTTAACCCCCTCTGTGAATTATTTAACCCCCTCCGAGAATTATCTATTACCTCGGTGAATTATTGAACCCCCTCCGTGAGCTATTATTTTATACCTCTGTGAATTAGTTAACCCCCTCCGTGAATTACTTCATACCTCCGTGAGTTAGTTAACCCCCTCCGTGAATTATTTGATACCTCCATGAATTCTTTAACCCCCTCTGTGAATTATTTAACCCCCTCCGAGAATTATCTATTACCTCGGTGAATTATTGAACCCCCTCCGTGAGCTATTATTTTATACCTCTGTGAATTAGTTAACCCCCTCCGTGAATTACTTCATACCTCCGTGAGTTAGTTAACCCCCTTCGTGAATTATTTGATACCTTCGTGAATTATTTAACCCCCTCGGTGAATTGTTTCATACCTCCGTGAATTTTTTAACCCTCTCCGTGAATGATTTTATACCTCCGTGAATTTTTCAACCCTCTCCGTGAATTATCTGATACCTCCGTGAATTATTTAACCCCCTCAGTTAATTATTTCATACCTCGGTGAATGCTTTAACCCACTTCGTGAATTATTTGACACCTCCCTGAATCTTATAACCCGCTCCGTGAGTTATTTGATACCTCCATGAATGATTTAACCCCCTCCGTGAATTATTTGACACCTCCGCCAATTTTATAACCCGCTCCGTGAGTTATTTGATGCCTCCATGAATTATTTAGCCCCCTCCGTGAATTATTTCATACCTCCGTGAATTATTTCAGCCCCTCCAAGAATCCTTTCATACCTCCGTGAATTATTTACCCCCTCCGTGAATTATTTCATACCTTAGTGAATTATGTAACCCCCTCCGTGAATTTTTTGAAACCTCCGTGAATTATTTAACCCCCTCCGTGAACTATTTGATACCTCCGTGAATTATTTAACCCCCTCCGTGAATTATTTCATAACTCCCTGAACTATTTAACCTCCTCCGTGAACTATTTAACCCCCTCCGTGAATTATTTCATGCCTCCGTGTATTATTTAACCCGCTCCGTGAATTATTTGATACCCCCGTGTATTATTTCACCCCCTCCGTGAATTATTTCACCCCGTGAATCATCTAACCCCCTGCGTGGGTTATTTCATACCTCCGTGAATCATTTAACCCCCTCCGTGAATTATTTCATACCTCCGTGAATTATTTAACCCCCTGCGTGAATTATTTCATACCTCCGTGCATTATTTAACCCCTCCGTGAATTATTTGATACCTCCGTGAATTATTTCATACCTCCGTCAATTATCGGACCCCCTCCGTGAATTATCTTATACCTCCGTGGATTATTTAACCCCCTCCGTGAATTATTTGACACCTCCGTGAATTATCTAACCCCCTCCCTGAATTATCTGATACCTCCGTGAATCATTTAACCCCCTCCGTGAATTATTTGATACCTCCGTACATTTATCTAATCCCCTCCGTGAATTATTTCATACCTCCGTGAATTATTTAACCCCGTCCGTGAATTGTTTCATACCTCCGTGTATTATTTAACCCCTCCATGAATTATCTGATACCTCGGTGAATTATTTAACCCCCTCCGTGAATTATTTCATACCTCCCTGAATTATTTCAGCCCCTCCAAGAATTATTTCATACCTCCGTGAATTATTTAACCCCCTGCGTGAATTATCTTCTACCTCCGTGGATTATTTAACCCCCTCCGTGAATTATTTGACACCTCCGTGAATTATCTAACCCCCTCCCTGAATTGTCTGATACCTCCGTGAATTATTTAACCCCCTCCGTGAATTATTTCATACCTCCGTGTATTATTTGACCCCCTCCATGAATTATATCATACCACTGTGAATTATTCAACCCCCTCCGTGAATTATTTGATACCTCCATGAATTCTTTAACCCCCTCTGTGAATTATTTAACCCCCTCCGAGAATTATCTATTACCTCGGTGAATTATTGAACCCCCTCCGTGAGCTATTATTTTATACCTCTGTGAATTAGTTAACCCCCTCCGTGAATTACTTCATACCTCCGTGAGTTAGTTAACCCCCTCCGTGAATTATTTGATACCTCCGTGAATTCTTTAACCCCCTCCGTGAAGTATTTCACACCTCCGTGAATTATTTAACCCCCTCCGTGAATGATCTGATACCTCCGTGAATTATTTCATACCTCCGTGAATTATTCAACCCCCTCCGTGAATTATTTCATACCTCCGTGAATTATTTAACCCCCTCCGTGAATCATTTCATACCTCCGTGAATTATTTAACCCCCTCCATCAATTATTTCATACCTCCGTGAATTTTTCAACCCCTCCGTGAATTATTTGATACCTCCGTGAATTATTTCATACCTCCGTGAATCATTTCACCCCGTGCGTGAATTATTTCATACCTCCTCGAATTATTTAACCCCCTCAGTGAATTTTTTCATACCTCCGTGGATTATTTAACCCCCTTTGTGAATTATTGGATACCTCCGTGAATTATTTAACCCCCTCCATCTATTATTTCATACCTCCGTGAATTTTTAAACCCCTCCGTGAATTATTTGATACCTCCGTGAATTATTTCATACCTCCGTGATTCATTTAACCCCCTCCGTGAATTATTTGATACCCCCGTGAATTATTTAACCCGCTCCGTGAATTATTTCATACCTCCGTGAACTATTTAACCCCCTCCGTGAATTTTGTGATACCTCGGTGAATTATTTAACCCCCTCCGTGAATTATTTGATAGCTCCGTGAATTATTTGATACCCCCGTGAATCTGATATCCCCGTGAATTATTTAATCGCTCCGTGAATGATTTGATACTTCCGTGAAACATATAACCCCCTCCGTGAATTATTTCATACCTCCGTGAATTATTTGATACATCCGTGAATTATTTGATACATCCGTGAATTATTTAAACCCCTCCGTGAATTATTTGATACCTCCGTGAATTATTTCACCCACTCCGTGAATTATTTCATACCTCCGTGAAATATGTAACCCCCTCCGTGAATCATCGGATACCTCCCTGAATTATTGAAACCCCCTCCGTGAATTATTTGATAGCTCCGTGAATGATATAACCCCCTCCGTCAATTATTTCATACCTCGGTGAATTATTTACCCCCCTCCGTGAATTATTTCATAGCTCCGTGAATTAACTAACCCGCTCAGTGAATTATTTCATACCTCCGTGAATTTTTCAACCCCTCCGTGAATTATTTGATACCTCCGTGAATTATTTCGTACCTCCATAAATTATATGATATCTCCGTGAATTATTCAACCCCCCCGTGAATTATTTCATACCTCCATGAATTATTCAACCCCCTCCATGAATTATTTCATACCTCCGAGAATTTTTCAACCCCTCCGTGAATTATTTGATACCTCCGTGAATTATTTCATACCTCCCTGAATTATTTAACCCCCTGCGTGAATTATTTCATACCTCCGTGTATTATCTGACCCCCTCCGTGAATTATCTTATACCTCCGTGCATTATTTAACCCCCTCCGTGAATTATTTGATACCTCCGTGAATTATTTGATACCTCCGTGAATTATTTAACCCCCTCCGTGAATTGTTGGATACCTCCGTGAATTATTTAACCCCCTCCGTGACTTATTGCATACCTGCGTGAATCATTCAACCCCCTCGGTGAATTATTTGATACCTGCGTGAATTATTTAACCCCCACCATGAATTATTTCATACCTCCGTGAATTTTTCAACCCCGCCGTGAATTATTTGATACCTCCGTGAATTATTTCATACCTCCGTGAATTATCTGACCCCCTCCGTGAATTATCTTATACCCCCGTGAACTATTTCATACCTCCGTGAATTATTTAACCCGCTCCGTGAATTATTTGATACCTCTGTGAATTATTTAACCCCCTCCGAGAAGTATCTATTACCTCGGTGAATTATTGAACCCCCTCCGTGAGCTATTATTTTATACCTCTGTGAATTAGTTAACCCCCTCCGTGAATTACTTCATACCTCCGTGAGTTAGTTAACCCCCTCCGTGAATTATTTGATACCTCCGCGAATTCTTTAACCCCCTCCGTGAAGTATTTAACGCCCTCAGTGAATCATTTCATACCTCCGTGAATTATTTAACCCCCTCCGTGAATGATCTGATACCTCCGTGAATTATTTCATACCTCCGTGAATTATTTAACCCCCTCCGTGAATTATTTCATAGCTCCGTGAATTATTTAACCCCCTCCGTGAATCATTTCATACCTCCGTGAATTATTTAACCCCCTCCATCAATTATTTCATACCTCCGTGAATTTTTCAACCCCACCGTGAATTAGTTGATACCTTCGTGAATTATTTCATACCTCCGTGAATCATTTCACCCCGTGCGTGAATTATTTCATACCTCCTTGAATTATTTAACCCCCTCAGTGAATTTTTTCATACCTCCGTGGATTATTTAACCCCCTCCGTGAATTATTTGATACCTCCGTGAATTATTTCATACCTCCGTGATTCATTTAACCCCCTCCGTGAATTATTTGATACCCCCGTGAATTATTTAACCCCCTCCGTGAATTATTTCATACCTCCGTGAACTATTTATCCCCCTCCGTGAATTTTGTGATACCTCCGTGAATTATTTAACCCCCTCGGTGAATTATTTGATACCCCCGTGAATTATTTAACCCCCTCCGTGAATTATTTGATAGCTCCGTGAATTATTTAACCCCCTCCGTGAATTATTTGATACCTCCGTGAATTATTCAACCCCCTCCGTGAATTATGTGATACCTCCGTGAATTATTTAACCCCCTCCGTGAATTAGCTGATACCTCCGTGAATTATTTAACCCCCTCCGTGAATTATTTGATAGCTCCGTGAAGTATTTAACCCCCTCCGTGAATTATTTGATACCTCCGTGAATTATTCAACCCCCTCCGGGAATTATCTGATACCCCCGTGAATTATTTAACCCGCTCCGTGAATTATTTGATACTTCCGTGAAACATATAACCCCCTCCGTGAATTATTTCATACCTCCGTGAAGTATTTAACCCCCTCCGTGAATTATTTGATACATCCGTGAATTATTTAAACCCCTCCGTGAATTATTTGATACCTCCGTGAATTATTTGACCCACTCCGTGAATTATTTCATACCTCCGTGAAATATGTAACCCCCTCCGTGAATCATCGGATACCTCCCTGAATTATTGAAACCCCCTCCGTGAATTATTTGATAGCTCCGTGAATGATTTAACCCCCTCCGTCAATTATTTCATACCTCGGTGAATTATTTACCCCCCTCCGTGAATTATTTCATAGCTCCGTGAATTAATTAACCCGCTCAGTGAATTATTTCATACCTCCGTCAATTCTTTAACCCCCTCCGTGAATTATTTCATACCTCCGTGAATTATTTAACCCCCTCCGTGACTCATTTCATACCTCTGCGAATTATTTAACCCCCTCCCTGAATTGTCTCATACCTCCGTGAAATATTGAAACACCCTCCGTGAATTATTTGATACCTGCGTGAATCATTTAAACCCCTCCGTGAATTATCTGATACCTCCTTGAATTATCTAACCCTCTCGGTGAATTATTTGAATACTCCGTGAATCATTTAACCCCTACGGGAATGATTTCATACCTCCGTGAATTATTTAACCCCCTCCGTAAATTATGTCACACCTCCGTGAATTATTTAACCCCCTCCGTGAATGATTTCATATCTACGTGATTTATTTAACCCCCTGCGTGAATCATTTCATACCCCCGTGAATTATTTAACCCCCTCCATGAATTATTTCACACCTCCGTAAATTATTTAACCCCCTCCGTGAATTATTTGATACCTCTGTGAATTATTCAACCCCCTCCGTGAATTGTTTCATACCTCCGTGAAATACGTAACCCCTTGCGGGAATTATCTTATACCTCTGTGAATTATCCAACCCCCTCCGTGAATTATTTGATACCTCCATGAAATATATAACCCCCTCTGTGAATTATGTCATACCTCCGTGAATTATTGAACCCCCTCCGTGAATTATCTCATACCTCCGTGAACTATGTGACCCCCTCGGTGAATTATTTCATACCTCCGTGATTCATTTAACCCCCTCCGTGAATTTTTTGATACCTCCGTGAATTATTTAACCCCCTCTGTGAATTTTTTGATACCTCCGTGAATTATTTCACCCCCTCCGTGAATTGTTTGATACCCCCGTGAATTATTTAACCCGCTCCGAGAATTATTCGATACCTGCGTGAAAATATAGCCCCCTCCGTGAATTATTTGATACCTCCCTGAGTAATTTAACCCCCTCCGTGAATTATTTCATACGTCCGTGAATCATTTCACCCCCTCCGTGAATCATTTCATACCTCCGTGAAGTATTTCAAACCTCCGTGAAATATGTAACCCCCTCCGTGAATCATCGGATACCTCCCTGAATTATTGAAACCCCCTCCGTGAATTATTTGATACCTCCGTGAATGATTTAACCCCCTCCGTCAATTATTTCATACCTCGGTGAACTATTTAACCCCCTCCGTGAATTATTTCATAGCTCCGTGAATTAATTAACCCCCTCCGTGAATTATTTCATACCTCCGTGAATTATTCAACCCCCTCCGTGACTTATTTCATACCTGTGTGAATTATTTGATACCTGCGTGAATTATTTAAACCCCTCCGTGAATTATCTGATACCTCCTTGAATTATCTAACCCTCTCGGTGAATTATTTGAATACTCCGTGAATTATTTAACCCCTAGGGGAATGATTTCATACCTCCGTGAATTATTTAACCCCCTCTGTGAATTGTTTCATACCTCCGTGAATTTTTCAACCCCTCCCCGAATTATTTCATACCTCCGTGAATTATTTAACCGCCTCCGTGAATTATCTCATACCTCCATGAATTACTTAACCCCCTGAGTGAATTATTTGATACCTCCGTGAATGATTTAACCCCCTCCGTGAATTATTTGATACCTCCGTGAATTTTTTAACCCCCTGCGTGAATTATTTCATACCTCCATTAATTATTTAACCCGCTCCGAGAATTATTTGATACCTCTGTGAATTATTTAACCCCCTCCGTGAATTATTTCATACCTCCGTGAATTATTTGATACCTCCCTGAATTATTTCACCCCCTCCGTGAATTATTTGATACCTCCAAGAAGTATTTAACGCCTCCGTGACTTATTTCATACCTCCGTGAATTATTTCACCCGCTCAATGAAGAATCTCATACCTCCGGGAATTATTTAACCCGCTCCGTGAATTATTTCATACCTCTATGAATTATCTAACCCCCTCCGTGAACAGCTTGATACCTTTGTGAACTATTTCACCCCCTCCGTGAATTATTATTTCATACCTCCGTGATTCATTTAAACCCCTCCGTGGATTATTTCATACCTCCGTGAATTATTTCATACCTCCTTGAAATCTCTAACCCCCTTCTTGAATTATTTGATACCTCCGTGAATTATTTAACCCCCTCCGTGAAGTATTTCATACCTTCTTGAATCATTTCACCCCCTCCGTGAATTATTTGATACCTCCCTGAATTATCCAACCCCCTCCGTGAATCATTTGATACCTCCGTGAATTATTTAACCCCCTGCGTGAATTATTTCATACCTCCGTGAATTAAGTAACCCCCTCCGTAAATTATTTGATACCTCCGTGAATTATCCAACCCCCTCCGTGAAGCATTGGATACCTCCATGAATTGTTTAAGCCCCACGGTGAATTATTTCATACCTCCGTGAATTATTTGACCCCCTCCGTGAATTATCTGATACCTCCGTGAATGATGTAACCCTCTCCGTGAATTATTTCATACTTCCGTCAATTGTCCAACCCCCTCCGTGAATTATTTGATACCTCCGTGAATCCTTTAACCCCCTCCTTCAATTAATTGATACCTCCGTGACGTACTTAACCCCCTCCGTGAATTATTGGATACCTCCGAGAATTATTTAACCCCCTCCGTGAAGTATTTGATTCGTCCGTGAATTATTGCATACTTCCGTGAATTATTTCATACCTCCGTGAATTATTCAACCCCCTCCGTGAATTCTTTGACAACTCCTTGAATTATTTAACCCCCTCCGTGAATTTTCTGATACCTCCGGGAACTGTTGAAACCCCCTCCGTGAATTATTTGATACCTCCGTTAATCATTTAACCCCCTCCGTGAATTGTTTCATACCTCCGTGAATTATTTAACGCGCTCCGTGAATTATTGGATACCTCGGTGAATTATTTAACCCCATCCGTGAATGATTTGATACCTCCGTGAATTATTTCATACCTCCGTGAAGTATTTAACCCCCTCCGTGAAGTATCTCATACCTCGGTAAATTATTTAACCCCCTCCGTGAAGTATTTCATACCTCCGTGAATTATTTAACCACCTCCGTGAATTATTTGATACCTCCGTGAATTATTTAACCCCCTCCGTGAATTATTTCATACCTCCGTGAAGTATTTAACCCCCTCCGTGAAGTATCTCATACCTCGGTAAATTATTTAACCCCCTCCGTGAAGTATTTCATACCTCCGTGAATTATTTAACCACCTCCGTGAATTATTTGATACCTCCGAATATTTATTTAACCCCTCCGTGAAGTATCTCATACCTCCGTGAATTATTTAACCCCCTCCGTGAATCATTGGATACCTCCGTGAATTATTTAACCCCATCCGTGAGTTATTTGAAATCTCCGTGAATTATTTAACCCCCTCCGTGAAGTATTTCATACCTCCGTGAATTATTTAACCCCCTCCGTGAATTATTTCATACCTCCGTGAGTTATTCCATACCTCCGTGAATTATTCAACCCCCTCCGTGAATGAGTTGATACCTCCCTGAATTATTTAACCCCCTCCGTGAATTATTTGATACCTCCAAGAAGTATTTGACGCCTCCGTGACTTATTTCAAGCTCCGTGAATTATTTCACCCGCTCCGTGAAGAATCTCATACCTCCGTGAATCATTTAACCCCCTCCGTGAATTATTTCATACCTCCGTGAATTATCTAACCCCCTCCGTGAATTGCTTGATACGTCTGTGAACTATTTAACCCCCTCCGTGAAGTATTTCATACCTCCGTGATTCATTTAAACCCCTCCGTGAATGATTTCATACCGCGGTGAATTATTTCATACCTCCTTGAAATCTCTAACCCCCTTCTTGAATTATTTGATACCTCCGTGAATTATTTAACCCCCTCCGTGAAGTATTTCATACCTTGTTGAATTATTTCACCCCCTCCGTGAATTATTTCATACCTCCGTGAATTATTTCACCCCCTCCGCGAATTATTTGATACCTCCGTGAGTTATTTAACCCCCTCCGTGAATCATCTGATACATCCGTGAATTATATGACCCCCTCCGTGAATTATTTGATACCTCCGTGAATTATCTAAACCCCTCCGTCAGTCATTTAATACCTCCGTGAATTATTTAACCCCCTCCGTGACTTATTTCATACCTCCGTGAATCATTTAACCCCCTCCGTGAATTGTCTGATACCTCCGGGTTTATTGAAACCCCCTCCGTGAATTATTTGATACCTCAGTGAATTATTTAACCCCCTCCGTGAATTATTTGATACCTCCGTGAATTATTTAACCCCCTCCGTGAATTATTTCGTTCCTCCGTGAATCATTTAACCCCCTCCGTGAAATGTCTGATACCTCCGGGAATTATTGAAACCCCCTCCGTGAATTATTTGATACCTCCGTGAATTATTTAACCCCCTCCGTGAATTATTTGATACCTCCGCCAATGATTTAACCCCCTCCGTGAATTATTGGATACCTCCGTGAATTATTTAACCCCATCCGTGAGTTATTTGAAACCTTCGTGAATTATTTAACCCCCTCCGTGAAGTATTTCATACGTCCGTGAATTATTTAACCCCCTCCGTGAATTATTTCATACCTCCGTGAGTTATTCCATACCTCCGTGAATTATTCAACCCCCTCCGTGAATTATTTGATACCTCCCTGAATTATTTCACCCCCTCCGTGAATTTTTTGATACCTCCAAGAAGTATTTAACGCCTCCGTGACTCATTTCATACCTCCGTGAATTATTTCACCCGCTCAATGAAGAATCTCATACCTCCGGGAATTATTCAACCCGCTCCGTGAATTATTTCATACCTCCGTGAATTATCTAACCCCCTCCGTGAACTGCTTGATACCTCTGTGAACTATTTAACCCCCTCCGTGAAGGATTTCATACCTCCGTGATTCATTTAAACCCCTCCGTGAATTATTTCATACCTCCGTGAATTATTTCATACCTCCTTGAAATCTCTAACCCCCTTCTTGAATTATTTGATACCTCCGTGAATTATTTAACCCCCTCCGTGAAGTATGTCATACCTTCTTGAATCATTTCACCCCCTCCGTGAATTATTTGATACCTCCGTGAATTATTTAACCCCCTGCGTGAATTATTTCATACCTCCGTGAATTAAGTAACCCCCTCCGTAAATTACTTGATACCTCCGTGAATTATCCAACCCCCTCCGTGAAGCATTGGATACCTCCATGAATCGTTTAAGCCCCACGGTGAATTATTTCATACCTTCGTGAATTATTTTACCCCCTCCGTGAATTATCTGATACCTCCGTGAATGATTTAACCCTCTCCGTGAATTTTTTCATACGTCCGTCAATTGTCCAACCCCCTCCGTGAATTATTTGATACCTCCGTGAATCATTTAACCCCCTCCTTGAATTAATTGATAGCTCCGTGACGTACTTAACCCCCTCCGTGAATTATTCGATACCTCCGAGAATTATTTAACCCCCTCCGTGAATTATTTCATACCTCCGTGAATTATTCAACCCCCTCCGTGAATTCTTTGACAACTCCTTGAATTATTTAACCCCCTCCGTGAATTTTCTGATACCTCCGGGAACTGTTGAAACCCCCTCCGTGAATTATTTGATACCTCCGTTAATCATTTAACCCCCTCCGTGAATTGTTTCATACCTCCGTGAATTATTTAACGCGCTCCGTGAATTATTGGATACCTCCGTGAATTATTTAACCCCCTCCGTGAATTGTTTGATACCTCCGTGAATTATTTAACCCCCTCCGTGAATTGTTTCATAGCTCCGTGAATTATTTAACCCCCTCCGTGAATTATTTCATACCTCCGTGAAGTATTTAACCCCCTCCGTGAAGTATCTCATACCTCCGTGAATTATTTAACCCCCTCCGTGAAGTATTTCATACCTCCGTGAATTATTTAACCACCTCCGTGAATTATTTGATACCTCCGTATATTTATTTAACCCCTCCGTGAATTATCTCATACCTCCGTGAATTATTTAACCCCCTCCGTGAATCATCGGATACCTCCGTGAATTATTTGACCCCATCCGTGAGTTATTTGAAACCTCCGTGAATTATTTAACCCCCTCCGTGAAGTATTTCATACCACCGTGAATTATTTAACCCCCTCCGTGAATTATTTCATACCTCCGTGAGTTATTCCATACCTCCGTGAATTATTCAACCCCCTCCGTGAATGATTTGATACCTCCCTGAATTATTTAACCCCCTCCGTGAATTATTTGATACCTCCAAGAAGTATTTGACGCCTCCGTGAATTATTTCACCCGCTCCGTGAAGAATCTCATACCTCCGTGAATGATTTCACCCCCTCCGTGAATTATTTCATACCTCCGTGAATTATCTAACCCCCTCCGTGAATTGCTTGATACGTCTGTGAACTATTTAACCCCCTCCGTGAAGTATTTCATACCTCCGTGATTGATTTAAACCCCTCCGTGAATGATTTCATACCTCCGTGAATTATTTCATACCTCCTTGAAATCTCTAACCCCCTTCTGGAATAATTTGATACCTCCGTGAATGATTTAACCCCCTCCGTGAAGTATTTCATACCTTGTTGAATTATTTCACCCCCTCCGTGAATTATTTCATACCTCCGTGAATTATTTCACCCCCTCCGCGAATTATTTGATACCTCCGTGAGTTATATCACCCCCTCCGTGAATCATCTGATACATCCGTGAATTATATGACCCCCTCCGTGAATTATTTGATACCTCCGTGAATTATCTAAACCCCTCCGTGAGTCATTTAATACCTCCGTGAATTATTTAACCCCCTCCGTGACTTATTTCATACCTCCGTGAATCATTTAACCCCCTCCGTGAATTGTCTGATACCTCCGGGTTTATTGAAACCCCCTCCGTGAATTATTTGATACCTCAGTGAATTATTTAACCCCCTCCGTGAATTATTTGATAGCTCCATGAATTATTTAACCCGCTCCGTGAATTATTTCGTTCCTCCGTGAATCATTTAACCCCCTCCGTGAATTGTCTGATACCTCCGGGAATTATTGAAACCCCCTCCGTAAATTATTTGATACCTCCGTGAATTATTTAACCCCCTCCCTGAATTATTTGATACCTCCGCCAATGATTTAACCCCCTCCGCGAATTATTTGATACCTCCGTGAATTATTTCACCGCCTCCGTGAATTATGTAAACCCCTCCGTGAATTGTTTCATACTTCCGTGAATTACTTGAGCCCCTTCGTGAATTGTTTCATACCTCTGTGAATTATTTAAGCCCCTCCGTGACATATTTGATACCTCCGTGAAGTATTTAACCCCCTCCGTGAATTATTTCATACCTCCGTGAATTATTTAACCCCCTCCGTGAATTATTTAACCCCCTCCGTGACTTATTGTATACCTCCGTGAATTTTTTGATTCCTCCAAGAAGTATTTAACGCCTCCGTGAATTATCTCATACTTCCGTGAATTATGTAACCCCCTCCGTGAAGTATTTCATACCTCCGTGAATTATTTAACCCCCTCCGTTAATTATTTGATACCTCCGAGAATTATTTAACCCGCTCCGTGAATTATTCGATACCTCCGTGAATTATTTAACCCCCTCCGTGAATTATTTGATACCTCCGTAAATTATTTAACCCCCTCCGTGATTTATCTGATACCTCCGTGAATTTTTTAACCCCCTCCGTGAATTATCTCATACCTCCGTGAATTATTTAACCCCCTCCGTGAATTATTGGATACCTCCGTGAATTATCTAAACCCCTCCGTCAGTCATTTAATACCTCCGTGAATTATTTAACCCCCTCCGTGACTTATTTCATACCTCCGTGAATCATTTAACCCCCTCCGTGAATTGTCTGATACCTCCGGGTTTATTGAAACCCCCTCCGTGAATTATTTGATACCTCAGTGAATTATTTAACCCCCTCCGTGAATTATTTGATACCTCCGTGAATTATTTAACCCCCTCCGTGAATTATTTCGTTCCTCCGTGAATCATTTAACCCCCTCCGTGAAATGTCTGATACCTCCGGGAATTATTGAAACCCCCTCCGTGAATTATTTGATACCTCCGTGAATTATTTAACCCCCTCCGTGAATTATTTGATACCTCCGCCAATGATTTAACCCCCTCCGTGAATTATTGGATACCTCCGTGAATTATTTAACCCCATCCGTGAGTTATTTGAAACCTTCGTGAATTATTTAACCCCCTCCGTGAAGTATTTCATACGTCCGTGAATTATTTAACCCCCTCCGTGAATTATTTCATACCTCCGTGAGTTATTCCATACCTCCGTGAATTATTCAACCCCCTCCGTGAATTATTTGATACCTCCCTGAATTATTTCACCCCCTCCGTGAATTATTTGATACCTCCAAGAAGTATTTAACGCCTCCGTGACTCATTTCATACCTCCGTGAATTATTTCACCCGCTCAATGAAGAATCTCATACCTCCGGGAATTATTCAACCCGCTCCGTGAATTATTTCATACCTCCGTGAATTATCTAACCCCCTCCGTGAACTGCTTGATACCTCTGTGAACTATTTAACCCCCTCCGTGAAGGATTTCATACCTCCGTGATTCATTTAAACCCCTCCGTGAATTATTTCATACCTCCGTGAATTATTTCATACCTCCTTGAAATCTCTAACCCCCTTCTTGAATTATTTGATACCTCCGTGAATTATTTAACCCCCTCCGTGAAGTATGTCATACCTTCTTGAATCATTTCACCCCCTCCGTGAATTATTTGATACCTCCGTGAATTATTTAACCCCCTGCGTGAATTATTTCATACCTCCGTGAATTAAGTAACCCCCTCCGTAAATTACTTGATACCTCCGTGAATTATCCAACCCCCTCCGTGAAGCATTGGATACCTCCATGAATCGTTTAAGCCCCACGGTGAATTATTTCATACCTTCGTGAATTATTTTACCCCCTCCGTGAATTATCTGATACCTCCGTGAATGATTTAACCCTCTCCGTGAATTTTTTCATACGTCCGTCAATTGTCCAACCCCCTCCGTGAATTATTTGATACCTCCGTGAATCATTTAACCCCCTCCTTGAATTAATTGATAGCTCCGTGACGTACTTAACCCCCTCCGTGAATCATTCGATACCTCCGAGAATTATTTAACCCCCTCCGTGAATTATTTCATACCTCCGTGAATTATTCAACCCCCTCCGTGAATTCTTTGACAACTCCTTGAATTATTTAACCCCCTCCGTGAATTTTCTGATACCTCCGGGAACTGTTGAAACCCCCTCCGTGAATTATTTGATACCTCCGTTAATCATTTAACCCCCTCCGTGAATTGTTTCATACCTCCGTGAATTATTTAACGCGCTCCGTGAATTATTGGATACCTCCGTGAATTATTTAACCCCCTCCGTGAATTGTTTGATACCTCCGTGAATTATTTAACCCCCTCCGTGAATTGTTTCATAGCTCCGTGAATTATTTAACCCCCTCCGTGAATTATTTCATACCTCCGTGAAGTATTTAACCCCCTCCGTGAAGTATCTCATACCTCCGTGAATTATTTAACCCCCTCCGTGAAGTATTTCATACCTCCGTGAATTATTTAACCACCTCCGTGAATTATTTGATACCTCCGTATATTTATTTAACCCCTCCGTGAATTATCTCATACCTCCGTGAATTATTTAACCCCCTCCGTGAATCATCGGATACCTCCGTGAATTATTTGACCCCATCCGTGAGTTATTTGAAACCTCCGTGAATTATTTAACCCCCTCCGTGAAGTATTTCATACCACCGTGAATTATTTAACCCCCTCCGTGAATTATTTCATACCTCCGTGAGTTATTCCATACCTCCGTGAATTATTCAACCCCCTCCGTGAATTATTTGATACCTCCAAGAAGTATTTGACGCCTCCGTGAATTATTTCACCCGCTCCGTGAAGAATCTCATACCTCCGTGAATGATTTCACCCCCTCCGTGAATTATTTCATACCTCCGTGAATTATCTAACCCCCTCCGTGAATTGCTTGATACGTCTGTGAACTATTTAACCCCCTCCGTGAAGTATTTCATACCTCCGTGATTGATTTAAACCCCTCCGTGAATGATTTCATACCTCCGTGAATTATTTCATACCTCCTTGAAATCTCTAACCCCCTTCTGGAATAATTTGATACCTCCGTGAATGATTTAACCCCCTCCGTGAAGTATTTCATACCTTGTTGAATTATTTCACCCCCTCCGTGAATTATTTCATACCTCCGTGAATTATTTCACCCCCTCCGCGAATTATTTGATACCTCCGTGAGTTATATCACCCCCTCCGTGAATCATCTGATACATCCGTGAATTATATGACCCCCTCCGTGAATTATTTGATACCTCCGTGAATTATCTAAACCCCTCCGTGAGTCATTTAATACCTCCGTGAATTATTTAACCCCCTCCGTGACTTATTTCATACCTCCGTGAATCATTTAACCCCCTCCGTGAATTGTCTGATACCTCCGGGTTTATTGAAACCCCCTCCGTGAATTATTTGATACCTCAGTGAATTATTTAACCCCCTCCGTGAATTATTTGATAGCTCCATGAATTATTTAACCCGCTCCGTGAATTATTTCGTTCCTCCGTGAATCATTTAACCCCCTCCGTGAATTGTCTGATACCTCCGGGAATTATTGAAACCCCCTCCGTAAATTATTTGATACCTCCGTGAATTATTTAACCCCCTCCCTGAATTATTTGATACCTCCGCCAATGATTTAACCCCCTCCGCGAATTATTTGATACCTCCGTGAATTATTTCACCGCCTCCGTGAATTATGTAAACCCCTCCGTGAATTGTTTCATACTTCCGTGAATTACTTGAGCCCCTTCGTGAATTGTTTCATACCTCTGTGAATTATTTAAGCCCCTCCGTGACATATTTGATACCTCCGTGAAGTATTTAACCCCCTCCGTGAATTATTTCATACCTCCGTGAATTATTTAACCCCCTCCGTGAATTATTTAACCCCCTCCGTGACTTATTGTATACCTCCGTGAATTTTTTGATTCCTCCAAGAAGTATTTAACGCCTCCGTGGATTATCTCATACTTCCGTGAATTATGTAACCCCCTCCGTGAAGTATTTCATACCTCCGTGAATTATTTAACCCCCTCCGTTAATTATTTGATACCTCCGAGAATTATTTAACCCGCTCCGTGAATTATTCGATACCTCCGTGAATTATTTAACCCCCTCCGTGAATTATTTGATACCTCCGTAAATTATTTAACCCCCTCCGTGATTTATCTGATACCTCCGTGAATTTTTTAACCCCCTCCGTGAATTATCTCATACCTCCGTGAATTATTTAACCCCCTGCGTGAATTATTGGATACCTCCGTGAATTATTTAACCCCATCCGTAAGTTATTTGAAACCTCCGTGAATTATTTAACCCCCTCCGTGAAGTATTTCATACCTCCGTGAATTATTTAACCCCCTCCGTGAATTATTTCATACCTCCGTGAGTTATTCCATACCTCCGTGAATTATTCAACCCCCTCCGTGAATTATTTGATACCTCCAAGAAGTATTTAACGCCTCCGTGACTTATTTCATACCTCCGTGAATTATTTCACCCGCTCCGTGAATTATTTCATACCTCCGTGAATTATCTAACCCCCTCCGTGAATTGCTTGATACCTCTGTGAACTATTTAACCCCCTCCGTGAAGTATTTCATACCTCCGTGATTCATTTAAACCCCTCCGTGAATTATTTCATACCTCCGTGAATTATTTCATACCTCCTCGAAATCTCTAACCCCCTTCTTGAATTATTTGATACCGCCGTGAATTGTTTGACCCCCTCCGTGAAGTATTTCATACCTTCTTGAATTATTTAACCCCCTCCGCGAATTATTCGATACCTCCGTGAGTTATTTAACCCCCTCCGTGAATTATCTGATACATCCGTGAATTATATGACCCCCTCCGTGAATTATTTGATACCTCCGTGAATTATCTAAACCCCTCCGTGAGTCATTTAATACCTCCGTGAATTATTTAACCCCCTCTGTGAATTATTTCATACCTCCGTGAATCATTTAACCCCCTCTGTGAATTGTCTGATACCTCCGGGAATTATTGAAACCCCCTCTGTGAATTATTTGATACCTCAGTGAATTATTTGATACCTCCGTGAATTATTTAACCCCCTCCGTGAATTATTTGATACCTCCGTGAATTATTTAACCCCCTCCGTGAATTATTTCGTTCCTCCGTGAATCATTTAACCCCCTCCGTGAATTGTCTGATACCTCCGGGAATTATTGAAACCCCCTCCGTGAATTATTTGATACCTCCGTGAATTATTTAACCCGCTCCGTGAATTATTTGATACCTCCGTGAATTATTTCACCCCCTCCGTGAATTATTTGATACCTCCGTGAATTATTTCACCCCCTCCGTGAATTATTTGATACCTCCGTGAATTATGTAACCCCCTCCGTGAATTGTTTCATACTTCCGTGAATTATTTGAGCTCCTCCGTGAGTTGTTTCATACCTCTGTGAATTATTTAAGCCCCTCCATGACTTATTTGATACCTCCGTGAAGTATTTAACCCCGTCCGTGAATTATTTCATACCTCCGTGAATTATTTAACCCCCTCCGTGAATTGTTTGATACTTCCGTGAATTATGTAACCCCCTCCGTGAAGTATTTCATACCTCCGTGAATTATTTGACCCCCTCCGTGAATTATTTGATACCTCCGAGAATTATTTAACCCGCTCCGTGAATTATTGGATACCTCCGTGAATTATTTAACCCCCTCCGTGAATTATTTGATACCTCCGTAAATTATTTAACCCCCTCCGTGAATTATCTGATACCTCCGTGAATTAATGAACCCCCTCCGTGAATTATTGCATACCTCCGTGAATTATTTCATACCTCCGTGAATTATTTAACCTCCTCCGTGAACTGTTTCATACTTCCGTGAATTATGGAACCCCCTCCGTGAAGTATTTCATACCTCCGTGAATTATTGAACCCCCTCGGTGAATTATTTGATACCTCCGTATATTTATTTAACCCCCTCCGTGAAGTATTTCATACCTCCGTGAATTATTTAACCCCCTCCGTGAATTGTTTCATACCTCCGGGAGTTATTCCATACCTCCGTGAATTAATCAACCCCCTCCGTTAATTTTTTGATACCTCCCTGAATTCTTTAACCCCCTCCGTGAATTGTCTGATACCTCCGTGAATCATTGAAACCCCCTCCGTGAATTATTTGATACCTCCGTGAATTATTTAACTCCCTCCGTGAATTATTTAACCCCCTCCGTGACTTATTTGATACCTCCGTGTATTTTCTTATTCCTCCAAGAAGTATTTTCTTATTTTCTACCTCCGCGAATTATTTCACCCGCTCCGTGAAGAATCTCATACCTCCGTGAATTATTTAACCCGCTCCGTGAATTATTTCATACCTCCGTGAATTATCTAACCCCCTCCGTGAATTGCTTGATACCTCTCTGAACTATTTAACCCCCTCCGTGAAGTATTTCATACCTCCGTGATTCATTTAAACCCCTCCGTGAATTATTTCATACCTCCGTGAATTATTTCATACCTCCCTGAAGTATTTCATGCCTTCTTGAATTATTTAACCCCCTCTGTGAATTATTTCATACCTCCGTGAATTATTTAACCCCCTCCGCGAATCATTTCATACCTCCGTGAGTTATTTAACCCCCTCCGTGAATTATCTGATGCATCCGTGAATTATATGACCCCCTCCGTGAATTATTTGATACCTCCGTGAATGATCTAACCCCCTCCGTGAGTCATTCGATACCTCCGTGAATTATTTAACCCCCTCCGTGAATTATTTAATCCCTCCGTGAATCATTTAACCCCCTCCGTAAATTATTTCATCCCTCCTGAATCATTTAACCCCCTCCGTGAATTAATTGATACCTCCGTGACATACTTAACCCCCTCCGTGAATTCTTTGATACCTCCGTGAATTATTTAAACCCCTCCGTGAAGTATTTGATTCGTCCGTGAATTATTTCATACTTCGGTGAATTATTTCATACCCCCGTGAATTATTCAACCCCCTTCGTGAATTGTCTGATACCTCCGTGAAATATTTGATACCTCCGTGAATTATGTAACCCCCTCCGTGAATTGTTTCATACCTCCGTGAATTATTTGACCCCCTCCGTGAATTGTTTCATACCTCCGTGAATTATTTAACCCCCTCCGTGACTTATTTGATACCTCCGTGAAGTATTTAACCCCCTCCGTGAATTATTTCATACCTCCGTGAATTATTTAACCCCCTCCGTGAATTGTTTGATACTTCCGTGAATTATGTAACCCCCTCCGTGAACTATTTCATACCTCCGTGAATTATTTAACCCCCTCCGTGAATTATTTGATACCTCCGTATATCTATTTAATCCCCTCCGTGAATTATTTCATACCTCCGTAAATTATTTAACCCCCTCCGTGAATTATCGAATACCTCCGTGAATTATTTAACCCCCTCCGTGAATTATTGCATACCTCCGTGAATTATTTAAGCCGCTCCGTGAATTATTTCATACCTCCGTGAATTATTTAACCCCCTCCGTGAATTGTTTGATACTTCCGTGAATTATGTAACCCCCTCCGTGAAGTATTTCATACCTCCGTGAATTATTGAGGCCCCTCCGTGAATTATTTGATACCTCCGTATATTTATTCAACCGCCTCCGTGAATTATTTCATACCTGCGTGAAGTATTTAACCCCTCCGTGACTTATTTCATACCTCCGTGAATTCTTTCACCCCCTCCGTCAATTGTCTACTACCTCCGTGAATTATTTAACCCGCTCCGTGAATTATTGGATACCTCCGTGAATTATTTAACCCCCTCGGTGAGCTGTTTCATACCTCCGTGAATTATTTAACCCCCTCCGTGAAGTATTTCATACCTCCGTGAATTATTTAACCCCCTCCGTGAATTATTTGATACCTCCGTGAGTTATTTCATACCTCCGTGAATTATTCAACCCCCTCCGTGAATCATTTGATACCTCCGTGAATTATTTAACCCCCTCCGTGCATTATTTGATACCTCCGGGAATCACTGAAATTCCTCCGTGAATTATTTGATACCTCCGTGGCTTATTCCACCCCCTCCGTGAACTATTTGATACCTCTGTGAATTATTGCGTACCTCCGTGAATTATTTCATACCTCCGTGAAGTTTTCAACCCCCTCCGTGAACTTTTTGATACCTCCCTGAAATATTTAGCCCCCTCCGTGAATTATTTGATACCTCCGTGAATTATTTAACCCCCTCCGTGAATTACTTCATACCCTCCAAAAACCAAATGCACACATTGGACATCACATCACATCACACCACATCACATCACATCACATCACATCACATCACATCACATCACATCACATCACATCACATCACGTCACGTCACATCACATCACATCACATCACATCACATCACATCACATCACATGACGTCACGTCACGTCACGTCACGTCACGTCACATCACATGACATCACATCACATCACATCACATCACATCACATCACATCACATCACATCACATCACATCACATCACATCACATCACATCACATCACATCACATCAAATCACATCACATCACATCACATCACATCACATCACATCACACCACACCACATCACACCACACCACACCACACCACACCACACCACACCACACCACACCAAACCACACCACACCACACCACACCACACCACACCACACCACACCACACCACACCACACCAGAGCGGCGCGGCGAGGCAGTGCGTTACAATGCCCACTGCCCTCTTCCCAAAACAACAGTACAGCAGGGCGCACACAGTGCAGTATAGTGCACAGCACCAATCAGTGCAAGTGTAGTGCACAGCACCAAGCAGTGCAGCACCACACAAACAGCACAGATGGTGCAGCGCGGCACGCAGGGTGCAGTGGACCCATGAGACCCTGTGTGACTGCGCGCAGGCGTAGGCAGGGCAGTGTCGGCCAAGTGCGCAAGTGCACTGGTCCGGCTATGCAACAACACACTTACACACAGCGCGCACACAACACACACAGCCCAGCCCGTTTACCTGTACCCGTGGGTAGACATCCCGGCCTTTGCCTTTTGGTAATAGCGCCTTCGGCACACCACACGACATCACATCAGATCCCATCACATCACATCACATCAAATCACATCACAATACATCACATCATATCACATGTGCAAGTTGATGACATGCACATACCAAGCAGTTCGAAACAGGGGGGTGGTTACTATACCCGGGGTCCCTCACTTTCCCCCATGTTGAACGTTTTCCTAGGTTCCATATTTTCCCATCTTCCAGTTGTTCCCACTACCATGGCAGTTTCTTGTCCGACCTCGCCCCCCAATAGCACTTGGTGGTTGGGTTGGGGGGGGGGGGGGAGAAAAGCTTGATTGGGGGTTTCGGGTTGAGTGTTGGGGTAGCCCACGAGCAAAACTGACCCTGTTGTTATTCACATACCTAGTTCATGCCTATGGCAGGGGGAGGGCGAGAAAAAAAATCCCCCAGGAGGCGAAATTTTTTTTCAACCGCGACACTTGTCGACCCGCTACCCCGTATACAAAGATTTCTACCCGCGGGGAAATTTTTCTACCCCGACCCCCCTATACCTACCTATACCAATGTCTGTATGAGTGTGCTAGACTGAGGTCCTGGAGCAACCTGCAGAAATAGTATCCGAATTATACCCAAGTCTGCACCCTTGCTAAACCCGGCGGATGCCATTAACGGTGCGATGGGGTACGCCCCACGTCTCTCCACCCCTAGGTGCCCAATTTCTGTGCTGGCACCGAAAAACCTTGGGGGAATACCCAGCGCTAGCGCCAAGGTATTGTTTTTGCCTACTACCTACTACAGGGGAGGGGTGGCCGAAAGCTGTGAGGCTTGAAAACGCGTGTTTGCTATGTGGCCAAAACCTAGGCTACCACTGCCACTGCCCACCAAAAACCCTGTTCAAATTTGAGGAAAGGGACAAGACAGTAACACACATACTACAGGTCCCACACACCCTACTGTGGACCCATCCTTCCAAGGATGAAACCATCCAGGCCTGCCACACCTACACACACACGCTACTTGGTGCAGCCGTTGAAGATGTCAAAGGCCCGATTGGCCTACCTGTGAAAGAGCGAGCAAACACAGCGCTGCTAAGCAGTTGTGTCCTGACAGGGACGCCATGACGCGTACCCCTGCCAGGGCTTGGAGGGACGGAGTGCACAGCGTGCGCAAGGTGAGTTCGCGTCGTTCACGGCGAAGGCGTTCGTCTTCTCTTCTTTCCCATTGTGTGGTGTGATCTGCGCCCTTTGTGCTGGGCGAAAGATTGAGCTGTCGAAGACAGCGAGGTGCACCAATCACCCCGACCTACACCACCTGAAAGAGACAAATGCAGGCACGGTTTCGGACATTGGAACCTAACGAGACTCCCCGTATTGTACGGATCTGGGCCTGGAAAATGATGGGCTGTTCAGAAACCGGTCCCTCCAAGAAAGCAAGCTTAAGGAACTCAGCCCGTTCTCTTATAGAACGTAGGGCGGAGCCCCTGGGTAGCCTAAATGAGGGTCTGCCGAGCGCACCACGCGTGGCCTACCCTTTAAAGCGTCATGTGCATGCATAGGAGCGACCACTAGAGCACAGCCGTGCTCAATCATATCACAATCAGCGCACAACCGTGCGCAATCACGGCAAATCTCTACTACAACCAGTCCTCATCCACTCAGGCCTGCAAAAGCACTTGAGAAATCTCTTGGGGTCGAGGATCAAAGTTGGCCAAGGCAACGATTGTCCAACAAGGCGATGTGGTAGCGGACAGAACACATCACCAAATCAACAAACCTTTGGAAAAAAGGGGGCATACCCTCCCAACATCTAAAGCACACAGTGGACATCACATCACATCACACCACACCACACCACATCACATCACATCACATCACATCACATCACATCACATCACATCACATCACATCACATCACATCACATCACATCACATCACATCACATCACATCACATCACATCACATCACATCACATTACATCACATCACATCACATCACATCACACCACACCACATCACATCGCATCACATCACATCACATCACATCACATCACATCACATCACATCACATCACATCACATCACATCACATCACATCACATCACACCACATCACATCACATCACATCACATCACATCACATCAAATCACATCACGTCACGTCACGTCACGTCACGTCACGTCACGTCACGTCACGTCACATTAACATCACATCACATCCAATCACATCACATCACATCACAACACATCACATCACATCACATCACATCACATCAAATCAAATCACATCACATCACATCACATCACATCACATCACATCACATCACATCACATCACATCACATCACATCACATCACACCACACCACATCACATCACATCACATCACATCACATCACATCACATCACATCACATCACATCACACCACATCACATCACATCACATCACATCACATCACATCACATCACATCACAACACATGACATCACATCACATCACATCACATCACATCACATCAAATCACATCACGTCACGTCACGTCACGTCACGTCACGTCACGTCACGTCACGTCACGTCACGTCACGTCACATTAACATCACACCACACCACATCACATCACATCACATCACATCACATCACATCACATCACATCACATCAAATCAAATCACATCACATCACATCACATCACATCACATCACATCACATCACATCACATCACATCACATCAAATCAAATCACATCACATCACATCACATCACATCACATCACATCACATCACATCACATCACATCACATCACATCACATCACATCACATCACATCACATCACATCACATCACATCAGAATAACATCACATCACATCACATCACACCACATCACATCACATCACATCACATCACATCACATCAAATCACATCACGTCACGTCACGTCACGTCACGTCACGTCACGTCACATTAACATCACATCACATCAAATCACATCACATCACATCACAACACATCACATCACATCACATCACATCACATCAAATCAAATCACATCACATCACATCACATCACATCACATCACATCACATCACATCACATCACATCACACCACACCACATAACATCACATCACATCACATCACATCACATCACATCACATCACATCACATCACATGACATCACATCACATCACATCACATCACATCAAATCACATCACGACACGTCACGTCACGTCACGTCACGTCACGTCACGTCACGTCACATCACGTCACATTAACATCACACCACACCACATCACATCACATCACATCACATCACATCACATCACATCACATCACATCACACCACATCACATCACATCACATCACATCACATCACATCACATCACATCACATCACATCAAATCAAATCACATCACATCACATCCCATCACATCACATCACATCACATCACATCACATCACATCACATCACATCACATCACATCACATCACATCACATCACATCACATCACATCACATCACATCACATCACATTACATCACATCACATCACATCACATCACACCACACCACATCACATCGCATCACATCACATCACATCACATCACATCACATCACATCACATCACATCACATCACATCACACCACATCACATCACATCACATCACATCACATCACATCAAATCACATCACGTCACGTCACGTCACGTCACGTCACGTCACGTCACGTCACGTCACATTAGCATCACATCACATCAAATCACATCACATCACATCACAACACATCACATCACATCACATCACATCACATCACATCACATCACATCAAATCAAATCACATCACATCACATCACATCACATCACATCACATCACATCACATCACATCACACCACACCACATCACATCACATCACAACACATGACATCACATCACATCACATCACATCACATCACATCAAATCACATCACGTCACGTCACGTCACGTCACGTCACGTCACGTCACGTCACGTCACGTCACGTCACATCACGTCACATTAACATCACACCACACCACATCACATCACATCACATCACATCACATCACATCACATCACATCACATCAAATCAAATCACATCACATCACATCACATCACATCACATCACATCACATCACATCACATCAAATCAAATCACATCACATCACATCACATCACATCACATCACATCACATCACATCACATCACATCACATCACATCACATCACATCACATCACATCACATCACATCACATCGCATCGCATCACATCACATCACATCACATCACATCACATCACATCACACCACATCGCATCGCATCGCATCACATCACATCACATCACATCACATCACATCACATCACATCACATCACATCACATCACATCACATCACATCACATCACATCACATCACATCACATCACATCACATCACATCAAATCACATCACTTCACGTCACGTCACGTCACGTCACGTCACGACACGTCACATTAACATCACATCACATCACATCACATCAAATCACATCACATCACATCACATCACATCACATCACATCACATCAAATCAAATCACATCACATCACATCACATCACATCACATCACATCACACCACACCACACGACATCACATCACATCACATCACATCACATCACATCACATCACATCACATCACATGACATCACATCACATCACATCACATCACATCACATCAAATCACATCACGTCACGTCACGTCACGTCACGTCACGTCACGTCACGTCACGCCACGTCACGTCACATCACATCACATTAATATCACACCACACCACATCACATCACATCACATAACATCACATCAAATCAAATCACATCACATCACATCACATCACATCACATCACATCACATCACATCACATCACATCACATCACATCACATCACATCACATCACATCACATCACATCACATCACATCACATCACATCACATCACACCACATCACATCAAATCACATCAAATCACATCACATCACATCACATCACATCACATCACATCACATCACATCACATCACATCACATCACATCACATCACATCACATCACATCACATCACATCACATCACATCACATCACATCACATCACATCACATCACATCACATCACATCACATCACATCACATCACATCACAATACATCACATCATATCACATGTGCAAGTTGATGACATGCACATACCAAGCAGTTCGAAACAGGGGGGTGGTTACTATAACCAGGGTCCCTCACTTTCCCCCATGTTGAATGTTTGCCTACGTTCCATATTTTCCCATCTTCCACTTGTTCCCACTACCATGGCAGTTTCTTGTCCGGCCTCGCCCCCCAACAGCACTTGGTGGGCGGGTGGGGGGGGGGGGGGGGAAGCCTGATGGGGGGTTTCGGGTTGAGTGTTGGGGCATCCCACGAGCAAAGCTGACCCTGTTGTTATTCACATACCTAGTTCATGCCTACGGCAAGGGGAGGGCGGGAAAAAAAATCCCCCAGGAGGCGAAATTTTTTTTCAACCGCGACACTTGTCGACCCCCAACCTCGTATACAAAAATTTCTACCCGCAGGAAAATTTTTCTACCCCGACCCCCCTATACCTGCCTATACCGACGTCTGTGTGAGTGTGCTAGCCTAAGATAGCTGCAGAAATGGTATCCTAATTATACCCAAGTCTGCACCCTTGCTACACCCGGCGGATGCCATTAACGGTGCGATGGGGTACGCCCCACGTCTCTCCGGCCCTAGGTGCCCAATTTCCGTGCTGGCACCGAAAAACCTTGGGGGAATACCCAGCGCTAACGCCAAGGTATTGTTTTTGCCTACTACCTACTACAAGGGGAGGGGTGGCCAAAAGCTATGAAGCTTGAAAACGCTTGTTTGCTATGTGGCCAAAACCTAGGCTACCGCTGCTACTGCCCACCAAAAACCTTGTTAAAATTTTAGGAAACTGGCGGGACAGTAACACACGTACTACAGGTCCTACACACCCTACTGTGGACCCATCCTTCCAAGGATGAAACCATCCAGGCCTGCCACACCTACACACACACGCTACTTGGTGCAGCCGTTGAAGATGTCAAAGGTCCGATTGGCCTATTTGTGAAAGAGCGAGCAAACACAGCGCTGCTAAGCAGTTGTGGCCTAACAGGGACGCCATGACGCGTACCCCTGCGAGGGCTTGGAGGGAAGGAGTGCATAGCGTGCCCAACGTGAGTTCGCGTCGTTCACAACGAAGTCGTTCGTCTTCTCTTCTTTCCCATTGTGTGGTGTGATATGCGCCCTTTGTGCTGGGCGAAAGATTGAGCTGTCGAAGACAGCGAGGTGCACCAATCACCCCGACCTACACCACCTGAAAGAGACAAATGCGGGCACGGTTTCGGACATTGGAACCTAGCGAGACTCCCCGTATTATACGGATCTAGGTCTGGAAAACAATACGCTGTTCCGAAACCGGTCCCTCCAAGAAAGCAAGCTTAAGGAACTCCGCCCGTTCTCTTATAGAACGTAGGGCGGAGCCCCTGGGTAGCCTAAATAAGGGTCTGCCGAGGGCACCACGCGTGGCCTACCCTTTAAAGTGTCATGTGCATGCATAGGAGCGACCACTAGAGCACAGCCGTGCTCGATCATATAACAATCAGCGCACAACCGTGCGCAATCACGGCAGATATCTACCACAACCAGTCCTCATCCACTCAGGCCTGCAAAAGCACTTGAGAAATCTCTTGGGTTCAAGGATCCGAGTTGTCTAAGGCAACAATTGTCCAACAGGGCGATGTGGTAGCGGACACAACACATCACCAAATCAACAAACCTATCGAAAAAAAGGGGGGCATACCCTCCCAAAACCAAATGCACACGGTGGACATCACATCACATCACATCACACCACACCACACTACATCACACCACATCAGATCGCATCACATCACATCACATCACATCACATCACATCACATCACATCACATCACATCACATCACATCACATCACATCACATCACATCACATCAAATCACATCACATCACATCACATCACATCACATCACATCACATCACATCACATCACATCACATCACATCACATCACATCACATCACATCACATCACATCACATCACATCAGATCACATCACATCACATCACATCACAACCCATCACATCACATCACACATCACATCACATCACATCACATCACATCACATCACATCACATCACATGACATCACATGACATCACATCACATCACATCACATCACATCACATCACATCACATCACATTACATCACATGACATCACATGTGCAAGTTGACGACATGCACAAACCAAGCACTTCGAAACGGGGGGGGGGGGGTTACTATACCCATGGTCCCTCACTTTCCCCCATGTTGAACGCTTTCCTAGGTTCCATATTTTCCTATTTTCCACTTGTTCCCACGAGCATGGCGGTTTCTTGTCCGACCTGGCCCCCCAACAGCACTTGGTGGTTGGGTGGGGGGGGGGGGGGGGGGAGAAAAGCCTGCTGGGGGGTTTGGGGTTGAGGGTTGGCCAGCAAAACTGACCCTGTGGTTATTCGCATACGTAGTTCATGCCTACGGTCATGGTCTTCAAAGGAAGCAAGGTGCCAAATTGGGCAAGAGAGATGGGGGGGGGGGGGTGGCGCAAGTAGGATGTGCGGGGCAAAGCACAAGTCTTATATCGGGGGGGGGGGCAAAGGCCTATCATGGGGGGCTTGGGGGGTCGGGGGTTGGGGGTGATGGTCCATAAAAGTCTGAAGTATGAAGTTTGATAGCCCATAGGGATACTATACCGGTAGCTGGTGGGGAGCAAGGGGTGGGGAATGATTGGGGAGGATCACTGAGGGTTTGGTGTCCTCACCAAAGCCGAAAGCGTGTTGGTGGAGGTACCTAAGGGTACTTGTCGTTCTTGCCTTTTTGGTGGTGGACTTGTGGGCGGCGAACATACCATTGTCTCCATCCATGCTGGCACGCTCCAAAACAAACAAATCCGCCTGCCGCATGTCACAGTCGCTCATGCAAGTCCCAATTCGGATTATTCTTTTGCCATTGGCCCCGGGGAAACTCTCCCTCCAACCCTTGCCAAGGCTTGTCCCAGGAGCATTGAGTGGGCAGTGGCCAAAAAAAACAAAGATTCAATCGCCATTTTACCTCACATATGGTTGCAAATGAGACCGAAACACGGATTGTTGTACCAACTAGAGCAACCTTCCCAATGTTACAAAGGGAAGAAGAAAGAAGGCCATGAAAGCATGTGTACCTCCTACGCATCTATTTGATGGATGGTGCATGAGAAATCAATCCGCCCATGCAAGTGGGAGCATAATGCAAATGCACTTAAGATAATGCAATTGCACTTGGTTGTTCTTAGGTCTTCAAATAGCTAGATATATTTTGAATGAGGGTTGGAATATAAGTACCGCACCCGCTCCACATGCACCAGCCTCACCTTGTGGGCTCTCCGGTCATTGGAATGCCACAGGATATATGACCCCACCTGTATGCGCTTAAAACCGGCACATTGCCATAATGCATTAGTGAAGTAAATGATGCAGACATCCACAAATTTGAAGGCCCTTCGGGGGCTCCATACTTGTACCTCAAATGGCTATGGGTAGGGAACGAGATTGGCAATGAGAATGTAAATGCGAATGCAAATGCAAATGAGAAAGACAATGGTAATAAGAATGAGAACGAGGAGTATGACAAGTAGAATGAGAATGCACATGAGAATGAGAGTGAGAATGAAGAGAATGACAAAGGGAATGTGGATAAGGATGAGAATAACAATGAGAAGGAGAATCATAATGAGAATGACATTTGGAAGCGAAATCCAAATGAGAATGAGAATGACAATCACAATGACAATGACAATGAGACTGAGAATGAGGAATATGACATGGACAATGGGAAAGAGAATGAGAATGAGAATGAGAATCAAGATGACAAAGAGGGGAGTGAGAATATGAACGAGGATAAGATTGAGAATGGCAATAAGAATGAGCTTTCCACCTAGGCGTGTAATGCACAGGCCATAGCGGGCTTGCGTGACAGTTGACAATTGTGGCTTGATGTTGCTTCCACGCATATGTGGGAAGTCACAACATGTGTAGTAGTAGACTCCGTTAGGGTTAGGTTGAGGGGTCGTGCATGAGTATTCACTCAACATGGGTTCAGTTGACGAACTTCGTTGGGTTTACCCCTCCCATTCTCATTCTCCTCGGTGTCATTCTAAGTCTCCTTGTCATTCAATCCCATTCCCATTCTGATTCTCATTGTCCTTCTCTTTCCCATCCTCATTCTCTTTCCCAATCCTGTTCTGATTCTCATTGTCATTCTCATTCTTATCCACATTTCCATTCTCATTTTCCTCGTTGTTAGTCTCACTCACATTCTCATTCTGATTGTCACTCTCCCCCTTTTTATTCTCATTCACATCATCCTAATCCTCTTTCTCCTCATTCTCAATCCCTTTCTCACTCCGTGATTCTCATTCTTTTTCTCCCCGGTTGCATTCAAAAGCTGATTGTCATTACCATTCTCATTCTCTTTCTCCTTCGTGTTCTTCTCTCAATTCCCATCCTCCTTCACATTCTCATTCCCATTGACATTGTGGTTCTCATTCTTATTCCCATTCGCATTGCAATTCCCATTCTTATTCTGCACCGTTGCACTATCATTCTCAATCTCATTGTCACTCTCTGGGTTTGGAGTAACCATTCTCCTTCTCATTCTCCTTGCTATCATTCTCATTCTTGTTCACATTCCGTTTCTCATTCTAATTCGCATTCCCATTTTCAGTCTCATGCTGCTCCGTTGCGTATCTCATGTCTTTCTCATTCTTGTCCGCCTTCCCATTTTCATTCTCATTCTCCTAAGATGCATTCTCAGTCTCATGTTCATTGTCATTGTCATTGCCATTCCCGTTCCAATTCCAATTCTGATTCTCATTTGTATTCTCATTCACATTCCGATTCGCATTGTCCCAATCGCATCGTCATTCTCATTCTGATTCTCCCTGTCATTCTATTCGGCATTCCTATTCTCAATCTACTTGTTTTCATGCCCATGCTCATTCTCATTCTCATTCTCAATCCCATTCTCATTTTGAGTCACTTTCACAATGTCTTTCCTATCCGCATTCCCAATCTCATTCTCCTCGGTCGCATTGGCATTCTCATGCTCATGCTCAATCTCTTTCTCATTGTCATTATCATTACCATTCCAATTCTCTTTTGCACTCTAATCCTTATCCGCATTCCCATTCCCATTCTCCTCGGTCTTACTCTCATTCTCATTCTCACTACCATTCCCTTCTGCAGTCCCATTCGCAGTCTTCTCATTGTCGTTATCATTCTCATTCCCATTGCCGGCGGATTTGTCATTCACATTCTCTTTCTCACTCCCATTTGTATCTGCATTCCCATTCTCCTTCTTATTCTGCTCACTTGAATTCAAATGCACATTCTCATTCTCATTCTTATGCGCATTCCCGTTCTCATTCTCCTCCTCATTTCCGTTGTCATTGTCATTCGCACCATCATTGTTATTGTCATTCTCATTCTAATTGGCATCCTCTTTCTGTTTCTCATTCGCACTATCATTGTCATTCTCATCGTCATTGCCATTCTCATTCCCATTCCCATTGTCATTCCCAATTACATTGTTATTCTCATTCTCATTCCCAATTACATTGTTATTCTCATTCTCATTCCCATTCCCTTTGGCAATCGCATCCGTAATCACCTTGTTGTCTTCTCATTTTCATTTTCATTCTCATTCTGTTTGTGTTTCTCGCATCTCATTCGATTTCCCATTCCCATTCTCCTTCTTATTCTCCTAACTTCAATTCAAACGCTCATTCTCATTCTCATTCTAATAGGCATGCCCATTCACATTATCTTTCTCATTCTCATTCTCATGGTCATTTTCATTGTCCTTGTCATTGTCATAGTCATTGTAATTCTCGTTATCATTCTCCTTTTCACTCTTCTTCTTGCTCTCATTCTTGCCCGCCTTCTCATTATCATTCTCATTCTCCTAGGGTGCATTCTCATTCCAATTATCATTGTCATTGTCATTCCCAGACCAATTCTTATTCTCATTCTTGTTCTCAATTGCATTGCCATCCTCATTCACCCGATCCCATTCTCATTATCAGTCTCATTCTCACTCTCACTCTCTTCGGCATTCTTAGTCTTAATCTCCTCATTGTCATCCTCATTTTTATTCCCTTTCTCAATCACATCAATATTCTAATTCACAACCTCTTTCTTATCCGCATTTTCATTGTGATTGTCTAGTGTCACATTCTCATTGCCATTCTCAATCTGTTTCTCATTCTCAATCTCCTTCGTATTCCCATTCTCTTTCGCACTCTCATTCTTATCCGCATTGCCATTGTCATTCTACTTGGTGGCAATCCAATTGTCATTCTCCTTCTCACTGTCATTGGTTTCCGCACTCCTATTCACATTATCCTCGTTTTCATTCTCATTACCATTTCAATTCTCATTGTCTTTCCCTTTCTCTTTCGCACTCTCACTCTGACTCGGATCCGCATTGCCATTCTCCTTCTTAATATTGTCACTTTGAATCAAAAGCTCATTCTCATTACCATTGTAACCACGAAGATAGTGAATATTCGCTAAAATGTAGAAAAACATGCCAAAAACCCAGCAAAAAAAAGCCCTCACCGAGGGTGCTTTTCTCATAGTGGACATCTTTCTACTCACAACGTTCATCAAAAACCAATGTTCCTTGCTTTTGAATGACCAAAAACACTTGCACTAGCTCCGCGTGGTGTTGCATTCGGTGTCATGCCCTTCTGCTTTGTCTACACTGCCAATTTACTTGCAGTTCTACAGTTTGCCTCATTTTAAAGTTAGCTTTGATGTGCGCTAAAACTAGTTTCGGCATAACATCAATTGCCATTTGTTTGAAGCTAAAACCTGCTTTGTCGCGCGCTAAAATAATTTTTGGGGAACGTCAAAATTGATCAAGAATGAAGTTAAAAGCCATGGTTGACATTCAACACAAATTAGCACAGCCGTGAGCATCAAATCAAATGCAACAAACCTCCTTCAGCACTGGTCTCACCGCTGTACTCCATTTAGGTGCTTCCACACACCCTTGTCTTTAATATACGCCCCCTTGTCCATGCGGGCTCCCATACATTGAACCCCCTATTCAACAATTTGCAGTTGAGATTGTCATTGCCGATCAATTCGCCCCAACCCTTCCGCACCCCTCTGGGTCTTCTCCCCTTCCCCCCACCCGCGAAAGACCTAAGCCTCACTTCCTGCTTTAGCCGTTTGTGCCTCCCCTATGTTTTGAATCCCCTCGTGAGGGTCGAATCCCTAGACACCCTCGCAACCCCCAGCATGTGGTGAATCCACGTGTGGGGCTCGATGTATTCTCATTCTCATTCCCAATCCCGCTTCGATTCTCATATTACTTCTGTTTCTCACTCTCATTCGTATCCACATTCCCATTCTCCTTCTTATTCTCCTCACTTCAATTCAAAGCCTCATTCTCATTCTCCTTCTAATCCGCATTCCCATCCTCATGCTCTTCCTTATGCTCGTTCTCAGTGTTATTCTCATTGTCATTCTAATTATCATTCTCCTTCTCAATATCTTTCGCTTTCTTCTCCGCCTTCCCATTCTCATTCTCCTACGTTGCATTTTCATCCTCATGGTCATTGTCATTTTCATTCCCATTCCCATTATGATTCTCATTCTGATTCTCATTCCCATTCCCAATCTCATTGTCCCGATCGCATTCTCGTTCTCATTCTCATTCT
Organism: Eutreptiella sp. 'Long Island Sound 2002'; assembly: GCA_964036045.1. Lineage (NCBI taxonomy): Eukaryota > Euglenozoa > Euglenophyceae > Eutreptiales > Eutreptiaceae > Eutreptiella > Eutreptiella sp. 'Long Island Sound 2002'. Next base: position 135,731,011 of record OZ038380.1, on the reverse strand, counting down.
CACTCCGATTGTCTTCGACATTCCCGGTCTCAGTCCCCTCGTTGCCATCCTCATTATCATTCTCATTTGCCATCCCATTCCCGTTCCCATTCTCATTCTTCTTCACAATGCCTTTCGGATCCGCATTCCCATTCTCATTATCGTTGGTGTTGTTCTCATTCTCATTCTCACTCTCACTCTCATGCCCTTCGGCGGTCCCATTCACGGTCTCCTCGTTGTTTCTCATTCTCCTAGATTGCTCTCTCATTCCGCGTCTCATTGTCATTCTCTTTCTCTTTCTCACTCTCATTTGTATGTGCATTCCCCTTCTCGATGTTATTCTCCTCACTTCAATTCCAACGCTCATTCACTCATGCAATCTTATTCTCGTTCTCACTCTCCTTCCCTTCGGCAGTCCCATCCTCGGTCTCTTCGTTCTCATTCTAATGCTCATTCTCATTCCCATTTTAATTGTCATTCAACTCCAGTAAGAATGCTTCTTTTCATTATGAGCAACAAAAGGCCAATAGAAGCCAGCAGTGCAACGCATTGACACGGCTGTACTAACTAGTGATACACAGGGGACGTGGAGCCTTCACCACTTTTACCAATCAGGGCGAAGGTGTGCTAGCGCTCCCGCATAGGTCATTCGCTTTTATCGTGAAAAGGCGACCCTACGTGTCCATAGTCATCAATTGATGACATATTGGTCAAACTCGACTCGGTACATCTGGTTGAACTAGAAGGTCGTGACAATACACACCATGCCTCAAGAACTGCTAATCGGCCAACAACAACCGCCTCACCCCCCCCCCCCCGACCCCGCAAATTAACCTTTTGTGTTTGTTGGGATACCCTTTGAGACGCGTATGTGGCATGGGGAAGGAATCCTTAGCGAGCGGAAGAAATCCTCAGCACTTTGGTACATCATGTCACAACACAAATGCCTTGCTACCCTTGCTCCCACCACCAAAATGAACCCGTGCATTCTTCTCATTGGCACCATAAGGTGGTCGTCATCAATTTGCTTTCGTCATACGGTCATCCCTCGACTCCGCAAATACCAGCCTTATTCAAATGAGCCTCGCCCACTTGTGCACCGGTGCACATCAAAAGTGAAATTGCACAATTGATCAAGTAAAGTTGATACACACTCCGGGCAGCAAGCTAGCACGGTGAGACACCCCGTCTCCCATTGACCGGTGACCCCGCGTTCGGGATGAGGCAGCCCCTCCCCACCGTCCCCCCCCCCGCCCCAACACCGTTACCCCGGGACGACAAACGCCAGGGTCACGGGAACCCCCCCCCCCCCCGGGAATCATATCCCGCCACGGCATTGGGCACCCTTCCCCCCCCCCCATGGTTACCCAAGTGGGGTAAAAGAAACCGAATTTCAAAACAAAAAAAGAAAGACATGCTATTGCCCGATGTTTTGAAAATGAAGGATATTACACTTCTGCGCATGTGAGAATTCCAAATAATCTTTTTTTCAAAAAGAAAGCATGCTTTCGTGCACTATTTGTTGAAAAAAGAGAAAACGGCGCTATTGTTGCGACCTTCGTCGTGCTACGGTGCGGCAATGTGTGGAGCTAGTTGTTTTGCGCATCGCACAACCGATGCCAACGATTTGGTAGACTATGAGGAGTTGGAATCACAACATGGTCTTACGATGTGTGTAGAATGATTTTATTTCGGGACTTTGGTTTCCATCGGGGTTTGGAAGAAAAGACGAAAGCCTAAGATGCAAGAGAAGGCACATCAAGAAATTGGGACCGGACTAAGTACAAGACAGGCCGTTGTCGCAAGACGAGCATGTAACGCAAGGTCCAAGATAGTGGGGACATTGCCATACATGGGCTCAAGAAAAGGCCCCGCAAGACAAGGTCTCAAGCATGACTACAAAGGTGTTCGAAGGGCCATGGAGGGATTTTTCGTGAAACAACAGGCTTGATAGGCGGTTGGCGCAGCCGGCAAACGGACCACACAAAGCGTAGCAAATTTATCCAAAAAGACGGGCGAACAATTGGGGGGGGGGGTGCATCTAATCAGAGGTGCATGTCCAATACACGGTGCCCTCCTCATCACTATTGTCGGCCTCGGGTTCTGTAAGTTTTCCCTTCTTTGCCGGTGATGCCTTGGCCCTTGTGGATTGCATTTCCCGGGGTCTTATCGTGGCATGGCGGTAGTCTAGCACTGGGATTTGTTGAGGAACAAGCATGCACCACATCACATGGCCTCGCATGGCCGACAAATTTCAATTGCTAGTGGACCATGCAACAAAACCACAAAAAATGCACATTGCGGAAAATGATACTCAACGCACGATGGACGTGAATGCATGGTGGCGAGTGCAAGGTGCAAGTCCGCGGCGGTGGTTGAGGTGCCATGGCAGAAATCACGGAATGAGCAGCGCTCCGGTTTTGGTGCGTCCACCACGCCGCAAATTGTAGCAACCGGAAGGGGAATCCCCCAGATAGTAAGGTACAACTGGGCATTTTCATTGCAAAGGATGAAGAATCTCATCGTCCCGGATAGACCCGGAGTGTCGACAACCGTTATCGACCATTCATCCAAATCCCAACAAGGGGAAGGGGCAGTGCGCCACAAGCCGCCACACAAGACCAACAAAGGAATTCTTTTTGACAAGCAAAACACACTGACCCTTTGCTCGTGCCTCGTCTCGTCTTGCATCCCGTGCATTGCTGCACATGACTAAGTTTGTGGTGGCTACATGGCCGCGTCAATGAGAGGTAAAACGGGGAGGCGGGCCGTAGGGCTCATGCGATGCTTCCCAGAGGCCATATAGTACGCTCAAATAGAACCGGCGACGTGTGCCACCTTGGCGTCAAACTTCTGGAGCTAAATGCAACGGAATACACACCTCTAAAATTGTCAACTATGTGCAACCTTACGAGGGGAATGTAGGATGTGAGAAAGATCATGACAAATTCAAGTTGTTGCTATCGCATTGCTATTGTGTGCCTTGTAGATGCCTCTTGTGACCTGTCTCGGCTTTGCAAGTCACAAAGTGGTGGGAACACAGAATGCTTGGGCAACAATGCTTTGCACAGGCATTCTTCGGCATGTACAGGTAGCATCTTGGTGAGAAAACCCACTAGTTGGCAAGCGCCCTGTAGAGGCCTCGTTTGGTCATTGCAACTCATGCCGTGCTGGCATGTTTAATAACATGGTTTGTAACCCCCTACACATCCTTGTGGCACCCACTCAAAACGAGTATTCATCGAGGAAGATACTCTATCATTAGCATTGTACGGGTCCAACCATCCTAGAAAAAACATCCCTTTCTTGATGTGATTTTTGGTGCTTAAAAAGACATAGTAAAACTAAGCACCTTGTGTATCTACAAACACACGCATTTCAAATATTCTGGATTTGCAACAGCAAGCATCTTGAAGAGTGTAAACATTGAAATCACACCCCTAAATGTAGGAAACAATCCCGATGCCTCCGGCAAGGCACCTCGAAGAGGGTGCTATAACACTAGAGTCAGGCAATTGGGCTAGAAGTCAGCTGGTCAAGCAGGCAGTCAAGCATGCAAGCAGAAACATCCTGTACAGTTTTTTTTGGTGGCAGCCTACATTGACAGGAGATGGTGAACCTCACTTCTGTAGACAAAGACAGTGAATGGATGGAAAAACAGTTCGCAAATGGCGGGCCAAGTGTAGGTTTGAATCCTGTACCGAATAGATCACCGCAATAGATGACCGCGCAATGTTTTGTCCCTCACCCATTTTGCAGACCAAAGCCCTAATCCCACTGAGCACAAGCACAAACTACTGACCCAACCCACCACCCAAAAAAGTGGAACTCAAGTACCAGGGAGTAGAGGGCTCAAAATCGAAAAATTCATTGGAGGATGATTTTGTCTCAAAAAATCATGATTTCACAAGGGGTTCAACATTCAATATCATAACTTGGGGTATGCTAAGCAAACGACCCTGCAAAACCGGTTTGTATGGCACCCGCACCTCTGTTTCATCAAAAAAAGAAAAACTGCTCTTCGGGGTGATTTACCACGATGCCAGAGCATGATGCATTCAAGAAATCATTTCTTGCAGCACCACCAAGCATTGGTCCGACAAAAAAAATTCCCAAATCAAGAAACCACACACGACATATTGTTTTTGTAGTATTTTGCCCTTGGTGACCACCAAGACCCATGAGCATGCATTGTGATGCAGTGCCCCCCCCCCACTGCCCTAAAGAAGTGGATCTTGGTTCTCCGGGGCCCACCCTCATGGGCCAGAGTGGCTAGTTCAGGCTATGTCTGCAGCATCAGCTATCCTGCTTTGGGCGCCACTGGGTATGGGAAGCCGAGGCAGAGAGCTAGTCCATCAATGCCCAAAATATTAAACCAACACACAGTCACACAGACAGAGGTGTGCTCCAACTGCACATCAGTACCTCATAATGCCCAAGGTTCTGAAAATCCCCATTCTGGCCTGCTTGGCTTCAAAATGGTCTTTGTATTTGCACTGGGTATGCCCCCCCCCCCCTTTGGGACCCCCATCTCCCCCATGAGCCAGGGTGTCAGCCGTTGGTGCCCTGTGTGGAGTGAGGAGATGGTCAATGCTCTGCTCCAGAAAACCCTTTGGCGCCCTCACGTTGTCATGACCATTTTTGATCGCCTGGCCCTCAGGGTCTCTCTTTAGTCCCTGTATGACAGTATATGGGCCCCAGACAGTCACCCATTTTTTCTCTGGTTTGCCATGGTCCACGGGATCTCGATGTTATTCCCTCCATTTGGGCAGGAATATGGCCATGGGGCTTGTTTGCCGTCTTTCAATGAGGTCCAGTAATTGTTCTGCGAATGTCCCTGCCGAGCCGCTCCGCAACACACAACTAGATGTGTGCAAAACCCAGGCACATCATGCATGCTGGAGGTCAAAAATTGATACCCCGAAGGAACGCTGGGCTAATGCATGTGTGCACAGGTGGCAGGCAGCACAAAGCGCAGAAATAAAATTGGCTCATCGTCAGTGGCCCCTAAGAGCATAGGTGCCTTTCTGTCACAATAGTGAGACACGAAGATGCCCGTGGGTAGTCCATTGAGCAGACAAAGGCAGAAGCAATGCAGCGGAATGTCATAACCACCGCTAAGCGACAGCTTGCGGATCTTACTGCTAACTACACATTCAGTTCATTGATATGTGGAAACGCTGCAACCCCCTCCCCCCGGGGCCGAGGCCCCAGATGGATTGGTGTCCACGGATCCAACAGGGGAGTTAGGGGTGATATCCCCCCTTGTATCCCTAAGGGAGGGGGAGGGTTCATGAAATGACGATTGCACCACACAATGTAGCACCAAAACATGCAGCACTTCCATTATAACCAAAAGAAAACTTTTCCTCGGGTCCCCCGTGGGGGGGGGGGGGGTTGCAAAGGGGATTACAGGGGGGAGGGGCAGGTACCTTCTTTCGCTTGATCTTCTTTTTGAAGATTCGCACAAGAGCGTCCTGCGTATTGGAATTGGCAATCGCTGCAGTGAAATCATCCCTAATCTGCTTCTCCCGCATCAACAGCCGCTCGATCTCAACCTTCTTCTCGCCCAGCTTCTCTTGGCACTGCTGGATCTTCTCCATGATATCCTTTTTTTCTGCGCCCCGGTCCTCCAGCTTTTTTGTCAACTGGTAGGCATAGGAGGGGGATTCAAGCAATGCATCATCGACGGCACACAGGCACTGAAAGCCCAGCCTATTGAATGCCTTCTGGAGCCACAGCTGAGCTTGAAGGTGTGGGGAATGAGGGGTGAGGGAGCTTTGATCTGAAAGGGGGTTCAGAGCTGGGCCTCCTTTTCTGAAATTGCATTACAGGGCCCCAAATGATGACTCATGTTATCCATGGAACCCTTCGCTGCATGGAACCCGGAGAGAACCCACGCGTACTGCATGGTGCACGCACATCAGAGGAAGTAACAGTTTAGTGTAACATGCACCCTTTTTGAAGGTAGGCAGGGACATGGTGGCCTATGGGGTTTGCATGCAACACCGGTCTCCTCCACTCCAAAGACCTCACCCCAAGGGTGTTGGTGGTTGCAGCTGCCCACAACCCCTGCCAAGGAGGCCATACCCTTGTGATAGAACAGGGGCCATAGTTCTCACAGCCCAAGGCAGACTCAATAAGCGGGATGGGGAACATGAGGTGGTCCTGTGGGCAATCCGGATATAGCCGGGAATGGCTAAAACATTCATATTGGGTTGCCACACAGTCCGGGGTGGATGATGGGCCCACAATGGTGGAGGGCACCCGCTCGTTTAGAGTGCCTCAATAGAAGACACCACTTTCCAGCTCCAGCAGTTCCGAATTGATTGACGTGTGAGCTGCTGAGATGAAGGGAGACCACTCATTCAGATGTGAAACTTTCGTTGATATGCATGCATCCATTATGCTTGATTCCCCCAAAACAATGCCCCTAAAGAGCGTCTTACCCATACGCACAAATAGCATCACCCAACCACTGTGTTCATTGAATTCTGCAACACTGCACCCACTACCCACTTTGAAACTATGTTTAGTGGATGTCGCACCGCGCACTGCACCGTGCAGGCAACACCCTCAGACACATGGATGTCTCCTTCATGACGCCATCCCCCTGGTGGTTCGAGCCCGTGGCTATCCGAGCTATGCTTTGGTGCATCCGTCTGGCGTGCTGCCCCTAGTTTGCCCACCACCACCAGAATTTTCATGCACCATCCTTTTTGTCAATCCTTAACTACCTTCATCAGTATGAGTCACCCCACCCTGTACTCCCTTGAACAACATGGATTAACCCTCAACCACTTTGAAAAGGTGAGGGAGAGAAAATGCTTAGAGATGTTGATGGGTTGTGGAGATTCTGGGTGGCGGCAGAGTGGCAAGTCCCCTCACAATCCTCAGTTGATCCCAGACGACACCTGCAGTGGACAAAAAAGACTAAACATTTATGAAAACTGGAGCGGAAAAATATTATCACCCCCTGGACCCACCTCACCCTACCAGAAAATAGCAACTATGGCACGGTTCAAAGCCAGAGTGGGTGAAAAACAAATGAAGAATGCATGCAAACCACAGGAAGAATGGATGCAAAACATGTGCGTGAATGGATGCAGAATGCATGCACAACAGATGCAGAACGGATGCAGCATGGATGCAGGTTGGGAGTAGAATGCACACGAAATAAAAGCAGAAAGGATGCACCACAGACGCAAATTGGACCCACGATTGAAACCCGGACAAAGATGTGCAAGGAACACAGAAGGCATGCAGCTTGGCCACAAAATAGCCCCAAACGGATGCAACTGGATGCAGAAAAGGATGCAGAATGGAATAGTAGAATGTAGAGGGGATGTAGAACAGATGCAACATAGATGCAAAATGGATGCAAATTGGACGCGGAATTGGATGCAAAATTGTTCCCAACCGATGCATCATAGGCTTAGAATGCAGAATGGCTGCCAAAAGCAAACAAACGGTACCGACAATGGCTGCAAATTGGATACAAAATGAAGGCGGAAGGGATGCAGAGCAAATGTTGAACAAGCACAGAATGTACGCAAATTACATGTAGAAAGCATTAGGAATGCATCCAAAAAAGACGCACAATGGATGTAGACAGAATGCAGCTGGAAGGTCCCTCACATGCTGAATGGACATGGCACATATGCACAACGATGCAGAAACACAAGGACTCATCTAGCACATAGCCCCTCCCTACTGGTTAACCACCAAAACAACCAAGCCTTCAAAAGGCTAGCACAAAGTCCATGGTCAATGTGCACGTTCCCCGAGGCTATCCCTGAGGGGAAAAGGGGGGGGCATGATGCAAACAGAAACAAATGATCATGGGGATGCTTCATGGGCAAGACATGGGCAAGAGACAAGACCCAAGAAGCATTATGGAACAATGGTTGGCGGTTGGCAGTTGGTGGTTGGTGGCGTTTGGCAGTTGATGGCAGTTGTTGGTGGCTGGTGGTTCGGTTGGTGGTGGTTAGCGGCTGGCACTTGGCGCTTGGTGGCGTTGGCGGTGGTTGGCGGTTGGCGGTTGGTGGTTGATAGCGGTTGGCGGTTGGCGGTTGGTAGCGGTGGGCGGTGGGCAGTGTGCAGTCCCTAGGGGGTGTCCCTGAGGGCTGTCCTTAACAAAAAAAAATTGAGTCCTTAAGGAAAGCCCCGACTTTCCGGTGGCTTGAATGCCCTTATAGAAGGTCAAACATCACATTAACGAATAGTAATGGAACTACAAGAACCAATCCGGCGCATAGCCCTGGCTAGGGCAGACTTTCAGAAGGCTCCCTCCTTGTGAGTCAATCAGCAAAGCCACCAAGCCTAAAGGGTTAGTGGCAAGCTAGTAGCCTTCCCCACCAGCCCCCCCATCGCTTTCACAAGTGCCGTGTGGATGTGGAACTCCCACATCCTCATCCGGGTCCTCCCAACCCCGGGGGGGGGGGGGGGCGACCCCTTGGTTCTGGACGCCAACTACCCCCCAAACTAACTGTTGGCCGGAGGCCCCTTGGGGGGGGGGGGGGGGGGTTGTACGACACGGCAGTGGCGGCCGGTCCCCCCCCGAGGAGTCCTCGTGACGGACCTATGCTGCGTCAACGGGTATGGGTGGCGCTACGCGGGACTGCAAGGTTCATGTCCGGTGATTGTGAGAGGGTGTGACAAGCACAGACGGGACCGGTACGGGGGACGGTACGGGGCACAAAGCCTGCGGGAGCGGGTAGGAGGGGTACGCGGCAGGGGGACGGGGGAAGAGAGTGGGAAGAGAGTGGGAAGAGAGCGTGTGGGTAAGGGGAGCGGCGGGCGACCACGTTCGTTCCTTCACAAGTCCTGCACGAACCGGCGCACCACTTGCGCCCAACGCTGGAACTCCAGCACCGCCACCACCTGTGGGGCCACATACTGTCCCCATGGGACAGCGCCCAGTCGTGTGTGCCTCGCCCTTGTTCACCCAGGCACGTCCGACTACCCGGCAGGTTGGAGACCACCAGCACGATGTTTCCATCCGGGATCCTCCAGTGACCCCCTGCCGCCTGCGCTGCCGTCTGCCACCGTTCCCTATGACAGGGGCACCGAAATCTCGACGTCGTCTCGTCCTTATGCTGGCACCGGCCACATGCTTGGAGCGGGGGTTGCCACTCCCCTAGGTGCAGGGGAGCTAAGGTGAGCGCATCCTCTGGGTAGGCTGTCAGCTGCTCCTCGAACCAAGAGTCCATCTGTCTTGGGGGGCGCCAGGACCCCGGCGCCACTCCATCTTCCCCGGGCCGCCTGCTCTCCTCGACCCGTATGCCGCTCCCAAAGACAGAGGGAGGGCCACTCGGTGCCCGCGTGCACTTTTTGGCGCCGCGACCTCCGCATACCCATTGGCCCAGGCATTCTCCTGCCGCGGACGTTCATAGTCCTCATCATCGTCGGGAGCCTGCACATGGCCCCGCACCCACCAGTGAACCGCCTCAGAGAGAGTCACACTCCACTGTATTGCTTTTCGTAGGGGATCTCGCTGTTGATACGGGCCCCCCACCACCAGGGACTCCGCCGCCTGGGCGCCATATACCACCTCCCCTAGCCATGCTCCAAGGTCCCCGAGGCATCCCGCGATCCAGCGCCCCAGAGGCCACGGCCAGTAACTTGACCACAGTATTGTCCAATTCTGGTGGCAAGGGTACCGCCCCACACTAAGTGTCATCTATCTGCACAACTAGTCCCGCTCCCGTGCCCGCACCCCGCGCCGTTTCCCGGCGGCTCGCATCTGTATACAGCACCACTTGTGCCCCGGGTGCTTGGTGGGTCCATTCTGCCCATGGCAGCGACAAGGACGCCCTGGATCCGCCGCGGCTGGGGTCCGCCGTCACGTCCACCACTTCCTCCTGGATCTCCTCGAGAAGCTTCGCCAACCGATCGTCCACGGAACCCACCGCCGCCGGTACCACCTGCGCACGGCCCACGCCACGGAGTCACTACGTAGCCCATTCATGAGTCGCAGTTGCGTATGCTCCGTTGACCTTAGCGCCACGGTGTGCGGGTGCTTCACTTGCAGTGCCCTCTCCAACAGATGCCATAGCGTGGAAGAGTCTATCCATACATGCAGATGCAGATGTTTCCGCCGTATCCTGCCTGCCGGGGCCGCCATCTTGTACACGTCCCTCTTTGATAACGGAACCGCTTGCGCCTGCATGACCACCTGCGATGCCAGTTGTTCTTGGTACACCCAGGCCATGTCCTTCACGGTGGATCCTGGTCCCACTGCCACGCTCCACATCTCCACCGCGCCTCGAACTACCCGACTCACCTGGACGCACCTTGCGTACCCTTTGTGAACGGCCCTTAATGGAACTTTTGAATGAGAATGCGAATTGGGGCGAAAATCGGCGAAATTCGCGCAAATTTGCCAAATTCACGCTAATTTCGCGCAAATGCAAATGCGCACGAGGATGCGAATGTGAATGCGAAGCTAAATTTTTTTTGCGAATTTAGCCTATATTAGGCCAAAATCGAGTTACAGGTCGCGTCTTTGGAATTTTTACGATTTTTTGGCGAAGTAAGCATAGCAAACGGGCACAAAGACAAGGTACCACGGGCGAACCAGCAAAAAATGAAGAAAGGGAGCGTACTCATTCAAAAGTTCCATTCAAAAGTTCCATTCACAGGGGGTACATGGTACACTTGGCAACCCAGCACTCGGAGGCCTTGGCGCACTGTCCGCCGGATTGCTTTCCCATAATGCCGGTCTCGTCAAACCTCCGAATTCCCTTTTCCCCGGGCATCCCATTGGATGCTCAAGTACTCCTCCTTCTGTGGTACATGGTGCACTCGGTACCGCGGAGCTGCCTCGTCCTGCCTGCGTAGCTGCCGCACCAAGAACTCTTCCGTCACTGCCACCACGACCGCATCGTTGGAGTAACGCTCCGTGGCCGCCCGGAACTTGCCCGTACTCATCGGGAAGGGCGGGAACCCGGTGTCCTCAGGTCCCATTGCGCCCATGTAGACCGTCTCCTGATACACGCACACTCGCGGACTGAGCAACGAGCCTTGGAACACCACGATCTTGAACCTCCAAGCCCGTGACACTCTTGCCGCCGTGATTACCCGCACTTGCTGCAAGTACCTCTCGTACCTGCTCGCCGCCTGGGGTTGCACCCCTTCGCGCCTCAAGAGGTATGCCACCCCCGACAAGTCCGCCGTGCCATAGGCATTGGACCTGTCCCGCTTGTACAACGTCACTCGGCCAGTGGTCTCTCGGGCCTCGTCCATGATCATCGCTATGAGGCGGGCCGCCTCTCCTGCTGAGCGTCCCACCTAGTACGCCCATTGGGACGACGCGACCGAGGACCTCCTCCTCCGGCGCTATTGGGCGCGTGTCCATCTCGGTGTACGCCTTGGGCCGTTTGCGCAGCGGAAGGTGCACCACGAACCGCAAGACCATCTCAATGTATGGCTTGCGCCCTGATGCCCCAATGGCATCCCGCGGGACTGCCAAGGATAGGGCCCGCAGCTTCTTAACGGCAACCGCTAGTACTCCGGACTTCCCCGGGGCCAATGGCTTGCGGCCCCGCACCACCTGCTACAGCTCCCCCAGGATGTAGTCTAGCCCTGAGGGGCTTGCCCCCGCGTCTGGGAAGAACCCTCCCGGCCGCCCCTGCTTGGCTTCCATTTGCCGTGGGAGCTCCTACAGCAAGTCGACCCCCATACATTCCCGCCCCCCCCCCCATCACATAGCACTGAGACCGGCGCAAACAGGCCCCCCTTCCTGCACCGGATACGTCTCACGGCATGTTCTAAGTCCACAGGTCGCGCGTCTTGACCTGCCTCTCCATCAAACCCCTGTCAGGCCGCCCGTCGGCGCTTGGGTGCCATCACGGAGTTCCACACATCATTGTGCACCTGATGTCCGCTATCCCCACCGGGGGGGCCACCGCTTCACATCTGCAATGTCCGCTGCACCCACTCCTGCAGGGGAGATCCGGATGAGGTTCCCACGCCTCGTGGTCTCTAGCAAAATGCTCCCATTGATGTTCCGACACCTGCCGGTGGGCTATGTGGGCCAGCCGGGAAAGGACCCCCAGCCGCGCCGGGCTTGCCCCCCCACGGACACCTCCACCACCACCAGCTGGTGGTTGGTGCACACCGGCATACGTCCCACCAATTGACATTGCCTCACGGGCACGCCATCTGGACCAACACAAAGCCTATAACGGAGTGCTGCCCCGCATGTATTCCCGCTCCCTGCCACGTCCACACCCACAGAGGCGGCTAAACTTGATACCCCCGCTCCTAGATCACCGTGTTGAGTTGTGGTTCCCGTAGGGGGTCCTTGTTAAAGTCCCCCATGACAACCACCGGGAGAGCGGATGATGTGACGATGTCAGTCCATCGGCAGTATACCGCCGGGCCCACCACTCCCGGCTGCGCATACACCAGCACCAGATGTAAGCAATCCACCTCCCCTAACTATACCACCACCACGAACTCGGTATCGGTGGTCACCTCCGGGCGCAAGGTCAAATTTGCCTCTTCCGGCACTGGCACCGCCTTCCCCTCCACGTCCACGGCACCCGATTCCAACCCTGTGTGCAAGGGGGCAAAGTGCCACCCCTGCCGGTGTGAGTGTGGTTGTGTCATGCCCAGGACATCGACGCGTTGTCGCCGCATAGTGGCCCCCACTTCCGCCTTTTTCTGGGCCCACCCCCGCACATTGAGTACCCCCACTCGGAGTCGCAACCCGTGAGGTCGTGCCTTCTTGTCTGTCACCTCTTGGTCGCTGCCCCAATCTTCCGATCCCGAGGCTAATGAGGACGGACTGTTCGCCTGGCCTTCATCTTCCTCCTCGGAGGACGCACTCTAATGGTCCCCCAGCATGGCCGCTGGCTCTCCTGGGCGGAGCACATCTCCCACCACCACCAACAGGGTGCTGACCCGAGTGGCGGTTGTGCCCCCCCATGGGACCCGCTGTTCGCTGGGCACATCAGCACATACTAATCTGCCGACGTGCCCAGGCTGCCCCAAGGCCATTGTACCGTTGTCCCCCGTGGTGGCAGAAGGGAGAAATCCCCTTGGCGTAGGACCGCGTCCCCCCCTAGGGCCAATAGCGCCAACACCCCTTGCAAGTCCCCCGGTAGGACTTCTCCTCCGGGGTGCCCATGGGAAGGGCGGAAGAAAAAGTCCCCCCGAAGGCGAAAACTTTTTTCAACCGCGACACTTGCCCCCCCCCCAACCCCGTATACAAAAATTTCTACCCGCGGGTAACTTTTTCTACCCTAACCCCCCATTGTCCCCACTGGGCCCACACCCCCCCCGTTGCCCCCCCCCGGTTGCCCCCCCCCCCCCCCCCCGGCCCCCCCAACCCCACCCCACCCCCCTTGCACCGCCGCCTCCACAGAGTTTTTGTGGAGGCTGCCCCGGCTACCATGGCCAGGCGTGGCCAATCACATGCCCCCGATCTTGGGGCCAACTCACGGAGTGCCGGGTTCCAAGCACAACCGCACCAACTGTCAGATGGATTGTTCACATGCATATGTACAGGAGCACATTGATCTTTTGACACCATCGCTCGCTCAAAGAGAAGAGACTACGGCCCCGGCGCAATGTGCAAAGGCGTAGAAGGGAATTGCACCCTGCGGCACTGCGTCGCACTTGGTACTCGCACGCACAACGCTTGTGACTTGCATCCTGCACACACTGTGCTGGGGCGCCAACACACCTGTTTTTGTTGAATGCCTATCTTCGGCGCCATGCGAAGATGCCGTCTAGTGGTCGTTCTGCGACTGCAACAACTGCTCCTGCAATTGCGACATCCGTATATCCGGCTCCGATTCCATCGCCTGCCATCGTATGATTTCTTGCCGTGCGTCTTGGAATACCTCATCCTTTACAAGCAGGGTTTCAGCACGCGCCTCTGCCACCTCCTGCATCAATGCATCACAGGCTTCTGATTTCTTCTGCAGCTTGTCCTTTAACTCCTTGTTGGACTGCATCAACTGATAGCATAGTGCCAATACTTCCAATTTTGCAGCTAACTCAGCATCGCAATCAATTGTCTCCCGTGTCCCGGGTCCCCCGGGCCTTTTGGGTTGGTGTTAGCTTTGTACGTGGGACACCCCTAGTATCAGGCACCCCACCATCACTAGCATCCAAGATGCTGCGGCGTATGTCAGCGCTATAGGGTGCCACGGCATGCTCACTGCCACTAAGGCGAGGACACAAATGCGGAGGGTCAAGGACAGTGTTCAGACAAGGACCGCAATAGGGATCTGAGACAAGCTTGGATCCATGGGCAAGTGTCCAAATAAGGGTTCAGTTTGGGCTAGGAATGGTATAGATAGGTGGCAAAGCGAGTAACAAGTGTACTCCCCATTGTTTTCTTGGCTTGTGCCGGTTCGGCCGCTGATGCAGATCATGTGGGAATGGGCTGTGGGCACCGGCCATGCTGCGGTGCCATGGTGGTCCTTGGGCTGCAGCACAACATGTGAATCTTTGAAGCGGGAGTCCAGATTCGTCATGAGCCTCCGCAGTTTGGATCGCACCTTGCCCACCCGGTGTGACTCATTCGGAGGATTGGCAATGGCTATGCACAAACACTATCGTGCAGTCGCAAAAAAATCCATTGGTTCCCAAAGAGAATCCCAATGCCCGCACTTGACGTGAGCAGCTCGCAGAAACTCCTTCCTTATTCTTTCCATCGCGCTTTGATTCACGTCATAGGTGGTATTCTCGGCAGGATAGCACGGTGTGACGATCTGCGGCACTTGCGTGTCCACATTCATCGGATTGAACACCGTGTAGCCATACTCTCTAAGCATGATGTCGCCCAAAATGATCGTCCAGTCAGACCATGAATCGCACTCTTTGAGTCTTCCCGCATTCTCTTGAAAGAGCCGCATCAAGATGTCATCTGCCGAGGCGCCAGGGTACCGCTAACACGCATCTGCCACGATGATGGCCCAACTCACACCTCCAAAATACCCAGAACTCTTCCCATAGACGCATCGGCGCTCTACCCATAGCCGTAGCGCTTTCAATACGATGCGAAAAGTACTTGGGTCCGGAATGTCCTTTAATAGGCTTGAGGATAGTCGGACGGCGTTCAAAGCCGGCGGGGGATCACTCCTGTTATTGTTCGGTGGGTGCACCTGCCCCATGACGCATCGATCGTGGGGTCCGGCAAATCAACCTTCAAAGTGCAAAACCCCAAATCCACGTCGAGTGATTCCGACCCGAAAGCCCATATCTTCTCCAAAATTTAGCCATATTCCCCTCCGTTTCTCCGAATCCACAGTAACGCAAGTGTCCGGATTTGTAACCAGAAGAGAGTCATCAAGAACTTGATTACGGGGGCATGTGTATCCTCCACAAGGATCACCGAGCTGATCATAAGATGGTGCCTCAAAGAAAGAGCAAATTCACGCATGAAGTCGTTCGATGTGACATAGTGCGGTGCAAGTAACGTTGCGTCCAAATCACTTCCTCTAGTGCAAATCCCGAAAATGGTGCAGAGAAATCACACACACACCTGTTTTTTGCCTGTCTTTAGCGCCATTGAGATATGCAGTGGCCTTCTTGTTGCCTTGCCTACCGGCAAATCACCTTAGACACTCCTTCACGCATCATCCTTGAAACCTGCAGCGAAATCACATGCACAACACACCTGTTTTTTTGCCTGTCTTCAGCGCCATTCAGAGATCGTCCACACGATCTTGATACCTGCATACAGCTTTCGGAGCAAACATAGACGATATGCACGACAAGCACCCCACCCCTCCCCCCTGCTCCGCCACCTCGACAGGAAGTGCACTGAATTCTTGTGAAGGCCGCCCCGGCTACCATGGCCACGCGTGGCAAATCACATGGCCCCGATCGCGGGGCAGACGCACGGAGCGCCGGGTTCCCAGCCCCCCAGCCCGTCGCCATTCCCCTTTCCCCCTTCCCTCTGGTTCATCTGTCCACCATCTTCTCCACCCTCTGTCGTTGGCGGCAGGCCTGCCCCCTGCCTCCCCTCTTGCCCTCCTCCCTCTCGTCCCTCTATCCTCCCTGTTCTCTGTTGCCTCCCCTTCGCGCTGCCACCCATCTCGCCTCCTTTCCTCCCTGTTGTGGGTCACGGTCACGGTCACTTGGCCTGTTTGCCTCCCTGTCTGTACCTTGTCGTGGTGAGCCAGCCCTCTCCTGCGCAGTAGTTGGTCAGACTGCACAGGCGCATTGTTCTCCTCCTCACTCCTCCCTTTCCACCTCAGGTCAGCTCCTGATCCGTGCGGCTGCCAGGGTAAGGCCCACGGGGTTCCCCGCGCATCGCCGGTGTGGCGCCCTTGCATCGCGCTTGCATCGCCCGTGCATCGCCGCTTCTTTTGCTTCTCTGGCTCCCATGCCCCCTGCGGTTCTCATTTGCACCCGTGTCCTCCCCCTCTTGGTCTCGCTGCCACAACACTGGAACCACCCCATGGCGCACGTCGCTTCCCCAACATTGGCCGTGGTCCCACCACCACACACCGGCGGGCCTGCCACCTCCACTAGAGTGTGCGCGTAGTGGACAGGGATGTCGATGTGGGGGTTTGCGTGGTCTGGCCCCCCAGCACCAGACAATGGCGGGCTGCACGAACCAACGCCAGATCCACGCTGCACGCCACAGGGCTGTAACCAGTGCTATGGTGCGCTGGCCACTGTCCCTGTCCACCGTCTAGGTCCCCTTCGGCACTTTCTTCTTTTGTGCGTAGGCTCCTCCTGTTCTTCCTCCTCCTCTTCTTCTTGCTCCGCTTCTTCCTCCTTTCTCTTGCTTGCCTGCTTGGTCTCTTGCCTCCTTGGTTGCCCAAGCGCCCGCATGCCGACGACCGCGTCACTCTCCGTCTCCGTGGCCATCAGCACCAGCCACCGCGTCTTCGCCACCATATCCCCCTTCCGGGTCTTGATCCTGCTCCACTGCCGACTTGGGTGCGGCAAGCCCAGCAACTCCTGCGCCCGCGAGGTACTGCAGTACCTTAACTCCATGTCCGGGGCGCCGGGTATCAGCACCGGGTCGGGGCCGGCCGCCACGCTCCTCATCATGTCGGGGGCACATCCACTGCGCCTCGCCACAGCCGCCATCATCGCCTCCTTGTTCAGCGCTGTGTACCCGCTCAGCCGCAGTCCTTCTTGCAGGGTGGTCTCCGCGGTGCTCACGATCTAGGGCCGCTTGGGGACGTACTTGCCCCGTCTCTTGGACTGCCCCTGCACCTTGATCTGGCTCTATCCCTGCACTCATTCCAGCGTGGAACGTTGCTCTTCCCGGTGCTGCTTCGTCATCGACTTGTCCTTGTCGAAGAGGTTGCCAGGTACGGGGATCTTCCACTCGGCCGTGGGCTTGTACATGAACGCGCTTGCGGCTTTGACCGCCAGGTAGGAGCAGCTCTGCTCCTTGGGCCACCCTTTCCGGCCAGGGCTCCTGCACGGCATGCACCATGAATCCGGCTCGCTCGAAGCTCACTGCCACGTCCTGCGCCGGCTGCAGGTGCAGCGGATCCACAATCCACGTCTCCTCGCCCTCCCGGTCCACAGCTAGCTGGGCCGGGAGGGGTGGAGGTCGCCTTCATCCCGGGGGTTGTGGTATGCCACCGGAGAATTGGACAGGTGCCCGGTGCGCCCTGAGGGCAGCCAGCCTGCGCGCCTCATGGCCCCTTGCAGCCTCCACAGTGTCCACCGCCCGTCCCGAAACTCGGCCACGGTGGCGTGGGAGCTCTGCAGCCGCTGATTCCTCTGCGCGCCTGATGGGGCACGCACATTGGCGACATTCTCAACCGACCTTGTGGACAGCGTCACCACTTGCTCCCGTTTTGTTTCCCAAATCCGTGTCATCCATTGCATCGCATTCTCCGCTGCTTGCCTCTTGTACCGCCGCTTTAGGACATCGAAGACCTTCTTGTGCTCCGCCTTTCTTGCTTCCATCTTTCTCTGCGCTTCCTCTCTGTCTTTTTGTCTTTGTACAGGGTCTGCTTCCGGGTTTGGCCTGTGGTCTCGTACCCGGCTGGCAATTGTGTCCGACTGCACCGACTCCTCCGACAACTCCCTCGAATTGTCCGTGTCCGAGTCCCCGGCCACAAGTGGTTGGCCCGCAGATGAGCGGGGCGCCTTCTCCATGGCGGTTTCCACCGTCTGCGCCCCTGGTGGGGGTCCCTCTGTGCTCCACAGCTTTTGCGTCGATCTTCCGGATCCTTGTGTTGCCTTGTCCCCCTTCTCTGGTTGTACTTGTGGCTGGTCCGCAGCATGTCCCTTCTCCGCCTGCGTTGCCTTCTCGCCTGATGGCTTATCCGCGGCATGTCCCTTCTCTGGTTGCGGCCGCTCCGCAGCATGTCCCTTCTCTGCCGCTGCCTCTGCCTCTGCCTGTGGTGCACACTGCTGTCCCCTCAGCCATTCCTCCACCCGGATAGACTCGCTTGGCTCCCCGGCTGTCCTCATGGTTCCTTCGATGTAATAATATGCAGCCGGTGCGGTCGCCTTCGCCAGTCTGTCGTTTTTCATTGTCACCACAAATTTGACGGGCTTCCCGTCCTCGTCCACCAACCCGGCTGCATTCGCTGCGGCGGTGTGGTACTCTTCCCGGTACGTCCTCCGCCACCCCCTGTCTTGCCTACTTGGTCCAACTGGGGGAGCCCATTTCCTCAGCAGGGACGAGGAGCATGCAGAAGTGGTGCTTGAAAAACTGTGTCCTACCCCAAACCCCCCCCCCCGTATCCCCAAGCCACCCCCACAACCTGTGCCTCGTCGGCCACCGCCCCCTCCAGCGAGTGATCAGGTGACACTGACCCAGTATAGCAGGCACCGCCGTTCCTCACTACTCCCACTGGCTCCCGCCCCAAAGCGGCCCTGCCCCAGCCCGCAGTTTGGCTCATTGCTCAAGCGGCGAGCCTCTCAATCCGCCCCTCCCACCGCAGAGGCCCCAATTTGGGTCATTGCTCCATACGCAAGCCCCGACGCAGCGACCCCGGACTTTGGCGAGACCTTCCAATTTCGAGCTCTTCGGCAACGCCTGAGGAAGTTGATCTTTACGGTGTTTTTCAACACCACCAGCCAGCCGCGCAGAACTGAAAACCCCTGCACTGCTGACTGATGGTACTTGACGAAATGTGCCGAGTCAACAGGTAGTTCATGGATGTATCACGCCATTCTCTATATCCTAGGGGCGCCGCAGCCACTGCAAAAGGAATCGGGACCATTGAGACGGGCAATCAGAGAACTGTGAGGGACAAGTTGGACGTCTTTGGGGTTCCGCGCTTTCCTTTTTGCTTGCAATGCATCCAGGGTTGACCGGGGGATCATTCGCCCCTTCCTCGGGTGAGTGAGCTCCAAGGCGCCACAGTGCCACAACGGTGTTTTTCAACACCACCATCCCTCCCACCATGACATGACAGCGTTACTGCGGATGGTGGCACACACAGACTACTGCGGATGATGGTGGATAGTAGCGAAAAGAAGGAAAAAACCCCTGCACTGCTCATTGGTGACATTTGAAACGTTGTGATCTGCTAATGGGAAGTCCGGGTTGAAGTGAGGGCATTATGAGTACCGCAAGGGGGCGGCACAGCAACTACAAAAGGAATTCGGACCAGTGTGTACCTGCGGCTCACTTGGAAATGTGAAGTTGGGGCTCAGTTGGGGCTAAAACGGCTCATTTGGGGCTAAGTGGTGTTTTTCAAGGGGTTTCATATGAAAAGTTGTGGCTTTCGGGGTTGGGTTGGGGTTTGGAATGTCCCCAAAGGGACACCAATCCCTAGGCCAAGAGGATTTGACCGGGGGGGTTTCTTTTTTTCGACGGCTCAGTTGACTGAGCACCCGACTGAGCCGTCACTGAGCCGTCACTGAGCCGGCTCACTGAGCACTCACTGAGCGCTCACTGAGCGCTCACTGAGCGCGCCAAATGGCTCAGTGAGCGCTCACTGAGAGCTAATTGGGGGCTCACTCAGGGCTCACTCAGGAGTTTCTCCCCCTTTCCGCCCTCTCTTCCCACCCTTGCTGGCCCACACTTCACCCTTTTCACACCAACATTGGTCCGCAGTTCTCACCACGTCTTTTCTCCAAGAACTTGAGCGTGCATGCACACATACATACTTGCATACATGTACCCGTGGCGACAAACACACAAACATCCAAACACACACACTTCGTCAGGGACACAAATAGCCAAACATATACACACACATACACCATACACACGTCCACACACACATGCACATGCACAAATTGACAACCACATTCATTCTTGTGTGCAATTATCTTGCGTGTACATAAACACATGGCCACATTGAACCATGTGAAGTGAAGGGCTAGGGAGAGATGGTTACGGGGTTGGGGTTCGGGGATATGAACCTAACCATTTGCGAGGGTGTTCCTTGTTGCCTCATGAAAATGGCACCCACCCACCCCATACACACACACACACACACACACCATGAAGCACAAATAGGGCACAAAGGACATTGCTCGCTTTTGTGAGGTTGATCATACAACCATCGTGACCTACACCATGACACATTGATACCCCTCCCTCCTTGTCCACTCCCCTCCCCTTTCGTTATGCTGCGTTCCCCCGCTTCCCTCGTGCGTAGCCCTTCTGTTCTCTTGCCTGTCCCGTTCCCTTTGTCCTACCTTTCCTATTTTTTGGCCATGGCATCACATGCATGATGGTGGCGGCAAGGACGATGACCTTTGCAGGTATGTTGTGCTATTATGTGTGTGGGTGCGTGTGTGCGTGCTTGCGTGCGTGTGTAGTTGTGCCCATGCGCATGTGCGCAGCTATAGATGGTTTGTTCGTTCTTGGTTTCTCTCATTTAGTGTGTTTGTATGTCTGCTTGTGTGTGTGTGTGGGGGGGGGGGGGGTTGCATGGATCGATGCGTGAGTGAAGGTGTCTTTGTGTGTGAGTGGTTGCGAGTGTGTGACTGCGTTCTTTGGTTTCTGGTTGCCTAGGTTCGTGCGTGTATGTGGATTCGTGAATGTGTGTACGCGCAGGTGTGTGTGTGTGTGTGTTGCAGCTGTTGTTTTGGATGTTGTTGTTGGTTTTGGTGTTGTGTGGCATAGGCTTTGATTGTGTGCGCATAACATTGTGTTTGTGGCTGCAGACGCAGGTATGCTTGTGTTTGTGGTTGTGGCTGTGGTTCCGGGCTTGCGTACGGTTGTTGCCATGGCTGTTGTGGTAGCTGTCGTTGTTGGTGTGGTTATGGTAGCGGCTGTGGTTGCGGCTTTGGTTGTGGGTGTGGGTGTGGGTGTGGGTGTGTGTCTGCAAGCTGTGTTGTGTGTGGATTTGGTTGTGGTTGTGTCAGTGTGTGTGGCCCTGGCTGTGGCAAAGGCTGCAGTTGCAGCTTTCACTGTGGCTGCAGCCGTTCTTTGGGTTCAGGCTGTAGCTCTGGGGGGGGGTGGTAAAGGACTACAAAGAGGGGGGCTGAAATCACCATCCACCCCCTCCCAAAAAAGACCGCACCAAGTTTACAGTGACACTGTACAGTGACAGTGTACAATGACAGTGTATAGTGAGAGCATACAGTGCGTGTAGAGTGATAGTGTAGAGTGCTAGTATAGAGACTTGGGCGTTGTGGCGGACGTACTGTGCGTGGGGATACATTCTATGAGACCTTGGGGAGTACAGTGTACAGAGTACAGTGTACAGTGTACAGTGTACAGTGTACAGTGACAATGTACAGTGACAGTGTATAGTGACAGTGTGCAGTGGCAGTGTGCAGTGTGCAGTGACAGCGTACAGTGCCAGAATACAGTGTACCATGTACAGTGACATTAGATAGTGACACCATTGACAGTGTACATGGACAGTGTACAGTGACAGTGTACAGTGACAGTGTACAGTGACAGTGAACCATGAGTGAGCCCTCACTGAGCGCTCACTGAGCCATTTGGCGCGCTCAGTGAGCGCTCACTGAGCCATTTGGCGCGCTCACTGAGCGCTCACTGAGCGCTCAGTGAGCGCGCGAAACGGCGCAGTGAGCGCTCAGTGAGCGCGCCAAATGGCTCAGTGAGCGCTCAGTGAGGGCTCACTCATGGTTCACTGTCACTGTACACTGTCATTGCACACTGTGTATTGCACACTGCACACTGCACACTGTGTATTCCACACTGCACACTGCATACTGTGTATTGCACACTGCACACTGCACACTGTGTGTTACAAATTGCACACTGCACACTGTAATGCACACTGCACACCCTGTAATGCACACTGCGCACTGTGTATTGCACACTGCACACTGAGCGCCCAAATGCTTGCACTGTACGGTGTGCACTGTGCATGACACAGTGTGCAGTGTGCATTACACAGTGTGTAGTGCGCAGTGTACACTGTGTACTGCACCCTGCGCACTGCACACTCTGTATTGCACACTGCACATTGTGTATTGCACACTGCACACTGTAATGCACACTGCACACTGTGTATTGCACACTGCACATTGTGTATTGCACGCTGCACACTGTAATGCACACCGCACACTGTGTATTGGACACTGCACACTGCACACTGTGCAATACAAATTGCACACTGCACACTGTAATGCACACTGCACACTGTGTATTGCACACTACACACGGCACCCTGCGTAATGCACACTGGGTATTGCACACTGCACACGGTGCACTGTGCAATACCCAATGTGCAATACACACGGTGCAGGGTGTAGTGTGCATGACACAGTGTGGAGTGTGCATTACACGGAGTGCGGTGTGGATTACATCACACACGGCATACTACACCCTGTGTAGTGCACACTACACACAGTGTGCAGTGTGCAGTGTGCAGTGTGCAATACACAGCGTGCAGTGTGCAGTGTGCAATACACAGTGTGCAGAGTGTATTACACAGTGTGCAGTGTGCATTACAGTGTGCGTTGTGCAATTTGTAACACACAGTGCAATACACAGTATGCAGTGTGCACTGTGCAATACACAGTATACAGTGTGCAGTGTGCAATACACCGTGTGCAGTGTGCATTGCAGTGTGCAGTGTGCAATTTGTAACACACAGTGTGCAGTGTGCAGTGTGCAATACACAGTGTGCAGTGTGCATGACAGCGTGCTGTGTGCAGTTTGTAATGCACAGTGTGCAGTGTGCATGACACAGTGTGCAGTGTGCATTACAGTGTGCAGTGTGCAATACACAGCGTGCAGTGTGCATTACAGTGTGCAGTGTGCAGTACACAGTGTGCAGTGCGCAGTGTACACTGCACACTACACGCTGTGTAATGCACACTGCACACCGTGTATTGCACACTGCACGGTGCACACTGGGCATTGCACACTGCACACGGTGCACTGCGCAGTGTGCACTGTGCCACTGCACACTGGGTATTGCACACTGCACACGGTGCACTGTGCAGTGTGCAGTGTGCAATACACAGTGTGCAGTGTGCATTACAGGGTGTGCAGTGTGCATTACAGTGTGCAGTGTGCATTGCAGTGTGCAGTGTGCAATTTGTAACACACAGTGTGCAGTGTGCAGTGTGCAGTACACAGTATGCAGTGTGCAGTGTGCAATACACAGTGTGCAGTGTGCAGTGTGCAATACACACTGTGCAATGACAGTGTACAGTGACAGTGAACCATGAGTGAGCCCTCACTGAGCGCTCACTGCGCCGTTTCGCGCGCTCACTGAGCGCTCAGTGAGCGCTCAGTGAGCGCGCCAAATGGCTGAGTGAGCGCTCAGTGAGCGCGCCAAATGGCTCAGTGAGCGCTCAGTGAGGGCTCACTCATGGTTCACTGTCACTGTACACTGTCACTGTACACTGTCACTGTACACTGTCCATGTACACTGTCAATGGTGTCACTATCTACTGTCACTGTGCATGGTACACTGTATTCTGCACTGTACGCTGTCACTGCCATTGCACACTGTCACTATACACTGTCACTGTACATTGTCACTGTACACTGTACACTGTACACTGTACTCTGTACACTGTACTCCCCAAGGTCTCATAGAATGTATCCCCACGCACAGTACGTCCGCCACAACGCCCAAGTCTCTATACTAGCACTCTACACTGTCACTCTACACGCACTGTATGCTCTCACTATACACTGTCATTGTACACTGTCACTGTACACTGTCACTGTAAACTTGGTGCGGTCTTGTTTGGGAGGGGGTGGATGGTGATTTCAGCCCCCCTCTTTGTAGTCCTTTACCACCACCCCCCCCACAGCTACACCCAAAGAACAGCTGCAGCCACAGTGAAAGCTGCAACTGCAGCCTTCGCCACAGCCAGGGCCACACACACTGACACAACCACAACCAAATCCACACACAACACAGCTTGCAGACACACACCCACACCCACACCCACACCCACACCCACACCCACACCCACACCCACACCCACACCCACAAGCAAAGCCGCAACCACAGCCACTACCATAAGCACACCAAGAACGACAGCTACCACAACAGCCATGGCAACAACCTCACGCAAGCCCGGAACCACAGCCACAACCACAAACGCAAGCATACCTGCATCTGCAGCCACAAACACAATGTTATGCGCACACAATCAAAGCCTATGCCACACAACACCAAAACCAACAACAGGATCCAAAACAACAGCCGCAAAAGCTGCAACACACACACACACACACACACACACATTGGCACACACACACACACACACCTGCGCGTACACACATTCACGAATCCACGTACGCAAACAAACCTAGACAACCGGAAACCAAAGAATGCAGTCACACACTCACAGTGACGCACAAGGACACCTTCACCCATGCATCGATCCAAGCAAGCCCCCCCCCCCCCCCCCCGACTCACACACAAACATACATACAAACACACTAAATGAGAGAAACCAAGAGGGAACAAACCATCCACACTTGCGCACATACGCATGGGCACAAGCACACACCCGCGAACACACACACTAGCACAACATACCTGCAAAGGTCATCGTCATTGCCGCCACCATCATGCACTCGATGCCATGGCAATAAATAGGGAAGGCATGGCAAGGGCTGGGCAAGGGGACGCGACAGGCAAGATAAGAGAAGGGGTTGGCATGGGGTAAGCGGGGGGATCAGGCATGGCAAAAGGGGACGGGGGGGGATAAGGACGGAGGGGAATGAGTGTGTCATGGTGTAGGTCACGATGGTTGTATGATCAACCTCACAAAAGCGAGCAATATCCTCTGTGCCCTATTTGTGCTTCATGGCGCGCGCGCCCGTGTGTGTGTGTGTGTCTGGGGGGGGGGGGGTGCCATTGTCATGAGGCAACAAGGAACACCCTCGCAAATGGTTAGGTTCATATCCCCAAACCCCAACCCCGTAACCATCTCTCCCTAGCCCTTCACTTCACATGGTTCAATGTGGCCATGTGTTTATGTACACGCAAGATAATTGCACACAAGAATGAATGTGGTTGTCAATTTGTGCATGTGCATGTGTGTGTGGACGTGTGTATGGTGTATGTGTGTGTATGTGTTTGGATATTTGTGTCCCTGACGAAGTGTGTGTGTTTGGATGTTTGTATGTTTGTCGCCACGGGTACATGTATGCAAGTATGTATGTGTGCATGCACGCTCAAGTTCTTGGAGAAAAGACGTGGTGAGAACTGCGGACCAATGTTGGTGTGAAAAGGGTGAAGTGTGGGCCAGCAAGGGTGGGAAGAGAGGGCGGAAAGGGGGAGAAACTCCTGAGTGAGCCCTGAGTGAGCCCCCAATTAGCTCTCAGTGAGCGCTCACTGAGCGCTCACTGAGCCATTTGGCGCGCTCACTGAGCGCTCAGTGAGCGCTCAGTGAGCGCTCAGTGAGCGCTCACTGAGCCGGCTCACTGACGGCTCACTGACGGCTCAGTCGGGCGCTCAGTCAACTGAGCCGTCGCCAAAAAAAGTACCCCCCACCTTGAACCTTGACCAAGTGAGTATCTAAAACGTCTAAAAACATTAAATGCACATTACCTAGCATGCAAAACGCACAACAAACAAGCACAAAGATATCGCAATGCACAACTGAGCCCCAAATGAGCCCCAACTTCACATTTCCACTTAGCCACCAGTGAGCCGCAGGTACATGGGGACGGTCACTCAGAGAACTGTGAGGGACAAGTTTGATGCTTTGGGGGTTCATTGCCTTTTTTTGGCTTGCAAGGCATCCAGCTTGTAGGGTGAAAAGCTCTGCACTGCTGACTGGTGACATTCGAAACGTTGTGATCTGCTAATGGGGAGTCCGGGTCGAAGTGAGGGCATTATGTGTACCCTAGGGGGCCCCGCGGCCACTGCAAAAGGAATTGGGGCCATTGGGGACGGGCACTGAGAGAACTTTGAGGGACAAGTTCGACGCTTTGGGGGTTCATCACCTTTTTTTGTTTGCAGTGCAGCGGGCGGGTGGGGTGAAAACCTCTGGTCTCGTGACTGGTGACATTTGAAACCTTGTGATCTTCTAATGGAGAGTCCGGGTTGAACTGAGGGCATTTTGTGTACCCCAGGCGGCGCCACAGCCACTGCAAAAGGAATTGGGACCATTGAGGACGGGCACTCGGAGATGTGTGAGGGACAAGTTTGATGCTTTGGGGGGTCATTGCCTTTTGTTGCTTGCAAGGCATCCAGCTAGTAGGGTATAAAGCTCTGCAGTGCTGACTGGTGACATTTGAAACGTTGTGATCTATTAACGGGGAGTCCGGGTTGAAGTGAGGGCATTATGTGTCCACCAGGGGGCGCAGCAGCCACTGCAAAAGAAATTGAAACCATTGGGGACGGGCACTCAAAGAACTGTGAGGGACAAGATCGATGCTTTGGGGATTCATTGCCTTTTTTTGCTTGCAATGCATCTAGCTGGTAGGGTGAAAACCTTTGCACTGGTGACTGGTGACATTCGAAACGTTGTGATGTGCTAATGGGGAGTCCGGGTTGAAGTGAGGGCATTATGTGTACCCCAAGGGGCGCCACAGCCAATGCCAAAGGAATTGGGACCATTGAGGACGGGCACTCGGAGATCTGTGAGGGACAAGTTCGACGCTTTTGGGGGTTCATTGCCTCTTTCTGCTTGCAATGCATCTAGCTGGTAGGGTGAAAACCTCTGCAGTGCTGACTGGTGACATTTGAAACGTTGTGATCTGCTAATGGGGAGTCCGGGTTGAAGTGAGGGCATTATGTGTACCCCAAGGGGCGCCACAGCCAATGCCAAAGAAATTGGGACCATTGAGGACGGGCACTCGGAGATCTGTGAGGGACAAGTTCGACGCTTTTGGGGGTTCATTGCCTCTTTCTGCTTGCAATGCATCTAGCTGGTAGGGTGAAAACCCCTGCACTGCTGACTGGTGACATTTGAAACGTTGTGATCTGCTAATGGGGAGTCCGGGTTGAAGTGAGGGCATTATGTGTCCACCAGGGGGCGCAGCAGCCACTGCAAAAGGAATTGGGACCATTGGGGCCGGGCACACTCGGAGATATGTGAGGGACAAGTTCGGCGCCTTGGCCTGTGCAGACACCTGTGTTGCTGACAAGCGTTGAGGGGATGGCCCCCAAGGTGCAACCGAAAGAGGCAGCCAAGAAACCGGAACCTCAAGCAGCAGAAGCACCAAAAGAGGCAGCACGGGCACCAAAAGAGGCAGCAAAGGCAGCCCCAGTGCCAAAGAAGGGAAAGCCGCAAGCGGCAATTGAGTCAGGAACGCAGCCGGAGTCAGCAACGCAGCCAGCAGAGGCAGCAGCGCCGAAAGAAGCAGAGCCGCACGCGCCAAAGCGGGCAGCAAAGCAGCCAGCAGCCAGCAGCGGCGCCGAAAGAAGCTAAGCCGCAAGCGCCGGAGGAGGCAGCAAAGCAGCCAGCAGCAGCGCCAAAGGCAGCAAAGCCGCAAGCGCCGAAGGAGGCAGCAAACCAGCCAGCGAACCAGCCAGCAGGGGCAGCACCAACAAAGAAAGCACAGCCGCAAGCGCCCCACAAGGCACCGGGAACGAAGGAGGCAAAGCCGCAAGCGCTACGAACGGTTAATTCGAATGCCCTCGTGCCACACCCGCAGGGGGTTTTTCTTGGGCTGCTGAACCGCAAACCGATACATCGCTCGGCGGTTCAGCACTCCATCTACGAAATAGTGAACCCCACCCTCGTGATTCTCCCGGATGAGTTGCAGCGTTTTGGCAGTGTAGGGTCCGTGAACAATGGGTTTGGAGGGGGTGGGGGGGTCCTTGGGTACGTACTTGTGGGGTTGTGGGGATGGCGGTGGCACGGCAGTGCACATCATGGCCTCCTCCACGGCTTCCAAGCCTACCTGATATGGAGTTGAGTGCAGTCTGGGTGGTGGACTTGGAGAGGTTGTTGGTGCGCGGCTGGGTGACGGGGGAGAGGAGGGCGGTGTCAGCAATGGAGGCTGGGGCGAGGCCCGTTCGCGGAGACACTTCTCAGCATCAGAGTCCCACGGTGGCGACGGGGGTTGGTCTCCAAACCGGAAGAGCTCCGGCGGATCTGCCCAGCCGCATTCCTCGTGCCGGAAGGAACGGCTCGAGGGGACACAAGAGGCCAGGCTAAGGGGGCTAGACAACATGGCAAGCTAAAATGAGAGGGTCACGGGTGCCAGAAGCCTACTTCGCAATGGGCGGCGTGGGGGTGGGGGAGCACACGTGGATTGAGGCGGGGGGCGACCCCGACCACTAGTGCTAGACACTGAGATAGTAGACCGAGCTCGCGATGAGTCGCTTGGGCTGGCAGAGGCTTGGGAAAGAGTTCTACTTCCCGCTTAGGGCGTAGCAGAGGACTCGGATGCCTGTAGGTCACTGTGTTCACCCTCCCCTTAGGCGGACCCATCAAACAACCCCTCAAAGGAGGAGTCCGAGGATGAGGACTCGCCCGGCACGAAGTCCTCATCCTGTGCCTTTGCCCGCCTCAGGTCCCTTCAACCTTGGTCTGATCCCCTCTGAAGGGCCGCCGAGGCCTCCGGATTATCCTCCTCAACCCGTCACCTGGGCATCGTGCTCCCCCCTGTCACCCTGCAGGGCACCACAGAGCGTAGTGCGCATGTTTTTGCGCTTCTGCTTCTTTTCCGGTTTCATCCACAAGGATTTTCTCTTAATGTCCCAAAAGGCCCCCTCCCGCTCCCCCAGGACAATCAGCTCCTCCGGGCCCCAATCCCATTGCGTGGCGCGCTTGTCAGGCGGCTGGTGGTCGGAGTGTTGCTGCTCACAGTGGCGGGGCATGTTGTGCCGCCATTGCCAGCCGCACCCCCGGACGGGGCACTCAACAGGCCGTGCCCGCACATCCTGCTTGCGGGCTGCCCGCATGCTGAACTTAGAAAAAAACCCGTTTGCGCAAGAAACCGGCTGCACCTGTGGCTCCTCCCCCTTTACGCGACGCATACGGACGACACAGCCGGTTTCCCTGCAAAATCCACAGCAAGGGGGGTGGAGTGTTTCTGAATGCAGATGGAACGCAATGTGAATGCGCATCCTCTCCAGCGGTAGTGCCTTCCCACAACCAGTCATGCGGCACACAACCTCCCCATCCCGCCTACGAACCATTGCAGGCAGCAGCGTAAACCCCTCGTAGGCAACAGCCTACCTGGGCAGCAATGGAGCTGCTTGTGTTTTGGGGGTTAGCTGTTGTGCACAGGTATCCAGGAACCCCGCTTGCAAAACCCAAACCCCCTTTTCAACGTCACGGTTCACCCACGCACAGGCAGTATATTCCGCCTGCATCAGTTTACCCCCCACCCCTTCCCATATCATCATCCCATCCCCCTCCATGCAAACAAATCTCTGCGGCATCCCTATCACGAACAGCACGGCGGTTGTGAGCTCCTCATGGGAGGGGTCAGCAACACTCCGCCCCCCAATGAGTGCCCAGAAAAAGGTGAGCAAAAAGGGCGCACTTCGTGGTGGTTGCCCTGGCAGGTTGGAAAATGCCACAAACGGGCAGCCCTTCCACAACGGAGCCGGGCCCACTCTGGGCTCCGCCCCCCCCCCTTACAGCCGGAATGTCGGCAGTCCTCGCAAGGCGGTCCGCCGACCGCCAGACATGCTTCCCGTTGATGCGCAGATTTATTGGACTCATGATATGCATGTCGCGCCCCTGATACGCCATTCGCCCCCCTTGAGCTTCCCAAAATCGCTCAGCGCGTGTATCCACATCGTACTGTGTTTCCCCACCCCCACTATCCCCTGGGGTCGACCATACATGCTCAGGGTCAACGTGCAGACTGCCCTCCCCAAACGGTTCGAACAAGTTGCGCTCCTTAGGGTAAAGGTACGCTGCACCGGACCACCACAGACGGACAACATCCAAAGCCTTGTCGGCAGCCCTCTGGCAAACGGAGGGCAGTTCTACCCGGCTAATGTCCATGTCCGCTGTGTAGTGGCCTACCGCGCGCGGGCAATGGACGTATAGCGAGACCGCTTCTGCGGCCAGGTCGGGTGGCGGCTGTAGATTGTGGCTACAACCAGTGTGGCCGACAACCATACTACCAGCTCAGCCACGGAGCAGCCGCGGTCGATCACCATTGTTTTCACAAGGCAGAAGCCGTCCTCTGCCCTCTGGTTGCCACACAGACAAGCAAAAAAATTTTGTGGCCCACGCCCCTTTTTCGCCAACCACTGTAAAAAGGCGCCAATCACCAAGAACGCCTGGACTGTGCGAACTAAATGCAACTACCAGCAATGCCCGAATGGGTGACACCGAAGCTGGATGACATGAATGATTTATCCAGCTTCGGCGATGTTTTCCAGTGGTACCGTTGGCGGCAGGTCTGTGTGATAAACCCCCCTTATGAATTTTTGTAGTGTCGTACCCAGAACAACGGCATCGCCGGCAACATGGACTAGAGGGGGCGGCACGTTAAGGTTGTCGAGGGCTGCGCGGCATATAGCAGCCATGGATTTTAGGAGGTCAAACGCGGGCTCAACCTCTTGTTTGTCCTGTCGCAATGGGGGCAAGACAAGCTTGGGGTTGTTACAATGGTCATGCAACTCCTGGAGCACACCCTAAGACAATTCTCCGTGCAAAACAAGAAAAGTCCCCCCCAACATGTGGGACACCCCTTTCCTCAAGTGGGGGGGGTCGAAGTTCCCACACATTCCGAACTCATGCGATTGGAATGGAATGTGTGGATTCACAAGCATCCAGGAGAGGGTGCTAGCACCCTCGGCATACAATGCCGCTTGCATCTCACGGGACCGCCGTGCGTCACCGTGCGTATCTGCGGACAGGAGGAAACCGTGGCGGTCCCGAAATGGTGCATTGCCGCACAGCTCAGCCATGTGTTTCCGAACACTATGGCAACGCTCTGCCTTGAACGTGCCGCAGGTGGGGATGACCCCCACAGGGATGGCAGAGCGCCCCTCCTCTGTATGAGGAGCTAGAAACACCATTGTCGCCTGGTTGGCGGTGTGGTATGTATCTAGAGCCTGCTCAAGCCGCCGTGCAAGAGCCTCCACACCAGCGCCGCTAGCCAGCGGCATGGGGTGCCGGCAACACATAGTGCACAATCCGACTGCGAGTGCCTCGCGAGAGACATTGATGACGTCCTGCACATGGATTTCGTCAATGCACAGGTGCCACACATGGGAACCTGGGATGTGGCCTAGGGCCTCCAGCAGCCAGGGCAGACCTGGCGGCTCGTTCGGACGAACACGGGGGGCTCCCCCGACGTGCCTTCGACGCGTGTCGTGGCTGGGCAGGTACCCAGCGTTGTTCAGTGCCTGCAACAGCTTGGGCCATGCAACGCCCAATGCAGCTAGCACCGCAACATCCCTGTCCTGGGCGTCCCAGGATTGCCCGCTCCAGGCATCGCAGAAGTGCCCTAACACTTTGGCTGGAGCCCAGCCGGCCTACGAAAGACGTGCTGCACGACGCCCAGCAAGTGGACGGTCGTCTTCCGCAATGACAACAGCGAGCGCCTTGTAGGTCTCGCAACGCTGCCGGAACTTGTGCAGGTCCTCCTGCAACTTGCCCAAGGTCTTCTAGGCAACGTACCCCCAGTCGTTAGACAGGACGTGGGGCCCTTGCCGGTAATGGGGCTCTGTGTCTTTTGGGTCAATGGCGGTGCTCATGCAGCTGTTCAGCCTAGCCGCATGCTTCCCGGATAGCAGATCCGGGCACGGCAGATAAGCTGTGTCCTCACAACGACCATTTGTGCGGCAATTCAGGGCGAATAGCACTTGGCGGTCGCAGAACTCCCAGGGTGGCTTCTCGTAGTTGCCCCGCATGACGGGGTACATCCGCCGCAGCTGCTGCAGGGTGGGGGCCTGCCTAGGGAAAACCCCGGGACACTTGCGCTCGCGAAGAGGAATCGCAACCTCAAAGTCAGGGTCCATCTCCAATGCATAGTCTACATCTAGGTTTGGCACCTAGAGAATGAACCCCAGTTCTGCTACAACGGCTGCACAAGCTGCGGCCAATGTAGATGCAAGCCGGGCCCGCTAGGAGCTGCGGATGCTTGTCTACGCGGATCAGCATGCTCAGTAGAATAGTGTCTGAGTTGATGCTACCTTGAAAGAACTCCGGCACGACTTTGCCGTACCGCACCCAGTCGGTATGCTGGGTACCCAAGCAGTGGATGCTAAATGCATTGCTGTCTGGGTTCTGCACTATGGGCAGGACCTTGCCACAGCGGCACTGCCACTTCTGTATCGGGATGTTGTGGTCGCGCCATCCTGCGGCAACGTTGATGCGAGGCAAGGAGAGAGATGCACGCATATCAGCCGTTGTGAGGAAATGGAAGATTGTATTGTATCGGCAACAAAAACGGGGAGGGGGCGTTCAACGGCAACGGCAACGGCAACGGCAACGGCAAGGCTCGCAAGGTCGCACTGTCCCGGAGCTCCCACGGGCCAGGGGAACAACCACATAGCGCGGTCACACTCCAGCAAAGCACAAATCAGCACAAGCAAGCAACATTTGTGCAACTATTTTGCACATGTGAAACCAGAATCAGTCCCTGACCTACGTAGACCCAATTCCGAACGGACGAACAACGTATGAGCAAGACGCACAAGTGTGGCCGGCGCGCCCGGGGGACCCTGTTTGGGCAGCATGACATAAAAAAAAAATAGCGTATTGCCCAAACAGGGGATATCTGGATTGCGGCATAGCTGCATTGGCAGCTCTAAGCTTCCAAGCTTAAGGAGAGTCACCCTGTTTAATGAACCGTCCACCGGGACCTCCAATGCCGCAATCACTCGGGGGCGATTAACTTTGCGCCACTATCATGTAGTTTTTCAACCCCAACAGCGGTCCCCAAAAACACCCCACCCAACGGAAACTTTTTGAACTTCCGGTGTTTTTTTTTCTGACCGCGACACTTGTCCCCCCCCTACTGGGTCAAAATTCCGCCTGCCGGGGTGAATTTTTTCCCGCCCCCCCCCCCCCCCCCCCGCACCTGGGCGTGCGATAGCTCGAACACCAACGTTGGCGCCCCCGACACGGCCCTCATAAAACTGCTAAGGGCGCCCGTCCACTCTGGGTCCACCCATGTCGGCCATGCTTGCCGCCGGACACCCGACTCCATGGGAGGGGCAACTGGTCGCTCTCGAAGATCAACACTTGCTGTTGCACATACATCAGCGGGCACCGCCAGCGGCTGACCTCACCGCCGGCCCGTCTTTGCAGTTCTTGGCGACCGGCAGCCATCCCAATCGCCGCTTCCGGCGGGCGGGGTTGCGCGGCCAATTCCGCCAGCAGGGTGCTACCCTAGTCATTGTGGAGTAACATGCTACAAGGAGCAGCAAGAGGGAGTGTGCACCTCTTCTGACCTTACCGCAGTACCGCCCCTACTGTCCAGTCCTGGACCCACCGTCACAGCAAATCTTGTGTGTGCCGCGTGAGCGGCGAGCGCAATCGTGGACTCTGAGGGTTTCCCCGTGCCGCAAGTTGGGCGCTCACCGGCGGGAGCGCCACGAAGGCCCCTGCCGTGACATAGGACAGGCGCGCCTGCACCTAGCGCATGACCTCCTCCCATTTGTGCTCCACCGCTGTGGGGTGGCCCCTGATTGTGTCATAAATACCACCCAACGCATCCACTGCGAACCCGCGGACCTCTCCCCGTGGGTCCCGTCCTTCCAAGAGAAGCACCCTCTGTTGGGCATCCCGCCACCTCATGGGGGGGACGAACGGGCGTCCACTGCGTGGCGCGGGTAGGGGCGACATTTCCCGATGAAACTGGACCCGCAGCATCATCCCGAGCCGCTCTAGGCACCTCCACTTGTCAAGCCCGATGGGCGGGGCCATTGCAACGGCGAAGTCAACGCACCTATAGCGCCAATACAACATCCTGTCTACCGCTCACAAGTGTACCCCTACGCAATCTTGACCATCCTTCATGCGATAGCGTTCCCACCACCGGCCCACCGTGAGGTTGTTGGTCCCCTCCCGTATCCACGCATGGAGGGTGCCTAGAAGGTAGTCCACTTGCGTCATTAGCCACGGTGCCACCCTGCAGGGGGCCCCAGTCAGACACTGCCCATCCAACGGACCCGGCGGCCGCCATCTTTTGTGGGTCGGGTGCGCCGAGTAGAAAATCTCCAGCCAGTGCCGGACAACCTCCTCCGGGGAAGTCCATAATTCATGCTGTTGCATCTCTGGTTTGCGGACAGAGGTAGCACACCACAGGCTCACCGCGCTCCGACGCCCCACGACCCTCAGCCCAAGCTTATTGCGACTCTCTACTTATTGCGACTATTCCAGCACCCATACTCACCACGAGCATTATTGCGCCTCCACCACTTTCCCTTTCCCCGGTGCGATCTTGGGGCACCAATGTACTTCGGTCTTTCGGCCCTGCTTCGCACTCTCTAGTCGGGCACACCTCACCTGAATTTGAAGCCCCTTTCTGTACGCACATCCCCTCTGCATCGTTAGGCCCCTCTCTGCCATGTCGCACACTTTCATTACTTGTGTCCCCGAAAAGCATCTGTCAGTCCTCTTGCGCACTTTGTCCAAGTCTGCGGCCCACCCCATACCCACCTGCCTCCGTCCCCCGTACCTGCTTCATTCCCGGACATGCCCTGTGGCAATACACACTCATAGAAGAGCACATGAAGCCCATGTCGCCACCATGCACTTCAATTCGCTCAACACGTCCCTTGTCCTCCTCACCGCGGATGCCGTGTCATACATGTAAAATGTCGTTGGGACTCTGCCCCGGGAAACCTGTCGGGCCACCACTGTGTCTGTGTGCTGAACCACACTTCACACACCCCGGTCGTACCGCAAAGAGACCTGAGAGCCGTTAATGGGGCTCCCCACTGGAGGTCTAGAAAAGCCGGATGCTTGGGGACATAACAAAGAAATCGAAAACGAAGAAACCGACCGTTAGGGCGGTCCTCCCACACTCGGCTCGCACCTTACTGCTGCCGGGGCTGGTGGGGCGTGTGCGGGGCCCCTTCCCCTAGCGCCGCGGGAATCCGGCATACTCTCAACGACGCTCCTCAGAGACGCCCGTCCCACGGGGAGGGCACATGCTGCCCCGCTTCTTGGCTCGGTGCTGCAGGTTGGGGGCTGAATCCCTGTGGCATGGCAACGCCATCGGGCGGTTCGCGTCCAGATGTCCTCCCCGATCCCAGTTGTGCTCCCATCCACGGGGGGGATCCCGGTTGTACTTCCGATCATAGTCCCGGTCACGGGCTCCATGTTCACGTCGCTTCTCCCACGCCATGCCTCCGTCTCTGTCCCGCCCACATCCTCTGTCTCGACTCCTTCTCCTGCCCCGCGATGGGCTTCGAGGGCTCCTCGACCGCCGCGATCAAGGGTACCACGACTTCGATCGTCTTCTTTTGTTCGGAGACCTACTATGTTCCCGAGGCCGGTGCCGCTCCTCTTCCAAGTTCCGGACTAGGTTCACTATCCATTCCCACGGCTTGCCGTACTACGCCACATAACATTCACAACTTGCCCGGGTCGCCTCGCAAAGCTCCCGTAGATGTCTTTGTTCCCCACACTTGCCGCATAGCTCCTTCCGGCACTCGTACTTCACTAGCGTGCAGTGAGACTACGGGTGGGTGGGAGCACACCCATACCACTGTAGGCCGCGGCCAAAGCCTTTGCCCTTGCCCTTGCCTTCGTGGCCTCTCTCTGCGGACCCTCTCGTCTGCTTCGTGCCCCTTTCGGCGACAAGGCACATCTTCATCGTCTGAGGTTTTTTTATTCTGCACGGATCGCCTAGCCCCCCCCCCCCCCGGATGCCCTTGCGCAGCGTGTTTGCAACGTTGCGGGAGCATCTCAGGGAGATTCTCCCCCCAGCATCATTGTCCACTGGATTGAACCCCGTCCCAAAGCAGGCCTCCATGGTGGCGTTGAGCGCCAATGCACATGTATGTGTGCCTAGAAGGAAGAAGACCTGCTGTGGTAGACCTCCTGGCTGCTTCCCAACTTCCGCTCGTTGATCGTGCTCCCTTCTCCAAATGTCTCTATCGTTCTCCGACTTGTCGGCGACCCGGATAGCGTCACGCAAGCGACACCCCACTCCCACGGGCAGGGCATCGCCCAAGACCATGTGTGCGAAGTCGCGTGTCCATTCATCACCAAGGGCTGCCGCTGCCCGCAGTTCTCGCGGGGCCTCAGAATTGCGCTACATGACCTTGCGTACATTTGTGCGTGGCGACCCTCCCATATTTACGTACTCTCGGACAATCTCATCAGTCAGCGTCTACAAGGGTGGCTTCCAAACCGGGGCTGCCCCCGGTGGCAGGCGTCCATGCACCCGTACCTCCGCGGGACGTTGGTCCCCCCTCCCACGGGGATCCTGGGGTACCACTCTTGGGGCCGGCCGGAACACCTGCCTGGCTACGTCCAAGTCCACGTCCAGTTCATCATCTTCTGGTGCTACGTGGAGATCATCCCGGTACCACCGGAGACCTGAACCGCCGGTGGACTTCTTCCCCAGGTGGATGGCTTCTACCCATGCAACGTGGCTCGCCACCGCCACCCTTCCACGTTGAGCCTCCACACTCATGCGCCCCGTCGGGGGGAAAGTTTTCTCACCTTTGAGGATTGGCTCCGCCTCCACGCACGTCGCCCCCTTCAACTCCATCTTCAACGTCGCTGACGGGACCGTTCTCGCCAATACCGCCTGCACCTCCACCCACTGGGCCACGTCTTGAGTCTCGTGGGCGATCAGCTCATCCCGCGCCCGCCTCCAGGTATTTTGCACCCATTTCTTCAATCCAAGGAGCTTCCGCAGAGTGGTTACTTGATCCTCCCAAATGTCTTTGCACACCCATGCCTACACGAGAGCTTGGTCTTGAAGAATGAACGATATCGGAACTCAGGACGCCGTTGCACTAGTGTGACGTCCGCCGCACGATTGTGTGTAAGGTCTGATGTCTCATGTCTGATGTAGCATGTCGTGTGCGCGGTGTATCCAAGAGGACGTCTCATGATATGGCTGGGTCTGATGCTTGGAGGAAGGGGGGGGGGGGCAAGAGGGGCGGTAGGGGTCAAAATGGGTGTGCAAAAACCAACAAAAGAAAAAAATAAAGAAATAAATGGGTTGGGGAGATCAAGCCAGCATGAAAAGGCTAGAAAAAACCAGAGTTCGGAAAACGTCCCCATAGGTCCCCATAGGTCCCCAAAGGCCCCCATAGGTCCCCATTGGCCCTCATAGGTCCCCATCGGTCACCCTAGGCCCCCACTGGCCCCCATACGCCCACACAAGTCCCCGTAGGTACCCCTAGGCCCCCATAGGTCCCCATAGGTATCCATAGGCCCCCACAGGTCCCAATAGGTGCCAATAGGTCCCCATATGCCCCCCGTAGGTCCCCAATGGGTCCCCATAGGTCCCCCTAGGCCCCAATATGTCCCCATAGGTCCCCACAGGCCCCCATAGGTCCCCATGGATCCCCATAGGCATCCATAGGCCCCCATAGGTCCCCATAGGTGCCAATAGGTCCCTATATGCCCCCATAGGCCCGCCATAGGTCCCAATGTTTCCCCATAGGTGCCCCTAGGCCCCCATGGGTCCCTAAAAGGTGCCAATAGGCTTCCACAGGCCCCCATAGCCCCCCCGGTCCCCATAAGTGGCCACAGGTCCCTATAGGTGCACATATGCCCCCATAGGTCCCCAAAGGCCCCATAGGCCCCCAAAGGCCCCCATAGGTCCCCATTGGCCCTCATAGGTCCCCATCGGTCACCCTAGGCCCCCACTGGCCCCCATACGCCCACACAAGTCCCCGTAGGTACCCCTAGGCCCCCATAGGTCCCCATAGGTATCCATAGGCCCCCACAGGTCCCAATAGGTGCCAATAGGTCCCCATATGCCCCCCATAGGTCCCCAATGGGTCCCCATAGGTCCCCCTAGGCCCCAATATGTCCCCATAGGTCCCCACAGGCCCCCATAGGTCCCCATGGATCCCCATAGGCATCCATAGGCCCCCATAGGTCCCCATAGGTGCCAATAGGTCCCTATATGCCCCCATAGGCCCGCAATAGGTCCCAATGTTTCCCCATAGGTGCCCCTAGGCCCCCATAGGTCCCTAAAAGGTGCCAATGGGCTTCCATAGGCCCCCATAGGCCCCCCGGTCCCCATAAGTGGCCACAGGTCCCTATAGGTGCACATATGCCCCTATAGGTCCCCAAAGGCCCCATAGGCCCCCAAAGGCCCCCATACGCCCCATTGGCCCTCATAGCCCCCCCATAGGTCCCCATAGGCCCCCGTAGGCGCCCATAGGTTGCCATAGTTCCCATATGTCCCCATAGGTCCCTATAGGTCCCCATAGGCCCCGATAAATCCCCAAAGGTCCCAATAGGCCCCCATTGGCCCCCACACGCCCCCATGGGTCCCCATGGGTGCCCCCAGGTCACCATAGGTCCCCATAGGCATCCATAGACCCCATTGGTCCACAGAGGTGGCAATAGGTTCCCATATGACCCCATAGGCCCCCCAAAGGTCACCTATGGGGACATATGGGTACTATGCGGACCTATGAGTGCCTACGGGGGCCTATGGGGACCTATGGGGACCTATGGATGCCTAGGGGCAGCTGTGGGGACCTATGGGGGCCTATGGGGGCCAATGGGGGCCTATGGGGACCCATGGGGAGCTATGAGGGCCAATGGGGGCCTATGGGGACCAATTGGGGCCTTTGGGGGCCTATGGTGACCTATGGGGACCTTTGCAAACCTATGGGGGCATGTGGGCCTATGGGGACCTATGGGGGGCCTATGGGCGCCTATGGGGGCCCATTGGCACCTTTGGGGACCTATGGGGACATGGGGGTCTAGGGGCACCTATTGGGACCTATTGGGACCTATGGGGGGCCTGTCGGGACCGATGGGGAACTATGAGGGCCGATGGGGGCCTTTGGGGGCCTATGGGTGCCTATGGGGACCTATGGGGGCCTATGGGGACCTATGGGAACCTATGGGGACCTTTGGGGACTATGGGGACCTATGGGGGCGCATGGGGACCTATGGGGACCAATGGGGGCCTAGGGGCACATATGGGG
This sequence comes from Eutreptiella sp. 'Long Island Sound 2002', assembly GCA_964036045.1. Taxonomy (NCBI): domain Eukaryota; phylum Euglenozoa; class Euglenophyceae; order Eutreptiales; family Eutreptiaceae; genus Eutreptiella; species Eutreptiella sp. 'Long Island Sound 2002'. The sequence continues at coordinate 135,691,664 of OZ038380.1, read as the reverse complement.
ACCTATGGAGACCTAGGGGCACCTATGGCGATTTATGGGGGCGTATGGGGGCATATGCATGCCTATGAGGACATATGGGGACCTAGGGCCACCCATGGAAGCGTATGGGGGTGTATGGGGGACAAGGGGAACGATGGGGATCTATGAGCCCCAATGGATTCCTATGGGGACCTATGGGGGCCTTTGGGGACATATGGGGACTATGGGGGCCTATGAGGGCCCATGGGGGCCTATGGGGGCCTATAGGGGCCTTTAGGGCAATTGGGTGCCTATGGGGACCTATGGAGGCCTATGGGGACGTATGGGGACCCGTGGGGACCTATGGGGACATATGGGGACCTTTGGGGACTATGGGGACCTATGGGGGCCTATGGGGGCCCATGGGGACCTATGGGGACCTATGGGGGCCTACGGGCACCTTTGGGGAAGTATGGAGACCTAGGGGCACCTATGGCGATCTATGGGGGCGTATGGGGGCATATGAATGCCTATGGGGACCTATGGGGACCTAGGGCCATCTATGGAAGCGTATGGGGCTGTCTGGGGGCCAAGGGGAACAATGGGGATTTATGAGGGGCAATGGGGGCCTATGGGGACCTATGTGGGCCTAAGGCGGCCTTTGGTGGCCTATGGGGGATTATGGGCACCTTTGGGGACCTATGGGGACCCGTGGGGAGCTATGAGGGCCAACGGGGGCCTATGGGGACCTATGGGGGCCTTTGGGGCCTATGGGGGACTATGCGGCCCTATGGGGACCTTTGGTGACCAATGGGGACCTATGGAGGCCTATGGAGGCCCATGGGGGCCTACGGCAGCTTATGGGGGCATATTGGCACCTTTGGGGACCTGTGGGCGACCTATGGGGGACCTGTGGGGGCCTAAGGGCACCTATGGGGACCTATTGGGACCCATGGGTACCTATGGGGGGCCTATGGGGGCATATGGGGACCTGTCGGCACTTGTGGGGGCCTACGGATGCCTATGGCGACCCATAGGGCCCCATAGGCCCCCCTTAGGTCCCCATTGGTGCCCTTAGGCCCCCGTAGGCCCGCATAGATCCCCATATGTCCCCATAGTCCCCCATAGGCCCCCATAGTCCCCATATGTCCCCATAGGTCCCCATAGGCCCCCATGGATCCCCAAAGGCCCCCATCGGCACCCATTGGCCCCCATATGCCCCCGTATGCCCCCATAGGTGCCGCTAGGTCTCCATAGGAGCCCATAGGCATCCATAGGTCCCCATAGGTCGCGATAGGTGCCAATGAGTCCCCGTACGCCCCCATAGGCCCCCCATAGGTCCCAATAGGTTCCCATCGGTGCCCCCAGGCCCCCATAGGTCCCCATAGGTCTCCAAAGGTGGCAATAGGCCCCCAATACGCCCCCATAGGTGCCCCATAGGCCCATGGGGACCTATAGGGACCTGTGGGGGCCTCTAGGGACCTATGGCGGACTATGGGGCGTCATGGGGACCTATGGGGGCCTCTGGGAGCCTAGGGGGGCCTATGGGGGCCTATTGGCACCTTTGGGGACCTATGGGGACCTTCAGGGGCCTTAGGGCACCTATGGGGACGTATTGAGACCTAGTGGGACATATGGCGACCTATGGGCGGCCTATGGGGACCTATTGGCACCTATGGGCACCTATGGATGCCTATGGGGACCCATAGGGACCTATGGGGGCCTATGGGTGCCTATGCGGGCCTATGGGGGCCTAGGGGCACCTATAGGGACCTATGGGGGCCTAGGAGCACCTACGGGGGCCTATGGGGACCTATGGGGACGTGTGGGGACTATGGCGACGTATGGGGGCCTAGGGGCACCTATGGGGACCTATGGGGACGTAGGGGCACCCATGGGGACCTATGGGGGTGCATGGGGGCGTATGGGGGCGTATGGATGCCTATGGGGACCTATGGCGACGTAGAGGCACCTATGGGCACGTATGGGGGCGTATGGGGGCCTATGGGGACCGATGGGGACCTATGAGGGCCAATGGAGGCCTACGTGGACCTATGGGGGCCTTTGGGGGCCTTTGGGGATCTATGGGGACCCACGGGGAGCTGTGCGGGCCAATGGGGGCCTACGGGGACCTATGGGGTCCTTTGGGGACCTATGGGGGACTATGGGGGGATATGAGGACCTTTGGGGACCTATGGGGGCCTCTTGGGGCCTATGGGGGCGTATGGGGGCCTATTGGCACCTTTGAGGATGTGTGGGGGTCCTGTGGGGGCCTAAGGGCACCTATGGGGACCTATGGGGACCTATGGGGGGCCTATGGGGGCGTATGGGGACGTATTGGCATCCATGGGGACCTATGGGGGCCTATGGATGCCTATGGGGACCCATGGGGACGCATGGGGGCCTATGGGTACGTATGGGGGCCTATGCGGGCCTATGGGCGGCCTATGGGGCCCTATTAGGACCCATTGGCATATATGGTGACCTATGGGGACCACTAGGGGCCCAAGAGCACCTATGGTGTGGGTATAGGTGTAGCCAAACCTGACGATATAGCCTTCTCTTGGAAGCCGCACGCCCCGACAGATGGCGGGAGATCTGCGTCTTGCACTAGAGGGGCTGCGCACCCAAGGGCCTCTCTACGCGCCGTGTTTCTTGGCGGTTGTTTCGCTCTTTGTCGCGCCGCTCGCTGCACCCCGCGCACTACATGCTCCTGCCTCGTGACTTGCTGCCACCCCGTGGTGGGCTTTGTGCCACCTCGCGGTAGGCTTTGTCCCACCCCTTGGTGGGCTTTGTGCCACCACTTGGTGGGCTTGGTGCCACCACGCGTTGCAGTTTGTGCCACAACTTGGTGGGCTTTGTGCCAACACGCGGTGCGTTTTGTGCTTCCTTGCGGTGGGCCGCGTACCACCACATGGCGGACTCGGTGCTTCCACGGGCTAGGCTTTGTGCCACCATGTAGTGGGATGGCTGGGTGCTGCAGGCAACCCCTGCCTTGTTACTATATGAGGGTTGTCGAGGGTGCATCACCAGTAGCACGTCAGGTGCAGCCGTTGAGCAGCAGCAGCTGCTTCCCCTTTCATGCTGCTGCACATGTTTTGTAGCTCTCTGCAGCCAACCCCCGTCCCGTTACCAATGTAGGGGCTATGGGGGTGCTGTGTCAGCAACACGTCAAGGGCAACCCTCATGCAGCAGCAGCAGCAGCCCTTCATGCTGCAGTTCGCGTGCTGCAACTGCCTGCAGCCAAACCCAGCTCCACTATCTTTCCGGGGGCAGCGGGGTTGCTGCAATGGCAACACTTCCGGTGTGTTGCGACTGCTCAAGCCACTTTCTTGCACTAGTTCGTCGGCCCCACCTCTGCAGCTGACGTCCCCCCGCCATTCCCAATGCGGGAGGTATGGGGGTAGCTCTTCGGCAGCACTTCAGTTGCCGCGGCAGTGTTGCAGGAGCTGTGGCTCGTTGGGTGCTGCAGCGTGTGTTGCAGCGCACTGCAGCCGACCCCCGCCCCATTACCAATCTAGGGGCTATGGGGTGCTGCACTAGCAGTGCACCAGGTGAAGCCCCCCTGTTGCAGCATCTGCAGTTCCTCATGCTGCAGTCCATGTGCTGCAGCTAACCGCAGCCAACCCCATCCCCGGTAGCAATCCAGGGGCTGTGGGGGTGTTGCTCCAGCACCACGTCAGGTGCCCAAACCCCCCCCCCAAGGCCCCCAAGAAGAAACCCCGCCACTTTGAGAGTAGCGAGGAAGACGCCCCCCCCCCCGAAGCCCAAACCAAGCCCAAGGCCAAGCCCAAGCCCAAGGGCAAGGGCAAGGGCAAGGCCACCCCCCCCCAACCCAAAGCCCCCCCCTTGGAGGATAGGGGCCGGGGGCCCTACGGGAATGTGCCAGGTGTGGGGGACACCCGGTATGTCCCTTGGAAGGAGGGGGGCACTCGGCCAAGTGACAGTGGTGGGGGATGGGGATGAGGAGTTGGACCCGGGGGTGGGGGTGGGGTGGGGGAAGTCGCACGGGTCCAATGGGGAGTGGAAGAAGGGGAAGAAGAGGAAGCGGGAGAAAGAGGGGGGCACTTTCCGGGTGCCGGGTGAGTGCCTCTTCCTCACCCGGGAGGAGGCGGAGACCCACCTCCGAGAGGCCTTGCGTGAGGGGGACGACGGGGACGACGTGGATGATGGGTATGACAGGGATGACGAGGGGGACAAGGGTGACGACAAAGGGGAGGGGGGTGATAAGGGGGGTGAGGTGTTGAGTGAGAGCGGGGGTGAGAAGGTAGGGGACACGGGGGTTGCCGGGAGCAAGGATGAGCCCCAGCTATCCCCCACCACGCAGGAGGGTAGCCTTCGTGTCGCGACTCGCGCATGGGGGCTTGGGGGGGGCAGGGGGGCTAATCGGGCTAAGCGGGCTGATCGGGCTCACCCTCCACACAGTGACCCGGCGCCGGCCCGCCAAGTGACCTTCCAACTGACCTGAGGGGTGGGGTGGGGGGCTGACCGGGCTAACCGGGGGGTTGGGGGGTTTAGGTTTAGGTTTGGCGTGGCCGTGCGATATTGGCTCGGCCATGGGGTGGCCTCACGCTTGGACGGTAGGAGTGCGGGTGCCGTTTTTCACTAGAGGAGGTCTGGCACCGGCAAACCCCTCCACGCGATGTGGGTTTTGGGCAGCCGCTCGCGTGGTCCGCGTCGCTGTCGCGTCGTTGCACGGTCACGGCGGTGGGTGAAGGAGGACGTCCTCCGAAACCCCACCAGTTGCCTGGGGACGGGGCGGCCGCGGCTCGGACACCAACAGTAGGGCGTCCTCCATGCGGACCCGCCACGAGGGATCCGGCGTGGGGAAGCAGCAGGTCCTTGGCGTCAAGGAGCCAGGTTCCCCCACAAGGAGACACCCAACCCTAGGGCCCAGCCGTAGCGGGGGCGATGCCGTAGCCTTGGTGCTGCGGCCACCCCACCGTAGGCCGCTTCTAGCGGCTTGCATGCAGCACTCCCCGCGCTGCAGTCTGTTGTTTGCAGTCTGCACTCTACTGCTCACTGCAGCAGTACCCCAGTCCCGTTACCAATCCAGGGACTATTGGGGCTCTACAGCCAAAGTGAAGCAGCCTCATGGCTGCACTATTCATGCTGCAGCCGCTGCTGCACTCATTGCAGCAGTAACCCAGTCCTGTTACCAATCAGGGATTATTGGGGCTCTGCAGCCAAAGTGCAACAACATCGTGGCTCCACTGTTCATGCCGCAGGCCGCGCTGCACTTACTGCACTGGCGCAAATGTACTGGTGCGGCAGCACTTGGGCAGTCTCTGCTATACCGCCTGCCCCTGTCCCGTTATCAATCTAGGGACTATGGTGGCCTTGCAGCCGGCTTGTTGCTGCCCTCTGGATGCAGTCCGTGCAGTGCAGCATGTGGGCAGTAACTGCACTAGTGTAGCGGCACATGGGCAGTCACTTGCATGCCCCCGTCCCGTTAGCAATTAAGGGACTATGGGGGCCCTGCTGCAAACCTTCGTTTAGCGCACTGCATTGGGCTCGTGTGTGGCGCGCTCTACGTGGGGCTCTTGTCGCACGCATGTGGTCCGCTTCGTGTGTCGCGTTGCACTTGGGTGTACACTTCACTGGCTCCGAAGACGCCTTCCTTGCATTGTGAGCGCTGGCTTAGCACTGGACGCCTAGGAATTTTGGCTCTACGTACTCACCATGTTGGCATGGTGCCGCCCGCCGTGGGGGTTGGGACCACTCGCTGGGCAGGGTGCCACTTCTGTGGTTCGCGTGCCTGCTTTTTTTGTTTGTCTTTTGTGATTGTGGCCTCCCGGGTCCTGTTTTGGTAGGTCTCTTGAGCGGGCCCTTGTGCACACAGACGCCTGTGTGCTCGGTTTCCTCGCTCCGGGAGGGCGACGAACGCCCGTCTCATCCCCAAGGCTGAGCCTGCTCGGGGGAGGGTACCTCCCGTTAGCCGTGCAGACGTCCGCCGGGAGGGTGACACCGGGGTTTGGGGGGGGGGGGGGACCCGGCGCTCTGTGAGTCACGTTCAGCATCGGGACCCTGTGATTGGCCACGGCTGGCCATGGTAGCTGGGGCAGCTTCTCTTTGAGGAGTGGCGGGGCATTCATATATATTGTTCTGGCAGCTTTCTAGCGAACCGTTGTAGCGGCGTTCTAGGGGCACTCGCTACAGCGTCGCTAGAACGCCGCTGGAACGAAATTTTTTTGGACTCCAGAGTCGGGTGAAAACAATAAAATTGTGAAGAAAATGAAACTATGGGTCCCCGAATACCGATAGCGGGCTCCAAGTAAGACCCCTCAAATCCCCCCCCGCCCCCCGGGAGGGGGGGCAACTCCCTCTTTTTTTCGTTCCAACCACTCTAGCGGCGTCCAAGGTAGAACGAGAGTGGGTCTTCTAGCGTGTACCAAAGATAGACTAGTGTACAGCCCATGCGATGAATCCTAGAACGCTCTACCCCCCCCCTTGGATTCATCGCATCCCCTCTAGACTGGTGTACAGCCCATGCGATGAACTCTTGGAGGGTCAACATCCCCCTAGGATTCATCGCATCGGCTGTAGGGTAGTGTATAGCCCATGCGATGAATCCTAGGAGGGTCCACACCCCCCTAGGATTCAGCGCATCCCCTCTAGACTAGTGTACAGCCCATGCGATGAATCCTAGGAGGGGCTACCCCCCTAGGATTCATCGCATCCCCTGTACACTAGTATACAGCCCATGCGATGAATTCTCGGAGGGTCTAAACCCCCCTAGCATTCATCGCATCCCCTCTAGACTAGTGTACAGCCCATGCGATGAATCCTAGGAGGGTCCACACCCCCCTAGGATTCATCGCATCCCCTCTAGACTAGTGTACACCCCATGCGATGAATCCTAGGAGGGTCTATACCCCCCTAGGATTCATTGCATCCCCTCTAGACTAGTGCACAGCCCATGCGATGAATCCTAGGAGGGTACACACCCCCCTAGGATTCATCGCATCCCCTCTAGACTAGTGTATAGCCCATGCGATGAATCCTAGGAGGGTCTATACCCCCCTAGGATTCATTGCATCCCCTCTAGACTGGTGCACAGCCCATGCGATGAATCCTAGGAGGGTCCACACCCCCCTAGGATTCATCGCATCCCCTCTCGACTAGTGTACATCCCATGCGATGAATTCTCGGAGGGTCTAAACCCCCCTAGCATTCATCGCATCCCCTCTAGACTAGTGTACAGCCCATGCGATGAATCCTAGGAGGGTCCACACACCCCTAGGATTCATCCCATCCCCGCTAGACTAGTGTACAGCCCATGCGATGAATCCTAGGAGGGTCTATACCCCCCTAGGATTCATTGCATCCCCTCTAGACTAGTGCACAGCCCATGCGATGAATTCTTGGAGAGTGAACACCCCCCTAGGATTCATCGCATCCCCTCTAGATTAGTGTACAGCCCATGCGATGAATCCTAGGACGGTCTATAACCCCCTAGGATTCATTGCATCCCCTCTAGACTAGTGCACAGCCCATGCGATGAATCCTAGGAGGATCCACACCCCCCTAGGATTCATCGCATCCCCTCTGAACTAGTGTACAGCCCATGCGATGAATTCTCGGAGGGTCTAAACCCCCTTAGGATTCATCGCATCCCCTCTAGACTAGTGTACAGCCCATGCGATGAATCCTAGGAGGGTCCAGACCCCCCTAGGATTCATTGCATCCCCTCTAGACTAGTGTACAGCCCATGCGATGAATCCTAGGAGGGTCTATACCCCCCTAGGATTCATTGCATCCCCTCTAGACTAGTGCACAGCCCATGCGATGAATTCTTGGAGAGTGAACACCCCCCTAGGATTCATCGCATCCCCTGTACACTATTGTACAGGCCATGCAATGATTCTTTGGACGCTCTCCACCCCCCTTGATTCATCGCATTACCTCTAGACTAGTGTAGAGCGCATGCGATGATTTCTAGGACGGTCTACACCCCCCTAAGATTCCTCCCATCCCCTCTACACTAGTGTACAACCCATGCGATGAATTCTTGGTGGGTCTAAATCCTCCTAGGATTCATCGCATCCCCTCTGGACTAGTGTACAGCCCATGCGATGAATCCTAGGAGGGTCTATACCCCCCTAGGATTCATTGCATCCCCTCTAGACTAGTGCACAACCCATGCTATGAATTCTTGGAGAGTGAACACCCCCCTAGGATTCATCGCATCCCCTCTAGACTAGTGTACAGCCCATGCGATGAATCCTAGGAGGGTCTATACCCCCCTAGGATTCATTGCATCCCCTCTAGACTAGTGCACAGCCCTTGCGATGAATCCTAGGAGGGTACACACCCCCCTAGGATTCATCGCATCCCCTCTGAACTAGTGTACAGCCCATGCGATGAATTCTCGGAGGGTCTAAACCCCCCTAGCATTCATCGCATCCCCTCTAGACTAGTGTACAGCCCATGCGATGAATCCTAGGAGGGTCCACACCCCCCTAGCATTCATCGCATCCCCTCTAGACTAGTGTACAGCCCATGCGATGAATCCTAGGAGGGTCTATACCCCCCTAGGATTCATTGCATCCCCTCTAGACTAGTGCACAGCCCATGCGATGAATCCTAGGAGGGTCCACACCCCCCTAGGATTCATCGCATCCCCTCTAGACTAGTGTACAGCCCATGCGATGAATCCTAGGAGGGTCTAAACCCCCCTAGCATTCATCGCATCCCCTCTAGACTAGTGTACAGCCCATGCGATGAATCCTAGGAGGGTCCACACCCCCCTAGGATTCATCGCATCCCCTCTAGACTAGTGTATAGCCCATGCGATGAATCCTAGGAGGGTCTATACCCCCCTAGGATTCATTGCATCCCCTCTAGACTAGTGCACAGCCCATGCGATGAATTCTTGGAGAGTGAACACCCCCCTAGGATTCATCGCATCCCCTCTACACTATTGTACAGGCCATGCAATGAATCCTTGGACGCTCTCCACCCCCCTTGATTCATCGCATTGCCTCTAGACTAGTGTAGAGCGCATGCGATGATTTCTAGGACGGTCTACACCCCCCTAAGATTCCTCACATCCCCTCTACACTAGTGTACAACCCATGGGATGAATTCTTGGTGGGTCTAAATCCTCCTAGGATTCATCGCATCCCCTCTAGACTAGTGTACAGCCCATGCGATGAATCCTAGGAGGGTCTACACCCCCATGGCATTCATCGCATCCCCACTACACTAGTGCACAGCCCATGCGATGAATCCTAGGAGGGTCTACACACCCCTAGGATTCATCGCATCCACTTCCACTAGTGCATGCGAAGGATTTTAGGAAGGTCTACACCCCCCTAGGATTCATCGCATCCCCTCTACACTAGTGTAGAGCCCATGCCATGAATACTCCGAGGGTCTAAACCCCCCTAAGATTCATCGCATGCACTGTAGATTGCTGTACAGCTCATGCGATGACTTTCTTGGAGGGTCAACACCCCCTAGCATTCATCTCATCCCCTCTAGACTAGTGCATAGCCCATGCGATGAATCCTAGCGGGGTGTACACCCCCCTAGGATTCATGGCATCTCCTCTAGACTACTGCACAGCCCATGCGATGAATTCTAGGAGGCTCTACAGCCCCCTAGCATTCATCGCATCCCCTCTAGACTAGTGTACAGCCCATGAGATGAATCCTAGCGGGGTGTACACCCCCCCCCCCGGATTCATCGCATCCACTCTACAATACTGTACAGCCCATGCGATGAATCCTAGGAGGGTCGACTCCCCGCTAGGATTCATCGCATCCCCTCTAGACTAGTGTACATCCCATGTGATGAGTCCTTGGAGGGTTTACACGCCCCCAGGATTCATCGCATCCACTCTAGACCAGTGTACAGTCCATGTGATGAATCCTAGGAGGGTGTACACCCCCGTAGGATTAATCGCAGCCATTGTGGACTAGTGTAGAACCCATGTGATGAATCCTTGGAGGGTCTACACTTCAGGGAATCATCGCATTGGGTTTACACTAGTCTAGAGGGGTGTACATGTGATGCACTGCTTCCTTGAAGGGTGTAGACCCTGTAGGGAATCACCTCATGGGGTTTACCCTAGTTTAAAGGGGTGTGCGGGTGATGCGGTGATTCCCTGAAGGGTGTACACCCTTTAGTGAATCACCGCATGGGGTGTGCACTAGTGTGGAGGGGTGTACATGGGATGCGGTGATTCCTGGAAGGGTGTAGACCCTTCCTTCACTGCTCGGGGGCATATGGGGGCATGTGGGGACGTATTGGCACGCATGAGGACCTATGGGGGCCTACAAATGCCTATGGGGACCCATGGTGACCTATGGGTACCTACGGGCACCAGTGGCGACCAATGGAGGCGTACGGGGGCCAATGGGCGCCTAGGGGGACCGATGGGATTCCTTTGAGGGCCAATGGAGGTCTATGGGAACCCTTGGAGACCTATGGGGACATATGGGGTCTATGGGGACATATGGGGACCTTTGGGGGCACGTCTGGACATATGGGGACTATGGGGATCTATGGGGGCCTATGGGGGCCGGTGGGGGCCAATTGGTGCCTATGGGGACCCATGGGGACCTATGGGCACCTAGGGGCACCTCTGGGGACCTATGGAGGCGTATTGGGGCCAATGGGGGCCTATGGGGGCCTCTGGGGCCTTGGGGACCTATGGGGGCCTATAGGGACATATGGGGACTTGTGAGGGCCTATGGGGACCTACGGGGGCTATGGGGACCTATGGGGGCGCATGGGGCCGTATGGGGACTTTTAGGGGCTTAGGGGCACCTATGGGGACCGATGGGGAACTACGGGCACCTATGGGGACCTATGGGGGCTATGGGGACCTATGGGGGCGCATGGGGCCGTATGGGGACTTCTAGGGGCTTAGGGGCACCTATGGGGACCTATGGGGAACTACGGGCACCTATGGGGACCTAGGGGGGGCAATGGGGGCCTATGGGGACCGATGGGGACCTATGAGGGCCAATGGGGGCCCATGGGGACCTATGGGGGCCTTTGGGGGCCTATGGGGGCCTTTCGGGGCCTATGGGGACCTTCGTGGACCTATGGGGACCCATGGGGAGGTCCGAGGGCTAATGGGTCCCCAAAGGTTCCCACAGGTCCCCATAGGTTGCCAAAGGCCCCCACATGTACCCATAGGCCCCCATTGGCCCTCATAGCTCCCCATAAGTCCCCATAGGCGCCCATTGGCCCCCATACACCCCCATATGTCCCCATAGGTGTCCCTAGATCCCCCATAGGTCCCCTGGGCCCCCATAGGTGCCCTTAGTCCCCTTATGTCCCCATAGGGCCCCATAGTTCCCCATAAGGCCCCCGTAGGCCCCCATAGTCCCCATATTTCCCCATAGGTCCCCATACTTCCCCATAGGCCCCCATAGGTCCCCAAAGGCCCCTATAGGCCCCCATAGGTCCCCATAGGTGCCCCTAGGTCCCCACACGTCCCCATAGGCATCCATAGGCCCCCAAAGGTCCCCATAGCTGACAATGGGTCGCCATATGCCCGCTAAATCCCCCATTGGTGCCCAATAGGTCCCCATAGGTCCCCATACGTGCCCCTAGGCCCCAATATGTCCCCATAGGTCCCCATAGGTCCCCATGGGTCCCCATAGGCATCCATAGGCCCCCATAGGTCCCCATAGGCATCCATAGGCCCCCATAGGTGCCAACAGGTCCCCGCGTGCTCCGATGCCGCCCCCATAGGTCCCCATAGGTCCCAATAGGTCCCCATAGGTGCCCTTAGGCCCCCACAGATCGCCATAGGTCCCCAAAGGTGCCAATACGCCCCCATAGGCCCCAATTGGCCCCCGGAGCCACATCCTTGTCACGGCAAACAAGGGTCACCCACCCCACGGGCGGGCTCAGCCCCATAGATGAGGCCTTATTTGGCCGCCCTGCCTGCGGGAGGACTCTGAGCGCGTCTCACTGACGTTGACGCCAAGACCCGCGACAACCTACATCAAACGGGCTGTGGAGCCCACACAAACACACACCGGCAGCAAGAGGGAACACGCGGAGTGAGCCCCAAGTGGCCCCCCTGAGGCAGGCGGCCGCATACCACGCGGCCTCGGGCACCATGCCAATACGGTGGAGAGCTAGCGCAGTAACCATCGGCTGGGAGTCCAGTGCTGCGCCAGCTCATCCCACGAAGGACGACGTCCTCCACGCATGGTCCTCCTCAAACACGGGGAGTGACCGGCACCTAGGGTGGGTACACATCAACATAGCCGCGCGCCAAGGCGCACACCCGGAGTAGTGCACGCTACAAGAAGCTCCCGCGCCATGCACGCGAAGAACGATGCAGCCAAACCCATGACTGGTACGGGTGCAACACGAGGGCATCAGCTGAAATGCCGCTAACACAACAACCCAATACCTCCTTCATCGATAACGGGGCGGGGGTTGGCTGCGGTCAGCTACAACCCTCAAATTGTTGCAGGACAGTGGCTGCAGCAGCTGCAGCATTGGGTTCGAGGGCCTTGGGGGGGGGGGGGTCCTCTCCCCGCTGGTGGTGGTGGTGGTGCTGCTGCTGCGGGTGGTCCCCCCCGCTTGGTGCTGCACCCTCACCCAACCCTTGCGCTGCGGGTCCATACCCCCCCCACTCCTACTAGCCTTCCACCTACCCAACCCGGACAGCACCGAGAGGGCCAAAATGGGGTGAATCCCCATCATCCGGCCCAACTCGGGGACCCCCACGAGGCGCGTCCGGCCTCCGCCATCGCGCCACACGCACCTCACGGGGGTCGGCTCCACACGTCTGCACGCTCACAATCTGAGAACAGAAACATGAGGCAAGTGTGTTCTAGCGGCGTTCTAGGCCACTGTTCTAGCGACGTTCTAGCGGCGGTGGCACGGCAGGCCTAGATCAACGCCAGAACGGTTCGCTAGAATCAACGCTAGAACACAGTCAACATACCGTGCCTTGCCGGTCTAGGGCGGGAAGATGGCGTCGACGGCCTTGGCAAAGGCGCCCTGGGGATTGGGGGGAGTGCAATTGGGGGGGGGGGGGGGGTTGCGGTGGTTGCGGCGGGCTTGGGCTTGGGCCGGGAGGCGATGCTGTGCACCTATCCGGCATACGCCCCCCGGCTGGCCGCCGCCGGGTTGAGCCCCCCCATGTCCATCAGCCCCGACCAGGTCGGCGTCCAGGTGTAGGTCCTCCCCGCAAACTCCATCCCCCCCAGTCCCAGCGCCTGCCGGCACATCGCGATGAATCGCCAGTGGCTGCCCCCCCCTTTTTCTTCTCGGGGGTGAAGAGGTTGAGTTGGGCCAACTCAAACATCTTCACCCCCTTTTCCGGGGGGGGGGGGGGCATCTCCCCCCATTTCTGCCCGGGCAACTCCGGTTGCCACCCCCACCACCCTCGGACCACCCCCAGCCGAATGGGATTGTCCATGTGGATCCCCCCCCCCCCCCCGTCCACCCATACCCACCTCCCCGGCCCCAAAAGCCTTTGATGCACCCGCTGCATCAAAAAAACGGAGAGTCCAAACCGGACTCTCTTGGGGGAGTAGGAGGGGGTGGTCCAGGTTTGGGGAGTGGGGGCCAGCCAGGTTGGCCACGTCCCACAAATTGGTGATCATTTTCCGTTATGTGTCATGAGGGAAATTGTTTTTGGAAGAATATTCTTCCAAGCTGCTTTGCGGCCCAGGTGGTGGGCCATCACTAACTAGTGTTTAGACTAGCCTCTTTGGACTAGCCTGTTACAAGAGCCCCATTCCAGACTGCCTCTCCGCCCTGCTTTAGGGGGCTCACCATCCACCCAATTTTCCAGCCGCCAAAAGCACAGTACCACGTCAGATTTCACCACCTCCCGGCAGCACCCTAGCCTCTCGTTCGGCCTTTATCACCATGTGTTTTCGCTATGGCTTATGTTTTGGCTTAGGCACGTGTTGTGGCCCTGGCATGTGACTTTGGCTTTGGTTTGTTCCCCACTCTGTCCTTTGATTTGATTTGTTTTGATTTGTATGCGGTGCGCTCTGGCTCTGGTTCCAGCTCGTGTTTTCGGGTGGTATGCCCTCTAACTGCACAAAATGTGCCAGAAACGCCCGAAAAAGGCCCCCAAAGACCCCAAAACTTGTGCAAATTGGCAACAAACTACCCCAAATTAGTAAGAGGCATATCTTGTGCGAGGTGGCTCAGAATGCGATTCCAAAGGCAGGTTTTGGTGCCCACCACTCACATTTGTCCAAATGAGTGCCTGGGCCCGTTGGCCCAAAAGTGTTCAAAATGACTTTTGCAAACGTGTTCTTAGACCACTTGAGGGGCTTAAACAAGTGGTTTTATGCTGTTTTGAGCTATTTTCAACCCATATTAGCCTATGCAGGTTCCCCAAAACCTGCAAAAGGGGGAAATGGCCAAAATTAGCCTTGAAAGTGATGACATATAAGTACCACGTTCCTTTGCCATGTTTGATTGTCATGCATTGCCTTGGGCACCCTCAAGATGATAACGAGTGGTGCCCACACGTGATGGGGTTAGTGGGGAGCATCTGTGCATCAAAAATTGACCCGAGACAATTTTGTCCAATATTGTTCCTTGGCCACTTGGGGTGCTCAAACGGCCCTTTTCAGGCTGTTTTCAATCAATATCATCCGATGCAACTTGCAAAAAGCCTTGAAAGTGACCTCATATAAACTCCACCTTCCTTTGTTGCATTTGATTGCCATGAACTGCATGGGGCACCCTTGTGGTGATCAAGAAAAATGAATGGAAAAATTTGCACACGATTTCTGCACCACCAACACCGTTTAATACTCCATGGCACCAACAAGTAGTGTGATGCACACGCACGCCAGAGTCAGTGCAGATAATACGTGGATGAGAAAGTGGTCCAATACAATTTTGTTCAAGTTGTCTGTAGACCACATGGGGCTTTCTTGCCTAAAGGTGCTGGCGCCTACGGGTTCCTCACCACTTACCCTTGCCCTTTTCTAAATCCCTTTCCTTGCAAAGGCGAAGTCGTCTATTGAGGAAAGGCAGAAACTGTGGACCACAGTGGCTAGGGGGAATTCCATGAGTGGTGCCCAGTTGATGCACAGTATCTGGATGTGCATGCTCAAACAAGGTCTTAAAAGCAAATTTGAGCCGTTTTCGACCCATATCGGTCGATGCAAGCCTTAAAACGCCTTAAAACGGGGCGTTTTGGAACACAAAAGAGATGAAAAGGGGGTCCATTTGTGCAAAAATGACCATAGAGCATTTGGGACGCTCAAACCGTTGCTTTTGGGCAACTTTCAGCCATCTTTGAGCCATTCCTCATCATATCGAGCCACTTTTACTCGTTGACGTTCCCTCCCACCAGCTTGGCCCCAATATTCAATCTTGATTGGCGGAGGTCACTCGTGGGTCAAAGGGTGGTCGAAGGCGATTTCTTCCAAACTTCGCCCTGGACCACTTGTTGGGCCCAAACAAGTGGTTTTAAGCTGTTTTGAGCTGTTTCGACCCATACTAGCCCATGCAAGTTCCCCAAAAGCCTTGAAAAGGGCCAAAAATGACCAAAAAGGCCTTGAAACCCCACCTTCCTTTGCAGTGTCTCAGTGTGATGTGCTGCCTTGGGCACCCTTACCATGATAAACCGCGATGAATGGGAGCCTTTGCAAGCTATTTGCACGTTACCAACACCCTTCAATGCTCCATTGGCAGCAACAAGTGGTGCACCATGCACGTGCTAGTGTAGGGTTAGTGGGGGTAATGTGTGGGTCAAAAAGTGGTCCAAAAATTTTTTTCCAAGTTGCTCCCAGACCCCTTGGTGTGCTTCAACGACTGGTGTCGGGTTGTTGTGAGTCATTTTTCACCCATGTCACCCTATGCAAGTTCTCGAAAAGCCTTGAAAATAGTCAAAACCGCATTTCTCCAAAAGTGATCGTGGGTCATTTGAGGCGCCCAAAAAGATAGCTGTAAGCTATTTTCAGCTATCTTTGAACGTTTTTTTGCCTCTAGATACTGTAGGATGGGTCCTTGAGTGGGAGCACAGAGGGATTTGACCAGATGATTAAGGGGGCTACTTCATGTGGTCTTGTTGGGGGATTGTGCAGTGGCGTGGACTTTTCATTGCCTGTGGACTGTCAGGCGCCTTTGGCGCGTAGGGCCTCCAAAGGCCAGTACCTTTGGCAACTGACTGTTGGCCGGAGGCCCCTGGAGACAGCAGGGGGTAGGGGGGGGGGGGGGGGGAGCCACTTGGCGTCCTAGAGCCAACGGACCCGCCCCCTCCCCCCGCACAGCTGACACCCGAAAAAGCAAAAATCTAAAGCAACCGCACACATACATTCCCTCGGCCAAGCCAATGCTATTGAAATTTGAAATTCCTGCAGTTCAATGGTGATATTAGGGCAATGGGTGCAGAAACTTCCACGAACGAAAGAACCTTTGCGGTGTAACCTCCTCCTCCCTGCGTGACTAGCCACTGCGCAACTGACCTGCTGGTCTCTCTTCTTGAAGTCTGTTAGTAGCATCAGCTCCTTGTACAACAGCAGCAGCTTCATATCCGCCATCTTCAGATCCCCTTCCAATTTGAATTTCTCTCTGCGCAACTCATCGAGGGCATCATCAAAGGTGGAGATTGTCTTGTCAATCTTCCGCTGCAGCCGACTCTTTTCATACATGAGCTTTTCAGTGACCACGTACTCCTCCTCCTCCTCCAGAGGAGATTTCTGGATCGCCGCCAAGCGCTGCTGTCGTTCCTGTTCCATGCGCTGCTTTCCAGACAGGCTAGCGCTCTCCCTGCGGCCGATGGCCCGGCCCTTACCGAGCTTCGAGGTGGTTTTCTTGTCCTCCTTTTTGTCCTCCTTCTTGTCCTCCTTCTTCTCCTCCTTCTTCTTCCCGTCGTCATCTTCATCGTCTTCGTCCTCTTGGTCTCCTCCATCCAAATCTGCTCCAAAGCCAGCCGCAGCCTTTGCACGTGCGGCGGCCTTTTTTTCCGCCTTAAGTTGTTCCTTCTCAAACTGAACCAACACCTCTCGCTCTACTTTGTTGCGATTTTCTGGCTGTTCATCAGGATACATGGTCAGCGACATCACTGGCTCGTCCACCTGAAGCATGAGAATCAAACTAAGGGCCAATTACAGCAGCCCGGGTGACAAGAGCACTATGGAGGCACTGGCTGCAATGGCAGTAGCATCCAGCACCAGTCTTGGTGCTACCTGGAGCGCTCCTGGTCATTGCAGCAAGGTGCCTCATGGTCACAAGCAATTGGACTCAGGGGCTTTAGACTACTGACTCTGTCCAAGACAGGCACAGCCTGTTGCACAACACAAACACTGCCGTATGCATTCATGGTCCTGACTGGGGGCACTGCTGCAGTCAGTGGCATACCAAAGATGGACAGCAAGCCTCAGTACCATTTGCATACCACCAGCATTGGCACCAGTGCATATCACAGGCTGTCACAAACAGCCCTTTAGTACCATTACACACCACAAGCGGACACACAAAGTGCTTCAGCAGCATGGCATGCAATAGGGAGACACACAAAGCCCTTCAGTTGCAATGCATACCACATACAAACAGACCAAACCGTGTAGTACATGACATACCACAGTCAGTCCCATGGCATCCAATGGCACATGCTGTGCTGAAACAACTCAGCTACAGGTTGCAACACTTGCAATATTCATCACAGAACAACACACCATGGGGAAGGCACCACAGCTGCAATTGTATGGCAACTGTATGGTGTACCAGGTCTCCCCTCTTGGTGAAGCAGGCATGTGACCTACCACCACAGTTTGGGGGTCATGCATGCTCTTTGACCACAGTGTCCAGAGAGGACAACCGAAAACATTGGTGAGCCCAGTGCGTGGTTTTCAATGACAGCCTCTGGCCAGTCCTAACTTTGAGGTGGATGTCGTAGGAGCTCGACTTGGGCCTTAGTGACTGCAAGTCACAGCTCATTCTCCTCCCCCTCCTCCTCCTCCTCCTCCTCCTGATCCCTTATGGCTAAGAAAGGGCTGGAACTCAGTGGCGGCGTGCAGAAGACTTGCACCCATGACCTCTTGCATCGTGTCTCCAGCCGTACACCAATGTCCCTGTGTTTCCAATAAATAGGTCCCTTGGGGGCCAGGAAATTTGCAGTTCTTGTGGTAGTGGAAATGATTGTAACTGCTTTGTAGGTGAGTGTAGATATGCCTTAAGGGCTTGGTGTGTCCACTCGTGGAATGCAATGGCACTGCAGGCCTTGGCGTATGTGCATGTGACATGCAAATGGTACCGCATGGGTGTGTGTGTCTGCTTGATTCATGCAAAGGCAAAAAAAGACTACAGGAGGAGGAGATGTGGCCAATGCAGCAACCACTCAACCACCCTACGGCGCCTAACAGATAAATTCTGATGACATTAAAGAAAGGGGTTTTGCTTATAAAGTAATGAAAGATCGAAAAAAATGTTTACATTATGGAATGCCTTAATCGTTTTTTAGTTTTGACTCATGAACTTCAAGCGTGGAGGCACTGCCAGAATGCTTAGATGAGAAAGGCTTTGAGGGCCACCACAATGGCATGCTGCTCATGTTCTCGCTGGTCTAGGCCATTGGCATTAAAACCACCTGTCCTAAAATCTTAAGACATCTAAGATAAATCTAAATCTAAGATAAACAAAGATAAAAGAAAAGTAGCGAGTATGATATTCAAAGACCTAAATCTAAAAATACAATCTCCTCCGTAGAGCACCGGATATCTCCAATCACAGGAAGGGGATACGCCCTAAGGTACCACGTGTGGTCCCAAAACATAGCATTGCATTAAGAGGCCAGAATCTAGCTGCAGCGCACTCCATAACCTACCCCACGGCTAGGGAGCGGGCCGCCCCTCTCGTCAACCCTAGCTACCCAACCCCCTAAGCCGCATATGGCCTAGGGGCGGGGCATGCCTAGTCATTGGAGCTGCCCCCCGCCTTGCTGCCCTCCTTGCGGCATTGCACTAGGGGCCATCCAAACTTGTAGAGCAAGCACGGAGTGGAGGGGAGAGCAAGCAAGGGGGTGGAGGAAAGCACCCTAGCTGCCCCTTATGTACTACACTACCCTCACAGGTGCCCCAAAGGGCACCTCAAGTTAGGGAACGCCAACTAGGCCCAACTTGGGGACGCCACCCGCTAGTATAGAAAAAACCCTCGCGTTCCCGAAAAACCTAGCGCACTTCAGTGTTTCGTGCCAAGAGCCATGTACAACCGATACCATGTCCTCCGCAAAGGAAAGAACACCCAAGCCTTGTCATTTAGGGTTTCGCACTTGCTTTGTTTTGCCTCTAGTGCCCCTCTAACATCCCTTTAGCACGGAATGGAACTGGTTAGTGAGACTTTTCGTGTTCAACTGTGGTATTGAGTAGCACCGAAGGACTGTGTGTGTGTGCCGGGGCAATGCAATGGGACTAAAGTTCTTGTGTTCTCCCATGCGGCGCGCAAGAGGGCTTGGTGTGACCACCTATCCACTGCAAAGATACGGACGGGCTTAGTGTGCATTTCCAAACATGTTAAATGGTCCATAGGTACATGTAGGACCCCCACAGCTACCCAAGGGCGCGTGACGTCACCGTGGTGTGGGGGAAACCGGGGGGGGAGGGGGGGCACGGGTAACACACAACCTGGAGGACGCCCCAGCCGCCGCCAGGCGGCGGCTGGGCCTGGAGGTCGCGTGCCCCAACCCTCGTTGGCCAGCGTGGGGGAGCTACGATGGTACACGGTGGGCTCCACTGGGTGGTGGTGTTTGCGGTGGTTTTCCCGGGCCTCCTTGTGGCCCAACCCACTCCAAGGCTTGTTTTGTTTGGTCCCTCCTTTCCCCTTACTCCCACCTTGGTCTTGCATAGGTCCATCACGGGACTACTCGATCATGGGATCATGGAGGCCAGTTTGGGCTTCCTCTAGGCCTGACAACGGATCGGATGCTTCGAGAAGCCTACGTGGGGCTCCTCCTAGGAACGCGGGTCGCGTCGGAATCGGTACGTGCGGGGCTAGTGCACCAACCCCCCCCCCCTGCTCTGGTCGCTCGGGTCTTATGACATATAGGGTGCCCCTCCCCACACCATATTGCGGTTGGGGGCGACTCCACACACCACTGCAACGGTGCATATGCGCCAGGTGTGCTGACTCCGCCCCCAGCCGCCTAAATTCACTTAGTGTGTAACCCCCACCCGACGTGGAGGCCCCCCACAGCGGGGCTAGGGTTCCAGACGGGGAGTGGTCCACACGATAGTGGATGGGCACCACTCCCCAAGTGTTTCAGAAAGTGAAGGGAGGAGCGCCCCAGCCCCCAGTGTGGCGTTGCGGACCGGGAGTGGTCCACGCTGCAGTGGATGGGCGCCACTCCCCACTTGCACTTCTGTTGAATGAAATAAGGGGCGCACCCCCCGCCCCCAATTGTGGTTGGGGCTATTCGCTGTCATGCCGGAGGGCCGTGCCCCCAGCTTTCACTATGCCCTAGTTATTGGGCCGGGGCCAAGCTAACTGACCCGGTGTACTCGGACAGCTTTGGTGTGTATCGTAAGTATGTATGTAAGTACCCGACAACGAACCTCGGCATTGTAAAATGCACCCCCACCGTCAACAGCGGGGAAGGCTGTGGGGCCTGGGAACAGTCCCGAAACCCATGCTAGGAGGGCCTACTAGTCCGGCCACCGCTCGCTAAGGGGCCTGGTATTAGGGTAACACACAATCACCACACACTAACCTTGGTAAATTAATTGACTTCCACCCTCTTCGTCAATTTCTTCCTTAGGACGCCAAACGTCGGCACTTAGGACCTGCCCTAAGAACATCTATGACACGCATGCCGGCACCATAGCCATCCCAGCCAGGGTCAAGGGGCTCTTTGGTACCGGGCCGCTCCACCTTCCTTGGGCACCTTTGCATCGTGCACAACTCATCCTAAGGAACTGGGCAAAACACCCACCACTAGCGTCACATGTTACCGTGGTGCTCGTCCTTCATCCTACATATTTGGGTACATAAAAACCAGGAAATTTACCTACAATATTTTCAAAATTACCTGCAAAAATTACGTGTCGTTTTCCCCGGAATCTGCCTTGCGGCGATGCTTTCTGCCAGTCCAGTAAAAACATACCTATAGCCTACACGACCTGGAGGTAATTTTACAGGCACATTTGACGGGTCATCCTGAAGGCAAAGCCTACAGGAACTACAGGTAATTTTACAGGCACATTTGACGGGTCATATCGAAGGCAAAGGCTACACGAACAACAAGTAATTTTATAGGCACGTTTGACGGGTCATCCTGAAGGCAAAGCCTACACGAACTGCAGGTAATTTTACAAGAACATTTGACAGGTCATCCCGAAGGCAAAGCCTACACGAACTGCAAGTAATTTTACAGGCATTATGGCAAGGAACGTCCAGAAACTTACAGGTGCAAGTTCCCGGCAACGAGCATGCATAATCGCGGGTATGTATCGTGTGCAAATGCACCTGGGTACACAGGTGATTTTCAAACCTACGGAGGCAAGAAACCATGGTATGAAAATTATGTAGGACAAGCACTACGGTGACATGTGTAGGTTAGAAGGTACTAGCGTGTGCAGCAATCCTCCCCTCCCACACTCGGCGGCTACACCCGAGTCCCCTGGGTCCACTGCGGGCCATGTGGGGATAGGGACGCCCGGTGGGAGGGGGGAGCAAGTGGGTGCAACCCCCCCCCCCCCCTCCACGCAGTCCGCGGCTACACCTGCCTCCCTTGGGTGCAGTGCGGACTGTGTGGGGATAGGGACACGCGGTGGGTGGGTGGGGGGGGGGGGGGCAGGTGCGTGCAACCCCACCCCTCCCACGTTGTTAGCCCTCACACCCGGTTCCCCTCGGTCCGGTGCGTACTGTGTGGGGATAGGGACGCCCGCTGGGAGGCGCAAAAAATGTGTGCAGCCCCCCCCCCTTCCCACGTAGTTGGCCGTTGCACCCGAGTCCCCTCGGTCCTAGGTGGCCGGTGTGGGGATAGGGACGCCCGGTGGCAGCATGGGGTAGGTGCGTGCAGCCCTCCCCTTCCCACTTTGATGGCGGCTACACCGTGGACCGGGCCCCCTTGGTCCGGTGCGGAGCATGTGGGGATGGAGACGCCCCGTGGGAGGGTGGGGCAACCCACGCCATCGACGGTTACACCCCAGTCCCCCCGTTCCGGTGCGGACCGTGTGGGGATAGGGACGCGGGGTGGGAGGGGGGAGAAGGTGTGTGTAGCCCACCACTGCCCCCACGCACTTGGCGGCTGCACCCGAGTCCCCTAAGTCTTGGGCGGGACGTGTGGGGCTAGGGACGACCAGTGGAATGGTGGGGCGACTACGTGCAACCCACATCATTGCTCTCCATTTTGGACCCCAACACTCACTTTGACCCTAGCCTAGGGTGAGAGCCAGGGGCTAGAGTTAGGGCTAGGGTTAGGGTCACCGAGCTGGTGGAACCAGTCTTGGTTTTATAACCGTTTTTAGTGTCCAGGGTGGACCTACCAGGTTTAGCAGCAGCAGCAGCAAGCAGCAAGCAAGCAGCAGCACGCGCAAAATGGGTAAAAAAATCAGAACTCCGCCGTGGTGCTTCGGATTTTGTTGAAATTTAGGTGGATGATACTCATGGGTGTGAGGGACAACAACACAAAGTTTGAGCAAGAAACTCAACCGTGGCGACAGGGAGGAGCTGTCGCAGGTGGCGGACCTGGGTTTCAAAAACTGCAATTTAGGGGCAAAAACAGCCATTTTTGGGCCAAAACAGCCCTAGAACCCATTCAAAACGGCCAAACGAAGGGAAAGGGTGGGTACACTCTATGTGCGGCTTGACTTTCCCGTGTCAATGAGCCCTTTGCGGCCCTCTAACTCCACCATATGTCCCGGAAACGTCCCAAAAAGGCCTCCAGAAGCCCCAAATCTTGTGTAGACGGGCTGGCGACCATATCTTTGGCTACATGGCTCAAAACGCGATTCCGAGGGCACCTAGTCCACCCGCAATCCCCCACTTTATGTGGTTTCCACCTCTCAGAATCGCCTAAACGGACACCTAGACCCCCGTACCTAGGCCCACTGGGGTAGGCCACGCGTGGTGCGCTCGGTATAACCCTTGCTTAGGTTACCCTGGGGCTCCGCCCTACGTTCTTTAAGAGAACGGGTGGAGTTCCATAAGCTTGCTTGCTTGATAGGGCAGTTTGGAAATAGCGTATTATTTTCCAGTCGGAGACCCGTACAATACGGCGAGGCTGGTTAGGTTCCTCTGTGCCAAACTGTCCTGCATGTGTATCTTTCAGGTGGGAAGGGATCAGGGTGAATTGGTGTCACTGCAAAGCCCTGCCAAACAGGGGCGTTGATCGCGTAATCAAAGAGTGGGAAAAACAACGTCTTCTGCATGGACACCTCCTACTCACGCTGTGCACGCCAGCAGAGCACTCCTTCCCTCCAAGCCCTAGCAGGGAAACATGTAGTGACGTCTCTGTTAGGCCACAACTGCTTAGTAGCGCTGTGTTCTCTAGCATTTTCACAAGTGAGCCACTAGGGCCTGAGCCTCCTTCATGAACGCCACCAAGTAGAGTGTGAGTGTAGGTGTGGCAGGCCTGGGTGAGGGCCAGAGCACGGCAGTGTTCGCTCATCCTTCGAGGGCTGGTGCCACAGTAGAGTCTGTAGGACCTGTAGTGAGTGTGTCACTGTCCCGCCTGTTTCCTAGACTGCGGCAAGCTGCAAGCTCAAACCGAAACAGGTGGGTGCCCAAATGGGTCAACAAGGTCCAATAGGGGCAGAAAACTGACTGTTCTCAAAAATGATCCGAGACCATGTGTGATGCTAAGGCAAGTGTCTTTGGACCGTTTTGAGCTTGTGGTGGCCCATTTTGGTCCTCCGAAAATGCCAAAATCCCCAAAAAATGGGCTGTTTTGGGACCAAAGATGGGTCAAAAATGGGTCAAAAACGCATTTTTTCAAAACTCATCCTAGACCATTTGGGGTGCACAAACGGGTGACATCAGCCCATTTTGAGCCTATTTGGGGGCATTTTGGCCCCTCAAAAGTCCAAAGAAGCCTTGAAAGTGGGCCTTGTGGTGAAGGGGATCATCTGCAAGCTACTTCTACTCTGTCAACGGGCTTCAATGTGTGACTCATTGGTGTCCCTCACCATTCATAGCGGGCGATGGCCAGAAACCAAGAACAGGCCATATTTTTGGCTACTTGGCTCAAAACGCGATTCCGAGGGCACCTAATCCACCCGCAATCCCCCACTTTTTGTGGTTTCCATCGCCCAGAATTGCCCAAACGGACGCCTAGACCCCCGTACCTAGGCCCGGTAGGCTGCGGCAAGCTGCCAGCTCAAACCGAAAAAGGTGGGCGCCCAAATGGGTCAACAGGGTCCAATAGGGGCAAAAAACCGACCTTTCTCAAAAATGATCGTAGACCATGTGTGATGCTATCACAAGTGTTTTGGACTGTTTTGAGGTTGTGGTGGCCCATTTTGGTCCTTTGAAAATCCCAAAATGCCTTGAAAATGGGCTGTTTTGGGACCAAAAATGAGTCAAAAATGCGTCAAAAACGAATTTTTGAAAAACTCGTCGTAGACAATTTGGGGTGCACAAACGGGTGAAATGAGCCCTCTTTGAGCCCATTTTGGGGGCATTTTGGCCCCTCACAAGGCCTTGTGGTGAAGGCGATCACTTGCAAGCTGATTCCACTCTGTCAACGGCCTTCGATGTGTGACTCATTGGTGTCCCTCACCAATCATAGCTGATGTTCCCTCCGCCACCAGCTCGGTCCCAATATTTAGTCTTGATTAGGGTTAGGTACAGAGATAGTAGTAGGCTGGGGGTTGGGGCTGGGCGTTACAGTCAAGGTTGGTTTTAAGGATAGTGTTGGGGTGCAAATTGGAAAAAATTTTCCTTAAGTCAACTTTGGTGTTCATGGAACATCGAGCGCCTTAGGCGCCATTGGACGCCTCAGGGCAACACCTTTGGCAACTAAATGTTGGCTGAAGGCCCCTCGAGGGGGGGGGGGGGGAGGGGGCGGGGGTAGTTGGCGTCCTAGGACCCGCGGAGTCGCCCCCCACGGGACAGCACACCACAGCACATCACACACTACAACAGACCACAACACACCACAGCACACCTTAGCACACCACAGCACATGACACCACTTACACCTTATGAGACCACAACACACCACAACACTGCACACCATAGGATGGCACACCTGCACTTTGAAATTGCATTTCGTCAGTCAAAGATCATAAAAATCCAAAAAAAAACCACATGTGAAACAAAGAAAAGAACACCCTGCTAGACCCCTGAGTTCACCCCCCCCCAAAGGTAGTTCTCAAGCCCCCCCTGAAAAACGTGTGACAAAAGCAGAGATGCCCCCCCCCCCCCAACGCTTGAAGGGAGGGCAGCCCCACAGTGCCCGGGCCCATGTCAAAATGTGTGCGTACATGTGTGTGTGTGTGTGTGTGTGTGTGTGTGTGTGCACATATGACTAGACATGTACCAAGTGCGATGGTTTCTATGTGTCTATGTGACATGGAACTCCCCCCCTTCCCACATAGATATATTTTACTTGCCAAATGTGTGTGCATGTTTTTGTTGTGGCCTTCTTCTAGCGAAGCGTTCTAGCGATGTTCTAGCGCTGTTCTAGCGGGGCGGCGCTAGAATGGCGCCGAGGCGTCGCTAGAACGGGCTTTTGTACTTGTTGAATTTCAGGTCAAAAATGTGTTTTTCTGAAAAAAAAGGTATGGACCCCCTAGTATGGTAACAGGGGTCCAATTTGAACCCTTCATACCCCCGCCCCCCTATGCCCATGGGTCGGGGCAACCACTGTTTTTTTCTGTTCTAGGCCTCTAGCGCGATCTAGGCTGGAACAAGATTGGGTCTTCTAGTGTGTATTAAGGGAAAGTCCAAATGCCAGTGCCTGAGCACCACATAGTGCCAATAGTGCACCCTCTGGGCACTGCACCGTCACAGTAGCGCTCTCAGAGCATCACACTCTCATCTTTGCACCATGGAGGCGCCGTTTCTTCATTGTGTGGCAACAAAATGCCACAGCGGCACTCTCTGATGGCAACACTCTCATCTTTGCACCATGGAGGCGCCATTTTTTCATTGTGTGGGCACTACATCGCCACAGTGGTGCTCTCTAAGGGCCACACTCTCATCTTTGTGCCATACAGGCCCGGCCGTGCCCCCTTCGGGGAATGCAGTGTCATACTGGCATTCGCAGAGCACCACACTCAATAGAACCTTCTGTTTTCATGAAAAGAGTGCAATACCTAAAAACAATGTAGGGAAAATTATTCATCATTTTTGCAAGTTAACATGAAGATGTTTTTTCTGTCGTCGCTAAGGAGAAGGAAAGAATAAGTATTGCTCTCGAAGTACTGTGGCAATAGACAGTCAACCACGAAACAATCAACTACCTGCGGGTGTTTGGCCCACATTGTATGTATTACGGGCATGCCCTTATCCATGCATGCTGCCATACCAATAAGCCTCAAGCAAGCCGATGTGTAGCCCCATGCACCGTTGCTCAGGGGCGCATTTGATAGTTGTGTACAAGTACGCCCGGCACACCCGTACGCATCCCCGCTTACAATGATAGTGAGGGGCCTTTTTTGATCTGTGGCGTCCACTAGCGATGAACACGTTTTGGAGGTTGTAGGCCCAAAGTTGCCCGGGACGAACAACAACATGCGGGCGGTCGTAGGGCAAGGAGTGTTGACCAACCTGTTTGGCAAGCCCGTGGAGCGGCCTTACAAGAAGATGGGCCGGGGGAACGGGTGGCCCCGTTGCAGTGATGTTGCCCACCCCCCCCCCCCCACACCGGAGGGTTGCGGAGCCAAGAGGGCACACTGCCTTGTTGAGGAACACATGAATGAGTGCCTCCCGGCTCCGGCTGCTCATGAACTACGCAGCCGGGGCACATTCCAACCTAACCTTTCCCTTCCCGTTTGCCTTGTCGTTGTTCAACCGGCAATTTGTTACCATCTTTGCTTCCATGCCGGCGACGTCTAGAATAGATTGACAAAAAATTGGAATACAACACGCACGGACTTGCCGCTGTCTTTGGGCCATGCAACGCTAGCAGCGGCTGCTTTCGGCACCACACTATCGAAGGATCCTCGTTAGGGCGCCACACTCTCATCTTTACAGCATGCAAGCACCAGCCGTTCCCACTATGGCATTGCGATGTCACAATGGCGCCATCAAGGCGCCACACCCTCATCTTTATTCCATGCCGGCACAAGTGCTATGAGAGTGCCACTTTTTGACAATGCAATGCACGTAGGGGGCACTGCCAGTGGCTGCATGGCAAATAAATGCGAGTGTGATGCTGGCGCATGTGTGTGCCGCATGCGAGTGCGCCACAGTGACAATGCAGTGCCCATACGCGGCCTTCTTGGGGCTTGCATTACGCAAAGATGACATTCAGGTGTTGTGTGAGCACCAATATGACGGTGTAGTGTCCAGGGGGCCATTGCTAGCATTCGGATGCCACAAAGATAACAATGTTGTGCTTCGAGAGTGCCACTGTGACAATGCACTGCCCAAGGGGGGCAGCCCTTGCCTAGCGCAAAGAGCCGAGTGAGGCGCCCGGAGAGTGCCAATGTGACAATGCATTGCCCCGAGGGCGGAATCGTGGTGCTTGCACGGTGTAAAGATGAGAGATTGGTGCCCGCAATGCGTCATTGTCATAATGTAGTGCCCAAAGGGTGCATTGCTAGCGCCTGCTAGCACAAATATGACAGTGGGGTGTTCAAAAGGCGCAATTGCGACGTAGCAGTGCCCGGAGAGGACATTGCTAGTCGCTGCATGGCGCACTAATGCGAGTGTAGTTCTTTATTCCCGGAGGGGGCACTGCTGGAGCTGGAATGGCACAAAGATGAGAGTGTGGCCCTGACAGTGCCACTTCGATGGTGCATTGCCCAAAGGGGTCACTGCTTGCTACATCATGGCGTAAACATGACACTCTGCTGCTATCAGTTCGGCAGTGTGACAGTGCAGTGCCCGGATGGGGTGTTGTTGGTACCTGCATGGCGCAAAGATGAGAGTGCGGCGCTTTGAGAGCACTAGACTCACATTGCACTGCCTAGAGGGTGCACTGTTGTCGCCTGCATGGCCAACATATGATGGTGTGATGTGCAGGTATTGCCCGTGAGACTTTGCCGTGCTCAAAGGGGCCCTTGCTGGCGCAAAGATGCAAGTGTTGTGGGCACGGGGCGCCACTAAGACTTTGCCGGACTAGCATGGGTAAAGCTGGTCGTTGCACATCACGCAGATGATGGCGTGATGCCGTGAGAGCGCCATAATGATATTGTAGTGCCTAGTGACGACGGTGCTAGCGCCTTCATGGCGCACCCATGAGAATGTAATGCTCAAGGATCCCCACCGAGACTTTCTTGTGCCGAGAAAAGGCACTGCTAACGCCTACATGTTGTCCGGGGACAGTGCCAAAAAGTCTGACTTCACGGCACCGGAAAGCATCATTTTTCAAAAGATGAACGATTTTGAGGGGCCACAAGTGTACGACCCCGGGATGTGGTTGTAGTTCTTCACGGTGGCGACACTACCGACGATTGAAGGTGGGCTCCCCGGGCTGATGACTGAGCGGGGATAGCGGGAGGCCCTATCTCGGTATAACTGTGGACGGGAACATCCAGCAAGATTTAATGATGAAACGTGGCCTGGAGTGCCAAGGGATTCCCCTGAAGTGCATCAACGAGTGCAAGAATTGGCATGGTTACACAACTAGCAAGGTCCGTCATCATACTTCATCACGTTGACGTCACCGTTGCCCACGTTTCCGGCAACATGTGAATGCTAACATAACATTTTGGAAGTACACGTTGCAGTAGCACCACATCTACCATATCTAAGCAGAGCGTGGATGCGGGCACTCAAAAATCTCTTTGAGTGGCTTGCTATTGAAGAAGAGTAACCAATCGGCATAGTGAAACCATGCTGGTGGAGGCCACGGTACCATGCGGGCCAAGGAAAGAAGGTTAAGGGAAACCTAGAGCATGCACATGGGCTGTTGTGGACGTTGGACCGCATAAATGACCCGGACCCTGAAGTGCGCGCCAAAGCGAGGGCACATGTGTCAAGGAGGGTGACCGCACATGTGGTGGAGGTGATGCGGCAGTATATTGCCGCTGAGTTGCCGAGTCCATTTACGTGGGCTGGAGAAAGCACAAGAAATACAGAACCACTCCCATAGCGATTCATTTCTCACAAACGGGCAATGCGTGGATGCCTGCCCTTGGTACGCGTTTGAAACCCAATGTTGTTCCCGACTAGAATGTTCCCAATGGGAACAATTCCCGCCGGAATGATTTCTTTGGGAACACCACTGGAACAAGTGTCGCAGGCCAGATAACCAGATCCATCACCATGAGTTTCCAAGTTCGTAAATGATGTTTTTTGTCTCTTTCTTGCATGTGTAACGCGTCCAAAGCTTGTCTTTCCCATCGGGACCATGTTGACATATTGTGGGCCGTTGGTGCCACCTTCCACTAGGTGTACACATTTCGAACTTTTCGTATCCATTTGCAAGCCTGCTGTTCCTTGTAGTTCACACGCAGCGTTGTATGACTTTTCAACGTTGGCGTCCCCGCTCTCCCGTTTGATTCGTGCATTGTGGCCATGCCTAGGGTCCCATTTTGGTACTTGTTCCTTGCTTGAATGCTCGGTGGGTCTACGGGCATCTTCCCCTAGAGGTATGGATTGCCATATTTCGCTTCGTAGTTCATTGTTGTAGCTTCATCATGCCTAGATCGCAAACCCGCGTTGCGCCACTAACCACCCACCTCGTCCATTTGGCTAGTGCTGTTAGCCTCCGGGACGGGGATCTTGTTGGGGAGCTCATAGCGGAATGGGCCATCTCCTCTCCACACGCCCGCCGCCAATTTGCGGTGGCCGTGCGCTTGGCCCAACCAAGCTGTGTACGAGAGATACAGCAGGGGGCAATCGCCAAGTACGCCTCCGAGGTCCTCCCTCCGAATGAGTGTTGCGAGCTCATCCTCAACGTGCGTGCGCCCAAATCCGCTTGGCGCACGCTCTCCGAAGTGTACACCCTCCGGGGGCTGAAGTACACCGCGACCACGGGCCTTCCATTCGCCCGTCCGATTTGCCCTGAGAGGGCTTTCCGGCAGCGCTGGCAAGATCTACTGGCCCCCTTGGAGCTGGCCCGCGCGCTGAGCACTTCGGATCCCAAGGCCACGGGCATCAGTTGGCCGTGGGCATCATGGCTGCGCTTCATTGCTAGCCAACGCCCGTTGTGCCGCATGATCGGTTGGTCGTTCCCCCTGACTTTCATTGTCAGGGGGGATGGCTACCCCTGCGCAGGCGGGGAGTGGTCCCAATTGTCTGTGTCCATAGCCAACATGGGCCTTTGGGGACGAATTCCTCGCCTGTGTGTGGGTCATCGGCCCCGCAATCTGCGGGGACAAAGCGATGGCGACCCTAGCAACCCTTTGGGAAGACAATATTAAGGTGTGCCGCGCACACACCGTGTTGTTCCGGCGACGTTCCGATAACTTGTTCCGGCGACGTTCCGGCGACGTTCAAGTGTTTCGTTGGAACCGCCACCGGAACAATCTGGTTCCAACAAAATTGATGTTTTTTTCTTAGGCCATGCAGGAGGTTGTGGACACCCACCGCGTGGTCTTCAATTTCCATGAGGAAGCGGCCGATGCCTGGCTCGGTGGTGATTCCCCGTGGGTGCGCCGCATTATCGGGATCACACCGGCCCCACATGTGGGGTCACTATACAACGAGGGGATTTGGGACTCCGACGCCGTTGTGTGGCGGGGCAAAGACGTGGTCCGGACCACCGAGTCGGACCACGCACAGCGGACGTCCTTCTTGTTGGGAACACCATCGCTGAAGGCCGCAGGTTGTTCCGTGGAACCAGTGGTGGTCATTTTCCGGTGCCGCGTTGTCATGTGCATTCTCCAGTGTTGCATGGCGATGGGCCAGTTGCAAATGACCAACATTGAGCGGTTGGCGGCAGAGCGGCTAGCCGGGGGCGATGAGGTGTCCCGTGCGGCGATTCAGGCGGTATTGCATGAGCATCGCACTGGGTGCCGCCTAGGCAATGATTGTTCCCCGGATGGTGAGGAGACGTCGCGCCTGTTTGCGGCCTGGCCCGATGTTGCATTGTTGCTGTCGCTTAGGCCGGAGGAGCCCCTCTATGATGGGGATGGCGAAGCTTTTGAAGGACCTCTACCACACCTATCAGGTGGGTACGCGTCCCCAATGCCGGGCAGCGGCAGCTGCCTTCCGGGAGCATTGTGCTCCCAGGTCCGCGTCCCATTACCTCCTGTTCCTGGAGGAGGATGTGGATCGGGTATTGGACGACATTTGGCCGTTCGGATTGGCAATGTTCTCCAATGACATTGTCGAAAGCCTTAACCGCTGCCTGAAGCAGGCTTTCAACGAACACAGTGCCTGGGGCGGTGGCCGGCAAACGGCTACTAGGACCGCCAGCCGCGGTCGCTCGCAGGCATCCATTGATTCGGACGCCGACGCCCTGCGGCAAGTGTTGCAATGGGTTTTCTTGTACTTTCACATTCATCTCCACCAACATGATGCTGTTCGACACGTGCCTTGTGTTCCCAGGGCTGCACTAGAGACCACCCCCTCTGCACCACCCCCGTTCCTCAGCTCTCTTCTTTCTTCTGCTCCTATCCATGGCCGCGCCCGTCAACGCAAATATGATGCAAATGATGTTGGTGCTTCTTAAGGCCACCAAGAATATTCAGGTTTGCAAATGGGGTCGGGCTTGGGTGCGGGTTTGGGTTCGGGTGCGGGTTTGGGCTTGGGCCTGGGTGTGGATTTGGGCTGGGGTGTGGGTTTGGGCTTGGGTTTGGGTTTGGGGTTTGGTGTGGGTTCGGGTGCGGGTTTTGGTTTGGGCCTAGGTTTGGGTTTGGGTTTGGGTGTATGCTTTGGCGCGCTTTGGGCGCAGTGGAAATCAGTGCGTTGGGTTTGTGTGTCTTGTGTGTTGCCCTGCTCCCCCCGCTACCCCCTGTGTCCCTTTCGCTCTTTGCTCTTTAGGAATTTGATGAATGTGGATGGGAAGGGGAAAACCCGAGAACCCCCCAGTCATTGTTTATGCCCCATGCCCATAAAGGGGCTAGGATTCTTTGTTGTTGATGGGAGGGAGAAAACCCGAGAACCCCCCAGTCATTGTTTCTGCCCCATGCCCATAAAGGGGCTAGGATTCTTTGTTGTTGATGGGAAGGGGAAAACCCCAGAACCCCCAAGTCATTGTTCTTGCCCCATGCCCATAAAGGGGCTAGGATTCTTTGTTGTTGATAGGAAGGGGAAAACCCGAGAACCCCCAAGTCATTGTTCTTGCCCCATGCCCATAAAGGGGCTAGGATTCTTTGTTGTTGATGGGAAGGGGAAGCCCCGAGAACCCCCAAGTCATTGTTCTTGCCCCATGCCCATAAAGAGTCTAGGATTCGTTGTTGTTGATGGGAAGGGGAAAACCCGAGAACCCCCCCGTCATTGTTCTTGCCCCATGCCCATAAAGGGGCTAGGATTGTGCCATTTGTAGTGGATGCCCCCCCCCCCCCCCCACGGGGCCGTAGTGCACGAAGTGCGCCCTGTGCGCGCGCGGAACTGTGTCTATTTTCTACTCTTCCGGCGACGTTCCAACAACCTGTTCCGGCGACGTTCTGGCGACGTTCCAGCGGCCACTGGAACGTCGCCAGAACGTCGCCGGAACAGGTTGTTGGAACGTCGCCGGAACAAGGTGTCTGGGTAGGGTTGGCCTCTCTCGCGCATCCTTGTTCGCAGGACGGGATGACCGAGACCGAGGCCCTGGGGGCAGCACTGGCTGCACCACCCCCGCCAGCCCCACTGGGGGCACAGGGGGCCACGCGCTCCAAGCCACGCAGCAGCTCTGCGCTGGCTTCGCCAGCCCCTCCCCCACCTCAGGGCGCTCCCAAGCATCCTCCGTGGGCAACCCCCGCTCACCGGCCACTGGAGCCGCCACGGCCTGCCCCACAAGGGGCCGCGCCAGTCGCACCTCTCCAAGCGCATCGCCCCCAGTTGCCCGAGCCCTCGACTGGGAGCTCAATGAGTAAGGGGGGGGGGGGTTCGGGAGCAAGCCGTGGTTTTGGGGGAGCTGCAAGAGGCGAGGGGCAATGTTGAAAGCCTCCGCCGCCGGGTGAAAAAAAGGTAAGCAAAATTGGCGGAGTGCCGGCGGCGTGGGGACCTCACCGGGGGGGGGGGGGGCACGCGAGCCAGAGGGTTGGCAAGGGGAACCGGCGGGTAAGGGAGGCGCAGAAGGTGGTGGAGGTGCTTGAAAGGGAGTTGCAAGGCATGGGTGGGGGGGTGCAGGTGAAATAGGAAGGGGGGGTCAACGACCATGAGATTGTGGAGCTGGGTGAGGTGGTGGTGGATGAGGAGGATGAAAAGCGGAGGGCTAACCCGGGGGTTAAGAGAGAGGAAGAAGAGGGGGGGGGGAGGGGGATGGGGATGGGGAGGGGGAGGGGGATGACGCCGGCGGCGTCTTGCGCGTTACGGATTGGATGCGCAACCGACTTGGCTCATCCTTGGCAGCAAAAGCTGCCAATTTTCCCTGGACAAGGGAGATGGTAGCCCCCCCCCCCCCTTGGACGCCTGTGTCCTACGAGCCCCCCACCCCACCATTTACATGGTCCGTTGGCTACTGCAGCGCTTCCTGCACAAGCAGCTGCAGTGCAAGGAGCAGCGCGATTGCCGCCGGCGCCGGGAGGAGGGGTCCGCGCCGCGGGGGTCCCGGTGTCCTGGATGACCGGGCCGGGGACAGGGCGCACGGCACCCCTCCCCAACGACTGGCTCCCCAGCAAGGCGAAGGGGGGCAAATTTCCAACCGCGGGCTCTGTCAGTGCGGGGAGTTGCCATTGGCACCTCATTTTGGAGCGTTGGGCCGACCACGGCCTTGGCGAGGTGAGGGCGACGCCCCGCAAGGACACCGTCCTCTTTCGGGCCAATTGGACCCGAATCCTCCGCAACGGCATCTATGTGGTCAAGGACGAAGGCAAATACCACGGCTTATGGAGCGAGCTCCCATGCAAAGGCCTCGCCATAGATGCAATGTGCTTGGGTTGTGGCCTTTGAGGTAGGGCCCAGCAGCAGAGGTGGAGCATGGGGGCATATGTGGCGAGCTCGTGCGCAGCTGCCCCAAACGAAGATGGAATAAAAAAGACGGCATGACATGGGTTGAGAGGGACTTAGGTGGATTGAGACGACCTAGATGGACTAGGATGGATTCAAATGGGTTTCGCAGGGTACCGCTGTGTGCGAGAGGTGCCCCGGTGTGCAGAGGACGACATGCGCTCGGGCTACAGCCCTTGAGCTAGGGCCAAGGGGCAACGGTGAAGCATGGGGGCATATGGTGAGAGCCCCCGCAACACTGCCCAACCACACAATTCTCTGGGCGAGGAAAGACGCGCGGAGAGCCCTCAAGCCTACTACACGTGGTGCTCTATGAGCCGGCCTCTTGTCCCTAGCAACCCGGGCAAGCCTTGAGTGCTTTAAGGGGTTGCCTGGTGCACCGCGTGGACTGCGTTCCGCAGTGTGCTGCTTGGGGTTGCCGTGTTGGGGCGCCGCGGCAACAATTGTGGCTCATAGTGCACTAACCGTGCGGTGCCCGATGGGGGCATAGCTAGCGCCGCCATGACACATCACATTGGCGCTCTCCGGGCGCTTCACTCTTCTGTTTGCACCATCACATTATCATAGTGTCGCTCGCAGAGCGCCACACACTCATCTCTGCATCATGCACGCACAAGCAAGGCCTTCCATGGGTATTACACTGTCACAGTGTAGCTCTTAGCACACGGGATTCCCACCTTTGCGCCATGAAGGCCCCAGCAGTGCCCCCTCTAGGTCGTCATAGTACCACTCTCATAACACCACGTTCTCATCCTTGCGGCATGTGGGCGCAAGCAGTGCCCACGCACGGAATTGCAACGTCACATTGTCGCGCTCATAGCACCACACCCTCATCTATGCACCATGAAAGCGCCATCCGTGCCCCTTTTGGGCAATGAACCATCGGGGGGTCGCTCTGAGCGCACCACACCATCATCTGCACAGTACGCCAGAGGAATAAGGAAGGTGGCAATGACGAGGAAAACTGGCATTGTGCAAACAAAATGCAAGTACCGGCAATCCCTGAATGGTAAACATCGAAGCTAGATGAGGTAAAAGAGACATCCAGTCGCGGTAACTTTTTAAATGGCTATAGTTGGCGGCAGCTTTGTGTCGTACAGTGCCACTTTCAAACATTCTACCCACAACGCCGGTGTGACCGGCTTGGAACAGAGGGTGCAACAGATTGAGGTCCTCAAGGGCTGCCCGGCGTACGGTGGCCATCACTTTCAAGAGGTCAAACACAGGGTCACCCGCTTGTTTGACTTTGGCTAGAGGGGGTTGATGAGGCTTGGGGACGTCACCATGGTTGTGCACCTCCTGCAGCACGCCAAAAGACAGCTCCTAGTGCAAAACAAGGGTCGCCCCCCCCCAACATGTCGGACGCACCTTTCATCACATTGGGGGGGGGGTCAAATTTTCCACACATTCCGAAAACATCCGTTTGGAACGGAATGTGTGGAAACTGAGGGATCCACGTGTGGGTGCCAGCGCCTCGGCGTACAGTGTATATTGTATCTCGCGGGACCGCCGTGTGTCACCAGTCGTATCTGCAGATGGCAAAATGCCATTGCTGCCCGCAAAAAGGAGCATTGCGGAATAGCTCCGCCATGTGCTTCCGCACATCATAGCAATGCTCCGCCTTGGACTTCCCGCATGTGGGATTGACGCACAAAGGGATGGCATTGTAACTCTCCGTTTGCTAGGTGCTAGAACACCATAGGCGCCATACTGGTAGTGTGGTACGTCGGGGGGGGGGGGGTGTTCAGCGAAATGTGAAGTCATGGGGTTTTGCCTAAAATTGGCCACTTCGAAAGAAGGGGGGAGCGGTTTACACCTTTGGCGCGCAACTAAAAATTGCCAAAACGTGCCGCGGGGGGTTACCTTGGATGTGCACAAGTGTGTATTTGTCCGTTTTTTTGGGAATGAAGAAGTAAATTTGGGGGTGTCTTGCTTCAAAAGTGACGGATCTTTGCATGCTTACTTGATGATGCTGTTTCACATATCAGGTGTGGCAGGGAAGCGGTGGCCTAAGGGGTTGGCATACAACAACGGAGGCCTCCACTCTACCTCCTCACTAAAGCAATGGTGGTTGCCCACACCCCCTGCCGGGGGGGGGGCATGGACGATTTCTCTTCGGTGTCGCCCAACACCGAAGAGAGTGTCTCAGAGGGTGCCCAATCCTGCAAGACGTACGTTTCGTCACGTTTCGCATTTCACATCACCGCTTCATGAAGTGCCCAGTCCCACAATGCGGTCGTTTCACATCGTTTCGCGTTTCGCATCACCGCTTAAGGGGGTGCCTAGTCCCAGAATGCGGTCGTTTCGAGTCGTTTCGTGTTTCACAGGGTGCCCAATCCCGGAACTTCGGCTGTGCCATCAACAAGTACATCGTCTCTCACGCTATGGTTGTTTGTCGTTGTGTGTCTTGCGGCAATGCGCGGAACCGCATGCACTTCGCACCAAAAAAAAAAAACTCCCTTGTGGACAGACCCATCTACCACTTTCACTTCCATACCCATTTCCTCAAGGCACCGCTTGTACTGCATTGGTCCCAAGCCCCCCGCCATAGTGTAACGTCGTATGCAGCTGCTTGTGCACCTCACGTAATCGTCGACTGCCGCTGCCTTTTGGAGTCGCTACTCGACTTCCGTTCTAGTGCGTGTCGCTTCTATGCCACTGAAGCTGCCACGGGTGCCTTCCCACTTTTCGCTTGCTTGCCTTGCCTGCAGGGTTGCTTGACGGTCTTTTTGCACACCTTCTTGTGTCCTGACGCAACAACCACTTTGAGACTGCTGTCCGAACTGCTGCTTTCGGAACTAGACTCCGCTGATGTAGAGGACGCCCCACCACTACTAGAATGGGTCGTTGACGAACTATCCATGTCGGACCTGTCAGACTCATTAGACGTTCGACGCTCTGAACGCCCATCTTCATCAGCCTCACTTGCAGGTCGTTGTGTGTCAGACATGTCCCCTCCTTCATCACCCGTGCTTGTGGCTTGTCCCGTGTCTCCCTCCGCTTCCTTGTCCACATGAATGGTAATCCGCCGCACCTTTTCTCCTGTCTCCACCTTTGTCTTCCGAGCACGCCGGGCAATCTGCTTCTCCACAATCCAATCACTTACTTCAATTGTTCCAAGCCGGGGTCCAAGCCGGGACGCATGTACCCTTTGTGAACGGGGGATAAGTGGCCGTTTGAATAAATGCGTCAATTTCACGTGAATTTACCCAAATTTTGAGGTTTTCGGGGGAAAACGCCATATTTTTGGATCTTTCTGAGGGATTTGAGGGGCCAAAATTCGTGCCGCAGCTTCATTACGCATCATCCAATGAAGTTCCCGCCCCAAAAGCATCCATCATGCCCAAACCGCGCCCAACGCGAGAGGTGCCTAAACCCGGCAAGCCTGTAGCCGATTCATACGCGTGAATTCACGTGAATTCGTACCAATTTCACGTGAATTCACGTGATTTTACACAAATGTTACCGGTGTGCACCCCCTGATTTGTCCTCACACGCCTAGTAGGCACCCCAGCATGTACCCCGGTCACAGGCAACGATGGTCTGGGTTTGTGTGGTGATCTCATGTCCGTTTCTTGCGACACCGGAACAGCCGGTGTAGAGTCTGAAGGTACTGCATGTCGGTTAGAAGCCGTTTTCTTGTACGGCTTGCATACGTTTGTACACTTTTGGGCCCTTGCCCATGTTGTGCCCTTTTGGTCGCATCCCACCCATGCAACCAAAGGCTATCGTCAATGGTGTGGTTGTCCACAACCACTTGCACCCCTAGTCTCCCCCGAAGGAGGCTTAGGCCCCCGCTGTTGCGCAACATGCACTTCAGCCTCCGGTGACTTCCCTCCATGGCAAAGCAGGAGAACTTTGACAAGATTCTCCACTTCTTTGCAAAATACTACATGTGGTCGATCCAAAGATGCGTCCACAAAAGTTTGCCCCACTGGAGCTCATTGTGGGCGGTGCCCATGGCTATGCTACGGTTCCGGAGCCGCCCCAAGTTGGCCCCGGAGAACCATGCGGAACGCCAAGCGTATACACACATGCTTGCAAAATTCTCCCACCATGTTTTGCACACCAACTCCCAAATTTTTCCTCCTACTTGATGCTACCTCACACCAGGCTGCTGTAGGCAAGCATCTATTATCTTCTCCCAACCCCTATTCCGCATGAAATGGATGGCAACCACACACTCCATCCTCACCTTCCCCTTGCTGTTTGCCTTGTCATTATTTAATGAGGCACGGGTGCAAGTTCGTGCTGCAAGCCGTGCCTCATCTAGAACCGGTTGCAGCATGGTGCGTGCCACAGTGGCCGGTGCCTTCCCCGTGAATTGCACAACTAGGTCCCGTATCCTGTTGATGCCACACTGCAGGACACGAAGGACCCCATGGAGGCCATAATCAAGCACTCGCCTATCACTCGTAATGGTCCTATATGTAGCACCTATGGCAACGGCCCCTTCCCCGTTGCCGTCTATCGCACTTGCTGTGCCAAAGGTAGCAAGGCACATAGCACGGTTACGCATGCAGACCCAACACACAGTGGCACCAGGGGTTTTTTCTTCCTTCCAGTTTTGGCAGCCCGCCATGAGCACTTGTGCTTTCCCGTCTGCACACAGAAAAAAAAAGGGAATGCCTGTCGTTCCCTCCCGTATCCTTAAAACTTACGGTTGCGGCCTTGCGCAACTCGTCATCAAAATCGATTTCTTGGGAGGTCGCGTAGAGGGTCTCCCACTTTTCAGTGCCACCCAGTAGCCACCAACTAGATAGTTGGTTGGGGCTCGCGGTGCCACCAAGCGTGCAATGGACGCACGAGGCCTCATGCCTCCATGTACCGTCCACCGCAATAGGCAACCAATGGGGCCGTCGGTCCCCGGGCTGCATGATGTCCGAGGGTGCCGGTGGTCGACACTTGTACAGGTGGCCGATGCGGTCAAGTAGGTAGCAGGCTGCACCATGGATGGCCGTGTCGTCGCCTGTATAGGCAGTGAACGCCCGGGACTCCGGTGACGCTAGCTGCCAAAGCATGCCGTACACCTGGTTCCATACCACACCGTACATCATGCTCCCCACTAGGCACCGCAACTCCGTCCTAGAGAGGTGCAACGACCGGATCCGCCAGACAGCCATAATCAACCTCTCCTCCATGGTGGGCTCGGGCTGGACGGCCACTGCAACTCTTGTTTCTGGGGTAAGCACTATTTACCCGGTGTCGGGCAGGTACTTGACGGTGTAGGGTACTGCAAGCTCGTTGCTAACAACTTGTTGGAGCTCATGTAGGCGCCTTCGTTGTGTACGATCCGCTAACAAATGGAATGGCTCCTTGGGCCGCGGCATGGTGTGAGGTAGAAGATTTGTGGCATGGGGGAGGCATGTATCGCAGGTTTCTACCATCCCCTTGCCCCAAGCAACTAAATTTTGTGGAAATCTAGTAAAATTCGCATGAAATTCGTACGAATTTCGTAAGAATTTCACGTGAATGAATGTGTGTGAATATTGAGGCAATGTGAAATTCGTACGAATTTCGTACGAATTTCACATGGATGTAAGAGGATTTTTTTGGAAGAAAACATTTGACACATCTTTTTGCCCTCGTTGGCCCTCACAAAGCAAGCACACGATGGAGCTCAGGGGTTACCACACACCCAGTCCAATGGTCATCATTTCGGATGACACACAGTCAGCAGTGTAACAGATCAGGGGGCACAGGATACCCCAACTAAAATACAAACAGTGCCGAAGGAAATTTCGCAAAGTACGGGGGTAGTACCCCACATGTCGGTCAAACAGCCCATGCCTGGGGGGGGGGGGGGAGGCAGGATATTTGTACATATATTCATATGTAAAAATGTACAAATAACATCCGTGGAGGTTAGAAGGGACAGGTGGTCCCGAAGTTGAAGGATGAGCTACGCCCCCCCCCCCCCCCCTGGAGCACAGCTCCGGCTAGCGGAGCCCTCAGAGCTGTGCTGCACCACCGCCTCAGCGAAGGAGGGGTCCAGGGTCGCTGACCTGAGGCGGCGGGGGGGGTACTGCCGGCGCACATCCTCCAGTGCGGCACTCACCCTCGGGGCGTCGGGGGCAACGCTGTCCACCTGGGCGTGCTGGCCACTGGCCATCATGGCAATCCGCAGGCCGCTGGACACCGCCGACATCTGGCCGGTGCATGCCTCGGCCTGGGCATGCCAGGCCTGCGCGCCCGCCAGAAGGTACCGGACACCGGCGGCATTGGCCCCCCCCCCCCGCCCTGTCACCCGGGGAGGCTGCGGCACCCTCAACCCCCTCCCTTCCCTGTGCTGGTGGCTGTGCCTTGCGCGCCGTCCCTAGGTCACGCTCCTGGGTTTTCACCCTGGCGACCAAGCGGTCCCGCTCCTTGGTGACGTCCGCCAACCACGATTGGGCGGCGCGCCTATCCTCGTTGGCCCTGGATAGGCGGGCCTCCAGGTCACGGTTGGCGGCCTCCGCGTTGATCGCGCGCGCCTCCCACGCCCCCGCCCGCTGCAGCTGCTGCTGCTGCTCCACCCACTCGTGCACCGCCCCCCTCTGCCCGAGCCCTGCCGCCGGCTCCGCCCGCTCCACCGGGGTGGCCGTACGCGGGGGTTTCGGGGGGGGGGGGGGACTCGGTGTCCCCTTGTGGGGGGCGACCTTTCCGCTTCCGGGCCGAGGGCTCGGGGGGGGGGGGTCGTCCTCCCCCTCGACGTCAATGATGTCAGCCCCCCCTGTCTTCCGCTGCCTCCCCACATGGACGCACATGGCAAGCCATGCCACGTCCACCCACTCCGGCCTCCGCTTCTCCCACCCCGTGACCACATTCATTGATAGATATAAAAAGCCCAAGAAAATGTTTTCCACTCTCGTTGATTGTGGTTGACGCCAAAGAGGACCTCCAAACCAAAGCAAGCAACGGGCACAGCCAAGGTCTGTCTCTGAAAACGATTGAGTTTGAACCGGTTTCGCCTCTACGGGCCTCCTCAGCAAACAAACATGGCTGAAACAGAAAAATATGCATAGCGAAAAATGGCATAATTCCGAAAATAGGCAATACAATGTGTATCATGCCGTAAATTCAGCGACAGTCTATATTTCATCAATCTTGAAATTCGTCAAACACGGTATTAGCGGCCCTGCAATGTGGCGCGCGCCGCTGCTCTGAAAAATCGCTTGACAGAAGTCAATGGCCTGAGGATTGCATATATTTTGGCACTGTGCTGTAAAAAGGGCAATCGGCGTGACAGGCAGTGAAAAACTTGTGGCCACGACACAAGCACCGCTGAGTGGTGCCGAGCCCTTAGGACATGTACACGGGGGATTCCCACCCGCCCACGACCCCCATGTTGCACACCATCAACGGATTGTTCACACTGTGACACTGAAGGAGAAGATACAGGGAAACTCCGATCAGGCATTCGCTGGCGTCGCGGGACTAGTACCCTATCACGGTCCTCCCAGGTTAACAGATTGGAACGGATCACAGCCTCAAGGTAATCTAGGAACGACAGTGCAGAGACCAATCTCATGCGGCACACCCTAAAGAAAGACTGCTCAGAGCATATGCGGAGATAGCTGATACGTTCCCCCCTGATCCACTTGCATTTCATGTGTTTGGGTAAGTTTGATCGCCACGGCAGGTATGCACAACTGTGGGATGATTTCTAGCACACGCTGGTGCGAAGTGGGGACACAGACACAATCAGGACATCCGAAAATGGTACGTTACCATGCGCCGCATTCACACAAAAAGAGAATGGTAAATGTGGCAGGGACACTTGCTTGAGTTTGTCCTCAATGGCAGCTACAGACATAGAAATGGGGTGTAGCAGTAAACCGTCCGATGTATCGGAACAAGTGGAGATGTGGTGGCACGGGGTTTTGCAATTCATACATCCTCAGCACCAACTGTGCCAAAGCAGGGGCACAGTTGGTGCCCATGACGAATCCAACTGGTTGCAAAAATACCCCTATGCCCTCGTTCAGAAAAATGCAATGGTGGAAAACCACATTTATCAAGAATTTCCCCAGAAACATTGTATCGTCAAGTTCGTTGTTCATGTACGGGAAATACTCTAGTTGGGAAGAAACGAAGTCCTGATCCAGGTCCCCTAAGAAACAGCTCATCATAGACAACTCCTGGCTAGATAACGCACTGGACATATCATTGAGGCGTTGGACAACGAAGCGTCGCCACCAGTCACAAGCCCTAGCAATGTTTGACCACTTGAAATGCGTGTATAGAGCATCAAAATCGTAGGAAGACACCACCCATTCACGCCCGTCAGCAAAGCCCTGTGGGTCCCGATTGAGGTGTCTCAACCGTCCTAACAGGTCTATTGTATCCAACAGTGGTGCACTCAGCGGGTGTAGAGCACGGTCCGCCTTTAATAACATGGATCCACACGTGGCAAGGAAAATAGAGCATGGTGTTGTCGCCCAGCGATGCATACCCACCACCGGGCGCGAAGGGAATCTACCACTGGAGGAGAGGCCAAAACCCTGTTTGTGTGTTTTTGCTAACACATAGAACACCGGCAATTTGGGAGGGGGCTGGTTGTCCAAAAGCTGTTGCAAAAACTCAGTGAGTGACTCAGGCAAGCATGGGATAGCAATCATAGCCAATCTTTGTTGCCAAAGTTTAGCTTTTTCTTCTCATATAGCAACGGTAGATGTGTCACCCAACATGCGGTGAACGGGTTGGTCATTGTGTGTGCTCAACATGTGACATGGGGCCTCATGCACCCAAACCCCTAGCCGTGGTCACCATCCCCTCCTCCCCAATCCGCGCCACCCCCGTCTGCACCCGCAAGTGGCCGCTCACAAGCCTGTAGGCAAACAGGCCCACCATGTCCTGCCCCTCGGGCAGGTTGGAACCCCCCATGACCGCAATGGGGCAGGGGAAGGAGATGCGGAGAGTGCCCTGCACCCCCCGGGACTCCAAGACCATGTCCCACACGGCACAAAGATGCCGCTGCCGCCCATCGGGCCCGGGCGGCACCTTCTGCGTCCGGGCGGAATCCAG
Organism: Eutreptiella sp. 'Long Island Sound 2002'; assembly: GCA_964036045.1. Classification (NCBI taxonomy): domain Eukaryota; phylum Euglenozoa; class Euglenophyceae; order Eutreptiales; family Eutreptiaceae; genus Eutreptiella; species Eutreptiella sp. 'Long Island Sound 2002'. The sequence continues at coordinate 135,648,593 of OZ038380.1, read as the reverse complement.
CTGCCTAGGGGCGAGGGTGACCTGGTCCAGGGGGGGCTCGGTGTGGGCGGTGCCCAAGTCCTCGCGGGACGGCATGGGGACGACCACCTCGCGGCGCATGCCCCGCACCGGTGCGGGCCTCGCTGCGGCCCCCTGCAGAACGTCTAGAGCGCCGCGAGCCCTCACTGCGCCCACTGCCGGCCTCGCTCGGGGTCCGTCCACCATCGGTGCCTCCGGGCGGCTAGCCCTGCTCCTCGGGCAATCGGGGCCGGAGCTTGAACCGGCCCCGGGCATGGTGCCGAATGTCCAGCGACCACACGTAGAACGGGACCTGTAGACGGGGAGAAGTGTGCAAGGCACCAATGGAGAATTGGGGAGCAAACATGGAACAAGGCAACAACAAAACGAACAAATTGGACAAAATTCACAGAAATTCGTACAAATTTCGTACGAAATTCGTACGAATGTCACACTGCCGCAATATTCACACACATTCATTCACGTGAAATGCGTACGAAATTCGTACGAATTTCGTACTCATTTCGTCCAATTTGCCAATAAACCAAGCAAACACACAAGCAAGCACACCTTGCAATCACATGGGCATGTGATTGACCATCCCCCCACGTTGGAGCATTTGCGCGCCCGCCACGCTGGGGCAGTGTTGACCAGATGCCACAGCGTGGTCGGCCACACCGGGGGGGCAACACCCGACATGGCGAAGTGGATCTCTGACTCCGCATCGACGTTGTCCCCGTTGCAGACCTCGATCTGGTGCACGCTCACCACGAAGAAGAGCATGCACTGCTCGCCGACCTCGATGACCGCGAGGTCGGAGGCCGGGGCCGACCGGGAGAGGAAGGTGGGGTGGAAGGGGCGGGCGGGGGGGAACGGCCGGGACCGCCTCGGGGGCGTTGGCGAAGAGGGCCGGGGCAGCAGCCCCCTCCCACAACTCCACCCGCCCAACCGCCCCCTTCCCCACCCACAACACGTGGTCCACGCTGGGGAAGTCCTAGCTGGACAAATCCCCAGCAACGTCCAGGGCCTCCTTGGGGGGGGGGGGTGGAATCCAGGTGCGTGGTGTTGGGGTGGTGGTGGCGGTGCCGGGGGTCGGGGGTCCACAAGTTAAAAAGAGCCCCCAGCAGCCCATCCTTGGCGTCAGGGGGGGGCGGGCAACCCATGGTGACGGTTGGTGGCCACCATCAGCAGCATGCCCCCCCTCTGCAGCTGAATGGTGTCCCAGCGCGCCTCCCCTGCCTCCCCCAGGGCCGTCCCCGCCTACACCACCACCTGGTAGTCCTTTGACAAGCAGAGGAAGCTACTCGGGTGGCACACCGAGACGTCCCTGCTGTCAGGGGGGAGCACCTCGGGGTGGGTGGCGACATCGGAGTGGGGGAGCTGGGCCCCACTCCCCACACTCGCCACGATGACGTTGCCCGGCGTTACTGGGTGGAGGTCCCCAACTTGAGGGACACTTTCGGTGAGGTGGGGGTGGAACTTCTTAGGAGAGGCCCCCCGACCCCCGACCCCAAGGTGATTTTGCTTTGCCAACGCCGGGGGAGCTCAGGATCCCTTGCCTGATCTTCACTCCAAGAGGCGTTGAAAAGCAGCTCAAAATTTTTTGAGACGACTTTTTCGTCGCCGCTGCCCCACGCCTTCATCACCTTGTTCCACCCCACCTCGCAATCCTGTGCTTCCACAAGCCCCCGAAGCACAATGTAGCCGTTCCCATCAACAAAGTTGAGGGGCGGCTAGGAGGGGCCAACCCTGTCGGGGGTGGCATTGGGGTTGCCCATCACCCCATGAGGGGGGTCGGGAAGGGGTTCGGTGCGGGGGTTCACCCGAAATGAAGGGGGGGGCGCATGAGGCACCACGGTACCATTGCAAAGAAGTTGTGCTGTAGAAGGTGGGGTGGGTGATGTCGGGGATGTGCACCTGTGGGGGGATGGTGGGATGGAAAGGGGCGATGCCCAAATCATCCCACCACCGGGGGTTGGCAAGGTGCCAGGAGAAGGGGAAAAAGGAGTGGTCGGCAGGTGCACCTGCAGCAAGATCGTGCAGGCACGCTATGTCGCACTGGGGTGGGGGGGGTATGCACGAGGTTAGTGGTGGGGTACACCTGGACGTGGGCGTCCTTAGGCTTCCCCACCGGGTTAGTGCGCATGGAATTGAGGAGTTGGTCAAGGCTGGCAAGTTGAGCGGTCAAATGCAAAAATTAAAGGGTGGGGAGTTGGCGGTGCAGTTCCCTCCACAACGTTGTGGCCCAGCCCCTCCCCCCAAGGTAGGAGTTGCGGGTGGGCCTGCGCAGGTCGATGTGGATCACATCGGGGGAGGGGTCGAGGGTTGCCGCCCAGCCCACGACATCATCCACCCCCAGTGCCCCCAACTGGTATGTCACCTCCACCAAGTGATGGTGGGCGACAGGGAGGGCTTGGTAGTGGGCGAGGGTGTTGGCTGTGGGGTCGGGGCGCGAGGCCAGGGTGGCGAGCTGGGACATAGTCTGCTAGGACATGGTCAAAAGAAGATGCGAACAGAGTTTGAGAGCTGTGAGAAAGCGAAACAGTGGAAATTGCATGAATTCCTACAGATTTCGTACGAAATTCGTACGAATTTCACATTCTCGTGAATCTGTGAACCTAGCGTGAATTTATGCATGAATTGGGGTGCGTGAATTTCAAATTCACGCTAGTCTCACCAAATGCGTTGAACCATGTGGCTACATCAAACCTCTAATTTGCACACGTTTGTTGGATCTCACTTTGGGCGAAGATAGCACAACAAAAGCACGCGATGGCACCAAGTTACGAGCAAAACACAGCAAAAATAGGTGAAATTCACGTTACCATGAATCTCGGATTCAAACGGCCGGTTCACGAAGGGTACACACGAGCCGCAGGTGGCCCGTGATATTTCATCTGAGCGGGGATGCGGCGCACATCTGAACCGGACACTTCCTTGGGACATTGCGCGTCTTCTCCAATGCCTTGTTGTACTTGAAGCGATACCGGTAAGGGCAATTGGTGCACACCTTTGTCCCATTCAACGTGGTTTTGCAGGTTCCGTTGGAACAAGCGCAAAAGGCACATGGCTCCGCTTGTCCACGGTGGCGTGCATCACAAAATTTCAACTTCCACTTGCTAACAGTTGATGTCCGGGGGGTCCGTCAAACAAAGAGGGACAAAATCCAAATTGCCAAATGTTCCTAACCAACTCAAGGGTCCGTGCATCAAAGCGTGGATTGCGAGTCCCTAACCCCAACTCAAGGGGCCACGCAACAAAGCGTGGATTGCGAATCCCTAACCCCAATTCAAGGGGCCACGCAACAAAGCGGGGATTGCGACTCCCTAACCCTAACTCAAGGGGCCATGCAACAAAGCATGGATTGAGACTCCCTGCCCCCAACTCAAGGGGCCACGCAACAAAGCGCGGATTCGGAGATTACCCCGGTTTCCTCAATAGCACAGGAAAGTTGGGGCCCAAAAGAGGGCGGAAATGGTGTGTCACCCCTTCATTCTCGGGGGTCCCCAACAAAGCGGACAAAATCAGAAGACAAAACCTACTCTAGGGCTCACAATTAGAATTGGCTGCTTCACACGTGCCTTCTCGGGGCTCCACAAGTGGGCAAAATTGCTACATAATGCAAGCATTCTGAGGAATCCTTAAACAAACAGGGACAAAATCAGAATTGGCTACCTCACCCCTCCCTTCTCGGGGGCTCGCAGGTGGTCAGAAATGATACGTAGTGGTAGTGTGAGGCAGACTAAGCAAACGCTTGCCCCAAAAGAGGGGGGTTTCGGTTATGTGAAAACCCTACTTTTGTCTGAAAATTTGGGCAACGAAAAAAGAGGGGGGTTATGTAAAACCCCCATGATGTCGTTCTCCGCAGAAACGCCCTCCCCCTGCTATTGGCGGCAGCTTTGTGTTGTACACTCCGACATAAAAAAGCTTTCAAACGTTGTACCCACAACGCCGGTGTGACCGGCTTGGAACAGAGGGTGCAGCAGATTGAGGTCCTCAAGGGCTGCCCGGCGTACGGTGGCCATCACTTTCAAGAGGTCAAACACGGGGTCAACCGCTTGTTTGACTTTGGGTAGAGGGGGTTGATGAGCGTTGGGGACGTCACCATGGTTGTGCACCTCTTGCAGCACTCAAAAAAACACTTCCTCGTGAAAAACAAAGGTCCTCCCCCCCAACATGTCGGACGCCTCTTTCATCACATTTGGGGGGGGGGGGGTGTAGAATTTTCCACACATTCCCAAAACATCCATTTGGAACGGAATGTGTGGAAACTGAGGGATCCACGAGTGGGTGCCGGCGCCTCGGCGTGCAGTGTATCTTGCATCTCGCCGGACCGCCGTGTGTCACTGTCCATATCCGCAGATGGCAAAACGCCATGGCTGTCCGCAAAAGGAGCATTGCGGAATAGCTCCGCCATGTGCTTCCGCACATCACAGCAATGCTCCGCCTTGGACTTCCCGCATGTGGGATTGAACCACAAAGGGATGGCATTGTAACCCTCCGTTGCGTGAGGTGCTAGAACACCACAGAGCATGGATTGTGAGTCCCTAACCCCAAATCAAGGGGCCACGCAACAGAGCATGGATTGTGAGTCCCTAACCCCAATTCAAGGGGCCACGCAACGAAGCGTGGATTGCGACTCCCTAACCCTAACTCAAGGGGCCGTGCAACAAAGCATGGATTGAGAGTCCGTGCCCCCAACTCAAGGGGCCACGCAACAAAGCGTGGATTCGGAGATTACCCCGGTTTCCTCAATAGCACCGGAAAGTTTGGGCCGAAACGAGGGCGCTAAAACCATTTGACACATCCTTTAGCCCTCGTTGGCCCTCAAAAAGCAAGCACACAATGGAGCTCAGGGGTTACCACACACCCAGTCCAATGGTCATCATTTCGGATGACACACAGTATGCTGTGTAACAGATCAGGGGGCACAAGATACCCCAACTAAAATACAAACAGTGCCGAAGGAAATTTCGCAAAGTACGGGGGGAGTACCCCACATGTCCGTCAAACTACCCATGCCTAGGGGGGGGGGGGGAGGCAGGATATTTGTACATATATTCATATATAAAAATGTACAAATAACATCCGTGGAGGTTAGAAGTGACAAGTGGTCCCGAAGTTGAAGGATGAGCTACGCCCCCCACCCCCCCTGGAGCACAGCTCTGGCTAGCGGAGCCCTCGGAGCTATGCTGCACCACCGCCTCAGCGAAGGAGGGGTCCAGGGCCGCTGACGTGAGGCGGTGGGGGGGGGGGGGGTACTGCCGGCGCACATCCTCCAGTGCGGCACTCACCCTCGGAGCGTCGGGGGCAACGCTGTCCACATGGACCTGCTGGCCACTGGCCATCATGGCCATCCGCAGGACGTTGGACACCGCCGACATCTGGCCGGTGCATGCCTCGGCCCGGGCATGCCAGGCCTGCGCGCCCGCCAGAAGGTACCGGACACCGGCGGCATTGGGGCCCCCCACCGCCCTGTCACCCGGGGAGGCCGCGGCACCCTCAACCCCCTCCCTTGCCTGTGTTGGTGGCTGTGCCTTGCGCGCCGTCCCTAGGTCACGCTCCTGGGTTTTCACCCTGGCGACCAAGCGGTCCCGCTCCTTGGTGACGTCCGCCAACCGCGACTTGGCGGCCCGCCTATCCTCGTTGGCCCTGGGGAGGCGGGCCTCCAGGTCACGGTTGGCGGCCTCCGCGTTGATCGCGCGCGCCTCCCACGCCCCCGCCGCTGCAGCTGCTGCTGCTCCACCCACTCGTGCACCGCCCCCCTCTGCCCGAGCCCTGCCGCCGGCTCCGCCCGCTCCACCGGGGTGGCCGTACGCGGGGGTTTCGGGGGGGGGGGGGGGACTCGGTGTCCCCTTGTGGGGGGCGACCTTTCCGCTTCAAGGCCGAGGGGGTGGGGAGGGGGGGGGGGTCGTCCTCTCCCTCGACGTCAATGATGTCAGCCCCCCCTGTCTTCCGCTCCCCCCCCACATGGACGCGCATGGCAAGCCACGCCACGTCCACCCACTCCGGCCTCCGCTTCTCCCACCCCGTGACCACATTCACTGATAGATATAAACGACCCAAGAAAATGTTTTCCACTCTCGTTGATTGTGGTTGACGCCAAAGTTGACCTCCCAACCAAAGCAAGCAACGGGCACAGCCAAGGTCTGTCTCTTAAAATGATTGAGGTTGAACCGGTTTCGCCTCTACGGCCCTCCTCAGCAAACAAACTTGGCTGAAACACAGAAATATGCACAGCGAAAATAGCATAATTCCGAAAACAGGCAATACAATGTGTATCATGCCGTAAATTCAGCGACAGTCTATATTTCATCAATCCTGAAATTCGTCAAACACAGTATTAGCGGCCCTGCAATGTGGCGCGCGCCGCTGCTCTGAAAAATCGCTTGACACAAGTCAATGGTCTGAGAATTGAATATATTTTGGCACTGTGCTGTAAAAAGGGCAATCGGCGTGACAGGCAGTGAACATCATGTGGCCACGACACAAGCACCGCCGAGTGGTGCCAAGCCCTTAGGACATGTACAAGGGGGATTTCCACCCGCCCACCACCCCCATGTTCCACACCATCAACGGATTGTTCGCACTGTGACAGTGAAGGAGAAGATACAGGGCAACTCCGATCAGGCACTCGCTGGCGTCGCGGGACTAGTACCCTATCACGGTCCTCCCAGGTTCACAGATTGGAACGGATCACAGCCTCGAGGTAATCTAGGAACGACAGTGCAGAGACCAATCTCATGCAGCACACCCTAAAGAAAGACTGCTCAGAGCATATGCGGAGATATCTGATACGTTCCCCCCTGATCCACTTGCATTTCATGTGTTTGGGTAAGTTTGATCGCCACGGCAGGTATGCACAACTGTGGGATGATTTCCAGTACACGCTGGTGCGAAGTGGGGACACAGACACAATCAGGACATCGGAAAATGGTACGTTACCATGCGCCGCATTCACACAAAAAGAGAATGGTAAATGTGGCGGGGACACTTGCTTGAGTTTGTCCTCAATGGCAGCTACAGACACAGAAATGGGGTGTAGCAGTAAACCGTCATCGATGTATCGGAACAAGTGGAGATGTGGTGGCAGGGGGTTTTGCAATTCATACATCCTCAGCACCAACTGTGCCAAAGCAGGGGCACAGTTGGTGCCCATGGCGAATCCAACTGGTTGCAAAAATACCCCTATGCCCTCGTTCAGAAAAATGCAATGGTGGAAAACCACATTTATCAAGAATTTCCCCAGAAACATTGTATCGTCAAGTTCGTTGTTCATGTACGGGAAATACTCTAGTTGGGAAGAAACGAAGTCCTGATCCAGGTCCCCGAAGAAACAGCTGAGCATAGACAACTCCTGGCTAGATAACGCACTGGACATATCATTCAGGCGTTGGATAACGAAGCGTCGCCACCAGTCACAAGCCCTAGCAATGTTTGACCACTTGAAATGCGTGTATAGAGCATCAAAATCGTAGGAAGACACCACTCATTCACGCCCGTCAGCAAAGCCCTGTGGGTCCCGATTGAGGTGTCTCAACCGTCCTAACAGGTCTATTGTATCCAACAGTGGTGCACTCAGCGGGTGTAGAGCACGGTCCGCCTTTAATAACATGGATCCACACGTGGCAAGGAAAATAGAGCATGGTGTTGTCGCCCAGCGATGCATACCCACCACCGGGCGCGAAGGGAATCTACCACTGGAGGAGAGGCCAAAACCCTGTTTGTGTGTTTTTGCTAACACATAGAACACCGGCAATTTGGGAGGGGGCTGGTTGTCGAAAAACTGTTGCAAAAACTCAGTGAGTGACTCAGGCAAGCATGGGATAGCAATCATAGCCAATCTTTGTTGCCAAAGTTTAGCTTTTTCTTCCCATATGGCAACCGTAGATGTGTCACCCAACATGCGGTGAACGGGTTTGTCATTGTGTGTGCTCAACATGTGACATGGGGCCTCATGCACCGAAAGACCCTAGCCGTGGTCACCATCCCCTCCTCCCCAATCCGCGCCACCCCCGTCTGCACCCGCAAGTGGCCGCTCACAAGCCTGTAGGCAAACAGGCCCACCATGTCCTGCCCCTCGGGCAGGTTGGAACCCCCCATGACCGCAATGGGGCAGGGGAAGGAGATGCGGAGAGTGCCCTGCACCCCCCGGGACTCCAAGACCATGTCCCACACGGCACAAAGATGCCGCTGCCGCCCATCGGGCCCGGGCGGCACCTTCTGCGTCCGGGCCGAATCCAGCTTCCCACGGGCCAGGGTGACCTGGTCCAGGGGGGGCTCGGTGTGGGCGGTGCCCAAGTCCTCGCGGGACGGCATGGGGACGACCACCTCGCGGCGCATGCCCCGCACCGGTGCGGGCCTCGCTGCTGCCCCCTGCAGAACGTCCAAAGCACCGCGAGCCCTCACTGCGCCCACAGCCGGCCTCGCTCGGGGTCCGTCCACCATCGGTGCCTCCGGGCGGCTAGCCCTGCTCCTCGGGCAATCGGGGCCGGGGCTTGAACCGGCCCCGGGCATGGTGCCGAATGTCCGGCGACCACACGTAGAACGGGACCTACGGACGGTGAAATTGTGCAAGGCAACAATGGAGAATGGGGGAGCAAACATGGAACAAGGCAACAACAAAACGAACAAATTGGACGAAATTCACAGAAATTCGTACCGATTTCGTACGAAATTCGTACGAATGTCACACTGCCGCAATATTCACACACATTCATTCACGTCAAATTCGTACGAAATTCGTACGAATTTCGTACCAATTTTGTCCAATTTGCCAATAAACCAAGCAAACACACAAGCAAGCACACCTTGCAATCACATGGGCATGTGATTGACCATCCCCCCACGTTGGAGCATTTGCGCGCCCGCCACGCTGGGGCAGTGTTGACCAGATGCCACAGCGTGGTCGGCCACACCGGGGGGGCAACACCCGACATGGCGAAGTGGATCTCTGACTCCGCATCGACGTTGTCCCCCTTGCAGACCTCGATCTGGTGCACGCTCACCACGAAGAAGAGCATGCACTGCTCGCCGACCTCGATGACCGCGAGGTCGGAGGCCGGGGCCGACCGGGAGAGGAAGGTGGGGTGGAAGGGGCGGGCGGGGGGGAACGGCCGGGACCGCCTCGGGGGCGTTGGCGAAGAGGGCCGGGGCAGCAGCCCCCTCCCACAACTCCACCCGCCCAACCGCCCCCTTCCCCACCCACAACACGTGGTCCACGCTGGGGAAGTCCTAGCTGGACAAATCCCCAGCAACGTCCAGGGCCTCCTTGGGGGGGGGGGTGGAATCCAGGTGCGTGGTGTTGGGGTGGTGGTGGCGGTGCCGGGGGTCGGGGGTCCACAAGTTAAAAAAGAGCCCCCAGCAGCCCATCCTTGGCGTCAGGGGGGGCGGGCAACCCATGGTGACGGTTGGTGGCCACCATCAGCAGCATGCCCCCCCTCTGCAGCTGAATGGTGTCCCAGCGCGCCTCCCCTGCCTCCCCCAGGGCCGTCCCCGCCTACACCACCACCTGGTAGTCCTTTGACAAGCAGAGGAAGCTACTCGGGTGGCACACCGAGACGTCCCTGCTGTCAGGGGGGAGCACCTCGGGGTGGGTGGCGACATCGGAGTGGGGGAGCTGGGCCCCACTCCCCACACTCGCCACGATGACGTTGCCCGGCGTTACTGGGTGGAGGTCCCCAACTTGAGGGACACTTTCGGTGAGGTGGGGGTGGAACTTCTTAGGAGAGGCCCCCCGACCCCCGACCCCAAGGTGATTTTGCTTTGCCAACGCCGGGGGAGCTCAGGATCCCTTGCCTGATCTTCACTCCAAGAAGCGTTGAAAAGCAGCTCAAAATTTTTTGAGGCGACTTTTTCGTCGCCGCTGCCCCACGCCTTCATCACCTTGTTCCACCCCACCTCGCAATACTGTGCTTCCACAAGCCCCCGAAACACAATGTAGCCGTTCCCATCAACAAAGTTGAGGGGCGGCTGGGAGGGGCCAACCCTGTCAGGGGCGGGGTCGGGTTTGCCCATCACCCCATGAGGGGGGTCAGGAAGGGGTTCGGTGCGGGGAGGGGGGGGTTCACTTGAAACGAAGGGGGGGGCGCATGAGGCACCACGGTACCATTGCAAAGAAGTTGTGCTGTAGAAGGTGGGGTGGGTGATGTCGGGGATGTGCACCTGTGGGGGGATGTTGGTATGGAAAGGGGCGATGCCCAAATCATCCCACCACCGGGGGTTGGCAAGGTGCCAGGAGAAGGGGAAAAAGGAGTGGTCGGCCGGTGCACCTGCAGCAAGATCGTGCATGCACACTATGTCGCACTTGGGGGGGGGGGGGGGTATGCACGAGGTAAGTGGTGGGGTACACCTGGACGTGGGCGTCCTTAGGCTTCCCCACCGGGTTAGTGCGCATGGAATTGAGGAGTTGGTCAAGGCTGGCAGGTTGAGCGGTCAGATGCAAAAATTAAAGGGAGGGGAGTTGGCGGCGCACTTCCCTCCACAACGTTGTGGCCCAGCCCCTCCCCCCAAGGTAGGAGTTGCGGGTGGGCCTGCGCAGGTCGATGTGGATCACATCGGGGGAGGGGTCGAGGGTTGCCGCCCAGCCCACGACATCATCCACCCCCAGTGCCCCCAACTGGTACGTCACCTCCTCCAAGTGACGGTGGGCGACAGGGAGGGCTTGGTAGTGGGCGAGGGTATTGGTTGTGGGGTCGGGGCGCGAGGCCAGGGTGGCGAGCTAGGACACAGTCTGATGGGACATGGTCAAAAGAAGATGCGAACAGAGTTTGAGAGCTGTGAGAAAGCGAAACAGTGGAAATTGCATGAATTCGTACGAAATTCGTACGAATTTCACATTCTCCTGAATCTGTGAACCTGGCGTGAATTTATGCATGAATTGGGGTGCGTGAATTTCACATTAACGCGAGTCTCACCAAATGTGTTGAACCATGTGCCTACTTCAAACCTCTAATTTGCACACGTTTGTTGGACCTCACTTTGGGCGAAGATAGCACAACAAAAGCACACGATGGCACCAAGTTACGAGCAAAACACAGCAAAAATAGGTGAAATTCACGGTACCGTGAATCTCGGATTCAAACGGCCGGTTCACGAAGGGTACACACGAGCCGCAGGTGGCCCTTGATATTCAACTTGAACAGGGATGCGGGGCACATCGGAACCGGACACTTCCTTGGGACATTGCGCGTCTTCTCCAATGCCTTCTTGTACTTGAAGCGATACCGGTAAGGGCAATTGGTGCACACCTTTGTCCCATTCAACGTGGTTTTGCAGGTTCCATTGGAACGAGCGCAAAAGGCACATGGCTCCGCTTGTCCACGGTGGCGTGCATCACAAACTTTCAACTTCCACTTGCTAACAGTTGATGTCCGGGGGGTCCATCAAACAAAGAGGGACAAAATCCAAATTGCCAAATGTTCCTAATCAACTCAAGGGTCCGTGCATCAAAGCGTGGATTGCGAGTCCCTAACCCCAACTCAAGGGGCCACGCAACAAAGCGTGGATTGCGAGTCCCTAACCCCAAATCAAGGGGCCACGCAACAGAGCATGGATTGCGACTCCCTAACTCCAAATCAAGGGGCCACGCAACAGAGCATGGATTGTGAGTCCCTAACCCCAATTCAAGGGGCCACGCAACAAAGCGGGGATTGCGACTCCCTAACCCTAACTCAAGGGGCCATGCAACAAAGCATGGATTGAGACTCCCTGCCCCCAACTCAAGGGGCCACGCAACAAAGCGCGGATTCGGAGATTACCCCGGTTTCCTCAATAGCACAGGAAAGTTGGGGCCCAAAAGAGGGCGGAAATGGTGTGTCACCCCTTCATTCTCGGGGGTCCCCAACAAAGCGGACAAAATCAGAAGACAAAACCTACTCTAGGGCTCACAATTAGAATTGGCTGCTTCACACCTGCCTTCTCGGGGCTCCACAAGTGGGCAAAATTGCTACATAATGCAAGCATTCTGAGGAATCCTTAAACAAAGAGGGACAAAATCAGAATTGGCTACCTCACCCCTCCCTTCTCGGGGGCTCGCAGGTGGTCAGAAATGATACGTAGTGGTAGTGTGAGGCAGACTAAGCAAACGCTTGCCCCAAAAGAGGGGGGGTTTCGGTTATGTGAAAACCCTACTTTTGTCTGAAAATTTGGGCAACGAAAAAAGAGGGGGGTTATGTAAAACCCCCATGCTGTCGTTCTCCGCAGAAACGCCCTCCCCCCGCTATTGGCGGCAGCTTTGTGTTGTACACTCCCACATAAAAAACCTTTCAAACGTTGTACCCACAACGGCGGTGTGACCGGCTTGGAATAGAGGGTGCAACAGATTGTGGTCCTCAAGGGCTGCCCGGCGTACGGTGGCCATCACCTTCAAGAGGTCAAACACGGGGTCAACCGCTTGTTTGACTTTGGGTAGAGGGGGTTGATGAGGCTTGGGGACGTCACCATGGTTGTGCACCTCTTGCAGCACTCAAAAAACACTTCCTCGTGAAAAACAAAGGCCGTCCCCCCCAACATGTCAGACGCCTCTTTCATCACATTGGGGGGGGGGGGGTGTAGAATTTTCCACACATTCCGAAAACATCCGTTTGGAACGGAATGTGTGGAAACTGAGGGATCCAAGAGTGGGTGCCAGCGCCTCGGCGTACAGTGTATCTTGCATCTCGCTGGACCGCCGTGTGTCACCGGTCGTATCCGCAGATGGCAAAACGCCATGGCTGTCCGCAAAAGGAGCATTGCGGAATAGCTCCGCCATGTGCTTCCGCACATCACAGCAATGCTCCGCCTTGGACTTCCCGCATGTGGGATTGAACCACAAAGGGATGGCATTGTAACCCTCTGTTGCGTGAGGTGCTAGAACACCATAGGCACCATAGTGGCAGTGTGGTACCTTGCCGGGTCGTAGTCGAGACAGTACGCCAATGGCCTCCACTTCATGGCCACTGGCTAATGGCATGGTGTGCCGACAACACGTGGCGCACAACCCCACGGCTTGTGTGTTGCGAGAGACGGTGACAAAGAAATCCACATGGAGTTGGCCGATGGATAAGTGCGACACATGGACTCCTCAAATGTGGCTAAGGGCCTCCAAATGCCGAGGCAACTGGGGGGCTCAGCAGGTTGTAGACCGAAGTCCCCGTCAATATGCCGCCGGCCCGCGTCGTAGCTATCCCAACCTGTTGAATGCTTGTAGTAATTTGGGCGTGCGAACGCCCAATGCTGCGAGCGTGGCCGCATCCCTGTCCTCGTCCCCGAGGATTGCAACTTCCATGCTTCGCACAGTTGGCCCACCACTTAGGCTGGTGCCCATCCGGCCCTCAGAAGCCGTGCGGCTCGACGTTCAACAAAGGGGCAATCGTCACCGGCGATGGCGACGGCAAGCGGCGTGTAGGTCTTGCAGCGCTACCGGAGTTGGCGCGGGTCCTTCTGCAGCTGGCCCTCCTAGGTGGGGTGCAGCCAAGGAAGGATGGCCTAGGAACCCCCCCCTTCCTAGGGTTTTTCTACTCCTACACGTTATGATGGCACCCAAAAACTTTGAAGACAAACACCGCACCTTCAATGCGCCTACTTTGGGGGACGTTGCGTCCTAGGTTGGTGATGCCCAATTTTGGGGTGTTTTTGGAAACCCCATTGTGGCAGGAACCCCCCTAGCAACCCCCCTTCTTGGCTAAGAAGGAGTTCCCAAGGGGGTTCCGGGGCAGGAACGCCCCCCTTCCTAGACCCCTTCCTGGGTAGGAACTCCCCTTCCTAGACCCTTCCTACGACCCTTCGTGTCCCGAGGCAATAGCACACGAATGCAATCGCTGGGGCTTGAATCGCATTGTGCCACCACATTGATGTTGTCGTTGGTCCACATGCCGCTTGCGTCGCTTGAGAACGGCTGCACCGCGGCCTTGTCGCGCCTGGTACAATTGCAAACCCACCCTCAATGCGTCGTTGTGCACCACGTGCCTCATTCCGAGGTATGTGATCCGGCTCGCCAAAGGCACCAACCGCACATCGAGTTTTTCATATGCGGCGTGAACGGTTGGTTTCTGTATTCCGTCGGAATACTGCGAAAAATGATCAAACTCCCAAAGCGACGCGCAAAATATGCGCTGTGAACATATGCCCAATGTACCCGAGGGGTCACACCCATTGCAATTTACCCCAATACTCCCCTAAACGGTCACTCGCGGACTCCAATTCCTTGAGTTCGGCCTGTGTTAGCCAATCCCTTTTGCGCCAAAGCGCGTGCATTCGATGCATTGATAATAACACATGCTTCATCAATAGGAAAAAATTAACGCCACCAAGGCCACGTCGTAGATTGTTCCGCAATACGGCCACAACTCAGCCATGTAAAAACATTTTGCCACCTGTTATATCAAATTTTCCGGCCTTGGTTGGCCGGGGAGCCAACCGCTCGGCATGAGGAACGTTTGTCACCTCATCCAAAAGCTTGTGAAGCTCCAAAACCAAAAATTTCCCTACGTCCCTTGCAGCACGGGCAACGTCGGTTGCACTCTTTTCAATCAAATCTTTCATTGTTTTATTCACTCGCTTCACGATTGCGTGCACAATACAACATGAGCCATGCTCCGTGTCACCAACGCGGTTGCATGGTCCAATTGCCCTCAAAAATGAGCCCCACCTGCATTGGGCCGCTACAAAATTGGCACGTGCCAAGGAATCAATGCAATGGCAGCCCACCCACCATTTCCCCTTGTGATAATTGGCCGAAAGCATGGATTTGCCATCACCTGTCAAGGCACATACACTGGGGATGTGACTCCCCAAGTGCCAAACATACATAGTGGACAAAACATCCAAAACATCCTGATTAAGTTTGCCTTAGTGTCAATGGCCCGGAGACAGTGCGTGTCATCCGGACCATCAAGCGCCCACCACGTCGCCCAGCGTCGCACGTCGCCTGCAGCCGCTACATCTCTGACCAAACGGTCACGTGGATGTCGCACTTGGTGGCCGAGGTCTGCCATAGTGGTGTGGCATCTGCGCAAAGGATAATCAAGAGCCGGTCTTGGCGAGGGATGTTAAACGTACCGCACGCCCTACTGAACGTCAGCTGGCGTGGCACTACTTGAAGGAGTGGACATACAGCGGCAAATCGGCGTGATACCACCCCGTATGAAACCTCCAAGGCTGTTGCGACATGTGGCAATAGTTTGCTGCGCCCCTCAATCAATTCCCTTCGTGCACAATTGCGCTCCAATTTGAACATGTTGCGCGTGGAGAGGCTCATTTGGTGTGCCGTTTGCAACACTTGGATTACTTCCTCAGAGACATGCTGTTCGTCGTCATCGTGCAGCTCGTGGCTGCTGGAATAAAGCACTATACCGTTACCGGTTGTGCGCACAATGATGTCGTCATCTCCAAGCACAGCGCCCACAACGCTGCGAATGTATTTCTATCTCTGTCGCCGTGCATCAACCTCCAGATCCCAATACGGGGTCACACGAATGACACTGGCAAGCAAATTGGCAACGGCCTTTTGCATTACATTTAAAATGAAAGCCTGCCAAGAATTGCGAGGGCACGATGTGCACAGGAAGTGCCACAGGAACCCCACGGGAACCCCCTTACTGCACAGAACCCCCCCCCCTTCCTGGCCACGAGCTGTCACAGGAACCCCACAGGAACCCCCCTTCTTGTACAACAAAACCCTTCCTAGACCCCTTCCTGCACAGGAACCCCCCCCCTCCTGTACAGGAACCCCCTTCTTGTACCCCTTCCTGGACACTTTCTGCACAGGAACCCCCCCCCGTTCCTGTACCTGGTGTTTCGGTGTACTACCCCATCGCAACCGCAACAGATGTTACCCGGGTCCTCTCAAACACCGCTGTCACATGGGGGCCAGACAATGCGTCCTTGGCTGCATTCCAACCGCACATGCCATGCAACTGCGCCCATGCTTGGAGAGGTTGGAAAATTCGGTGGTGCCCCCAAGGGTGACGCTATGTGAGGCTCCCCACTCGTGGCACCACTTTACGCGCCGTGCGCACGTGACTACTATCCTACGCGACTGTCGCGCGCCAAATCCAATAAGGGTTAGATATGTGTTAGGGTTATGCCAAAAAGGACTAGTTATTGGTCATGGGTTAAGGTATGGATTTTTTTTTGCACACTACGTCGCACACCCCTCAGCGCGTTCGCACAGCCTTGCATGCATGCGTGCAATCTTGGGAGTGCACTGGTTACAGCACACGTGTCGTGCAACCACCGGGACACAACTCCCTCTCCGTGTGCCACCAAGGGTTGTCTCTCCACGTCTCATGCCCACACAGGTTGGCAGAACCCGAGCACCCCTCAACAGCCGCCAAGGCCGCAGGGGCACTCGGGATCCTTGTGCTCTCATCGCCCCTGTGCCTTGCCACTCCTCATCACTTGCTGGGGCTGGGGCCCTGGCCGTACGTCCGGTTGAGGATGCTCAACGCCCGGTCACAATCCGCATCTTTCTCCGCCAGCAGGGCCTCGGCCTTGACTTTGCCTGCCTGCGCCTCGCGCGCCGCGTCTTCGGCAGCTTCCAAAGGGTCCTCCAGGGCAACCACTTGTGCCCGCAAACTTGGAATGGCTGCCTCGTGCTTGACAAGTTGTTCCCGTGCTTCGCGCTCCTTCTTCGTTGCCTGCTCCATGGCACGCTCTGCCCGGGTCTTGCCACCACTTGCCATCGCCTTCTCAACGGCATCAAGCCACCCCTCCTTCAACGCCGTGCGCACGACCTCCTACAACCCAGGTGCCAGCTGTGTGATCACTGTCCCCGTGTCCATTGCCATTGGACTTGCCCGCCCCGGGCTGCCTCGTACGCGCCGCTTGGAGGAATAGTCGGTGATGACGGTCCTCGGGGCAGGTCGCTTCACGGATCCCCGCGCCGCCCTCTATGATTGCTCCGACTTGACCTCGGCCCCAGGTTGCTGCCACAGTGGCTGTGTACGTGCCTCCGTGCCGGGCTCCTTCTTCACGTGTGAGCGCCCACCCAATTGACCCTGTTCTTGCCGCTTGCGGTACTTCTCAAACCACTCGTTAGGCGCGTCGTGCACCTCGATGGCGACACCGGCATCCAAACCCGTCAGACTTGCCAGACCCTTAAGCGTCTTGAAGCAGGTGTGCTCGCTATACACCAAGAGAGACCATGTGTTGCTGGCCTTGGCATGGCCAACAAGGCACAAGGGGTGCGCAACCACGTACGTCTTGCCATGTCCTGCATGCCCCTGGGGCAGCTCGGCCAGACTGTCCGTACATGCCACTGGCAACCGCAGTTGCAGGGCAGTGGCTGCCTTCCCCTTCCGGACGGTCAGTGTGCAGTCATGATACCAGAACGTGCCCCCCTGCCTGGTCACATGACCGTGCATGTCCGTGATGCGTCGATTGCAACAGCCATGTCGGAGGGTCTTGAAGACTTGGTCCTCGCCCATCCACAGTCTGCGCAGCCTCCGATGGTGCCACTGGTAGCCGGGCTGCCAACTCCTCCTCATCGACGGACTTCAAGAGCAGCCGCGGGTACACGTCGACGTCTGCGTGAAGAGAAGTACGCAAAATGCTAGTGACGAAAGGGGACACGAAGTGGTCCAGGATGGCGGTTCCCGTGCAGGAAGGGGGGGGGGTTCCTGTGCACGAAGGATCCAGGAAGGGTCTAGGAAGGGGTCCAGGAAGGGGGGTTCCTGTGTCCTAGGAAGGGGGGGGGTTCCTGTGCAGGAAGGGGGTTCCTGAGGGGTTCTTGAGATGGTTCGTGTGTAGGAAGGGGGGGGGGGTTCCTATGCAGGAAGGGGGTTTCCGGGGGGTTCCCGGGACGGTTCCCGTGCAGGAAGGGGGGGGTTCCGGAGTGGCATGCACATGCCAAAGCCCGCACATTGTGCCCAGTTCGAGGCCTAAAATTGCCCTCCCCTTGCATTGCGACTACCGCGGACCCTTGGCAACCAATACTGACCATATATTTGCCGCATTGCATTGTGAACCCGTCCAACCAAAGGCCCTCCGATTGAAAGGGGACAGAGTTTCAACTTGCTGGCATGCGCACCAAAAGGCCTGCTCATGTGCCACCTTGGTGTTGCGAACGATCGCCCCGACCGCCGTCAACAAGCTCGGGTCCACAGGTCTGGGCTCGGGTGGTGCCATCTCCATCCGGTACACCAAAATGTCACTGCTCTCCTTGGTACCCCGGGCAAATTCTCCGAAGCGGCCGTTCACCACCACCACAATGCTCCTAGGCGGCGAAACCAACAAGGCGTGGTGCCCGATCTCGGCCAGGGCAGCCACACGCTTTCGAGTGCATGGCCCGCCAGTGGGCAGTCCTCCGGCTTGGGGTTTGTGTCAGCGGGAATCACATGTGGTGCGGCCGGTGCCTCGTAAGGCCCGGTGTACAGCGTCGTCCCATCCGATTGAATCAAAAAGGTCACCATGTGCCGAAGGGCACGGAAACGACTCGGATCAGCGGCCTCGTCACTCCTTGGATCAGATGTTGCTGCTGCTGCTGCTTCAGTGTCGCACTTGCTGCACTTGATCCCCGTGTGATTGCGGCAAAGGATTTTGACTCCACACCGAAAAAAATTCTCACCTGTCGGCTTCCGGCACCATCCGTGGACTCCACAACTCAAAGCGGCCTTGTGCGCCCAAAACAGGGGCGTGATGGCGTGGGTGGTGGCGTAGGACACGGTATGCGTTGACAGCCCACAAAACCCAATAATACAGCGGGACCCTGGTTCCGCAGCCAACGGCAGGCTGCCTCCTTCATGCACCACCGTCCAGCAGATCACCCACACGGAACCCCTTCTCATTGGCATGCGGTAGATGATCCAAGGGCGAGGGAAGGCACGGGCAGAAATGGCGACAAACTATGCGCAAACATCATCCTCAGGGATATCCATTGACAGTGCCCAAAACACGGAGAGGGCGATGCCATCCAGCAGAAGTGACACGGCTGGGAAATCTTGGTGCGGCAATTGTCGAACGTGGGTGATGGACTCGATGTACCCTTGCGTCCTGACGTGCAGCGTCTTGCCCAAGATCGCCTCCATCTTGGCCTTCACCCGCGTCACCATGGCCGTCAAGCGCGGCAGGTCCGACAAGTGGATGTGTTCCTCCCCATCCGGATGCTTGGACATGTCCTCCGGCTTCCCCCACACCATCCTGCGGTCCGGCGGGTCCTGAGCTCGGCCAGCAACTGGGCGGCTGCGGTCGAAGATGCGGGCCCAGCGCTCCTCGGCGATCGCCAATGCCTCCTTGTGTGCCTCCTCCACCTCATACTCCGCAAAAAAACCCCGGATGAACAAGTGCTACAGGCTGGCAAGCTGGCTGGGGTTGTCGTTCACGGCAGTGGGGCAATCACTCGGCAGCTCCAACAGGGGGTCGTCGTGCGCGACAAAGAGCAGGGTGGAGGTGACGGGGAGGGCAAGTAGCCCGCTGGCCGCATAGGCACTCGGCACGGTGAGCCCGGGGCCGTCGCCGTCCCACTCCCACGCTGAGCGACTGGAGAGAGAGTAGATGGGGAGGGTCTCCTCACCGGACTTTCGCGGATTGAAGAGGAAAAACTTCCTTTTGGCTGCCTCCTTGTACCACCCCTCCTTGGCGAAAGTGGCGGGCTTGGGCTGTGTGGAAGCGGGGTGGAGGGTGGTGTGCGGCTTGGCATCCACAGGGTGGGCAGCCATGTAGTGGCTGTGGATCCGGGCGTGGTCGCTGGGCAAGCGGGTGGACAGGGACTCCAGCAAGGAGGAGTAGTCCGCTCCGCTGGGCCGCACGTGGAAAGCGGTGATGCCGGGGTTGCGGCGCACCGTCTCCGCAATGAGGTCTGAGAGGGCACAGGGGTCCCTGTCGCGGAGGATGGACTTGGTGATGCGCACCCGGCCAATGGTCGTGCCCGGCGGCCGAGTCACGGCGGAGTTGGTTGGGATGGCGGTGTCGTGGAACGTCTGCCCCTCCGGAAGGGAAGAGCCACGTGTAGGGGCGGGGCCTGTGACGGCCGCCATCCAATCCCAAGCGAAGGGACACACAAACATTGCGAAAACCGGGCTGCCTTTGAGGGGCACGAAGGGTCATTGGAATGGGGGTTCCTGGCCAGGAAGGGGGGGGGTTCCTGTCCAGGAAGGGGGGGGTTCCTGCCCAGGAAGGGGTCTAGGAAGGGTCTAGCAAGGGGGTTCCTACCACCTCGGGGTGCAGGAAGGGTGCAGGAAGGGTCTAGGAAGGGGTTTCTAGGGGGCTCCCTGCCCGAAAAAAGTTGACTCCCTTGGTCCGACACCGGAGTCGTGGTAGTTCCTATACGCTTATTTTGACCCCCAAAACACCCCCCATAAGTGTGGTCCGT
Source organism: Eutreptiella sp. 'Long Island Sound 2002' (assembly GCA_964036045.1). Classification (NCBI taxonomy): domain Eukaryota; phylum Euglenozoa; class Euglenophyceae; order Eutreptiales; family Eutreptiaceae; genus Eutreptiella; species Eutreptiella sp. 'Long Island Sound 2002'. Next base: position 135,628,306 of record OZ038380.1, on the reverse strand, counting down.
TACTTTAGCGGTGCACTACCATGTCATTTTGAGGGGGGTTCCTAGGCCACCCTTCCTTGGCTGCATCCTAGGCTCGCCTAGGGTCTCCTAGGCGATGTACTTGACATCCTTCGCATCATCGAGGTGCGAGGTCAGCACACGTGGCGAGTGCCCGTAATGGGGCTCTATGTTCTTTGGCTCAATGGCGGTGTTCATCTAGCTTTTTAGGCGAGCAGCATACTACCCGGATAGCAAGTACAGGAACGGCAGGTAGGGGCCGTAGCGGCCAGCTAAGTCCTCCCGGCGACCTTGTGTACGACAATCCGGTGCCAATAGCCCTCGTCGGTTGCAGAACACCCAAGGCGGCTTCTCGTAGTTTCCCTGCAAGACGGGGTACATCGGCCGCAGCTATTGCAAGGTGGGGGCGTGGCTACGAAGCACCCCATGCCACTTGCGTTCGCTAAGGGGAAGTAGAGTGTCAAGGTCCTTGTCCAATGCAGCATCTATGGAGCCCTCATCATGGGCCGCCACATGCTGAGCCGCCGCAAAGTCTGGCATGACTGCTGCACGAGCTGCAGCCAGTGTGGATGCTAGCTGGGGATGCCACCTCTTAAACCCCCCCCCCCCAAATAACATACCCCAGGGTACGGTATTTGCCTGACGCTCAATAGGGCCAGGGGGGTACACTATTCGGGGGGGTACACTATTTGGGTGTTTCGCTGTCACCCTCACCCTCACCCCCCTTTGCCTTCTCTTTCGTCATAGGTATGCAGCCCTGTCCACATGAATGGCATCCGGCTCCGCTGCTGATGCGGCTGTTAGATATGCTGTGTGTGCATGCTTGCTGTAGATTGTCATTGCCGCTACCACTGCTTGATATTCAATTTTGCTTTGTGTGTCGTGCTTGTGTTTCGTTTGCTTGTATGTGATGAAAAGGGGGTACAGTATTTGGCAAAACGCTTATTAAGCCAAGGGGGGTACACTATTTGGGGGGGTACACTATTTGGGGGGGGTACCTTATTTGGGGGGGGGGGTTTACTTGGAATGCAGTGGTCCCGCCTACCAGTCATGACACCTTTGCGAGCCAAGTGGGGGTACATGCACACACGTCACCCATTTGTGAGAAAGTGGAAGATGTGTAGCATTTGCGACCACAATGGGGAAGAGGGGTGTAACAAGAATGCTGGCGCTATCCACGAGCGTCCGGGGGCCATGTGTGTGACCAAACGGCCCGGTCACCCCCCCCCCCCCCCAACAGCACGAAATCTGAGCATGACCAAGCAACGTGGGAGCAAATACTTTTGAGATGTGCAACAATGAGTCCCTAAAGTTCCCATTGACCACATGTCTAACCACACAGTCCACACCCACTGCTGACTGGAACCAGCATTAGGAACAAACAAAAATGTATGAGCAAGACGCAAAGTGTGGACATCGCCCTCAAGGGCCCCTACTTGGGCATTATGCCCCAAAGAATCACCCTCTTTAGCGGGGAGCGAGTAGAGGCACCAGGGGAACCCCTGGACCGGCGTTTTGTTAGGTACCATGCGGCCACGCAAGCCACCATGGTCCTTATGGCCCCCCACACTTCGGAGGCCTAGACAACCATTGCCGTGTGGGTGGTTCCCACATGCCGAAAGTTCAAGGCTAAGCATTGCTGCCGCACAGCGGCGCAATGCCACGTTGTGGAGCGAAACGGCATTCTGGAAATCCCATGGCATCCTCGTGTCGGCGAACACAGACAGCTACCCGCTGCTATGCAAACAACATCAGGTATGGGTTACAAAAACGTGTGGACAATCAATACCGCCGACTTGCCGGTGCCAGCCAACACCACATCCCCTATCCCCGATATGCAACGTATACTTGCACTCAGCACACCATGGAAACCATAAACAGGAATGTGATGGGCAGCTAGCTACAATGTCTCTATATGTGGCTCCAAACTAGAGCTCAATGGTCCTTGATCCCTCAATGGTAGCTATGAAACACGAATTGGCAAACATATGTGCTTTGTTGCGGCCACACACCCCACACACCATGAGTCTAGAACCTTCGGCTGTCCACTTTCTATTACATGCTAAAAATATTTGTGCCTTGCCATCAGCGCATCGGAAAGAAAAAGTTGCATGGTCGGTGGCTAAACTTTCCCCTAAAACAAACTTACATATGTTGAGGAAAATTAACTTCGTGGGCAAGAAGGTGGATCGCTGTCAAATCTTCGGTGTCGCCGAACAACTAGGAAGTAGGCAATTGCTTGGGGCTAGTCATTCCCCCAAGAGTACCTCCACTATAATGGGCATCTAATGTATAGGTGTTGCGACCCGTTGTTAGGGAACAAACGGCACCATATCTATCAATACCGGCAACAGTCTTGGCAAAAAATCCTCTTTCGCGGGCTGGGCAAAACGTTGCGTGGTGGGCAACCCCCCCTGGAGGTGATCCCCTCCACTAGATGGGAAACGGGGGGGGGGGGGTACTGCGCATTGGTCCTTGGCATATGGAAGCGCGGTATGCACCAAACAGACGCCAAGTTTTCCTCCCACACAGTGGTACTATAGAATGTGTGCCACCGCTACCCTGGTTCGAACAGAGGAAGAAGATGTGACTTGTGTCTGGGAGGTACCGCACCGTATATGGTGCTTATGAAACCTCTGTTTGCAAAGACTCCATTCGGGAAGCCCTAAATTGCACGGACTTCACTTAAACAAAGGGGTGCTTCCTCTTCATACTGGTCCCATATGGCATGACGGATCACAATTGGCACACCGGCAAAAAGGAGGGCGGGCACTTTGAACACCAATTTAGTTGGTATGTTTCCTGCTCCCCTTGCGGGACAAGATCATTGCAAAATACACCCCACAAGCAATGTAAGAAATTGAGAAATCAAAATGCAAATGAAAGTGAAAATGTTCCAAAATTGCAAAGGACGAATTGATAGTCCTTGTGCATGCATATAACAAAACCACGAAAATAGTGCACCAACCCGCGATCCTAGGGGGGCGACTACAAATGGTCCCGATGCGACGCCCCCCCCCTTGGTTATCTGTCAAAACTTGCGCCGGGGGGGCAGTTGGGGCGGGGGGGGGGGGGGGCGGGGTCGGCGGCAGGGGGGGGTTTTGGTAGCTCAACCGGGGGTGGGGTGCTGCGCGCAACCAACTACTACCACCTGCATACCTCAAGGGTGTGTGTGTGTGTTCGGGGACATTAGGGTATGGAGGTATGTATGCGATGATAGCGATTTCTCGTCTTTGCCGGGAAGAAAGTCTCAAGGGTCTTGGGGACCAAAGGCATAGTACCCCTCTCAACTAAACATGGAACAAAAAACTTGGCGCCGTTGGCGCCATGGCCCCCGCACCGCTATCTTTCAAAACTAAGGGGGGGGGGGCTGGGAGGTGTCACATACAAGGACCGCCCCCCCCCCCCGGGCCGGCGACATCAGGCACGATGTATGCATGTACAGACGGGGGTTGCACAGACGCATGCTTTGGCCCCCACCCTTGCCCTTATGCCCCTCCCGTCCACCCACAAGCAATTCAAAGAGCAACTCCATAGCGACCGAAACCTGCCTTTGCGACGGGTAGTTAGGCTACACACCGATTCACGCTGTATGGGCAAAGTAGTTGCACATTGCACTTTAAGGACACACCATCAACACAGAAGCCACCAACAGGAGAATATGTCAATACACAAATAATGTTGAGAATCTCTCGGCCGTTCCGCACAACATAACAGCACCGACCACAGCCTCCTCATAGTGGAATGGAATGTGTGTAGCACATACAACAATTTTGCTGAGCATACGGCTTCCGGCGGACACCACTTGTAGATTGAAAAGGGAGCTTGGCCCGTGGTGTCCATCGAACAACTAGGAGTCGCTGGAGGTTGAAACTTTCTTGCAAGGCCACTGTGCACCATTCAGCTGGCTTGGAACCCAAATAACACCTTTTGTGTCAAACGATGAAGTCCTAGAAAGTGTACTTGCAACGCGAGTCATGTCACAACCATTCAACAAACTCCCCTGTCAAAGAAGGCAGTGCACGATCAACAAGATCATCAGCCATGTCAAACGGCGATTCCTTCAAGAAAGCAAGGAAAGAAGCCTGCCCCATGCAAACATTACAATCAACGGCTCAAGGAAGGAAGGCCTAATACAATTCAAGGGGAGGAGGTACAAATAATTATAGCGGTTCTAAACAACCGAATCCCCAAACGATCAAAACAATGTCCCGTTCATGTAGTCAAACAGGGGTAAAGGTCATAATGCAAACGAAATGAAACAAAAATACAACATCAAATCGGTTTCCAACAAAAAGCACATTGCTAGGCGCAAATCAACAAAAACTGCAATAAAGGCACAACATTGTAGCAAGCCACAACAAATTATTATCATATGCTACCAAAAGAGAGGTGTGTTGGACATTGGGAGGGGCCTAAAAAAGAAATTTTCACAAAAAAAAGGAGCAAGTAGCAGCCTATTATTTTCAAAACTGTGGGTTTTTAAGACCTCTCGAAGCATGCTATAATCCATAATATTTTGGGTAAAGCATGTGGTGCACTTTTTGTTAAAAAAATGGAGGAAAGCTGCACAATTAATGAAGTCTATATCACGTTGCACTGCGGAAATGTGTAGTGTTGGTTGTCACACAGCCCACAACCTATGCCCATTATTTAGCATATTGTGAAAATTTTGGACTCGGTTGTTTTCAAAAGAGATTTTGAAAATCCACCTACAGAAATGGCCGCCTAGGCTATACGCCAACCAACTATTGCCCATTGTAGTGGAAACAAGCCGAAAAGGGAGCTTTTTAGGGTCAACAAGCACCATCAGAAATGCGCAGTTGGTGCTACATGGTATTCCACGGATTATAGCACTCCAATTGTCACCAAATGATCACCAAACAACAGCCCAAGGGCCCGGGAGGTTGTCGGAGGTCGTCCACAAAATCGCCATGTTTTAGGCCAACTCATGCAGGCCTCAAAAGGGCTAGGTCCTCCTCACCTTTGCGCCCTATTGGGGGACTGGTCTCAAAAACTTGGACATGCCACGTGGGACCCCACTATTGGTAAGGGGTTCCATGTGGAAGAAACAAATGGAATGGGACTAGGGTCTCAATCAATGCACAGTGGCGGCTATAGCACCTTTGGGGGCCAATGAGCCCCACCAAGAGGTCCTAGATGGTGCTACATGGCTCCCAATGGCTTTATACGAACTCCCATTGACGCCAAATCATCACGCAACAACAGCCCAAACGTCCTTGAGGACCGTCAAGGGTCGTAAGAAAAAAGGCATCTTTCACCCAACACATGTAGGCCATTTTCAATGGAAACGGTCATTTCGCGTCTTTCACAGGGGCCATGACCGCCCCTTGGCAAGGCCAAAGGCTAGAAAAAACATGCCTATTGTCACAACATCTCCATAGGGGGGTATGTGGTGGTTTCCCATGCATGCGGCCTTGCGTGATTTTGATCTAACCACCTCTGCGAGGTGCTGATTAGCCGACACATGCCAACCTCAAAACAGCTAAGTCTTCACCGCTCGTAGGGCTCGTAGGGGGCGGCGGGCGGAGAGGGGGGGGGATGGAGTTTGGACCTGAACTCCTGCCATTGCTTGGGGAGTCCATGTACAAGAAAAAAAGTGCGCAAGACCCAAGCCCAAATGGATGTACAACGTCCACAATCCACAACATGCAAAGTTTTGACCCCCTCCCCAACTCCCCTCCCACAAAAGTGGCGGGGGGGGGGGGGGTCAAAGTGGAAAAAATCATTGAGGGATCATTTTGTTTCCCAAAATGATGATTTTACAAGGGGTAGGACATGAAATATCACCCATTGGGATAGGCTACAGGAAATGACCCCCAAAAGGGCGGTATACAGTGCCCGCGCTTGCGCTTGATCTAACAACCTCTCTTCGACGTGATTGAAGCTTAAAGAGCCCAAAGCCAAAAACAGGGTCTCAGTTGGACTAAAGCCCATGACACCAAATTACTATGGTTCAGGGTCTTATGGAAATGCATTGCTAGGGTCACAATGTCCACGGGTAAATTTGCCGCACCCCTCCATCCATTTGTTGCTTTGTTTGCATGCAAATAAGAGATCCACCTAAGGCATCTATGCTACATCTTCGAAGACGAAGGAATCTAAATATCGCAGGCTTGGCCACCACATACAGCAGACAGGAACACATGTCCCTATGAGGACACCGATGCCGTTTACAAAGTATTTATGGCACGAGGCAGAAAGGGATGTGATCATGCCATGGATTGTTCCAAAGACTACCATCCTACTATGAGCTACGACAGGGTCTTCACTTTTCCATAAAACAAGTCTCTAAATACTCGTATATGTGCAAACTCGCGCAGGTTCTCCCCACGGTGTATGTCCCAATGTCTGTGGCATCATTGGTATCCCCGGTGTGTGCCTTCCTTGGTACACAAGGCTCCTTACATTCACTGAATGTCAACCCCTTCTTTGGTTGCGCTGTTTTGCATTGTCGCTGCAAGTTTGTAAAAGAAGGTGATTCATGCTTATGCTTTTTCTTCACCTTTCTCTGTGACCCTTTTGCCTATCATTTCTGATACCACCACCATGGGTAATACTGTGGTGGGGTATACACGGGAGTATACCCCATGGTCAGGGACTTTGCCCTTGCCCCCATCCCACCCCAGGAGGCTCTGAATTGTTTGGCAAGTGGAGCCGTGTACCTTGAGCTGCTTGTTGATCTCGATGATGCGGCCATTGTCCCGCGTGATGTTGTCAATTAGGCGCCGCTTGAGGTCCCGGAGGGCGAGGAAGCGGTCATTGAAGTCCATGCGGAGCGTACTGATGGACTCTTCCAAAAGGATCAGCTGATTGAGCTTCTGTTCTGCTGTGACTCGCTGGTTCTCGGGCACAACATATTCAGGATCACTCTACAGTCACGAAAGTGAAGCACACATAGCCAGATGCCCAGTAGACATTGGGCCCTGGTCCAAATTCCATGTCCTCAAGTGGATCAGAACAGCCACATGTCAATTTGACAGCAGCCCCAAGGAAGTCAATTGATAATTCCCTCAAGTGCGCCTGTTGTTGACTTCAGGTTCCAGACACGCACCCTAGTCTTTGGCCACTGCTGGTACACAGCATACCCTGCGAATCGAATTTCTGTTCTCCAGCATAAAGCCAGGGCTGGCTAATGCCTACTATCATTATGCTATGCTATGCATATTATGCCGGAAAGCCTCTTGCGAACGCAACACCAAAGCCCACAACCAAAACCACAGCTGAAGCAACTGTTCAATTTGTATGCTTTTCGGTGCCCAACTTAGCACTGTGCTTTGCCAGCTGTGCATCCCTGTGCAGCTTTCCTCGCGCTTATGGATGGCTGGGTGTGGTTGTCAAAAGGATATGGCATGCCGCGCCCTCACCCTAGTACCCAGGAGGGGCTGGCAAAATGGGTGCCCTCTGGGTTCCTCTGTCCGCTGTTGCCATAGCACTTCAGGCTCACCATAGTGGCGCCGCCATGGTGAGTTTCCCTGGGCAAGGAAGTACCCCCCCCCCTGCGAGAACAACATTCAAGTCCCAAAATTTAGCGGAAACAACACCAAGTGTTGTTCTGTACTATAAGGGGCAAAGTAAGACGTTGCATGATGTGTGATGTGGTGTCTGTGGGTATACATGTATTTGCAACCATTGCAGGGGTGGGGGGTGGGGGGGGGGGGGGGGGTTGTAAGCATTTAATGTTTTGGTTCTAGCGGCATTCTAGCGAACTGTTCTAGCGACGTTCTAGTGAGGTTCTAGCAGCGCTCGCTAGATTGACGCCAGAACAGTTTGCTAGATCGCTGCTAGAACCAAAACATTCAATGTTTACAATGCTCCCCCCCACCCTTGCAATGGTTGCAAATACATGTATGACCACAGACACGCCATCACACATTGTACTACTGAACACCACACCACACACCGCAGGGTGCAGGCACCACACAGCATGGCACACGCAGCTAAACGACCAACACGCCCATTAATCAACCCATATCCCGAACAACCGAACGTAACTACAAGCTGTCGTGTGCTTTCATTTCAGGCCATATAGAGTCATGTCATGTCGTGTCATGTCCTGTCGTGTCATGTGCTGTCATGCCGGGCCGTGTCGTGTCGGGCCGTGGCATGTCGTGTTGTGTTGCGTCGCCTGCTGTCGTGTCCCGTGGTGTGGTGTCATGTGTTGTCCTGTTGGGCCTTGCCGTGCCGTGTCGCGTTGTGCCCTGCCGTGTCGTGTTGTGTTGTATCATGTTGTGTCCTGTTGCGGCGTGTGTTGTTGTGTGCTGTCATGTTGGGCCGTGTCCTGTCGTGTCGTTTGGTGTCGTGTTGTGTTGTGTTGTGTTGTGTTGTGTTGTGTTGTGTTGTGTTGTGTTGTGTCGCGTGGAGTGTTGTCGTGTTGTGTCGTGTGCTGTCGTGTGCTGTCGTGGCGGGCCTTGTCGGGCCGTGTTTTGTCGTGTCATGCCGTGTCATATCGTATGGTGTGCTGTGTCATGTGCTGTTATGTTGGACCGTGTCGTGTCGTGGGTTGTCATGTCGGGCCGTGATGTTGCGTTGTCGTACCATGTTGTATCTTGTTCTCGCAGCGTTCTAGTGCCATTTTAGTGACTGTCACTAGAAGAAGGTCACTTAGAAGCCGCTAGAACGAAACTATAACCAAAACTCAACACACCACAACGCAACTAAAACAACTACAACACACTACTCCAAAGCACAGTACAACACACCACAGCAGATGACACACCACAGCACACCACACCACACCACATGACACCAGACCTGACCCCATGACAACACAACACAACACAGTGCACCTCATGTGACCACATAACACACTTCTCCACGGCACAAAACAGCACACCACAGCAGATCACACGTAGCAACAGACCACAACATACCACAACACAGCACCCCACACCACACCAAATGACACCTCTTCACACCTCACGAGACCACAACGCACCACAACACAACACTGCACACTATAGCATGACACACCTGCAACTTCCAAACGGATGTGTTTCATTGTATTTAAATTGCATGACAAAATACACTTGTGAAGCAACAAAAAGAACACCCTCCCACACCCAGGCAGTTCTCAAGCCCCCCCCCCAACCAAGGCTTGAAGGGAGGGGAGCCCCACAGCGCCTATGCCTATGTTAAAGTGTGTGTGTGTGTGTGTGTGTGTGTGTGTGTGTGTGTGTGTGTGTGTGTGTGTGTGTGTGTGTGTGTGTGTGTGTGCACATATGACTACAGATGTACCAAATTTGTTGGTTTCTGTGTGTGTCATGGAACCCCACCCGTCCCACATTGGTGTCCGGTACCTGCCAAATATGTGTGAATGTTTTCACCAAAATCTAGTTCTAGCTTCGTTCTAGGCTAGATGTTGTACGCTAAAACTCCCAAACGATGTCGTTCTAGGCTAGAACAAGGTTGGGTCTTCTAGTGTGTACCTATGACACTCCCATCTGCCCTTCCATTCGCCGTCTGTTTTGGCCCGTTGGTGGGACGACTTGGCAATGACCCCCTGCCACTACAAAATCCTCCCCCCCACGACCACACTCGATGTCACTCTGTGCAAGCTTCACCAAATGCATGGACTGAATCGGTATCCAAGGCTGGCAAACCCTTTCTCTTTCAGTACCCCTGAACCCCCCTTGCGCATCGCTCCTCTACGTGTTGCCCGCTCCTATGCCACTTGTAGCCCATCCCTTCGCGCCGAGGACCTAGCTATTAACTGTGTTGATGGTTATGGTACACCGTCAATTGGAATATCTTGGATGAGGGGCATTGTGCCCCCTCCTATGCAAAGGTGAAGAAAGTCTTCGCAGGTCCCAAATTCGCATAATATTTTGACGGCATTTGGAACGGAAAAAAGGTAGAAGAGCAGCACCGCCCGACTCTCCACCACTACTGGCGACCCAGGCCAACCAAGACGGAGGCCATTGTGTAAAAATCTCTGTCCGTGTATGCCTCACCCCGTGTTGCATGACCGCTTTGAGATCCCCACCCCCCACCATCTGCATCCTTAGACGGGCGCCTGCCACCATGATGACCCCTTTGCAATTTTGGAAGCGCTACTCCCCCGGCAAAGCCATTGAGTATCCGGGGCATGACGTTGCCTTCTCCTCCCCGGGAACTTTGACGTCGAGCCGGCGGAAATTCGATCAACCAAGTCATGTGCTGAAACTGTCCACGTGCTCTTTGTCACGCTAATTTCTCATCAACAACACCGAAACTCAGCTTTGGTTGACCTCACCGAGGACCCTGCATCCTTGAACCCATCAGCGGATTCCTTGCTCCCCGAATTTGATGCCGTTTCCCACCGACCTGAAGAAGAATGCGTCCACTGCAAGCAAAACTGCACAATGTCTAGTGCTTATGTCGTCACCATTCAGATTGCGGACAGCCAACCTTGGCATCCATGGACAAAAGGCACTCAACCAGCTGCCAAACGGCAGCAAGCCTAGGAGACGACACCCACCCCTGCGTCCCCTCTTGCCCCTCGACCCCTTTACCCCCCCTGCATACACTTATCCGGAGCACCATCCACATACCCATATTATTACGCACCTTATCAACCAACAACGTCTGGCTACCTGATGCCGCCGCCCACTTCGCCTGTAGCACTGCTAGTCCTAACCCCCACTTCCCATTGCCCCCTACCCCCCCCTCCCTCGTCTAACAGCCAGGCAAATGTCCAGTAACCCCCACCCCCCTTTGCCCCCCCCATCTCCTGGTCGCGGATGAGGTACTCTTGGATCAATCTGCTGATTTGCATCACTCCATTCGGGTTTTCCTTCTCACGTCCGTTACCCCAAAAATGGTGATTTACAATCGACTTGCGGGGAACCCCTTCCGGCTTCGTGGAAATACCAGACCCAGTGGCGTCATTGCCCTTTTGGCCGCCGGGATTTTGGCATGTGGTAGCCTTTTGTAGTACCTATGTACTCCTAAAACGTTGGGTTGACATGTCCACACACATGGTTCTGATACAAATGTGTGGGTCACATCACCTCGTCGTCTCCCGAGCTACAGATGGTCTATGCTATTCCGCCTCTTCGCCAGGCAACACCATGGCAATTCCAAGTGCTCGGAGAGCCAATGACGAGGGCCTGGACCCACTGAAGCGTCTAGCGCCCGGCACCCTACCCAAGCGTACCTTACAGTCCATTCCCCTCATATGCTAGCGCTCTATAAGCAATACATTGAAACTTGCCAACTCCGACCCCCCTCCCCTTGCTGCTCCTTTGGCCACAACCAGCTCCCCTACCATCAGGTTTTTCACATAAATTTCCAATAGACCGTGGCAACCAAGCTATCACCTCTTCAATATTTCATCGAAGTTCTCGACTTCCCAAAGCTCTTATGCTTACAACAAATTGGCACCATTAGCTCCGCATTCCGCTTCCACCCAATTTACGCGACTTTCTGCTCTGTTGGTGTCCAAAAATTGCGATCCACATCCGCAGGGTAGCTAGATTTCCCTATGTCAAATCAGAATTTCGGCCTAATCAGAATTTCGGCCTGATTGCCCGGGGTAACAATATGTTTTTCATTTATGACATATCCTTCCTCATGGTGGGTTTATATTTGCACACATCACGACAATACAAAGATCACGAGCCTTTCCTATCTAGAGCAGGGGCGACGGTTGTGGGATGGAGGATGGAAATGATAGTTGCCAAAGGATCAAGCACCCCGTTTGGAATGTAAGGGATGCCCAAGTGAACAGAGCAAGGGATGTAGTGCTGCGAGACCTTAATTAGAACCCTGGTTGGGCTGCGGGATTTACCCGTACACCGGTTGACATATTGGAGCGTTTCCATCAATTTTTAACGGACACATCCCTTGTACGGGCTGACTTTGCCCATGTTTCACCCACAAGCATGGAGTAATGTTGTGGATTTTTTTTTGCTGCACATCCCTATCCCACCGCCATCACACATACATTCCTCATCTTGCTTTCCTCCAGATCATTTCCCCGTCTCTCTCTGTGTGTGTGTGTGTGTGTGTGTGCGTGTGTCCCCCAGTGCATCATACAGAACAGGAACCCGAGTTGTGAGAATCTAAGCGTCGGTATCATCTCCCCGCCGCTATCTCCAATGCAATGCACGCGGTTCAATGCGCAGTTCAAATAGCATGTACCACGTACTTGGGAGGATCAGAAACCAACGGAAATTTTTCGCCTCATACAAACGGGCTTCTTGCATGCAGCGGACACCGTTTTTACCCCTCCCAGGGATCTTGGCTCCACTCCTAGTTTGGCCGCTACGCAGCAATGTCTCTTATGTGCGTTGCTCCTCCAACATCCCCTTTGGTTGTCAGAGTTGCATCATGTCATTACATTTTCAAAGTTATGCGAACAAATATAGGGGGAGCGCCTGACACGTGGCGCGGAGGTTTAGCAGCCTGCCCTGACCAAGCAGCTGCAGCTTCTGCCCCGGGGGCCCCTTGTCTAGGGGTTTTGAGTTTAGTCCGTGATACTTTCGAGTTGAAGTACTGATCCAGGATGTTCCATCAAACTCTCCATGCTTTGACCGCCAATTCGTGCAAGACAAGGCACTAAACAAATGTCGTTTGTTGCTCATTGAAGATCCCGCCCTCGAAGCTCAGCCCCGGTGTGCGGTACCCAAGGGTTAGCTCGCCTTAGGGGGCATTTTGGGAGGTGTGTCAAAGCTAGCCCCTCACACATAAGCAGGTTGGAAAAGTAGCCTGCGTAGCATATACTCCTCCATACTCAGACTCCTGTGTTATCAGTCTAGAACGGCATATGGGGCTTGCACCCAATCCAGATGCATCACCACTGCCTTTAGGCTCCGCCTACCGGGTGATTTATTGTAAAATGTATTCGTGAGCCCTAAATGGCACAGAAACTTGGGGGACCCTCTGTGACTCCCGCTCACAGGCCGATAACCAGCTATCCCCCAAAGGTACCCCTTGGGTCGGGGGGTCACCCCTGTTACTGTGCATAAACTGTGCTCACCATATACGACCATCGGGTATCCACGCGTTTAACGTGGGGTCCCCGCACTGAGTGGTCACGCACACTTGCCGCAATTGTTTGGCGGGCTAGCATTCCGGCGCAGGTACATTAGTCTAGGGTGGTAGATCGGGGACAAATTGCGCTTCTTGCGTATCATCACTGATACCCAGAGACACGAATCTCACACATGAGCCAAACTAACGTCAACCATTCCAAGGGGTGACAATGGTACGTTGACCAGATTCTATTTGCCCTCTGTCACCAAATATTCCGCACGGGGAATTTGGTTGCCATATGTGGTGATGGGGCTACTAGCTGAGTTCAGCATGAAGTTCCGCCTTGCAAAAGGGGTGTCAAATACGGAATTCCCCTGATATAACTTGGTTGTGACAAATGCAAGGGAACGCGAGGCACAGGGCACAGAGCAAAACAAACGGGATCCAGTGTGATAGCGTAGCCCATGCTGACTTCTTATGCAAGTCTACTTCTAGTAGAGCCACCGTGATGTCCGTGTAACAATGACGAGGCGTAACACGTAATAGGGCAAGGGCCCGCTGCATCACTACAGGGAGTGCTTTCCAACGATGACTAACGCGCCGACCCGCGGCTAGCCAAAGGCTAAGATATCGGCACGGGTGACCGTACTTTAGGGACCTGAAGTGGGTCGAGGCAAATGAAAAATGCATTCATGGACGCCAGCAAAGAGAGGGGGCGGGAGTCGACCCTTCAACAGAGTAGTGGAAAACCAATATAAAGAATGTCGCGAGGGGTTGTTGGTAGGAACACCCCCGGGCATGAGCGAGGTATTGAAAGGCACATTCTTGCACGATTGTGGGGTGTGGTCAATGTATGGCACGGGGGGCGGTGTACGACGAGGAGGATGGTACACGTGCAGTTGGGTGGGGGTGAAGCCCAGACCGGAAAGAAGTGATCATTCCCCGAATCATGGGCGCCATAGTCAGGCAAGCAGGGTACAATAGGCAAGTGGTGCCAACCATGTATGGCAACAAGGGAAGGTAGAACAAAACCTAACATATGTCATAGGGCACGCCGTGTAATAGGCGCTAAGTAACAATCACATACCCGCAGGCTCAACTTCGCCGGTAAAACCTAGGCAGGCGTTGGGGTATGGCAAGGGACCCGCAACGGCAAAAGGGCCCACAAATATGCGAAATAGGGAGTTTTCATAAAAGATGAGAACCCCCGAAGGTGACACACAGTTGATAGACCAACAAGGCAAAAAGTTTGAAATACCCATAGCAAATAGCGCATGTAAAGAAACCCAGAAAAAATCCAAAACCGGCCAATCTCGAGAATAATGGCATGGCGTCACTTTGGCCCCACACATGCAGCACGTGGCCGGTTTGTAGGGTTTATACAGACCCTAGCGGATTGCCACAATCTGCATATGGATATACCATTACATGTAGCCTGACATGATGACATGTTCGTACAAAAGCAAAGAGGGGGAGGGAGGAGAGTAGGGAACATTCAGAGCAGAGTGCAAGCAAGGTGGAACCCTCATGTTCAAAAAAACTTGTCAATCCTATATTTGTTGACGATTGTCCGTGAAGAGGCGGGAGCTGCTGCAACTCCGTTATCCATCTAGAGCGCGGAACCTCGGATAAACCTACTTCACGTGCCAGGCCACCCACTACATCCAGTACATGACCTAGGAAGGTGCCGCTGAGATGCAAGGCCCGTGTTGGGGGGGGGGGGGGGGGCAGCACTTTCGTTTCGGGATTCAAGCGCCGTAACATAGGACTTAGAATTTGTGAGGGAGCGCCGTTCATCATAAAAATACCATGGAGCTGGGGATCGAGAACGTAGAAGCACCCAAGCAACCTACAACTCCGCTTGATAAGAGTTGTCACAGTAAATGGGGATGGGAGTGCAGTGCAAAATGTAATGTCCTGTGGTTGCATCGAGGATGGCTACAGCTCCCTGTAAATGTCGTCCCGTTGGACACCACGAGGCATCCTCGATGAAAATGGCATGTGGGGAGGCCATGGACAAGTCCAGAAAATGACGGTGCAAAGTCGATATGTCCTGCGAAAAGGGAATGGGGAAACTTGTGGCACGGAAACGCACAGGCCATCCGGAGTGAATCACTTGATCTTGGGAGTGATAGGGAATTGTCATCCAGAAGTGGGCATCTTCCACTTGCCACTTGGAGGTGGCCAAATAAAGAGGGTAGCAGAGGAGACGTAAGTGAAAATCATGACACGGGACGTGTACCTTGATGTCCAATCGGTGACACTAGATTAGAACAAGGAATGGTCATCACTGTGCGTTTAACATACATGAAGAATTCCATGCGCTGATGACAATGACATGGCATGTCGTTGTGAAAACATGTGAGTGCCTACATGACCTGGGTCACGGCCTAAATATGTGGGTTAGGGTGGTTTAGCCGGTTTTGGTATGTGAACATGAGGGATAGTACCATAGTTGGCACGGCACTACATAAGCTAGTCCAGCCAAAAGCCACCCGCCGAAGAAAGAGTTCGGGAGGGTGATCAGCAGCGATATCCCAAAAGTTTCGAAGAAGGGACGCTACAGGCAAATTGGCTAGTCACATAGCGCAAGGGAGAGGCGGGCGCAGAGCAGAGCTCCACCCCCCGGCCTGCCCCTGCAGGCAACCCCACAAATTTGGAATCTGATGCCAGAAAGACCATAAGTTTTGGCACTTGCATGCGGGGCAAAAAAATCATTATTCATCATCAACCCATCCATTTCTAGGCATGCCTACACGAATGTTGGGAGACGGTGAATATATCCCGCTTTTGGGTAGACATTCGCTTCCACATATGTATCATAAACACGACCTCCGTAAAGTCATGGCCTCATGCTGCTAGGCGGTGGCTCCCGTTTGCACGGCCACTCTGCTTGCCCACTACCCGGTGCACATGTACGATGCAGTCGTCGGGGGCATCGATGGGGGGTGGAGCTCTGCTATGCGCCTGCCTCTCCTTTGCGCTATGTGACTAGCCAGTGTGCCCGTAGCGTCCCTGCTTCGAAAGTTCCGGGATATCGCTGCTCATCACCCTCCCGAACTTTTTCTTCGGCGGGTGGCTTTTGGCTGGACTAGCTTATGTAGTGCGGTGCCAACTATGGTACCATCCAATGGCCAATAGAACTTTCTCTAAACACTGCTTAACGCGGTGGGCATTGGGCATTGCACCTCTTGAGCACAGTGCCTTGGTGTAGCAAGCGGTGGAAACCCTGTGCTACTGCTGCACTGCCTTGGGGCAGCGGGCAATGGAAACCGTGCAGTACAGTGGGATACTACGTTGGGGTAGTTTGCAGAGTTTTTTTTTGTGATCCTTGCCTTATGCTTGGGGCATTGGACATTGGATGTGCTGAGGCACATTACCACACTGCCTGGGGGCCGTGGGTAGTGGAACTCTTGTGTTATAGTGGTGCACTGCCCGCGGTAGTCGGCCATGGATCTACTTTGGTATCTTGCTGCATTCCTTCCGGGTGAAGGGCAGCAGAATTCTTATGGTACACAGCCATTGTGCCTTGGGGTAGCCGACACCATGAACGCGTTGGCGTAGTGATTATTGGACCTCGACAAGCACGCTGCCGCATTGCATGTGGCCGGTGGGCATTGAAACTCTTTGGGTACAATGGCGCAAACCCTTGCCGCAGCGAGCGAGGAACTTTTGTTCGAAACGGTGTCATGCATTGGCAAAATCGGCATTGGAACTGCATAGGCACACTCCCCTTGCTGCATGGAACTGGGCAGTAGAAATCGTGCGGTAAACTGCTACGGCTCACTTGCGGTGGAACTCCCGCGATACAATGCTGCATCCTGTAGGGGCAGTGGGAATTCGATTTGTTGAGCCACACTGCCTCAGTGTCTTATGGCAATCGACGGGGGAACTCTTGCGGTACACTATTCCATTTGCTTGGGGGATTGGGCAATGCATGGTTCTTTGGACACGGCCTCATGGTTTGGGGTGGTGGCCATAGGACAATCGGAGGCAGAATGCTACACCAAGGCACACGGCCGTGGGACTCCTGCGTTACGTTGCTACACCGCGGGGGAGCGATGGGTAGTGGAAATGATGCTATAAACTGCCGCAGCGCCTGTTGGCAATAGGCAGTGCAAATGGTACTTGACATGCTTCACTGCCCTAGGATGGTGGGCTACGGATTTCTGATTGTGCACAGCCTCACTGCCTTCAAACGGTGGGCTATTCAACTTTCACTCCACATTGCTGGAAGCATTGGCGCAATGGGCATGACAATCCTCTAGGCAGTAGGTTGTGGAACTTTTGTGGAAATCTTGTGGTACAATGCAACATTTGCGCGGGGCAATGGGCGGTGGGGTGCTGACGGCACATTGCCGCACTACCGTGGGGCCGTCAATTGTTCGTGGACAGGGCCTCACGCATTTCCGTGGCTGGCATTGCAACTGAGCAGGCACAATGCCGCACTAGATGGGGGCTCGAGGCATTGCAACGCCTATATTACACCGCTGCACTGCCTTGGGGTAGTGCGCATTGCAACTCTTGTGATACCGTGCCGCACTGCCTGAGGGCATTGGATAGTCGAACTCATGCAAAACACCATTGCACCGCCTCCGTGAAGCAGGCAATGCTACTGCGCAAAGGGTTCGAACCGCTTCCTCGCCCGCAATCACATCAACATCAGGGATCCTCAGTGGGTGGGTGCACTCCGCACCAAGGGGTGGGCCACACAATGTTGGCGACAGCTCCAATTGGCCCTCCCCAATTCGCTGGCTCTCTGCCTCATTCCCTCCCTAAAGACCGTCAACTCGTTTTTGGAAATCATGTCGCCCCACCGGCAAGGGAAAGGGAAGTCGGGCACTTGCACCGTCCACTCAACCACTAATCGGGTGTAGCGCCCCCCACACATGGACATGATTGCCCTGAATTTGTACTTCCCTACCTTTGATGTGCAGGTGGACCCTTCGACATTCCCCTTTGAGTGGCCCGCCCCTGTCTCTGAAGCATCAATGGTGGGACGACTTGGCACTTGTCCCATCCAAACCTGCAATGGCCCGCCTCCACCACCTCCCCGATATCACTCTTCCCACCCTCCACCAGGTGCGTGGGTTGAATTGGTATCGGGGATTGGCTGGACCCCCTTTGTGCATCCCCACTTGCCCGACCCCCCCCCCCCCCCTCGCCTATGCCATCTGCGGTGGTTCCCCAGCGTAGAGGCGCGCTCGGTTTTGCCAAAGGAAGGCTGCTCACCTTCCTTGGAACCACCCACACGTTCCACCAAAACAGCTCCGCCCCCCCCCCCAACACAGCAACAACGACCCCCCTACCCCTACAAACGAACGCACACAACACCCAAGAACCTCCGGGGGCGAGAGTCGGGACCCTCCCCCGTGCGGCCCGGGCCATGAAATGACATGGCCCCCGAAACAATGCCTCATTAGGACAAGAGCAACCCCCAACCCCCCCGGCCAAAAGCTTGTGGTGAGGCCGAACCCCCCCCCCCATGCAGCAGGGCGCCAACGTCCTCCTGGTGAGGCGCTCGCGGCGTCCAGGGGTCGCCAACAGCCTATGGTGAGGGGTCCCCCGTCCGCCTTGCGCCGACCCGATGCCAACAATCTCCTGGTGCGGCCCCGGTGGCGTTACAGGGACGCCAAGAGCCTGTGGTGAGGCGTCCCTGCCGCCCTTGCCCCCCCTGCATAGTCACACGCTACGCCCCAGCGCTGCCCCACACTGCGACCCAGCGCAGCCGCACGCTGCGCTTTTTGCGCTGCCCCGCGCTGCTTCCCGGCTTACTCCCACGCTGCGCCCCTTGCGTAGCTGCACGCTGCACCCCTGCGCAGCCCCACACCGCACCCCTTTGCGCAGCCTCCAGCTACGGCCCAGCACAGCCGCATGCTGTGCCCCTGCGCGGCATCACACTGCTCCTTGCGCAGCCCCGCGCTGTGCCCATGCGCAGCCCCACTGTGCGCCCCAACGCAGCCGCATTGTGCGCCCTAGCACACCTACATGCTGCGCCCCCTGCGCAGCCCCATGCTGCGCACATGCGCATTTCGACAAAACGCGCCAGCGTAGCCCCACGCTACGCCTATGCACGGCCCGATGCCGCGCTCATGCGCAGCTGCATGCTGCACCCATGCGCATATCCACGCAACGCCCCGCGCTGCCCTGCGCTGCGCTCCAGCGGAGCCGCACGCTACACTCTAGCGGAGCCGCATTCTGCGCCACTGCGCCACCCCACCCCTCCCGTTGCGCAGCCAAATGCCGCGTCCCTATGCGGCCCCGCACTGCGCCCAGCATAGTCCCGCGCCGCCCCCTAGCGCAGCCCCATTTTGCGCCCCTTGCTGAGCCACACACTGCCGCAGCCGCACGCTGCACCCATGCGCAGCCGCATGCTGCCACAATGCACAGTTCTCTGCTGCGCCCTAGCGCAACCGCATGGTGCACTCATGCCCAGTTCAACGCTGCGCCCCTGCGCAGCCCCAAGGTGCGCCCCAACGCGGTCCCACGTTGCACACCCGCGCAGTCGCAAGCTGCTCTCCAGCGCAGCCTGATTTGCGGCCCCTGCGCAACTGCAAGGAGCACTGCTGCGCAGTCCCACACCGCACCTCAGCGCAGCTGCAGGCTGTGCGCCCCCGCACTACGCCCCTGCGCAGCCCCATGCTGCGCCGATGCGCAGCGGCATGCTGCAACCATGCACAGTTCTCCGCTGCGCCCCACCGCAGCCGCATGCTGCGCCCATGCGCAGTTACACGTTGCGCCCCTGCGCAGCCCAACGCCACGCCCCAACACAGCCACATGCTGCGCTCCCGCGCAGGCGAACGGTGGGCCCCAGCGGAGCATGCTTCTGCGCCCCTTGCTGAGCCACTCGTTGTGCCCCTTCCGTAGCCGCCGCGCCACGGCGCGGCTCCACGCTGCCTCCTACCCAGTCCCACGCTGCGCCCCAGTGCAGCCACAGGCTGCGCTCTAGCGTAGCCCCATGTTGCGCCCCCTGCTCAGCCACACGATGCACCCCTTCCGCAGCCGCCGCGCGCACGCGCGGCCCCACGCTTCACCCAAGCGCAATTCCACACTGCGCCCATGCGCAGCCACATGCTGTGCCCCTGTGCCACCTCACGTTGCGCTCATGCCCGGCGGCATGCCGCACCCATGCAAGACACATGCTTTGCCCATGCGCAGTTCGACGTTGCGCCACTGCGCAGCCCCACGCTGCGCCCCAACGGAGCCGCATGCTTCACGCATGCGCAGTTCCACGCTGCGCCCTAGCACAGCCGCATGCTGCGCTGCAACATAGCCGCATACTCCGCCCCTGTGCCAACCCACGATGCCCCCTTTGTGCAGCCGCATGCCGCAACCCTGTGCGGCCCCGCACTACGCCCTAGCACATCCCCACGCTGCGCCCCAGCGCCGGCGCATGCTGGGCCGCAGCACAGCCCCAGTCTCCGCCCCTTGATCAGCCACACGGTGCGCCCCTTCCACAGCCGCTATGCCCTAGCGCAGCTCAACGCTGCCCCCTGCGCGGCCCCAACTTGTGCCCATGCTCAGCCGCATGCTGCACCCCTGCACGGCCCCATGTTGCGGCCATGCGCAGTTCCACACTGCACCCCTCCGAAACCCCTTCGCCCATGCGCAGTTTCACGCTGCGCCCCTTCGCAGCCCCACACTGCGTCCCAACGCAACCGCACGCTACGCCCAAGCGTAGCCCCACGCTTGACCCTAGCGTAGTCCCACGATGCGCCCCAGCGCAGCCGCATGCTGCGCTCTAGCGCCGCCGCATGCTGCGCCGGCGCGCAGCCCCACACTGCGTCCCGGACTTAGCCGCAGGCTGCGCGCCTCGCGCAACCGATACGCCCCAGCGCAGCTCCATGCTGCCCCCCGCGCAGCCCATCTTGCGCCCATGCGCAGCCGCATGCTGCACCCCTGCACCGCCGCATGCTCGACGCATGCGCAGATCCACGCTGCGCCCATGCGCAACCCCACGCTGCTCCCCATCGCAACCGCACGTTGCGCCCCAGCGTAGCCCCAGACTGCGCTCCAGCGCCGCTGCAAGCTGTGCCCCTGCGCAGCCCCACAAGGTGCCCCCTGCTAAGCCGCACGTTGCGCGCCTCGCCCAGTTGCAACGCCCCAGCGCTGCTCCACGCTGCCAGCCGCGCGGCCCTTCCGGCAATGCGCAGGCGCATGCTGCACCCCTGCGCCGCCTCATGCGGCGCCCATGCGCAGTTCCACGTTGCGCCGCTGCGCAGCCCCACGTTGCGCGCATGCACTGTTCCACGTTGCCCCCCAGCGCAACCGCACGCTGCGCCACAACGGAGCCGCATGCTTCACGCATGCGCAGTTCCACGCTACGCCCTAGCACAGCCGCATGCTGCGCTGCAGCATAGCCGCATACTCCGCCCCTGTGCCAACCCACGATGCCCCCTTTGTGCAGCCGCATGCCGCACCCCTGTGCGGCCCCGCACTACGCCCTAGCACAGCCCCACGCTGCACCCCAGCGCCGGCGCATGCTGGGCCGCAGCACAGCCCCAGTCTCCGCCCCTTGATCAGCCACACGGTGCGCCCCTTCCACAGCCGCTATGCCCTAGCGCAGCTCAACGCTGCCCCCTGAGCGGCCCCAACTTGTGCCCATGCGCAGCCGCATGCTGCACCCCTGCACGGCCCCATGTTGCGCCCATGCGCAGTTCCACACTGCACCCCTCCGAAACCCCTTCGCCCATGCGCAGTTTCACGCTGCGCCCCTTCGCAGCCCCACACTGCGTCCCAGCGCAACCGCACGCTACGCCCAAGCGTAGCCCCAGGCTTGACCCTAGCGTAGTCCCACGATGCGCCCCAGCGCGGCCGCATGCTGCGCTCTAGCGCCGCCGCATGCTGCGCCGGCGCGCAGCTCCACACTGCGTCCCGGACTTAGCCGCAGGCTGCGCGCCTCGCGCAGCCGATACGCGCCAGCGCAGCTCCATGCTGCCCCCCGCGCAGCCCATCTTGCGCCCATGCGCAGCCGCATGCTGCACCCCTGCACCGCCGCATGCTCCACCCATGCGCAGATCCACGCTGCGCCCATGCGCAACCCCACGCTGCTCCCCAGCGCAACCGCACGTTGCGCCCCAGCGTAGCCCCAGACTGCGCTCCAGCGCCGCTGCAAGCTGTGCCCCTGCGCAGCCCCACAAGGTGCCCCCTGCTAAGCCGCACGTTGCGCGCCTCGCCCAGTTGCAACGCCCCAGCGCTGCTCCACGCTGCTCCGCGCGGCCCTTCCGGCAATGCGCAGCCGCATGCTGCACCCCTGCGCCGCCTCATGCGGCGCCCATGCGCAGTTCCACGTTGCGCCGCTGCGCAGCCCCACGTTGCGTGCATGCACTGTTCCACGTTGCCCCCCAGCGCAACCGCACGCTGCGCCCTTGTGTAGCCCCAGGCTGTGCTCTAGCGCAATCCCACGCTGCGCCGCATCGCAGCCGCAAGCTGCGCTCCAACGCCGCCGCATGTTGTGCCCTTGCGCAGCCCCACACTGCGACCCCATACTCAACCGCACGCCGTGCGCCTTTCATAGCCACTACGCCCCAGCGCAGATCCACGCTGCCCCCTACGTAGCCCCATCTTGCGCCCATGCGCAGCCACACACTGCACCTCTTCGACGCCCCATGCTGCGCCCATGCGCAGTTCCACGTTGCGCCCATGCGCAGCCCCACGTTGCGCCCATGCGCAGTTCCACGTTGCCCCTCAGCGCAGCCCCTCGCCGCGCCCCACCGCAACCGCACGTTGCGCCCGAACGTAGCCCCATGCTGCGCTCCAACGCAGTCCCGCGCTGCGCACCAGCGCAGCCGCATGCTACGCCGCATCGCACGCCGCATGTTGCGTCCCCGCGCAGCCCCACACTGCGCCCCCTACTCAACCGCACGCTGCGCGCCTCGCACAGCCACTACGCCGCATCGCACGCCGCATGTTGCGTCCCCGCGCAGCCCCACACTGCGCCCCCTACTCAACCGCACGCTGCGCGCCTCGCACAGCCACTACGCCGCAGCGTAGCTTCGAGGCCAGATAACGAGATGCATCATCATGAGTTTCCAAGTTCGTAAATGATGTTTTTTGTCTCTTTCTTGCATGTGTAACGCGTCCGAAGCTTGCCTTTCCCATCGGGGCCATGTTGACATGTTGTGGGCCGTTGATGCCACCTTCCACTAGGTGTACAGATTTCGAACTTTTCGTATCCATTTGCAAGCCTGCTGTTCCTTGTAGTCCAGACGCACCGTTGTATGACTTTTCAACGTTGGCGTACCCGTTTTCCCGTTTGATTTGTGCATTGTGGCCATGCCTAGGGTCCCATTTTGGTTTTTGTTGCTTGCCTGAATGCTCGGTGCGTCTACGGGCATCTTCCCCTAGAGGCATGGATTGCCAAATTTCGCTTCGTAGTTCATTGTTGTAGCTTTGGCATGCCTGCGACACAGACCCAGGTTCAGCGACTAACCGCCTGCCTCATCCATTTGGCTAGTGCTGTTAGCCTCCAGGACGGGGATCTTGTTGGGGAGCTCATAGCGGAATGGGCCATCGCCTCTCCACTAACCCACTGCCAATTTGCGGTGGCCGTGCGCTTGGCCCAACCGAGCTGTGTCCGAGAGATACAGCAGGGCTTTCTAGCAGCGCTGGCAAGATCTACTAGCCCCCTTGGAGCTTGCCCCCCCGGTGAGCACAGTGGATCCCAAGGCCACGGGCATCAATTGGCCATGGGCATCGTGGCTGCGCCACATTGCCAGCCAACCGCCGTTGTGCCGCATGATCGGTTGGTCATTACCCCTGACATGCATTGTCAGGGGGGATGGCTACCCATGCGCAGATGGGGAGTGGTCCCAATTGTCCGTGTCCATCGCTTGCATGGGCCTTTGGGGACGCATTCCCGCCTGCGTGTGGGTCATCGGCCTCGCAATTTGCGGGGACAAAGCGATGGCGACCTTGGCAACCTCTAGAAAGCCAATATATTAAGGTGTGCCAGATACACACCGTGTTGTTCCGGTGTCGTTCCGATAACTTGTTCCGGCGACGTTCCGGCGACGTGCAAGTGTTTTGTTGGAACCGTCACTGGAACAATTTGGTTCCAACAAAATTGATGTTGTTTTCTTAGGCCATCCAGGAGGTTGTGGACACCCACCGGGTGGTCTACAACTCCCGCGAGCGAGCGGCCGATGCCTGGCTAGGTTTGGGTGTGGGTTTGGGCTTGGGTTTGGTTTTGGGCTTGGGTTTGGGTTTGGGTTTGGGTTTGGGTTTGGGTTTGGGTTGCGGGTTTTGGCTTGGGCTTGGGTTCGGGTTTGGGTTTGGGTTGCGGGTTTGGGCTTGGGTGTGGGTTTGGGTTTGGGTTTGGGTTGGGTTGGGGTTGCGGGTTTTGGCTTGGGCTTGGGTTTGGGTTTGGGTTTGGCTTTGGGTGGCCGGTTTGGGCTTGGGTTTGGGTTTGGGTTTGGGTTTGAATTGCAGATTTCGGCTGGGGTGTGGGTTCGGGTTTGGGTTTGGGTTTGGGTTTGGGATTGGGTTTGGGCTTGGGTGTGTGCATTGCGTTGGTGTGTTTTGTGTGTCCCCCCCCCCCCCCCTTGTGCCTTTCGGGGTTTGGGTTTGGGCTTGGGTTTGGGGTTGGGTTTGGGTTTGGGTTCGGGTTGCGGGTTTGGGCTTGGGCTTGGGTTTGGGTTTGGGTTTGGGTTGCGGGATTGGGCTTCGGCTTGGGTTTTGCTTTGGGTTGCGGGGTTGGGCTTGGGTGTGGGTTTGGGTCTGGGTTTGGGTTTGGGTTTGGGTTTGGGCTTGGGCGTGTGAATTGTGTTGGTGTGTTTTGTGTGTTACCCTCCCCCCCCCCCCACCACCCGTGTCCCTTTCGCTCCTTGCCCCCCTTTGTCCCTTTCCCTATTTGCACCCCTTTGTCTGTCTTTGAATGACGATTTTGATTTTGATTTTGATAAAAATATTGAAAACATAAGAAGAAAGGTTTGTGCCTTCCCTTCAAAACCCCAGGCAGTCGACCTGGGGCCCAGCCACTGCTTGGCGGGTAGTTGGGTTTCACTATCCCTTCCAAACCCCAGGCAGATGACCTGGGGCCCAGCCACCACAGTGGCGGGTAATTGATCTGCTTACCACGGTTCCCTAGGTCCCCCCCCCCCCGGGGCTGCAGTGCGCGCAGTGCGCCTTGTGTGCGCCAAGAACTCTGTGTATTTTACATTGTTCTGGCGACATTACAACCTGTTCTGGCGACATAGTGGCAACGTTCTGGCGACGTTCCAACGGTCATTGGAACGTCGCCAAAACGTCACCAGAACAATTCACCGGAACGTCGCCTGCACAAGGTGTGCAGTGTGCGGTACCACACACACACACACACACACCACACACCACACACCACAGACAAACAACAGACCAACCACAAACCACCAACCGCGGACCACCAACCACAGACCACAGACCACAGACCACATACCAACCGCAGACCACAGACAACAGACCACCAACCACACACCACAGACCACATACCACGGACCAACCACAGACCACCAACCACACACCACCAACCAAACACCACCAGCCACAGACCACAGACCAAAGACCACAAATCAGAGACTAAAGACCATAGACCACAGACCACAGACCACCAACCACACACCACATACCACACGCCACAGACCAACCACGGACCACCGACCGCAGACCACCAAAAAAAACAGACCGCAGACCACATACCACAGACCAACCACTGACCACCAACCACAGACCACCAACCACAGACCACCAACCACAGACCAACGACCACAGACCACCAACCGGAGCTTAAAGACCACATACCACAGACCACAAACCACCGACCACACACCACAGACCACACACCACAGACCAACCAGAGACCACCAACCACAGACCGCAAACCACATACCACAGACCAACCACACACCACCAACCACAGACCACCAACCACAGACCAGCAACCACAGACCACAAACCAGAGACTAAAGACCACAGACCACAGACAACAAACCACCAACGACACACCACAGACCACACACCACAAACCAACCACGGACCACCAACCACAGACCACCAACCACAGACCGCAGACCACATACCAGAGACCAACCACTAACCACCAACCACAGACCACCAACCACGAACCATCAGCCACAGACCACAGACCAAAGACCACAAACCAAAGACCACAAACCAGAGACTAAAGACCAGAGACCTCAGACGACACATCACCAACCACACACCACAGACAACAGACCTCAGACCACACACCACAGACCACAGACCACAAACCACGAACCACAGACCACAGACCACCAACCACGTACGATAGACCGCAGACCATAGACCACAGACCACAGACCAGTTTCCTCCGTGTCATACGGGCCACTCGGGCCAGAAAAACTTTCCCCCACGAAGGTGTTCTAGCAACGTTGCAGTAAATGGTTCTGGCGGTGTTCAAATCTTGAACACCTAAAAACACCGGAACGTCGCCGGAACGTCGCCGGAACAACGTGCTGGAACGTCGCCAGAACAACTTTTATTGCCCCCTCCTTTGCAACCACAGACCACAGACCACAGACCACAGACCACAGACCACAGACCACATAGCACCAACCACAGCCCACAAACCACAGACCACAGACCACACGCCACACACCACACACCACTGACCACAGACCACTGAGCACCAACCACAGCCCACAGACCATAGACCGCACACCACACACCACACACCACACACCACAGATACAAACCACATAGCACCAACCACAGTCCATAGACCACAGACCACAGACCACAGACCACAGACCATAGACCATGGACAACCAAACACAGACCGCACACCACACACCACAGACCACAGACCCACAGACCACATACCACCAACCACCAACCACATACCACCCACCACAGACCACAGACCACCAACCACAGACCACAGACCACACACCATGGACCACACACCAGAGCATCGTCTGTGGGGTTCTGGGGTTCGCCCCAGCCCTTCAAAGCAACGTGACAATATAAACTCCTACCCCCTTTATTGGCGCGGGGCATGCACACATGCTATGACGTTGCCTGCAAACATACCGTTCAAAAACATTTTTCGTGATACCTGTACAGTGACGCAAGCACGGGGGGAAGCAGGAGAGAGGGGCGACAAACTCAACAGACTCAACTGACCCACAACACCCCCGAGGGCCTACCCTCCCCGGGGGAGGGGGGTTGGAGACTGACAACACCCGAGACTACGCTAGACCCCCCCCCCTAGGGTAGGACGGAACCTAAGCAAAGGCCTGGGCTAGGCCCTAAGTCAGGAGCCTGGGTTTTGGAAGGGAGAGTGAAAGAAAACCAAAAACCATTGGTAATCAACCGCCAGCCGAAAAGGGGTTCACAAAGAGACTATCCCGATGCGCCCTCACGGGCACCTTGCACAACAATGTACGTTGCCATTTTACCCTTCCTCGTGGTTTGCTCTTAATGTAGGTTGCTTGTTCCGGCAACGTTCAAATACCTTGTTGCCACGGTGTTCCAATGGTGTTCTAACAAAAACTGTTTTTGAAAACAAGTTTTTTTCACGTGGCAACGCGGCGGACAACAAATATAAGCATACCAGCGGGGACCCCCAAGGCTAGCAAACAACATATTTTGCTATCATCAACGGGTAGGTTTGGTTGGTGAGTAAGCAAATTTCGAACTTTTTTTGCTCCGGCCATATAACCTAGAACACTGGAACAATTTGGCTGAAACAACCTTGGGGTTCAAACGCGCACCAAGGGCCAGCGCAACCGCCTGCAGCGCCCTAGCGCAACCCCAGGTTGCTCTCCAGCGCAGTCCTACGCTTCGCCTCAAGACAGCCGCATGCTGCAGTCCAGCACCGTCGCATGTTGCGCCCCTGCGCAGCCCCACACTACGCCCCCAGATCAGCCGCACGTTGCGCCCCAGCGCAACTGCACGCTACGCCCCAGCGTAGCCCCGGCCTGGACTCCAGCGTAGTCCCACGATGCGCCCCAGCGCAGCCGCATGCTGCGCTCCAGCGCCGCCGCATGCTGCTCCCGTGCGCAGCCCGACACTGCGCCCCGTGCTCAGCTACACGCTGCGCGCCTCACGCAGCCGCTACGCCCTAGCGGAGCTCCACGCTACCCCCCGAGCAGCCCATCTTGCGCCCATGCGCAGCCGCATGCTGCACCCCTGCACCGCCCCATGCTCGACGCATGCGCAGATCCACGCTACGCCCGTGCGCAACCCCACGCTGCTCCCAAGCGCAACCGCACATTACGCCCCAGCGTAGCCCCAAGCTGCCCTCCAGCGCAGCCGCATGCTGCGCTCCAGCGCCGCCGCATGTTGCGCCCCTGCGCAGCCCCGAATCTGCGCCCTCTACTCAACAGCACGCTGCGCGCCTCGCACATCCGCTACGCCCCAGCGCAGCTCCGCGCTGCCCCCTGCGCAGCCCCATCTTGCGCCCAGGCGCAGCCACATACTGCACCCATGCACCGCCCCATGCTGCGCCCATGCGCAGTTCCACGCTGCGCCCGTGCGTAGCCCCACGCTGCGCCCCAACGCAACGGCACGCTGCGGCCCAGCGTAGCCCCAGGCTGCGCTCGAGCGCAGTCCCGCGCTACGCACCAGCGCAGCCGCGTGATACGCCCCAGCGCACGCCGCATGTTGCGCCCCTGCACAGCCCCACACTGCGCCCCCTACTCAACGGCGCGCTACGCGCCGAGCACAGCCGCTACGCCGCAGCGCGGATCCACGCTCCCCCGTGCGCAGCCCCAGCTTGCGCCCATGCGAACCAGCATACCGCACCCTTGCACCGCCCCATGCTGCGCGCATGCGGAGATCCACGCTGCGCCTCAACGCAACCCCTCGCTACACCCCAACGCAACCGCACGCTAGCCCCAGCGTACCCCCAGGCTGCGCTCTAGCGTAGTCCCAAGCTGCGCACCAGCGCAGCCGCATGCTGCGCTCTAGCGCCGCCGCATGCTGTGCCCCTGTACAGCCCCACACGGTGTCCCCTACTCAACAGCACGCTGCGCGCCTCGCACAGCCGCTACGCCCTGGCGCACTCGGCGCTGCCACTTGCGCGGCCCCAACTTGCGCCCAGGCGCAGCCGCATACTGCACCCATGCACCGCCCCATGCTGCGCCCATGTGCAGTTCCACGCTGCGCCCGTGCGTAGCCCCACGCTGCGCCCATGCGCAGCTCCACGCTGCGCCTCAGCGCAGCCCCTCGCTGTGCCCCGACGCAACGGCACGCTGCGGCCTAGCGTTGCCCCAGGCTGCGCTCCAGCGCAGTCCCGCGCTGCGCACCAGCGGCAGCCGCATGCTACGCCCCAGCGCGCGACGCATGTTGCGCCCCTGCGCAGCCCCACACTGCCCCCCCTACTTAACCGCGCGCTGCGCGCCTAGCACAGCCGCTACGCCGCAGCGCGGCTCCGCGCTCCCCCATGCGCAGCCCGAGCTTGCGCCCATGCGAGCCCGCATACCGCACCCCTGCACCGCCCCATGCTGCGCGCATGCGGAGTTCCACGCTGCGCCTCAACGCAGCCCCTCGCTACGCCCCAACGCAACCGCACGCTGCCCCGATCGTACCCCAAGGCTGCGCTTCAGCGTAGACCCGGGCTGCGCACCAGCGCAGCCGCATGTTGCACTCTAGGGCCGCCGCATGCTGTGCCCCTGCACAGCCCCACACGGTGCCCCCTACTCAGCTGCACGCTGCGCGCCTCGCACAGCCGCTACGCCCCAGCGCACTCGGCGCTGCCACCTGCGCAGCCCCATCTTGCGACCATGCGTGGCCGCATACTGCACCCATGTAGCGCCCCATGCTGCGCCCATGCGCACATCCACGCTGTGCCCCTGCCCAGCTCCACGCTGCTCCCCATCGCAACCTCACGCTACGCCCCAGTCTGGCCCCAAGCCGCCCTCCAACGTGGCTACATGCTGGCCCTTGCACAGCCCCACAATGTGGCCCCCCTGCTCAGCCGCACGCGGCGCGCCTCGCGCAGCCGCAACGCCCCAACGCGGCTCCACACTGCAAGCTGCACAGCCCATCTTGCGCCCATGTGCAGCCGCATGCTGCACCCCTGCAACCCGCCATGCGGCGCCCATGCGCACTTCCACGCTGCGCCGCTGCGCAGCCCCACGTTGCGCCCATGCGCAGTTCCACGTTGCCCCCCAGTGCAACCGCACCTTGCGCCCTTGCGCGGCCCCAGGCTGTGCTCCAGCGCAGACCCACACTGCACCCAAGGGCAGCCGCAAGCTGCGCTCCGGAGCCGCTGCTTGCTGCGCCCCTCCGCAGCCCCACACTGCTCCCCCATACTTAACGGCACGCCGCGCGCCTTTCGCAGCCGCTACGCCCTAGCGCAGATTCACGCTGCCCCCTTCGCAGCCCCATCTGGCGCCCACGCGCAGCCACATACTACAGCCCTGCGACGCCCCATGCTGCGCCCATGCGTAGTTCCACACTACGCCTATGCGCAGCCCCACGCTACGCCCATGCGCAGTTCCATGTTGCCCCTTAGCGCAGCCGCAACCGCACGCTGCGCCCCAACGTAGCCCCAAGCTGCGCTCCGGGGCAATCCCACGCTGCGCACCATCGCAGCCGCATGCTGCGCTCCAGCGCCGCCGCATGGTGCGCCCCTGCGCAGCCCCACATTGTGCCCTCTACTCAACAGCACGCTGTGCGCCGCGCACAGCCGCTACGCACCAGCGCAGCTGCGAACTGCCCCCTACGCAGCCCCATGTTGCGCCCAGGCGCAGCCGCATACTGCACCCATGCACCGCCCCATGCTGCGCCCATGCGCAGTTCCACGCTGCGCCCGTGCGTAGCCCCACGCTGCGCCCCAACGCAACGGCACGCTGCGGCCCAGCGTAGCCCCAGGCTGCGCTCGAGCGCAGTCCCGCGCTACGCACCAGCGCAGCCGCGTGATACGCCCCAGCGCACGCCGCATGTTGCGCCCCTGCGCAGCCCCACACTGCGCCCCCTACTCAACGGCGCGCTGCGCGCCGAGCACAGCCGCTACGCCGCAGCGCGGATCCACGCTCCCCCGTGCGCAGCCCCAGCTTGCGCCCATGCGAACCAGCATACCGCACCCTTGCACCGCCCCATGCTGCGCGCATGCGGAGATCCACGCTGCGCCTCAACGCAACCCCTCGCTACACCCCAACGCAACCGCACGCTAGCCCCAGCGTACCCCCAGGCTGCGCTCTAGCGTAGTCCCAAGCTGCGCACCAGCGCAGCCGCATGCTGCGCTCTAGCGCCGCCGCACGCTGTGCCCCTGTACAGCCCCACACGGTGTCCCCTACTCAACGGCACGCTACGCGCCTCGCACAGCCGCTACGCCCTGGCGCACTCGGCGCTGCCACTTGCGCAGCCCCATCTTGCGCCCAGGCGCAGCCGCATACTGCACCCATGCACCGCCCCATGCTGCGCCCATGTGCAGTTCCACGCTGCGCCCGTGCGTAGCCCCACGCTGCGCCCATGCGCAGCTCCACGCTGCGCCTCAGCGCAGCCCCTCGCTGTGCCCCGACGCAACGGCACGCTGCGGCCTAGCGTAGCCCCAGGCTGCGCTCCAGCGCAGTCCCGCGCTGCGCACCAGCGGCAGCCGCATGCTACGCCCCAGCGCGCGACGCATGTTGCGCCCCTGCACAGCCCCACACTGCCCCCCCTACTTAACCGCGCGCTGCGCGCCTAGCACAGCCGCTACGCCGCAGCGCGGCTCCGCGCTCCCCCATGCGCAGCCCGAGCTTGCGCCCATGCAAGCCCGCATACCGCACCCCTGCACCGCCCCATGCTGCGCGCATGCGGAGTTCCACGCTGCGCCTCAACGCAGCCCCTCGCTACGCCCCAACGCAACCGCACGCTGCCCCGATCGTACCCCAAGGCTGCGCTTCAGCGTAGACCCGGGCTGCGCACCAGCGCAGCCGCATGTTGCACTCTAGGGCCGCCGCATGCTGTGCCCCTGCACAGCCCCACACGGTGCCCCCTACTCAGCTGCACGCTGCGCGCCTCGCACAGCCGCTACGCCCCAGCGCACTCGGCGCTGCCACCTGCGCAGCCCCATCTTGCGACCATGCGTGGCCGCATACTGCACCCATGTAGCGCCCCATGCTGCGCCCATGCGCAGATCCACGCTGTGCCCCTGCCCAGCTCCACGCTGCTCCCCATCGCAACCTCACGTTACGCCCCAGTCTGGCCCCAAGCCGCCCTCCAACGTGGCTACATGCTGGCCCTTGCACAGCCCCACAATGTGGCCCCCCTGCTCAGCCGCACGCGGCGCGCCTCGCGCAGCCGCAACGCCCCAACGCGGCTCCACACTGCAAGCTGCACAGCCCATCTTGCGCCCATGTGCAGCCGCATGCTGCACCCCTGCAACCCGCCATGCGGCGCCCATGCGCACTTCCACGCTGCGCCGCTGCGCAGCCCCACGTTGCGCCCATGCGCAGTTCCACGTTGCCCCCCAGTGCAACCGCACCTTGCGCCCTTGCGCGGCCCCAGGCTGTGCTCCAGCGCAGACCCACACTGCACCCAAGGGCAGCCGCAAGCTGCGCTCCGGAGCCGCTGCTTGCTGCGCCCCTCCGCAGCCCCACACTGCTCCCCCATACTTAACGGCACGCCGCGCGCCTTTCGCAGCCGCTACGCCCTAGCGCAGATTCACGCTGCCCCCTTCGCAGCCCCATCTGGCGCCCACGCGCAGCCACATACTACACCCCTGCGACGCCCCATGCTGCGCCCATGCGTAGTTCCACACTACGCCTATGCGCAGCCCCACGCTACGCCCATGCGCAGTTCCATGTTGCCCCTTAGCGCAGCCGCAACCGCACGCTGCGCCCCAACGTAGCCCCAAGCTGCGCTCCGGGGCAATCCCACGCTGCGCACCATCGCAGCCGCATGCTGCGCTCCAGCGCCGCCGCATGGTGCGCCCCTGCGCAGCCCCACATTGTGCCCTCTACTCAACAGCACGCTGTGCGCCGCGCACAGCCGCTACGCACCAGCGCAGCTGCGCGCTGCCCCCTACGCAGCCCCATGTTGCGCCCAGGCGCAGCCGCATACTGCACCCATGCACCGCCCCATGCTGCGCCCATGCGCACCTCCACGCTACGCCCGTGCGTAGCCCCACGCTACGCCCATGCGCAGCTCCACGCTGCGCCTCAGCGTAGCCCCTCGCTGCGCCCCAACGCGACGGCACGCTGCGCCCCAGCGCAGCCGCCTAGCCCAGTCCCGCGCTGCGCACCAGCGCAGCCGCATCCTACGCCCCAGCGCAGCCGCATGTTACGCCCGAGCGCACGCCGCATGTTGCGCCCCTGCGCAGCCCCACACTGCGCCCCCTACTCAACTGCACGCTGCGCGCCTCGCACATTCGCTACGCCGCAGCGCAGCTCCGTGCTACCCCCTGCGCAGCCCCAGCTTGCGCCCATGCGAAACCCCATAATGCACCCATGCACCGCCCCATGCTGCGCGCATGCGGAGTTCCACGCTGCGCCCATGCGCAGCTCCACGCTCCGCCTCAACGCAGCCCCTCCCTGCGCCCCGACGCAACCGCACGCTGCGCCCTAGCACACCCCTAGGCTACGCTCCAACGTAGTCCCAAACTGCGCACCAGCGCAACCGCATGTTGCGCGCCTGCGCGGCCACACATTGCGCCCCCTATGCAACTGCACGCTGCGTGCCTCGCACAGCCGCTACGCCCCAACGCAGCTCCGCGCTGCGCCCTGCGCAGCCCCGTCTTGTGCCCATGCGCGGCAGCATACTGCACTCATGCACCGCCCCTTGCTGCACCCATGCGCAGTTCCACCCTGCGCCCGTGCGCAGCCCCACGCTGCGCCCCTGTGCAGTTCCACGCTGTGCCTCAAGGCAGCCCCTCGTTGCGCCCCAACGCAACCGCCCGTAGCGCCCCAGCCAACCCCAGGTTGCACTCCAGCGCAGTCCCGCGCTGTGCCTCCGTACAGCCGCATGCTACGCTTCAGCACTGCCGCATGTTGCGCCCCTGCGCAGCCCCACTCTACGCCCCCAGCTCAGCCGCATGTTGCGCCCCAGCGCAACCGCACGCTACGGCCCAGCATAGCCCCGGGCTGGACTCCAGCGTAGTCCCACGACGCGCCCCAGCGCACCCGCATGCTGCGCTCCAGCGCCGCCGCAAGCTGCTCCCGTGCGCAGCCCCACACTGCGCCCCGTGCTCAGCTGCACGCTGCGCGCCTCGCGCAGCCGCTACGCCCCAACGCAGCTCTATGCTACCCCCCGCGCAGCCCACCTTGCGCCCATGCGCAGCCGCATGATGCACCCCTCCACCGCCCCATGCTCGACCCATGCGCGGATCCACGCTGCGCCCGTGCGCAACCCCACGCTCCTGCCCAGCGCAACCGCACATTGCGCCCCAGCATAGCCCCAAGCTGCCCTCTAGCGCCGCTGCATGCTGCGCCCCTGCGCAGCCCCACACTGCGCCCCCTGGTAAGCCGCACGCTGCGACCCTGGCGCAGCCGCAACGCCCCAGCGCTGCTCCATGCTGCCAGCTGCGCAGCCCATCTTGCGCCCATGCGCAGCCGCATGCTGCACCCCTGCACCGCCCCATGCGGCGCCAATGCGCAGTTCCACGTTGCGCAGCTGCGCAGCCCCACGTTGCGCCCATGCGCAGTTCCACGATGCCCCTCAGTGCAACCGCACGCTGCGCCACAACGTAGCCCGAGGCTACGCTCGAGCGCAAACCCACGGTGCGCCCCAGCGCAGCCGCATGCTGCGCTCCAGCGCCGCCCCATGCTGCGCCCCTGCGCAGCCCCACACTGCGCCCCCCACTCAACCGCACGTTGCGCCCCTCGCACAACCGCTACGCCCCAGCGCAGCTCGGCGCTGCCCCTTGCGCAGCCCCATCTTGCGCCCATGCGCAGCCGCATACTGCACCCAGGCACCACCCCATGCTGCGCCCATGCGCAGTTCCACGCTGCCCCCATGCGCAGCTCCACGTTGTGCCCCAACGCAGCCCCTCGCTGCGCCCCAGCGTAGCCCAAGGCTGCGCTCCAGCGTGGTCCCACGCTGCGCATCAGCGAAGCCGCATGCTACGCTCCAGTGCCACCGCATGTTGCGCCCCTGCGCAGCCCCACACTGCGCCCCCTATTTGACTGCACGCTGCGCGTCTCGCACGGCCGCTACGCCCCAGCGCAGCTCCGCCTACGCGCAACCCAATCTTGCGCCGATGCGTGGCCGCATGCTGCACCCATGCATCGCCCCATGCTCCGCCCATGCACAGTTCCACGATGCGCCCGTGCGCAGCCCCACGCTGCGCCCCCGCGCAGTTCCACCCTGCGCCTCAGGGCAGTGCCTCGTTGCGCACCAGTGCAACCGCCTACAGCGCTCTAGCGCAACCCCAGGTTGCACGCCAGCACAGTCCCACGCTGCGCCTAAGTATAGCCGCATGCTGCGCTCTAGCGCCGCAACCCCCTTCACCCCCGCGCAGCCCCACACTACGCCCCCAACTCAGACACACGTTGCGCTCCAGTGCAACCACACGCTACGCCGCAGCGTAGCCCCAAGCTGGAATGCAGCGTAGTCCCACGATGCGCCGCATCGCAGCCGCATGCTACGCTCCGGCGCCACTGCATGCTACGCCCGTGCACAGCCCCACACTGCGCCCCGTGCTCAGCCGCACGGTGCGCGCCTCACGCAACCGCTACGCCCCAGCGCAGCTCCGCGCTACCCCCTGCGCAGCCCATCTTGGGCCCATGCGCAGCCGCATGCTGCACCCCCGAACCGCCCAATGCTCCACCCATGCGCAAATCCACACTGTGCCCCTGCCAAACCCCACGCTGTTCACCAGCGCAACCGCAGGTTGCGCCCCAGCGTAGCCCCAAGCCGCCCTCCAGCGCCGCTGCATGCTGCGCCCCTGCGCAGCCCCACAATGCGAGCCCTGCTAACCCGCGCGTTGCGCGCCTCGCGCAGCTGCAACGCCCCAGCGCTGCTCCACGCTGCCAGCTGCGCAGCCCATCTCGCACCCATGCGCAGCCGCATGCTGCACCCCTGCACCGCGTATGCGGCGCCCATGCGCAATTCCACGGTGCGCCGCTGCGCAGCCCCACGCTGCGCCCATGCGCAGTTCCACGTTGCCCCCCAGCGCAACCGCACGCTGCGCCCGAACGTAGCCCCAGGCTGCGCTCCAGCGCAGTCCCACGCTGCGCACCAACGCAGCCGCATGCTTCACTCCAGCGCCGCCACATGCTGCGCCCCTGCGCATCCCACTAGTGCGCCCTCTACTCAACAGCACGATGCGCGCCTCGCACAGCCGCTACGCCCCAGCGCAGCTCCGCGCTGCCCCCTCCGCTGCCCCATCTTGCGCCCAGGCGCAGCCGCATACTGCGCCCATGCACCGCCCCATGCTGCGCCCATGCCAAGTTCCGGGCTGCGCCCATGCGTAGCCCACGCTACGCCCATGCGCAGCTCCACGCTGCGCCCCAGCGCAGCCCCTCGCTGCGCCCCAACGCAAGGCACGCTGCGCCCCAGCGTAGCCCCAAGCTACGCTCTAGCGCAGTCCCGCGCTGCGCCCCAGCGCAGCCGCATGGTACGCCCCAGCGCAGCCGCATGCTACGCCCCAGCGCACGCCGCATGTTGCGCCCTTGCGCAGCCCCACACTGCGCCCCCTACTCAACAGCACGCTGCGCGCCTCGCGCAGCCGCTACGCCGCAGCGCACCTCCGCGCTGCCCCCTGCGAAGCCCCAGCTTGCGCCCATGCGAAACCGCATACCGCACCCATGCACCGCCCCATGCTGCCCGCATGCGGAGTTCCACGATGCGCCCATGCGCAGCTCCACGCTGCGCCTCAACATAGCCCTTCGCTGCGCCCGAACGCAACCGCACGCCGCGCCCCAGCGCACCCTCAGGCTACGCTCCAGCGTAGTCCCACGCTGCGCACCAGCGCAGCCGCATGGTGCGCTCTAGCGCCACCGCATGCTGCGCCCCTGCGCAGCCCCACATTGTGCCCCCTACTCAACTGCACGTTGCGCGCCTCGCACAGCCGCTACGCCGCAGCGCAGCTCAGCGCTGCCCCCTACGCAGCCCCGTCTTGTGCCCATGCGTGGCCGCATACTGCACCCATGCACCGCCCCATGCTGCGCCCATGCGCACTTCCACGCTGCGCTTGGGCGCAGCCCCACACTGCGCCCCTGTGCAGTTCCACGCTGCGCCTCAGGGCAGCGCCTCGTTGCGCCCAAGCGCAACCGCCCGCAGCGCCCTAGCGCAACCGCAGGTTGGCCTCCAGCGCGGTCCCGCGCTGCGCCTCAGTACAGTCGCATGCTGCGCTCCAGCACCGCTGCAGGCTGCGCCCTTGCGCAGACCCACACTACGCCCCCAGCTCAACCGCATGTTGCGCCCCAGCGCAACCGCACGCTACGCCCCAGCGTAGCCCCGGGCTGGACTCCGCCGTAGTCCCACGATGCGGCCTAGTGCAGCCGCATGCTGCGCTCTAGCGCCGCCGCATGCTGCGCCCGTGCGCAGCCCCACACTGCGCCCCGTGCTCGGCTCCACGATGTGCGCCTCGCGCAGCCGCTACGCCCCAGCGCAGCTCCATGCCACCCACCGCACAGCCCCGTCTTGCGCCAATGCGCAACCGCATGCTGCACCCCTGCACCGCCCCATGCTCGACGCATGCGCAGATCCACGCTGCGCCCGTGCGCAACCCCAGGCTGCTCCCCAGCGCAACCGCACGTTGCGCCCCAGCGTAGCCCCAAGCTGCCCTCCAGCGCAGCTGCATGCTGCACCCCTGCACCGCGCCATGCGGCGCCCATGCGCAGTTCCACGGTGCGCCGCTGCGCAGCCGCACGTTGCGCCCATGCGCAGTTCCACGTTGCCCCCCAGCGCATCCGCGCGCTGCGCCCGAACGTAGCCCCAGGCTGTGCTCCAGCGCAGTCCCACGCTGCGCACCATCGCAGCCGCATGCTGCACTCCAGCGCCGCCGCATGCTGCGCCCCTGCGCATCCCACCAGTGCGCCCTCTACTCAACAGCACGCTGCGCGCCTCGCACAGCCGCTACGCCCCAGCGCAGCTCCGCGCTGCCCCCTGCGCTGCACCATCTTGCGCCCAGGCGCAGCCGCATACTGCACCCATGCCCCGCCCCATGCTGCGCCCATGCGAAGTTCCACGCTGCGCCCATGCGTAGGCCCACGCTACGCCCATGCGCAGCTCCACGCTGCGCCCCAGCGCAGCCCCTTGCTGCGCCCCAACGCAACGGCACGCTGCGCCCCAGCGTAGCCCCAGGCTGCGCTCTAGCGCACTCCCGCGCTGCGCACTAGCGAAGCCGCATGCTACGCCCCTGCGCAGCCGCATGCTACGCCCCAGCGCACGCTGCATGTTGCACCCCGGTGCGGTTCCACACTGCGCCCCCTACTCAACTGCACGCTGCGCGCCTCGCACAGCCGCTACGCCGCAGCGCAGCTCCGCGCTGCCCCCTGCGAAGCCCCGTATTGCGCCCATGCGCAACCGCATGCTGCACCCTTGCACCGCCCCATGCTCGACGCATGCGCAGATCCATGCTGCGCCTGTGCGCAACCCCACGCTGCTCCCAAGCGCAACCGCACATTGCGCCCCAGCGTAGCCCCAAGCTGCCCTCCAGCTCAGCCGCATGCTACGCCCCTGCGCAGCCCCAGACTGCGCCCCCTGGGAAGCCGCACGCCGCGAGCCTGGCGCAGCCGCAACGCCCCAGCGGTGCTCCACACTGCCGGCTGCGCAGCCTATCTTGCGCCCATGCGCAGCCGCATGCTGCACCCCTGCACCGCCCCATGCGGCGCCCATGCGTAGTTCCACGTAGCGCAGCTGCGCAGCCCCACGTTGTGCCCATGCGCAGTTCTACGTTGCCCCTCAATGCAACCCCACGCTGCGCCCCTACGTAGCCCAGGCTGCGCTCCGGGGCAGACCCACGCCGCGCCCTAGCACAGCCGCAAGCTGCGCTACAGCGCCGCCGCATGCTGCGCCCCTGCGGAGACCCACAATGCGCCCCGTACTCAACCGCACGCCGCGCGCCTTTCGCAGCCGCTACCCCCCCGAGGGTAGCTCGGCGCTGCCCCCTGCGCAGCCCTGTCTTGCGCCCATGCGCAGCCACATGTCACAGCCCTGCGACGCCCCATGCTGCGCCCATGCGCAGTTCCACGCTGCGCCCATGCGCAGTTCCACGCTGCGCCCATGCGCAGCCCCACGCTGCGCCAATGCGCAGGCCCACGCTGCGCCCATGCGCAGTTCCACGTTGCCCCTCAGCGCAGCCCCTCGCCGTGCCCCAAGGCAACCTCACGCTGCGCCCGAACGTACCTCGAGGCTGCGCTCCGGCACAGTCCCATGCTCCGCACCAGCGCAGCCGCATGCTGCGCTCCAGCGCCGCCGCATGCTGCGCCCCTGCGTAGCCCCACACTGCGCCCCCTACTCACCGCACGATGCGCCCCTCGCACATCCGCTACGCCCCAGCGCAGCTCGGCGCTGCCCCCTGCGCAGCCCCATCTTGCGCCCATGCGCAACCGCGTACTGCACCCAGGCACCACCCCATGCTGCGCCCATGCGCAGTTCCACGCTGCCCCCATGCGCGGCTCCACGCTGCACCCCAACGCAGGCTATCGCTGCGCCCCAGTGTAGCCCCAAGCTGCGCTCCAGCGTAGTCCCACGCTGCGCACCAGCGCAGCCGCATGCCGCGCTCCAGTGCCGCCGCATGCTGAGCCCCTGCGCAGCTCCACATTGCGCCCCCTATCAATTGCACGCTGCGCGCCTCGCACAGCCGCTACGCCCCAGCGCAGCTCCGCGTTGCACCCTGCGCAGCCCCATCCTGCGCCCATGTGTGGCCCCATGCTGCGCCCATGCGCAGATCCACGCTACGCCCGTGCGCAGCCCCACACTGCGCCCCCGCGCAGTTCCACGCTCCGCCTCAGGGCAGCCCCTCGGTGCACCCCAGCGCAACCGCCTGCAGCTCCCGCGCGACCCCAGATGCACGCCAGCGTAATCCCACGATGCGCCTAAGTACAGCGGCATGCGGCGCTCTAGCGCCGCAACCCCCTTCGCCCCTGCGCAGCCACACACTACGCCCCCAGCTCAGCCGCACGCATGTCACGCCCGTGCACAGCCCCAAATAGCGCCCCGTGCTCAGCCGCACGCTGCACGCCTCACGCGGCCGCTACGCCCCAGCGCAGCTCCGCGCTACCCCCCGCGCAGCCCATCTTGGGCCCATGCGCAGCCGCATGCTGCACCCCCGCACCGCTCAATGCTCCACCCATGCGCAGATCCACACTGTGCCGCTGCCCAGCTCCACGATGTTCACCAGCGCAACCGCACGTTGCGCCCTTGCGTAGCCCCAAGCCGCCCTCTAGCGCCGCTGCATGCTACGCCCTTGCGCAGCCCCACAATGCGCCCCCTGCCAAGCCGCACGCTGTGCGCCTCACGCAGCTGCAACGCCGCGGCGGTGCTCCACGCTGCCAGCTGCGCAGCCCATCTTGCACCCATGCGCAGCCGCATGCTGCGCCCCTGCACCGCGCCATGCAGCGCCCATGCGCAGTTCCACGCTCCGCCGCTGCGCAACCCAACGTTGCGCCCATGCGCAGTTCCACGGTGCCCCCCCGTGCAACCGCACGCTGCGCCCTTGCGTAGCCCGAAGCTGCGCTCGAGCGCAAACCGACGCTGCGCCCCGGCGCAGCCGCAAGTTGCGCTCCAGAGCCGCTACGTGCTGCGCCCCTGCGCAGCCCCACAATGCGCCCCCATACTCAACCACACGCCGCGCGCCTTTCGCAGCCGCTATGCCCTAGCGCAGATCCACGGTGCCCCCTGCGCAGCCCCATCTTGCGCCCACGCGCAGCCACATACCACAACCCTGCGACGCCCCATGCTGCGCCCATGCGCAGTTCCACGCTACGCCCATGCGCAGCCCCACGCTACGCCCATGGGGAGTTCCACGTTACCCCTTAGCGCAGCCCCTCGCTGCGCCCCAGCGCAACCGCACGCTACGCCCAAACGTAGCCCCAGGCTGCGCTCCAGCGCGGTCCCACGCTGCGCACCAGCGCAGCCGCATGCTGCGCTCCAGCGCCGCCACATGCTGCGCCCATGCGCAGCCCCACATTGCGCCCTCTACTCAACAGCACGCTGCGCGCCTCGCACGGCCGCTACGCCCTAGCGCAGCTCCGCGCTGCGCCCTGCGCAACCCCATCTTGCGCCCAGGCGCCGCCGCACACTGCACCCATGCACCGCCCCATGCTGTGCCCATGCGCAGTTCCACGCTGCGCCCGTGCGTAGCCTCACGCTGCGCACATGCGTAGCTCCGCGCTGCGCCTCAGCGCGGCCCCTCGCCGCGCCGCAACACAACGGCACGTTGCGCCCCACTGTAACCCCAGGTTGCACTCCTGCGTAGTCCCCCGCTGCGCATTAGCGCAGCCGCATGCTGCGCCCCTGCGCAGCCCCAGACTACGCCCTCAGCTCGACCGCACGCTGCGCGCCTCGCGCAGCCGGTACACCCCAGCGCACCTCCGCGCTGCCCCCTGCGCAGCCCCGTCTTGCGCCCATGCGTGGTCGCATACTGCTCCCATGCGCCCCGCCATGGTGCGCCCATGCGCAATTCCACGCTGCGCCCGTGCGCAGCCCCACGCTGCGCCCGTGCGCAGTTCCACGCTACGCCTCAGCACAGCCCCACGCTGCGCCCCAGCGGAACCGCCCGCAGCGCCATAGCGCAACCCCAGGTTGCGCTCCAGCGCGGTCCCACGCCGCGCCCCTGAGCAGCCCCACACTTCACCCCCACCTCACCCGCACACTGCGCGCCAAGTGTAGCCGTTGCGCCCCAAGGCAACCCCACCGTGCGGCCATGCGCAGTTCCACGCCGCGCCCCTACGCAACCACACGCTGCGCCCTGCGCAGGCCAACGCCGCGCCCCAGCACAACCACAAGCCGCACGCCTGCACGGCCCCGGCCTGCGCCAACATCCTCCTTAAGAGGCGCTTGCGGCCTCCGGGGGTCGCCAACAGCCTACGGTGAGGTGTCTCCTAGCCCAGCTCTAGGTTGCGCCCATGCTCAGCCACA
Organism: Eutreptiella sp. 'Long Island Sound 2002'; assembly: GCA_964036045.1. Taxonomy (NCBI): domain Eukaryota; phylum Euglenozoa; class Euglenophyceae; order Eutreptiales; family Eutreptiaceae; genus Eutreptiella; species Eutreptiella sp. 'Long Island Sound 2002'. Next base: position 135,586,357 of record OZ038380.1, on the reverse strand, counting down.
TGCCGTACCCCAACGCGGCCCCTTGCTGCGCCCCTACGTAGCTGAGTGCCGCGCCGCTGCACAACCCCACACGGCGCCCCTGCGCAGCAGCATGCTGTGCCCCTACGCACTCCCACGCAGCGCCTCAGCCCAGCTGCATGCGGTGCCCCAGCGCAGCCGCATGCCACACCCCAACGCGGCCCCGTATTGTGCCCCTTGCGCAATCCGACGTTGCGCCCTGCACAGCCCCACTGAGCGGCCGAGCGGAGCCCCACGCTGCGCCCCAGCGCAACCGCATGCTTCGCTCCAGCGCGGCTTCATGCCGCGCCCCTTGCGCATCCCCACGCTCTGCCCTTGAGCAACCCCACGGTCTGCCTCTGCACAATCTCACGGTGCGCCCCTGGTGCAGCTGTTGCGCCCTACCCCAGCTCCAGGGTGCGCCCCTGTGCAGCTGCATGCCGCGCCCCTGCACCACCTCACACTGCGCCCCAGTGCAGCCACATGCTGCGCCCCTAGCGCAGCCGCTGCGCCAATTACAGCACCGGGCAGCGCCCCTGTGCAGCTCCACGCTGCGCCCCTTGAGCAGCCGCATGCTGCACCCCTGCCCAGGGCCTCGCTACGCCACAGCACACTCCCATACTGCGCCCCTAGCTGACAGCCCCGCACCGTGCTCCTGCGCGGTGCCACGCCGCGCCCCTTGCGCAGCCCCCCCCCCCCCCCTCTAGAACGGCACCTCCACCACACCAATGCAGAGCCCCCCCTCCCCCCCAAACACAAAATTTTTACGGCCAGTGACAGCCCCCGGCGGCGCGGGCTGTGCTGTCACTGGCTGCCCGCTTCGGCCCACCCTGGCGGGACCCAGTAAACCTCACTGTGGATGGTTGGGGGCTTCGATTTTCCGGTGCCCCCCCTTCGGCTTTGCCGTCGCCTCGGGGGGGCCAACCAGAAATCAGAAACCAGAAAACCCGCCTATGCCATCTCTAACCGCTCCCTCCTGCCCGAACGCCCCCCCCCCCCCGCCCCCCTGGATGTCAACTATGTTGACAACCTAAGGTACACGGTGAACACGGTCCTTCTGGGCCCCGAGGACCGTAGGACGGCGTGGGCATGGGTGGGGAAGGTGCAGGGGGATGGGGGGGGATAAGGTTCCACATTTTTTGGATGTTGTTTTTCACCAACAAGCTGTGAGACGCAAAGGGCTGATCCCTCCCTCGCCAGCGCTACCGTTCCATGGTCACTAAAACAAAGGCCTTGGCTAGTACCGTTTTTAAAAAGGTCGTGGGTAAGTTGAAGGACAGCAAGCCTGAAGCCTTCGCATCCCATCACCCCATGTGGCTTGGTTCCGTGATTGTGTCTAGTAACGCTTCCGCCTCTTAGCTTAGCGACACGGACACCTCCACTACCCCCCACGTCTTTCCCCCATCCGACCGCGCACCGGTGTAATGCCATCTCTCTCCTTTTGTTGCCCTCGTCCTCCCGCACAACGCGAATATTCCATCGCGACACGGCTTAGGATAGGCCGAGGTAGAGAGGTGGGACGAGGTCCTCCTCTACCAGAGGGAGGTCCCAATCATGCTAAGCACCACTCGCCACCACGGTCTTCCACCCCCCCCCCTCACGGACAACAAATGGAGGGGGCCAAAGCGCAAAGCGGACACCCAACAATGGACACGCCACTATTGTGCACAATGCCACCTACCTCGATCACCCAACTAATCAGAACTCGCAAGCAATTTTTTTGGGACATTGGACGAACGCAACGTCCGCGCGTATGGCCACGTTGTTTTCTTGGAGCATGGCACGCACTTTTGGGTTTGGTGATGAACTTGAGGAACGACGTGTTCAACCCCTTCACCCCCCTAACACACACAAGCTCCCTGCTGCGCCCCAACTGCCCCTGCTTCCTAACGCGCTCCGCCGCGGTGCTGCACCCCCTCACCCTCCACGTGGGCGACGTTGCCATGTGGAACGGGCCCCACCAGACTAGATGTGGTAAAGGAGGCTTCCTCGGATGGGGGCGCCCACATCATGTGGGATGTGCGCGGCATCATCCCGCCCACCGACCGGCTAGCTGCGGGTAGCTGGTTAATGAGGCCCCCACCGTTCGGGCATGCGAATGAGGGAAACCTGAGGCGGCAGGGCCATTATTCATCGGGCGCCCATGCGAGTGCAAGGTATCTGGTGCATGGCATGAATCCCCACCAATAAGAAAAAGAATGTGATTTTCTCGTGAATTTCGCGCATGCATATAGCATTTGTGGTTCACCTGTGCGACGGGCTTTGCGCACTTCACGCGATCTTTGTGCGTTTTCCACATCACTTGATGTCCCTTGTTTGCAAGCATCCTTCAAGCGCGCCATTTGTGCTTTTGAATTTCTCTACAGATTACGTGGCACTATTGGGAGCCCGAGCCCGTGCCTTGCAACGTGGGGCGAAGCAACTTGCAAATCCGCCCTTCACCCCGCCCCCCCCCCCTCCGTCCCCACGCCTCCCACCACCGCCACGTGGCCGAGTGAGTGCGGCAACAAGCAAACAGCAAGCACAGCCCCAGTGGCAGAAGCGAGCAACAACAGCGGAAGAGGAGGTTTTGCAGTTGCGGGGCAAGCTTGCCGATGCCAAGCAGTCAGCCAAGGCACTGGAGAAAGAGAGGGATCACTCCGGACAAAGGTCAAGCACCTCGAGGCACGGAGGTGGAAGGGTCAAGCGCAGTATCAACAATTGTAGCAGCGAACGCCGGAGCCGGAAATGGAGCACCAGGGGGGGGGGTTGGGGGTTTGGGGACAAGGTACCTCTTTGGGGCTGCACCAGGGTGGCGGGACCAGTCCGAGAGTGCAAAGGGGCATTTGTCTTTAGTTGCCGCCGTGGTGGAATTGTGGGACACCAAGGGGATGGGGGCCGCACCTTGGATGAGGTCGTGCCGGATTACTAAAAGACGAGGGAGAGCCACATCAACGGGGCCGCACGGTACCCGATGGAGACTATTGTCCGGGCAGCCTTTCGCCCAGACCTTATGATTCGCAAGTAGCCTTAGGCACCCGAGGGCCATGATCAAGTAGTAGCTCGGGGAGCATTGGCCGCGACTCACCGTAGCCGTCTTCCAGCTGTTGTACACTACAATTTGCAAAACTTGCAAAAATTTGATACCCGATTATAAGTTTGCGTTCGGTGTTTGCGCAATCTGGGCGCGATTTTCGCACGTTTCTATGTAGATTTCTTGTGGAGGGCCAGGGACAAGATCGGCATTTTCACGCAATTTTCATGCCTTTTCCGCACGCAGATGTTCATTTCGTGTGCTTTTGGTTGGGGGAGCGCTTTGAATGTGCGGTAAACGGGCGCACGCTACACACAACAATATGTGGACACGTGCATGCCTCCCTTGTTGCCTTGTTCAACGCTTCTTCTGTTCACATGCCCTGTCGTTCCAAAGACAAGGCGAGGACCGCATTTGCCCATATCAAGTGTAGGCAACACAAGGCGCACGGATTCAAGTTGTTGCAGTAGGTCATATCACAAGAGCTAGTCGCTGCCTACATAGTCCAACACCTGCCGCACAAAGGTCCGATCGTTGGGACCCCTAGTAGGCGATGGGGGTGATGGTGCATGCTGTACGGCACCATCCCTATGAAGAAAAGTGTGGCGGCCATGTGGCGAAGCCGGTCGCTCCACCTTTCGACGACCGAGGCGCAGTACCTCACTCCTCATCTAGTTGAGGGGCAAGCTTTGGACGATGTGCGGCCCACAATGCAGCAACTGCACGAAGAATCGCTCCTTGATCTGCGTCTTACCCCCTTTGCGAGGGTGAGTTGTGCACCGCACCACTGCTGCAAGCGTACCAATTTCATTCCATCCAGGGCTGTTGAACGCGATGGGCATCTTCATGTCGCGCGGCTTGGGATGGCCCTCGCTATCATAGAAGTTTGTGACGGCTCTCCTGTAGTGCAAGGTCAGCCCCTTCGAGCCCCACACGGCATCCAACGATGTCCGGACCAGTGCACTGCCGCACGGCACCAGGTCTGTAGTCTCCTCGCCCGACATGAGCGGGAATTCCCGTGAGGGGGCGTCCTACGGCGCCCCATCCTTCTACCCCGCATCCTTTTGCCCCGCATCTTTGTCTCCCTGATCCTTGTTGCCAACGAACAGAACGGAACGGCGAACTGTGGAGGCGACAAGGGTTGTCCCATCCATGGCCGGAGTAACATCCACTGAGGCCGGAAGTGAGAGAGCACGTAAGGACAGGGGGGCATGACAAAGACTGCGACAAGCAACTGTCGTAGGACAGGGAGTTATATATATACATATATGTATATATATATATATATATATATATATATATATATATATATATATATATAGGACACGGCACCAAACAAGGGGGTGTAGTGGGACAGGGCATGAAGACAGGGTACAAGACAGGGCCTGTCATCGGACAAGGGGGTGGTCGGCAGGTGTGTCGTGGGGGGCTGTCGCGGGACAGGGGGCTGTCTTGATGCCTGTCGTAGGCGGCTGTCGCAAAACACAAATCGCAAACGAAATTACCAAACGCTCGTCGTGCCCAGCCCCGGAGTTGTTTGGGTAGTGCACCTACTGAAAGGCACACGTCCAGTGCCCTGCATCCTCCGTGTCCCCGTCGTCGCTGCCTCATTTGGCCCAGTTCCCCTTCTTTGGTGTTGCCCCCGTGGAAACACTAGAGGATTGTGTTTCCCGTGGGGTGATCCAGCCGTAGTACCGCGCCATACGATAATCCAAGAGAGGCGTTTGCGGGGAAACCAGCGTGCACTACAACACACGATCGCGTGTGGGTGAGAACTGCACATTAGGAGGAGACCGAACAGCAAAGCCCCCAAAATTGTACGTTGCGAAGAATGATACCCACACCCGGGGGGATGTGAACAGTGGCTAGGACAGTGTTGGAACCGCCGGAAACGATGGAGTTGCCATGGCAAAAGTGACACAATGGACAATGCTCAAGGCTAGTGCAGCGTCCCCCATGCGCCGGACTTCCGTGACTGACCGAGGCATGTCAACCACCGTGAGGTACAAATTGGTATTCTCATCACACAAGATGAAGAAGCTTGCCGTACCCAGTAGACTCGGGATGTTGGAGACCGTCTTTGCCTTGAATTCCAAGTGCCAACGTGGGGTGGCGCGGCACGCCCCACAACATGTGCCAGCCTGGGAGCAGCTCCGGCGCATCAGTTCTTCTTGACACAGCGTGCAAGGGGACTTTTTGCGGCACGTTGCTTCTTGTTGCGATCTCTGCATGGTCCGACTTGACCAAGATTGTCAGGCGGAGGGGCCATGGTGCAATCAAGGGGCGGCAAAGCTCGATGTCCGGCACGGTTGTCACATGATGTGTCCCAAAGCCCATAACAATTTGGGACCAATGGTTCATACATACCGCTGCGCTTCCCAAGAAGGCGAACAATGCAGTCGGATGGGCAAATCAACGACTCGCCGGCAACCGTGAGGAATGGCAACGTCTTCCATGGCTCTGGCAAACGTCCAAAACTGAATGGGACGAAGTACCTGTGTGTTGTACCATCCGCCAGAGTGTAGGAAGTGAGGAAGATCCCGTCGTCACGAACAAGGCGTCTTTGAATTGCACGATGAACCGGCCCCGGTGATTCATTGGCAAGGCGCACCAACTTGACGAACAAAAGGTGGAGCTGCTTTTGGTTACCTGCAAAGGACGTTTACACCCTCTCAAGTTGCTTTTTGGCAAACCCGCGAAGTTGCAGTGCAGCAGCCGTGTAACCATGGGAAAGAGTTGTCACTTCCTCTTCCGAAAGACCACGCACGTCCTCAAGGTATGGATGAGGGGGCTTCGCCGCGACGGTCTCCCAGTGGAACTTGTTGTGGGCCGCCGTAACCTCTTGTCGTAGCTCGTCGATGATGTCGATTGATTCTTGCGCGAGAACGTATCAACGGCGCCGATTGGAGTCCTCCCCATGTGCCTCCAGCGGTGTGGTACCGTCTGCCCCCTTGACACCTTCGTCGGACACGCCAATAAGTAGCGGTGGTGGTAGAGAGGGGATGGTAATGGGGTCGTTGTTGTGTGTCACCCATAGCCAAGCGGACCTTGTTCCTGTCCCATGTTCACTCCATTGGTGAGGGCAGTCACTTCGGAGGGAGTACCCAGGAGTTGACAAACTTGGATCTTTCTCCGTGGACAGGCAAAGGCGGTGCTGCAAAGGTCCCTGCCTTGATGTGTCTTTCCGAGAGGCCTCTTGGGGGGCATCTGCTCAGAGGTCTAGGCACCCGTCGTCATTCAGGTTCTCGAGGTACACTGTCTCTTGGCGGCCATCCCCATAGACGGTAGCTTGGGCATACTCAGTGCTCCAGGTCTTTGCCATTGGGCCGTATCACCATCAGCTGCAGATCCGGGTTACCTTCGAAAAATGTCGTGGGTGACGTCGCTGGAGCACTATGGGGATCGCTTGGCGGTGAACATCTTGACATCCGCCATGGCACCATCGCATTGCACCTGCATACTCTCCTTTGCAAGGATGCATTGTATGGACAGTTTGGCGACATGGACCACCGCTACTCCCGTCCTTGTCCCCACAATGCCAATTCACCCCGTGGCAAGGTTGTCCACTTTCGGCATTGCAAAGAGGACAGAGGTGCTAATGCAACACAGGTGCCATGGACAGGTTTCAAGACAAGGGGCTGTCCGTTGATAGGGTATGCACACAGGCTTCAAGACGGGCGGCTGTCGTAAGACATGTGGCACAAAACAGGGGGGCTAACGTCCGACAAACCCCCTGTCTTGTGCAAAGACAGGGGCTGTCGTGAAAAAAAAAGTTGGCCAGAACGCAAGCACACAACGCAACCACTTGTAAATTGGGGCTAATTTCACTTGCTTGAGCGCACAAAAACACCAAGAACATGCAGAGGTGCAGAGTATGGGGCTTGGGGACTTCCGATGCGCACTTGCCGCAAAGCACAATGCATTGCCCACAAAAAGATCCCATGCCGACTGCCCCAAGGCAATGTGGCAAATGACCACAGGAATGCCGCCACCAACGGGCCCAAGGCACCATATCCGTTGAACGCAAGAGTTCCACCACACACCGCCCCAAGGCATTGCGGCAATGTGCCATCGCCTAGAGGCGGTTGGCAGTGGACCTTGTGCGGTACACACCCGCTCTACCTAAGGGCAATGGGGGGCGGACTAGCTCTCGCCCGTTGCTGCACTGCCCCGCGGCTGCGAGGAGTGCAATTCTATTTGAGACCCCTCGCTGCCCCGGGACGATACGTTTTGGGTCTTTCAATGCAGAGTGCCTCATCCATCGCGGTACTCCTAGAAAGCCCGAGGCACATTGCGCAAACACCCTAGGGCAATGGACCCGGGAATCTTTGCCGTACAGTGCCGCATCGCCTTGCGTTAGTTAGCAGTGGAACTTTTACTCGACACTACCGCATGCGTTCGGGCGGACTCCATTGGACCTTCCGAGGCACACCGCTGTAGTGTATGGGAGAAATGGGTAGTGTAACACCTACAACATAGTGCCACGCTGATTGGTGCTATTGAGAAGTGCGATTTTGCAGTACTCCGCTACAATGACCCCCGGCAGTGCAGAATGGATCTCATCATGAGAACTTTCTCACTGCCTCGGGCTAGTGGCATATGAAACTTTTTCTTAAGCTCCCTCATGCATCGGTGGAATGGGCATCATATCTCCGGAGGTACGTTGCCGCACTTCACCAGGGTGTTTGGCAGGAGGACGCTTGAGGCAACGGGCGGTGGACCCCACACAGTACAATGCCGCATTGCTTTGGTGCATTGAGCTGTGCTACGCCTGCTATACACCGCCGCTTCCCCGTTGACGTGCCGTCCAAGGGACATTTTCGGATGTGCAAGGTTCCGTAGATCGGCGCATCATCCCGAAGCAAGTTAGAACGAGCAGCAACATGCATGACGAGCTCAATGACAAGGCACAAAGGGCTGCAGTGGGGGCCCCGCATCGTCGCTAGGGGGCTCTTCCTCGTCATGGGGCGCCCACTTAGGTTCCTCTACCACCGCACTGTAGTTTGGAAGCGGAAACAGAATGGAACCCATGGAACACTATGGTCTGTAGATGCGGCCATCTTTGCCTTATTCCAATCTGCCCACACAATAAGGACATGTTTTAGTTCCCCATGTGCTTGCCTATATTTTCCGTTGCATGCATTGTTCCCCCATAATGTATGAGATGTGCAGCACTGTTCGCCGTCAATGCACTACACTACCGCTAGCAATACTTGTAAGACTCTCTGCCGCTCATCGAGTTTGTGGGGCCATTCATACAGGCGCCATTCCTGCGCTACACGCAATCCACTAACCATTCATCCTGCACACACACGGTGTTTGGTCTGCACTACCGCAAGTGTAACCACCCTGAGTAATCAGGGAGCACACTAACGCCGTACCCACTCACATGGAGGCCACCTCCCATTCGCTTGTGCTGTGTGTACCTTTGTAGGGTAGAGGTTTGCTCCCTCCAACGGGAGCTTTGCGCCACATCCAAACTTCTCCGTTCCCAGCCACTTTCTAAGTCTCCTTGCACTCATGTTGACCAATACCCGAAATGATACATAACTTACTCCCATCAATGTACCACTTGGCGGTGCGCTTGCATAGCCTTGATCTGCTGGATCTCCGCCCCACTCCCTCCGCTACCAGTTGGTGTGAATCCTGGAGCCCGCTTCCAACACCTCATATGCGCTCATGCTGTCACTCAGCGAGTCCGATTAAAATTCAACCTCTCATTCACCAGAACGTCATATGCAGTTATTTCCGCGCGATCTTAACCTAATTTCAATTGTATGGGGATTGTTGCATCTCTCCACTCACCCTGTGCATCTATTTATGGTGGGAGTTGATTGTTCCCGATTCAGGGACCCTTTGAAATTGAAAGATTGCTAGACTGCTCTTCAGTGGAGTGCTATCCCATCCTCTTTTTCATGAACAATGCCCGTGTACCCACACACAAGATCCACACCGTGCACGCTGACATTCATCACCAAGTGATTTTATCTCTTTTTCACCGAATAAAAATATGCTGCATCCAAAAGGTTCCGAGCTCATTCATCTCGCATTGAAGCAATTTATGTTTGTTGCTATCGTTCCTTGTTCTTACCATGACCGCTTGTGATAGTTCTTTGTTACAAAGCAGACATCATGGCGCCATCAGGCATGACACTATGGCTGCTATGGCGACTCCCCCTAGGCTTTTTGAATATCTCCACCACCAAGACAACCCTTTGTTGACATCCCTTACTTTGGTTTGGTGGCCTGTGCACAAGCAATATTTCCCCGCGGGGGGTGCCACAACATCTGTAGGGCATCCTGATATTGAGCGAAGTACCAAAGACATCGCACGGCACCTTGGGTGATAAATTTTGTCGTAGGCTTGAAATTCCCTTTTGCATGGCTTGTTGTCGCTGGTCAAGGCAGAGGACACATCGTGTTGCAACATGCGTGAAATGGAGCTACGAAGGCTGGTAGTATCCAGTGCTTTCAGGCTGCAAGACTTTGTCACTTGTGGCCCTGCCAAAAGCTTGCCACCAATGACCGTGTGCCGTGACTTAGAGCCGTTATCTTGTCCTCTGAGGAAGTCATCGGTGATGAACCACACCACATTTTGTCCAAAAACATCTTTGGAGAGAGGCGCCACGTTCTTTGACGACATGAGACGGCCTATTTTTGGCTTCGCCGACCTCCGCACATACAGCCCAAAAGAGTATATACCGGGGCATGACCCTCCACCAGAAGACCCCACAGATTAGGTCACCTGGAGCTGCCTTTAGGTTGGTTTGCTAAGAGCCTCGCTCATCTTCCATCGATCGCAACGTGTTGGGAGGAGGATCCGATCTCTTTGCCTTCGAGAAACCTAAATCCGCTTGGGACCAAGCATCATGGTTGTGAATGCATTTGGAGAAAAATTCCCACCGCGCGTAGAGGGTGTCGCGAGGAAAATCAACGGGCGTGCTAATTTGACATTATGCGTCCAAGAAAGGACGGAACCGGCGAGCTTGCTAGTAGTCCTGTGGTAGTGAAACATTGTTGAGCAATTGAACAAAATTTGCGATGGAGATACCTCGGGATGGGGCGCTTGAGCGGGGAGATGGGGTGGGAACAAGAGACATGGGTGTACACATGATAGCACCTCGTTGACGTTGACTAGGGGGAGGGGCAACGGATACAACCAGAGCAAGTTGTCAGGATGCAAAGGCTACAAGGTCATGGAGTTTGAAATTGTCCGTCTTCACCTGTTGAAGTGAACACACTAAAGGGTTCCAATCTTTTCCCCACGGATTCGACAAGCATAGGATCGCAACAATGAGGGGGATGGACCAAAAAAAAGCAGGGGACATGATTGAGGGCAATGGATGCTTACCCCCATACAATGAAGTGTAGCCAGACAAGATGAAGATGACACCCCCTCCCTATCGCAGCACATTTTTGGCATGTTGTAGGAGTGGGTGGGTGCAACTCAAGGGCACACTTCTTGTGAGTTGTGGGTGGGCCTTGAATTCGCCATGAATAGGCACTCCATCCCACCATTCGCAAGGATGTCCATGGCTTGCAAATGAGGCCGTCCACTCATTCCCCCTCTTCAGCGAACAGCGGCCAAACACATACCACTGATACATCAACAGCTTCATGAGGACAGTGGGGGGGCTGCTTATCCTTCTTCCCCTTAGCCAAATGGGGAGTCGAGCAGGGTCTCTCGCGTGCAATGAAATTGGCCGTGAGGCATGTGTCCCACTGCATGTGGTTGTTCAAGGATGAGGCTATCTTTCCCAAGATGCGGCCAAAGACCCATACACTGGTCGCATGCACCTTGTCGTCATCAATGTACTAAGGGTCGTTGGGGTGGGGGACAACGTCCCCGTACAAGAAGCAGATCCGTACTTGGCTCAAGGGGAGACATAGGAGGCGGTACCATCTTGGACGTTGTAAGGCCCAACAGTCCTTAGTCCACGGGGTGTCGCCGCCGAATTCCAGCGCACACACGACCGTCCCGAACCTCAAGGGGACCTTTTTGAACGCAATGAGCTTCTGCAAAGCCTAAAAAACGTTTCGTACGTAGGAAATGCTTTGTACGAAAGAAAAATGTTTTGTACGAAAGACGATTTCACGCCAGGATATTTGGGCACCAGAGGTCTGCACGGAGCCCCAAGTGCTTGTCAGAACAATACGCGAGGCACAAAACCCAACGGTGGGACACGAATCTCGCAACTTTTCCTTGGTTTATAATAGAGATATTTAGGTGTGACACGCTGCAAGATGCTACTAGGTAAGCAGCTCCCCGTATGAGAAAACGGAGGCCGTTCTCTGGGTGTTCTACAGTAGACCCCAAGAATGGAATGGACTGAATATAATCAAACCACAAAGGAAGTTTCCAATAGATACCACATGCCCCTTCGGCAGTGGAGCCTTTTGTGTAACGGGGTTGACCGATGCCCATGGTGTTGGCCATTTTTTTCCACGCGGCATTCACAGTCCTCCGACCACAAAAGATTCATGGGGCGGACAGCCCTATTGCCTTACGAAAGAGCGCCTTTTGCTGGCCAATAAAACGCAGCAACTTGTGACAGCGCTCCTTTCCCTTACCTAGTTCCAGCAACAAACACACCACAGCGCGAGGTGTGCAGAGAAATGTGGCATACCGCTTCAGGCTATTGACTTCGAGTCAACAACGGCTTTTGCAATTGCACACAAGCAGAGTACGTTGCGAAGCAAAGCTAGACGCTTCCCAGATGATGTAAAAAGGTCAACAATCATTGCTGTAGCCTCGCGCGCGGGATTCACGCTGCAAGTGTGGGAATTTCATCATTTTAGGAGAAAGTAACAAGGAAATCAACAAAAAAGGGGAGAGATGGACTTTGTTTCGTAAAAATTCCTTGGTATGAGACTCCGTGTTTCGTACGCGTTCCGATTTTGCGATTTCAGCGTATGTAAGTGGGCTCGGAGGGTGTTCCTACTGTACGCCACCACAATGCCTTGGGCCGTTGGGCGGTGGAAGTTCGCAAGCACGTTGCCACACTTCCTTGGGGCTCTAGGTTGGTGGAACTTTTGATGTATGCCGCTACGCAACCTTGAAGCATAGGGTAGTGGAACTTTGCGGCTCACTCCCGCACGTCTTTGGGTTGTGGGCATTGCTGCTTTTGTGATACATGCTGCACTCCCTTGGGGCAATGGTCAGTGACATTTTTGTTCTTAAATGTGCCGCATATATCTTGGAATTGGACTTTGGAACTCCCGAAGCATGGTGCTACAGTGCATGGGGTCGTTGGGCAGTGGAACGGCTATGGTACATTGCCGCGGTGCCTTCGGGCAGCGGGCGGTGGACTCCTACGGTACAAAGCCGGACCGTCTTGTCGCACTGGGCATTGGAACTCGTGTCCCGGTGCACGTGCAAACCATGAACCAGCTCACGACCCCAAAACTACGAGTGAAGGTCATGGCCCTCAAATGCGAATTGCAACCGACCGAAATCATGCTCGTAACGGTATGGAAACATTCCCTAACGGCCGTCTGTGGTATTTCGCGCAACTCGTTGCCTCCTATGCCGCGCCACCTTTAGGTCCGGGGGGGTTCCATTCCTGACAAGTGAGACCCGGGAGCCCAGAGCCAACGGGCGTACGTCCATGGGCAGCGCTGTGGCCGCTGGTTTGAGGGGGATTGAGCAGCGGAAAAAACAAGATGAGGTAGTTGCACGAATGTGTGTGCTTCGTAAAAATGTTTCATACCCAATGCGTACGTAGCTAAACGTTTCGTACCAAACATCTCTACGAAAGATTGCACATTGAGTCCGTTTTTGGTACGAAACATCTCTACGAAAGATTGTAGGTTGAGTCTGTGGAACGAGTGCACTGAAAGTTCAGTGGGCACTGTGCCCTGTCACTGCTGGCGCAGGGAGAGGGACCATTGCTGAGACGGCCGAATCCATTTTGTCGCTGCTGCAACAGAAACCGGACAAGGCGCTGGCCCTTTTGAGGACGTTCGGGGATGAGGAAGCCGGCGGAGAGAATGCACTACAAGGACGGAGGCGCAACTGGAAAGCAGTGCCGTGGACATCAAGCAAGCAGAAGACGCCGCCAAAGCGGAGCAGCGCAAGAAAGCCGTCCTTGGGAGCAAGGCGAAGAAGAGCCTCAGGTTGCTTGTGGAGCAGCATAAGAAGAAGCAGGCCAGGCCAACGGCAACGAGGAAACGCAAATTTGAATTCAGCGAAGAGGAGACATGTTCTGAGGAAGAAGAGGAGGCGGAGGAAGAAGAGGAGGAATCCGAACCCACAACGAGCAGCGACAATGAACCGGCAACACCAATACAAGTGACGAAAGACAGCCTGAAGTGGTGGTGGGTGCCGTGCCAGGAAGAAGAGCAGACGAAAGTGAGGAAGAAGAGATGGAAGGTGTACCGTGGGTGCATCGTAAGGGACTGCCATCGAACGCATGTGACAACACCTCCAGAGACTTTGCGGCTGACCACGGAAGACAGAAAAAACATCCTCTTTTGGATGCCGGCGGACTGGGAGGGCGCCACTGGTGGCGCAATGGTGACTTCATCGCCGCGAAGCAATACTATGGACGCAGGGGTGCTGCCATGAAGCACGCCGTTGCGTGCAACGAGAGGTGTCCAAAAATTTACAAAGAAGTGGAAGACAAGAAGCAAGGGATGGAGAAGAAGAAGAAGAATAAAACACTGAAGGTGAAGGGTGACAATCCCCGAGCATACTAGCCCCGAAAGGCTCGGAAGAAGCGGAGACGGCAGAAGCGGCGAAAAAAAAGGAAGCAGCGGAAACAGCAATGGAGGAGGATGTGCCCGAAAACAGGGGAAGTAAAGGAAATGATGAAAAGGAGGAAACACCAAAGGAGCAGGGTGAGAAGCAGGGAGTGAGTGAGGGAGGACAGAAGCACAGTGGCATGGACCGTGGCAGTGACATTGACAGAAACAGTGGCATTGGCAAATTCGGTTGCATTATTGTCTTGTTCCTTGGGTGATGTGTTTCGTACAAATGCTTTAGACAAATTTTTTTGGTTCGTATGAAGCAAAATACGTAAGAAATAGAAATAGTAGAAAAACATTAACTTTTGGACATGAACGCACGTGAAGCACAATTGAAGAATTTAGAGGACAAAACGATGTTTGGCAAGAAGCAGCAAAACACTTACCGGAAGCAGAAAACGTGTGCGGAACGGAGGAAAAGATTTATGTTTCGTACGAAACAAATATTTCCTACCACAGAATTCGTACAAAAATTTACCCCATGTAGGCGCGCTCCCTGGGCAGGGTGTTGATGGAATTGTGCAATGGGATTTCCACTGCACACTACCCCTAAGAAGGAGGACAATGTACTCTAGGAAATCCACCGCCCATTGCCCTAAAGCAGTGCACCATTGTAGTGCAACACTTTCACTAGCCCTTGCCCCCCGCAATGTCGTTTTGTACCGTGGGAGTCCAATGCCCATTACCGCAAGTCACTGTAGCAATGTATCTCAAGAGTTCCACTACCCCCTGCCCCTACGCAATCCGGCCTTGCACCACGGGCGTTCTACTACCAAGAAAATGAAGGTTCTGCCAGAAGGTACCGCAAATAGTCCGCTACACTCTTTTGAGACCCACTTAGCAAAATTGCTACGAGAGTTTCAATGCCCGGTGCACGAGTGGGTGAGGCAGAGTCCGGTAAAACTTGCTGTGCCCACAGGGGCGGTGCGGCACAGTAGAGGGGAAATTCCTGTTCCAACTGCCCCAAGGCAAAAAGGGAGTTTTGTGCGGGAGTTGCAATGCCCCTTGCGCCGGTGAGAGGGAATTCTAGTACCCACTGTCCCAAATTAGTGAGGCTACTTTTTGTGGGAGTGGCAATGCCCCAACATGGTGAGGGAGTGAGCAGGACAAGGAGGCCCCTTGGCCTACACCAAGAGGCCACGAGGTAGTGTAGAGCTGCAATATCACTGTCTGATGCCCCAAGGTAATGCGGAGGTGTATGTTGTGGGGTCCACTGCCCATTGGCCCGAGACACTGCGGTAGCGTACCACATGAATTGGACTTCCAAATCCTAGCACTAAAATTGGCAGCGTGCCTGGGTAGATGGGATACCGAGTGCCTCAATGCGTGAGGCAGTTTTAGGAAAATGATCCAATGCCCAAGGCCCCAAGGCAGCCAGGAAGTAACCACAATGAGATTCACTCCTCATTGCTAGTCGGCATCGTAACTTGTATTGCACACTGCCTCAGACATTGGAAAAAAACCTCATTGGGACCCCAAATGCATATTGCCGTGGTGTGTGGCAGCAGTGGGTAGTGGAACATAGTGTCACACTGCCTGGGTCATTGAGAAGTGCTAATTATCCGGTACGCAGCGACAGCAAGGCGATGAGGCAATGTACTACAAGAGCTCCACTGTTTGTTGCCGCAAAGAAGTGCAGTGGTGTACCGCAAAAGTTCTCATGTCAACCACTGCAAGGTGTTGCGGTACTGTGCCTTGGGAACTCTAATGACCGGTACCCCAATGCATGAGGCTCTCTACGACAAAAGATCCAAAGGGCACTTTCCCAGGGTAACGAGGGGTGTCCTATAGGAGTTCCACCCCCCACAACTCCAAGGTATTGGCACCTGGCCCCGCACATGGCCCCGAGGCACAGCGGGCATGTACCATAGAAGGTCCAGTGCCAAAGGCCCCTGGGCAGTGTGGCGATGTGCTTGGGGAGTTCACACGCGTAGTGCCCCAAAGCAAGAGGCACTATACACAAAAAGATCTGATGCTCCCTGCCCCACAGCGGTGCGGCAAGGTACCACAAAAATGCTACTGCCCAATGCTCGAGGCCACTATAGCAACGTACCGCACGAGACCACAAGGCTTTTTGGCGAAGGAGGTCCACTACCCTCTACCCCAAAGCATTGAGGCAATGTGCCGCAAAATTTTCCCCTAACCGTTGCTCCTAGGTAGCGAGGTAATGCATGGAAGGAATTCCCAAACAAAGTGGCCCCAAGCAGTGTGGGAGTGTAGAGAAGGAGTCGGACTCCCACTAGCCCAAAATAAGTGAGGCAGCGTACCGCACATGGATCACCGCCAACTACGTGCATGCATGAGGCAGAGGAGGCAGATACTTCTACAGCCCGCTATTCGCTCCACGGTAAAGCTGCACAAGAAATGCTCCCTTTAATCTTCTATTTTTCGTATTCCTTGCATGGTTGCCAACTTCCCAAATTGTTTTCTTCCATGTAACTGAATGAAAATCTCAAAAATATACGCCACCCAGGACGAATCATGGCGGCGCACATCGTCTCAACATCCAACGAAATCACGGGAGTGATTTCAAAAAAATCCCTTTCATGTTCTACAGACATACAAACAAAGAGGGACATAAGAAAATGTAACATGAAGAAAGGAAGCACTACCCACGGCTGAAGGCACCTTGGCGGTGTAAAGAACCAATACCACTACCCATTGCCATTATGCAATGTGAGAGTCTACACAACGAGTTCGGCCGCGTTGTGCCCCCAAGTAGTGAGGAAGGGTATTGCAAGAGTTCCATGGCCCCCTGCCCCTTCGCTAGGACGTACAAAATAGAAAAACTTCCATGGCAGTGAGGCAATGTACAGAACCCGTTCCACTACCACTGTCCCAAAGTAGTGAGGCAATGTGCCACACAATTGCCACCGCCGAGCACGCGCACATGGTGAAGCATCACAAACAAAGCATTCTATAGCCCGTTGCCCCGAGTTAGAAAAGGACTACACATGAGGAGTTGCGGTGCCCACTATCCGAGGGCAAATTGACGGCGTAGAGAAGCACTTCCACAACCACCGCCAACATGCAATGTGCCCGTCTATAGGAGGACTCCCATTGCCCACTGCCCCCAAGCAACGAAGCGTTGCGTAGCAGGAGTTTGACTGCCCCTTACCCCTAAGTGGTGAGGCACCGTTGGGACACACTTCCACTGCCCAATTCCCCCGAACAATGATTGAGGCAATGCAAAGAGGGTGGTCGACTGCCCACTATTGACACGTAACGTTACATAGAACAAAAGCATTTCCCCAGCCCCGTGCCCGCACGTAGTGAGCCAATGTGCCACAAGAATTCGATTGCCCGCCCCCCCCCCAAGCGTTGAGGCACTCCGTACAAGGACTTCAACTGGTAACCACACCCAATCAATGTGGCTATGTACGGAAGGGTTTCACTGTCCCCAACGGGCGAGGCGGTGTGACACACAAGAACCACCCCCCAATCGGCGCACGATGTGAGCCCGTGGACACAAAGGTTGCTAGTACCCACCGCCCCAAGGAAGTCAAGCACTAACAGGAGGAGATGCACTGCTTTGCGCCACATGGCTTTTTTGGCTAAGGAGGTTCACCGCCCTCTACCCCAAGGCATTAATTGACACATTGTGCCGCTAGCTTTTGCCGTGACCGTTGCCCCTAGGCAATGAGGTAGTGTATGGAAGGGGTTCTACTACCCAGTGCCCGCAGCTAGTGTGTGAGTGTATTTTTGCGACAAATGCCGCGTTTCGATGGGGTAGCCTTCCGATCCGGATGGCGTGCATAGATGCGAGCAAGCTCAATGGCTTCACCGGCTTGCGAAAGGGTGGTGCGTAGGAGCAGGCACAACTCCACACAGCGGCAAATACGGTCATTGTATTGAAAGGTCTAGGCTCTATCGGCACATGTCGATACAGGCGACAAGCTCATTATCGCCATTTGTACCAAAAAAAGCCATTTCGCATCGGTCATGTGCTGGACCACCAATTTAAAGAGGGATGCTCATTGAAGTATTGCCGCGCTGCCCTACAAGCAGTTGTTTTGCCTCAATTGAATCGACAATATGACTGCAGTAATACAGGTTTAGCACTGTTGCTATATGTGGTGAGGTGCTAGTATCTATATTATGCTTTGAACCACGCCGGTCTCTTGCCGCGCATTGTCTAAAAATTTAGGAAACGAGACCCGGCCTTGACAACTTGTTTCCCACGATTCATCTTCTTGTTGTGTCACAATTGCCCGCTGCAGTGCTGCAAGGGTGCCAATTGCCACTGTCATTGCTAATGGATTAGTGTGCCCTGCTGCCCTGGTTGTCAATGCAATGCGGGAAAAAAAATTATGTGCCTGTCTCTGTTGGGTTGTGTGAGCATGCAAGGCCCCGTGTGGAGCAGACGGGCTTGAAACCCTAAAACTTTGTTGTCTAGCAACTAGCCGCTGGTCGCTGGCACCAAGGTTCCCAATGCGAAATCCTTGATATTACGCAACACGACAGAGGAAACTACCATTTGTTGCCCCTTAGCTTTGAACCTAGCTGTCATGACTTTACGGCCCACAATGAATAAGAAAGATTGATGATGTTGTGAAGCTTCGGGGTGAGTCTTTTGAACACCACTACGGGCCCATCACTGCTGTGCATGCCGATGCTCATTCTAGTCGAACAAGTTCATACGTCATGATGTCACAGTTCAATACCTCACAGGACCTCAGCATGAAATTATTCGACTGTACATACACCAAGACTAGTCGTTGCACAATGACAAGGGACCACTGCCCCATTGACAAACGGACCTGTAATTACCTTGGGGCTCGGGCCATGTATTGGCTCACGCTCATATTTCTGACTAGTCACTGAAATTGTTCACGGAAACATCAATAATGTTCCTGCCTAGGCGTATGTTGAATGCAAAATACGAAAAAAAAGTCCCGGCTATCCTAGCACTTTATGACTTTGTTTTGCGGGTCGCATTGATTGCAATGCAACTGGCGCATATTTCTCCCTCCATTCTCCAATCAGCGGAGAACACCTCGTTGCTCGCTTTGTTTTTCAAATGCCTTTTGCAGTAATTACTATTAGTATTTTAGACCTGTGCATGGGGCACATGTGTTGTGCGATGGGGGCACAGGCGATAATGGCCATTTTCCGTGTAAACAAAACGAAATTCACGACAAATGCATTGTACCGCAACATGCGGGAGGATCTAAACCCACACTTCAGTGATATCCACGAGCAAAACCAATACTTTTCCAGCAGTGAGCATTTTGTCTGTCACCATGGCCCCCAGCCCCTACGATCATACATAGGATGTCTCTGTCACGCTAGTGGTACACGCGACTAGAAGGCGTGCATGTGTAGCATGCCTACAAACCAAGGCAAAACTACTCCTTACCACCATTTGGATGCAGCGCATCAAAAGGAATATTGTGAAGTGGTCTCGGGTGACACACGGTATCACAAGGATCACATCGTACAACACCAACAAGACCCCACACATGGCAGTTCAGATGAAATAGAGTTTTAGGGCCTGGAAACCAGACCATGCTCTGTGGTGCAGTTGCAACCCCCTCAACCTGATGGATTCAAAAGGGGTACTTCGCCCAGAAACACTGCAACAAGTTTGGTAGGAGGTAGCCATGACACATGACGAATTCTATGCCGTTCATGCTGCGGACTCCTCGGGAGACAACAGCAACACCTCCATGGATGGGGCTACAACTAGCTCCCTTGCAAAGGGGTCAAGAACTTGTGGTTCAGCGAAGGTTGAGCGACCTAAGTGCAAAGCGGAGTGGACATGTGTGCAGGAATGTAGACTATCTTCGTCCTTTGACGTAGTTGGCTCCTTGCACTCGAGGACTGCGTGGCAGGGAACACGCAAGGAAGTGAACAACTTGCTATAGTTCGAATTGCTTGCGGGTAGCTTGTTTGTTGGAGTGTCGGACATGTCGCCAAAATTGTTCATGACGTCAAATTTGAGCTCCCATCATGTTGCGCGCGACGTTCCTCAGGCCACAGGCGTGGTCTTTGTGGGCTCTATTGTCGGTTTTCTCGGCGCTCCGTTTGTGGCGTGCACTGTGCAAGTGCTGGTGTGTGTGGTGATTGCTGAGAAGCTTTAGTGTCAAACCACCAAAACACTGGTATTGAGTGTCAATTTGCTCTGGCATGTGCACACGAAAGAAGAAGATCAACAATGAAGTATAGGGATGCGATTAAGCGGTGATAGCTAATGTGTGAGTTTTAAGAAGCTACACGGCAATAGACGCAAATTGCAATGCATAGAAAAATTTTTGTCCCACTTGTTACACTATCCCCTGCCATGTCTGCTTTCAACTCTTCAGTTGAAAGAGGGTGGGTAAGCCGAAGCCATGGGGGCAAAACGGAGGGTGTGGCCCAAGCAAGAGGGCAAGAGAGGAACTTACAACTTTTTATTTTTACACTCCACCAAGCTCCTTTCAACCCCTTGAGAGCCTAGGTCTCCCCCCCCCATGGGGTAGAAGTGAAACCGCACCCTTTACACCCCTCCCCCCCCGCTCTCAACCCCTTCCCTGAACCTCCGGTAAACAAACAGCCCATGCCCAAGAGGAAAGCTAAGCAAAGGGGGCTATTGACAACACCACTTGCAAAACTTTCATTTTTGTGTAGCTTCGACCTTCTTTGTTGCTACACACGTGCGTGTTGTCCTGTGATTGAGAAACAAGTCCCCCCAATAAAGGGGGGACTCTAATTGCAACATTTGATCTACAAATTGGTAATTACACTCCTAGCAACAACCAACACCTTCTTCAAAATGAGGATCAAGTTTAGATATCGAAGGTCCAGTCCCTGCTGGACCTGCACCACTTTCCATGTGCCCAGCTTGTGCTCGACTTGCACCACTTTCCATGCACCAGCCCTTGCAGGCATTGCACCATTGACCATGTGCCCAGCCCCGGCTAGACTTGCACCACTTTCCATACACCCAGCCAGTGCTGCACTTGCACCACTATGCATGCACCAAGCCCGTTGGACCTGCACCACGTTCCATGCGTCCAGCCCGCTTGAACCTGCACCACTTTCCATGCGCCCAGCCCCTGCTGAACTTGCACCATTGACCATGTGCCCAACCCGCGTTGGACTTGCACCATGGACCACACAAACGTCCTATGTCTTGAGGTCCTAGAAAGAACACTGTGTCTTTTGACACCGTGACCCATTAGCATGTCGCGCTTCACCCTACCTACAACACGCAAACAACCCTCCCTGCAGCCCATGTCCTCCTCCTCATCCCCCTCCCCCACGTGAAAAAGAAAATTACGCACACGCCTGGCGAAAAGCGAAGCAACGTATGCAGGCATGTAAAAAGCAAAAATTTTCCAAATGTGTGAATACCTTGTTGAAATGTGCGGAGAATCGCAACCATTTTGGGTTTAAATACATGGTGTGGTTTCTTCACGAAATCCTTGCCTTCGGTGCGGTACAGCACTGTTTTTGCTCCCAAAAGGGTCTGGACCGCCTCAATAATTTCAACCTCCTAGGGGGTGGGGGGTTGGGAGGGGGGGCTGTTGGTGTTAGGTCTGAGCTAGGCCGCCCCCTGTGAGTGAGGCAGTGTACAGAAAGAGTTCCACTGCCCACTACCCCAAGGCAGTGAGGCAGTCTACAGAAGGAGTTCCACTGCCCAATGCCCCAAGGCAGTGAGGCAGTGTACACAAGAAGCTCCCCTACCCACTTCCCCAAGGCAGTGAGGAAGAGGGCAGAAGGACTTCCACTGCCCACTGCCCCAAGCAAGTGAGGCAGTGCACAGCAAGAGCTCCACTGCCCACTGCGCCCAGGCGATCTGAAGCAGAAGTGCCACCGCCGAGTGGCAGAGGATCGAAGAGACGCCACTGCCCACTGCCCACTGTAGTGTGGCAGTGTAGAGGAAGAGCCACCCTACCCACTGCCCACTGCACTATGGGTTTGGATGGAAGGATCCCTGCAGCCCACTGCCCACTGCAGTTTGGCAAGTTTGGCAGTATACTGCAGGATCCCCAGTGCCCACTGCCCCAAGGCAGTGTGGCAGTGTGCTGAAGGATCTCATCCGCCCAAGTGCCAGCCTCGTCAATGCCCCACCAGGACCCGGAGGCACCGAGGGCAGGGCCCAGCGAGAACTTTGGTAGCACCATCAAGCAGAGCGGCAGAGCGTCCCCAGGGCAGCCCAGGACGGTAGCCGCCCGGAACTAGAGAGGGTGACGGCCTTGTGCCACAAGTGCACAACACACCACACATAGTGCACACTTTGCCAAACAGCCCTCCAGGCTTGCATTTTCCAGTGTGCAACACCATCCCAGCCATTGCCTTTTGGAAACAGCGCCTTCGGCACACCAAACCACACCACAACACAACACAACACAACACAACACCATACCATACCATATCATACCACACCACACAATACCAAACTGCACTGTACACTTCCATACCATATCGTACCATACCACACCGTACTGCACTGTACCCAAGGGGGCCGCCGCCAGCCGTCACTCATATCATATCATGTAACATCCCACAGTTATCATCCTTATCATGCATGATCATTGTCATTATTGTTATCATTACCGTGATCATGGGGATCATATCACATTAATGCCGTATTGTTTACTACCTTAAGTTTGTAGTCTCCCATGTACTTCTCCGCCCGAATGATGATGGCCATATCTTTGTGATCCTCCGTGTTGTCATTGGGCATCCGCTGCTTGAGCTCCTGGAGGCCGCGGTCTCGCTCCTCACGCTCCCGTTTCCGTTCCTCTGCCTTGTCCAGGGCGGACTTGACAGGCATCTTCTCCTTCTTCTTCCGCTGCTGCGTGTCTCCCAGGCCCTTTCCAGTGCCTCCTTCACCACCAGACTGGTCAGACAGGTTAGTCTCGTTAAACTCCTTCGAATCCCCCTCCATCCCCATGCCAGAGGGCTTCTCAATATCGGAAAAGCTTTCGTCTCCACCGTGCGGTGAGCCATCCTTGGTAGAGGCGGCCTGACAACAGCAGTAGTTTGGGGGAGGACAGCCACTGAGCTGTTGCGGTTGATCCTGACTGAGAGCCTGCAAACCAGATCCAGCAGATACTCCTCAAAGTATGTTGCACCCGATTTGGCCATTGGGAGCTGAGGCAGGGGTGGGGTGGCAAGTGGGTCAAAGGCAGCTAGTGTGCAACAACGAAGAGGGTGTAACACATGCTATGTGAGTGCTTTTGTCCAGGGGTGATCCTGATGTTGAAAAATTCAGCAAAGTACCTTGAAGAGGGACTGATTACTGTCAGTGCAGTGTCCCTAGAAGTGGATGCCCAGCAATAGCAGACAGTTCGACTGCATGGCTCACAATCCAGAGGCTGTAGCAAATCATATTGTGCCACCCCATGGTTTACATGTGATATTTCATCACTGTTGGTGGTCACAACGTCAAAAAGATCACTTTGGAAATTTCGATTTTTGAGCTGTTGAGGCTGAAAACTGCATGGGTAGGGCGTAAACCAGTCCCTTGGGAAGCCCCCCCCCCCTGCCTTAGCGGTAACCCCATGGCCAAATGACCTGAAAACCACACAAAGAAGGTATTTCTCATGCTATTTCTCTGGGATATCAGATCGTTGTGAGTGGTCACATTATTGAAAAGGAGCAGTTTGGAAAGTCAAAGACGCCCCCCTGCCCCGCAAGGGGCGTGTCTGTGCCACTTGGGGGGGGGGGGGGGGCTTTGTCCCTGCCCCACCCCTGAACTTCCGCCCTCTGCCCTCTGGCCGGACGAGGGGTGGCAGGCTGCCGTACCCACCTCTGCACCCCCCACCCATGGCGCCCGTTGCGCCAGCAGCACCCCAAAGATGCGCTGAAATACATCCGGCAGCCCAGGGGCCACCAGCATCTCCCGCGGGGAGGCAGCTGCCCTGCCAGTGGCCCCTGTCCTGCCCACCCTGACAACTCGCATTGGCGCTGGTGGAGGGGGTTGTGCACCTGCTTGGTCATTTGGGCACCCTCTAGGAGGGACCATGGGGGGGGGGGGTGCCCCCCTGGGTCTGGACAACGCGGGCTCAGGCGGGGCGCACACTGTGCCAAGGGCATGTCTTCAGGGGCCCGGGGGGGTCCAGCGGTCGCGCTCCCAACTGCCGTGGTGGAGCCTGCCGGCTTCGCTGATGCGGCCACTTGAGGGCCACCAATGCCTCTGAGGCTGGTTGGGCCTGCCCCCACCATACCCAAAGGGTGTTTGGTAAAACTGAGTACCAGACGAGGTAAAACTGAGTAAAATGTGGTATAACTGAGTAGATTTGAGGTAAAACTGAGTAAAAATTTTTTTATAAAAAGAATATTTTATAAAAAAAATTTTTTTACTAAGTAAAAAGACAATTTTTTTTGAAAAAAATTGCACAAAAAACTGCACACTTTGATGGTAGGTGGTACTTTTGTTTAAGGGCATGAAGCCCCCTGGTCGATTCCCGGCCACTTGTGTTAGTGGCGCCCCACCCGGGCCAAACCATCATGCACGGAGGAGAGAGGAATCACACAACCGCTTCACCAAGGAGGGTTGAGTACCGTATGCATGCATGCACAGAGGAGGGAGGGATCACACAACCACTTCACTAAAGAGGGTTGAGTATCGTATGCATGCATGCACATAGGAGGGAGGGAGGGTGGGGCCAACTACTTACAAGTAGTTACAAAAGACACGCTTGAAGATCAAGTCGGCCTTAGTATCTCTATAGTGAGGCTTGCCTCTCGGGGTGGGATTCAGCTTGCATCTCTCAAAGACATCTTCTTTCTTTTCCAAATGCAGCTTTCTGCAAAATGCTTGGTCATTTTCCAATTGACCATCAGCATTTTGGGGGTATTGAGGAGGCAACGCATACCACTGCCGACAGATCCACACACCGGGACGGGTGTCATCAGTGGCATTGGCATTGGCAAGAGTGGCATGAGTGGCATTGGCAGCAGTAACTGCAGCAAAAGCAACAACAGCAGCAGCAACGTTGGCCGCCCAGAATTGGCGCAATCCTACACAAATCTCGGACTGACACAAGACAGTGGTATGGAAGGTACAATGAAGAACCTTACATTCCTGGCACGCTATGGCGGGTGTGCCATCGCAAAAAAAGCATGTGTCAGGGGGGTGTGCAGATTTGGGCGTGGGGTACAACCGAGACACCTCCCAATGCTTTGCCTGGGTCCTGGGTGTGGGGGCCAACTTGGAACCACTGTAGTACAAAGTAGCAGAAATGGCCCACTTATGGGCAAAGTGGCTACGTCACCCCTGCCGTCTCGGGGACCCCCACCGCTGCAGAGCGGGGGGGGGGGGGGGAATCAGAAGTGGCCCACTTGTGGGCAAAGTGGCTACGTCACCCCTGCCGTCTCGGGGATCCCCACTGCTTCAGAGCGGGGGGCAAAATCAGAAGTGGCCCACTTGTGGGCAAAGTGGCTACGTCACCCCTGCCGTCTCGGGGATCCCCACTGCTTCAGAGCAGGGGGCAAAATCAGAAGTGGCCCACTTGTGGGCAAAGTGGCTACGTCACCCCTGCCGTCTCGGGGATCCCCACCGCTGCAGATTTTTTTTCTACTAAGTTTTTTACTTAGTAAAAAAAATTTGTTTCTACGAAGTTTTTTACTTAGTAAAAAAATTTTTTTTCTACTAAGTTTTTTACTTAGTAAAAAAATTTTTTTTTCTACTCAGATCTTTACTGAGTAAAAAATTTTTTTTTCTACTCAGTTTCGCAACTGAGTAGAAACCCCAGTTACTGAGTAACAAATTATATTTTTACTCAGCTTTGAAGCTGAGTAAAAATTTTTTTTGATAAAAAAATTTTTTTACTCAGTTTTACCACGGACCCATACCCAAAGGGTGTTGGCGTGAGTGGGAGCAGCACCTGGCGCCTCGGCGCTTACCGCGGTGGGATGGGTGGCAGGCCCTACGGGAAGTGCCCGTCGTGGCCCACCTTGCAGCAGCAGCTGATGCCTTAGCCAAGCTACCGACAGTGAACACAAGAGGGCAGTCCGTGCTCCTAGCACCCCGCCCTGCCCTCTCACAGATGCCGCAGCTGCTGTGCCCTGGCATGGTCCACCCCAAGTCCCTACACCCATCGTGGTCAACGGGCATAGGGGAGCAACACCCGCCTGAAAAACACACAAAGAAGGTATGAAACATGCGATTTCTCTGCATTGTGCGTGGTCACAACATTGAAAAAAATCAGTTTGGAAAGTTGAACATCCCCCATTGCCCCGCGAGGGACGTGTCTATGCTGCTTTAGGGGCGGTGGTTGTGTGTTGTGCCCTCTGTCCCTACCCCAACCCTATACTCTTGTTGTGCTCTTTGTCCCTGCCCCACCACTAAACCCCCACCCACAGCCCTCTGGCTGGGCATCGGCAGGTTGCCACACCCGCCTTTGCGCCCCCCTTCTGTGGCGCCCATTGTGCCAGTAGAATGCCCGCCTGAAAACACGCAAGCACGGTCTAAGAAATGCTGTTTCTTTGGATATTTGATGATTGTGGGTGGTCACAATAATGAAAAAATTGGTTTGGAAGTTTCCAGTTTTGAGCCGATGAGGCTGAAAACTACAGCCCCCAGGCACCATGTGGCCAATTGGGCTGAAAGACACACAAAGAGGGCACCAATACTTTCAATTTCTGTAGGCCTATGCACAGAGGTCGAAGGGCAAGGTTGTTGGGCCGATCAAAGAGTTCAGGCGCCCATCTCCCCATGTAGACGGTTGCCACAGTGTCTTTCCGAGGGCATTGACACGGCCCCACTAGACAACTGCTTGTAAGTTTTTGGTGATGGTAGCGGCACGTATGGTCGCGGGGCGGGAGCACCAGCCAAGCCGAGGGGATGTGCTCCTCGTGCGAGAACTGCGCCCCTTGGGCAACAGGGGCGCACCCGTGGCAAGACCTCCGTGGAGTCCAACTGCCGGTACCCCCCCCCCCCGGCTGCGGCCTTGTGTACCATTGCGCTGGCTGGTTGTGGGACCAGGCACATGCATGACATGGTGCGCTAGCTGGGGGCCCTCGTGTGGCGGCCAAGCCCAATGTGTCTTGGGATGAGCTAGCTCTAGACTGCAAGGCGTGCGTGGGCCGAGCGCTACCGGTGTCCCCACTTTAAGCGGATAGCCATAGCACCAACCGGATGATTTTGAGCGCATCTTCGGCGCTTTGCGGGTGCGACAGGTGCCGCTAGGAGCAAGTTGCCCACCTAGAAACACCAAGGCAGGTCAAGGAGGGGGGTGTCCACCAAGCCCCCCCCCCCCTGTCCCCCGCCCAAGCTAGCTTGCACCCACTAAGGGAGTCGGGAGGTCCCATGGCGGCTCTTGCAGCATTGAAGTAGTCCAACCAGCCCGTGTTCTTCAACATGGGTGCACAAGCCACACTGTTTGCTGCGGGGTTAGCTCGCCTCTCCCCCTAGCACGGGTGGCTAGGGCACCTAATGCGCCCCCGCATAGGAATCATGCGCTAAGAGGGCATCGTGGGTGGGCAAGCTAGGAGGAGACCTAGTCCCTACATGTGTGTCCCTTTGAGCCGCCATACTCCATAGGCGGAGGGTCTTGCATGCCGCGTGCCTCAAGTAGGCTACCTAGTGTTGCTGCGGCCCAAGCTGCAAAGGACCGTTTGCCTCCCGAAGGACCCATGGCATCCACTCGGCTCCCGTTGCCCCCAATTCCGGGCAGTCCTAGAGGAGGTGGACCTCATCCTCGTGCGAGGCACCACAAAACGGGTAGGTTGTCGTGTCGTGGAGGTGGTGACCTTGTAAGCGCACCTTTGTCCACGTTGCCCTAACTAGCAAGCCTTGCCGCAAGCAGGCACCCTTCTCGGAGGCGCCCACGCACAAAGGTGCCCGTTAGGCATGCCTATCAACTCCCTGGCCTTCCAATCAGCATGCGGCATGGCAACACGGGCTATTTCGTACCCGGTGTTGGACCTCCTTGAGGGGGTCTTGCAAAAGGCCCAACAGCAATCTTGCGTCCACCAATTCAAGTTGGTGCATCATGTGCAGCCATTGCCCACCGGCACACAGGAGGAGGGCCGGGGGCTGGGCTTGGAGATGGCCTGCGCCAACACCTCAGTCACCCCCCACATAAGGCCTCTTTTAGTCCCCTCCATGGCCTACCGCCTCTAGGATGGGGACCACGTTGTGGACGCAATCCAACCTGGGTGCATTGGGGCGCTTTCGGTTTCCGGCCGGCGTGCGGTGCACAGCACAAGGCGGCACTGACGCAAGTCCTATTCGACCTTGCCGCCTGAAACACTCATCGGTGGCGAGGATGAGTATAAGCTACTTGAAGTGTTTTGGATCTAATCCTCCAGGAGGTCATCGTTGCCCTAGCGTTGGAGCTAGGCATGGACACTAGGACGTGCCCGGCTCGGGGTGCCATGTACGGGCAGCTCTGCTAGGCCTCCAAGGTGGAGAGTCGCCTAGGGAGAGGGTGGAAGCCACCCATGGCATTTTGCATATTTGCCCGCTATCAATGTCCTCAACAAGACCCGCAAATGGGAGGTTGATTCCGTGCGATAGCAGGTATGGGGGCTAAGACGGTGCTGCCGCAGGCTTTGGCGGAGGATAACATTGGGGACCTGAAGAGGGCGGAGCTACTGCCGTTTGAGGACCTTGGGGTCGGCATGTACCCGCCTAGGGTCCTCAAGGGACACAAGGTACCCCGACGATGACATTGCTACAGTGCACCGTGCTTTGGTCTGCGTGGACAAAGCCTGCGCTTGGGTGTAGGGTGAAGATGGCGTTGCGGCGGAGATTCTGGAGGGACGGCCCATCCCCGCGACCGATTGCTTCCACCAGCTGGGCCTGGATAGAGCCATTGTCGCTTTGTGGAGGAGTGCAGAGCGCCAGCAGTGGATCGTTATGAACAGTGGAAGAGACTCGACAAACCCTTTCCCTACTTTGCCGCGATCCTGCCATTCCCATGGGGGGGTGGGGGGCTGAAGTACTGAGCTGTTTTGTTTTGTGTCCTGTTTTCTGTGACAGATTTGTCTTCCTAGTGGGAGCTAGATAGTCCGACTACTTTGGGAAAGATCCATTTGTCTAGGGAAGGAGTGTGCCTCCGTGCCATTGACTGCACTAGATCACTTTGTTTGTAAATTGCTCTTATGGGGTGCATGTGCTTGCCGGGGAATGGACACGGTGTAAAAGTGATGGTTTTAACGTAAAAACCAGGGTTTTGAGCTACCGTGAGAATGACTTGGCAGGCACACGCAGGGGGGGGGGGGAAGAAAAAATTTTTTGATACCGGGTGGGATATTTTTTTTGGGGGTGACCCCCCCTTGGGGGGGGGGGTCCGAAAAAAAAGTGGGTCCTATAGAAAATTTTTTTCTTCCCATGTCGCACGTAGCACACATAATCATGGTGTTCCCACCACATAACATGCCTTTGCCACTCGTTGGCATTCCTCTGTTTGGCTATTTGGTGTACAAGCCCATGTCCAACATGCCGTTTGCAACATGTAGCCGTCAGTGACCCCTTCTCCATGGCATGCTTCGCAGCACAATGGCACGAACCAGCAAACAACATGCATTGCCGACACGGGTGGTATTTATGTTTAAGGGCACAAAGGCCCCCGAGTACTCCCGGCTACGCATGTGGTCGTACCGCCCCACCGTTGCCTCTTGTCGGCGGTAACAGTCCGCATGCACAGTGCATGGGGCGAGAACCTTGGTAAGCAACCGGTGGACCCCGCGTGGGTACAATCGCCCGTCATGGCCGTTCAGTAGGTGCTCCAAAGTCTGCTGTAGACCGCGCGGCGTCAATCTTCCCACCCGGCCGTTCCAGTTTCCTTGCCACTGTGCACATGTCCATTGCCTTACAGTGCTAGGTGATGGACCCCGCGTGGTTCCGATGGCTCATCCTGGCCGTTCAACGGGTGCCCCATGTCCGTTGTGGACCCCACGACGCCCATCTTTCCACCCGGCCATTTCACTTCACACCATCAAGCCATGGACACGTCACAGCCGTGGTGCCCACGTATGGCACCTGCCCCACAATGACTTGCCTTGGAGATCCAAGCCGGGTCACACAATGGAGATCCAAGACGGTTCACGCAATGGAGATCCAAAGCCGGTTCAGAAAATGGAGAGATCCAAGACGGTTCACGCAATGGAGATCCAAAGCCGGTTCAGAAAATGGAGAGCCAAGCCGGTTCACACAATGGAGATCCAAAGCCGGTTCAGAAAATGGAGAGCCAAGCCGGTTCACACAATGGAGATCCAAGCCGGTTCACACAATGGAGATCCAAGCCGGTTCACACAATGAAGAGCCAAAGCAGGTTCACACAACGGAGGTTCTAGCCGGTTGACACAATGGAGATCCAAGCCGGTTCACACAATGGAGATCCAAGCCGTTTCACACAATGGAGGTTCAAACCCGTTTACACAATGGAGGTTCAAGCCGGCTCACACAATGGAGATCCAAGCCGGTTCACACAATGAAGATCCACAGCCGGTTCACACAATGGAGGTTCCAGCCGGTTGACACAATGGAGATCCAAACCAGTTCACACAATGGAGATCCAAGCCGTTTCACACAATGGAGGTTCAAGCCGGTTCACACGATGGAGGTTCAAGCCGGTTCACACAATGGAGATCCAAGCCGGTTCACACAATGGAGATCCAACTCAGCTCACAAGACTTCAGTGGGAATCCCTTCCAAATTACATGGTCTATGTCTTCTTTTCGAGCTTTATCTTCAAGGGAAGGCTTCAGTTTAGTCGGGTAGGGCTTCTTTGTGATGCACTTTTTCTTCGAGGTACTAGCATTTACCGCAACAGCACTAGAGCTGGATGAGGAGCTAGATGATGAGGATGTGCTCGAGCTTGAGTTGGAAGAGTCGGAATTTGAGGCATCAGAGGCACCGGAAACTACTGCCCACTTTCTCTTCAACAGAACTTGAGGCCTCTGATCGGCTGCATGGATCATAATCAAGATCAGTTATGTCTTGGGTTACCATAGCTTGCTCGGCGTCTTGGTCGCCTAGGCGCAACACCGTTTGCCGGCATGCATCGGCCTTCTCATGTCCGTGGCGCAGTACCGGATATGCCCGGCGTAAATGCTTTGCATCTTTGATTCCAAATGGCACCACTTTCGGACAAGGTGGGGGTGGGAGCGGCAATTCTGCAGGCACAACCGATTGCTCGGTATTTGCGCAGAAAAAGCTGAAGAAATACTCGGGGGCATGGGGGCTTGCAATGTAGGTGGCGCAACTGGTTGCATTTGCAGTACACCAAGGGTGCACAACACTCCATGCACATCAACAGCAGTGTCGATGATATGTACAATTGTACCATTGGTGTAATACCTGCACAATCTTGAGTAAGCTTCCGACGGATGTCTTGAACAGTACAACGGCCAAGTGTGCCCTCGGCAACTGTGCCTGGCAAAATTATGGCCCTAAGTGTAACTGTCCAAATCCGGCACGCTTGGGCTTCATTGGGTGAGGTGGCAATCCGTGCCAAACCATCGGGAAGTAGCACAACGTCGACAAACTCCGCAAGAGTGGAAAACTCAGTATAGAGTGTACCACCACTTGGAGCCCAGGGAGATCCTTGTACATCAACATAAAACCATCGGTCATTCGTGCTCCTCGCACCAATCAAGAAACCCTCATACTCCGTCAAAAAGCAAATGCGCGCGGTTGGTGGAGGAGGGGTGGTTGCAAGGCGGAGCAAAGTTTCCTGGGCTTCATCCCAAGGAATCAACTCCGTGTCTCCAAAGGAGGTGAAATCCAACAACTTCTGGACTTGGAATGAGGTACCGGTGCAACTAGCACGCAACCCGCCACCTCGTGTGATTCAAGTCGTTTGTGCCCCAATAGCAACACAAATGGCCTCTAGGAGGGTGTACCCCATGACCGGCATAGATGTTGAGGACAATGCCGTTGTCAACAACGTTGTAGAAGTCCTGTATGAGGTAGTGGCACCCAAAACAGGAAGGTCCTGCACGCTACATGGGCTCACAACGCCACTACATTGCACCCCACCAATGTCCAACAAGCCCACATTGGGGTTCAACATTGCTTGTGCACAAAACCAGTTGAAACGTTGCAAATTCAACTAGGGTTGTAAAAAAACCTGCAACAAGGGAACGGTATGAAGCAGCATGGCCTGCAAACCAGGGTTCCCGAACCCTCACCTATGCTACACGCAGTTTGGTACCTAGGCTATTGCCGAACCCTTGCCTATGCCACACCTACTCTACTACTTGTGCTATTGCTACTATTCCTCGAAAAATTGGATGGTCATTTTGACCAATTTACCGCAAGCCAAAACTCTTGGGGCCCCACGGCCAGCACCCTCGCTTTGTGGTGGCTGAACTTTGGGTCGATAGGGATATGTAGGGCTACCAAATTTGTACCGGCCAAATATAGAATGCTTGGGGTCGTAAGAGCATTATGTAGGCTACGCTTACACAATATGAAAAAGCAACCAGTGGTGTTCTTTAGAAAAAAATTGGGGTTGCGAAACTTTTTTTACACATAGGGGCGGGATTACTTTTTTTCGGGCCGTACCCCCCCATAGGGGGGGAGTACAAAAAAATGGTGATATTGCGATTTTTTTTGCGCCCTCCCCCTTGTGGGCACGCGCCCTTGGCAGTCCCTCCTTGGGTGTAAGTGCGGTGTAACCCACGACTAGGCGTGCTGCCCATTGGCTCTCAATCTCGCAGAGCACGTCCACCGGCGAATGAAGTTGGCTATCGGGAGGGCGTGTGGGTGCTGGGCTCTTGTCATTTAGGCCAAGCACCCATGGGTGCACGTGCTCTAGGCCCCACCGTATCTGCTGCCCTGTTGGGGGAGAGGCCAGCATGGGGACACACCGCACGTAGCACCCAGGGAGGCCCCCAGGTTGGTCGCCCATAAGTGCACATGTTTGCAATCAATGAGCCGCCACGTGTTATGGAAAAATCCATCGGACTCCTGTAGGTTTGCACTCGGCGTGCCAGCAGGTCAAAGGCCGGCGGCACATGGGACTTATCCTTGCGCCACTGGTAGACCACTCCCGAGGTGGAGGACAAGGCCTCGTTGAACCGGCCCCGCCATGCTTGCACCCGTGCCTTGTCCTGCTAGTGCTGCACTATGTGGGCCTGCCACGCAACGATGCGCACGTGGCGCATGGACAACTGATCGTGCAAGCCGCAGACCGGCACGTCCGTGTATTTGGGCCCAACCTCTTGGAGCCGCCGTCGGCGGTAGAGCACCGATAGCCACCCCATTAGGATCCGGTCTCTCTAGACACTGGAAGACCTCCCCAAGGCAGCCCCAGGCCGCATGTTGGCGCGCGAGGAGACACATCACTCGGCCACCCCGCGTCGCAATAATGTGAGACGCAAAGTCATTCATGTCATTCGGTAGCGTGTCCGCGCCCCGCCCCGTGGCAAGTGCAGGGGTGCCACCGGTAGCGAGTTTGATGACTCCGGGTTTGCCCGTTAGAGGGCCTCACAATAGGCCTCCTTGTGGAGGAGGGGCGCACTAGAGAGCACAGGTGTTGTGCAAGGCGTCCCATGTCGCACGGACACGACGTTGCAGCGGGAGGAGCACCTACTAGGTGTCCGACAGGCACCGGGCTCAACACCTTATGAGGGGCAGCATGCTACCGCACAACTTGGGCTTGGTTGTCGTTCAATCTGTACATATGCTGTGGTTGGGGAAGACAAGGCAGCGCAGGGTGCTAGCGAGACATCAAGGGAGCTCACCGCAACAACCGGTGAGGTAGGTCCACACTAGGACCATCAAGGTCTGCCACTATGGGGGCCCAAGTCAATCTGTTGGGGCTTCGGCTAATGGCAAGTGCCAAAGGTGAGACCAACACATGAAAAAAAACTATGCCCACCTCGCCTTCCACCGTAGGCATTCGTGCAAAGTGACTCCCTTGGTGAAAAAGACCACGCGTGCGGGCCTATGCATGGTCAGCAATCACATCATGGCATCACACAGGAGCCTGCCTGTGTGCCGCACGTAGCACCAAGCCCCTAGAGGAGATCCACCATACAAAACAAGAAAAAGGAGCTAGCCTACACAAGATCGCTAAGACAAAGGCACACAAGCAAACGAAGGTGGTTCCCTTGGTGGAAGTGGGCCCCGCATGCCCCCACTGTCTGATCTAAAGTACCTTCATTGTGTGACCCCTGACGGTAGGTGCATTGTGATGTGACAGCCACAAGCAGGGCAAGTAGGAGGTTCCGTGATTCGTGGACAATGATAGAAGAGAAGATTGCCGTCCACCACAAACAAGGGAGGGAATCCCGGGCCAGGGGCAAGGCATCGGGAAAGGCCGTGGTGGTGGAGGGGAGACGTGGGAAGGACAGCACAATACTAACGACTCCAAGGAAAAAATTAGGACAAGGCCAGTGCCCAACGAGGACGCGGCACTAGCCGTGCCATTGCGGTGCACCGCCATGAGTGCTACTACCCACTACCGCATGCCGTGTAGCAGTAGCCCGCCAGGGTTACATAGCCCACTGCCCCCGACAATGTGGCACTACCCAACATGACTTCCACGGCCCGTTGCCCCTTGTACTATGACAATGCTTGGCACGAATTCCATTGCCCACAACTCCCAGAAGTGTGGCAATGCCAAGCAAGGGTTCCAATAACCATTACCCCCCTACGGTGTGGTGCCGCCCAACACGAGTTCCACGAATGATTGCCCCATGTAACATAGCAAAGCCAAGCAGGACTTCCGGCGGCCACTACGTCCAGCAATGCGGGATTGCCCACCATGAGTTCCAACGCCAAACGCCCCTTGGCACATGGCAATGCCCAGTAGTAAGTCCACCACCCGATAACCCCCTCACTGTAGCATTGCCCAAAATTCATTGTCCTGTGTTGTGTGGCGGCGCCCTTGACGGTTTCCGCTGCCCGCTGCCGCTTGAAGTGACGAAGCTTCCATCAACACACCCACTGCCCACGGCCCCTATAGCTTGGCACCACCAATTAGGAGTTCCACTGCCCTCGCCCCCGTGCACTGTGATAGTTCCCAACATATTCAACTGCCCACTCCCCAGCGCAATGTGCAATAAAAAGACAAAAGTTTTGTTGCCCATTCCCCCTACCACTATGATAGTGTACCGAAGGATACTGGGTTCCCACTGTCACTTGCAGAGCAGCTATGTAGGAAACGAAGAGCAAATCCCCAATGCCCATTGTAGAGTGGTAGTGTACTTAAGGAAACTGCATACACTAATATTAAAGCTTACAAAAGGGGTCCCAATATCCTCTACACCCCGGAGTTCCGCCTCACATTAAACTATGCATTGTGGCATTGCTATAGAACAAGTGGACTGCCGACTAGAGGTTCGGGGCACCTAAGCTGTTGTTGGGCACCAGGGGATTGTAGGGGGAAGCGGGCAGCTGAACTCGCGCTCAACACTACCACACTACAAGGGGCTACGGGCAGTGGACCTCCGAGCGGGCATTGCTATACACAGCTTGGGGCAATGGGAAGCTACCACGGTGAAACAGGCGGCGGGCAGTGGAAGACTTGATGGGCAACGGGCAATGGAACCCCTGATGGCGATTTCCACATCGCGAGGGGCTGTGGAGCAGCAACTGCTACTATGCACTTTCTGGGTGCACGGCTAAGTGGGTAGCGGAACTCGTGCAGTAAAAATCCACAGCGCAGCAGGGAAATCTCCAGGGGAACTCTTGCTGGGCACTACCACGGTGCACGGGGCACCTAGTAGTGTCATTATTGCTGGGCACTAGCGCTTTGTAGGGGACACAAGGCACTAGAAGTTTTGCGGCACAACGCCACAGTGGAGTAGGTACTGGGCAAGGAACATAGTGTTGGGCATTGCCTCACTATTGGGGGCATTAGGGAGTGGCGCTCCTTCCGTGCCACACCAAACTGCAAGGGGTGGGAGGCGGCGGACCTCCTGTTCAGCATTACCACCTGCGAACGGATAATGGGTTGTGGAGCTCCTTGTGTACACTGTCCCTCTTCAAGGGGTAGTGCGCATTTGGTTTCCAACGCATACACTGCTAAACTGTGTGCAGTGGGTAGTGGGATTGCTTTAGTGAAGCCGGCAACGGGAAGTGAGTATCCTTTATCACATGCACACGCACGGTGCAATGGGCCCTGGAACCGCCAATGTGCATTACCACAATGCATGGGGTTGTGGGCATCGGAACTCGGGCGAGGCATTACGACATGGGAAGCCGCAGTGTTCAACAAAGCTCTTTTTCATACACCGCCGTATTGCAGCCAACAAACTTCCCAACTTGCATTGCCTGACCGCAAAGGGTAGTAGGCAGCAGAACTTTTGTTGGGCACCGCCACGTTGCAAGGGGCAGCAAGCAACAAAACTCTTATTGGGGACTCCACAATGCAAGTGGCCACGGTCAGTGGAACTAATGCTAAGCACTACCAACATTCTGGCCTACCTACCTACCACTACCTTGAAATCTCGGATGGAGGTACCATAAAGTGCTGCCTACAGGGGGGCATTTAGCCGACTTAGGTGATGCTCCTAGGCTTGGCGTTGCATTATGGCAACACATAGCTCGAGTTTTGCTACCCACAACCCCCGAAAGTGATAGTGCACTAAAGGAGCACCAGTACCCAGCGTTCTGCGGAAGATGGGACACACCGCAACAGCCCACTTGCGACCGCTTGTTATAGTGAGGCAATTTATTGATGAAGCCCCAGTGCCCACGGCCGCACACATTGAGGAATTGAAAGAAAGGATACTCAATACCCACGACGCCTTACATTGCTGCAATGCACTCACAAGGCCCCAGTACCAGACGCCCGCTGCGCCGTACAGAAGGGGCCCCACCGACCCTACCCTCTAAAGTGTGGCCGGGAACTAAAAGAGTCCAACTACCAAGTTTTGCCAGCTGCCCCTTGCACCCGTAACCCAAGGCTGCCAATTGGTGTCTCTTGTGTTGTCGATGGTGCAAGGTTGGTGCACATGCATGGCAAGTCTGTGGACCTTGCGTAGTATTAATTAAAACTTCGCATTAAATTTGCATTCACAAGCTAGCAAGATAGTTGGCCAACGCAGCGGGAACCATGCGATAGAAAGAGAAGGAGGAACATGGAAGCGGTAGTGCACCAAGGGGAGTCGGATTTTTTGTAGACCCGGAGGACGGATTTGTGAGATCTTTTACAATCATGCCTACCTTGTGAGAGCGCCAAAAGGTGGGACTTTATGGCAAAATAGAAGGAAGTTCACATTGTTTCATTGCCATTTAAAACAAAAAATCCGGCGAATTCGCAAAGTGTACATGCCGCAAAGTGGAACGCTTGCTAGGCATGGTTATGTTGCAAGGAGAAATGGGATGTAGAACTTTCACTAAACTCCCACGCGGCATATGGCTATGGGCAATGGACCTCTTGCTAGGTAGTGCCATATTGCAGAGGCCAATGAGTAGTGGAACTAGTGTCTAGCATTGCAAGAGTGCAACGGGCCAATGGCAGTGGAGCTGTAGCTTTGCACCGCATCCGTGCAATGGGCAGTGGAATTGCGCACTGTGCTGCACTACAACGCACAAGGGGGTAGTGGCCCGAAGGCTTCTTGTTTGACATCACACAATGCAAAGTGCAGTCGGCAAAAATACTCATGATGGGCTCTGCCAAAACTATAGGGGGCAAAGGGCAGCGAAATTTGTGCGGCGCGGTGCGTATTGGAACGATGCCGCAGGAGAAGCGCTTGCCCCATGCACGGTACTATATGTGGGTGCCCATAAGCATTGCCAACACCCATTGCCTCGGGCACAATAAGAGTGCCCAGCATGAGTTGGAACTCATCTGCTGCGTAGTGCCGCTTGCATCGTCACAGTGTGCTGCCAAAATTTTGCTGCCCCATGCCGTGTGCAAAGCACCGGTGCTGAGCAGGAGTGTAAGTGCCCACTGCCTCTTGTAGTGCGGCGGTGCACCAAACCATATCGCGAGCCCACAACAGCATGCTGCCTAGTAATGTACCAAAAGAGATCCATAGCCTAGTGTCCCCTTTCCGGTACCAATGCCCATCATGACTTATAGTTACCACTATCCCCTACAATAAAAAGAGCCGAGCCACACTAAAGCGACTATTCGGCACAAGGACTCCAACTTATCGCTGCCACACTATAGTGGCAACCGGTGTTGGAACTCGTGCGTTGCATAGCTACATGGCAGGGGGCAACGGAAAGTGGAACTCTTGCGGGGCATTGCCACATTGTAAGGGGCAGTGGGCACACGAACTTGAGTGGGGCCTTGCCACATTGGTGTGCGACCAACAAATCTATGGCCTTACTCTTCCCCACAAAAGCTGGGAGTGGGGCAGCAAGTTCATTGTGCCGACCACCACACTACACGGGGAAGTGGGCAGCAAAACTCCCTCTAGGCAGCGCCAAGTTGAAGCGGGCAATGGTCAACGGAACTCGTGCGTTGACCGTAGGGGGTGATGGGATATGGAACTCTTTTGGTACATTACCACACGACACACGTCAAGCGGCAGTGGCACCGCCGTAGAGCACTGTCTCTACCCATGAGAAATTTGGCAATGGAACTTTTCCGGTACTTTGCCATGATGCAAGGCCCTTGGGCGATGGAACGCTGTTTTCGTTATGCCTACCCTCTGCCCCATGCACCTGAGTAGTGCCAAGCAGGAGTTCTAGGGACCAGGGCCCCTTGCGGTACGGCAGAAGCAAGTAGGAGCTCTGCAGACCTTATGCCCTTGCAATGTGGAAATTGGACGATGAATTACAATGTTTGTTGCTCCTGGCAGGGTGGCAATGCCCATCTAGTGTTCCGTTGCCATCCGCAATGTACATTATGGCTCCGCCCAACAAGAGTGTGGCCGCCCACTACACCTGAGCTCTGTAGCAATGCAACCACATTTCGCTCGCCCACTGCCCCGTGCAGCATGGCAATGCGGAGCAAGAATTCCACCGTTCATTGCCCAATGCGTAGCAATGGTGTGATTGCCCATAGCGGCTTGCGTTGTGCCGCTCCTTTGCACCAGGTCCACTACTTAAAGACCCCTTGCAATGTGGCCATGCCTCGCAAGATGTCCACCCCTTGCTGCTCCTTGCACTGTGCAAGTGCGGAGCAAGAATTCCACCACCCCTCGTCCCTTGCAACAAGGCAATGCAAAGCTATAGCTTGAGATCCCAGTGGCACTTGCAATGTGGCAATGCTGAAAATGACTACCATATGCTTTTTACCCCCTGCAATGTGGCGATGGAGAGCAAGAAATCCATTGCCAGCCGCCCTCCCATACGATAACACGGAAGTGGGACTTCCGTTGCCAACTTGCCCCTGCGCTTCCAACTGCTCCGTGCAGCTTGGCCGTGCCTAGGCAATATTCCAGAGGTCGGGCGGCTTTAGCAATGGGTATCGTGGGCCCACCCGGCGACCCTAGAGCTCCAAGACGCCAAAGAATCTGGGGGAACCGAGGGACATCGGTCCTCCCTGAGAAGGTTACTTGTGGAGGAAGTACTTGAATGATCCGCCTCTGGCCTCTTATGGCCCAAGTGAGGCGTCATTTTTGAACTTTTTGCCTCACGCGAACTCTAGGCTAAGACAGCCCATATTGGGTCCCCACACCCTTGCCCGTTGCACCTTGGCAATTCAAAGCAGCAGTCGTAAGACCTGCTGCCGTGTGCATGCAGCGTGGCACGACCCAACCACAATTCAACTACCCATTGCCACTTGCCTTGTGGCAGTTTGCCGCAAAATTTTCATGACCATGTGCCCTGTGCAAAGTGGCACTGCCAAGCACAAATGCAAATGCCCGCCGGCTCCTTGCCTTGGGGCAATGTTACAAAGGGGTCCCATTGCTGGGTTCCCCCTTTCGTGTCACAGTGGCCAACATATTACAATTAAATTACAATGACCATTGTCCCCTTTAGCGAGAAAATCCACGAAAGGAGTTCCACTACTCGGGGTCCCTTGCACTGCGTTGAAGTACCGAAGGAGTCTGACTACCCAATATTCTTTACACTGAGGTGGTGCCCAATTGGAGTCCCAATGAGCATTGCCCCTAGCAGGGTGGCGCAATACCACTCAGCTTTCATTGCGTAGTGCCTCGTGTAAAGAGGCACTTCGATACAACAGTGCCACTACTTGGTGCCTTGTGCGATGTGGCACTATACCAACAGAGTTTGATTGCCCAGTACCCCGTGCACAGAGGTCGTGCACAGCAAGAGTTCTACCAGCCATTGCCTTTTGTAGTGGGCCTACACCAATGGAGTTCCATTGTCCCGTGCCCCTAGCACGAGAACAATGGCCCATAGGACATCTAGCCATTTGCAATATTGCAAAGACAACCACACATGGTATAATCTTCGATGCTACCCACAATCCAATACCATGACGGACCTCCTTCCACTTGGTGTTGGATGTTGGTCTCTTTGAGTCTGGCACATACCACTTGCAGCAGCCGGACCATCTCCTTTCCCACTTGGTAAGTCGGCGCTTTCACCCACTCCACATTATGCTCTTTGCGTCCTTTTGGCTGCCGTGATTCTGCTTCTTCTGGGGGTTTTCGTCCAACTCCCGTGATGTAACGCAGGGCTGCATTTTGGGCTTTTATACCCAGTACGCCGGAAACCTATCTGAAAGATAAGTCGCTCAAGAAAAAGGAAGATTTTTGACGTTTCAACGCTACTTTCAAATTTTTCATAGTCCAATTCACCAATTATGCTTCCTATTTCCGTGGCAGTTTGGTGTGATTGCTAATGGATGCCCGTGTGTTTTTGGGCCGGGGGGGGGGGGTGTTTTTCGCGCTTTTCAATCTTTGCAAAAGTGGTTCAAAAACCAGTACGGCTGCTTTACAAAAGGTTTTTGAACGCTTTTTTGACATTTGAACTCTCAAATTGAACACTTTCCCGCTCCCGTAAGCACACACACATGCAAAACACAACAACCTTTCACGTGCTGCACCCCCATTGTCACATGGATGTCCGACAAGGACACCCAAAGGGGCAACGGGTGTCCCTTAGAGTTCGGCGGATGATGGGGACTTCCAAAGAGCGTGGGTGTCCCGGGCTTGATCCCCGGCGGACCCGGTGGCGGGCTTCGCGGGTGCGGACCCGATGGTGTGCGCGGCCGCGGCCTCTGCTGGTTTGGGGGTTGGGGGTGGCTGGCTGCCTCGTCCGCCTGTGTGGGCAGCAGTTGTTGTGTTGCTTCTGCCCCCCTCGTGTAGCCTTTTGTCATTGCCCGGTGGCTGTCGCCTCGGTGGCATAGCACAAATGTGCTACCACCTTGTATGGCGTCTCCCCGGTGCCGAATACCACCCACTTGTGCTTCCCCCCCTTCACATTCCCACCACCACCCCTTTCTCCACCCCCTTCGGGTACGGGACCCACACTGGGAGGCCTGCGGGTGCCTCTCCCCCCCCCCTTTGTTCCCTTTACCCCGCTTCGGTTGCCCCACCCCGGCCCCCTTTGCCGTTACCTGCTTCTCCTTTTTCTCTACCACCCCCTTTGTTGCCTTGTCCCTCCCCCCCTCCCCTGTGGTCTGCCGCTGGTGCTTCTTTGCCGCCTTATTTTTCTTTGGCGGCTTAGGTGTGTTAGGGTTCACGTCCTCCACCTGGCCGAAGCTCGTGGAGGAGATTGAGCTCGAAGAGGAAGAGGAGGGGCGGGCGGGCAGGGCCGTTACTGCCTGCGCACCCGCCGCTCGTCATCTTGCTTGGCCTTGAGTCCCGGTGGCAAGCCGGCCAGCAGACTTTCCCCAATCTTGACAGTACCTGGCGCGAGGGCTGCCTTGCCCGGGGGTTTGGAGGTCGCGCCGGCCTCCTCTAGCGGGACCCACGGTTGTGGTGGCCTCCCTTAGGCCGCCCACAGACCGCTAACCTCGCGGACCTGCATCCATTCCTGCAGGCCGCGCAGGACCTAGAGCCGCGGTTGGGCGGCTCAAGAGGAGGTAGAAGAGGCCGCCGATGATAACAATGTCCTCGCTGCCGCCTTCGGCCCCCTCCCGGTGCACACGGACGCCGGCCGCGTGCAATGCGTTGGTGTAAATGTCGGTAACCTAAAATATATTTTCACACGCAGGGATGGGAAAAAACTTTCAGTTCTGAAATCTAAAATTGTTGTTTCCACTTTTGAAAAACGGCAGTTTTGCGCACGCCTGCTCATTTTTGAATTTGGCTTTTCCGATTTGAACGACCGGTCACAAACATCTAAATTTCAAATTTGCGCTCGGTGGGGCAAACCAAAGGGGGCGGGGGGGGGTGGGGGTGGGAGGCATTCCTATACTGCTTGGCTACTGGCACGCGCCAGCAACGCCGCCACACCGGCGCGCAAAAGGCCCTCCGATGTCTAGGCCTCCTCCTCAACGGCATCCTCCTCCTGGGAATGGTGGCGCGTAGTCTCGGGCCGCGTCATCGTCCTCTCGGGATGGCGGCCTCCATATCTGTGGGCCCGGGCGGGGTTATACTACCCAGACCCTGTGAGCTTGCCCAATTAAGGGACAAAGAAGGTCTTGCGGGCGCAACGTGCAACGCGCATGAGGCCATGGTGGGTGCGACGGTGGTACATCACCTCTTACACCACGCAACGCGAGAGCCCCCCGGAGGATTAGATCTGCTTGCGCTCTGACACCTCTAGAGAGCGTAGCAATGCACGCAGCCACCCAGCCCCCTCCCGGGTCTCCACCCAAACCAAGGAGCCATGGGGCTTCGAGTGCTGGATGGCACCTTGTAATGTGCGCTTCAACACAAACTGCAGTGTGACGTGGGCGTTCAGGGGGCTCCGGTATAGCGGGGCGTCCAACGCTGGTGGCTCCTTCCCAAGAGCCGCAGGCAGCCATGGCACCGCGAGGGCCTTGGCAAGCGCGCTGGAGGGCACAACCTCATGCAGCCAAGTGCTTGCAGCCACCCCAATGTCCTGCACGGACCCCTCGAAGCCAAATTCTTAGTCCCCCTCTTCCTCCTTTACCACAACCCCAACATCTCGTCTCTGCTGTGCACCCACAGCCTCAGCTGCCCTGCCCTGTACTGGCATGTCCCTGCTGTCACCCTTTTCCCTCTCATCCTTTGCCCTCTTCTCCTTTTTGGATTTCTTTTCCTTTTTGAAACATTCATCAGCCCCGCTCCTCCTTTCCCCGCCCCTTTTCGGCACCGGGGAAGAGGAGTTGGCGGTAAGGGGGTCGTTGGGGGGGGGGGGGGGGCAAGAGCTAGAGGTGTTGTCCCTGCCGCTGGTGCTGTTGCTAGTGCCGATGGCTGGATTGCATGTGGTCCAGCTTGCGACGCTTGGGGATGCAGGGCTCCGGCTAAGCCTTGCAGCGTCTGCACCTGAACACACTGTTAAAGATTGAACTTTGACAAAAGAACTACTCAAATTCAAAGCGTTCTAACGTCACTGCACCTATTTTGACATAGTTTTGAATTTTGAAAATTTAAATTTGAACGAAATTCCCTGCTTCCTCTGTACTGCACTGTACTGTAAAATTCAAATTTGAACAAAATTCCCTGCTCCTTGCGTACTCGTGACTTGTACTGTACCCCTCATGACGTGCGCAATATACCGCACCGTGCTACACTCTGTTGTACTATGATGTACTGTACTGCAATGGACTGCAGACTGTGGACTTTGGACTGAGAGCTAAGACGTGCACATACCAGGCATTCCTTGTTCATGAGCGATAGTTGCAAGCATCAATCACAAGCACGCACAATGGCACAATGCAAACCAATACAAGGACACACATACCTTTTTTTGAAGTAATTGTTCGTTGCTCCTGGCAATCATCGCCGCGACGCTGTTTTCGTTCATGTTGACAGAGCTGGGGGAGGTGCAAGCGGGGAATGGGAATGGGAGGTGGGGGTTGCACAATGGGTTCCATCACAGAACTTGCAACGCACGATGTCCCGTGGGGTACTCCCCGGGTGTGGAGTGGGGGATCAAATTGCAAGAACCACCACGCCCACAGTTGGGCCACCACGCGGGCCTCGGGGAGTGTGGGATGCTCGGTGCAGCCAGCCCCATGGTCCGAGTGGTTGTTGTAGCCCACCTCCAGAATCCTGTTCACGGACTCAACAATGTCCTGGCCCATCACGGCCATGCCGTGGGGTTGCTAGGCCGCCAAGACATCGTCGCAATCCTCCTCCGAAAACGGGAGGTAGTGGCAACCCGATTTCGGGGTCGTGTGATACCAGAACAGTTTGGCTGGCCCACGACAATGCGGGGGCGGCCCATGCTGGTAAGTTCGGTACAGCTGCCGCAGCAGCTCCTGCATCTCCAATACAGCGCGACCACCTGGGTGGTTAGCGTCTAGGCAGGCCGCATCTTGTGCCTGCTCGCAAGACTATAGCAGGCGGTACACCTCTTCCCCATCCAGCGCAGCAGCGGAGCCTAGGCGAGTCCCGGTGCGGGCCCCGTCCAAGACGGACTGGACACCAGCCCGCAGTATGTTATCCAACTCGTCGCATAGGGCTTCGAGGAACTGCACCGCCAACCGGCCCACTACCATGATGCAGTGCAGGATGCACATCAAAATGTGCCGCCGTCCCATGCGGAGGGGTTTGGCGACGCAACCGTCATGTTGCAAGGTCCGCCTTCGTGACGCGCTTATGACCCATCGCCTAAGGGGTGAATTACGTGCGGTCGCGCAACGCGCTGCGCGATTGCATTGATTGGGCGTGCCCCCTCATGTTCATTGTGCGGGGCGATGTTTTCCCGTGCGCGTGCGAAGCTGGAGCCTCCTGGGCATCGCCCTGGCCAAGCATGGTGCCCGCGCGCGCCAACCGACGTACTTATGGGTCATGGGGATGGCGGTGTGCGGTGACAAAGATATGGGCCAACTGGGGGCCATATGGCGTGACAACGTGCAAATATGGTTCTCACGAACACCTGGGGTCGAGGCGATACGGGATGCCACCAACGAGCGGTGGCAAGGCAGCCAACAACACCGCACCTTGCAACGTGATGCGGAACACCAGCGGCAATACCTCTTGCATGGGCATACGGGGCGCTAGTCGGCGGGGGTACAACAAGCCTGCCACTCCGCGTCGAAGGCCTCCCGGGTACAAATGGG
The DNA here is from genome assembly GCA_964036045.1 of Eutreptiella sp. 'Long Island Sound 2002'. NCBI lineage: Eukaryota > Euglenozoa > Euglenophyceae > Eutreptiales > Eutreptiaceae > Eutreptiella > Eutreptiella sp. 'Long Island Sound 2002'. Next base: position 135,541,696 of record OZ038380.1, on the reverse strand, counting down.
CCGTGGAAACGGCCGTCCGGTCTTCAAGAAGTATTGCACACCCTGGTAGGTGAAGAACTCTGACCGGGCACATGAGCCCGGCTTAGGGGCATTCAAAGCCACAACAAGTTCTAGGGCGCCAAGCGGAGCGATCAACGACTCCGCATATTTCTGCATGGCGGCATCCTCCACGGCACGCACCACTTTGTGGTCCCCTTCCATGGTGGCTTGCCCCCACTAGGCCTTACAATGCGGGCATGACAGCGAACATTGGACCAGTAGGTGGCCCACACGGGCATCCATTAGGTTGGACGCCCCGCTCAAGCGAGCCAATGTCGCGGAGAGCTCCGCAATCATAGCTGGCCCATAGAGTGGTGCCGTGGCGGCATTTATGTTGGTGGCCCTAAAGGGGAAACAACAAAGTGAACGACTATGCAAACAATGGTATGCAACGGGCACGAATACCAAAGGGTCGCAAAACAAACCTCCCCTATAGCAAATGGAGCGCCCCCAACTATGCCGATGAGGGTGCACAACGGGCGGTATGCAGCGACATTAGTTAAAAAAAAACGGTCAAAAATGCTAATTTGAATCGAAAACTGTTTGCATTGCAAAGTGCAAAAAAGAAAGTTTCAAAACTGAACATTTCTTTTTTGAACGACCTGTTGTTCCAGAGAGGCACTCGGAATTAAGTGTACAAAAGAATCCGACCGTGCATCCCACTAGTTGCAAGTCCTTGGCCACTATCTCTCATACTTGTTGCCATGTGCCATCTAGCGGGGTAAAAAAATTGGTCTTCGCTTAAGTGCTCAGCCAATGTCTTCAAATACTAGCATTTGTCGAGCATCACAAAGCCATGTGGTGCTCTATCCTCTGGGATAAAGGCCAGGTGTTGTTGCGCTTGCACAATCTCTTGCTGCAATCCTGCACACTCTCTAGGCCCTTATTTGTCCCCTTTCAACTCGTAGTTCATCTTTGCGTGCTTCATCACTGCTGCTGCCCACAGTTCCACCTTTTGTTGCACTATTTCATTTGCTATGCTTATGGTGACCATCTGGATACACTCCTCTAGTCCCTGCTTCAAACTTTGGAACATTGCTGCTGCCCTTGGTACGCGTTTGAAACCCAATGTTGTTCCTGACTGGAATATTCCCAATGGGAACAATTCCCGCCGGAACAATCTCGTTGGGACCACCACTAGAACAAGTGTCGCAGGCCAGATAACCAGATCCATCACCATGAGTTTCCAAGTTCGTAAATGATGCTTTTTGTCTCTTTCTTGCATGTATAACGTGTCCAAGGCTTGTCTTTCCCATCGGGGCCATGTTGACATCTTGTGAGCCGTTGGTGCCAACTTCCACTAGGTGTACACATTTCGAATTTTTCGTATCCATTTGCAAGCCTGCTGTTTCTTGTAGTTCAGACGCAGCGTTGTATGACTTTTCAACGTTGGCGTCCCCATTCTCCCGTTTGATTTGTGCATTGTGGCCATGCCTAGGGTCCCATTTTGGTATTTGTTCCTTGCCTGAATGCTCGGTGGGTCTACGGGCATCTTCCCCTAGAGGTATGCATTGCCAAATTTCGCTTCGTGGTTCATTGTTGTAGCTTCATCATGCCTAGATCGCAAACCCGCGTTGCGCAACTAACCACCCACCTCGTCCATTTGGCTAGTGCTGTTAGCCTCCGGGACGGGGATCTTGTGGGGGGCTCATAGCGGAATGGGCCATCTCCTCTCCACACGCCCGCCGCCAATTTGCGGTGGCCGTGCGCTTGGCCCAACCAAGCGTTGTACGAGAGATACAGCACGGGGCAATCGCCAAGTACGCCTCCGAGGTGCTCCCCCCCGATGAGTGTTGCGAGCTCATCCTCAACCTGCGTGCGCCCAAATCCGCTTGGCGCACGCTCTCGGGGGTGTACACCCTCCGGGGGCCGAAGTACAGCGCGACCACGGGCCTTCCATTCGCCCGTCTGATTTGCCCTGAGAGGGCTTTCCAGCAGCGCTGGCAAGATCTACTGGCCCCCTTGGAGCTGGCCCCCGCGGTGAGCACTTCGGATCCCAAGGCAACGGGCATCAGTTGGCCGTGGGCATCATGGCTGCGCTACATTGCTAGCCAACCCCCGTTGTGCCGCATGATCGATTGGTCGTTCCCCCTGACTTTCATTGTCAGGGGGGATGGCTACCCCTGCGCATGCGGGGAGTGGTCCCAATTGTCTGTGTCCATCGCCAATATGGGCCTTTGGGGACGAATTCCCGCCTGCATGTGGGTCATCGGCCTCGCAATCTGCGGGGACAAAGCGATGGCGACCCTAGCAACCCTTTGGGAAGACAATATTAAGGTGTGCCGCGCACACACCGTGTTGTTCCGGCGACGTTCCGATAACTTGTTCCGGCGACGTTCCGGCGACGTTCAAGTGTTTCGTTGGAACCGCCACCGGAACAATCTGGTTCCAACAAAATTGATGTCTTTTTCTTAGGCCATCAAGGAGGTCGTGGACACCCACCGGTTGGTCTTCAATTCCCATGAGGAAGCGGCCGCTGCCTGCCTCGGTGGTGATTCCCCCTGGGTGCGCCGCATTATCGGGATCACACCGGCCCCACAAGTGGGGTCACTATACAACGAGGGGATTTGGGACTCCGACGCCGCTGTGTGGCGGGGCAAAGACGTGGTCCGGACCACCGAGTCGGACCACGCACAGCGGACGTCCTTCTTGTTGGGAACACCATCGCTGAAGGCCGCAGGTTGTTCAGTGGAACCAGTGGTGGTCATTGCCCGGTGCCGCGTTGTCATGTGCATTCTGCACTGTTGCATGGCGATGGGCCGGTTGCAAATGACCAACATTGAGCGGTTGGCGGCAGAGCGGCTAGCCGGGGGCGATGAGGTGTCCCGTGCGGCGATTCAGGCGGTATTGCATGAGCATCGCACTGGGTGCCGCCTAGGCAAGGATTGTTCCCCGGATGGTGAGGAGACGTCGCGCCTGTTTGCGGCTTGGCCCGATGTTGGATTGTTGCTGTCGGTTGGGCCGGAGGAGCCCCTCTATAGGGCTGTGATGGGGATGGCGAAGCTTTTGAAGGACCTGTACCACACCTATCAGGTGGGTACGCGTCCCCAATGCCGGGCAGCGGCAGCTGCCTTCCGGGAGCATTGTGCTCCTAGGTCCGCGTCCCATTACCTCCTCCTCCTGGAGGAGGATGCGGATCGCGTATTGGACGACATTTGGCCGTTCGGATTGGCAATGTTCTCCAATGACATTGTCGAAAGCCTTAACCGCTTCCTGAAGCAGGCTTTCAACGAACACAGTGCCCGGGGCGGTGGCCGGCAAACGGCTACTGGGACCGCCAGCTGCGGTCGCTCGCAGGCACCCATTGATTCGGACGCCGACGCCCTGCGGCAAGTGTTGCAATGGGTTTTCTTGTACTTTCACATTCATCTCCACCAACATGATGCTGTTCGACATGTGCCTTGTGTTCCCAGGGCTGCACTAGAGACCACCCCCTCTGCACCACCCCCGTTCCTCAGCTCTGTTCTTTCTTCTGCTCCTATCCATGGCCGCGCCCGTCAGCGCACATATGATGCAAATGATGTTGGCGCTTCTGAAGGCCACCAAGAATATGCAGGTTTGCGGGTTTGGGCTTGGGTGGGGGTTTGGGCTTGGGTTTGGGCTTGGGGCTGGGTGTGGGTTTGGGCTTGGGCCTGGGTGTGGGTTTGGGCTTGGGTGTGGGTTTGGGCTTGGGTTTGGGCTAGGGGTTGGGTGTGGGTTCGGGTGCGGGTTTTGGTTTGGGCCGAGGTTTGGGTTTCGGTTTGGGTGTATGCTTTGGCGCGCTTTGCGCGCAGTGGAAATCAGTGCGTTGGGTTTGTGTGTCCCTGCGTGCCCTGCTCCCCCCGCTCCCCCCTGTGTCCCTTTTGCTCTTTGCTCTTTAGGAATTTGATGATTCGCTGTTGAGGGGAAGGGGAAAACCCAAGAACCCCAGTGATTATTCGTGCCCCATGCCCATAAAGGGGCTAGGAATCTTTGTTGTTGAGGGGAAGGGGAAAACCCAAGAACCCCAGTGATTATTCGTGCCCCATGCCCATAAAGGGGCTAGGAATCTTTGTTGTCCAGGGGAAGGGGAAAACCCAAGAACCCCCGGTGATTATTTGTGCCCCAAGCCCACAAAGGGGCTAGGAATCTTTGTTGTCCAGGGGAAGGGGAAAACCCAAGAACCCCCAGTGATTATTTGTGCCCCATGCCCATAAAGGGGCTAGGAATCTTTGTTGTCCAGGGGAAGGGGAAAACCCAAGAACCCCTAGTGATCGTTGGTGCCCCATGCCCATAAAGGGGCTAGGATTCTTTGTAGTGGATGTCCCCCCCCCCCCACGGGGCCGTAGTGCACGAAGTGCGCCCTGTGCGCGCGCCGAACTGTGCCTATTTTCCACTATTCCGGCGACGTTCCAACAACGTGTTCCGGCGACGTTCTGGCGCCGTTCCAGCGGCCCTTGGAGCGTCGCTAGAACGTCGCCGGAACAGGTTGTTGGAACGTCGCCGGAACAAGGTGTCTGGGTAGGGTTGGCCTCTCTCCGGCATCCTTGTCTGCAGGACGGGATGACCGAGACCGAGCTCCCTGGGGGCAGCACTGGCTGCACCACCCCCGCCAGCCCCACTGGGGGCACAGGGGGCCACGCGCTCCGAGCCACGCAGCAGCTCTGCGCTGGCTTCGCCAGCCCCTCCCCCACCTCAGGGCGCTCCCAAACATCCTCCGTGGGCAACCCCCGCTCACCGGCCGTCGGAGCCGCCACGGCCTGCCCCACAAGGGGCCGCGCCAGTTGCGCCTCTCCAAGCGCATCGCCTCCAGTTGCCCGAGCCCTTGACTGGGAGCTCAATGAGTAACGGGGGGGGGGTTCGGGAGCACGCCGTGGTTCTGGGGGAGCTGCAAGAGGCGAGGGGCAATGTTGAAAGCTGCGAAATTGGCGGAGTGCCGGCGGCGTGGGGACATCACCGGGGGGGGGGGGGGGCACGCGGGCGAGAGGGTTCTCGAGGGGAACCGGCGGGTAAGGGAGGCGCAGAAGGCGGTGGAGGTGCTTGAAAGGGAGTTGCAGGGCATGGGTGGGGGGGTGCAGGTGAAACAGGAAGGGGGTGACAACGACGATGACATTGTGGAGCTGGGTGAGGTGGTGGTGGATGAGAAGGTTGAAGAGCGGAGGGCTAACCCGGGGGTTAAGAGAGAGGAAGAAGGGGGGGGGGGGAGGGGGATGGGGATGGGGAGGGGGATGGGGATGGGGAGGGGGGGGGGATGACGCCGGCGGCGTCTTGCGCATTACGGATTGGATGCGCAACCGACTGAGCTCATCCTTGGCAGCAAAAGCTGCCAATTTTCCCTGGACAAGGGAGATGGTAGGCCCCAACCCCCCCCCCCCTGGACGCCTGTGTCCTACGAGCCCCCCACCCCACCATTTGCACGCTCCGTTGGCTGCTGCAGCGCTTCCTGCACAAGCAACTGCACTGCAAGGAGCAGCGTGATTGCCGCTGGCGCCGGGAGGAGGGGTCCGCGCCAGGGGGGGTCCCAGTGTCCTGGGTGACCGGGCTGGGGACAGGGCGCACGGCACCCCTCCCCAACGACTGGCTCCCCAGCAAGGCGCAGGGGGGCAAATTTCTAACCGCGGGCTCTGTCAGTGCCGGGAGTTGCCATTGGCACCTCATTTTTGAGCGTTGGGCCGACCACGGCCTTGGCGAGGTGAGGGCGACTCCCCGCAAGGACACCGTCCTCTTTCGGGCCAATTGGACCCGAATCCTCCGCGACGGCATCTATGTGGTCGAGGACGAAGGCAAATACCATGGCTTCGTCGTTGGCCAAACGCTGTCGCGGCCTGGCGCCCTACGCGTCAAGTGCGAGGACGACGCGCAGCGGCACCAACAGTCTGCCGTTCGGGCAGTGCTAGAGGAACGTGAGCGCACGCCGACCTCGCAATTGCGGCAAGTGTTGGCGTCGATCAAGGAGAACGTGGACACGCGCGTGCGGGTATGCCCCCCCGCAAGCATGTCCACATGGCCAATAGGGCGCAAAAATGCACATGGTTGACGTGCCGGTGCATTGTTCCGGCGACGTTCCAAACAGTTTGTTCTGGCGACGTTCCAATCTGTCACCAAAAAACGTTTGAAAAGTCTTTTGAACGTCGCCGGAACAGCTTATTGGAACGTCGCTGGAACACTCATCCTGGCTATCCTCCATGTAGGTGGAGGACATCCGGGTCAACCCTTCGGACCCGCGCGCCGTTCAGGTGATCCTTCGTTGGCCGGGAAGCGATCCCCGGCCCATCTATTTGGGTACGTTGCTTCAGCAGTTGCACTTGCAGCCCGTCGCCGTGCTCGAGTTCCTCACGGCCATGATGGACTACGTGGCAGCCCGCGGCAGCGTTCTCGCGACGCGCATCGAGGGGTGGGGCAGCATTGGCGACATGTCCCCAGCGCCGCCGCACTGCCAACAAGTGGCCGCAGAGGCCCCCGCCCCGCCCGCGTGTGCACCGCCCGTGCAACCCCAACCCCGGAACCCCCAAACAGCCCCCCAAACAGCACCCAAACCCGAACCCAAACCCCAACGCCCCCCCAAGAGCGCCCCCAAACCAGCCCCCCAAAAAAGGAAGAGGCTCCCGGGGGAGTCCTCCAGCGAGGAGTCGTCCAGCGACTCCTCAACGGACTCCTCCTCGGGGTCCACCAGCGACTCCTCGGCGTTCGAGGAGCCCACCCGCCCCCCGGCCAAGGAGCCCACCAAACCCCCTCGCAAGGCTCCCAAGAGAGCCGCGCCCCCCCAACCCAAGGCCCAGCCCCCCCAACCCCAACCCAAGGCCAAGCCAAAGGCAAGTGGGGGGGGGGTGCAAATACAAAGCGGGGGAGCAAGTGTATGTAGTTTTTCGGGACAATGGGCAGTGGGGGATCGAGCAGGGCAAAGAGGCCCTTGGCGCGGGTGGCCCCCCCGGGGTTGGGGAGACGTGGATCGCCTTCCCCAAAGACCCTGAACTCTTCGCCATCCCCAGAGCGTCGGTTTGGAAAACCAAGACGCAGGGGAAGAAGTTCCTCGCCAAGATGATGGCGGCCGAGGAGGAGGACAAGGAGGACGACGCGGACGCGGACGAGGAGGGGGGCGAGAGCAACGACGGGGACGGGGACGGGGGAGACGAAGGGGATGGACCGGGGGCAGGTTTGGGTGCTACCGGGGCTAACCGGGATGGGGGCGTCGGGGAAGAGGTCGAAGGGGTGGAGGGGGAAAGGATGGAGGTCGAAGGGGTGGAGGGTGAAGGGGTGGTGGGAGAAGGGGTGGTGGGAGAAGGGGTGGAGGGTGAAGGGGTGGAGGGTGAAGGGGTGGTGGGTGAAGGGGGGAAGGGTGAAGGGGTGGTGGGTGAAGGGCTGGTGGTCGGTGAGGGAGATGGGGGGGATAGTGGGGCGGGTGACAAGAGTTCAGGGGCGCCCGCCGGGCCCCCGACCACGCAGGACTTTTAGGTGAGAAAGAGAGACTAACCCGAATGGCCCCCGGGGGCACCTTACACAACAATGTATGTTATTATTTTACCCTTCCTTGTGCTTTGCTCTTATTGTAGATTGCTTGTTCCGGCGACGTTCCAATAACTTGTTCCAGCGGTGTTCCAATGGTGTTCTAACAAAAACTGTTTTTGAAAACAAGTTTTTTTCACATGGCAACGTGCCGGGCAACAAATATAAGCATACCAGCGGGGACCCCCAAGGCTAGCAAACAACATATTTTGCCACCATGTACGGGTAGGCTTGGTTGGGGGGTAAATAAATTTTGAACTTTTTTTGTTCCGGCCAGATAGCCTAGAACATTGGAACAATTTGGCCGGAACAACATTGGGTTTCAAACGCGCACCAAGGGTGGGCTTTATGTTAACCGGAATTTTTTTGCTTTCCAGGATAATTCGTTGAGCCACGCCCCTTTTAATCCTACGGTAACGGTGCTCACCACGTGGCCGGAATCCATGATCTCTTCTGCCTTCTGGAAATTGAAAGATGTGTTGCGTTCACACTTTTGCAAGGTATCCCTCAACCGCTTCTTGATGTTGAAAGTCTTTGCCAGCTTTGTGTAATTCATACGACTAGATTTGCACGTGAAACTTGTTGCATAGAATTATTTTTTCAGCCTGCCTTCGATCTTGATGCCGCATGACCACTGGCGGCATCTTCAACACCTTTCTAAGGTCCTAGTTTGTCGCCGTGGATTCCCAAATGTGACTTTGAAGAGTTGCCGGGGTGGTGGTTCCTCTAATCTCGTTCGCAGAAGCTGAATCAATTGCACTCGGGGCTGTTGCTTTCAGGCCCTTCTTCACCATGGCATCCGGCTTTTGCAGTTGCACCTCATGCAGCAGGTCCCTGATTTCCGTCTTGGTCTTCTCTTCCAAACTCTTCATTGCTGCCGTGGGATTATGTTCGTACTGCTTGAGATACTCCTTTGGGCCCGTTGTTCTTCTTGTGCTTCTTGTGGTCCCGGAAACCGGGATTTCCGTGCAGTTTCGTTGTTGGGCGTTTGGCCACGCCAATCGGAGTTCCAACCTTTTGACGATGGGATTCGGCTTCCGTGCCAAATACAGCTCGCGTTTCGTGCTGTACTATCGAAAACGCTTTCGCATATCCACTCTTCGTGTACTTTTCGATTGGTAATTTTCGGGGGCAATCCACTCCACAGGCCCTATCAGGTACATAAAGGGGGGAATTTCATTTCCTAGGGCCTCATGCAGCATATCTACCACCCTCCGCCTTTCGTACAAATGGGCTCTTTTTCGCGCCCATATCCAGGTTATCCTTTGGCCAATATACCAATGTCCCCTGCCATAATGGGAGGATGCGTATATACATCCCGCCATCTACCGCCATCCCCTCTCCAGCCCAGCTGCTCCAAGTCTCTGCTGCTCCGTGCTAATCTCGTGCCTTCAAAAAGATCCGTTTTGCTGAAATTCACCACTGATTTGTTCGTCGATTCCATGAGTGACTCGACCATTCCTTCCAGCCTCTCCAAATCCAATCTTTGTACCGCGTTGATGGCAGTCGTGTTTAGTGTGTGTCGGACTTATCGTACGGCACCACCGTGGTAATCTGGGGTTGTCCTGTTCAACGACTTGTTTTTGTCTCCCGCTACGCATGGGCTAATCTCTCCCAAATCTTGTCCAACCGGTCATTATGAATGGGTACCCCAGTGTGTACCCCATGATTCACCATTGACGAATATATTTTACATTGAATTTGAAAATGTCCGTTCGCGGACTATTTTCCGCTGGATGATGACGATGCTTGAAATCACCGCCTCTGCATTTTCACGCTGGTTTGTCGGCATCGTTTGCCTCCCCATTGTTGTGTCCCGGGTCAAGATCTTCACTTGGTTGGCAGAGTCCATTGCGTGTGATCATTGTACGGTGTGTCCCCGATGATTTCTAGCGGTATCCCCTTGGCGTATACTGCGTGCCATAGTGCTTCGCACAAACCGGTGGTTGCCCGCCACCCCTCCCGCCACACTGCTAGATGTCGTGAGGCCCCATGCTGTGCACACAGCCCTACCAAAAATTCACCATCATCCTTGCTTTGTGGTGATGCCCGCCATGACCTCTACCCCCGACCACTCCCCATAGTTTGGCATTGCTCAACAAAAAACTCCACGTGCTTTTGTCCTCAGGAATGTGCATGCTAGTGTACCGAAGGAGCTCTACCACTTTGTGCCCCATGCAATGTGGCATTGCCCTGGGAGAGCGTTGCCACCACTGCTCCCCCAAATGTGGTAGCGTCTAGCTACAGTGGTGCCATCTACTACCACCGGCATATTGGGATTGCCCACTAAATTCACCTACGCACTACTGCACGTGAGTGGTGGTGCCAAATGGGAGGTGTGCTACCAACTCCCCCCCCCCCCCCCGCAATCTGACCTATGCCACCAAATAGCTCGAGTTCCACTGCCCATTGTCCTGCACTTTACGGCAGTGCAGGAGTTCCGGTTACCACGGCCTGTGCAGTGTGGAAGCGCAGCGCAGGGGTTCCCGTGCCATGTATCCATCAAGAACTTCATCGCCCAATGAATGTGACCGCTATAATTGAATGTTGTACTGCACCAGGCATCAAGTAGTGGCATTAGGGCTTCTCATTGCCACACTGCAGCGGGTAGCAGGTAGCCAGACTCCCATTAGCACCGCAATGCTTGAGGCATTACGAAGTGGAATGGTTGCTTGGCACCACTACGTAGCATAGGGTAGCGGGCAATGGAATTCCGATTGGCCCTAAGCGCTGCCCGTTTCAAGTTTTCCTCTGCCCATTGCCGTTGCAGTGTGGGAGTGTCTACCAAGAGTTTCACTACCCCCATGCCCGTGCACAGGGGGAGTGCATAGCGGGGGTTTCAATGCCTATGGCACCTACGCCAATGCAATGTCTAGCAAGAAAGCCACCAAAAATTTCGCGGAGCACTGGCACAATGCACAACACAAAGATACATGGAAATCCTACTAAACGTTGCTACACCACGGGCGGCAAGCGGGCAGTGGAGGCCGTAGCATGCACTTACCAAACTATAGAGGGCCTTGGGTTGTGGATGGCCGTGGGCAATGGCAATGCATTGCTCAACATGAAATGCAATCACCACTGTGCCTAGGAACGTGGCAATGTAAGACACCAAATTCACTACAAACTACCCTATGATGCCCAATACTTGCTAAAGTGTGGCGGTGCATGGTAGGACTTGCAGTGCCTACTGCCCCATTCAATGTGGCAATCTTGCGCGGGCGTTCTACTGCCTGTGCTTGCTTCAATATAGCTACTGCCATCACGCCTTCCACTGCCCACTACCCGTGGCATTGCGACAATACATCGCAAGATTTCCGCTATCTACTACACCTTGCATGGTCCAAGTGTGTAGCACAAGTTCAAGTACTCATTGCCTTCCGCAGTGTGGCATTGCCAAGTAGGAGTTTCGCTACCCATAACATGCCGCTGAGACGCACAGCGTGAGAGGTAAAAAATGCATGGAAAATGCTTCTCATATTGCTTAGGGTTTTTCCCCTCAAAATGCCACCCATGCATGCTCACCAAATCCGACTCATGTCGCAGGTTGAATTTCAAAAAATGCAAGCAACATAGCATGGAAAATATCTTCCAAGTGTGCCTGGGCACCTTGGCCGGAGACTACCCAGAATATCGCTACCAATACTAGTTGCGCATTTGGAGGCGCTCTGGCGACCAAGACTTCAGAGTGTTTTCCATGCCATTTCGACAACTTTCTCGGGACATCGCGACTGATATTGGTTGTGTTTTTGAAGCCGACACACCGACTCAACTACTTCAGGCCGGTGGGAGCCCAACTCCTTCCGTTGACTCCCACACTACTTGGGGGCACTTTGTCGTGGAACTCCTTCAATGCACTACCTCGCTGCCTAAGGGCACTGGTCAGGGGGAAAACTTGCGGCACACTACCTCAATGCCTTGGGGCAGGGCTTTTGCCACCAAAACTTAGTCAAAGTTACGTGGACTATCAACCCCCTTTGCTCCTAGCCATTTTTTCATATTTCAACAACGCAAATTGCATGATGATGCCCCAACCCCTACCTTTGCATAGGCTTTGAATTTGGGTCAAATGGAAACATAGGGGTGAAGGTCTCACCCCTCAAAAAGAGGTTGACTATCATCCCTTTTTCTATGTCCACAACAAGGCAAATCTGCTTACATATTCTGACAGTACTCATCAGCCATGGTGCGATCCACAGGCCACTCTGCCACGTTCATGGGCCACGATCACAATCTCTGAAGGGCCCAAGGATCAACCCCAAGAAGGGTGAAGGGGTTCATCTAGAAATTGGGCTTCTTACAACGGCCCACTACATAGGGCGGAAACACTACGTCACCCCTAAATTCTCAGGGGTCCCCACCGCCAGGCGCGGGAAGAAAAAAGAAATCAGAATTGGTTGCCACACCCCTGCCCTCTCGGGGGCCCAAAAGAGGGCGGAAATGCTACGTTACCCGTGCTTTCTCGGGGTTGACCAACGCCAAGCGCGTGGAGAAAAAGCAATCACATTGCCTGCCTCACCCCTACCTTGTTGGGGGCCCAAAAGAGGGGGGAAATGCTATGTCACCCCTGCAGTCTCGGGGGTCCTCAAAAAGGGGGACAAAAATGGGCCACGTCGGGCCGGTGAAAAAGGTCCCTGAGGGCGGTTCTTAAGGGCAGTCCTTAACAAAAAAAAATCTGGTCCCTTAGGGAACGCGCTGCTTTCAAGCAAAACTCAATGTCCTTACACAGCCTTGGGTACTTCATGTTGTGCTTTTTCGGCACCTTGGTAGCTTGCATGCAAGAAAAGCAGCCAAATTGCATGCAACATTCCTTTACTTCACGCTTCCAAGATGGCGACCAAAATTTCTTCCGAGTGCCCCTAGGGATCTAGGCCCGAAGGTCCCCTAGTTATCACTGCCGATATTGGTTGCATTTTGCGGGCCGCTTTCCAAACCAAAAGTTCCGAGTGTTTTTCCATGCCTTCGACGGCACCCATTTCACAGACCCGGTACGAACCCCACCATACCATATCACACGTCCATCACCATGTATAGCCAAAAAATGACCCCGGTGAAAAGAGGATAGCGTTCTGCATTCATATGTTCTATGCATGCACATGTGCCACATGTCTTGCCCCCCTGCAAGTGGTTGTGTACAGCTCGGTTCCATCACCTAATGCCCGTTGCAGTGGGGCAAGGCACCATTGCCCCATGGCGTGTGGTAGTGCGTAGCGGGAGTTCTGTTGCCCGTTGCCGCTCAAAGTGCGGCACTGCCCAAGAGGCGTTCCATTGCCCAATACCCGCTTCATTGCATCAGCGACAAGAACAAATTCCATTGCCCATTGCCCCCTACAATGCACAAATGCCTAGCAAAAATTCACTTGCCCACTAATCCTCGCGTTGCGGCGGTGCCCAAAAAATATTCCAACACCCGGTTCCCCCTTCGGTTCCCCCTTCGGTGAGATAGTGCACAACACGGATTCCGCTACCAAATGACAAATGCATTATGGTAGTGCTTGAGACGAATTCGACTGCCCACTGGCCCATATAGTGTGGCGCTTCTATGTGAGGATTCCACTGCCCACCACCTCCTACAATGTGGCAATGCCCACCGGGACCTACGAGCAGAAGCTCCGCTGCCTGCTATTCGCTTTATTGTGGCACCTCCCACTAAGAGTTCCCAAGCCCAAGGGCCCTTTCATTGTGGCGCTGCCCATCCCCGCATCCAAACCCCCCATTGCATAGGTAGTGTGGCAATGCGCGGCAGGAGTTCCATTCACCAATGGCCCTAGGTTGAGGCATTATTCTACATGAGTGCCACTGCACGCGGCCCCTTGCAGTGCGGTAGGCACCGCAGCAATTGCACAGCACACTGCCCCATGCAGTGAGACATTGCACTGCGGCAGTTCCAGTGCCCAGTGCCCTTAGCATTGAGGTAGTGGCTTACATGACTTCCGCGATCCTTTGCCCCATTCAGCGTAGCAATGCCAACCACGAGCTCTCGTGCCATTGACCCCTGCATCGTGGCAATTCATGTGTTGCATTGCCTATAGCCCCGTGCAATGTGGCAAGCCCCATCAAGATTTGCCTTACGTAGTGCCTGTGGTGTTGCAATGCCTAGCAAGAGCTTTGCCACCCACTAACCCCTATAATGCGACACCGCCCATCAAGAGTTCCACTTCCTAGTACCCCGTGCAATGAGGTAGTGCCCTACAAAAGTTCCACGACCCTTTCCCGCTTGCGGTAATGTAGTGCCCATCAATAGCTGTGCTGCCCACTCCCCCATGTAGCGTGGCAATACCTAGTAGGCGTTCCACCAACCGTTGCCCCTTGCAGTGTGGCACCGTACCACATGAGTTTCGTTGCCTACTGCGTCTTGCAATGGTGTAGTGCCCAGCCGCAACTCTACCCCCCCTCCCCCCTAGTGTGGTAGTGCATTGCTGGAAGTCTATTGCCTACCGCCATGTGCACTACGGTACTTCTAAGTGGGAATCACACTGCACATTGCCCTAGGTCGATGGTGGTGCCCATTGGGGGTGCCAGTGCCCACTGCCCTGTGCACTATGGGTGGCATTGAACAGGTCAAAATCCACCACCCACCCACCTCTACTGTGTGGTAGAGTCCCAATGGGAGTTTCACTACTCAATAGTCTGTGTAGTGGCTTTGTTGCTCTCTACTGCCCACGGTGGGGCAGTGCTAAGCACAATTTACACAACCATATGCCCCCCGCCGTGTGGCAGTGCCCAGCAAAAGTCGCTACCGCAACCTCGTGCAACGTGGTCGCGCAGCGAAGGAACTCCCTTGCCCGGTGTCCACCATGAGCTCCGCCGCAAATGCTCCCCAAAGTGTAGCTCAGCCAAACCGGAGCTCCGCTACCCCCAGTGCATTGCCGTGTGGTGGTACTCTGCACAAGTTGCACTGCACACATCCCCAACCCGTCTGCCCAATAGGTGATCCGCTACCCGCTACACCTCACACGGTGGTAAAGGACAACCAAAGTATCACTATTCTATGTCGTGTCGCTATGCCCATTAGCTATCCCACTACCCACTGCCTCGTGCTATGTGGGAATGCCCATCAAGAGTTTCGTGCGCCCACGTCCCCCACCGCGGTGTGCAAGTCTCTACCAAGAGCTCCTCTATGCAATGTCCCCTCTAAGTGGGGCATTGCAGAGCACAATGTCTACTATGCCGTGTAGTGTGGAAGTGCTAAGCAAAATTTCCATTGCCCTTTGGCCCCCCGCGGTATGGCAATGCACACAAAGAGATCCTGTGCCCATTGATGTGTGGATCGTGGGGAGTGTCTTCCATGGCTACCACGGCCCACTACCCGGCGCGGCGTGGCAATTCCCATAAGGGGTTCCACCTCCCACTTGACGTTGTGATGTGGCAATGCCCAACGCGACTTCCGCTTGGCCAAGTAGTGGTGAGTGGGCAAGGGTGTCCTGCTTGCACCAAAGTGGGAGAGGATCGTGCCCCTCCCTAGCACTGTGTACCATCCTACTTCCGATCATGCATACCAAATACCCCTCTCGGGGTCACGCGGATTTGCGCAAGTGGTGCCAAAAATGCCCCCAATTGCCGCCTGAGACACCCACCACAGTGGCGGAGCCGACCCCCACGGCTAGCATCGCCGTTCGGGCTGCAAGGCGTGCAATCCAAGCCAAAAGAAAGCTCCGAGGGTTCACGGTGCGCAATGTTGTTTTTGCTTTCATTCGTTTCAGGATTTCGCGTTGACATTATACATGAACGCAAATATTGAACGGTGAAATAGCAACGAATCGTACAAAAAAAATATTCATTCCACTCTACCCCATTCCCTTGTAGTTTGTCGTGGTGGGTGTGAATGCTTTTGACAACAAGATGGTGCGACTACAACGCACCAACCAAGACGCCAACCTCCACCCGTTGCTACTTGGTCACCTCCGCGACCTCGTTGTGCAAGACCCACGGTTGGGTCTTGCACGGACGTGGGGGCCTCCGAAATTCGTGCAAGGGAGGGTGCTGTCACCGGCATGCATACAGGTCATGAATGCGGGGAAGTGGGCCACACTTGCGGCGCCTGGGCACATGAAGGTTAAGGACGACAACTAGATTCACATGCCCAATGAGTGAGGGGAAGGAGAATAGGAACGGGAAAATGAAATGAGTGGGATCTACCCCCCCCCCCCCCCCCGGGGCCAGCACCAAGGCCACCAAGGCCAACTGCGGTCCGCCCCCCCCCCTTTCGGCAGTCCTAAATAGGGAAGGTAGACTGAAGCATTGACTCCGATGAAGTAATGCTGTGCAGCACGAAGGCCAAAAAAAGCAAGGCATCTCCCTGCCCCAAGGACACGCCGTCATCAAGGGGAGGGGGAAATGCCCCATGCCTTGGAGGGGGGCAAGCCCCTTGACCACCATTCTTGGCACAGCTATCCATGTGCCATAGCCTTCGGGTGTGGCCACGGGCACTCTGACAGGGGTGCACAAAAGCAACAACAACATCGTTTGGGTGGAAAACCCAAGCGACAAGTCCATGTTAGAGGCGCACCACTATCTCCTCTTCACCACCTCCCAAACAGACCAACACGCCCATGCATCCTCGTCCAACCGTCCAAGTGGGGGCCATTGTGACTAAGGTACACTTTGTGAGGAGGGTATTGCAAATGAAATCCGCCATAAAACGGCTACTGTGGGTGTTCCTTGCTACAACCCTGCGGCTCATCCAGAGTTGGTGTTGAAGTTGCCCAACAACAATGTACATACAAGTGGGCCTAGAGGTACCTCCCAACTTGCAAATTTTCGTCCCCAAAGGGGTGCCCGGCGATAGTAAGTGGCTCCCTTGTGCAACATAATCCAAGATTGAACCATAGCCGCTTCCGTGCATGTCCTTGTCAAAGTTGTGAAAAATGGTAGACCTCGCGTACACCATCTGAGGAGCTAGCTCACTACGGCTTGACTGCACAATGGGCCATGTGTGTAGACCCATGACTAGCCACATATCCGGTTGATAGTGGACCGGTTTTCTTTGATGCGGACAACATGGCCGAAATACCTAGGGATCCAAGGCCCTTGCCGAAACGTGTTGAACTTTTACCATTTTCTCTAGCCTTCTGGGTTCCCCAAACAAACAACCCTGCCACATCCAGGTTGGTCAAAGACCATCACCCTTGTATGACACATCACCCATCTACCCAAACTCCGCAGGCCTTTGGGGTCATTGGCCCCCAAGCTCAACTAGAGGTGGGTCGTGCAATTAATGCACCGAAAAGCATGTACCATGGCAATGTGCTAGTTCACCCTCCATGACCACCCTTCACTGGTCATGGAGGCCTTCAGTTGCTCCCATGCACTGTAGGCTCATATTGCTTCAATATGAGCCTATGTACTCAGGTTCTCACGGATCTGCTGCTTGCTATTGCAAGCGAAGTTTGGCAGCGGCCTAACCCCTTCAACCCACGCTACCGGGTGTGCCACCGGTGTCAACACCGTCAAATACATCACAGTGTTGGAGCACAAGCTAAGTCTACACTCCAAGAAGTAACGGCAACCCTCCAAGAATTAGCAGCAGCTCTTTGTTCTACCTCGGCTGGGACCCCCTTCCGACTGTGCCTTGACTCTGTTGTGTGCTCTAGTTGTGGTGTGTGCTCCTGCTCTGGTGCGTGCATCACATGCCTTGTGGCAGCTGCGCGTGCGCTGACTTTGTCTGTGTGTTTGTGTGATCTGAATCTCTGAATTGCACTGGTTGGTGCATGTCCTAGTTCTATGGCATTTGCGCTGGTTCTTGTGTGTGCTTCTTGCATGTGTCTTGACTTTGGTGTACATTCTGGCATTGGCTCGTGCTTTGACTGCGTCTTGTGCTCAGAACATGGCCTGATTCTGCACAAATGTCAGGAAGCCGTGCATAATGACCTCATGTCAAAATTTAGCAAATTCGCTGGTTGTTCAATCACTGTTGCCAAGCATAGCTCAGCATTTGTAGATGGGGTATGGTTGGATTCGGTGGGTACAAAGCCTCTCGGCATTGATCATCCCTTTGTTGCACAGTTGTCCACTTTTCCGCCTACAGGAATTGACAGCAAGCCTCAAGGAATCAACAGCAACCCTGCAGGAATGAACAGCAAGCCACCAGGAGTTACGAGCAACCCTTCAAGAATCAACAGCAAGCCACCAGGCATCAACAGCAACCACCAGGAAGTATGACTTCAGGAAATAACAGTACCACTTTTGCACCAAGTTGAAACGCAAAATTTCCAACAACGAAAAATTCCCGTTGCAAAAATTTCCCCCTCCCTGTACAGGTGAACATTATTCTGTCCCGCCATCCCCCTTTTTGGGAAGTGATCCCGCCCCCCCTTTCACAGGGCATAAATGGGAAAAGCCTGAAAATGTGTTGTGCAAAACACTAAGGAGCAAGGGGAAGCAGGTCGGCAGGTGGGACAGACATGGGTGTGCGCAGTGGTGGACACCTGGTTTGCAGAGAACTGGGCTCGACGCTTGGCCTCCTCCCCTGTCTGGATGAGCTCATGGACCCCTGCAATATTTTTCTTTTGCCGCTCCGTGAGACGTGCCGTCCTGAATGACGACACACTGCGGCCATTCTTGAAGCCGTACAGAAGAATCCTCTCGACCTGGAGGGAGTCGATGAAAACGGACCGCAGCTTATCGAGTTTCAGCTCCTTCTTCGCGGTGATCCATGCCATTTCCTGTGCAGGTGTGCCATGGCTGTTGGCGTAGGTGACAGGTGGCACCCTCGGCCTCCAGCACATCCTCAGCTCCAGATATATTCGCAATCACAGAAAGGCCATATGTGTCAGAAGAGCCCGTTGTCGTTCGGTATGACGCAGGAACCACCCTGGATTCCGCTCCAGCTGCCAGGGTCTTTGTGAACATTAGACCATCTAGCTGTTGCTGGTATCAATGAAAGCCTTGCTCATCCTCATACCCACAGCCAACGGACCACAGCCCAAACTCAAACCACCGAAGCCAAATACATTTACCAAGATACCAAAGAAAAAATTAACGGCGGCAGTTTCTTTCGCCCTGGTGCTCCCCACTTTGAACAGAAAATGGTCCTTCCCACACTGGAGAGTGTGAACGAGGCCCAACAATCGAGGTGTTGATGTTTGATGAAACACATTCAATATTCCTTTACACTGTTTAGCCTCACTACCATAAGAGCAATCCAGAACACCACAGCGAACCTTTGGGTTGGGCACATTTGGTGGCAGGGGAAAGGGGATACAACACGTGATGATCACAGAGTAACAACTTCACAATCTTGGGCAAATCCAAAAATGAGTGGCAAATATATTTTGGTTGCCGACTTAGTCTACTGTATTGTTGCCGTACTGCAACCTCTTTGCTGTTTCGGGGGGCTTCACACACGTAAACTTATGCATGACAGACACTCAATGACAAGGGTGCCGACAATGGGTGAGCCAAGGACAACTGCCTTGAAAAAAATGATATAAACAGGCTTGATCTTGTTTATGGCGACTTGCTTCTGCAATAGTAATATTGGCCCTCGGTGGCTTTTGCTCAGACATACATGGGATGCCCCAGGCCATGAAACATGCACACCTTTCGTGCAATCTCCACCCGATTGTCGTTCTGCTTGTCAAGGATCTCCTGAATCTCCGGGTCTAGAGATAGCTCCTCTTTGGAGATTCGCTTCCCCTTCTCCGCGGCCTCGTTCGCCTGCATCAAGTCCTCATACTCCCGCATCAGCTCCTGGACCTGCTCCCGTAGCGACTTCTTCTTCATCTCCGCCAACTCGCGGCGGCGGTCCTCGTCGGCCTTGAGCTTCGCCTCTTGGATGCTGTACGCGTCCGTGTGCAAGATATCATCCACTGTCTTCTTCGCCCCCTTTTTGGACAGCTTTGGTGCCTTTGCGACACCCTTGGGCTCGATTGGGTCAATCTTTTGGACGAAGAAGCAGCCGTCTGCCCCGACCGTGAGCAGGTAGGCGTCGTCATAGGAGGTGGTAGCGGCCAGAATGGTTCCGTACATGCCGTCGTGCATCAGTGTTGCGTGGAACATCTTCGGCAGGTTGTTCTTCTGTCGCATCAGCAGACGCCCCTTCTCGCATCCAATCAAGAGGTAGTTCCCTGCGCGACTGTACCGCGCCGTCACCGCAATGGTGTTGTAGAACGCCAAATTTCGGATGGGATCCTCTGCAAATTGCTCGAAATCCGGGCTCTCCCAAGTCTCCCCTGCATACTCGAACACCGCCTCCTCCTTCTGCACTCCAATGATGAGTTTGCCCGGGTCACCCTCCGGTGCCATAATTGCGAAGTTGCAAGGCCACGGCCCCTTGTCCCCGTCCTCCTCTACCTCTTCATCATCCTCATCGTCCTCGTCATCGTCCTTCTTGTCGTCATCCTCCCCCTCGTCATCCTTCTTCTCCTTCTGCGGCTTTTCCTCCTTTTTCATCTGCTGGTTGTACACAAACTTGTGGTACGCCGCCTCGAATTCAAAGGACACGCTCTGGTCCACACTTCCCTCCTCAGGAAAATCTACCAAGTACAACGTGCCATCCTCCATGCAAACCATTGCGCGGTCCTGGTCCGTGTTCCATGAAATATTCCTTGGCTTGCCAGGGATCTTGCTGAACCCAATGGGCTGATACATACAGGAAAGCGATTGGAACAAAGATGGTTCAAACAGACAAAGCAATTACAGGAAAGCGGTCGAGACAAAAATTGAGTGCAAACTGACAGCGGTTGAGGCACAACAGAGCACAGAAAGCGGTTGAGATACAAAAGACGTAGATATATCCATCATAGGGGTGACGTGGATACGCGTTTGAGAGACCTGATACTCCTGGATAGGGTCTTGGACGACGAAGAAGAACAAAGTTTCGTCTGAGGATGCCGTCACCAGCAGCTGCCCATCGGGGCTGAATGCGAAGCACGTCAGCGCTTTCGTGTGGGGCTTCATGACCGCCGTGAGGTCAAAGCCATTCTCGGTCCTGCGCAGGATGCGCAGCACACCATTCTCGAACCCCACGGCGAACGTCAGCCCCTCTGGGTCCCACTCTACCGGCATCCAGAAGAGGCACGTGGCGCCGGCGCTGAACGTCTCACGGAACACCTCCTTCTGGGTGATGTAGTCGAAGAGGCGCACGGAACCATCATCCCCTGCAGTGACCGCCATGTGGTCTACGGGGCTGGTCTCGACACAAGTGATGCGGTCAGCATGGTAGGACTTGAACAAGGTCCCATGAATCCCGCTGATGTCCTTCCCGGCAATGACGTCCTTGTGGTCCACAAATGGCACCTGTGCAGGGTCAAGTAGTGTAGTAGTGTCTCTACATATTCAGCCCCACGTTGATAGTCATGCGGCATATGGGGTGCTGAGCTTAAGCTCCACTTGCAATGCACAGTAGTTCGTTCAATGAACCCGGGTGTCAGCGGACGTCTCCGTGGTAATGCACCGAGAAACCGAAAGGTGCTCCTTGTGGTCTGCAAAAATTCAGACACGCATGCAGCACCATACACACTGCTAAAAAGGGCTGTGCCTGGCGGTGGGCTGCAGCGCCATGAACTATCAGCACAGGCATTCAAGTAGTCCGGTAGTGGCCTCTGTGGGAAGGCTTCGTTTTTGACGCCAGCTGTTCGTTCTGGCCAGTTTTTGATATCGCCTTCATGGCACACACTCAGATCGTGAGCGCATTCCAATGTACTTTGAATTATTAAAATTCTTTTGAACGAGTGGGTGGGCCAGTTGGTCGCTGGGTCGGAGGGTCAGTGGTTGGGTGGGCTACAACCCTTGCTGTAAAAATGTCTTCCGTTGGCGGTGTCCCATTTGGCCAGTTCTTGGATGAGTTTGTTCTTCGCCGGTGTGGTATTGGGCGCTGGTATGTTGAATCCTGGTGTTGGCGCCGGGTTTTGGTTGAGAGGGGAAGCTCCCATGCAACTGTCAGGGGTGAGGGTATGTGAAGCCAGTACTCCCTGGCGGTTTGGCGTCTGGAGTGCCATGTGGTTTGATGGGTAATGTATCAGGTTCCGATGGCAGTGTGGGTCCTTTGGGGTCGCCAGCTTCTAACCCCCTTGTGTTGTATCCGTCCACATCAGTTGGTGGGTGGTAAATTGTGTTGAGGGTGTGTGGAATGCCAGGCGAGCTTGAGGCCCCTGACTGGTGGGGAAAGGGGGCAGTCGGTTCTCCAAACACCACCACGCATATGCTCGACAGGGGGCACTGCTTGGCACACCCCAAGGGACGCCGAGGGCCAAATATGCTTTGAACTGCCCATACTGCAGCCGTTGACGTGCGACGCTAGATATCTCCTATGCCCCATGCAACCCCAACTGACGTGATGTCTTTCTCCCCATGACAAGAAGTTCTGCCCAACCACCATACTGAGAGGATTGCCAGTGGACACATGACGTCACGCAGGATGGGGACGTGGAATCCAACCACATGTACCAAAGAGTCATGCACACCGCGATGCAACATGGTGACCACATGCCTGAGCGCCATGTGGACCACAACCAACCCACCCTGTGCTGTGTGTAGTCTGTGCTGGGGGGCTGCGGTCTAGCGGGCTGGCTAGGTGTTTCCTGTGCTTTGGATCCGCCAGTCCGCACGATGCCTTCTGTCCTGGTTGTCATCATGAGCGCACCTTGTTGACTGGGGTGGTTGTGTCGTGCGTTCTGGTCCGTGTGTGTTGCTTTGTGGGGCACAGGGTGCTGGGGCACTTGGCCATCATAGTGTGCTGTGCTGTGGGGTGCATGACACTAGGGCGCAGGCACCTCTTGTGGGCTTTGTTGTTTGGTTGCATGGTGGGGCAGCATATATCGCACGAAGTCGCCCCCCCCTACATTGGAGGTAGGGGGGGGTGTAGGGGGGGGAGGTAGGGGGGGGGGTGGGGGGGGAGGTAGGGATTTGATTTGATTTGATTTGAAGGCCGATCTTGAGGCTCACAGGCCGCCCGGGGGGCGCTCGATGGCTGTCCCGACGACTCTGCATATCGGCCGGCCATGCATGCTGCGCGCCCCCAGCCGCCGCCGCGGGCTGGGGGGGGGGCAGGCTCCCCGCCGTGCCGCGGGTTGGGCGGGGAGGGGGGTGGGGGGGAGGGTGGGGAGGGGGCGGGAGGGAGGGGGGGGAGGGTCGCCGCGCCCCGTCGCCGTTGGGCCGCGGGGGGGTGCACTGACCCGCCGCCTTGGGGGGGGGGTCGGTGTCCCCGCCCGCCTCATTCCCCCGCTCGCCGGGCCGGGGTGGGGGGGGGGGGTGAGGGGGGGCCGGGGCTGAGAGGTAGCTGGGGGGGGGGGGGGAGGGAGGGCTTCGGCGGCCTCACCGGCAGGGCTGCCCAGTGGCCGCACACCTGGGTTAGGGCGTTTCGAACACGACCTGCACCCCGCGGCGCCGCCGCCACGCCGCCACGAGCTCGCGGATCGCGAGCCACGCCCGAGCGTGGGCGTCGCTCTCTGCGCGGGGGTGCTGTGGGGGCTGCTGCGGTGCTCCCGGGGCTGGCAGCACCGCATACCACACGGCATACACCCGTGGGGTGGAGGCCAGCACCTCGGCCGCCGCCGCGCGCGCGTCCCTGGGCGGGGCGAGGGGCCTGACGCCCCGCAGGAGGCATCGGACGGAGCCGTGGTGGGTGATACCCACCCAATGGCCCCCGGAGCCCTCGGCCTCGTCGCCCCACCCTTCGACCAGGAGCGCCCGGCGCTGGGGCGCTTCGACCCAGGGCTGTGGGGCGGCTGCCCCGGCTCGGCGGGCCGGGAGGGGGCCCAGGTCCCAGAGGGGCGCCAGCAAGGGGGCGACCCTGGAGATCCGCACGCCCTCCCTCCAGTGGAGGCGGGGGAACCGCCAGAGGGGGGCTGCCCGGCCGTACCGCCAGCCGAGGGCCTCGTGGAGGGCGGGGCCCGATATCGCCAGGCCCTGGGGCACGCGGTTCAGGGGCGACAGCCCCCACCTGGGGTGCGCGCCCGTGCCCGTCCAGCTGAGGAAGCATCCCATGAGGATGTCCTCCAGACGTAGAAGGCGGGGGGCTGGCCCCTCGAGGGCGTAGCGGGCGCAGGCGACAGTCGCGAGGGCGTCCTCTGAGCGAGGGCTGCGAGGGGGCAGCGAGCGGCGGGGGAGGTAGGGGGGGGAGGTAGGTAGGGGGGGGAGGTAGGGGGGGGGTAGGTAGGGGGGGGGGGTAGGAGGGGGTTAGGGCTCGGGGTGCAGGCCGGGGGGGGCAGGCCTGTCGCCGTGCCGCGGGCTGCGTGAGGAGGGGTGTGAGGGGTGGGAGACACGCGCATCCCGCCGGGGGGGGGCAGGCAGGGGGGAGGGAGGGGAGGCGGGGGGGGGGGGAGGCCTCGGTGGGGCACGGGGCGGAGGGCAGGTTCCCAGTCCCTGTGCGCCCGGGGCACCGGGCGGAGGGCACGTTCCCCGTCCGATGCGCTCTGGGCACAGGGAGGAGGGCAGGGTCCCAGCCCCTGTGCGCGCTGGGCACAGGGTGGAGGGCGGGTTCCCCGTCCGGTGCGCTCTAGGCACAGGGCGGAGGGCAGGTTCCCAGCCCCTGTGCGCTCTGGGCAGAGGGTGGAGGGCGGGTTCCCTTCCCCTGTGCGCTCTGGGCACAGGGCGGAGGGCAGAGGGCGGGTTCCCAGCCCCTGTGCGCTCCGGGCACAGGGCGGAGGGCAGGTTCCCCGCCCCTGTGCGCTCAGGGAACAGGGCGGAGGGCACGTGCCCCGTCGAGTGCGCTCCGGGCACGAGGCAGAGGGCAGGTTCCCTGCCCATGTGCGCTCTGGGCACAGGGCGGAGGGCAGATTCCCCGCCCGTGTGGGCTCGGCGCACAGGGCGGAGGGCAGGTTCCCAGCCCCCGTGCGCTCGGCGCACAGGGCGGAGGGTAGGTTCCCCGCCCTTGTGCGCTCTTGGCACAGGGCGGAGGGCGGAGGGCAGGTTCCCTGCCCATGTGCGCTCCGGGCACAGGGCGGAGGGCAGGTGCCCCGCACCTGTGCGCTCTGGGCACACGGCGGAGGGCAGGTTCACAGCCCCTGTGCGCTCCGAGCACAGGGCGGAGGGCAGGTTCCCCGCCCCTTTGCGCTCTAGGCACAGGGCGGAGGGCAGATTCCCAGCCCATGTGCGCTCTGGGCACAGCGCGGAGGGCAGGTGCCCCGCCCTTGTGCGCTCTGGGCACAGGGCAGAGGGTAGGTTCCCCGCCCCCGTGTGCTCTGGGCACGGGGAGGAGGGCGGAGGGCAGGTTCCCCTCCCCTGTGCGCTCTGGGCACAGGGCGGATGGCGGAGAGCAGGTTTCCTGCCCATGTGCGCTCTGGGCACAGGGCGGAGGGCAGGTGCCCCACCCCTGTGCGCTCTGGGCACAGGGCGGAGGGCAGATTCCCAGCCCCTGTGCGCTCTGGGCACAGGGCAGAGGGCAGGTTCCCTGCCCATGTGCACTCTGGGCACAGGGCGGAGGGCACGTGCCCCGCCCCTGTGCGCTCGGGGCACATGGCGGAGGGCAGGTTCCCTGCCCCCGTGCGCTTGGCGCACGGGGTGGAGGGCAGGTTCCCCCCCCTGTGCGCTCTGGGCACAGGGCGGAGGGCAGGTTCCCCTCCCCTGTGCGCTTTGGGCACAGGGCGGAGGGCAGGTTCCCCGCCCATGTGCGCTTTGGGCTAAGGGCAGAGGGCAGGTTCCCCGCCCCTGAGCGCTCTGGGCGTAGGGCAGAGGGCAGGTTCCCAGCCCCTGTGCGCTCTGGGCACAGGGCGTAGAGCAGGTTCCCCGCCCTTGTGCGCTCTGGGCACAGGGCGGAGGGCGGAGGGCAGGTTCCCTGCCCATGTGCGCTCTGGGCGCAGGGCAAAGGGCAGAGGGCAGTTTCCCAGCCCCTGTGCGCTCTGGGCACAGGGCGGAGGGCGGAGGGCAGGTTCCCTGCCCATGTGCGCTCTGGGCACAGGGCGGAGGGCAGGTTCCCAGCCCCTGTGCGCTCTGGGCACAGGGCGGAGGGCAGGTTCCCCGCCCCTGTGCGCTCAGGGAACAGGGCGGAGGGCACGTGCCCCGTCGAGTGCGCTCTGGGCACAGGGCAGAGGGCAGGTTTCCTGCCCATGTGCGCTCTGGGCACAGGGCGGAGGGCAGCTTCCCCGCCCGTGTGGGCTCGGCGCACAGGGCGGAGGGCAGGTTCCCAGCCCCCGTGCGCTCGGCGCACGGGGCGGAGGGTAGGTTCCCCGCCCTTGTGCGCTCTGGGCACAGGGCGGAGGGCGGAGGGCAGGTTCCCTGCCCATGTGCGCTCCGGGCACAGGTCGGAGGGCAGGTGCCCCGCACCTGTGCGCTCTGGGCACACGGCGGAGGGCAGGTTCACAGCCCCTGTGTGCTCCGGGCACAGGGCAGAGGGCAGGTTCCCCGCCCCTGTGCGCTCTAGGCACAGGGCGGAGGGCAGATTCCCAGCCCATGTGCGCTCTGGGCACAGGGCAGAGGGCAGGTGCCCCGCCCTTGTGCGCTCAGGGAACAGGGCGGAGGGTAGGGAGGAGGGCGGAGGCAGGTTCCCCGCCTCTGTGTGCTCTGGGCACAAGGTGGAGGGCAGGTTCCCCTCCCCTGTGCGCTCTGGGCACAGGGCGGATGGCGGAGAGCAGGTTTCCTGCCCATGTGCGCTCTGGGCACAGGGCGGAGGGCAGGTGCCCCGCCCCTGTGCGCTCTGGGCACAGGGCGGAGGGCAGATTCCCTGCCCATGTGCACTCTGGGCACAGGGCGGAGGGCAGGTGCCCCGCCCTTGTGCGCTCGGGGCACACGGCGGAGGGCAGGTTCCCTGCCCCCGTGCGCTCGGCGCACGGGGCGGAAGGCAGGTTCCCCCCCCCTGTGCGCTCTGGGCACAGGGCGGTGGGCCGAGGGCAGGTTCCCCGTCCAGTGCGCTCTGGGTACAGGGCAGCCGGCAGGTTCCCTGCCCATGTGCTCTCTGACTACAGGGCGGAGGGCGGGTTCCCCGCCCCTGTGCGCTCGGGGCACAAGGCGGAGGGCAAGTTCCCCGTCCGATGCGCTCTGGGCGCAGGGCGGAGGGCTAGTCACCCGCACCTGCGCGCACTGGGCACAGGGCGGAGGGCTGGTTCCCCGCCCTTGTGCGCTCTGGGCACAGGGCGGAGGGCAGGTGCCCCGCCCCGGTGCGCTCGGGGGGGGGGGGGTAGGGGGGCGTGTAGGGGGGGGTAGGGGGGGGATAGGGGGGGTGTAGGTTGGTTGCTGGTTGCTGGTTGGCCCGCCCGAGTCTCCGGTCATTGCCGGTTGGGGGCCCGGGAAAATGTGGGCCCCAAGTCGTCCCGGACGACTCACTCGGTCCCGCTAGGGTGGGCCGAAGCGGGCAGCAAGTGGAAGCACCCCGCGCCACCGGGGGCCGCCAAAGGCTGTGTTTTCTGCTGGGGGGGGGGGGGGGTTGCTTCGCGTTCTTCCGGGGTCTGCGGGGGGGTGTGACCTTGCACTGTGCAAGGCACGCTGGGGTCCACGGGAGGCCACAATCCCCCGCCTTGCCCCGCAGTTTCAAAATAAAACCTGCTGGTTTTCGTGGCTGTGTGTCGGCCCGATGGGCGGTTTACCTCGTTCGCTGCGCCCTTCAGTGAGGCCTTGTTCCTGTACAGGCTGTAGGTGCAGGGTGGGCAGGGGCAGCAGCGTACACGCAGGGCACATGGTCGGAAGTCCGCAGTTACGTTTGCTCAGGCCAGTCCCTGGTGTTCAGAGGGGCTCCTAGGGCGCGTCCTACCATTAGTCCTTCCGGCAGGGGGAGTAGGGTCAGGGGCTCGTGGCAGTGGGGCTGCAGGTGGTCCACGCCTGTGGCCGTGGCGAGGATCACAAGGGCCGCGTCGTCCGTCACTTGCCGGAGTAAGTTCGGGGCGTCGTGTTTGCCGCACCCGAGGGCACAGACCACCAGTGCTGGGGCGATTGCGGGCGGAGGCGATGGAGGTAAGGGGACGCACGGGGGGCTGCGGGCGACCAGCTGCCACGCACGGCAGCGGCGCAGCAACCAGCCGAGAGTGACACTGTGGTTGACGGGCAGTGGGGGGCCTCTGGGGCCTTGTGGCAGGGGAGTCATGTCTGGGGGCCAGAGGGTTGGGGCCGATGACAGGGCCATTGGGAGGGTGGGCGGCGGCTGGCCCAGTGCTTCCAGGTGATCTGCGTACACTTCTTGCCCCTGGGAGGCGAGCAGCGGGGGGCGGCGGGGGTCGTCGCTGATGACACGCCATTCCCCTGTGAGCTTGAGCTGGAGCATTGAGGGGGACGGCGTCGGCGGTCCTGCGAGGTCGCTGAGGCCGGTATGGAGGCCGACGCGCAGCTGGGGGGTGCGGACCTCGGTTCCCGCGTGGAGCGTGGACCCACCGGGGTCGCGGGTGAGCAGCGGTAGGACGCGGGGATGCCGCAGGAGGCGCCATGACAGCAGTAGGTGGTGGAGAAAGAAGGGGGGGCATCGCCGGAGGAGGTGGTCGGCCATATCTACGTATGCTAGATGGCAGTATGGGCAAATCACTGCGCCGTAGCCCGGAGGGTGGCGCTGGTGCTGCAGCAGGCGGTGCAGCATGCTCAGATGCACTGCTCGCGGGGTGATCTCGGCTGCATCCAACGCGGCGATGAAGAGCAAGGAGCTCCACGCCCGGTCTGGGGGGGGGAATGCCTGCGCAAACTGGGCCTCGGCGGCGTGCTCAGTGATGACCTCGGCGGCATTCCGGGGGTGGAGAACGAGGCGACCCCGGTGGGTGGCCAACACTCGGCCAGCAAATATTGGTAGCCAAGGGACTGTGTAGGGGAGGGCTGCGAGCGCGCCACGGTCTGCTAGCGCGTCCGCTTCAGCGTTGAGCTGGGCAAGCAGGGAGTGGTCGCCCGTGTCGTGCTGGGCTGGCAGCCATGCCTCTTGCAGGCGAGCTTTGGTTCCGGTCAAGGCGGCTCGAGAGGGGAGGACCAGGAGGGAACCAGGTTGTGGGGCTCTGGTGAGGCCAGCTGTGAGTGCAGCTGTGGAGTCGGTGACCAGTAGCACCTCGCCCTGCCAGCCGGTCAGTAGGAGGAGCAGGGCGATCTTGGCCAGCCACTCTGCGTCCGTTGAGTGGCCGGCGCAGACCTGCACCCCAAACCACTGGCGGTAGAAGATCCCCAGGTCAGGGTGCCACAGGGCAAATCCCGCCCCGAGTCTGGAGTCGACCTGGCTACCATCTGTGGCCGCCACCACGTAGGGGAGCCGGGATAGGGGGCTGGCGTCGCCGGAGGTGTGGATGCGGGCGTGGTCGTTGGGGTTGGGGGCCTGTGTGTAGGGTGACGGGCAGGGGTTGCAGGGCCCTGCGGAGCTGGTGGCCTTCTGGTTCCCACTCCCCGCGCGGGGGGAGTGTCAGGATGTAGTGCGACGCCGCGACGGCGAGCAGGTTGGTGCCCCATGAGGCCCTGGGGTAGGAGGTGAGGAGTTGGAGGCTGGATCGGTGGGCCAGGTCCGGCGCCCCAAAGCCTCCCAGGCGAAGGGGCAACCGCAGCAGTGTGCGCTGGGTCCAGGGGGGGAGGCGGAAGGCGGCGAGGTAGACGCTGTCTGTCGCACGTTGATGGGGGCGAAGCTCCGGTTGGACGAAGAGGACCCCGCCCGCGGTATAGTCGAGCACTGATAGGCCGAAGGAGTGCAGCGCCCGGAGACGGAGGGCAGGCGCCGCGGGGCCCCGCTCTGTGGACTTGTGGACTGCCCGGATGGCGCTGAGGGATTTGTTGAGGGACTTGAGTTTGGGGAGCTCGGGGAGAAGCGGGATGCACACGAATTCGGGGGGTGCTGAGGAGGTAGCCCCGTCGGATTCGGGGACGGGGGTCCGCTGGAGGGTGATGCCGCCGTGTTGCAGGCGTAGCATGAAGTACTCCAACTTGTCGGGGTGTACTATGCGCCCAGCTCGGCGCGACGCATTCCTGCAG
Organism: Eutreptiella sp. 'Long Island Sound 2002'; assembly: GCA_964036045.1. Taxonomy (NCBI): domain Eukaryota; phylum Euglenozoa; class Euglenophyceae; order Eutreptiales; family Eutreptiaceae; genus Eutreptiella; species Eutreptiella sp. 'Long Island Sound 2002'. The sequence goes on along the minus strand of OZ038380.1, from coordinate 135,512,401 downwards.
GATTCGGCCAGCTGAACAGCTCCTGCTAACGTGGGGTGAAGGAAGCGCCTGTCGTCGGAGTAGACGAGGACGGTGGCGGGAAGTGGTGCTGCGTGGCCGGGAAGGTCTAGAGGTATGGTGATCGACCCGTCGACTTCCATGGCCTGGGTGATTATGTGGCTGGGTGTTTGATAGTGGAGGGCGGCGAAGGCATCGCCCTGGTTGCCCCCCTCCCCTGTGCTGAACGGGGGGGCGAACCCATCTCTCGTGATGACGCGAATCACCAACCGGCTGTGGTACCGGTGCGCCCAGGTGGAGTAGTCCCAGAATCCAGGCAGGCAGCGGAGAAGGCCGCCGGTGGACTCCCTGACCACCCTAAGGTAGGCGTCTGATTCGTCCCAATCACAGATTGCGCAGGAGCCGTGGGTGGTCAGGCTGGAGTAGGCTGCTGCCCGTCCCACGAGGGCCATGGACGACGTGCTGTGCGCCGTCCGGTAGGAGAAGACGACCGGGGTGTATGACCCACTAATCTCCAAGTTGGTGGCGAGTCTGTCGGCCGCGATACCGGATAGGGTGCCGGAGGAGGAGCTCTCGACGTCCACTGGCCGGAAGGAGAGGGCCAGGTGCCTGGGGAGCGGCTTGCCTGGGCGTCCTTTGTAGATTCCATACCGGACGGTTTCGTTGAGGACCGTGGGGGTGCCCGCTTCACCTGGTATGAGGGCGTGTAGCAGGGCAACGTGCACGCCCCCTCCGGACCGGAAGAGAAGGGTGCGCGGGATGTTGTCCGCCGAGACCGCTAGGGACGGCCTGCCCGTTCTGCGCTCGGCAAGGGACGCTGTGGTGAGCAGTGGGAGGGCGTTCCGGGGGCCCAGGTATCGGCGGGCCGTCGCTGGGTCATCGGGGTGCAGGCCAGCCCTGAGTAGTGCCAGAAGGAGCCAAGTCGGGAGTTCCAGCGAGGGTCGTCGTAGTGCGGACCAAATCCCAGGTTCACTGCGATCCAGGAACCAGTCACTGTCCAGCTGGAGGTGCCTGTTGCAGGTCTGCGCTGCTGACTGGTGCACGACTTCCCTGAGACGCTCGTCCCGCGACTGGAGCACTGCCCCGGGCCGGGGAAGGATGCCACTGAAGGGCTCCAGGGGCGGCGACGGGAGGTGCAGGGCTGAGCGAGTGGCTGCGGTGATGGACGCAGTCCAAAGGATTTCAAGGCGGTCCCAATAGCCGCGTTCCTCTGCCGCTTCTCGTAATGTTGTGCTCTGCAGGTCCAGTTGGGCCGGGTTCAGGGGGAACGACTGGCGAGCAAGACGGCGCAGCAGTGCCTCCTTATCAAGGGGGCGGGGGATCAGCTGCTCCGCCACTGTGTGGTGTGCTGCGACGTAGTCGTCAGGCTGTGCTGGGGTGAATGCCACCAGCCCCACACTAGGTCGAGAGTGGTAGCCATGATGTCCAGGTCGTCCTGGGTCGCGCGTCGCCATCGGAGGCGACGCCAGCCCGATGCGTCAGCTGACTGGGTGTGGAGGGTGATGGTCACCACGATGACGGCATGGGAGCTGCGGGAGGGCAGTAGCTGATGGTGGGCGGATGAGATTGGCCCGTGGAGGAAGGCGTGGTCGATGGCTGTTGACCTGGGGCGTCCCAGGACTACGGTATGGTTGGTGGGGGTGCCGGGGGGGATGACTCGCTGATACTCGCCGAGTGTGCCCCTAGGGCGTAACGCCTGAGCGAGGGGGGCGCCTGGTGAGTCGGTGGAGTTGAAGTCGCCCGTGATGTAGGTGAAGTCTGGGCGGAGGTCCCTACGCAATTGGTGCATGTGACGTACCTGCCGCAGCCACTCTTTGTATGAGATCTTGGGGTGTAGGTGGACGTTGCAGACCAGCAGGCGACCGACGTGCCAGAGGGGTAGCAGGGCACACAGGCTGTGCTCGCCGTCGTACGCCAGGGTAGCTTCCTCTGGTTGGCGGCGTAGGGTGCGGCGCCAGGCGACCACAAACCCTGTGCTTGGGCTTGTGGCCGTGCTCCAAAGGGTCTCGTAGGTGGGCGGGATGGCCTGTTGCGCTGCGGCGTGGTCCCGCAGCTCGTGCCAACAGAGCACGTCCGGCTGCAGGGCCTCGACCCACAGGCGGGCCAGGGCCGCCTGGAGCGTTATGCCGCCCCAGTTGTGCGTCATAATGGCCAGGGCGGTGGGGTGCACGAGGGACGCATCAGACTGGGCGGGTGGAGGCAGGAAGCGGAGGTACGATGGAGGTGGTAGGAGCGTGGTGGGCAGCTGGGGGTAGCAGAGCTCGCCCCATGGCAGCGCGTGAACGGGGACTGCGCCCAGGTGATGCCTGCCTTGATGGGTGAAGTGGCATCTCGGCGCGAGACCCCGAGTGCAGAACGGGGGCTGGCGCCGAGGGTAGGTGCAGAACACCGCCGGAATCAGGGCTGCCACCTGTAGGTAGGCGGCGACGGCGGCGTCCCGTGGCGACGGGCGACCGCAGGTGGGGCAGTGGGGCGCCAGCACTGTGCAGGGGGGCGGCGGGAGGTCGTCCAGGACCCACTCACTGACCGCGCCGTGGTCGCGGACGTAACGGAGGGGCTGGGCGGGCACGCCACTCGTGTGGGTCCAGTCAGGAGTGTAGTCCAGAGTCGAGAAGCTAGTCCATTTGTCTCCCACATGGAGTGGTGGTGTAGTGCAGAAAGCTCGCGGGGGCATGGAGGGGGGGAACTGGTCCAGCCAGTTGGCCACCGCGGGCAGGGCCATGAGGACGGCCGCTGGGGGGAACGCTTGTGCGTGATCGTGGAGGGATGGCAGTAGGTGATGTAGTGCTTCAGGCAGGCTGGGCCTGGGGGGGCAAGGGAGGCTTAGGAAACCACTACTGCCGCATACGGGGCACTCCTGGTGCAGCGTCGGGGGCAGCAGGGCGCCGCAGCGGAGCAAAGTCTGATGCGATGTTGGTGAGTGGGGGACTGGCGTCGGCGCCGACGATCCTCGGGATAGGGTCTCGGGTGCGGGCGCCAAGGACTGCAGCAAGCTGGCGGAGCTGGCTGCCTGTGACGGGGTGAGGTCGTGTGCCAGTGCCTGCGCCAGAGCAAGTACAGCGGCGTCAGGGCTGGCTGTGGACGGCAGGTGAGTAGGGAGCATTAGTCATTTGCGGGGGCGGTGGGTGGGCCACATGTCGCCGCGCACGGCGCGTCCTTTACCGGAGCTCGGGTGGACGTGCTGGGCGCGCCCCTATAGGCGCGGGGACCTGCGGAGGGGGGACGAAGCGAGCTCCGTTTTCGGTCTTTTGGCGGGCTGGTTGTGCTAGGGTCGCCTAGACGGCAGGTCGGTGAGGGAGCTGGAGCCGACCCTCCATGGTTCGCCTGTGGCGTCTTTGCTGGACAGCTTCAGTTCCCAGCCATCGGGGTGCTGCAGTTGGCGCTGGTGGTGTGCGGCGAACAGGGAGGTGTGCACTGCTGCGGGCACTACCGCAATACCACAGCCGCGCCGGCTGTCGTGGGAGGTGACGTACACCGGTGTGCCCAAGGTGAGCTTGAGTGTCGCGGCCATCGCCTCCTGGTCTTTGGCGCGGAGACCGGTCACCCGTACGGTGGGAGGGCTGTGGGCTGTTCGTTGCTGCGGCTGAAGGGGGCGGGGCCAGTAGGGCAGGGGAGGGGGGTGGCGGGGCGAGTGGGGGGGGAGCCGGTTGGGGAAGCTGCGGGGGCTGCATGTTGCTGAGGTCCGCTGCGCGTCCCGGGGGGGGGGGGGGGGCGTCATGCCTGCTAGGAACCAGTCGCAGTTGGAGGTCTCGGGGGTGAGGGGGAGTAGCTGCTGCACCTTGTCTTGTAGAAGGCGGAAGTCGGCGGCTGTGGTGAGGCAGGTGGGTTGGCAGAGTTGATGGATTCCTCGTCGGAAGGAGGCGACGTCGGTGACCGATTGTAGGGCTGCGTAGGCTGTGAGGGGGAACGCGGGAGTTGTGGCGACCTAAAGGGCCAGCGAGGTCCAGCAGACCCCGGGCCTCGTGGCGTTGGCGGTGATGTGGGGCTGGATGGCAAGCAGCGTGGTGTCACGGGCCGCGGTGCCCGTGGCTGCACCATACTTCGTGGCCACCGTGGTACAAAGGCGTTCCATTTCTGGGCGCATGCGATGTTTGTTGGCTTCCGGGCACTGGAGCCACGCATTCTTGGCAGCCGTCACCAGCAGTGTGGAGCTGGCGCCAGGTTGAGGAGCTGGTGGGCTTTGGGGGGCACGTGTAGGTCGCGGACGATGATCACGATGGCCCCCGCCACGTGGGAGGCGGATGCGTCGGGGACCCTGGCCAGTCCGTCTATAAGAGCGAGGACATCGTTGGCTCCGGCTTGCGGGGCTTGGTCCAGGAACTGCTCCCAGGACGGGAGCGAACTGCCGGCTGGCGGGGGGTCGGGTGCTCCGGCTGCGCCTGGGGCTGCCGGTGGTCGCGCTGGGAGGCCAGCGGCGGCCCGCGCCTTGGTTTCAGCCGCCGTGAGGGCGGTGATGGCGGTAGGGAACGTGATGGCTCCGTCTCGTTCGCCGGACGTGAGCTTCTGGTACCATAGTTGGGCGCTGATGGGACAAGGGGCGGGGCGGGTGACAGGGGATCCTCCGGGGGCAGGGGCAGGGTCGGTGATCGTTTGAGGCTGCAGGGATCGGAGGGGGTGTCCTGTGTGCTGTGCTGCCCACGTGGACAGCCAGTGAAGCAGGGGGACCCGCAGGATGACTGGTTTGATCTGGCGATTCAGGGCCAGCGTCTCCAGCAGTGACCGGAAGTCCATGGCTCGGACGGGGGCGTCGCCGAAAGGGGTACAGTGCTGCGCAGTTGCACGTACCACGTCGTGCCTCTGAGCCTCAGTAGCCCCAGCTGCCCGGTCCAGCAGGAGCTCCATGCAGGCCCTGTAGGAGAGCCAGGATCCGGATAAGTGTTCTTCCAGGCACCTTTGCTCGGCTGGCAGGAGCTGGCGCGTCACGCTCCACCACCAGGGCATGATGGAGGCGGACAGGACGGATTGCTGCAGGTCTATGTCGAAGACGTGGACTCGGCCCGCATCATGTCCTGCTGCGAGCAGGAGCTTCCCCTGCTGGGGGTTGTGGGAGACAGGAAGGAGCAGCCAGGCGTCGGCACAGCCAAGCTGGTCGCGTTGTTCCTCCTGGGAGAGCTGAGTGAACGCTGATGCCATGCTGTGTGTCCTGAAGTGATGGGAAGGGGGGTGGTGGAGGGGCGTCTCAGGGGCTCGTAGTCGTCACTGTCCCAGGGGCCTGGTACCGGGCTGGTGAGTTTGACGGAGTGCTCGTCCCCATGTTGATGCGCAGCGTAGTGCTAGCGATCTGACAGGGGAGAGCACTAGGCAGGGCGTGCAGGGGGGGGCAGGCAGAGCATGCAGGCACCTCACCACAGGCTGTTGGTGCTGTCCCTGTCCTTGTGCCCATGGGGCGGGGGGGCGCCTCACGCCAGGTTGTTGGCGCCTTCCCCATCGCGGTCTGCGGGCAGTCGGGGGGGGGGGGGGGGGGGGGGGCTCCTCACCAGAGGCTGTTGGAGGTCCCTCCGCCGTTGTTGGCGGTGTCCAGCCGCCTCACCCCAGGCTGTTGGCGGCATTGGACTTGGGGGGGGGGGGGGTGCTCAGCTTTCAGGAAGGCGCATCATTGGCTGTAGGGGGCCATGTCAGTTCATGGCCCAGGGCACATGGGGATGGGTCCCAACTCTTGCCCCCGGTGTTTCTTGGCGTGCTTGTGCCTCAGGGGGGGGGGGTTTGCGAAGCGTGACCCCCTTTCGTCTGTTTTGTTGGTTAGGACCCGAAGCGAGGGGGGGGGGCGGTCCCGGGAGGGTGAGCAGGCCTCCTTGGCAAAACCCAGCGCGCCTTCTCGCTGGGGAACCACCGCCGAGGGGGGGTGTAGGGGCGGTAGGGGGGGGAGGTAGGGGGGGGTAGGGGGGGGAGGTAGGGGGGGGGGCGGTGCACACACAAGGCGGTACACAAAGCTGGCGGTCTGTGGCCACTGCAGGGTTCATGTTAGTTAAGGGGCCACAGGCAAGGCGGTGCACACACAAGGCGGAACACAGAAAAGGCGGTCTGTGGCCACTGCAAGAGTCATGTTATTCAAGGGGCCACAGGCAAGGCGGTGCACAAACAAGGTGGTGCACACACAAGGCGGTACACACAAAAGGCGGTCTGTGGCCACCGCAAGAGTCATTTTAGTTAAGGGGCCACAGGCAAGGCGGTGCACACACAAGGTGGAACACACAAAAGGCGGCCTGTGGCCAACGCAGGAGTCATGTTAGTTAGGGGGCCACAGGCAAGGCGGTGCACACACAAGGCGGAACAACCAAAAGGCAGTCTGTGGCCACCGCAAGAGTCATGTTATTTGAGGGGCCACAGGCAAGGTAGTGCACACACAGGGCGGGACACACAAAAGGCGGTCTGTGGCCACTGCAGGAGTCATGTTATTTAAGGGGCCACAGGCAAGGCGGTGCACACACAAGGCGGTGTAGCCAAAAGGCGGTCTACCAACGCAAGGGTACGGGTGAGGTGGGGGGCGGGGGTTGCCCGGGAAGGGCGGGGGGGATGGGAGGTTGGTGGTGGAGGGGGGGGGGGCAGTTAGGAGTAGCAACGTAGGGGGGGGGGGGTACGAGGAGGGTCCGGGGAGACGAGGTGGGGGGGGAGGTAGGGGGGGGGAAGAGGTATGGGGGGGAAGAGGTAGGGGGGGTAGGGGGGGTGTAGGGGGGGTAGGGGAGGGTAGGAGGGGGAGGTAGGTAGGGGGGGGAGGTAGGGGGGGGAGGTAGGGGGGGGAGGTAGGTAGGGGGGGGAGGTAGGGGGGGAGGTAGGGGGGGGTCGGGGGGGGAGGTAGGGGGGGGGAGGTAGGGGGGGGTAGGTAGGGGGGGGGGTAGGTAGGGGGGGGGGGTAGGAGGGGGTTAGGGCACGGGGGGGGTGGCCGGGCCCGGTCCTTGTATGCGACCCCACCCAGCCCCCCCCCCCCCCCGGGGTTTTGAGAGATAGTGGGCTGGGGACATGGCGCCAACGGCGCCCCCTTTTTTCCGCATGGCGCCAACGGCGCCCCCCTTATTTAGTGTGAGCACCAGATTTCGCAAGACGGTGCGCTATACAAATGTCGTTTGTTGCGAGGTGCTTTCAGCGCGGATTGGCAAGACGGGGCGCTATACAAATGGTTTGTTGCCACCTGAAGATCCTGCATTCGGAGCAAAACCCCGGCCGAGTGTAGCGCCAATTTCTTTCCGGGGCGAACACATTCGTTCAATCTTTCTTTCTCCTTCCCACGCTTTGTTGCGTGGCCCTTCGAGTTGGGGTTAGGGACTCACAATCCACGCTTCGGTGTGGCCCCTCGAGTTGGGGTTAGGGACTCCCACGCTTTGCCGTGGCCCCTCGAGATGGGGTTAAGGACTCCCACGCTTTGCCGTGGCCCCTCGAGTTGGGGTTAAGGACTCCCACGCTTTGCCGTGGCCCCTCGAGTTGGGGTTAAGGACTCCCAGGCTTTGGCGTGGCCCCTCAAGTTGGGGTTAAGGACTCCCACACTTCGGCGTGGCCCCTCGAGTTGGGGTTAAGGACTCCCACGCTTCGGCGTGGCCCCTCGAGTTGGGGTTAAGGACTCCCACGCTTTGCCGAGGCCCCTCGGGTTGGGGATAACGTCTCACAAGCTTACTTTAGGATCTCACTTCATAGCACAGGTCACCTTGGAACAGTGTGCCAGCCAAGGTTAGAGGCATGCTCACGTGCAGGGTTACAAGTGAGACTTAGGGTACGGGCTTTGGGAACAACGAGTGCTACATTACAGTTACCCCCAAGTACGTTGGAGGCAAGCGCATCATGCAGCCTGTGCATTTGTGACCACGGCTTTTCCATCACCCATTCTACGGGATATTGTGCATCACCATGAATTCCGATTCAGGCGAGGACGTGGTTGCAACATATGTTGCTCGCTATGCAGAGCACTACAGGCAATTCTGGTCGCATCCTTGGCCCACAAGGCCCATCAACGCACTCTTGGTAGACTTGTAGACCGTGGGAATCAAGGCAACTTCGATGCATGTGTTCCGCGCCCTCAATCGCTTGCGTCAATGTGGCGTTTTGGCGTTGACATACCAGCCGCCGATGTATTTGTTGCCGTTCTGTGATGCCCGCCACGCGTGCGGTGGGAAGCTGGAAGCAGCCCACGTTACCACTCTGGAAGTATTGGGGAATGCAGAGGTGCTCATTCCGTGCACGATGTAATCTGCTCTGCCAACGTCGCAAGTACCATGTTGCGTTCCCGTTCTTCCTTAGGGGAGGCCGAAGGATATTCAACTTGTGAAGGGCACCTGTACCTCGTGCGACATACACTATACCTACGATGGTTTCACGGTTGGTGGTAAATCCTATCGACTCACCGAGGAACGGCCATACATGATGGTCACGAATAGGTGTGTGCAACGTCCGTTTTTGCGTCCATTTCCGAGATGTGTGCCTACAGTGCATAGCATCTGTGCAATATTTAGGTCCGTCTTGCTGGCTAGGTGTTTCCTGTGCTTTGGATCCGCCAGTCCGCACGATGCCTTCTGTCCTGGTTGTCATCATGAGCGCACCTTGTTGGCTGGGGTGCTTGTGTCGCGCGTTCTGGTCCGTGTGTGTTGCTTTGTGGGGCACAGGGTGCTGCGGCACTTGGCCATCATAGTGTGCTGTGCTGTGGGGTGCATGACACTAGGGCGCAGGCACCTCTTGTGGGCTTTGTTGTTTGGTTGCATGGTGGGGCAGTGTTTGTTGGGTAGTGTGCACGTTCATGTGGTCATGTGTGTGCTTTGGTGTTTCGCTGGTTTCTTGGGCGCTCAGTGTGATGCATATGGTGGTTGTCTGGCTTCCGGTGGCTCAACAAAGGTGTGTGTGTTTCTGCCCAGCATGCGCACAGCGCCAAATAGTTATGCTACTTTCCCATGACCACCCTAGAATCCACCCACAATTGGGGAAGCACACGTGTACATGGCAAGAAAAAAAAGCAGTATCGTGTGGTCAGTTCTCATAAACTGAATGCCCTCGCCTTCAGAAATTTCAACCCTCAGTCCTCGGGTTTGTATTGCCGGTAATTCAGGCTGACCGGTGGTGCCTTAGATAGGACGTGGTAACATACAATAGCATTGACCCACGTCAAAAATGAGTTGTGGTGCCAAATGGAAATCTAATTTGGTTACAACATGTTATACATATGCCGCATTAGACAGCCATGTGACACATTGAAATACACATGTGGCTACTCAGGGACATCAATATCACAAGAATGCTCCCGCAAGCAATTTGCACACAAATAAAACATGTAGAGCATTCCGAAGTCTCCTTTTTGCAACAAATTTGACATAGATAGGTATCATCATCTTCCTCATCAACCTTAGGGGCTTCGTCCTCTCTCCAAATGGCGCTTGGAATATGCTCCCACGGGCTGTAAAATTGATACTATTTTTGCCTCCTCGCCATGAACTGGGTGATGAGCAAGAGGATGTGTGTATCGGCATGCAAATCCTCATTGGACCCCTGCCAAATGTCACGCACAACCTTCCAAGGCTACAAGTGGGCGAAGAAATGTTCTACCTGTGCTCGATAAAAGGCATGAATATCATTACATGTCTTTTGCTGGATAGACAATATCTTACGCGACATGGGAATGCAACGGTCCCTTATATGCACCATCATGTGCACCCAACTCAAACCCCAAGAAACAACCTTTGGTGCGTTGTGGGCCATACTTGTTCCATATCTTAACATCGGCACTTGTACCAGGTTAGATAGGGCACACCCACACAACGATAACCAAATTATCCACCGCCATGGTGACCTTCCATACACAACATGTATACTTGGGGTTGAATGGAAGACAAAGGATGGTTACGTTCCCCGTAGGTACTGAAACCGACGAAGCATAGGTCATGATAGCCTTGGGTTCCCTGAAGGCACTTCCGTCACAATTGTCCCCAAAAGCGCACGTGGTACTTCGGCTTCCTTTGTCACTCAGCGGTGGCTGCGTAGCTCCTGCCTTCCCGGGGGCCCAAGAGTGGGTGGAATGGGTGCATCACCCCTGCCTTCTCGGGGGTCCCCACACGGGGACAAAATCAGAAGTGGCTACCTAACCCATGCCTTCTCGGGGGCCCTAAATTGGGCGGAATGGCTACATCAATTATTACGGCTACAACACCCTTGCCTTCTTGGGGTCCCTATGGTGGGGATAAATCAATGTGGCTACATCACTCCTGCCTTCTTGGGGTCTCCATGGTGGGGAGAGATCAATATGGCTACATCACCTCAACGTTCTCGGGCTCCCCATGGTGGGGAGAAATCAACCTAGGAGTGGATATAGGAGTGAATGTGGTGGGAATGAGCAAAAAATGGGTGAAAATAGGTAAAAATTGGTGAAACTGGTGAAATCCAAAGACACCATACCCCCTATGCGAAAGAAATATCAAAATACCCGTTTTCAAATAACAATGATGCCCCTAGTATCACGAAGCATGGGTTTCTAGTACAGTCACATGCCCCAAAGTAGCCTACTTTTCGCACAGCGCGAGCACAGCTCGCCAAACAACCCCACCCCTAGGAGGCTTGGGTCTGGGTCACAACAGCCCCGAGCGCAATACACTTCAGAAGGGTGTTCAAAAATTAACGCAGGGGACATAACCACACAACAGCTGTTGGGTGCTGTTGGGTGCCGTTGACAAAAAAAACCGGGTACTGCCCTGTTTGGGGTCTATGGAATGCAATGTGTAGTGCAAGCAACGACATTGGAGGGCAGTTGCTCATATGCAATGAAATGTGCACATACATGCTGAGCCCTTGCTCGTCTTGCTTTGCATTGTGTACACATCTTGTTGTGTACACGACAAAACCATGTTCATAGAGAGTGGCACTGTTTTCTTTCAGTGGTTGACTGGTGACCCTGTTGTTACCACCATTTTAGGCCCTTTTGAGCTTAATTGATTGTATGAAAAAAGAGCACCCCACAGTCTGGAGCCAGTACAGGGGATATTCCACTGGAAAGCCGACATGCATCCTGTGCAGACACAAGTGGTATTTCAGGGTGAACCATGCAGGTAGACAGGCGAACAATGTGCAATGGGAGAGAACATCCAAACAACATTCCGCCTGTCACAATTTTGATCGCACATGCATATCACTCTGTTGCAGAGGTGCCCATGATAAAAAATATACTACTCCAGTGGGGGGGATTGCACGGCGCCTCATAGTGTCACGCAACAAGGGGGTGGTCGTTGCGCACTGCGGTCGTTGAACAAGGTGGGGGAAAAAAGGTGTCGCAAGCTTTGCTTCCACGCAGGGACACAAAGAGGCTTGGAGCTGCCAAACCGTAGCTTGCAAACAAGTGACCAAAAATGCCTTATGGCGTGATTTTCCTCATTGAGGCGGTTTCTTTTGCTTGTTTCCAATGTAGGGAGCCCCCCCCCCCCCCCCGGTTCCTGCCCCACCAGCACCGAAAGCCCAAGCAAGAAACCCATGATAAGGCCCTTGAATTTCTTGTTTTTTTTGTAGGGGGGTTGGGGGCGCTGTGCTTGGCAAGTGGACCACTACGGGCGCTCTAAACTGCTGACGGGACCACCCAAAGGAGAGCACGGGGACGGGATAACATAGCAACGAACCACCGCATAGCGAATGCCAAAGTGTCAAGACGTCGTGAGAGAGAGGACAAGCCGGGAAATCACAGGGGTGCACCAATTAAGGTACAACACACACCAAGGTATCCTAAGCTCGCAACATCCCAACTAAATGCGGCCCAGAATGAGTCGTAGGATAGTGCCTTTCTGCATGGGAAAGGCACACCAAGGAGTACAACGGCCCCCATGGTTACGGACCCGAACTCCAACAATCAACAAACCTTCCAGAACGCGCCGTTGCCATCCTGGATCATCCAAGATTCACTACTACGCGTCATCCCACGGATGATCACGTTGTCACCCACCTTTAGCTCTGCAATCGGCTCCATGAAAAAAATTGGGGCATCGTCGAAGGTGTCAGCGGTGTCGATCTTCTCGAAGTCCCACCAGCGGATGTAGCCATCGTGCCCCGCTGTGATGAAACAAGAGTTGTCCTCCTCAAGATGCACGATTTCAATGGCTCCTTCGTGGGCCCGTCGGTCTTCTGACCGATTGATTTCCACTTTGATTAGATTGTTTTCCCATAGCAAGAGACTTCCAGACTCACAGCCACTTAACACCTTTGTGTCCGGCAATTCCGCATACCCGGCGATGTCCGAGATTTCCACTTTGCCGAACTTCCCAATGGACCCTTGCAACTTGAGGCCCGTAAAGGTGTGGGCCATCTTCCAAAACTTGATGTGTCCCGAACCACAACTTGTCAATTGCCCGTCGTCTGTCCTCATGAACGTGACGCGGAACACCTTGGTCCCGAAGGCTTTAGACCGCAAGATAATGCGTTCCTCCTCCCAGTTCCACACCGTAAGCATGTAGTCTGGGTCTGCGCCAACAGTTGCCAACTTGTCACCGAAGGCATTGAAAGTGCATGATGTGAACTCGCGCTCCGTTCCCAACTTCATGGTTTTAAGTATTTGCTTTTCGGGATAGGAGTAGACATAGATGTTGGGATTGATTCCCTTCTCTGCCACCACGAAATACTTTCGACTAGGATGAATGCAAATGGCGCCAATACCACCACCGTCTCTTCCCATCAACACTTCGACCTCACCGTCTTCGGTGTTGATGATTTGCACCGTGTTACCCACGCCAGTGATGAAGTGCGCGTCATCAATGTACAAAATATTTCCGAGCCTCGCACTCTCATACCCGTAGGAGTGTACAAGGGAGGTAATGTAGACGGGATCCTCAAATATCTTTTCCTTTTCATCCTTCTTTGTCTTTTTGCCTTTGTCACCCATTGGTAACACGATCAAATCTGAAACTCGAGCCCACTATGCTGCCCACAAAACAAATAGGCCCTAAAAGAAATGGGTTTTCGCCAAAGTGGACATGAGCACCCCAACCCACAGCATTCTATCTGTTTCCTTGAGATTGCTGCTTCCATGTCCCATGACACCATGTAGTTTGGTGTGTCCTTCCCTCCATTGCACTATAACATGCCCTTACCATGCGAGAACCAAGACCATGAAGTTGCAGAAGAGGGAGGCCACGTTCATCTATTTCATGTTGGCAGCCCCCTAGACCCACGAGCAAAGGGCCCCAAACAAACAGAGCCTATTTTCGGAGCTGTTCGTCAAAAACATACGAGGCACAACGACAGGGTGGGGGAAAATTGGCTTGCGCAGCCAAGGGGTCATTCAAGCCCCTTTCTCAACACCCCCCTCCCTCCCTTCAGGGCTCTCGTGATGGCGACCTGTGATGGGCTGACAGTGGGTTTGGGAGGGGGAGTCCTGAGGGGCCCTAACATATATATATATATATATGGACCAAAATGATCCCCACAATGCACTCATCATTTTGACCTATGCATCACAGAGAAAAAAATTTGACAAAATTTTCTTCTGGGCCACTTTGCGGCCCAGGTGGTCAGACGTCATTGTGGGGAGCATTTGCACCGTGCACGCACCGCACACTACTTTGCAACAAATACACCCGGATTGTCTTGGTTGTTGATCCCTCCCAAGCTGGCCCCTCAGAAAAACAAACACTTTGGCTCAAAAAAAATGTAGAAACACGTCTCCTTCCCACAAACATAGCACAATCAGCACCATACAATTGGCACCTAGGTCATGATCTTGAAAATGGCTCTTGGCCCATGGTGGCCCTTCACAGTCCCAAATAAATACATCCACAGAGCTGCCTGGCATGAGAGGATAAATTGAAACGGCAACACAACACCTTTCCCGTAAATGCTGCCAAATAGCCACACCATGTGTGAGCCGTCTCAGGTGCTCCACCTTCGTGTTTAGACTGTCTCTTTGGACTGTCATGTCCTGACAGCTCCTTTTCCAACCCCCCCATGGGCAAGCCAATTTTCCACCTACCAAACGTGCACCCAAGACACCCACCTGGGCACTTATTTGGGGTCCGTAAGGAAACGAAGGTAAACCTCACCCTGCCCAGCCTTGCTTCATTGAGAAACACACAAACTCAGTACTTTAACATGGAGTGTGGAGTGCACACAACTCTTTATGTGAAGAAAGCCTTTGCCCAAAGTAGACATGCTTGGCACAAGGAGCAATCCCTCTCACATACTTCACAAGCACCCACCAACCGCCCACCCGATACTAGCCAAGTGCGCAATTCACACCCACGCATCATCTCCATCACCACAGCCATCGATTGCCTGAAACATAATGATTTGTGGTGGTGTTGGAAGGCTAGGAAAGAGATGTGCAAGCACAAAGCAAGATTGATCACTGATGCACCAAAACCTTGGGGTGCACTACGCGTACATGCACAGCCGTAAACCCGAAAACAGGGGTCGCTTTTCAAAAAAAATGCTGTCTGGCAGTCAATATCCCCCCAAAATCAAACCACTGACGCTCGGAAAATTTACGGCGCCGTCGCTGTAAAATTTTGGACAGGATGTCGGCTTTTTCACCTTTCGTCGAACCCGATATTTAACAAAAAAGAGACATCATTAATGGATGGACACCTTGTGTGGCTGCATTTTTTCAGTCAATGACAAATTGGCGAGGTACTTTTCATTTCTGTTGTACATTATTTTACCCGTTGCTTGATTTGAGTGATGGATTGGAGGCAGCTCATGTACACTAGTCCGTACAATTGGAAAAGACATGAGACACTAAACCAGTCTGATGGGCAAAAAATCAAAAAGATAGAGCTGTTTTTTGGTGGAAACCGGCGTCGATGGAACCACTGCTTTCAGGGGGGGCACCCTTGATTTTTACGGTGCCGGCGCCGTAAACAAAAAAAGAGTGTCGGCTGTAAGGGGGGGCCTTGAAAAAGATTCTTGGGATGCACAAGGGGGGGTAGGGATAGGAGAGGCTGACCACCCCCTAAGTAACCCCCCCACCACCACCACCAGTTGACCCCCTCCCCTAACAAGTTCAATGAGCACGGGGGGATCATTCTGCAGTGGATAAACATTTAAGGCGCTGGCGCCGTAAAATGAGAGGGGGTAATTCACACAAGGGTGTACAGGTGGTAAGCAGTATCCCCCCCAAAAAAATGAGGGGATTGCATGTTTACATGGGTTTGCAGGGTGGAGGTGTGCATTTCCCCAACATTGAATTCTCCCACACAGCCCCTCCCCTGCCTGCTTGTTTTTTTTGTCAGCCCCTGTGAAGGGTGATGTGGACTTTTAATTCTTGTGTGAAAAGAGATTAGGGATGACCCCTCCCCCTCAGTTCTCATGGCAGCATTTTCCCCTACCTGTGGTCAATTGCATTCATTTGCAGTGCAAGCACCATTAAGAAACGTAAAGAACAGTTAAGAACAGTTGTATAGAAGGCGGCACAGATAACATATAACAGCCAGACCACGAAACATTCAGTTGATTGTCATGGGGGCTTGTATAAGCGTTCGGTCAGAAACCACATTTTGTTTCACCTTAGGAGGTCCAGTTTTCACGCTGTTGCACAATTTATAGGGTGCTCTTGTTTTGCAGGGGTGCTGTCAGACTGTGCTTTTTTTGGCAACACTTGCACACAGCACCGACGGGCATTGGTGTCCAAGCCCTCATGGCGCACTGCTTTGTGTGCCCCCAACAAAATTGAGTGCATTGGGGGGACCGAAAAATCAGCCTTTCGACGGGTCGGTTTTTGCATATGGGCTGAAAATTAACACTGTTTCCTGGCCCCAAACAAGATTTTCAGTGCACAAATGGAGTTTTTGTTAGGAAAAGGCCATTTGTGAGAGCGGCGCAATGTGCAAATGTGTTGGGGGCACAAAATTGTGAGGGCTTGGACACCAATGCCCGTCGGTGCTGTGTGCAAGTGGTGCCAAAAAAGTATGGTCTGTCAGCACCCCTGCAAAACAAGAGCACTCCAGAAATTGTGCAACAGCACAAAAACTGCCCCCTCTTTCGGTGAAACAAAAAGTGGTTTGTGACCGAACGCGTATGTAAAACCAATGACAATAAACTGAATGTTTCCTGGTCTGGCTACTATCTGTGCCACCTTCTCCACAAGAATATAAAGGCCACATCACCTTTCACAGGGGCTGCCAAAAAAACAAGCAGGCAGGGGAGGGGCTGTGTGGTATCCGGTGATTTTCTTTCAATCAGGTACCACACCCGCCAATGTGGTCCTCCACTTCAATTCAGTCCACAGTTGCAGAGTGTTTCCGTTCCCAATAAGTACAATGTGCCTCAATGCCTTCTAGTCATTTATTGGCTCCAAGGCTGGGCTCTTGCCACTAGGGCTGAAGTACCCTACTGTACAACAATCATGCAGCACTGCAGAAAAATATACCTTACCGGAAGAAACCGAAGTGTTCTATGTTCACAACACCTATACAACACATGTCGAGCCGCCTCAAGTCAGGCCACAACATATGCCGAGCCGCCTTCCGACAGGCTGCTCCGGGTCTCGAACCAGCGCCCCCCAGCCCTTGGGTGTAGCGCACTACGGTTGAGCTATGACGACGGTTACCTATATAGTCCCCCCCCGGCGGCACATCAATCTCACACATCGAAATCCGTAAAATCCAGTGACATCCGTGGGGACGGTGTGTCCACTTAGTACACTGGTGGGATGATCTGTCTCACTGGTGTCGTGGTCGGTGACTTTGGTGTGCCTTGTGATGAACTCCTGTCGGACATAAGTATAACAGACTGCGGACTCCAAGGCACAAAATGATTGTGCTCTCGAGATCGTGGAGGTGGTGTAACTGCCCGTGCACTCGAGAACTGTACTTGCCTTTGCTCTTCTTCTTGGGTGGACTCTTTCCATGTGCCTTTTCTTTCTTCTTCTAGGACGGTTCCTCCGGATCTTGGGCCTTGCTCAACTTCGGGTGTTCCTCTGCTGGGGCTTTCGGCTTGGCAGGTGTCCCCTTTGGTTGTGCTGCCATGCGGGCTACCTCCAAATGAGTGTTGTGGGGGGCCCGTTGGGCCAGGGAGGGCTCCTCCTCCTCTTCCTTGATCCCACTCCCATCTTCACTGGCTTCTTCGTCCTCCTCCTCCTCCTCGGCCGCCTCCTCTTCTTCGTCCTCGTCTGATGACTCATCTTCTTCGTCTCCCGAGCTCTCCGTGCTCTCGTCGTCTTGGATCCACGTCCACAGTCGGTCTCGGGGGATCGGTAGAACATGCAGAACATGTAAGACGGATAGAGGCAACCCGAGAGGCGAAGACAGAGGCAACTATACGAAACGCGCAAAACGCCCGGAACGCGCAAAACGCATAGCACACGACCGAAGGCAGCTCCAAAGGCAACGGAAAGGGAAACGAATAGAACGCGCGGAACACATAGAACACCTTTTTGTATTTCAGGAAGCCATCCTTTTTGTTGCGAACACCCTGCACCACATGTGGAGCGTGTGGCTTGCCCTTCGGGGCCTTCACCTGTAAAAGGGTGAAAGGGTAATTGGTGGAGGACAAAAGGCAACGTGAAATAGTGCACACGAAAGAAACCTAAACGCAAACCCTTGAACGTGGTACACCTGGTAAGTTGTGACATTCGTCAACCAAAATTCTTTGTCCTGCCAGTCCTTGGCCGCTTTCTTCTTCCGATTTACCCATCTGGCATGCCACCCCGCTGCGACACAAGGGGGGAAGGGGGACATCGGTGCAAGGCGAAAGGTGAGACAAAAACGGAGACACACACACACACATACTCGTGGCTTGTATAATTTGAAAGACAACGAAGGTGTGGTGCTTCGGTTACGTTGGTAACGTATGTCGGTAAACGCTAAACGGTAAAAGGTCCTTTTGCGCACGCGAATGGGTCATTTTGCGTTCGAAGGCCCGTTTGAAATTTCGGCCAGAACGCAAAAAGGCCCTTTTAGGCACGCAAATGGGTCATTTTGCGTTCGAAGGTCCCAACTGAAATTTCGGCGAGAACGCAAAAAGGGCCTTTTGCGTGGGCAAAAACCCTGTAAAAACCAAGTAAATGCCAAAAATTACCCAAATGGTAGTTTTTTTCCGTATCTTGACCAGCCCACCACATTGGTGGACCTGGTGAATGGGAAACCGATAATAGATGGGTATTTCTAGTATGCCAAATCTGATTTTCATGCTGTTTTTTGACCAAAATGATGTTTTTGACCACTTCCTAATTTTTACCGCCATTTTTACTTCTATTTTTTGTTATTTACTAAGAAACATCACTTCGTAGTAACAAAGTTGCGCGAGGGGCTGCGCAAATCAATTAATGTGAATAACCTCGGGGGTGGGGTCCAGGGATGCTGCCCAGGCCACTACATCCTCCACTGCGAGGGCCCCGGACTGGTAGGTCGCCTCCTCCATCTGCTGATGGGCGACCGGCAGTGCTTGATACTGCGCCGGGGTATCGGCAGCAGCATCGGGCCGGGACTGCAGGGAAGCGAGCGGGGAAAGAGTTTGGGACATTGATAAATAAAGGGAGCTGCGCCTAGCCGCGGCTGGGTGGCTGGGAGGCTTTGGAAACCCTTCCCCCCCCTGGCTGGCTGGTTGGCTTGCGCGCCCCCGAAAATAGCCAAAATATGCAGCCAGTGTACCGCCTCTTCTCACGCATGGTATGGGTATGGGGATGGGTTTGCAAGGGTGGGGGGGGGTCGGCCACCTTTCAAGAACACCCTTGCCTCATACTCCAAGTTGCCTTGCCTTCGGAATCTCCCATAAAGACCAAAAACACAAAACATAGAATCAACGCATTAGACGTATGTTCAACTGCAAATGTTGTTGTTACCGATGTAAACCTTAGAGTACACAATTGTCCTCAATCTGAAACATATACCATCCACACAATTTTAGCACACACTCCATGGATCGGTGACATCATCTTCAGATCTTGTGAGCAAGGGCGGTGAGGCAAACATGCATGTACAAAGCAATGGTGGTTGGCTAGGTGGCTGGCTGGCGTGGGCCGGCCGGCCGGCCGAAACCCGCCCCCAATCCCCCCCCCCCCCCGGACTGGCGCAGCTCCAAGGCTTTCAGAGCTGTAGCAGAGCGAAATAGCGGAAAGTGGGGCAAATTCGTGCGAAATTTGTACGAAATTTGTACGAATTTCATACGAGTTCGTACGAAATTCACAGTCTCGGATTCGTATGAATCTTGCGTGAATCTGTGTGTGCATTTCGGTGCGTGAGTTTGAGATTCGACCGAACACCACCGAATATGTCGAACCAGGCGGCTAGTTAAAAACACAAATTTGCACACATTTATTGTACCACCATTTTGGCGAAGAAAGCACGAGAAACGCACACGATGGCACCAAGTTACGCGCAAAACACAGCAAAAAGTTGCCAAATTTGCACTACCGTGAACCTCCCATTCAGACGGCTGCTTCACGCAGGGTACACACGTTCCTCGATCTTCACAGGGACAGGCAAGGCCTTGCCCGTCCCGTTCAGCTTCCCCACTTTCACGCGTGCTTTGAGCTTCAAGGCAGACAACGGCGCATCATCCATGGTATTCCCCCCATCGTCTTCCTCGGCCACAGGCTTTGCGATCTCGTCGTCCTCCTTTTCCTCATCATGCTCCTCCTCCTACAGCTCCTCCTGATCGCCGTCGTCCTTGTACCCTTCGTGAACGGGGGATAAGTGGCCGTTTAAATAAATGCGTGAATTTCACGTGAATTTACCCAAATTTTGAGGTTTTCGGGGGAAAACGCCATATTTTTGGATCCTTCCGAGGTATTTGAGGGGCCAAAATTCTTCCCACAGCTTCATTACACATCATACAATGAAGGTCCCGCCCCAAAAGCATCCATCATGCCCGAACCGCGCCCAAAACGAGAGGTGCCTAAACCCGGGAAGCCTGTAGCCGATTGACAGGCGTGAATTCACGTGAATTCGCACGAAATTCGCACAAATTTGCTAAGAATTTCGTACGAATTTCACATGAATTCACGTGATTTTACACAAATGTTACCGGTGTGCACCCCCTGATTTGTCCTCACACCCCTAGTAGGCGCCCCAGCATGCACCCCGGTCACAAGCAACAATGGTCTGGGTTTGTGTGGTGATCTCATGTCCGTTTCTTGCGACACCGGAACCGCCGCTGTAGAGTCTGAAGGTACTGCATGTCGGTTAGAAGCCGTTTTCTTGTACGGCTTGCATACATTTGTACACTTATGTGCCCTTGCCCATGTTGTGCCCTTTTGGTCGCATCCCACCCATGCAACCAAAGGCTATCGTCAATGGTGTGGTTGTCCACAACCACTTGCACCCCTAGTCTCCCCCGGAGGAGGCTTAGGCCTCCGCTGTTGCGCGACATGCGCTTCAGCCTCCGGTGACTTCCCTCCATGGCAAAGCAGGAGAACTTTGACAAGATTCTCCACTTCTTTGCAAAATAATACATGTTGTCGATCCAAAGATGCGTCCACAGAAGTTTGCCCCACTGGAGCTCATTGTGGGCGGCGCCCATGGCTATGCTATGGTTCCGGAGCCGCCCCAAGTTGGCCCCGGAGAACCATGCGGAACGCCAAGCGTATACACACATGCTTGCAAAATTCTCCCACCATGTTTTGCACACCGACTCCAAAATTTTTCCTCCTACTTGATGCTACCTCACACTAGGCTGCTGTAGGCAAGCATCTATTATCTTCTCCCAACCCCCGTTCCGCATGAAATGGATGGCAGCAGCACACTCCATCCTAACCTTCCCCTTGCTGTTTGCCTTGTCATTATTTAGTGAGGCACGGGTGCAAGTTCGTGCTGCAAGCCGTGCCTCATCTAGAACCGGTTGCAGCATGGTGCGTGCCACAGTGGCCGGCGCCTTCCCTATCAATTGTACAACTAGGTCCCGTGTCCCGTTGATGCCACACAACAAGACACGAAGGACCCCATGGAGGCCATAATCAGGCACTCGCCTATCACTCGCAATGGTCCTATATATAGCACCTATGGCAACAGCCCCTTCCCAGTTGCCGTCTATCGCACTTGCGGTGCCAAAGGTAGCAAGGCACAGAGCACGGTTACACATGCAGACCCAACACACGGTGGCACTGGGGGATTCTGCCTTCCATTTTTGGCAGCCCGCCATGAGCACCTGTGCTTTCCCGTCTGCACAAAGAGAAAAAAGGGATTGCCTATCATTCCCTCCCGTATCCTTAAAACTTACGGTTGCGGCCTTGCGCAACTCGTCATCAAAATCAATTTCTTGGGAGGCCGCGTAGAGGGTCTCCCACTTTTCACTGCCCCCCAGCAGCCACCAACTAGATAGTTGGTTGGGGTTGGCGGTGCCACTAAGCGTGCAATGGACGTACGAGGCCTCATGCCGCGATGTACCGTCCACCGCAATAGGCACCCAATGGAGCCGTCGGTCCCCGGGCTGCATGATGTCCGAGGGTGGGGGTGGTCGACACTTCAATAGGTGGCCGATGCGGTCAGGTAGGTAGCAGGCCGCACCATGGATGGCCGTGTCGTCTCCCGTATAGGCAGTGAACGCCCGGGACTCCGGTAACGCTAGCTGCCGAAGCATGCCGTACACCTGGTCCCATACCACACAGTACGTGACCGGATCCGCCAGATGGCCATAATCAACCTCTCCTCCATGGTGGGCTCATACTTGACGGTCCTTGCAACTCTTGTTTCGGGGGTAAGCACTATTTGCCCCGTGTCGGGCAGGTACTTGACGGTGTAGGGTGCTGCAAGCTCCTTGGTAACAACTTGCTGGAGCTCTTGTAGGCGCCTCAGCTGTGTACGACCCGCTATCAAATGGAATGGCCCCTTGGGCCGCGGCATGGTGTGAGGTACAAGACCTGTGGAATGGGGGAGGCATGTATCGCAGGTTTCTACCATCCCCCTGCCCCAGGCAACTAAATTTTGTGGGAATCTAGTGTAATTCGCACGCAATTGGACCAAATTCACAGAAATTCGTACGCAATTCGTACGAAACTTGTACGAAATTCGTACGAATTTCGTGCGAATTTCACGTGAATGAATATGTGTGAATATTGAGGCAATGTGAAATTCGTACGAAATTCGTTCGAATTTCGTACGAATTTCACGTGAATGTCAGAGAATTTTTGCCGAAGAAAATATTTGACTCATCCTTTTGCCCTCGTTGGCCCTCACAAAGCAAGCACAGGATGGAGCTCAGGGGTTACCACACACCCAGTCCAATGGTCATCATTCCAGCTGACACACAGTCAGCAGTGTAACAGATCAGGGGGCATCGGATACCCCAACTAAAATACAAACAGTGTTGAAGAAAATTTGGCAAAGTGGGGGGCGAGTACCCCACTTGTCCGTCAAACTGCCCATGCCTTGGGGGGGGGGGGGCAGGATATTTGTACATATATTCATATATAAAAATGTACAAATAACATCTGTGGAGGTTAGAAGGGACAGGTGGTCCCAAAGTTAAAGGGTGAGCTACGCGGCCCCCACCCCCCTGGAGCAGAGCTCCGGCTAGCGGAGCCCCTGGAGCTCTGCTGCGCCACCGCCTCAACAAAGGAGGGGTCCATGGCCGCCGCCGTGAGGCGGCGGGGGGGGGACTGCCGGCACACATCCTCCAGTGCGGCACTCACCCTGGGGGCGTCGGGGGCCACGCTGTCCACATCGGCCTGCTGGCCACTGGCCATCATGGCCATCCGCAGGCCGGTGGACACCGCCGACGTCTGGCCGGCGCATGCCTCGGCCTGAGCATGCCAGGCCTGTGCGCCGGCGAGAAGGTACCGGACACCGGCAGCACTGCCCCCCCCCCCCCGCCCTGTCACCCGGGGGGGCCTCGGCACCCTGAGGCCCCTCCCCTACCTGTGCCGGTGGCTTTGCCTTGCGCGCCGTCCCCAGGTCGCGCTCCACGGTTTTCACCCTCGTGGCCAGGCGGTCCCGCTCCTTGGGGACGTCCGCCAACCGCGACTCCCCGGCCCGCGTGTCCTCGTTGGCCCTAGACAGGCGGGCCTCGAGGTCGCGGTTCGCGGCCTCCGCGCTGATCGCCCGCCTCCCACGCCCCCGCCCGCTGCAGCAGCAGCTGCTGCTCCACCCACTCGTGCACCGCCCCCCTCTGCCCCTGCCCCGCCGCCGGCTCCGCCCGCTCCGCCCGCTCCGCCCAGACCACCGGGGTGGCCGTACGCGGGGCTTTCGGGGGGGGGGGGGGGTGGCTCGGTGTCCCCTTGGGAGGGGCGGCCTTTCCGCTTCCGGGCCGAGGGGATGGGGGGTTCGTCCTCTCTCGACGTCAATGACGTGAGCCCCCCCCCCTCTTCTGCTGCCTCCCCACATGGCCCTGCATGGCAAGCCATGCCACGTCTACCCACTCCATCGTGCCCTTGTCCCACCCCGTGACCACATTTAGCCCAAAGACCCCAGCCGTGGTCACTGTCCCCTCCTCCCCAATCCGCGCCATCCCCGTGTGCACCCGCCAGTGCCCGCTCACAAGCCTGTAGGCAAACAGGCCCACCAGCTCCTGCCCCTCGGGCAGGTTGGATCCCCCCATGACCACAATGGGGCGGGGGACGGAGATGCAGAGTGTGCCCTGCACCCCCCGGGACTCCAAGACCATGTCCCACACGGCAGAGAGATGCCGCTGCCGCCCATCGGGCCCGGGCGGCACCTTCTGCGTCCAGGCCGGATCCGGCTACCTAGGGGCCAGGGTGGCCTGGTCCAGGGGGGGCGCGGTGTGGGCGGTGCCCAAGTCCTCGCGCGACGGCATGGGGACGACCACCTCGCGCGGCGCATGCCCCGCACCGGTGCTGGCCTCGCTGCCGCCCCCTGCAGAACGTCCAAAGCGCCGCGAGCCCTCACTGCGCCCACTGCCGGCCTCGCTCGAGGTCCGTCCACCACCGGTGCCTCTGGGCGGCTCGCCGTGCTCCTCGGGCAATCGGCGCCGGGGCTTGAACCGGCGCCGGGCATGGTGCCGAATGTCCGGCGACCACAGGTAGAACGGGACCTACAGACGGGGAGAGGTGTGCAAGGCACCAATTGAGAATGGGGGAGCAAACATGAAGCAACGCAACAACAAAACGAAGAAATTGGACGAAATTCAAAGAAATTCGTACGAAATTGGTACGAATGTCGTACGAATTTCACATTGCCTCAATATTCACACACATTCATTCGCGTGAAATTCGTACGAAATTCGTACCAATTTCGTACGAATTTCACGCGAATTTCGTCCAATTTGCCAATAAACAAAGCAAACACACAAGCATGCAAACCTTGCAATCACACGGGCATGTGATTGACCATGCCCCGGCCTTAGAGCATCTGGGCGACCGCCACGCTGGGGCCGTGTTCGCCGGATGCCACGGCGTGGTCGGCCGCCCCGGGGGAGCAACGCCCGACATGGCGAAGTGGATCCCCGACTCCGCATCGACGTTGTCCCCCTTGCAGACCTCGACCTGGTGCACGCTCCCCACCGAGAAGAGCATGTACTGCTCGCCGACCCTGATGACGGCGAGGTCGGAGGCCGGGGCCGACCGGGAGAGGAAGGTGGGGTGGAAGGGGCGGGTGGGGGGGCCGGCCGGGACCACCTCGGGGGGGTCGGTGAAGAGGGCCTGGGGAGCATCCCCCTCCCACAACCCCACCCTCCAGACCACCCCCTTCCCCACCCACAACACCTGGTCCACACTGGGGAAGTCCCAGCTTGACAAATCCCCAGTAACGCCACGATGACGCTGCCCGGCGTTACTAGGTGGAGGTCCCCAACTTGAGGGACACTTTCGGTGAGGTGGGGGTGGAACTTCTTAGGAGAGGCCTCCCCAACCCCGACCCCAAGGTGCTTTTGCTTTGCCAACGCTGGGGGAGCTCAGGATCCCTCGCCTGATCTTCACTCCGAGGGGCGTTGAAATGAAGCTCAAAATTTTTCGAGACGACTTTTTCGTCGCCGCTGCCCCATGCCTTCATCACCTTGTTCCACCCCACCTCGCAATCCCGTGCTTCCACAAGCCCCCGAAGCACAATGTAGCTGTTCCCATCAACAAAGTTGAGGGGCGGCTGGGAGGTGACAACCCTGTCGGGGGCGGGGTTGGGGCTGCCCATCACCCCATGAGGGGGTTCGGGAAGGGGTTCGGTGCGGAGGGGGGGGTTCACTCGAAACGAAGGGGGGGGCGCATCAGGAACCACGGTACCATTGCAAATAAGTTGTACGGTAGAAGGTGGGGTGGGTGATGTCGGGGATGTGCACCTGCGGGGGGATGGTGGGATGGAAAGGGGCGATGCCCAAATTATCCCACCGCCGGGGTTGGCAAGGTGCCAGGAGAAGGGGAAAGAGGAGTGGTCGGCCGGTGCACGTGCAGCAAGATCGTGCAGGCACACCATGTCGCACTGGGGGGGGGGGGGGGTATGCACGACGTTAGTGGTGGGGTACGGCTGGACGTGGGCGTCCCTAGGCTTCCCCACAGGGTTAGTGCGCATGGAATTGAGGAGTTGGTCAAGGCTGGAAGGTAGAGGGGTCCGATGCATAAATTGAAGGGAGGGGAGTTGGCGGCACACTTCCCTCCACAACGTTGTGGCCCAGCCCCTCCCCCCAAAGTAGGAGTTGCGGGTGGGGCTACGCAGGTGGATGTGGATCACATCGGGGGAGGGGTCGAGGGATGCTGCCCAGCCCACAACATCATCCAGCCCCAGTGCCCCCGACAGGTACGTCGCCTCCTCCCATTGATGGTGCGCGACGGGGAGGGCTTGGTAGTGGGCAAGGGTGTCGGCTGCGGGGTCGGGGCGCGAGGCCAGGCTGGCGAGCTGGGACTTAGTCTGCTCGGACATGGTCAAAAGAAGATGCGAAGAGAGTTTGAGAAGATGAGAAAGCGAAACAGTGGAAATGAGGGTAAATTCGTACGAATTTCGTACGAATTTTGTTACGTGAATCTAGCTTGAATGAATGCGTGAATTTGGGTGCGTGAATTTCACATTCACCCGAATCTCACCAAATGTGTTGAACCATGCGCCTACTTCAAACCTCTAATTTGCACACATTTGTTGGATCTCACTTTGGGCGAAGATAGCACGACAAAAGCACACGATGGCACCAAGTTACGAGCAAAACACAGTAAAAATAGGTGAAATTCACGGTACCGTGGATCTCAGATTCAAACGGCTGGTTCACGAAGGGTACATTCCCCCGACTAGTCGTCCCCATGACCTTCCTCCACTATCCAATATTGCCAAATCGTGGCAATTTCTTTGTACACAAACGCCGCCTTGGTCATGTTGCGGGTCATGGCGACTGTGATGGCGTGTTACTCACCTTTGCTATTGAAGCTTGCTTGGTAGCTCTTGCAGTCCGCCTTGTAATATGTAATTACCCCCCTCTTCGGATCATTGACTCGACAATATGCTGCAAAGAAGCCATAGCGGCTCTTTTAGTTTGTTTCCCCCAAGCGGTAGGAACAAGCAGGAACGCAACGTACGAAACGTAGAGAACGTACGAAACGTACAAAACGTACAAAACGTGCGGGCACGGGGGGGACGTCTCCTCGCTTCTGTACGCGACTCCCCCCCCCAGTAGAAGTGGGCCGAAGGCCCCCAGGGGGGGGGGGGGGGGGGGGGGGGGGGCGTTGAAAGGTGGGGGGTTCAGGGAGGGGCGAGGGGGGGGGGCGGTTGGGAGGGTCGGTGGGGGGGGGGTCCAGGTGGGGAGATTTGGGGTGGTGAGGGGGGGGGACGTGGGGGGGGGGGGACAGGCTCCCCTTACCTCCCCTTGCCCTCCCTCTAACCATACCATCACCATAAACCTAACCCTAACCTTTGTAGCCAGTTGGTTTGGCCATGCCAGCCATGTTGATTGGGCTGCACAAGATCCCCCCAATTTCGTTCATGGCTGCTTTTGCCACATCATTGCTCTCCATTTTTGACCCCAACACTCATTCTAAACCGAGCCTAGGGTGAGAGCTAGGGCTAGGGGCAGGGCTAGGGTTAGGGTTAGGGCTAGGGTTGGGGTTAGGGTTAGGGTCACCGAGCTGGTGGAACCAGTCTTGGTTTTATAACCCTTTTTAGTGTCCAGGGTGGACCTACCAGGTTTAGCAGCAGCAAGCAGCAAGCACAAGCAGCAAGCAAGCAGCAAGCAAGCAAGCAGCAGCACGCGCGAAATGGCTAAAAATCAGAACTCCGTCGTGGTGCTTTGGATTCGGGTGAAATTTTGGTGGATGATACCTATGGGTGTGAAGTACAATCACACAAAGTTTGAGCAAGAAACTCAACGGTGGCGGCCGGGAACGGGATTCGCAAGTGGCGGACCTCAGTTTCAAAAAGCTGCAGTTTAGGGCCAAAAACAGCCATTTTTGGGCTTAAAAAGCCCCGGAACTCATTCAAAACGGCCAAACGACGGGAAACGGTGGGTACACTCCATGTGCGGCTTGACTTCCCCGTGTCAACGAGCTCTTTGCGGCCCTCTAACTCCATCATATGTCCCGGAAACGGCCCAAAAAGGCCCCCAGAAGCTCCAAATGCCGACAGCCACAAACCAAGAATAGGCCATATCTTTGGCTACATGGCTCAAAATGCGATTCCGAGGGCACCTACTCCACCCGCAACCCCCCACTTTTAGTGGTTTCCACCCCTCAGAATTGCCTAAACGGACGCCTAGACCCCAATACCTAGGCCCACTAGGCTGCGGCAAGCTACAAGCTCAAGCCCAAACAGGTGGGTGCCCAAATGGGTCAACAGGGTCCAGTAGGGGCAAAAAGATGACTTTTCTCAAAAATGATCCTAGACCATGTGTGACGCTAAAACAAGTGTTTTTGGTCCGTTTTGAGCTTGTGGTGGCCCATTTTGGTCCTCCAAAAATCCCAAAATGCCTTGAAAATGGGCTGTTTTGGGACCAACAATGGGTCAAAAATGGGTCAAAAACGCATTTTTCCAAACCTCATCCTAGACCATTTGGGGTGCACAAACGGGTGAAATGAGCCCATTTTGAGCCCATTTTGGGGCATTTTGGCCCCTCAGAAGTCCAAAGAGCCTTGAAAGTGGGCCTTGTGGTGATGGGGTTCACTTGCAAGCTGATTTCACTTTGTCAAGAGCCATCAATGTGTGAATCATTCTTGATGTCCCTCACCAGTCATTGCTGATGTTCCCTCCCCCACCAGCTCGGTCCCAATATTCAGTCTTGATTAGGGTTAGGGTCAAGGGAAAGGTTTGGGGGTAGGGTTAGGAGTAGGCTGAGGGTTGGGGTGGGCATTAGAGTCAAGGTTGGGTTCAAGGATAATGTTGGGGTGCAAAGTGGACAAAATGGGCAAGGCGAATGAAAAAAAATTTTCAAGCGCCTTTGGCGCCACTATATGTATGGCCAGTACCTGTTGACCCTTGGCAACTAAGTTGGCCCGGAGGGCAGGGAGGGGGGGGGGGAGTCGCGTACCGGGACCGAGGAGACGTCCCCCCCGTGCGTGCGGGGTTGCATGACGGGGTTGCGGAGCGTGGGTGACGTACAAAACGTGTCGGGGTCTCAGAGCGTACACGACGTACAAAACATTTCGGGGTTGCATCATGGGGTTGACAATGACACATGTTAGAAACATTTGGAACGTCTTGATCTTGCAAACATCACACACACCTGAATAACTATGATGGTATTCTTCCGGGCTGCCTCCTTCTCGCAGTGGTGCAGCTCCCCATTGGGCTTCGTGAGGACTTGGGGGACTGGCAGGGCGGTTGCTCGCTGCGGGGGCCGGGGCGGCGCTGGTGCAACACGTTTGGCAATCTAAGGGGGGGTGTCCTGTCTTACCCCCCCTTGGTATGACAATATTAAATGCTGTTGTTGTTGAAAACAGACACGAGACGTTATAGAAATGAAAAAGCAGGAGAATTGTAACTACGAAGTAATGTTTGTCAGTAAATAGCAAAAATAAGAAGCAAAAATGGGGTAAAAATGAGGAAGTGGTCAAAAACATCATTTTGGTCAAAAATGAGTATGAAATTCAAATCCGGCATGCTGAGAATACCCCCATTTTCCATGTTCTATGTTGGAAACACCCACGGTGGTCCCCTACCCCTACCCGCAGTGTTTTCTTGTACTTTCGAGGCCTGGTACTATGCTTCAAGGATTTTACTTGGTTTTTGCGTGCGTAAAAAGGCCCTTTTGCGTGCGTAAATTGCCCTTTTTACTTACCAGGTTTTTTTCCACTCGGGATGCAAAACACCCCTTTGGCCTACGCAAAATATAGGTAAATGCCTGCTTTTAACACCCCCCCCCCCTACACCCAAACACAAACCCACATCCCGGGTCCAATGCATGCCATGTGTGCAAGCAAACATGGAGGCAATTGCTGGGATCTTTCTTTCCATTGTTCCAATCATTCAGTCACACATGTCCAAGTGGTATTCCACCACCAAACCGCCAGAGTATGCACAATAGAATTGTAACATTCTAAGACAAACATGCGAGAAACCCTACAACTTCCCCTTACACATCACCCTTTCCTAGTACTCCTTGGCATTCCCATATGCCTCTTGGTGGGTCCAAGAAGGGTGCCAGACGTTGAACCCCTTGGCATACAAACCGCAATCCAGGTTGTCGTTCCGAAGGACTTCGGCCCGGCACTTCCTCAGTGCTCGGCGTGCCCCCCGCAGGCGAGACCCCCGCTTTTTACTTCCCCCCTTGAAGCTCCTCTTCTTAATCTCACTCTTCAACGACTGATGCCTCCCCTCACCCTTGAAAGCACTCAATGCGGACAGGGTGCCCCCAGGGGGGGGCGAGGAAAAAAAAATTGATACCGGGTGGGATATTTTTTTTCGGGGGTGACCCCCCCTAGGGGGGGGGTGGGGTATGAAAAAAACTGGGTCCTACAGAAATTTTTTTTCTTCCCATGTCGCACGTAGCACACATAATCACGGTGTTCCCACCACATAACATGCCTTTGCTACTCGTTGGCATTCCTCTGTGTGGCTGTTTTGGGTACTAGCCCATGTCCAACATGCCATTTGCAACATGAAGCCGTCGGTGGCCCCGTCTCCATGGCATGCTGCGCAGCACAATGGCACGAACCAGCAAACAACATACTCGGGTACCTGTCTGAAACATAATGACGTTGAAAAAGAAGCATTCAATTTTGAAACTTTCATTTTGAACATGCAATTTCAAACAGTTTTTTGAACAAAAATTTTCTTTTTGGAACGTTTGTTTCTGAGCTAATGGTGCAGCATACGGCATGTTGTGCACCCCCGATGGTACACCCTAGTGTGCTTCATTTGCTATGGGGGAGGTTTGTTTGATGACCCTTTGGTATTTGTGCCCCGTGCATACCGCTGTTTGTATAGCCCTTCACTTTGTTGTTTCTTCTTTGGGGCCACCAGTATGAGCGCGCGCACGGCACCGCTCTATGGGCGGGATGTGATTGCGGAGCTCTCGGCGACATTGGTTCGCTTGAGCGGGGCGGCCAACCTATGGGATGCGCGAGTGGGCCACCTATTGGCCCAATGGTCGGCATCCTCCCCTCATTGCAAGGCACGGTGCGAGCAAGCCACCGTGGAGGGTGGCCAAAATAGGGTGCGTGCCGCGGAGGACGCCGCCATACGGGAATACGCAGAGTCGTTGATCACTCTGCTTGGCGCCGTAGAACTTGCTGTGGCCTTGAAGGCCCCAAAGTCAAGCTTCCGTGCCCTATCGGACTTCTTCACCCGGTAGGGTCTACAATACTCCTTGAAGACCGGACGGCCATTTTCGCGGCCCATTTGTACCCGGGAGGCCTTCGACGCCGAGTGGCGGGCTCGTTGTACCCCCCTCCAGCTGGCGCCCCCCCGTCACCGCCGGTAGCCCGCCTTCGTCGGGCCGCTCGTGGCCCATCGCTTCTTGGGTCAATTGCGTGCAATCGCGCAATGCTCTGCGCAATTGCATTGACTGGTCACACCCCCACATATTCATTGTGCGGGGCGATGCGTTCCCTTACGCAGGGGGAAGCTTGAGCCACCTGGGCATTGCGTTGGCCAACCATGGTGCCTGCGCCCGCCAACCGGCGTACTACTGCGTCATCCGGATGGCGGTCTGTGGTGACAAGGATATGGCTCAACTGGGTGCGATATTCTTTTGGCTACACAGCCGCCATTCACGACCAAAGCGACGGAATATGTCCTGCGTGTCCCCGGCAAACAAACCTAAACGTTCCAGGACACGTAGGACACACATGCCGCGCACGACGTTGGGGGCCAAATGCAGTGTGGCTCCGGGGACATGTTGAGAGCCACTAATCCAGGACACGCAGGACGCGCAAGACGCGCCCGACACTGATGTGCAGCTGCACCATGGTGTTCGTGTGTGTGTGTGTGTGTGTGTGTGTGTGTGTGTGTGTGTGTGTGTGTGTGTGGTGGGTGGGTGGATGGGGCCGCGTCCTCACAGTTGGGTATCCAGCCTACGCGGTTGTCCCACCAAGGTTCGCACTGGTCCCATGGGTAGGGATAGCAGAGGCTCCGCCCCCACGTCCGTCTCGTCATAGCCCATGACCTACTCCACATCATGGGCGGGCCCAAAGCACGTGATGTGCATGGCCGTGCCACATGCCGCGCACGCCCAATGCGTTCGGCCCTCACCACAATAGGTGCAGAGCTTCCGCTGCGTGTGCCGGACCGGTGCGCGTACCATGCTTTCCGGGGGGGCCGCGGTCTCCTCGGGATGCGCAAAATACCGCCGCTTGAGGATGTCCCACTGGAACTCCCACATGGTGGTCTTCTCGTCCACCAACCCCAACGCCTTGCATGTTGCAAAGGCATTCCCGGCCGCGTACCACAACATGAAGGCACGCACGGCGTGGCTCCATGTCATTTGGCGCCCCATTTGGCGCATTTGCAGCGCCATTCGGTTTGCCCTATCCACGGCACGGGTGACCTCGCGGTACTTGGCCACCACGGCGGGGAGGTTGTTGCCCCTCCAATCCCGTGCGGGATCGTCGACCCCGTACCAACAATTGGTAAGGAAGGGGACGATTTTCGGGGCCTTGTGCCCAACCTTCGGCAGGGGGGGGGGCAGAAAAAAATCCCCCCAGCAGGTGAATTTTTTTTCAACCACGACACTTGTCACCCCCCAACGCCGTATACAAAAATTTCTACCCCATTTCTACCGGGGCATTTTTTCTACCCTAACCCCCCATTGTCCCCATAGGGCCCACAGACCCCCCGCCTTGACCCCCCCCTGGGTGCCCCGCCCTCTTGCCCCCCCCCCGTTGCCCCCCCCCCCTGCCCCCCCACCCCCCAAACCCCACCCCACCCCCCTTGCTCCGCCGCCCCGACAGAAATTTTGTGGAGGCTGCCCCGGCTACCATGGCCAGGCGTGGCCAATCACATGCCCCCGATCCTGGGGTCGACTCACGGAGCGCCGGGTTCCAAGCACGTGGATTGTTCACATGTATATGTACAGGAGCACATTGATCTTTTGACACCATCGCTCTCTGGAAGGGAAATGACTACGGCCCCGGCTCAATGTGCAAAAGCGTAGAATGGAATTGCACCCTTCGGCACTGCGTCGCACGCGGTACTCGCACGCACAACGCTTGCGACTGTCTCCCTCACCATGCGAATATACAGCCGTTCTTTTTCTTGCAGCCTTTGGTGAGTGTCTTAACAGAGTCGTCATCCACAGTGTTCTCCACAAAGTCTTCATACCTCCACAAAAGTGGGCGGGATGACAACATACCTGTTTTTTGGAATGCCCGTCTTCAGCGGCATGCGAAGATGCCGTCTGGTGGCCGATCTGGGACTGCAACAACTGCTCGTGCAATTGGGACATCCGTATCACCTGCTCGGATTCCATCGCCTGCGAATCCATGATACGTGCAGAAAAGTGGCAAGCAAAACACACCTTTTTTTTGCCTGTCTTCAGCGGCCAGAAAAAATTCGCTGCCCATCTTGAAGCAGTCCGTAGCCCGCCGCCTCAACGCCGTAAATGTGCATGAGCTACCGGTTGGTGACCTGCAGAAAAGTGACAAGCAAAACACACCTGTTTTTCTGCTTGTCTTCGGCGCCATTCCATTGCGCTTGGATTCACATCATAGGTGGTCTTCTCGGCAAGATAGCACGTGTATCCTCCACAGAATCACCGAGCTGATCGTGGGATGTCGCCTGAAAGAAAGAGCACACATGCACATGCACCACACACCTGTTTTTTGCCTGTCTTCAGCGCCATTCAGAGATGCGCTGCCCATGATGCGGCCATCCTCCACTTGAGGGTCAGGGTCTTGGTGTTGCTCCACAAACCCTTGATACCTGCAGAATAGAAGCGGGGGCGCCGACATACCTGTCTTTTGGAGTGCCTGTCTTCAGCGCCAATCCATTGCGCTTTGATTCTGTTACTTGCTGATGAATACGAACTTGGATCCCGCTCTGAACCCGGTCGCCTGAAAGAAAGAGAACACATGCACACGCACAACACACCTGTTTTTTGCCTGTCTTCGGCGCCATTCAGAGATCGGTGCAAGTAACATTGCGTCCAAATCACTTCCTCTAGTGCAAATCCCTAAAAGGGTGCAGAGAAATCGCACACCGATGCGCAACATACCTGTTTTTTGCCTGTCTTTGGCGCCTTTCAGAGATACCTGCAGACAGCTTCCAAAGCGAACATGGACGATACGCACGACAAGCCCCCCCCCCCCCCCCCTGCTCCGCCACCTCCACAGGAACTGCAGTGAGTTCTTATGAAGGCTGCCCCGGCTACCATGGCCACGCGTGGCCAACCACATGCCCTCGATCGCGGGTCAGACTCACGGAGCGCCGGGTTCCCACCCCCAAGCCCGCCGCCATTCCCCCTGCCCCCTTCCCTCTGGTCCCTCTGTCCACCATCTTCTCCACCCTCTGTCATTGGCGGCGGGCCTTCCCCCTCCCTCCCCTCTTGCCCTCCTCCGTCTCGTCGCTCTGTCCACCCTGTTGTGGGTCACCGTCACGGTCACTTGGCCTGTTTGCCTCCCTGTCTGTACCTTGTCCTGGTGAGCCAGCCCTGTCCTGCGCAGTAGTTGGTCAGACTGTACAAGCGCATTGTTCTCCTCCTCCCTCCTCCCTTTCCACCTCAGGTCAGCTCCTGATCCGTGTGGCTGCCAGGGTAAGGCCCACGGGGTCCTCCGCGGATCGCCGGTGTGGCGCCCTTGCATCGCACTTGCATCGCCCTTGCATCGCCGCTTCTTTTGCTCCTGTGGCTCCCATGCCCCCTGCGGTTCTGATCTGCACCTGTGTCCTCCCCCCCTCGGTCCCGCTGCCACAACACTGGAACCACCCCATGGCGCACGTCGCTTCCCCAACATTGGCCGTGGTCCCACCACCACACCCCGGTGGGCCTGCCACCTCCACCGGAGTGTGCGCGCAGTATAGGGGGGGTGTCGGTGTAGGGGTCTGCGCGGTCTGGCCCCCCGGCACCAGACAATGGCGGGCTGCGGGAAACCAACGCCAGATCCACGCCGCACGCCACAGGGCAATCACCAGTGCCGCGGTGCGCTGGCCACCTGTCCACCATCTGGGTCCCCTTCAGCACTTCCCTCTTTTCTGCGCAGGCTCCTCCTCTTCTTCCTCCTCTTCTTCTTCCTCCGCTTCTTCCTCCTTTCTCTTGCTTGCCTGCTCGGTCTCTTGCCTCCTTGGTCGCCCAGGCGCCTGCATGCCGACGACCGCGTCACTCTCGGTCTCCGTGACCATCACAACCTACCGCCGCGCCTTCGCCACCGTCTCCGCCTTCCGGGTCTTGCTCCACTGCCGACTCGGGTGCGCCAAGCCCAGCAACTCCTGCGCACGCGAGGTACTGCAGTACCGCAACTCCATGTCCGGGGCACCGGGCATCAGCACCCATTCGGGGCCGGCCGCCACGCTCTTCATCACGTCGGCGGCCCGTCCACTGCGCCTCGCCACAGCCGCCATCATCGCCCCCTTGCTTAGCGGGGTGTACCCGCTCGGCCGCAGTCCTTCTTGCAGGGTGGTCTCCGCGGTGCGGACGATCTGGGGCTGCTTGGGGACGTGCCTGCCCCGTCTCATGCCCGTCCCCTGCACCTTGATCTCGGCCCATCTCTGCAGCCATTCCAGCGTGGAACGCTGCTCTTCCCGGTGCTGGTCTGTCATCGACTTGTCCTTGTCAAAGAGGTCGCCGGGTTCGGGGATCCTCCACTCGTCCGTGGGCCCGTACATGAAGGCGCTGGCGGTTTTCACCGCCAGGTCGGAGCAGTTCTGCTTCTGGGCCACCTTCTCCGGCCAGGGCGCCTGCACGGCATGCACCGTGAATCCGGCTCGCTTGAAGCTGACCCCCGGGTCTTGCGCCGGCTGCAGGTGGAGCGGATCCACAATACACGCCTCCGCGTCCTCCCGGTCCACGGCCACCACATACGAGTGGCGGCTGGGGCAGGAGGGGTCGAGCGCCCCTTCATCCCAGACACTGTGGTATGCCTGCGGAAAATCCGGCACCCGCCCGGCGCGCCGTGCAGGCAGCCGGCCTGCGCGCTTCAGGGCTGCCTGCAGGCTCTGCACCGTTTGCCGCCTTTCCCGCATATCGTCCAGGGCGGCGTTCGAGGTTTGCAGCTGCCGATTCCTCTGCGCGCCGGATGGGGCGCGGACATTGGCGACGTTCTCAACCCACCTTTCGGACAGCTTCACCACTTGCGCCCGTTTTGTTTCCCAGATCCGTGCCATCAAGTCCGCCTCATTCTCCGCTGCTTGCCTCTTGTACCGCCGCCTTAGGCCATCGAAGATCTTCTTGTCCTCCGCCTGTCTTGCTTGCATCTTTCTGTGCGTCTCCTCCTTGGCCCTCTGCCGGTCTGGCTCCGGGGTCCGCTCCCTGCCCCTCACCGCACGTATCTGGTGAGCAATCGTGTCCGACTCGGACGACCAGTCCTCCAGAACGTCCTTGTTTGTGTCACGCACGATTCGTTGGCCCGCGGACGAGCGGGGCGCCTTCTTCCTGGCGGGGTCCGGTGCGCTCCACAGCTTTTGCGTGGATCCTCCGGATCCTTGTGTTGCCTTCTCCCCCGCATGTCCCTTCTCCGCCTGCACAGTCTTCCCTCCTAACGGCTGATCCGATGCATGTCCTTTCTCTGCCTCCGCCTCTGCCCCTGGTGCATCCTCCTGTTCCTTCAACCAATCCGCCACCCAGTGAAACTCCTCCGCCTCCTAGGTCGTCTTCTGGCCTTCGATAAAGTAGTATGCAGTCGGTGTGGTATCCGTTGTCACGTGAAACCTCGCGGGGTTACCGTTCTCGTCCACCATCCCGCGGGCGACATTCGCTGCGCCCTTGCGGTATTGTTCTCGGTACCTCCTCCGCCACTGCCGGTCTTGCCAACTCCGTCCAATAGGGGCAATCCCCGCGTCCTTCGGGACATCCCACTCACCAACATCCGTTGGTGGTGGGCCCGCGGTCTTGTAGGCCTCCAGCTCCACGTCCGTCATCTCGGCGATCTCCACGGCAGACAAGGTGGCGGAGTGCCCGCCCGAGGAGGAATCGTCCGTATCTGCCTTATAGCCGGGTATGGTGACCCCGGGTCGCAACCACTGCTCCTTCTCTTTTGCCTTCTTCGTCGCTTGCGGCTTTGCTTCCTTTGCTGCCTCCTTTGGCGCTTGCCGCTTTGCTTCCTTTGCTCCCCCCACGGGCGCTTGCGGTTTTGCTTCCTCTGCTGCCTCCTTCGGCGCTTGCGGTTTTGCTTCCTTTGTTGCCTCCTTCGGCGCTTGCGGTTTTGCTTCCTTTGCTGCCTCCTTCGGTGCTTGCGGCTTTGCCTCCTTTGCCTCTGCTGCCGCTGCTGGCTGCTCTGCTACCTCCCCCGGTGCTGCCGCTGTTGGCTGCTGTGCTACCTCCCCCGCAGCTGCCGCTGCTGGCTGCTCTGCTGCCTCCCCCGGTGCTGCCGTTGCTGGCTGCTCTGCTGCCTCCTCCGGTGCCGCCGCTGCTGGCTGCTCTGCTGCCTCCTCCGGCGCTTGCGGCTCTGCTTCTTCTGGCGTTGCTGCCTCTTCCGGCGCTTGCGGTTTTGCTTCCTTTGCCGCCTCCTTCGGCGCTTGCCGCTTTGGTTCCTTTGGCGCCTTTGGCTGGTCCCCCTCTGACACTGGCTCTTTTGCTGACTTTGCGGGCTGAGCCTTCTTGGGGGCCATCTCCTCGACGCTTGTCAACAACACGTGTGCCTGCACAGGCGAAGGCGCCAAACTTGTCCCTCACAGCCATCAAATGAGAGCAAAAAAAGGCAATGAACCCCTAAAGGGTCGAACTTGTCCCTCACAGTGCTCGAGTTCCCGTCTCCGATGGACCTGATTCCTCTTGCACTCGCTGCGGCGCCCCTTGGGGTACACAGAATGCCCTCACTTGAACCCAGATCCCCAACTGGCAGAGCACAGCGCTTCAAAACTCACCAGTCAGCAGCGCAGAGGTTTTCATCCTACCTGCCACATGCATTGCAAGCAAACGAGAGCAAAAAAAGGCAATGAAACCCCAAAGGGTCGAACTTGTCCCTCACAGTGCTCTAAGTCCCCGTTTCCGATGGACCCGATTCCTCTTGCACTCGGTGCGGCGCCCCCTGGGGTACACAGAACACCCTCATTTGAGCCCAGACTCCCCAGTGGCAGAGCACAACGCTTCAAAAGTCACCAGTCAGCAGCGCAGAGGTTTTCACCCTACCTGCCACATGCATTGCAAGCAAATGAGAGCAAAAAAAGGCAATGAACCCACAAAGGATCGAACCTGTCCCTCACAAAGCTCTAAGTGCCCGTTTCCGATGGACCCGATTCCTCTTGTAGTCGCTGCGGCGCCCCCTGGGGTACACAGAATGCCCTCACTTGAACCCAAACTCCCCAGTGGCAAAGCTCAACGCTTCAAAAGTCACCAGTCAGCAGCGCAGAGGTTTTCACCCTACCTGCCACATGCATTGCAAGCAAATGAGAGCAAAAAAAGGCCATGAACCCCCAAAGGATCGAACCTGTCCCTCACAAAGCTCTAAGTGCCCGTTTCCGATGGACCCGATTCCTCTTGTAGTCGCTGCGGCGCCCCTTGGGGTACACATAATGCCCTCACTTGAACGCAGACTCCCCAGTGGCAGAGCACAACGCTTCAAAAGTGACCAGGCAGCAGCGCAGAGGTTTTCACCCTACCTGCCACATGCATTGCAAGCAAATGAGAGCAAAAAAAGGCAATGAAACCCCGAAGGGTCGAACTTGTCCCTGACAGTGCTCTGAGTTCCCGTTTCCGATGGACCCGATTCCTTATGCAGTGGCTGCGGCGCCCCCTAGGGTGTACAAAATGGCGTGATACAACAATCAACTACCTGTTGGTTCGGTACATTTCGTCAAGTACCATCAAGCAGCATCGCAGAGGTTTTCAGTTCTGCCCGACTGGCTGGTGGTGTTGAAAAACACCGTAAAGGTCCGCTTCCTCAGGCGTTGCCGAAGAGCTGGAAATTGGAACGTCTCGCCGAAGTCCGGGGTCGCTGCGGGGGGGCTTGCGCAGGGAGCAATGACTCAAATCGGGGGCTCTGCGGTGGGGGGGCCAACTGAGAGGCTCGCCGCTCGAGCAACGAGCCAAACTGCGGGGTGGGGCACGGCCGCTTTGGGGCGGGAGCCAGTGGGAGTAGTGAGGAACGGCGGTGCCTGCTATACTGGGTCAATGTCACCTCATCACTGGCTGGAGGGGCGGTGGCCGGCGAGGAACGGGTTGAGGGGGCGGCTTGGGGATACGAGGGGGTTTTGGGGTAGCACACAGCACTTCAAGCACCACTGCTGCATGCTCCTCGTGCCTGTTTAGGAAATGCGAACGACTAATTCGCATTCCCTCCTGCCACACCCGCAAGGGGTTTTTCTTGGGCTGCCGAACTGCAAACCGATACATCGCTCGGCGGTTCAGCACCCCATCAACAAAATGCTGTACCCCACCCCCGTGGCTGTCCCGGATGAGCTGCAGTGTTTTGGCACTGTAGGGCCCGTGAACAGTGGGTTTGGAGGGGTTGGGGGGGTCCTTGGGTACGTACTTGGGGGGTCGTGGGGGGGATGGCGGTGGCACGGCAGTGCACATCAGGGCCTCCTCCAAGGCTTCCAGGGCGACCTAGTATGGGGTTGAGTGGGGTCTGGGCAGAGGACTTGGAGAGGTTGTTGCGCGGCTGGGTGGAGGGTGAGAGGGGGGCGGTGTGGGCAATGGAGGTTGGGGCGAGGCCACTTCGCTGAGACACTTCTCAGCCTCAGAGTCCCACGGTGGCGACGCGGGTTGGTCTCCGAACCGCAGGAGCTCCGGCAAATCTCCACAGCCAACCCGGAAGGAAGGGCTGCAGGGGACAGAAGAGGCCACGCTAAGGGGGTAGACGGCATGGCGAGCTGAAAAGAGAGGGTCATGGGTGCCGGATGCCTACTTGGCGGGCCGGCCGGGGGATGGGGGGGGTGGCAGAGCACTCAGGAGTTGGGTCCGGGGGCGTCGACCCCGGCTACTAGTGCTAGACACTAAGATAGTAGACCGGGCCGGCGACGGGTCCCTTTGGCTAGCAGAGGCTTGCGAGCGATTTCTACTTCCCCCTGATGGCGTAGCAGAGGACTGGGATGCCTGTGGGTCAGTGCGTTCACCCTCCCCTGAGGCAGACCCATCAGACGACCCCAAGTCCGAGTCCGAGTCCGAGTCCGAGGTCGAGGAGTCCCCCGGCACGAAGTCCTGATCCTCTGCCTCTGACAGCCTCAGGTCCCTTCGACCCTGGTCTGATCCCCTATGAAGGGCCGCCGAGGCCTCGGAGTCGGTCTCCTCAACCCGTGGCCTGGGCGGCGCACGGACGGTTCCCCCTTCCTCCCCCCTGTCGCCCTGTAGGGCATCCCGGAGCGCAGTGCGCATTTTTTTGCGCTTGTGCTTCCTTTCCGGCTGCGTCCACCGGGATTTTCTCTTATTGTCCCAAAAGGCCCCCTCCCCCTCCCGCAGGACAATCAGCTCCTCCGGGCCCCAATCCCATTGCGCGGCGCGCTCGTCGGGCAGCTGGTGGTCCGGGTGTTGCTCCTCGCAGTGACGGCGCATGTTGTGCCGCCATTGCCAGCCGCAAACGTGGACGGGGCACTCAAGAGGCACTGCCTGCACGCCCTGCTTGCGGGCTGCCCGCATGCCAAACTTACAAAAAAACCCGTTTGCGCAAGAAACCGGCTGCGCCTGTGCGCCCCCCCCCCTTTACGTGCCGCATGCGCAGGACACAGCCGGGTAGCCCGCAAAAGCCACAACAAGGGGGGTGGAGTGTTTCTGCGTGCAGGTGGAACGCAATGTGCATACGCATCCTCCCCAGCAGTACTGTCTTCCCACAACCAGGCACGCGGCACAGAACCTCCCCATCCCGCCTACGAACCATTGCAGGTAGCAGCGCAACCCCCTCGTACGCAACAGTCCCCCTGGGCAGCAGTGGAGCTGCTTGTGTTTTGGGGGTTAGCTGCTGCGCACAGCTATCCAGGAACCCCGCTTGCAAAAGCCAGACCCCCTTTTCAAGGTCAGGGTTCACCCACTCACAGGCAGTGTATTCCACTTGCATCAGTTTCCCCCCTGCCCCTTCCCATACCAGCATCCCACCCCCCTCCCTGCAAACAAATCTCTGCGGCATCCCTATCACGAACGCCGCGCCCGTTGCGAGCTCCTGATGGGAGGGGTCAGTGACAGTATGCCCCCCAATGAGTGCAGAGCAAAAGATGACAAAAAGTGGCGCACTCCGTGCCGGTTGCCCTGGAAGGTTCAAAGTTGCCACAAACGGGCAGCCCTTCCACAACTGAGCCGGGCCCATTGTGGGCTCCGGGCCCCCCCTTACAGCCGGAACGCCGGCAGTCCTGGCAAGTCGGTCAGCTGACGGCCGGACATGCTTCCCATTGATGCACAGATTCACCGCACTCATGATATGCATGTTGCGCCCCTCATACACAATTCGCCCCCCTTGAGCTTCCCAAAATAGCTCAGCGTGTGTAGCCACATTGTACTCTATTTGCCGTCCCCCACTATCCCCTGGGGTCACCTAGACATGATCAGGGTCAACATGCAGAAGGGCCACCCCGGACAGTTTCGAAAAAATTGCACTCCTTGGGGTCAGGGTACGCTGCAGCAGGCCACCACAGACGGACAACGGCTAGAGCCTTGTCGGCAGACCTCTGGCACACCGAGGGCAGGTCTACCCGGCTGATGTCCATGTCCGCCGTGTAGTGGCGCGGCCGCGCGCGGTCAATGGACGAATACCGGGACCGCTTCTGCTGCCAAGTGGGGTGGCGGTTGTAGATTGTGGCTACAACCGGTGCAGCCGACAGCCGTACCGCCAACTCAGCCACCGAGCATTTGCGGTCGATCACCATTGTCCTCACAAGGCAGAAGCCGTCCTGTGCCCTCTGGTTGCCACACAGACAAGCAAAAAAATTCTGTGCCCCACACCCCTTTTTGGCCAGCCACTGCAAAAAGGCAGCAATGACCAGGAACGCCTGGACTGTGCGAACAAAGTGCAAGTACCAGCAATCCCGGAACGGCTGGCTCCGAAGCTGGATGAGGTAAATGATGTATCTAGCTTCGGCGATGTTTTCCACTGCTACCATTGGCAGCAGCTCTGTGTTATAAACCCCCCTTATGAATTTTTCTAGTGCCCTACCCAGAACAACAGCATCGCCGGAAGCATGGACTAGGAGGGGCGGCAGGTTTAGGTTGTCGAGGGCTGCGCGGCCTATAGCAGCCATGGATTTCAGCAGGACAAACGCGGCCTCTACCTCTTGTTTGTCCTGTGGCAGAGGGGGCAAGACAGGCTTGGGGTCGTCAAAATGGTTATGCAGCTCCTGCAGCACACCGTAAGACAACTCTCCCTGCAAAACAAGGGAAGTGCGCCCCAACATGTGGGACACCCGTTTCATCAAGTGGGGGGGGTCGAAGTTCCCCCAAATCCCGAACTCAACCGTTTGGAACGGAATATGTGGAATCTCAGGCATCCAGGAGAGGGTGCTCGCACCCTCGGCATACAGTGCCGCTTGCATCTCACGGGACCGCCGTGCGTCACCGTCCGTATCTGCGGGGAGGAGGTAACCATGGCGGTCCCGAAATAGTGCATTGCCGCACAACTCAACCATGTGTTTCCGAACAGCATGGCAATGGTCCGCCTTGAACCTGCCGCAGGTGGGGATGACCCACACAGTGATGGCAGAGTACCCCTCCTCTATATGAGGCGCCAGAAACACCACTGTTGCCCGGTTGGCGGCGTGGTATGTATCTGGATCCTGCTCCAGCCGCTGTGCCAGAGCCTCCACATCACCACCACTAGCCAGCGGCATGGGGTGCTGGCAACACGTAGCGCACAATCCGACTGCCTGTGCCTCACCAGACACAGTGATGACGTCCTCCACATGGATTTCATCGATGCGCAGGTGCCACACATGGCAACCCGGGATGTGGCCTAGAGCCTCCAGCAGCCAGGGCAGAGCTGGCGGTTCGTTTCGACGACACGCGGGGCTCCACCGACGTGCCTTCGACCCGTGTCGTAGCTGGGCAGGTACCCAGCGTTGTTCAGTGCCTACAACAACTTGGGGCCCCCAACGCCTAGTGCTGCTAGCGCCGCAGCATCCCTGTGCTGGTCATCCTAGGATTGCACGCTCCAGGCATCGCAAAGGTGCCCGAGCACTTTGGCTTGAGCCCACCCCGCCTGCAAAAGCCGTGCTGCACGACGCCCTGCGCTAGCTACAGCGAGCGCTTTGTAGGTCTCACGACGCTGCCGGAACTGGTGCAGTTCCTCGTGCAACTGGCCCATGGTCTCCTGGGCCACGTACCCCCTGTCGTAAGCCTCGTTGAGGCGGCGGGACAGGACGTGGGGCCCCTGCCCGTAGTGGGGCTCTGTGTCCTTTGGGTCGACGGCGGTGTTCATCCAGCCGTTCAGCCTAGCCGCATGCTTCCCGGATAGCAAATCCAAGCACGGCAGACAGGGGCCATAGCGGCCCGCTAGGTCGTCCCAACGACCATCCGTGCGGCAATCCAGGGCGAATAGCCCTCGGCGGTCGCAGAACTCCCAGGGAGGCTTCTCGTAGTTGCCCCGCATGACGGGGTACATCCGCCGCAGCTGCTGCAGGGTGCCGGCCTGCCTGAGGAGAACCCCCGGACACTTGCGCTCGCAAAGAGGAATCGCAGCGTCAAGGTCGGGGTACATGTCCATTGCATAGTCTACATCCAGGTTTGGCACCTGGGGAATGGGCCCCAGTCGTACTACAGCGGCTGCACAAGCCGCGGCCAAGGTAGATGCAACCCGGACAGCCCCTAGGAGCTGCAAATACTTGTCTACGCGGATCGGCATGCCCGGTCGGGGAGTGTCCGCGCTGATGCTACCCTGAAAGAACACCGGCACGACTTTCCCGTACCGTACCCGGTCGGTATGCTTCGTACCCGAGCAGTGGACGCTATATGCCTTGCTGTCCGGGTTCTGCACTATGCGTTGGACCTTGCCACAGGGGCACTGCCATTTCTTTGGCGGGATGTCGCGGTTGCGCCAACCTGCGGCAACGCTGAGGGGAGCCAAGGGGGGAGATGCACGCATATCAGGCATTGTGACGTAAGGGAAGGTTGTATGGTATCCGCGACAAAAAAGGGGATGAGGGGAGGCCGCACTGTCCCGGGGCTCCCACAGGCCATGGGTACAATGACATAGCCCGGTCACACTCCAGCAAAGCACGAACCAACACAAGCAACTGTTTTGCAGAGGTGAAGCCAGAATCAGCCCCTGACCCACCCAAACCCACTTCCAAATGGACGAACAACGTGTGAGCAAGACGCACAAGTGTCGACGGCGCCCC
Source organism: Eutreptiella sp. 'Long Island Sound 2002' (assembly GCA_964036045.1). Taxonomy (NCBI): domain Eukaryota; phylum Euglenozoa; class Euglenophyceae; order Eutreptiales; family Eutreptiaceae; genus Eutreptiella; species Eutreptiella sp. 'Long Island Sound 2002'. The sequence goes on along the minus strand of OZ038380.1, from coordinate 135,468,830 downwards.
TGGGGGCCCCTGTTTGGGCAGTACGCCATAAAAAAAAGAATAGCGTACTGCCCAAACAGGGGATCTCTGGATTGCGGCACAACTGAAGTGGCAGCTCTAAGCTTCCAAGCTTAGGGAGAGTTACCCTGCTGAATGAACCGTCCACCAGGACCTCCCATGCAGCAATCACTCGGGGGCGATTAACTATGTGCCATGCAGTTTTTCAACCCCAACAGCGGTCCCCAAAAACAGCCCACCCACCAGGAAATTTTTCAACTTTGGGTGTTTTTTTTTTCAACCTCGACACCTGTCCCCCCCCTCTGCTAGGTTAAAATTTTGGTCCCCAAAAACACCCCACCCAACCGGGAACTTTTTCAACCTTGGTGTTTTTTTTTTTAACCGCGACACCTCCCCCCCCTACTGGGTTGAAATTTCGCCCGCCGGGGCGATTTTTTTCCTGCCCTCCCCCTGACCTTCGGGTTCTTGTAGACGCACACAGAGCTCATAGGTGCCGTCCACAATTGCCCGTGCACAATCGCCCTCTTGGGTCGACTGCTTGGCCTTTGTTAGGCCGGCATCCCGCTTGTCCTTCTTGATGAGCATCAAGTAAGGGGTCCCACGGGCCGAGAGGTCTTGTGCCATGGCATGGGTTCCGAAGAAGCTATCGGCCACGAACATGGTCCAAGGTGGGATGAGTCGTGACCAGAGCCCCACAATGCGCTTGGCATCGAAGTTCCCCACACACGACCCAGACCGCCGGACCCTACACTGACGGCCGGTGTAGAGGTAGACGTCCACAACGTACCCCCCCCCCCGTGTTGTCGGCAAGGACGTATAACTTTTTACCGGTGGCATGGGGCTTGCGGGCAATGTATTGCCGTAGCCCCATGCACCGGCCACCGGTGTGGGGGACAATGGCCTTATCCCCACAAACCGCCCCACCGATATCCCACTCTGCACTCCACACGGAGTTGCACTCCTCAAGGAGGTCAGTAACATCGGTGCGTAGAAGTTTTTGTAACCGGTAGTACATAGACCGCGGTAAGAGGGAAGCCATGTACTTGTTGTACGCTAGATGCTTTTTATCCCAAATGCCGTCCACTTGTACCGGCCGGACCATGCCGACGCAAATCAGGAATGAATTGTACCTACAAATGGTTAAGACATACGCGTGGGAACACGGTGCCAAGATGAGGAACGACAAACGAAGGCACCCTGCAAAGCGCGCACGACGTTCGGAGCCGCAGCACATGACGCGCACGACGTACTTGTCCACCCATGGAATGAGTTCCTGTTTGTGTTCTGCAACGAGGTTGGCGCACTGCAGCCCGGTGATTGGCTTCAGCATGTAGTCCCAAACCTCATCGATGTTGAATCCATCCATTCTTGAGACCCCGGGTCTTATGGGCTGCGACAAATCACTTTTGCGGTGGGAACGTGGGAGTGGCCCCTCCGAAAGACGGTCCAATGAAGGCATGTGTGAGCTGTTAACAAAGGATGCATGCGTTCTGCATGTCCCGCGCGTTGTCCCCAGACCTGTCCCTGGTGCCACAACAACGCTCTGCGCGTCCTACGTGATGTCCCCCATGCTGTCCCTGGGGCCGCACAGTGCGTCGCGGGCGTCGGGCGCGTCGTGCGCGTCTCTGCACACTAACTCTGACAAAAAAGTGCCGCAAATATATATTTGTGTATGTACATTGCTCCGCCACTCCCCAAGGGGAAGCTGCCCTAGCTACCAAGGCCTCGCGAGACCAGTCACAAGTCCACGCGTCCACGACTGACTCACGGAGCGCTAGGTTCCCTTACCTCCTTACCTCCCTTTACCTTTCCTTCTCTCCTCCGATTGCTCCTCCCCCCGCTGCCGCTGCCGCCCGCCGTCCCCCTCTTGGGCCCGCTGCCCAAACGCCGGCCTTCCCCACCAGAGCGTGCACCGCTTCCCTGGTAACCACCGCACCACTCAGCCCCACTCCACCCGCGAGGGCCGGCCTTCCTCGCTGGGGGGATGCGCACAACAGGGGGTTGTTGGTGGTGGAGATGGGTTGTTGTGCGGCCTTGGCCCCCAACCAGGAAGGGCCTCACAGCGCGGCAGCCACCCGCTCCACAATGCACACTGCAGCGGGTACCAGCACACTGCTGGTGTGCGGTGCCCACTGCGCACTGCCCACTGCCCACTGTCCCCCTTCTGTTTCCTCCCCCTCCACGGTGTCCCTGGGTTGGTCCCTGGTCCGCACTGACGCTGAGCGCGTTCTGCACGCTATCTCTGAACTTGTCCCCGGGGACGATGCGCCCGTCGGCCGCGTTCTGCACGTCCTCCCCCTTGTCCCCCTTGTCAACAAAATCATCGCTGCCAGTACTGTTGTACCGCTTGTGAGTGTGGTCTGCTGCGCAGTGCGTCCCACGGAGTATACGCCCTTGCTGGCTGCGTTGTCTGTCTCCCGAGTACTGCGTCCGCGTCCCATTGTTCGTCATCTTCATACGGGGCCTCAGACGCCCATTCTGCAGGTCAAGGGAAACATGCAAGCCGCGCCGGAGGTCCCAAGGGACACGCATGAAGCCAACGCGCAGAACGCGCAGGGCACTGTCGCCTGTCCCCAGAGCCACATCAGAGCCGGACATGCAGAACGGCAATAACACATGGGACGGAACACACCCGCACCCCGTTCCACCACCTCTGGCCACATCGGCTTCCGGACCCTTTTGCGTCAACAACGGTTCTCCACGGGCTGGGCACGGTTCGCGAGGATCGGCGGGCTGCTGCTTGTCCTCCGGCTTAGCCTCCGGCTCCGCCTCCTACTCCGCCTCCTGCACCGCCTCCGGCTTTTCCTCCGGTTTGGCCTCCGGCTCGGGCGCGCCCCCGGACGGCTCCACCTCGTCCTCCTTCTTCTTGAGCGGGAAGTCTAATTCCCCCCCCTCGTCAACCTCCGGTGCGGGAGGGATGCCAGGGGGAGGTGGGGGCGGCTCCTCTTGGAGAGACTCGTACCCGTGGTACATGGGTTGCGCTGGGAACTTGGCATACACCGGCTGTTGCCCGTAGTAATGGTACGGCTGGCCGTAGCAGTCGTACGGCTGGGGCTGCGGGTAGTACGCCGTCTGCGCGGTTTGTAGAACAGGCGTCGACACGTATGACAGGGACACGAGTAGAGACAACACGTATGACGCGCAGAGCGCGTGCAACAGTGACGCGGGGCGCCAGGGACAGCTGTAGAGCTGACACGTACGACATGCAGAGCGCGTTCACCAGTGACATACCCTCTGACGCTTCAAAGTCATGTAGTCCTCATACTCGCTGCTGCTCAACAGCCTGCAGTTCTTGCCCATATTTGCAAGGGTCTCATCGTCGGCCCCAGCCTGCGTCAACATGTAGCGGAGCAACCCGGCCGCCTTGAGGGTCCGCTGATATTCGTCGGCCATCTTCTTGAACGACATGTCGATAAGGTCTTCCCCGCGGAACCCACTCCACGTATCCATATCCCCACACCCCCTCTTGTCGCCGCTTGTGCCCAACGCCTCCCGTGCCATCGAAGCTCTCACGGCACCCAACGACACGCCTTCCGTCTTGACGCTGCCAACATCTTGCCCTTCCGCGTACGGTGCCGCCTAGTCACAACCCATCGTGCACCGCGCCATGGCCCGCAACAACCAGGCGGCCGCCTTTGCCGGTTGAGTGGTGGGGAACTGCTGCTTGAAGTCCTCGTGGGTCTGGCTTGCACTAGAACAATTCTTTGTTCCGCACCTCACCACGGCCTGGATGGTACGTGGAGCCGCCGTCGACGTCAAGGCGACCGCCATCGCCAAATCCTGCCCCTCTACAAAAAAAGGGGTCAGCTGCTGAACACGCGCGACGCGTGGAGCGTTGCTAAGGCGCCAGGGACACGGTTGGAGACAACACGCAAAACGCGCAGAACAGGCGCGACGAACGTCAGGGCGGCCAGGGACATGTCGTGAGACAGCACGAATGACACGCACAGCGTACACACCTTCTGCAGGGTGGTCCTTCTTCTTACAACACTCCTTGTAATGGTGTACCAGTTGCCCCAGATTGCTGTCGTAGTCCTGCAGGAACTCCTCGAGGATTTGGATAGTTCGCTGGTGGGCATCGCTGCTCTTATGCTTCTCTTGGCGGTTGCCCTGGTACTTGGTAGGCAGCACACGCGGGGGCCGCCCTGAGGTCTCCACGTAAAAGTGCGGCTTTTTTGGCCGCGCGACCACTTCCTCGGATTTGACAGTGCAAAGTGCACTTTTGGTCTTCGCCAACTTGCTTGGCTCGTCCTGCTCGGCGTCACCGCTGCTGCTGCTGCTGACGCTGGTGCTGGTGCTGGTGCTGCTGCCGTTGCTGCTGGACTCACTGCCCGACCCTAATCTGGACCTTCTCTTGCCACTGTCCGGGGACATGGGGTCATCCCTCTCCAACAACGTTGACCTCACCTGCCTCCCCATCCCGGTCCCCGCCGCTGTCATGCTGGCCACCTCAGCCTTCGCCGACGCCACCCTGGCCTGCTTTTTGCCGAGGAGTACAATCTCGTCATACTCCTCATCCTCCTCTTCTTCATCTTCGTCCCCTTCCTCCGCCGCTTCCTCCTTCTTCTTCTTTGGAGTTTGGCCCCTCGTCTTCTTTTCCTTTCCCTCCTCCTTCTTCTTCTTCGTCTGCTCCTTCTCCTTCTGCTGCTCCTTTTTCTTCTTTGACTTCTCTTTCCCTTTCTTCGACTTCTTCTCCGTCTGTGGACACGGGTACAGGAGAACGCGCACGACGCGCCCAACGCTTCCCTGTCCCTAGGGACAGTGGGAGAGCCTAGGACTCTGGACGCGCATAGCAGGCACGACGTTCAGGCAGGCCCCAGGGACGGAGACAGAGCCAACGCACACGACGCGCAGAACGCGCCCACACCTCATCTGGGATGAATCCCCAGAAACAACCACTCTTGATCTTGTTGATTGCCACGGCGAAATTTCCTTGGGTCCTTTGGTCCTCGCTACGCCTTTCTTTGGCACCCGTCTTCTTGTTCTTGCGGGTGTGTATTTGGTAGCTGATCGCCTGCGACAGGTAGAGGCCGTCCTCGACTTCCTTTGTCTTGGGGTCTTTGATGTCCTTGACCGCTTGCACCCAGCCCACGTGGTACCCACTGGTCTGCTGCATTATTTGAAATATCACCGCGGCGGTGCCAGGCTAAACGTTGGCCGCCGACATTGGGCCGCATTGCTCCAAGTGCGACCCAGGGACTTGGTATGATGCCGGGTAGAGCGGCAGCGCCATGCCTGGACACAAGGAACAGTGCAATGGAGAACATGCAGGACATGCGGAACGAATAACGGATTGCAGGGACACGTGCAAAGACAGCACGCACGACACGCGAGACACACAGGACACACCGATGCTCGTATCTCTCTGCTTTTTCAAAATCCAACCGCCAGTCACCTTTTGTGTCTAAAAAAGGCTACGGAAGGCGATGACAACGATGCACTGTTTAGGCGCCTCGTGGTGTGGCTTGTGTGGCCGTGGGTGCAACTTGTGGTCCATAGGAGAACGCGTGGCCCTGGTATTGCCTTGTGGACTACTTGTGTGCTACGGGACTGCGGCCTACACAATGTCACCGGCACTTCGGTGTCGCTTTTAAATAGGAAACATACCTGCCGGTGGCTACCGGTCCCTGCAGGGCTTACCAACAGCCCTCAGGTCTCGGGGGGGCCAACCCCCCTCCGTGTTGCCGGACCCTGTCCCTAAAAGAAAAGCTTGCAAAACACGCAGAACGCGCCCGACGAGCAACCGTCCCCAGGGACAACCTGAGAGCCAAAAAACAAAGACGCGTGCGACGGGCGCGACGCGTGCAAGGCACCATGGGGGGGAAAGGGGGACACCCGGGACACGCAGAACGCCAGAGCCAAGTTCCAACAGTGGCTCGGACCCTAAAAACCCCAAAACCGCACAAAAACAACCCCGGAAATGGATTCGGCAACCCCAAAAACCCCCAGAGCCAACACTTCTCCACGGGGGACACGGGGGACGCGCGACGGCCCCAAGAGCCGTAGACAAAGGAATATGGAAGGACAACCTGCAAGTATGGCTTGCATGAACTCGTAGCTATTGCATTTCACTATCTAGTCGTTCAAATTTGAATATTCAAATTTCCAAAAACGTTCAAGAACGGGCAAAACTGCCCAAATTCTGTTTTTTGAACTTCAAAAAAAGATTTTTGAACATTCAAAATTCGCACTTGTTTTCAGATTTTGCAGTAAATGTAATTGTAACTGTAACGGTAACTGTCCACATCCGGCACGCTTGGGCTTCATTGGGTGAGTGGCCGTCCGTGCCAAACCATCGGGAAGTAGCACAACGTCGACAAGGTCTGCAAGAGTGGAAAACTCAGTATAGGGTGCACCACCAATTGGAGCCCGGGGGGATCCTTGTACATCAACATAAAACCATCAGTCGTTCCTGCTCCACACACAAATCAAGAAACCCTCGTACTCCATGAAAAAGCAAATGTGCGCGGTTGGTGGAGGAGGGGCGGTTGCAAGGCGGAGCAAAGTTTCCTTTATCCCAAGGAATCCATTCCGCGTCTTCAAAGGAGGTGAAATGCAACAACTTCACGAATTGGAATGATGTACAAGGGCAACTAGCACACCCGCCACCTCGTGTGATCCAAGTAGTTTCCACCCCAACAGCAACACAAATGGCCTCTAGGAGGGTGTACCCCATGACCGGCATAGATGTTGAGGACAATGCCATTGTCAACAACGTTGTAGAAGTCCTGTATGAGGTAGTGGCACCCAAAATGGGAAGGTCCAGCACGCTAAATGGGCTCACAACGCCACTACATTGCATCCCACCAATGTCCAACAAGCCCACATTGGGGTTCAACATTGCTTGTGCTTTTGCTACCTGTGCTATTGCTACTATTCCTAGAAAAACCGGAAGGGCATTTTGACCAATTTTACCCCAAGCCAAAACTCTTGGGGCCCCACGGCTGGCACCCTCGCTTTGTGGTGGCTGAAATTTGGGCCGACATGATATATAGTGGTCCAAATTTGTACCGACAAAATAGGGAACGTTTGGGGTCCTCTAAGCATTATGTAGGCTACGCTTACACAATATGAAAAAGCAACTAGTGGTGTTGTTTAGAAAAAAATTGGGGTTGCGAAACTTTTTTACACATAGGGGTGGGATATTTTCTTTCCGGCACACCCCCTAGGGGGGAGGGGTACGAAAAAGCGGTGATACGGCGAATTTTTTTTGCGCCCCCCCCCCCCCCGGGTGCCCCATCCCCTCGCAATCCCCCACATGTGGTCCACCCAAAGGCGGGCCCACAGGGTCACCACAAACCCACAAGCTGTGTGGGCACTCCCCATCTCGGACAAAGCACCTTTCAACACATTCACATCGCGAAGGTCCAACCTCCCTTCCTTCCACACAAGGTCACGGGTCACTGCAAATTTCTCTCCCCAAAAACGCCAACAAGCAGTCCATGGCATTGTAACCCCCCCCCCCCCCCCCCACTTGCACCAGGACTTGTAAAACAGTGTCCCCCTCCAAGAAGTCGGCAATGCAATCCCACCCTTGCCCTTTCACCCATGCCGCCGTGGTTGTTTGCTCCAACCGCAGGGCCTTTTTTCCCACCTTCTCTTGCTCACAATCGGCCGCCGTGGCCGTACGGCTCTCAACCCTGATGCCATCCCAAAACCACTGCACCCAAACCAATGCCCTCCCCTTTGCCCACCCATGGTGATGCATCAAAGCCTTAACCAACCCACTGCCCGCACAATGCACCAAACGGTGCACCCCATGGAGTCCAAAGTCGGGGGGTCTTTGGAAAGGGAGGACTGCTGGCAATGTCATCCCACCCCAATACCAAACCTTGAGCAAAATTGAATTTCCCTGTCCAAACGCACCCAAACAATGAAGACGGTTCCCCCCGCAAAGCCAGCACACATGAGCCAAAGGGTCATTACACTTGAAATTGCGACACCCCGAGTGGGCAACTTGCGCCTTGGTGTCAGCGATAATCAGACACACAACAGGAGTTGCAAACCCTCCCTCATTCAAAACTTCCATCGCATTCACAGCCAACACATCAAAGTCCAACTTCTTCTGGTGGGCTAGGTGGCTAAGAATTTGGGTGGTCTCCGAGCCCTGGAATAGCACCCATGAACCCAAAGACAGACGGCTGCCCAACTCCCTACTGCAAAGTGCTCAAAAGAGCATTGCCAAAGTTTGGTGCCATCAATGGAAATCCCGACCAAAACTTGGTAAGCTTGTGTTACCGGGGGGTTATGCTGCCACATAAGCTGCAACTTCTCCTTCAGATTCACCCTGGACCCAATCAACTCACTACGGCCGGGAGTATGCAACACGAAATCAATGGGGTGGGGGGCACCCAAGGTCTTTCGCATGGAGACGATTTTCGCCCATGGGCAATACCAAGTGGACGTTGACTGGCCGTGCTGCAGCCGCCGCACACTTTGACCCTCCTTCCTCGATTCCCACAACACTGCCATGGCATTCAACTCCAAATCGAGTTGATGATTCGTGGGGACATCCGTGTACATGTCCACCACATTTGTAACCTCACTCCGCATTCGCACAATCCAATCCTCCCCCATAATGTCACACACCGCACGTTGCAAGCTGCTGATCCGGTCACCACGGCCTTTGCGATTGCCCAGGGCCAAGTGGTGGAACTGCCACGGATGCAGCAACATAATACACAAAGAACACCTGGGACGCATGTGGCACAAGCGCGTTGCATTGCAGGTAGGAGACACAATTACCGCGTTTTTGCGTGCGTAAATACGCCTATTTGTGAACCTACCCTACTTTCGTTACTGGCGCAAAAAAGGCCTTTTGCGCACGCAAAAGGGTGTTTTTGCGTACTAGCTCGAAAAACAGTCCACGCGCAAAACGTTCATTTTGTCAATTTTGACAATTTGCGCACGCAAAAGCGTGCTTTTGCGTCCCAGGTGTAAAGTGTGCAGGTACGCAAAAGGCGCCTTTTGCATATGCAAGAATGGCGTAAATGAGGCATTTACAACGCCATGGCACCGAGTGGGTCAGAGGTATGCATGCTACACTCGCACACATAACGCCCCTGGTTCAAACCCCACGCACTCGAAAATTGAAACATGTGTGCAAGCCATTGAAGAATTGAAGAAGTTGAAAAGGTTGATGATCAGTGAAGAATTCAACGTGAAGAACCGCAACCACCCAAACAGGCGCCGAAGACGGGCAGATACCAGAAAACCCACCGGTGACCCACTCTTTTGAAATGAATGACACATTGATGTTGAAAACAATTTACTGACAACAACACAATCCCCCCACGCCCACCAGTGACCATCACATTTGAAATGAATGACACATTGACGTTGATAATAAATGAAAGACAACAACACAATTCCCCCCTCACTTTTGAAATGCAAGACACGCTGGCGGGGAACATCAATGAATAAATAAATGAAAGACAACAACACAGTTGCCTCCGGGTGACCTCCACGTCACCAATCACCATCTTAATTCCACCTACACGGTCCCCATCTGATCACCATCTCCGACCAACACCATCACCATCCGATCGGCATGTCCCACCAACAGCATCACCATCCATTCAGCATCTCCCACCAACAACATCACCATGCGATCACCATCACTCACCAACACCATCACCATCCGATCACCGCCGGCCACCTCAACGGGCCCCGTATCCCTGAGACCGCGGCGACCCCCCGTTTGGGTCCCGGGCTCGGTTGCCCCTTTCTTCCTCGGCGGTTGCAGGATGTCGCCGACGGGGTAGTCCTTCAGCAGCTTGTCCAACGCCGCTGAGGAGGACGGAGGGGGCGCAGCCTCCTTGTCGACTTTCTTGAGGCTGTCCTCCAGCGGAGCCGTGGCCGTTGCTGCTTGCTGCAGTCCCGTTCGCAACTCAATGGCACAGTGCGTCAGCTAGGCCTTTTCCTCCGCGGCAGTCTCCTGCACAGCCACAGGCTCAAGAGCGGTGCGCTTCGTCCCGCGCTGCCCAGGCGCAGCCCCCAGCTCGTCCAGGAGCTTCTTCTCCCGGGTTCGCCACGCCGATTCCCCCTTGGTGGCCGTGCTGTGCTCCGCCAGCTAGGCGTCCCGCTCCTTCGGCAGCTCAGTGGCCCGCTGTCTCTCGCGACGCACAGCAACAAGCTGTGCGTCGTGCTCCGCCACCTGGTCCTCCAGCAGCGCCACCTTCCCCTTCAGCAACTCATTCTCCGGCCGCAGCCGCAGCAGCTCGGAGATTTGCCCGGTCGGAGTGACTCCCGGCACCTTCCTGGGCACCTTGGGGGGCGCGGCCGCGGGACCTCTTCCCAGGGACCACGGAAGATCCTTTTACTCTGCTCTGACTCTTTGACCCGGCCCAAAAAAAAAACACCCCGAGAATGAGGGTTGTGTGGGGAAAGACAGGGGATGGGGGGTTTTTGAGGGTGCCGAATTCATTTTTTTAGGTGGTTTGCCCCAAAATTGAGGCTAGGCAGGTGTTCCGGAAATTGTGCTCTAACTAGGGGTTCCGCACCACGCCGTAGCACGCTGCATCCCTAGAACACAGTTAGAACACAGTTAGAGCACCTCCCCAATAAGGCGGGTGTGACCTAATGAAATAAGGGGGGGTGTTGCCCCAAAAGGAAAAAGAATCACCCCTGCCCTGAAACAATGTTGAAGGTGGTGACCCAATACCACTCACGCTCCCACTCCCTTGTGGGGCAAAGGGAGTGCATGGGGAGCTTGGTTTCGGGGTCGTCAATGCAGACCCGGCGGGTGTTGTGGGTGAGGGGTTGGGGAAACCAACCATCCGACTTCCCCTTCCCGTTACCAGGTCGGATCCTTACCTTCTGGACACTAATCATGGGGGTTGTGGGGCTTCTCCTTCCCCTTCCCACCCCCCACCTCCACCCCTTGGTACACGCTAGAATGCCCCATCTTGTTCTAGCATAGAACCGGCTAGAGCGGCTAGAACGAAAAAAAGAGGGGGATACCATCCCCGCACGGGGGGGGGGGGGGGATGAGGTCTCTAACCTGGACCCCCCTATTTACTCTCGGGGGCCCATACTTTTTTTCCACAACATCACTGTTTTCACCTGATTTTGGAGTCCAAAAAATTTTCGTTCTAGCGGCGTTCTAGCGACGTTCTAGCGAGCGCTCCAGGACGGCGCTAGAACGCCGCTAGAACGGTTCGCTAGAACGCCGCTAGAACAATATATATGAATGCTCCGCCACTCCTCAAAGAGAAGCTACCCCGGCTACCATGGCCAGCCGTGGCCAATCACAGGGTCGCGCTGCTAGACCCGACTCACGGAGCGCCGGGTCCCATCCCCCCCCACCCCCCGGTTAGCCCGGTTAGCCCCCCACCACACCCCCTAGGTCACTTGGAAGGTCACTTGGCGGGCCGGTGCCGGGTCACTTGGTGGTGGGTTAGCTCGATTAGCCCGGTTAGCCCGATTAGCCCCCCTGCTCCCCCAGACCCCCATTCGCGAGTCGCGACACGCAGGTTACCCCTTCTGCGTGGTGGGGGGTTGCCGGGGCTCATCCTTGCTCCCGGCACCCCCCTTCTCACCCCCACCCCCCGTGTCCCCTTCCTTCTAACCCCCCTTGTCACCCCCCGCCTCACCCCCCTTGTCACCCCCCTCCCCCTTGTCATCACCCTCGTCCCCCTCGTCATCCCCGTCATCCCCGTCGTCCCCGTCGTCCCCGGCCCCCAAGGCCTCCCGGAGGTGGGCCTCCGCTTCCTCCCGGGTGCGGAAGAGAAGCTCTCCCGGCACCCGGAAGGTGCCCCCCTCTTTCTCCCGCTTCCGCTTCTTCCCCTTCTTCCTCACCTTCCCCCCCTCCCCCTCCCCATTGGACCCCTGCGACACCACCCACCACTCCCCCGGGTCCAACTCCTCATCCCAATCCCCCAACACCGTCACTTGGCTGATGGTCCCCCCATTGCCCCCCTCCTCCCAAGGGACATACCAGGTGTACCCCACACCCGGCATATTCCCATAGGGGTCCCGGCCCCTATCTTGCATAGGGGGGGCCTGGGGTTTGGGGGGGGGGGGGGTGGCTTTGGCCTTGCCCTTGGCCTGCGGCTTAATTGGCCTTGGGCTTGGCCTTGGGGGGGGGCGCCTCTTCTTCGTCGCTACTCTCGAAGTGGCGGGGGCGGGGTGTTTTCTTGGGAGCCTTGGGCGGGGGTTTGGGGGCCATGGTGGGGGGTGTCTTCCCCCCGCTGCTGGTGCTGCTGCTGCTGCTGCTGTTGCTACTGTTGTTGCTGCTGCTGCTGCTGCTGTCATCCCCCCCCCCGGTCTTGCAACCTGGCCCAACCCTTGCGCTACGGGTCCATGCCCCCCGCACTCCTGCCCGATTCCCACCTACCCAAACCCGCTAGCACCGAGAGGGCCAAATTGGGGTTCGTCCCCAACATCCGGATCAACTCGGTGATCCCCGAGAGGCGCGTCCGCCCTCCACCATCGCGCCACTCCACGCGCACCCCGGGGGGTCGCCTGCACACGTCTGCACGCTGACAACCTGAAGAGACAAACAAAATGCAGGAGCGTTCTAGCGGCGTTCTAGGCAATTGTTCTAGCGGCTTTCTAGCGACGTTCTAGCGGCGGCGGCACGACGGTGGCTAGATCAGCGCTAGAGCGGTTCGCTAGATCACCGCTAGAACGCAATCGACATACCGTGCCTTGGCGGTCCATGGCGGGGGAGATGGCCCCCAGTGCCTTGGCGAAGGCGACCACGGGGTTGGGGGGGTGCGGCTGCGGTGGGCCGCCAGCGGGGGCTGCGGCGGGCTTGGGCTTGCACTTGGGCCGGGTGGCGATGCCGTGCACCACCCCGGCATACACCCCCCGGTTCGCCGCCTCGGGGTTGAAGCCCCGGAATTCCAGCAGCGCCGACCAGGTCGGCGTCCAAACCCAGGCCTTCCCCACCCACTCAACCCCCCCCCAGCCCAGCCCCTGCCAGCAGTGGGCGACGAATCGCCAGTGGGTGGCCCCGCCCTTTTTCCGCTCGGGGGTGAAGATGTTGGTTTGCGCCAACTCGAACATCTTCACCCCCCTTTCGGGGGGGGGGGGGGCACGTCCCCCCACCGCTTATTCCCTTGCCCCGGCAAGTCACGTTGCCACCCCCACGACCCCTCGACCACCCCCAGGCGCAGGGGCTTGTCCAGGTGGACAACCCCCCCCCCCCCTGTCCACCCATACCCAGCGCCCCGCCCCCCAACAACCGGTGGTGCACCGGCACCAACAAAAACCGGAGAGTCCATACCGGACTCTCCGGGGTGACGAGGAGGGGGGTTTCCAGGTTTGGGGGGTGGGGCCCACCCAGGATTGCCGGGTCCCATGGCAGGTCCAGGAGGCCCCCCGCAGCCCTCGACCCCATCAACCCCCTGAGCGAGTCGCTCGCCCCCCCCCCCCCCCCCGCAGGCGCCGCCTCCACCACCTTGGTCTCCTCCTCCTCCTTCACGCTCGCCTCCTCCATCTCCCCATGCACGTCCACCTCCACCACCTCGTCCACCTCCTCGTCCTTCACCCTCGCCACCACCGCCGCCAAATCCCTTTCGCTCTGCCTCACCGCCAGATCGAACCCCTCGATCGCCGCCTGCTTCTCGGCCACCTTCGCCTTCGCCTTGCGAAGGTTGGCCCCCCCCCAGAGGATCCTCTCCTCCGCCGCTCCCTCCTCCACGAGGCTGCGCAATTTTGCCTCCTAGGCCGAGACTTTCGTCTCCGCCGTTGTCTTGGCCGCCCTGGAGGCGGCGCGGGAATCCAAGAACCCTTTGAGCCCTCCCCGCGCCACCTCCACCTCCGCCGGTTCCTCCAACGCCGCCGGCCCCTTCCGGGCTACCAATGGGGGGCGGGGTGGCGACTGTGGATGTGGGGCTTGGGGTTGGGGCTTGGGCTTGGGCTTGGGCTTGGCGAGGGGGGCTTTGGGGTGCAGGGCCTGCTCGGCCTTCGGCTCCGCCTCCTCGGCCGAAGCTGCACGCCTGTCCGCCTCCAGGATCTGCGCAATCAGCGCCTGGCTCGCTGCGTTCTGTAGCCCAGGAGCGTTCTAGCGGCGTTCTAGGCAACTGTTCTAGTAGCGTTCTAGCGACAGTCTAGTGGCCGATCGTGCTGCCTAGATCAAGACTAGAACGATTCCCTAGATCGCCGCTAGAACGCACAGCACGAAATATACATGCCTCACCAGCTGGTCCAACTGCTCTCGCGTTGCCATCTTGGATTGAAATGTTCTGGTTCAGGGAAGCCTGCATGTGACCCTGGCCCCTCCTTACCTCCATGGCATCCGTGCCCGAGCATGGCACTTGCGACCGCGGCCCCCCATGCACAACCCACGACACGTCAAAGTACGCAAACAACCATGTTATGCACTGCGCTTGCACATTGGCCGCCCTGGGGATGGCAGACAATTGACGACCTGACACCTCGTCCACCCCCTCCACCCGACAGGCCCCCCCCCCCCCCGTTGCTGTGCTCGTTGTGACCATGTTTCAGGAAGCGGTTAATGCTTTCCGAAATGTCACCGCAGAATATAGCCAGGCCAAACGGCTTAATGTTCGGCAACATGGAATCTACATCCCGCTCAAGGCTTAGTAGATACCATGATGTTGTTCCAGCAGTGCAGTGTCGCCGGAAATCGCGCGCAACATCAGCACAATTCAATGGGTTAGGGGCCTGATATGTACAATAGAGGGCCCGCAGCAGGTCCCACATGTTCGCGATGGCCAATCATTCAGTCACACATGTCCAAGTGGTATTCCACCACCAAATCACCAGAGTATGCACAATAGAATTGTAACATTCTAAGACAAACATGCGAGAAACCCTTCAGCTTCCCCTTACGCATCACCGTTTCCCAGTACTCCTTGGCATTCCCATATGCCTCTTGGTGGGTCCAAGAAGGGTGCCAGACGTTGAACCCCTTGGCATACAAACCGCGGTCCAGGTTGTCGTTGCGAAGCACTTCGGCCCGGCACTTCCTCAGTGCTCGGCGTGCCCCCCGCAGGCGAGACCCCCGCTTTTTACTTCCCCCCTTGAAGCTCCTCTTCTTAATCTCACTCTTCAACGACCGATGCCTCCCCTCACCCTTGAAAGCACTCAATGCGGACAGGGTGCCCCCAGGGGGGGGGGAAGAAAAAAAATTGATACCGGGTGGGATATTTTTTTTCGGGGGTGACCCCCCCTAGGGGGGGGGGGGGGTATGAAAAAAATTGGGTCCTACAGAAATTTTTTTTCTTCCCATGTCGCACGTAGCACACATAATCACGGTGTTCCCACCACATAACATGCCTTTGCTACTCGTTGGCATTCCTCTGTGTGGCTGTTTCGGGTACTAGCCCATGTCCAACATGCCATTTGCAACATGAAGCGGTCGGTGGCCCCGTCTCCATGGCATGCTGCCCAGCACAACGGCACGAACCAGCAAACAACATACTCGGGTACCTGTCTGAAACATAATGACGTTAAAAAAGAAACATTCAATTTTGAAACTTTCATTTTGAACATGCAATTTCAAACAGTTTTTTGAACAAAATTTTCTTTTTGGAACGTTTGTTTCTGAGCTAATGGTGCAGCATACGGCATGTTGTGCACCCCCGATGGTACACCCTAGTGTGCTTCATTTGCTATGGGGGACGTTTGTTGGATGACCCTTTGGTATTTGTGCCCCGTGCATACCGCTGTTTGTATAGCCCTTCACTTTGTTGTTTCTTCTTTGGGGCCACCAGTATGAGCGCGTGCACGGCACCGCTCTATGGGCGGGATGTGATTGCGGAGCTCTCGGCGACATTGGTTCGCTTGAGCGCGGCGGCCAACCTATGAGATGCGCGAGTGGGCCACCTATTGGCCCAATGGTCCGCATCCTCCCCTCATTGCAAGGCACGGTGCGAGCAAGCCACCGTGGAGGGTGGCCAAAAAGTGGTGCGTGCCGCGGAGGACGCCGCCATACGGGAATACGCACAGTCGTTGATCACTCTGCTTGGCGCCGTAGAACTTGTTGTGGCCTTGAAGGACCCAAAGTCAAGCTTCCGTGCCCTATCGGACTTCTTCACCCGGTAGGGTCGACAATACTCCTTGAAGACCGGACGGCCATTTCCGCGGCCCATTTGTACCCGGGAGGCCTTCGACGCCGAGTGGCGGGCTCGTTGTACCCCCCTCCAGCTGGCGCCCCCCCGTCACCGCCGGTAGCCCCCCTTCGTCGGGCCGCTCGTGGCCCATCGCTTCTTGGGTCATTTGTGCGCAATCTCGCAATGCTCTGCGCAATTGCATTGACTGGTCACACCCCCTCATATTCATTGTGCGGGGCGATGCGTTCCCCCACGCAGGGGGAAGCTTGAGCCACGTGGGCATTGCGTTGGCCAACCATGGTGCCCGCGCCCGCCAACCGGCGTACTACTGCGTCATCCGGATGGCGGTCTGTGGTGACAAGGATATGGCTCAACTGGGTGCCATATTCCTTTGGCTACACAGCCGCCATTCACGACCAAAGCGACGGAATATGTCCTGCGTGTCCCCGGCAAACAAACCTAAACGTTCTAGGACACGTAGGACACACATGCCGCGCACGACGTTGGGGGCCAAATGCAGTGTGGCTCCGGGGACATGTTGAGAGCCACTAATCCAGGACACGCAGGACGCGCAAGACGCGCCCGACACTGATGTGCAGCTGCACCATGGTGTTCGTGTGTGTGTGTGTGTGTGTGTGTGTGTGTGTGTGTGTGTGTGTGTGTGTGTGGTGGTGGGTGGGTGGATGGGGCCGCGTCCTCACAGTTGGGTATCCAGCCTACGCGGTGGTCCCACCAAGGTTCGCACTGGCCCCATGGGTAGGGACAGCAGAGGCTCCGCCCCCACGTCCGTCTCGTCATAGCCCATGACCTACTCCACATCATGGGCGGGCCCGAAGCACGTGATGTGCATGGCCGTGCCACATGCCGCGCACGCCCAATGCGTTCGGCCCTCACCACAATAGGTGCAGAGCTTCCGCTGCGTGTGCCGGACCGGTGCGTGTACCACGCTTTCCCGGCGGGCCGCGGGCTCCTCGGGATGCGCAAAGTACCGCCGCTTGAGGATGTCCCACTGGAACTCCCACATGGTGGTCTTCTCGTCCACCAACCCCAACGCCTTGCATGTTGCAAAGGCATTCCCGGCCGCGTACCACAACATGAAGGCACGCACGGCGTGGCTCCATGTCATTGAGCGCCCCATTTGGCGCATTCGTAGCGCCATTTGGTTTGCCCCGTCCACGGCACAGGAAACCTCGCGGTACTTGGCCACCACGGCGGGGAGGTTGTTGCCCCTCCGATCCCGTGCGGGATCGTCGACCCCGTACCAACAATTGGTAAGGAAGGGGACGATTTTCGGGGGCTTGTGCCCAACCTTCGGCGGGGGGGGGGGGGGGGGGGGGGCAGAAAAAAAATCCCCCCAGGGGGTGAATTTTTTTTCAACCGCGACACTTGTCACCCCCCAACGCCGTATACAAAAAATTCTACCCGCGGGGGATTTTTTCTACCCTAACCCCCCATTGTCCCCATTGGGCCCACAGACCCCCCTCCTTGAGCCCCCCCCCTTGAGCCCCCCCCCTTGAGCCCCCCCCCCTCCCCCCCCCCGGGTGCCCCCCCGCCCCCCCCCCCCAACCCCACCCCACCCCCCTTGCTTTGCCGCCCCGACAGAAATTTTGTGGAGGTTGCCCCGGCTACCATGGCCAGGCGTGGCCAATCACATGCCCCAGATCCTGGGGCCGACTCACGGAGCGCCGGGTTCCAAGCACATGGATTGTTCACATGTATATGTACAGGAGCACATTGATCTTTTGACACCATCGCTGTCTCAAAGAGAAGAGACTACGGCCCCGGCTCAATGTGCAAAAGCGCAGAAGGGAATTGCACCCTTCGGCACTGCGTCGCACGCGGTACTCGCACGCACAACGCCTGCGACTGTCTCCCTCACCATGCGAAGATACAGCCGTTCTTTTTCTTGCAGCCTTTGGTGAGTGTCTTAACAGAGTCGTCGTCCACAGTGTACTCCACAAACTCTTCATACCTGCACAAAAGTGGGCGGGGCGACAACATACCTGTTTTTTTGGAATGCCTGTCTTCAGCGCCATGCGAAGATGCCGTTTGGTGGCCGATCTGCGACTGCAACAACTGCTCGTGCAATTGGGACATCCGTATCACCTGCTCGGATTCCATCGCCTGCGAATCCATGATACCTGCAGAAAAGTGGCAAGCAAAACACACCTTTTTTTTGCCTTTCCTCGGCGGCCAGAAAAAATTCGCTGCCCGTCCTGAAGCAGTCCGTAGCCCGCCGCCTCAACGCCGTAAATGTGCATGAGCTCCCGGTTGGTGACCTGCAGAAAAGTGACAAGCAAAACACACCTGTTTTTCTGCTTGTCTTCAGCGCCGGTCCATTGCGCTTGGATTCACATCATAGGTGGTCTTCTCGGCAGGATACCACGTGTATCCTCCACAGGGATCACCGGGCTGATCGTGGGATGTCGCCTGAAAGAAAGAGCACACATGCAAATGCACAACACACCTGTTTTTTTGGATGTCTTCAGCGCCAGTCCAATGCGCTTTGATTCACATCATAGGTGGTCTTCTCGGCAGGATAGCACATGTATCCTCCACAGGGATCACTGAGCTGATCGCGGGATGTCGCCTGAAAGAAAGAGCACACATGCACATGCACCACACACCTGTTTTTTGCCTGTCTTCAGCACCATTCAGAGATGCGCTGCCCATGATGCGGCCATCCTCCACTTGAGGGTCAGGGTCTTGGTGTTGCTCCACAAACCCTTGATACCTGCAGAATAGAAGCGGGGGCGCCGACATGCCTGTCTTTTGGAATGCCTGTCTTCAGCGCCAATCCATTGCGCTTTGATTCTGTTACTTGCTGATGAATACGAACTTGGATCCCGCTCTGAACCCGGTCGCCTGAAAGAAAGAGAACACATGCACATGCACAACACACCTGTTTTTTGCCTGTCTTCGGCGCCATTCAGAGATCGGTGCAAGTAACATTGCGTCCAAATCACTTCCTCTAGTGCAAATTCCTAAAAGGGTGCAGAGAAATCGCACACCGATGCGCAACATACCTGTTTTTTGCCTGTCTTTGGCGCCTTTCAGAGATACCTGCAAACAGCTTCCAAAGCGAACAGGGACGATACGCACGACAAGCCCCCCCCCCCCCCTGCTCCGCCACCTCCACAGGAACTGCAGTGAGTTCTTGTGAAGGCTGCTCGGCTACCATGGCCACGCGTGGCCAACCACATGCCCCCGATCGCGGGGCAGACTCACGGAGCGCCGGGTTCCCACCCCCAAGCCCGCCGCCATTCCCCCTGCCCCCTTCCCTCTGGTCCCTCTGTCCACCATCTTCTCCACCCTGTGTCATTGGCGGCGGGCCTGCCCCCTCCCTCCCCTCTTGCCCTCCTCCGTCTCGTCGCTCTGTCCACCCTGTTTTTTGGTCACCGTCACGGTCACTTGGAATGTTTGCCTCCCTGTTTGTACCTTGTCCTGGTGAGCCAGCACTCTCGGGCGCAGTAGTTGGTCACACTGTACAAGCGCATTGTTCTCCTCCTCCCTCCTCCCTTTCCACCTCAGGTCAGCTCCTGATCCGTGTGGCTGCCAGGGTAAGGCCCACGGGGTCCTCCGCGCATCGGCGGTGTGGCGCCCTTGCATCGCACTTGCATCGCCCTTGCATCGCCGCTTCTTTTGCTTCTGTGGCTCCCATGCCCCCTTCGGTTCTGATCTACACCTGTGTCCTCCCCCTCTTGGTCCCGCTGCCACAACACTGGAACCACCGCATGGCGCACGTCGCTTCCCCAACATTGGCCGTGGTCCCACCACCACACCCCGGTGGGCCTGCCACCTCCACCGGAGTGTGCGCGCAGTATAGGGGGGGTGTCGGTGTAGGGGTCTGCGCGGTCTGGCCCCCCGGCACCAGACAATGGCGGGCTGCGGGAAACCAACGCCAGATCCACGCCGCACGCCACAGGGCAATCACCAGTGCCGCGGTGCGCTGGCCACTGTCCCTGTCCACCATGTGGGTCCCCTTCAGCACTTCCCTCTTTTCTGTGCAGGCTCCTCCTCTTCTTCCTCCTCTTCTTCTTCCTCCGCTTCTTCCTCCTTTCTCTTGCTTGCCTGCTTGGTCTCTTGCCTCCTTGGTCGCCCAGGCGCCTGCATGCCGACGACCGCGTCACTCTCGGTCTCCGTGACCATCACAACCAGCCGCCTCGCCTTCGCCACCGTCTCCGCCTTCCGGGTCTTGCTCCACTACCGACTCGGGTGCGCCAAGCCCAGCAACTCCTGCGCGCGCGAGGTACTGCAGTACCGCAACTCCATGTGTGGGGCAACGGGCATCGGCACCGGTTCGGGGCCGGCCTCCACGCTCTTCATCACGTCGGCGGCCCGTCCACTGCGCCTCGCCACAGCCGCCATCATCGCCCCCTTGCTCAGCGGGCTGTACCCGCTCGGCCGCAGTCCTTCTTGCAGGGTGGTCTCCGCGGTGCTGATGATCTGGGGCCGCTTGGGGATGTGCCTGCCGCGTCTCTTGCCCGACCCCTGCACCTTGATCTCGGCCCATCCCTGCAGCCATTATAGCGTGGAACGCTGCTCTTCCCGGTGCTGCTCCGTCATCGACTTGTCCTTGTCAAAGAGGTCGCCGGGTTTGGGGATCCTCCACTCGTCCGTGGGCCTGTACATGAACGCGCTGGCGGTTTTCACCGCCAGGTAGGAGCAGTTCTGCTTCTGGGCCACCTTCTCCGGCCAGGGCGCCTGCACGGCATGCACCGTGAATCCGGCTCGCTGGAAGCTGACCCCCGGGTCCTGCGCCGGCTGCAGGTGGAGCGGATCCACAATCCACGCCTCTGCGTCCTCCCGGTCCACGGCCACCACATACGAGTGGCGGCTGGGGCAGGAGGGGTCGAGCGCCCCTTCATCCCGGAGGCTGTGGTATGCCTGCGGAAAATCCGGCACCCGCCCGGCGCGCCGTGCAGGCAGCCAGCCTGCGCGCTTCAGGGCTCCCTGCAGGCTCCGCACCGTTTGCCGCCTTTCCCGCAAATCGTCCAGGGCGGCGTTCGAGGTTTGCAGCTGCCGATTCCTCCGCGCGCCGGATGGGGCGCGGACATTGGCGACGTTCTCAACCCACCTTTCGGACAGCTTCACCACTTGCGCCCGTTCTGTTTCCCAGATCCGTGCCATCAAGTCCGCCTCATTCTCCGCTGCTTGCCTCTTGTACCGCCGCCTTAGGCCATCGAAGATCTTCTTGTCCTCCGCCTGTCTTGCCTGCATCTTTCTTTGCGTCTCCTCCCTGGCCCTCTGCCGGTCTGGTTCCGGGGTCCGCTCCCTGCCCCTCACCGCACGTATCCGGTGAGCCATCGTGTCCGACTCGGACGACCAGTCCTCCAGAACGTCCTTGTTCGTGTCACGCACGATTGGTTGGCCCGCGGACGAGCGGGGCGCCTTCTTCCTGGCGGGGTCCGGTGCGCTCCACAGCTTTTGCGTGGATCCTCCGGATCCTTGTGTTGCCTTCTCCCCCGCATGTCCCTTCTCCGCCTGCACAGGCGTCCCTCCTGACGGCTGATCCGATGCATGTCCTTTCTCTGCCTCTGCCTCTGCCCCTGGTGCATCCTCCTGTTCCTTTAACCAATCCGCCACCCAGTGAAACTCCTCCGCCTCCCAGGTCGTCTTCTGGCCTTCGACGAAGTAGTATGCAGTCGGTGTGGTATCCGTTGTCACGTGACACCTCGTGGGGTTCCCGTTCTCGTCCACCATCCCGCGGGCGACATTCGCTGCGCCCTTGCGGTATTGTTCTCGGTACCTCCTCCGCCAGTGCCGGTCTTGCCAACTCCGTCCAACAGGGGCAGTCCCCGCGTCCTTCGGGACATCTCACTCACCAACATCCGTTGGTGGTGGGCCCGCGGTCTTGCAGGCCTCCAGCTCCACGTCCGTCATCTCGGCGATCTCCACGGCAGACAAGGTGGCGGAGTGCCCGCCCGAGGAGGAATCGTCCGTATCTGCCTTATAGCCGGGTATGGTGACCCCGGGTCGCAACCACTGCTCCTTCTCTTTTGCCTTCTTCGTCGCTTGCGGCTTTGCTTCCTTTGCTGCCTCCTTTGCCGCTTGCGGCTTTGCTTTCTTTGCTCCCCCCACCGGCGCTTGCGGTTTTGCTTCCTGTGCTGCCTCCTTCGGCGCTTGCGGTTTGCTTCCTTTGCTGCCTCCTTTGCCGCTTGCGGCTTTGCTTTCTTTGCTCCCCCCACCGGCGCTTGCGGTTTTGCTTCCTGTGCTGCCTCCTTCGGCGCTTGCGGTTTGCTTCCTTTGCTGCCTCCTTCGGCGCTTGCGGTTTTGCTTCCTTTGCTGCCTCCTTCGGTGCTTGCGCCTTTGCCTCCTTTGCCTCTGCTGCCGCTGCTGGCTGCTGTGCTACCTCCCCCGGTGCCGCCGCTGCTGGCTGCTGTGCTACCTCCCCCGCAGCTGCCGCTGCTGGCTGCTCTGCTGCCTCCCCCGGTGCTGACGCTGCTGGCTGCTCTGCTGCCTCCTCCGGTGCTGCCGCTGCTGGCTGCTCTGCTGCCTCCTGCGGCGCTTGCGGCTCTGCTTCTTCTGGCGTTGTTGCCTCTTCCGGCGCTTGCGGTTTTGCTTCCTTTGCCGCCTCCTTCGGCGCTTGCCGCTTTGCTTGCTTTGGCGCCTTTGGCTGGTCCCCCTCTGACACTGGCTCTTTTGCTGACTTTGCGAGTTGAGCCTTCTTGGGGGCCATCTCCTCGACGCTTGTCAACAACACGTGTGCCTGCACAGGCGAAGGCGCCAAACTTGTCCTTCACAACAAGCAAATGAGAGCAAAAAAAGGCAATGAACCCCGAAAGGGTCGAACTTGTCCCTCACAGTGCTCTGAGTTCCCGTCTCCGATGGACCCGATTCCTCTTGCAGTCGCTGCGGCGCCCCTTGGGGTACACAGAATGCCCTCACTTGAACCCACATCCCCAAGTGGCAGAGCACAACGCTTCAAAAGTCACCAGGCAGCATCGCAGAGGTTTTCACCCTACTTGCCACATGCATTGCAAGCAAATGAGAGCAAAAAAAGGCAATGAACCCCCGAAGGGTCGAACTTGTCCCTCACAGTGCTCTGAGTTCCCGTTTCCGATGGACCCGATTCCTTATGCAGTGGCTGCGGCGCCCCCTAGGGTGTACAGAATGGCGTGATACAACAATCAACTACCTGTTGGTTCGGTACATTTCGTCAAGTACCATCAAGCAGCATCGCAGAGGTTTTCAGTTCTGCCCGACTGGCTGGTGGTGTTGAAAAACACCGTAAAGGTCCGCTTCCTCAGGCGTTGCCGAAGAGCTGGAAATTGGAACGTCTTGCCGAAGTCCGGGGTCGCTGCGGGGGGGCTTGCGCAAGGAGCAATGACTCAAACTGGGGCCTCTGCGGTGGGGGGGCCGACTGAGAGGCTCGCCGCTCGAGCAACGAGCCAAACTGCGGGGTGGGGCACGGCCGCTTTGGGGCGGGAGCCAGTGGGAGTAGTGAGGAACGGCGGTGCCTACTATACTGGGTCAATGTCACCTAATCGCTGGCTGGAGGGGCGGTGGCCGGCGAGGAACGGGTTGAGGGGGCGGCTTGGGGATAGGAGGGGGTTTTGGGGTAGCACACAGCACTTCAAGCACCACTGCTGCATGCTCCTCGTCCCTGTTTAGGAAATGCGAACGACTAATTCGCATTCCCTCCTGCCACACCCGCAGGGGGTTTTTCTTGGGCTGCTGAACTGCAAACCGATACATCGCTCGCCGGTTCAGCACCCCATCAACAAAATACTGTACCCCACCCCCGTGGTTGTCCCGGATGAGCTGCAGTGTTTTGGCACTGTACGGCCCGTGAATTGTGAGTTTGGAGGGGTTTGGGGGGTCCTTGGGTACGTACTTGGGGGGTCGTGGGGGGGATGGCGGTGGCACGGCAGCGCACATGAGGGCCTCCTCCAGGGCTTCCAGGGCGCCCTAGTATGGGGTTGAGTGGGGTGCCAGGACTTGGAGAGGTTGGTGCGCGGCTGGGTGGAGGGGGAGAGGGGGGCGGTGTGCAATGGAGGTTGGGGCGAGGCCACTTCGCTGAGACACTTCTCAGCGTCAAAGTCCCACGGTGGCGACGCGGGTTGGTCTCCGAACCGCAGGAGCTCCGGCAAATCTCCCCAGCCAACCCGGAGGGAAGGGCTGCAGGGGACAGAAGAGGCAACGCTAAGGGGGCTAGACGACATGGCGAGCTAAAAAGACAGGGTCACGGGTGCCAGACGCCTACTTGGCGGGAGGGCGGGGGGGTGGGGGGGATGGCAGAGCACTCAGGAGTTGGGGCCGGGGGCGTCGACCCCGGCTACTACTGCTAGACACTGAGATAGTAGACCGGGCCGGCGACGGGTCCCTTTGGCTGGCAGAGGCTTGCGAGCGATTTCTACTTCCCCCTGATGGCGTAGCAGAGGACTGGGATGCCTGTGGGTCAGTGCGTTCACCCTCCCCTGAGGCAGACCCATCAGACGACCCCGAGTCCGAGTCCGAGTCCGAGTCCGAGGTCGAGGAGTCCCCCGGCACGAAGTCCTGATCCTGTGCCTCTGCCAGCCTCAGGTCCCTTCGACCCTGGTCTGATCCCCTCTGAAGGGCCGCCGAGGCCTCGGAGTCGTCCTCCTCAACCCGTGGCCTGGGTGGCGCAGGGACGGTCCCCCCTTCCTCCCCCCTGTCGCCCCGTAGGGCATCCCGGAGCGCAGTGCGCATTTTTTTGCACTTGTGCTTCCTTTCCGGCTGCGTCCACCGGGATTTTCTCTTATTGTCCCAAAAGGCCCCCTCCCCCTCCCCCGGGACAATCAGCTCCTCCGGGCCCCAGTCCCATTGCCCGGCGCGCTCGTCAGGCAGCTGGTGGTCCGGGTGTTGCTGCTCGCAGTGGCGGCGCATGTTGTGCCGCCATTGCCAGCCGCAACCCTGGACAAATCACTCAACAGGCACTGCCTGCACGCCCTGCTTGCGGGCTGCCCGCATGCTAGACTTACAAAAAAACCCGTTTGCGCCGGAAACCGGCCGCGCCTGTGGCTCCCCCCCCTTTACGTGCCGCATGCGGAGGACACAGCCGGGTAGCCCGCAAAAGCCACAGCAAGGGGGGTGGAGTGTTTCTGCGTGCAGGTGGAACGCAATGTGAATCCGCATCCTCCCGAGCAGTACTATCTTCCCACAACCAGGCACGCGGCACATAACCTCCCCATCCCGCCTACGAACCATTGCAGGCAGCAGCGCAACCCCCTCGTAGGCAACAGTCCCCCTGGGCAGCAGTGGAGCTGCTTGTATTCTGGGGGTTAGCTGCTGTGCACAGCCATCCAGGAACCCCGCTTGCAAAAGCCAGACCCCCTTTTCAAGGTCAGGGTTCACCCACTCACAGGCAGTGTATTCCACTTGCATCAGTTTCCCCCCCACCCCTTCCCATACCAGCATCCCGTCCCCCTCCCTGCAAACAAATCTCTGCGGCATCCCTATCACGAACGCCGCGCCCGTTGCGAGCTCCTGATGGAAGGGGTCAGTGACAGTCTGCCCCCCAATGAGTGCAGAGCAAAAGGTGAGCAAATATGGCGCACTCTGTGCCGGTTGCCCCGGCAGGTTGAAAACTGCCACAAACGGGCAGCCCTTCCACAACTGAGCCGGGCCCATTGTGGGCTCCGGGCCCCCCCTTACAGCCGGAATGCCGGCAGTCCTGGCAAGTCGGTCAGCTGACGGCCGGACATGCTTGCCATTGATGCACAGATTCACCGCACTCATGATATGCATGTCGCGCCCCTCATACACAATTCGCCCCCCTTGAGTTTCCCAAAATAGCTCAGCGCGTGTATCCACATCGTACTCTGTTTGCCCTCCCCCACTATCCGCTGGGGTCACCCACACATGATTAGGGTCAACATGCAGAAGGGCCACCCCGGACGGTTCGAAAAATTGCACTCCTTGGGGTCAGGTTACGCTGCAGCAGGCCACCACAGACGGACAACGGCTAGAGCCTTGTCGGCAGCCCTCTGGCACACCGAGGGCAGGTCTACCCGGCTAATGTCCATGTCCGCCGTGTAGTGGCGCGGCCGCGCGCGGTCAATGGACGAATACCGGGACCGCTTCTGCTGCCAAGTTGGGTGGCGGCTGTAGATTGTGGCTACAACCAGTGCAGCCGATAGCCGTACCGCCAACTCAGCCACCGAGCAGTTGCGGTCGATCACCATTGTCCTCACAAGGCAGAAGCCGTCCTCTGCCCTCTGGTTGCCACACAGACAAGCAAAAAAATTTTGTGCCCCACACCCCTTTTTGGCGAGCCACTGCAAAAAGGCAGCAATGACCAGGAACGCCTGGACTGTGCGAACAAAGTGCAAGTACCAACAATCCCGGAACAGCTGGCTCCGGAGCTGGATGAGGTAAATGATGTATCTAGCTTCGGCGATGTTTTCCAGTGCTACCGTTGGCAGCAGCTCTGTGTTATAAACCCCCCTTATGAATTTTTCTAGTGCCGTACCCAGAACAACGGCATCGCCGGCAGCATGGACTAGGGGGGGCGGCAAGTTTAGGTTGTCGAGGGCTGCGCGGCCTATAGCAGCCATGGATTTCAGCAGGACAAACGCGGGCTCTACCTCTTGTTTGTCCTGTGGCAGAGGGGGCAAGACAGGCTTGGGGTCGTCACAATGGTTATGCAGCTCGTGCAGCACACCGTAAGACAACTCTCCCTGCAAAACACGGGAAGTCCCCCCCAACATGTGGGACACCCGTTTCATCAAGTGGGGGGGGGTCGAAGTTCCCCCACACCCGAACTCATCCGTTTGGAACGGAATATGTGGAATCTCAGGTATCCAAGAGAGGGTGCTCGCACCCTCGGCATACAGTGCCGCTTGCATGTCACGGGACCGCCGTGCGTCACCGTCCGTATCTGCGGGGAGGAGGTAACCATGGCGGTCCCGAAATGCTGCATTGCCGCACAGCTCAGCCATGTGTTTCCGAACAGCATGGCAATGGTCCGCCTTGAACCTGCCGCAGGTGGGGATGACCCACACAGGGATGGCAGAGTACCCCTCCTTTGTATGAGGCGCCAGAAACACCACTGTTGCCTGGTTGGCGGCGTGGTATGTATCTGGATCCTACTCCAGCCGCTGTGCCACAGCCTCCACATCACCACCACTAGCCAGCGGCATGGGGTGCCGGCAACACGTAGCGCACAATCGAACTGCCTGTGCCTCACCGGACACAGTGGTGACGTCCTCCACCTGGATTTCATCGATGCACAGGTGCCACACATGGCAACCCGGGATGTGGCCTAGAGCCTCCAGCAGCCAGGGCAGACCTGGCGGTTCGTTCGGACGAACACGGGGGGCTCCCCCGACGTGCCTTCGACCCGTGTCGTAGCTGGGCAGGTACCCAGCGTTGTTCAATGCCTGCAACAACTTGGGGCCCCCAACGCCTAGTGCTGCTAGCGCTGCAGCATCCCTGTCCTGGTCATCCCAGGATTGCACGCTCCAAGCATCGCAGAGGTGCCCCAGCACTTTGGCTGGAGCCCACCCGGCCTGCAAAAGCCGTGCTGCACGACGCCTAGCAAGCGGGCGGTCGTCCTCCGCGATAGCTACCGCGAGCGCCTTGTAGGTCTCGCGACGCTGCCGAAACTGGTGCAGGTCCTCGTGCAACTGGCCCGAGGTCTCCTGGGCCACGTACCCCCTGTCGTCAGCCTCGTTGAGGCGGCGGGACAAGACGTGGGGCCCCTCCCGGTAGTGGGGCTCTGTGTCCTTTGGGTGGACGGCGGTGTTCATCTAGCCGTTCAGCCTAGCCGCATGCTTCCCGGATAGCAAATCCAGGCACGGCAGACAGGGGCCATAGCGGCCCGCTAGGTCGTCCCAACGACCATCCGTGCGGCAATCCAGGGCGAATAGCCCTCGGCGGTCGCAAAACTCCCAGGGAGGCTTCTCGTAGTTGCCCCGCATGACGGGGTACATCCGCCGCAGCTGCTGCAGGGTGCCGGCCTGCCTGAGGAGAACCCCTGGACACTTGCGCTCGCGAAGAGGAATCGCAGCGTCAAGGTCGGGGTCCATGTCCATTGCATAGTCTACATCCAGGTTTGGCACCTGCGGAATGGGCCCCAGTCGTACTACAGCGGCTGCACAAGCCGCGGCCAAGGTAGATGCAACCGGGACAGCCCCTAGGAGCTGCAGATGCTTGTCTACGCGGATCAGCATGCCCAGTAGGGGAGTGTCCGCGCTGATGCTACCATGAAAGAACACTGGCACGACTTTCCCGTACCGTACCCAGTCAGTATGCTGCGTACCCGAGCAGTGGACGCTATATGCCTTGCTGTCCAGGTTCTGCACTATGCGTTGGACCTTGCCACAGGGGCACTGCCATTTCTTTGGCGGGATGTCGCGGTTGCGCCAACCTGCGGCAACGCTGAGGGGAGCCAAGGGGGAAGATGCACGCATATCAGCCATTGTGACGCAAGGGAAGGTTGTATGGTATCCGCGACAAAAAAGGGGATGAGGGGAGGTCGCACTGTCCCAGGGCTCCCACTGGCCATGGGTACAACCACATAGCCCGGTCACACTCCAGCAAAGCACGAACCAACACAAGCAACTGTTTTGCAGCGGTGAAGCCAGGATGAGTCCCTGACCCACCCAAACCCACTTCCAAATGGACGAACAACGTGTGAGCAAGACGCACAAGTGTCGACGGCGCCCCCGGGGCCCCCTGTTTGGGCAGTACGTCAGAAAAAAAAGAATAGCGTACGGCCCAAACAGGGGATCTCTGGATTGCGGCACAACTGAAGTGGCAGCTCTAAGCTTCCAAGCTTAGGGAGAGTTACCCTGTTTGATGAACCGTCCACCAGGACCTCCAATGCAGCAATCACTCGGGGGCGATTAACTGTGCGCCATGCAGTTTTTCAACCCCAACACCGGTCCCCAAAAACACCCCGACCACCAGGAACTTTTTCAACTTTGGGTGTTTTTTTTTTCAACCTCGACACTTGTCCCCCCCCTCTGCTGGGTTAAAATTTAGGTCCCCAAAAACAGCCCACCCAAACGGGAACTTTTTCAACCTTGGGTGTTTTTTTTTTTTTCAACCGCGACACTTGTCCCTCCCCCTACTGGGTTGAAATTTCGCTTGCCGGGGTGATTTTGTTCGTGCCCTCCCCCTGACCTTCGGGCTCTTGTAGACACACAGCTCATAGGTGCCGTCCACAATTGCCCGTGCACCATCGCCCTCTTAGGTCGACTGCTTGGTCTTTGTTAGGCCGGCATCCCGCTTGTCCTTCTTGATGAGCATCAAGTAAGGGGTCCCACGGGCCCGAGAGGTCTTGTGCCATGGCATGGGTTCCGAAGAAGCTATGGGCCACGAACATGGTCCAGGGTGGGATGAGTCGTGACGTGAGCCCCACAATGCGCTTGGCATCGAAGTTCCCCCCACACGACCCAAACCGCCGGACCCTACCCCGACGGCCGGTGTAGTGGTAGAGGTCCACAAAGTACCCCCCCCCGTGTTGTCGGCAAGGACATTTAAATTTTTACCGGTGGCATGGGGCTTGCGGGCAATGTATTGCCGTAGCCCCATGCACCGGCCACCGGTGTGGGGGACAATGGCCTTATCCCCACAAACCGCCCCACCGATATCCCACGCTGCACTCCACACGGAGTTGCACTCCTCAAGGAGGTCGGTAACATCGGTGCGTAGAAGTTTTTGTGACCGGTAGTACATAGACCGCGGTAAGAGGGAAGCCATGTACTTGTTCTACGCTAGATGCTTTTTATCCCGAATGCCGTCCGCTTGTACCGGCCGGACCATGCCGAGGCAAATGAGGAACGAATTGTACCTGCAAATGGTTAAGACATACGCGTGGGAACACGGTGCCAAGATGAGGAACAACAAACGAAGCCACCCTGCAGAGCGCGCACGACGTTCGGAGCGGCAGCACATGACGCGCACGACGTACTTGTCCACCCATGGAATGAGTTCCTGTTTGTGTTCTGCAACGAGGATGGCGCACTGCAGCCCGGTGATTGGCTTCAGCATGTAGTCCCGAACCTCATCGATGCTCAATCCATCCAGTCTTGAGACCCCGGGTCGTCTGGGCTGCGACAAATCACTTTTGCACTGGGAACGTGGGAGTGGCCCCTCCGAAAGACGGTCCAATGATAGCATGTGTGAGCTCTTAACAAAGGATGCATGCGTTCTGCATGTCGTGCGCGTTGTCCCCAGACCTGTCGCCGGTGCCACAACAACGTTATGCGCGTCCTACATGATGTCCCCCATAATGTACCCGGGCCGCACAGTGCGTCGCGGGCGTCAGGCGCGTCGTGCGCGTCTCTGCACTATAACTGCGACAAAAATATGCCGCAAATATATATTTGTGTATGTACATTGCTCCCCAACTCCCCAAGGGGAAGGTGCCCGAGCTACCAAGGCCTCGCGAGACCAATCACAAGTCCACGCGTCCACGACTGACTCACGGAGCGCTAGGTTCCCTTACCTCCTTACCTCCATTTACCTTTCCTTCTCTCCTCCCATTGCTCCTCCCCCCGCTGCCGCTGCCGCCCGCCGTCCCCCTCTTGGGCCCGCTGCCCCAACGCCGGCCTTCCCCACCAGAGCCTGCACCGCTTCCCAGGTAACAACAGCACCACTCAGCCCCACTCCACCCGCGAGGGCCGGCCTTCCTCGCTGGGGGGATGCGCACAACAGGGGGTTGTTGATGGTGGAGATGGGTTGTTGTGCGGCTTGGGCCCCCAACCAGGCAGGGCCTCACAGCGCGGCAGCCACCCGCTCCACAATGCACACTGCAGCGGATACCAGCACACCGCTGGTGTGCGCTGCCCACTGGCTAGTGCCCACTGTCCATTGTCCCCCTTCTGTTTCCTCCCCCTCCACGCTGTCCCTGGGCTGGTCCTTGGTCCGCACTGACGCCGAGCGCGTTCGGCACGCTAGCTTTGAACTTGTCCCCGGGGACGATGCGCGTGTCGGCCGTGTTCTGCACGTCCTCCTTCTTGTCCCCCTTGTCAACGAAATCATTGCTGCCAGTACTGTTGTACCGGTTGTGAGTGTGGTCTGCTGCGCAGTGCGTCCCACGGAGTAAACACCCTTGCTCGCTGCGTTGTCTGTCTCCCGAGTACCGCATCCGCGTCCAATTGTTCGTCATCTTCATACGGAGCCTCAGATGCCCATTCTGCAGGACACGGGAAACATGCACGCCTCGCCGGAGGTCCCCAGGGACACGCATGAAGCCAACGCGCAGAACGCGCAGAACGCGCAGGGCACTGTCGCCTGTCCCCAGAGCCACATCAGAGCCGGACATGCAGAACGGCAATAACACATGGGACAGAAAACACCCGCACCCTGTTCCACCACCTCTGGCCACATCGGCTTCCGGACCTTGCGTCAACAAAGGTTTTTACACGGGCTGGGCACGGTTCGCGAGGATCGGCGGGCTGCTGCTCGTCCTCCGGCATAGCCTCCGGCTCCGCCTCCTACTCCGCCTCCTGCACCGCCTCCCGCTTTTCCTCCGGTTTGGCCTCCGGCTCGGGCGCGCCCCCGGACGGCTCCGCCTCGTCCTCCTCCTTCTTGAGCGGGAAGTCTAATTCCCCCCCCCTCGTCAACCTCCGGTGCGGGAGGGATGCCAGGGGGAGGTGGGGGCGGCTCCTCTTGGTGAGACTCGTACCCGTGGTACATGGGTTGCGCTGGGTACTTGGCATACAGCGGCTGCTGCCCGTAGTATTGGTACGGCTGGCCGTAGCAGTCGTACGGCTGGGGCTGCGGGTAGTACGCCGTCTGCGCGGTTTGTAGAACGGGCGTCAACACGTATGACGGGGACAGGAGCAGAGACAACAGGTATGACGCGCAGAGCGCGTGCAACAGTGACGCGGGGCGCCAAGGACAGCTGTAGAGCCGACACGTACGACATGCAGAGCACGTTCAGCAGTGACATACCCTCTGAAGCTTCAAAGTCATGTAGTCCTCATAGTCGCTGCTGCTCAACAGCCTCCAGTTCTTCCCCAGATTTGCAAGGGTCTCATCGTCGGCCCCATCGTGCGTCAACATGTAGCGGAGCAACCCGGCCGCCTTCAGGATCCGCTGATATTCGTCGGCCATCTTCTCGAACGACATGTCGATAAGGTCTTCCCCGCGGAACCCACTCCACGTATCCATATCCCCACGCCTCCTCTTGTCGCCGCTTGTGCCCAACGCCTCCCTTGCCGCCAAAGCACTCAGGGCACCCAACGACACGCCTTCCGTCTTGACGCTGCCAACATCTTGCCCTTCCGTGTACGGTGCCGCCATGTCACAACCCATCGTGCACCGCGCCATGGCCCGCAACAACGAGGCGGCCGCCTTTGCCGGTTGACTGATGGGGAACTGCTGCGTGAAGTACTCGTGGGCCTGGCTTGCACTGCAACAAGTCTTTGTTCCGCACCTCAGCACGGCCTGGATGGTACGTGGAGCCGCGGTCGACGTCAAGGTGACCGCCCTCGCCAAATCCTGCCCCTCTACAAAAAAAAGGGGTCAGCTGCTAAACACGTGTGACGCGTGGAACGTTGCTAAGGCGCCAGGGACACGGTTGGAGGCAACGCGCAAAACGCGCACAACACGCGCGACGAACGTCAGGTCGGCCAGGGACATGTCGTGAGACAGCACGAATGACACGCACAGCGTACACACCTTCTGCAGGGTGGTCCTTCTTCTTACAACACTCCTTGTAATGGTGTACCAGTTGCCCCAGATTGCTGTCGTAGTCCTGCAGGAACTCCTCGAGGATTTGGATAGTTCGCTGGTGGGCATCGCTGCTCTTATGCTTCTCTTGGCGGGCTGCCCTAGTAGGCAGCACACGCGGGGGCCGCCCTGAGGTCTCCACGTAAAGGTGCGGCTTTTTTGGCCGCGCGACCACTTCCTCGGATTTGACAGTGCAAAGTGCACTTTTGGTCTTCGCCAACTTGCTTGGCTCGTCCTGCTCGGCGTCACCGCTGTTGCTGCTGCTGACGCTGGTGCTGGTGCTGCTGCTGCTGTCGTTGCTGCTGGACTCACTGCCCGACCCTAATCTGGACCTTCCCTTGCCACTGTCCGGGGACATGGGGTCATCCCTCTCCAACAACGTTGACCTCACTTGCCTCCCCATCCCGGTCCCCGCCGCTGTCATCGTGGCCACCTCTGCCTTCGCCGACGCCACCCTGGCCTGCTTTTTGCCGAGGAGTACAATCTCGTCATCCTCCTCATCCTCCTCTTCTTCATCTTCGTCCCTTTCCTCCGCCGCTTCCTCCTTCTTCTTCTTTGGAGTTTGGCCCCTCGTCTTCTTTTCCTTTCCCTCCTCCATCTTCTTCTTTGTGTGCTCCTTCTCCTTCTGCTTCTCCTTTTGCTTCTTTGACTTCTCTTTCCCTTTCTTCGACTCCTTCTCCGTCTGTGGACACGGGTACAAGAGAACGCGCACGACGCGCCCGACGCTTCCCTGTCCCTAGGGACAGTGGGGGAGCCTGGGACTCTTGCCGTGCATAGCAGGCACGACGTTCAGACAGGCCCCAAGGACAGAGACAGAGCCAACGCACACGACGCGCAGAACGCGCCCACACCTCATCTGGGATGAATCCCCAGAAACAACCACTCTTGATCTTGTTGATTGCCACGGCGAAATTTCCTTGGCTCCTTTGGTTCTCGATACGCCTTTCTTTGGCACCGGTCTTCTTGTTCTCGCTGGTGTGTATTTGGTAGCTGATCGCCTGCGACAGGTAGAGGCCGTCCTCGACTTCCTTTGTCTTGGGGTCTTTGATGTCCTTGACCGCTTGCACCCAGCCCACGTGGTACCCACTGGTCTGCTGCTTTATTTGAAATATCACCGCGGCGGTGCCAGGCTAAACGTCCGCCGCCGACATTGGGTCGCATTGCTCCAAGTGCGACCCAGCGACTTGGTATGATGCCGGGTAGAGCGGCAGCGCCATGCCTAGACACAAGGAACACTGCAATGGAGAACATGCAGGACATGCGGAACGAATAACGAATTGCAGGGACACTTGCAAAGACAGCACGCACCACACGCGAGACACGAAGGACACACCGATGCTCGTATCTCTCTGCTTTTTCGAAATCCAACCGCCAGTCACTTTTTGTGTCTAAAAAAGGCTACGGAAGGTGATGACAACGATGCACTGTTTAGGCGCCTCGTGGTGTGGCCTGTGTGGCCGTGGGTGCAACTTGTGGTCTATGGGAGAACGCGTGGCCCTGGTATTGCCTTGTGGACTACTTGTGTGCTACGGGACTGCGGCCTACACAATGTCACCGGCACTTCGGTGTCGCTTTTAAACCGGGAACAAACCTGCCCGTGGCTACCGGTCCCTGCAGGGCTTACCAACAGCCCTCAGGTCTCGGGGGAGCCAACCCCCCTCCGTGTTGCCGGACCCTGTCCTTAAAAGAAAACCTTGCAAAACACGCAGAACGCGCCCGACGAGCAACCGTCCCCGGGGACAACCTGGGAGCCAAAAAACAAAGACGCGTGCGACGGGCGCGACGCGTGCAAGGCACCATGGGGGGGAAAGGGGGACACCGGGGACACGCAGAACGCCAGAGCCAAGTTCCAACAGTGGCTCTGACCCTAAAAACCCAAAACCGCACAAAAACAACCCCGGAAATGGATTCGGCAACCCCAAAAACCCCCAGAGCCAACACTTCCCCACGAAGGACACGGGGGACGCGCGACGGCCCCAAGAGCCGTAGACAAAGGAATATGGAAGGACAACCTGCAAGTATGGTTTGCATGAACTCGTAGCTATTGCATTTCACTATCTAGTCGTTCAAATTTGAATATTCAAATTTCCAAAAACGTTCAAGAACGGGCAGAACTGCCCAAATTCTGTTTTTTGAACTTCAAAGAAAGATTTTTGAACATTCAAAATTGGCACTTGTTTTCAGATTTTGCAGTAAATGTAATTGTAACTGTAACCGTAACTGTCCAAATCTGGCACGCTTGGGCTTCATTGGGTGAGTGGCCGTCCGTGCCAAACCATCGGGAAGTAGCACAACGTCGACAAGGTCCGCAAGAGTGGCAAACTCAGTATAGGGTGCACCACCACTTGGAGCCCGGGGGGATCCTTGTACATCAACATAAAACCATCAGTTCCCCTGCTCCCCACACAAATCAAGAAACCCTCGTACTCCATGAAAAAGCAAATGCGCGCGGTTGGTGGAGGAGGGGCGGTTGCAAGGCGGAGCAAAGTTTCCTTTATCCCAAGGAATCCATTCCGCGTCTTCAAAGGAGGTGAAATGCAACAACTTCACGACTTGGAATGATATACAAGTGCAACTAGCACACCCGCCACCTCGTGTGATCCAAGTAGTTTCCACCCCAACAGCAACACACATGGCCTCTAGGAGGGTGTACCCCATGATCGGCATAGATGTTGAGGACAATGCCATTGTCAACAATGTTGTAGAAGTCCTGTATGAGGTAGTGGCACCCAAAATGGGAAGGTCCAGCACGCTAAATGGGCTCACAACGCCACTACATTGCATCCCACCAATGTCCAACAAGCCCACATTGGGGTTCAAAATTGCTTGTGCTTTTGCTACCTGTGCTATTGCTACTGTTCCTAGAAAAACCGGAAGGGCATTTTGACCAATTTTACCCCAAGCCAAAACTCTTGGGGCCCCACGGCTAGCACCCTCGCTTTGTGGTGGCTGAAATTTGGGCCGACATGATATGTAGTGGTCCAAATTTGTACCGACAAAATAGGGAATGTTTGGGGTCCTCTAAGCATTATGTAGGCTACGCTTACACAATATGAAAAAGCAACTAGTGGTGTTGTTTAGAAAAAAATTGGGGTTGCGAAACTTTTTTACACATAGGGGTGGGATATTTTCTTTCCGGCACACCCCCTAGGGGGCAGGGGTACGGAAAAACGGTGATAAAGCGAATTTTTTTTGCGCCCCCCCCCCCCCCCAGGTGCCCCATTCCCTCGCAATCCCCCACATGTGGTCCACCCAAAGGCGGGCCCACAGGGTCACCACAAACCCACAAGCTTTGTGGGCACTCCCCATCTCGGACAAAGCACCTTTCAACACATTCACATCGCATAGGTCCAACCTCCCCTCCTTCCACACAAGGTCACGGGTCACTGCAAATTTCTCTCCCCACAAACGCCAACAAGCAGTCCATGTCATTATAACCCCCCCCCCCCCCACTTGCACCGGGACTTGTAAAACATTGTCCCCCTCCAAGAAGTCGGCAATGCAATCCCACCCTTGCCCTTTCACCCATGCCGCCGTGGTTGTTTGCTCCAACCGCAGGGCCTTTTTTCCCTCCTTCTCTTGCTCACAATCGGCCGCCGTGGCCGTACGGCTCTCAACCCTGATGTCATCCCAAAACCACTGCAGCCAAACCAATGCCCTCCCCTTTGTCCACCCATGGTGATGCACCAAAGCCTTAACCAACCCACTGCCCGCACAATGCACCAAACGGTGCACCCCATGGAGTCCAAAGTCGGGGGGTCTTTGGAAAGGGAGGACTGCTGGCAATGTCATCCCACCCCAATACCAAACCTTGAGCAAAATTGAATTTCCCTGTCCAAACGCACCCAAACAATGAAGACGGTTCCCCCCGCAAAGCCAGCACACATGAGCCAAAGGGTCATTGCACTTGAAATCGCGACACCCCGAGAGGGCAACTTGCGCCTTGGTGTGAGCGATCATCACACACACAACAGGAGTTGCAAACCCTCCCTCATTCAAAACTTCCATCGCATTCACAGCCAACACATCAAGGTCCAACTTCTTCTGTTGGGCCAGGTCGCTAAGAATTTGGGTGGTCTCCGAGCCTTGGAGTAGCACCCATGAACCCAAAGACAGACGGCTGCCCAACTCCCTACTGCAAAGTGCTCAAAAGAGCGTTGCCAAAGTTTGGTGCCATCAATGGAAATCCCGACCAAAACTTGGTAAGCTTGTGTTACCGGGGGGTTAGGCCACATAAGCTGCAACTCCTCCTTCAGATTCACCCTGGACCCAATCAACTCACTACGGCCGGGAGTATGCAACACGAAATCAATGGGGTGGGGGGCACCCAAGGTCTTTCGGACGGAGTCGATTTTCGCCCATGGGCAATACCAAGTGGACGTTGACTGGCTGTACTGCAACCGCCGCACACTTTGACCCTACTTCCTCGATTCCCACAACACTGCCATGGCATTCAACTCCAAATCGAGTTGATGATCCGTGGGGACATCCGTGTACATGTCCACCACATTTGTAACCTCACTCCGCATTCGCACAATCCAATCCTCCCCCATAATGTCACGCACCGCACGTTGCAAGCTGCTTATCCGGTCACCACGGCCTTTGCGATTGCCCAGGGCCAAGTGGTGGAACTGCCACGGATGCAGCAACATAATACACAAAGAACACCTGGGACGCATGTGGCACAAGCGCGTTGCATTGCAGGTAGGAGACACAATTACCGCGTTTTTGCGTGCGTAAATACGCCTATTTGTGAACCTACCCTACTTTCGTTACTGGCGCAAAAAAGGCCTTTTGCGCACGCAAAAGGGTGTTTTTGCGTACTAGCTCAAAAAACAGTCCACGCGCAAAACGTTCATTTTGTCAATTTTGACAATTTGTGCACGCAAAAGCGTGTTTTTGCGTCCCAGGTGTAAAGGGTGCAAGTACGCAAAATGCGCCTTTTGCATACGCAAGAATGGCGTAAATGGGGCATTTACAACGCCATGGCACCGAGTGGGTCAGAGGTATGCATGCTACACTTGCACACATAACGCCCCTGGTTCAAACCCCAGGCACCCGAAAATTGAAACATGTGTGCAGGCCATTGAAGATTTGAAGAAGTTGGAAAGGTTGATGATCAATGAAGAAATTAACCTGAAGAACCGCAACCACCCAAATAGGCGCCGAAGACAGACAGATACCAGAAAACCCACCGGTGACCCACTCTTTTGAAATGAATGACACATTGATGTTGAAAACAATTTACTGACAACAACACAATCCCCCCACGCCCACCAGTGACCATCACATTTGAAATGAATGACACATTGACGTTGATAATAAATGAAAGACAACAACACAATTCCCCCCTCACTTTTGAAATGCAAGACACGCTGGCGGGGAACATCAATGAATGAATAAATGTAAGACAACAACACAGTTGCCTCCGGGTGACCTCCACGTCACCAATCACCATCTTAATTCCACCTAAACGGTCACCATCCGATCACCATCTCCGACCAACACCACCACCATCCGATCGGCATGTCCCACCAACAGCATCACCATCCAATCACCATCTCCAACCAACAACATCACCATGCGATCACCATCAGTCACCAACACCATCACCATCCGATCACCGCCGGCCACCTCAACTCTCAACGGCCCCCGGATCCCTGAGACCGCGGCGACCCCCCGTTGGGGTCCCGGGGTCGGTTGCCCCTTTCTTCCTCGGCGGTTGCAGGATGTCGCCGACGGGGTAGTCCTTCAGCAGCTTGTCCAACGCCGTTGAGGAGGACGGAGCGGGCACAGCCTCCTTGTCGACTTTCTTGAGGCTGTCCTCTAGCGGAGCCCTAGCCGTTGCTGCTTGCTGCAGTCCCGTTCGCAACTCAAGGGCACAGTGCGTCAGCCAGGCCTTGTCCTCCGCGGCAGTCTCCTGCACAGCCACAGGCTCAAGAGCGGGGCGCTTCGTCCCGCGCTGCCCACGCGCAGCCCCCAGCTCGTCCAAGGGCTTCTTCTCCTAGGTTCGCCACGCCGATTCCCCCTTGGTGGCCGTGCTGTGCTCCACCAGCTAGGCGTCCCGCTCCTTCGGCAGCTCAGTGGCCCGCTGTCTCTCGCGACGCACAGCAACAAGCTGTGCGTCGTGCTCCGCCACCTGGTCCTCCAGCAGCGCCACCTTCCCCTTCAGCAACTCATTCTCCAGCCGCAGCTGCAGCAGGGCGGAGATTTGCCCGGCCGGAGTGACTCCCGGCACCTTCGTGGGCACCTTGGGGGGCGCGGCCGCGGGACCTCTTCTCAGGGACCACGGAAGATCCTTTTACTCTGCTCTAACTCTTTGACCCGGCCCAAAAAAAACCACCTCCAGAATGAGGGTTGTGTGGGGAAAGAAAGGGGATGGGGGGTTTTTGAGGGTGCCGAATCCATTTTTTTAGGTGGTTTGCCCCAAAATTGAGGCTAGGCAGGTGTTCCGGAAATTGTGCTCTAACTAGGAGTTCCACACCACGCCGTAGCACGCTGCATCCCTAGAACAGAGTTAGAACACAGTTAGAGCACCTCCCCAATAAGGCGGGTGTGACCAAATTGAATAAGGGGGGGTGTTGCCCCAAAAGGAAAAAGAATCACCCCCTGCCCTGAAACAATGTTGGGAGTGGTGACCCCATACCACTCACACTCCCACTCCCTTGTGGGGCAAAGGGAGTGCATGGGGAGCTTGGTTTCGGGGTCGTCAATGCAGACCCGGCGGGTGTTCTGGGTGAGGGGTTGGGGAAACCAACCATCGGACTTCCCCTTCCCGTTACCAGGTCGGATCCTTACCTTCTGGACACTAATCATGAGGGGGTTGTGGGGCTTCTCCTTCCCCCACCCACCCCCCACCTCCACCCCTTGGTACACGCTAGAATGCCCAATCTCGTTCTAGCCTAGAAACGGCTAGAGCGGCCAGAACGAAAAAAAGAGGGGGATACCCCCCCCCCCCCGCAAGGGCGGGGGGATGAGGTGTCTAACCTGGACCCCCCTATCTACTCTCGGGGGCCCATACTTTTTTTTCCACAACATCACTGTTTTCACCTGATTTTGGAGTCCAAAATTTTTTCGTTCTAGCGGTGTTCTAGCGACGTTCTAGCGAGCGCTCTAGGACGGCGCTAGAACGCCGCTGGAACGGTTCGCTAGAACGCCGCTAGAACGATATATATGAATGCTCCGCCACTCCTCAAAGAGAAGCTGCCCCGGCTGCCATGGCCAGCCGTGGCCAATCACAGGGTCGCGATGCTGGACCCGACTCACGGAGCAACGGGTTCCCCCCCCCCCACCCCCCGGTTCGCCCGGTTAGCCCCCCACCACACCCCATAGGTCACTTGGAAGGTCATTTGGCGGGCCGGTGCCGGGTCACTTGGTGGTGGGTTAGCTCGATTAGCCCGGTTAGCGCGATTAGCCCCCCTGCTCCCCGAGACCCTCATTCGCGAGTCGCGACACGCAGGTTACCCCTCCTGCGTGGTGGGGGGTTGCCGGGGCTCATCCTTGCTCCCGGCACCCCCCTTCTCACCCCCACCCCCCGTGTCCCCTTCCTTCTCACCCCCCTTGTCATCCCCCGCCGCACCCCCCTTGTCACCCCCCTCCCCCTTGTCATCACCCTCGTCCCACTCGTCATCCCCGTCATCCCCGTCGTCCCCGTCGTCCCCGGCCCCCAAGGCCTCCCGGAGGTGGGCCTCCGCTTCCTCCCGGGTGCGGAAGAGAAGCTCTCCCGGCACCCGGAAGGTGCCCCCCTCTTTCTCCCGCTTCCTCTTCTTCCCCTTCTTCCCCATCTTCCCCCCCTCCCCCTCCCCATTGGACCCCTGCGACACCACCCACCACTCCCCCGGGTCCAACTCCTCATCCCAATCCCCCAACACCGTCACTGGCTGACGGTCCCCCCATTGCCCCCCTCCTCCCAAGGGACATACCGGGTGTACCCCACACCCGGCATATTCCCATAGGGGTCCCGGCCCCTATCTTGCACAGGGGGGGCCTGGGGTTTGGGGGGGGGGGGTGGCTTTGCCCTTGCCCTTGGCCTGCGGCTTAATTGGCCTTGGGCTTGGCCTTGGGGGGGAGCGCCTCTTCTTCGTCGCTACTCTCGAAGTGGCGGGGGCGGGGTGTTTTCTTGGGGGCCTTGGGCGGGGGTTTGGGGGCCTTCGTGGGGGGTGTCTTCCCCCCGCTGCTAGTGCTGCTGCTGCTGTTGCTACTGCTCCTGCTGCTGTCATCCCCCCCCCGGTCTTGCAACCTGGCCCAGCCCTTGCGCTGCGGGTCCATGCCCCCGGCACTCCTGCCCGATTCCCATCTACCCAAACCCGCTAGCACCGAGAGGGCCAAATTGGGGTTCGTCCCCAACATCCGGCTCAACTCGGTGACCCCCACGAGGCGCGTCCGCCCTCCACCATCGCGCCACTCCACGCGCACCCCGCGGGGGTCGCCTCCACACGTTTGCACGCTGACAACCTGAAGAGACAAACAAAATGCAGGAGCGTTCTAGCGGCGTTCTAGGCAACTGTTCTAGCGGCGTTCTAGCGACGTTCTAGCGGCGGCGGCACGGCGGTGGCTAGATCAGCGCTAGAACGGTTCGCTAGATCACCGCTAGAACGCAATCGACATACCGTGCCTTGGCGGTCCATGGCGGGGGAGATGGCCCCCAATGCCTTGGCGAAGGCGACCGCGGGGTTGGGGGGGTGCGGCTGCGGTGGGCCCCCGGCGGGGGCTTCGGCGGGCTTGGGCTTGGGCTTGGGCCGGGTGGCGATGCCGTGCACCACTTTGGCATACGTCCCCCGGTTCACCGCCTCGGGGTTGAAGCCCCCGAAGTCCAGCAGCGCCGACCAGGTCGGCGTCCAAACCCAGGCCTTCCCCACCCACTCAACCCCCCCCAGCCCAGCCCCTGCCAGCAGTGGGTGACGAATCGCCAGTGGGCGGCCCCGCCCTTTTTCCGCTCGGGGGTGAAGATGTTGGTTTGCGCCAACTCAAACATCTTCACCCCCCTTTCGGGGGGCGTACCCCCACCGCTTATTCCCTTGCCCCGGCAACTCACGTCGCCACCCCCACGACCCCTCGACCACCCCCAGGTGCAGGGGCTTGTCCAGGTGGACAACCCCCCCCCCCGTCCACCCATACCAACCGCCCCGCCCCCAACAGCCGGTGGTGCACCCGCACCAAAAAAACCGGAGAGTCCATACCGGACTCTCCGGGGCGACGAGGAGCTGGGTTTCCAGGTTTGGGGGCCGGGGGCCAGCCAGGACTGCCGGGTCCCATGGCAGGTCCAGCAGGGCCCCCGCAGCCCTCGACCCCACCAACCCCTTGAGCCAGTCGCTCGTCCCCCCCCCCCGCCCGCGCCGCCTCCACCACCTTGGTCTCCTCCTCCTCCTCCTTCACGCGCGCCTCCTCCATCTCCCCATGCACGTCCACCTCCACCACCTCGTCCACCTCCTCGTCCTTCACCCTCGCCACCACCGCCGCCAACTCCCTCTCGCTCTGCCTCACCGACGGATCGAACCCCTCGAATGCCGCCTGCTTCTCGGCCACCTTCGCCTTCGCCT
The DNA here is from genome assembly GCA_964036045.1 of Eutreptiella sp. 'Long Island Sound 2002'. Taxonomy (NCBI): domain Eukaryota; phylum Euglenozoa; class Euglenophyceae; order Eutreptiales; family Eutreptiaceae; genus Eutreptiella; species Eutreptiella sp. 'Long Island Sound 2002'. The sequence goes on along the minus strand of OZ038380.1, from coordinate 135,426,619 downwards.
TGCGAAGGTTGGCCTCCCCCAGAGGATCCTCTCCTCCGCCGCTCCCTCCTCCACGAGGCTGCGCAATTTTGCCTCCCAGACCGAGACTTTCGTCTCCGCCCTTGTCTTGGTCCCCCTGGAGGCGGCGCGGGAATCCAAGAACCCTTTGAGCCCTCCCTGCGCCACGTCCACCTCCGCCGGTTCCTCCAACGCCGCCGGGCCCCTTCCGGGCTACCAATGGGGGAGGGGGTGGCGACTGTGGATGCGGGGCTTGGGGTTGGGGCTTGGGCTTGGGCTTCGGCTTGGGCTTGGCGAGGGGGGCTTTGGGGTGCGGGGCCTGCTCGGCCTTCGGCTCCGCCTCCTCGGCCGAAGCTTCACGCTTGTCCGCCTCCAGGATTTGCGCAATCAGCGCCTGGCTCGCTGCGTTCTGTAGCCCAAGAGCGTTCTAGCGGCGTTCTAGGCAACTGTTCTAGTAGCGTTCTAGCGACAGTCTAGCGGCCGATCGTGCTGCCTAGATCAAGACTAGAACGATTCCCTAGATCACCGCTAGAACGCACAGCACGAAATACACATGCCTCACTAGCTCCTCCAACTGCTCTCGCATTGCCATCTTGGATTGAAATGTTCTGGTTCAGGGAAGCCTGCATGTGACCCTGGCCCCTCCTTACCTCCATGGCATCCGTGCCCGAGCATGGCACTTGCGACCGCGGCCCCCCATGCACAACCCACGACACGTCAAAGTACGCAAACAACCATGTCATGCACTGCGCTTGCACATTGGCCGCCCTGGGGATGGCCGACAATTGACGACCCGACACCTCGTCCACCCTATCCACCCGACAGGCCCCCCCCCCGGTTGCTGTGCTCGTTGTGACCAGGTTTCAGGAAGCGGTTAACCCTTTCCGAAATGTTACCGGAGAACATAGCCAGGCCAAACGGCTTAATGTTCGGCAACATGGTATCTACATCCCGCTCAAGTCTTAGTAGATACCATGATGTTGTTCCAGCAGTGCGGTGTCGCCGGAAATCGCGCGCAACATCAGCACAATTCAATGGGTTAGGGGCCTGATATGTACAATAGAGGGCCCGCAGCAGGTCCCACATATTCGCGATGGCCTTGTACTTGGCCGTGCTTGGCCTAATGCCGAGGCACTTAGCAATATCCGGCCATGCGTCAAAAAAATTGGCCGTCTCCTCCCCATCCGGGGATGCTGACCCATAAACGCTCCAACCTGCACGCCTCTCCGACAGCAGAACTTGCAGGTCTCGACGGAGCGCAGGGGTGACCAACCTAGCCTCCGGATCGACAAACTCCCCCAACAAGCGGCCCATGGCCTTTGTCAATTGCAAAATGCACAACACGACCCAGGCCCGTGGCAATTTCAAAATGGGCTGTGTATTGCAGCCGGCGGCTTGCAAGGACGGCGTCCCAAGGAGGAAGACCGTGTAGTTGGCCTCATCACCCTCCATGGTCCGGGGGTTAGCACTACCCTTGGTACACGCTAGAATACCCAATCTCGTTCTAGCCTAGAACCGGCTAGCGCGGCTAGAACGAAAAAAAGAGGGGGATAACCCCCCCCCGCAGGGGGGCGGGGGGGAGATGAGGTGTCTAACCTGGACCCCCCTATCCATCCTGGGGGGCCCATACTTTTTTCCCCCCACAATTTCACTGTTTTCACCTGATTTTGGAGTCCAAAAAATTTTCGTTCTAGCGGCGTTCTAGCGACGCTCTAGCGACGTTCGCTAGAACGTCGCTAGAACATTCTGGCCTAGAACACAACTTGAACAAAAACATTCATGCATGTTTGGCATCTAAGGGACACCAAAGTGGGGGTGGGGTGGAGGGGTAATACACATACACCAATAAAAACCAACACACTTAACGCATGCATAGCCATATGTGCCCCCCCCCCCCAACACACTTTGGCATATGCGTATGCAGAACACAACACACAGCACAAGATGTCACGGGGGGGGCCAAGAGGTCGAACACAAGCACCGCACAGACGCCCCCTTAGTGTCAAGCTATCAGCCCCCCCCCCCCCTCTTTCCACGTTGTGGTCTGGGTTGTGGGGCCCCTGCTTGTTTTGCCTAAGGTTAGGGAGGGTATCCATTTCCTCTTTGCAGGTGTGCTGGTTTTTTTTATTGCAATGTGGATGTCATGAAGAGGGTAAACAGTGACATCAAGAGGTAGGTGTGTTACTCCTTCCCTCCTCCCTGCCATGTACACGTGTGTGACCGTGTGTCTGTGGTATGGGGTTGCCTAGTGCACTGCTGTAGCGTCAGGAGCTGTGCTGTGCGGGTCAGTGGTATGCTTTGTCCCACCTCCTCCCAGTTTATGCAACCCCCCGCCCCCCTGTGTGCACTGGTGCTTGGCTTGTTGGTTGGTTGGCTGTTGGTTTTCGGGTTGCTTGGTTGGTTGTTGCGTTGGTTGGTTGGTTGTTGGTTGATTGGTTTTGGCACAGCTGATTTTGGCTGGTTGGTTGGTTGGTTGGTTGGTTAGTTGGTTGGTTGGTTTGTTGGTTGGTTGGTTGTTGGCTAGTTGCTGGGGTGTATGTGTGTGTATTGTCTGCACACATGCTGTGTGGTGTTGCTGCACAGTGTGTCTGTGTGTAAGCCTGTACGTGCAGCGATTGCAAAGGTCCTGGGGGGGTTGTGCACATTTCATTTTGGCGTTCTAGCGGCGTTGTAGCGAGGTGTTCTAGCGGCGTTCTAGCGGCGTTCGCGGCCCCGCGATAACTAGGTTATCGCGCGATAACCCCCGCGATGACCCCCCGCGATAACTAGTTAGAACGCGATAACCCCCCGCGATAACTAGTTAGAGCACCCAGTTAGAGCGCGATAACTACCGCGATAACTAGTTAGAGCAAAGGTTAGTGCGAACTAACTGGAGGGGTTAGAGCAAGCATTGGGCACCCTAAAACCCATGGCCACCAGCTGCCGCCGCCACAGAGGCGTGCAGTGCAGCACCCCCCCCGCACTGTAAAAAATCACGCTCCATCGCTCGCCGTCCCATGGCAATGGAGCGTGTAGTGCCCTGGTATTGAACAACACCGGGGCTTGGGGGGTGGCCGTGCATGCCCAACCCTCCACCGCCCTACCCTTGCACACACGGGTGTGCCGCTTTCTTTCCCTCAGGGAGGGATTCAGCAGGCCACCACCCTCCACCAAAAAAAACACCCCCCGTCAAAGACCCCACACACACAATAAGCGCCATGGGCGCCCCATCGCGCCAATTCGCGTGAAAGCCCATGGTGTCTGTCCCTTGTGGGCGAACAACTTGGATGCTACACCATGTGAACCATGGTGGAGCATTGGAGGTGCAATACTCATTCAGGTCTACAACCAAGGGGGTGAGGGCAGGCCTCAGGGTAGCAGCAGCCATGTGGGTCGCCCTAAAATTAGAGGGGTTGGGGTTTCCGCTTCCCACTAGGCCGAAGTGGCACATGTCCACTTGGGCCCCATATCGCTCCTCCCCAGAAAAATGCCCTTAGGCAACCCCCTTAGCAAACCCAGGAGTCATTGACTTCCACTCCTACTCCCGCTACCCTCACTCTGCACCCCTTGCGGCCCTAGCCCCTGCTGGGCGGTGAAGGAGGCAGTGAGGGTGGAGGTGAGGGTGCGCACCTGCGCCTCAGCCACCCCCGGGCCTTGTTGGAGGTCATCCCCCCTCCTCCGCTGCGCCTCCACCTCCACCCTCAGCTGGGCCGCCTCCGCCTTCCGCCTCCCATCCTCGGCCTCCCTCAGGGCCCCCCTCATCGCCTCCACCTCCTCCCCCCTCTTGGCGGCCAGGTTGAGGGCCTGGTCAAGGGCACGCTGGGTGTTACCCTGGACCTTTTCGGCCTTCGCCAAGGCCGACTTGTGGTCGGCCAACCGACCCTTGGCCAGTGCGGCCTCGACCCCCGTGGCGGCCGCCTGCTCCACCAAAACTTGGCAAGCGTCCGTCACGAGGGTGGCCACACTGGCCCCCAAGGCCTCCACATCCAGGGCCTCAGGGGGGGGATGGGGCCACCTTCGCCACCTTCGACGGCTTGGGGGAGGGCTTGGGGGAGGGGGTGGGGCCCTTACCCCTATGGGGGGGGGGCATCCGCCTCAACAACCACCACCTCAGGCCCCCGCTTCGTCTGCTTTCCCGGCCTTCCCCCCTTGGGTGCATACTGCCGAACCCATTCGGCAGTGGCATCCAACACAGATGGGGGGGGGGGGGTCATACCCCCCAACCTAGAGGATGCCCCCCCCCCCTGTGCACCTTGTGCCACACTTCCCTCCCGGTGTACTCCCTCTCCCACAAAAAACAAACCCTCGACAAAAAATAATTTTTCCTTTTGGGGGGGGGTCACTCATCCCAAACAAACACAAAAAAGCCGCAACCGTTTCCCCCTCAGCGGCATTCGGCCATTTGGCCGTTTCCCCCCCAACCCACACATAGGAGGGGAGGGTGAGGTTGGACTTCCTCTCCACCGCCCCCTCCTTCTCGGTGATGGTGACCTGCCGGTACCATCCCGTCCCCCCCATCCGGCAGGCCTCATCCCCAAGCTCCCCGCACCGCCACCACGCCCCCTCCGGCAGCCTCTTCTCCCCTTCCAGCTCCACACGGGCCGCCACCGGCTTGGCGGGCCGTGCCCGTGCTGCTTGTGCTGCTCCCCCTGCTGCTCCTGCTGGTTGGGCTTCGTCCTTGACGAAAATACGCGGCAGCTGCACGATGGTGGCCTGAGAAAAACAAAAGAAACAAAGAAAAACACGCGATAACTACCACGATAACTCGCGCGATAACCTAGTTAGAACGCGATAACCCCCGCGATAACCCCCCGCGATAACCCCGCGATAACTAGTTGGAACGCGATAACCTAGCGCGATAACTAGTTAGAGCACCTAGTTAGAACGCGACAACCTAGCTCGATAACTAGTTAGCGCAGGGGTTAGTGCAGGGTGTTGTGGGAAGTTTTCACACCTGGTGACATGGGCACATGCCTTGGCCCTCCTTCTTGGCGTCGTCCAGCACCAGGTTCATCCTCCGCAGCCACACGAAGTCCGTGACGGCGGCATACTCCCCTACTTGCCTCCACTCCACCACCTGGGCGACCCCCTCCACCTCAGGGGCCACCCTTGCCACTCCTCCATACAATCCCCTCCTCACCACCAAAATGCACCGTGGCGGCACCCTAATCCCAACATGCCCTTGCAGGGAGGGCCAGGGCAGTGCCTCCCCATGGCACACCTTGGCCAAGGGGCACTGATCGGGGTGGCCTGCGACCCCCCCCACCTCCTCATTAGTAAGGGGGGCAATCACCTCCCTCCCATTCCCCCACCCCGACAACAAAAAATGCCCGGCGGTTGTTCCCACCGGGAGCAAGCACTGAGCAGATGGCTCAATGCTGACCCCATTGGGGTCCTCCTCCACCACCTCCTCCTCCCCCCCCTCCACCTCCCCCCCTTCCTGGCATGGCACACAAAGGCCATCTTTGTGTGCGGCGCACAAAACTGCCCGTTCGCAGCCGTAGCATTTGGCTACGACCTTCCCCCTACACCTAACCGCCCCCTCACACTGGATTGTCTTGGCCACCCGGCCACCAGGTGCCCCCAGCTGGGGCCGCTTGATGGACTGGGTCACGTGCAGGTTGGGGAATCGAAGATTCCCCCCTTGGGTTAGCTCAATGGCAAAAAATGTCATGAGGCGGGGGTGGGTCACCCTCGTGGGGGAGGCCTTTGGAATGCCCGACCCCCGGTGAACATCAAGGGCATTGAAAAAAAGGCAGTGCCCCTCTTGAATGGCACAGCCCTCTCCCCCCAAGGGTGAGGGAACCCCGAACTACTATTTGGAATTTTTGGAAATTCGTACGAATTTCATACCAAATTCGTACGAAATTTGCGCGAATTTCGTACGAATCTGCAGATTCTGGTGAATTTCGCAGACAGCGCGCGCGACATTCGCACGAAATTCGTACGAATCTGCCAAATTCGCACGAATTTCGTACGAATTTGCTACAAATTCGTACGAAGTTCGTGCAAATTTCTCAAATTCAAGCCCGAAGGTACCGGGACGGAATTCGGGGATTTTTGTTGGGCGCCGTTTGGGCCTGTTGGGTCTGTTTGGGGTGGGACTTTCACTTAATCATGGGGACTGAAAATGGAACTTGATTTTTGCCCACTTTAATACGTCATATTGAAGCTAAAATGTAGTGTTTTCTTAAAAAAACACCAAAAATGGGTCAAATTCGCGTGAAATTAAACGCAATTATTCCAACGGCCACTGAAATCCCGTTCACGAAGGGTACATAGAGGGCACAAAAAGAAAATGTGACCCATCGTCCTCCTCATGATTATGGGTTAGCATAATAAGGCAATTGACAATCAATGTGCCCTCAGGAATGGTGTAGGGGGGGGGGCTTCGCGATGGAGGTGCTGGGAGGTGTGGTCATAGCTCCAAATTTGAGCCATGTCAAGGATGGTGCAGCTCCATCCGACACCCCCCACCACAGTCTTCTTCGCCGTCTCCAGCACACGATCTGCCACCCTTTTGAGGACTGGCATATCATGGAGCTTGTGGGGGTTGTGCCTGTGGTGGTTGGCACCCCCATAGTTGCCATACAATGTGCGGCGGGTCCCAGATTCTTGGGGCCTACCAACAATGGGGGGGTTCTCATTGAAAATGGGTGCCTTCTCTGAGAGAGGCACCCTATCGGGATCATCCAAAAGACTTTGCAGCTGCACATCACTCAAAAAATCGTGCTCCAGGAGGTGGTTGACCACCAGCCTTCCCCCCACAGTGAGCACAAGGTCATTGGGGTCCCTATTAAAGCCCTCCAAGGGCTCGGCGGCAACCACCTCCTCCGCCTCCCCAATAAGGGGGGGTGTTGCCCCAAAAGGAAAACGAATCACCCCGTCCCCCGAAATAATGTTGGGAGTGGTGACCCCATACCACTCACGCTCCCACTCCCTTGTGGGGCAAAGGGAGTGCATGGGGAGCTTGTTTTCGGGGTCGTCAGTGCAGACGCAGACCCGGCGGGTGTTTTGGGTGAGGGGTTGGGGGAACCAACCATCCGACTTCCCCTTCCCTAAGCCGGTCAGATCCTTACCTTCTGCACACTAATCATGAGGGGGTTGTGGGGCTTCTCCTTCCCCCTCCCGGCCCCCACCTCCTCCACCTCCTCCACTTCCCCCTCCACTTCCTCCGCTTTCTCCTGACCCACACAAAGGGTCGTCTTCGTCCCCGCCCCCTTCTCGGCATGGGCGGTGACGGACTCCAACACCGCGTCCACATCCTCGGGATGCAGCTGGATCAAGAATCCAGCAACCCCTGGATTTACCTCTAGCAACTCGAAGATGTAGTTGCTGAGAACCAGGGGGTCTCTCTTGTAGGCCATGAAGGGGGACTTATGGACAAGGAGTCCAAAGTCCACACCATGTTCAAAGCGAGTCGCCACGGGGCGCGTCACGTTTGCGTCACCCATCGTAAACCCCTCGGGACCGCCAAGGCGACGGACCCCAAGGAGCTTTTGATGGTGCTCGCACCAAGCGTGGGCAGCAGCAAGGCCCATTACAAAGAATATGAAAGCTTTGAGAGCTAAAGCAAAAAGGGAAAACATAAAATGAAGCGCGATAACCTACGCGATAACTCGCGCAATAACTAGTTATCGCGCGATAACCCCCGCGATAACCCCCGCGATAACTAGGTTATCGCGCGATAACCCACACGATAACTAGTGCTCTAACCCCGTTCTAACCCCGTTCTAACTAGTTAGAGCACACAAAGATCAAATCGCAAAAGGTGCAAAACGGGCAATATCGAGCAAACGAAACATGCAAGGCACATTGTTGCATCATAGTGCACCCATGTAACATGTGAAATTCCGGGTTCCATGTACCCTTCGTGAACGGGGGTTAAGTGGCCATTTGAATCCGAGATTCACGGTCGTGAATTTTACGCGAATTTGACCCATTTTTGGTGTTTTTTTTTGAGAAAATACTACATTTTAGCTTCAATATGGCGCATTAGAGGGGGCAAAAGTCAAGTTCCATTTGCAGTCCCCATGATTCAATGAAGGTCCCGTCCCGAACGGACCCATCAGGCCCAAACCGCGCCCAACAAAAATCCGGGAATTATGTCCCGGGCCCTTTGGGCCTTAATTCGAGGAATTCGTACGAATTTCGCACGAATTTGTAGGAAATTGGCACGAAATTCGTGCGAATTTGGCAGATTCGTACGAAATTCGTGCGAATGTCGCGCGCGCTTTCTGCGAAATTCACCAGAATCTCCAGATTCGTACGAAATTCGTACGAATTTCGTACGAATTTCCGAAATTCCCAAATTTCAGCAAAAAAACACCCAAATTCACGTGAAATTCACGCAAATTCACGCATGCGTGAATTTGGTAAATTCACGTTGCGTTCACGGTGATTGAGCCCAACATTATCAAGCTACCAACAAGGTTAAACATCAAATTTCATGACATTTCTAAGGACAACATTTTGGCGAATATGGCACAAGAAACGCAAACAACGGCGCCAAGTTACGACCAAAACAAAGCAAAAATTGGTGAAATTCACGGTACCGTGAATCTTGGATTCAAACGGCCGGTTCATGAAGAGTACACAACCATATTAACAACACCCAAAATTGGGGAGGTTCCGCACCACGCCCTAGAACGCTGCATCCCATGGCGGGGCGTCTCATTGCAAAGAAATGTGCAATATCTAAGCGGTAAAGAAGGAAGCATGGAAAAATGCACTATGCACAATAGCAAGCAAGCATGCACGGACACACGCACGGAACAATGAAGAAATTGGGATATTTTGGTAGACATTATATCGTTGTAGTATTGATCTAAGCTAGGCTAGAGCGTTCTAGCTAGAGCTTTCTAGGCTAGAACGAGATTGGGTCTTCTATCGTGTACCAAGGGACCACCTCCTCCACTTCCTCCACCACTTCCTCCTCTTCCTCCTGACCCACATAGAGGGTCGTCTTCGTCCCCGCACCCTTCGCGGCATGGGCGGTGACGAACTCCACCACAGCATCCACATCATCTGGATGCAGCCGGATCAAAAATCCAGCAACCCGTGGCTTTACCTCTAGCAACTCGAAGATGTAGTTGCTGAGAACCAGGGGGTCCTTCTCGTCGGCCATAGAGGGGGACTTATGGACGATGAGTCCAAAGTCCACACCATGTTCGAAATGACTCGCCACACGGCGCCTCACAGTAATTAATTGATGTCACCCATCGTAAACCCCTCGGGTCCGCCAAGGCGACGGACCCCAAGGAGCTTTTGATGGTGCTCGCACCAAGCGTGGGCAGCAGCAAGGGCCATTGTAGATTATTTGACAGCTAAAGCAAACAGGGGAAACATGGAACAAGAGAAAAGAAAGCGCGATAACCTACGCGATAACTCGCGCGATAACTCGGTTATCCGGCGATAACTCGGTTATCGCGCGATAACCCACGCGATAACTAGTGCTCTAAACCCGTTCTAACTAGTTAGAGCACAAAAAGACCAAATCGCAAAAAGTGCAAAACGGGCAATATCGAGCAAACGAGACATGCAAGGCACATTGCTGCATGAGAGTGCACCCATGTAACATGTGAAAGTCCGGGTTCCAACCATATTAAAAACCCCCAAAATGGGGAAGGTTCCACATCACGCCCTAGAACGGCGCATCCCACAGCAAAGGATGCCGAAGCCACATATTCGCCCTGGGCCAGCTTCCGTGCCTCCGACATGTCGCTGCGCGCTTCCTTCTCCCACCTCAGCCAAAAGGCTTACACCCTTGCAGTGAGTGCCGCCGTTTGGTCCGCACCACCAACCTCACGTGTCGCTTGCAGGACACCTGCAAATTCATTGAGTAGCACCCCACGCACTTTCTGCAGCTAGCCCAGCTCGTCTTGGGTGCAGACGAGGGCCCATGTAACTACGAAGTAATGTTTCTCAGTAAATAGCAAAAGTAAGACGCAAACATGGGGTAAGAATGAGGAAGTGGTCAAAAACATCATTTTGGTCAAAAATGAGCATGAAATTCAAATCCGGCATGCTAAGAATACCCCCGTGTTCCATGTTCCATGTTGGAAACACCCACAGTGGTCCCCTACTCCTACCCGCAGCGCCCTCTTGTACCTTTGAGGCCCGGTAGTACGTTTCAGGCATTTTACTTGGTTTTTGCGTGCGTAAAAAGGCCATTTTGCGTGCGTAAATTGCCCTTTTTACTTACTAGTTTTTTTCCACTCGGGACGCAAAATACCCCTTTTACCTACGCAAAATCAGGGTAAATGCCTGCTTTTTACCCCCCCCACCCCTTACACGCAAACACGAACCCACATCCCGGGTCCAATGCATGCCATGCGTGCAAGCAAACATGGAGGCAATTGTTGGGATCCTTCTTTGCATTGTACCAATCATTTTGTCACACATGTCCAAGTGGTATTCCACCACCAAACCCCCCGAGTATGCACAATAGAAATGTAACATTCTACGACAAACATGCGAGAAACCCTACAACTTCCCCTTACGCATCACCCTTTCCCAATACTGCTTGGCATTCCCATATGCCTCTTGGCGGGTCCAAGAAGGCTGCCAAACGTTGAACCCCTTGGAATACAACCCCCAATCCAGGTTGTCATTCCGAAGCACTTCGGCCCACCCCTTCCTCTGTGCTCGGCGTGCCCCCCGTAGGCCAGACCCCCGTTTCTTACTTCCCCCCTTGAAGCTCCTCTTCCTAATCTCACTCTTTAACAACTGATGCCTCCCCTCACCCTTAAAAGCACTGAATGTGGACAGGGTACCCCACTCCCTCGCAATCCCCCACATCAGGTCCACCCAAAGGTGGGCCCAGAGGGTCACCACAAACCCACAAGCTTTGTGGGCACTCCCCATCTCGGACAAAGGACTTCTCAATACATTCATATCGTGAAGGTCCAACCTCCCCTCGTTCCACACAAGGTCACAAGTCACTGCAAATTTCTCTCCCCACAAACGCCAATAAGCAGTCCATGTCATTGTAACCCCCCCCCACTTGCACCGGGACTTGTAAAAGATTGTCCCCCTCCAAGTAGTCGGCAATGCAATCCGACCCTTGCCCTTTCACCCATTCCGCCGCGGCAGTTTGCTCCAAACGCAGGACCTTCTTTCCCACCTACTCTTGCTCACGATCGGCCGCCGTGGCCGTACGGCTCTCAACCCTAATGTCATCCCAAAACCACTGCACCCAAACCAATGCCCTCCCCTTTGTCCACCCATGGTGATGCATCAAAGCCTTAACCAACCCACTGCCTGCACAATGCACCAAACGGTGCACCCCATGGAGTCCAAAGTCGGGGGGTCTTTGGAAAGGGAGGACTGCTGGCAATGTCATCCCCCCGCATTGCCAAACCTTGAGCAAAATTGAATTTCCCTGCCCAAACGCACCCAAACGATGAAGACGGTTCCCCCCGCAAAGCCAACACACAGGTGACAAAGGATCATTACACTTGAAATTCCGACAACCGGATAGGGCAACTTGCGCCTTGGTGTCGGCAATAATGACACACGTAACGGGTGTGGGATACCCTCCCTCATTCAACACTTGCATCCCATTCACATCCAAAACATCAAGGTTCAAATTTTCCTGGTGGGCCAGGTCGCGAAGAATCTGGGTGGTCTCCGAGCCCTGGAGTAGCACCCATGAACCCACTGGCAGACGGCTACCCAACTCGTCGACCGCAAAGTGCTTAAAAGAGCGTTGCCAAAGTTTGGTGCCATCAATGGGAATGCCCACCAACACTTGGTTACCTTGTGTTACCGGGCGGTTATGCTGCCACATAAGCTGCAGCTTCTCCTTCAGATTCACCCTGGACCCAATCAAATCATTGCCGCCGGGAGTTTCCAACGAGAAATCAGTGGGGTGGAGGGCACCCAATGTCTTCCGCACGGAGATAATTTTGGCCCATTGGCAATACCACGTGGATGTGGACCGGCTGTACTGCAGTGCGCGCACACTTTGCCCCTCCTTCCTCGATTCCCACAACACTGCCATGGCATTCAACTCCAAATCGAGTTGATGATCCGTGGGAACATGGGTGTACACGTCCACCACATTGGTAACCCCACTCCGCATGCGCACATTCCAATCCTCACCCATAATGTCACGCACCGCACGTTGCAAGCTGCTGATCCGCTCACCACGGCCTTTGCGATTGCCCAGGGCCAAGTGGTGGTACTGCCACGGATGCAGCGGCATAATAAAGAAGGAACACCTGGGATGCATGTGGCACAAACACGTTGCACTGCGGGTAGGAGACGCAATTACCGCGTTTTTGCGTGCGTAAATGCGCCTATTTGCGTACCTGCCCTACTTTCGTTACTGGCGCGAAAAGGGCCTTTTGCGCACGCAAAAGGGTGTTTTTGCGTGCTCGCTCGAAAAATAGTCGACGCGCAAAACGTGCAATTTGCGCACACAAAATGGTGTATTTGCGTCCCAGGTGTAAGTTGTGCAGGCACGCAAAAGGCGCCATTTGCATACGCAAGAATGGGGTAAAGGGGGCATTTGCAATGCCATGGCACCGGGTGGGTCAGAGGTATGCATGCTACACTCGCACACGGGACGCCCTTGGTTCAAATCGGACGCACTCAAAAATTGAAACTTGTGTGTAGGCAATTGAAGAACGGAAGAAATTGAAGAGGTTGATGATCAATTCAAAAAAATTCAACCCGAAGAGCCGCAACCCCCCAAACAGGCGCTCAAGACAGGCGGACACCACAAAACCCGGCGGTGACCCACTCTTTTGAAAGGAATGACAGACTGATGTTGAAAGCCACCGACACACAACAAGACAATTCCCCTAGGCCCTTTGGAAATGAACGACACATTGATTTTGACAATTTGATAACAGCGAAATGAAAGACAACAACACACTTACCCCACTCACTTTTGAAATGAAAGACACGCGTGCGCGGAACAGAAACACTGATGCCTCCGGGTGACCTCCACGTCACCAATCACCACCTTCCACCAACACCGTCTCCATCCGATCACCATCTCCGACCAAGACCACCACCATCCGATCGGCATGTCCCACCAACACCATCACCATCCAATCACCATCTCCCACCAACAACATCACCATCCGATCACCATCGCTCACCAACACCATCACCATCCGATCACTGCCGGTCACCTCAACGGACCCCAGATCCCTGAGACCGTGGAGACCCCCCGGTTGGGGTTCCGGGCTCAGTTCCCCCTTTCTTCCGGGGGGGTTGCAGGATGTCGCTGACCGTGTAGGTCTTCAGCAGCTTGTCCAATGCCTCTGCAGAGGACGGAGGGGGCGCAGCCTCCCTGTCGACTCGCTTGAGGCTGTCCTCCAGCAAAGCCGTGGCCATTGCTGCTTGCTGCTGTCCCGTTCGCAACTCAACGGCACACTGCGTCAGCCAAGCCTTGTCCTCCGCGACACCCTCCGGCACAGCCAAAGCCTTGGGAGCGTTGCGCTTCGTCCCACGCTGCCCACGCGTAGCCTCTAGCTCGTCCAGGAGCTTCTTCTCCCGGGTTTGCCACGACGCCTCGGCCCTCGTGGCCGCGCTGCGCTCCGCCAGCAGCTGGGCGTCCCGCTCCTTCAGCAGCGCATCCGCCCGCTGCCTCTCGCCACGCACAGCAGCCAGCCGTGCATCCCGCTCCCGCACCTACTCCTCCAGCAGGGCCACCTTGCCCTTCAGTAGCTCGTTCTCCGAGCGCCGCCGCACCAGCTCGGACGTTTGCCCGGCTGGAGAGACTGCCGGCACCTTACCGTGCACCTTGGGGGGGCGGCCACGGGCCCTCTTCGCCGGGAGCACGAAGGATTTTCCTCCGGCGGAGGACTCCGAAGCCACATCCTCGCCAATGGCCTCGGCCACCTTCCGTGCCTCTGCCTCCACCTTGCGCACCATGTCGATGCGCTCTTCCTTCTCCCACCTCAGCCAGAAGGCTTCCACCCGCGCCAGCAGTGCCGCCGACTGGTCCACACCGCCGACCTCGCGTGTCCCTGGCAGGACACCTGCGATCTCACTCAGCGGCACCCCACGCACCTTCTGCACCAGGCCCAGCTCGTCCTGGGTGCAGAGCAGGGCCCACGTGTGGAAGCTGGGGGGCCGCAGGTACAGGATGGGAACGAGGAACACTTTCTCCTCTTGCCCCTTCTTGTGTTTTGCCCAAAACGGGCAAATCAACGTCACCCCATCGCCCGCCGCCTCTTGTCCACCCGCGGTCTTGGCACCCAAGGGCCGCACCGAAATTCCCCGGTAAATCTTCCAATGGAGCAACCCAGAGCGATCCTCCAGAAAAACCATTCCTGCCTCCACATTGGCAACCTTGCCATACCCATGCACATACCGGACGTCAAATTCATCGACATCCGGAAACGTCACCTCCCCCAAATCGCCTTCACCAGCTGCGCCATGGTCCCCAGGTTGGGCTCCACCAGCAGCTCCGCCGCCGAACCCAGCACTGCTGTCAGCGGGCCCGGGATCCACCAACGCGAAGGGCAAGAAGTTCACGACAATCTAAAAGAAACGGAGGAAATACATGAATTGACTGGGAACTTGCGTGCGCAAATGACACGTTTTGCGTCGCGGGTTGAAGTCAGGCAACGAAGTAAATACCCTATTTTGCGTGCGTAAATGACCCATTTTGCGTCACAGATGGAAATTAGGCAACGACGTAAATACCCTATTTTGCGTGCGTAAATGATCTATTTTGCGTCCTCGTCGTGCGTATAACCGATGCGCAAACGATGCATTTTACACACGCAAAAACTCGGTAATTACACACCTTTTCATTACATGGGCACATGCATTCTTTCTTCTTCCCGTTCCACTTCACTTTACAGTCAGCTTCGGCTTGCATGCTGGGCATTGAGGCGGTATAGTGCATCGCCATTGAAGCCCACTGCATCTCACGGGCGCTGGGTGCGCAGATGAGGACGAGGCTGCTAGGACAGAACCCAAAGTAGACGCAGCCAGGGGCGACGGGGACCCGCACCATGTTGTCCGCCATGGGAGGGGGGATCCACCAGCGGTGGTACCAGGGCGGTGCAGGGGGCTGCAAATCACTGCCCGAAGAGGTTGCCGGGGGGTCCTCCTCCGCCTCTTCCTCCTCCGGTTCCTCCGGCTCAACAAACATCAGGTCCGGGACATTCTCCGGTTCCACCACATTTGCGGGTGTGCGGAATTTTTCCGGCACAAAGGGGGAAAAAATCATCCGCCCCGGCCCACCACCTCCACGATGGATCAACGTCCCATCCATCAGCAAAACACTGCCCCGCTTTTGCTGGACTACATGCCACATGTTGGACGCGTGGTAGCCATGGCTCGTCCCCGGTGCAATTTGCAGGGATTTTTCTGGGGGATCGTCCTGCAGCCATACGAAAACCAACCTCGTGTCCGGGGCACCGCGCAACGTAAGCATGAAATCGCGGTGCGGCCATTGGTAGCCCCGCCAGGGGGGGTGTCCATCCGTTCCACGAACCGGGTCTCCCGGTCCACTAGGTCATTCAGCACCGGGAAAAGGTCTCCCAAAATGCGTGGCAAACGCCACTTAATATTCGAGGGGAACCACTTGTCCACCGTTCCTGGGGCGGTCTGCCGGCGCCCACCTCCTTGGTTGTGGCCCTGAAGGAGAATGTCTTCCCGATTCTCTTCTCCCTCCAAATGCAACGCACACAATTGAACCACCAAGTCCCCTGGCACGATGTCCTCCACCAAACGGTAGCCTGTGGTCTCATATTCCTCGGGGGTCCTAGAGGGCGGATCTTGCAACGGATGCTGAGACACGGGGTATTTCACTGCGATGTTTGGCGACGGGCAACCCATGCCAAGCGCAAAAAAATCGTCCTGCGTTACAAAATTATGGGCTGCGTCAAATCAAGGATGGCCGGTCCTTTCAAGGCCTCGCGCCGACCCACGGACTGAATCGCTCCGTAGGCCGAGAAGTCCTGAAATTTGGACCCCCGGGAAAAAATGTGTGTGTCCGTATCGAGCTTCTCTGCCCAATGTTTCACCTTGACGGGGTCTAACCACATCCGTCGGTTACGGCCTCCTTTTCCTGGTCTGCATCCGGCACATTGTACACCGACACATATTGCCGTCAGGGGCCTTGGGCACGTTGCATCATGGCAAACAGTGCCGTTAGGGTGTTTGCGCTGAGTTGCAGGAGCATTCCCATTGGGGCAGGGCTCAACGAGTGGTATAAGCCTACAGCGAAATTGCTCAAAACGCCCCATGGACAAAGCAACCGAACCGGCTTGCTGGTTGACCCTCAACAAATATTTCAAGGGTTCACCTTTTTCCTGCTGCAATTTTTGCAGCCGCTATCTCACCGAGCAAACATCCTCGGGAATAGCCGGCAACCCCTTAATCTCGTTCACCGAGAGTGCACAATCCAACACCTGGATCCCAGTTCCCGCCATATTTTCCACACCCACCAACTTCACATACTCATCAACAACCTGCCGCGTGGGCTCATGGGTGGTGCGGGGAGGAGGTGCGGGCTTGGGCGGTGGCTGTGGGTCCCCGGGGGCATGGACAGCGGCCTTGGCTCTGGTCTTCTTGCCAGGCATGTCCCATAAAAGAGAAGCCCCTAAGAGTGAAAGCGGCAATTACATGGATTTTGCGTGCGCAAAAGGCCTAATTTGCGTCCGCAACAGAATTCAGGAGACAAGTAAATAAGCCCTTTTACGTGCGTAAATTACCCTTTTTGCGTCCGAGCTAAACTTATAGTGACCACGCAAATACACCCTTTTACCCGCGCAAAAAGGCTGTAAAGAGCAATAATTGCGTGTACATGGTGGTGTTTTGGTGCGGGAGACGTAAAAGTGGCAAAACACCTCCGTTTTCACCCATGTTTCAGCCTATTTGCGTGCAAATGTGTCTGTTACACATCATAAGAGAGGGCAAGGCGAGCAAACACGCACAAAGCAAGTTATTGATTTTTTTACCCATTTTACCTGGTTTTCACGTGGTTTTTACTTAGGAAACACTTTGGGCCTTTACTCCGTAGTTACACACGTGTGCGAGCTGGGTGGCCGCATGTACAGGAAAGGAACGAGGAACACTTTCTCCTCTTGCCCCTTCCTGTGTTTCACCCAAAACGGGCAAAACAACATCACCGAATCGCCTCCCGCCTCCCGTCCAGTCCCGGTCTTGGCACCCAAGGGCCGCACCGAAATGCCCCGGAAGATCTTCCGGTGGAGGATCGCAGAACGATCCTCCGGAAAAACCATTCTTGCCTCCACATTGGCAACCTTGCCATACCCATGCACGTACCGGACGTCAAAATCACCGACTTCTGGAAACGTCACCAAATTGGCGCCTTCACCAGCCGCGCCTCTGTCTCCGAGTTGGGCTCCAGTAGCAGCTCCGCCGCCGAACGCAGCACTACTGTTGGTGGGCCCAGGATCCACCAACGCGAAGGGCAAGAAGTTCACGACAATCTAAAAGATATGGAGGAAATGCATGAATTTATGCATGAATTGCATTTTGCGTGCGCAAATGACACATTTTGCCTCCCGGGTTGAAATCAGGCAACGAAGTAAATACCCGATTTTGCGTGCGTAAATTACCCGTTTTGCGTCACAGGTCGAATATAGACAATGACATAAATACCCTATATGGTACCATATATTTTGCGTGCGTAAATGACCCATTTTGCGTCCTCGTCACGCGTCTAGCCAATGCGCAAACGATGCATTTTACGCCGGCAAAAACGGGGTAATTACACACCTTCTCATTGTATTCCTTCTTCTTGTGGTCCCACTTCACTTTGCCGTTGGACCCGGCTTGCATGCTGGGCATTGAGGCGGTATAGTGCATCGCCATTGAAGCCCACTGCATCTCAGGGGCGCTGGGTGCGCGGGTGAGGACGAGGCTGCTGGGACAGAACCCAAAGTAGACGCAGCCAGGGGCGACGGGGACCCGCACCATGTTGTCCGCCATGGGAGGGGGGATCCACCAGCGGTGGTACCAGGGCATCGAGAACTGCTCGGCATTCTCGTCCTCCGGCCCCAGTCCCTCCGTTGTGAATTGGCACACGCTAATGGCAGTGGTCCCAACCCCAGTCCCAATGACCCACACGTCACCCATGTAGGGGACTTTCTTCTCCATCCCCGGGGGCGTTTTCAGGGGCGCCGACCAACTCTACCTTGGGGCGGGTGGTGCAGGGGGCTGCAAATCGCTGCCCGAAGAGGTTGCCGGGGGGTCCTCCTCCGCCTCTGCCTCCTCCGGTTCCTCCGGCTCAACAAACATGAGGTCCAGGACATTCTCCGCTTCCACCACATTTGGGGGTGTGCGGAATCTTTCCGGCACAAAGGGGAAAAAATCGTTGATCCTCCCCGGCTCGCCAGCTCCACGATGGATCAACGTTCCATCCATCAGCAAAACACTGCCCCGCTTTTGCTGGACCACATGCCATGTGTTGGAGGTGTGGCAGCCATGGCTCGTCCTCGGTGCAATTTGTAGGGATGTTTCTGGGGGATCATCCTGCAGGGATATGAAAACCACCCTCGTGTCCGCGGCACCCCGCAACGGAAGCATGAAATCGCGGTGCGGCCATTGGTAGCCCCTCCAAGGGGTGGGCGTCCATCCGTTCCACCAACCGGGGCTCCCTGTCCTCTGGGTCATCCAACACCGGGAAAATGTTTGCCAAAATGTGAAGCAAACGCCACTTGAGTTCCGGGGGGAACCACTTGGTCACCGTTCTTGGGGCAGTCTGCCGGCGCCCACCACCTTGGTTATGGCCGTGAAGGAGAATGTCTTCCCAATTCTCATCTCCCTCCAAATGCACGACACATAACTGATCCACCAAGTCCCCTGGCACGATGTCCTCCACCAAACCGTAGCCTGTGGTCTCATACGCCTGGGGAGTCCTAGTCTAAGAGGGCGGATCCGGCAACAGATGCCGAGACACAGGGTATTTCACTGCGATGTTTGGCGACGGACAACCCATACCAAGTGCAAAAAATGCGTCCTGCGTTACAAAAATTGTGGGCTGCGTCAAATGAGGGATGGCCCTGAATCACTCCGTAGGCCGACCAGTCCCCAAATTTGGACTCCCGGAAAAAAATGTGCGTGTCCGTATCGAGGCGCTCTTCCCGATGTTTCACCTTGACGTGGTCTGACCACATCCGTCGGTTACCGGCCTCCTTTTCCCGGTCTGCATCTGGCACATTGTACACTGACACAAATTGCCGTCAGGGGCCTTGGGCACGTTGCATCATGCATCATGGCAAGCAATGCCGTTAACGTCTCTGCACGAAGTTGCAGGATTGTCCCCATTGGGGCAGGGCTTAACCAGTGGTATAGGCCTAGAGCAAAATTGCCTGAAACTCCCTTGGTCAAAGCAACTAAACTGGCCTGCAGGTTGACCCTCAACAAATATTTCAAGGGTTCACCTTTTTCCTACTGCAATTTTTGCAGCCGCTCTGACACCGAGCAAACATCCTCGGGGATAGCCGGCAACCCCTTAATCTCGTTCACCGAGAGTGCACAATCCAACACCTGGATCCTGATTCCTGCCACATTTTCCACACCCACCACCTTCACATACTCATCAACAACCTGCTTGGTGGGCTTGTGGTTACTGCGGGGATGAGGGGCGGGCTTGGGCGGCGGATGCGAGTCCCCGGGGGCTTGGATAGCGGCCTTGGCTTTGGACTTCTTGCCAGCCATGTCCCATAAAAGAGAAGCCCCTAAGAGTGAAGAGGCAATTGCATGGCTTTTGCGTGCGCAAAAGGCCTATTTACGTGTGCAACAGAATTCACCAGACAAGTAAATACACCCTTTTACGTGCGTAAATGACCCTTTTTGCGTCCGAGCTAAACTTACAATAACCAAGCAAATACACCCTTTTACCCGCGCCAAAAGGCAGCAAAGGGCAATAATTGCATGTACATGGGGCTGTTGTGGTGCGGGACATGTAAATGTGGCAAAACACCTCCGTTTTCACCCATATTTCAGCCTATTTGCATGCAAATGTGTCCGTTACACATCATAAGAGAGGGCAAAGCGAGCAAACATGCACAAAGCAAGTTATTGAATTTTTACCCATTTTACCTGGTTTTTACCTGGTTTTCACCTGAGAAACACTTTGGACCTTTACTTCGTAGTTACAATTGCAACATAAAATAATGTTACATGCTACAAAGCACATTAGAACTAAGCTCTTGATGTCACTCATTTCATAACCCATTTTGTAACCTCCGCCATCTCCCATTCCCTGAAATACAAACTCATCCCCCTATTTGGTCCCCCACAGCGTTTTTAACGTGCTCCACGACAGCGCGGGCATCCGTATCATGGAGCTGCGGCACAATAGCTTGCAGATTAGGGTTGTTGTCAAACAACGACAACAAAGGGTTAGTGAGGCTGTGGGGTTGGGTAACGCCGGGTTGCGTTATCTTGACCAGGGCCACAGGGGTGTCCAAGGTGGACCAAGCACAATTCTCAAGAGAAGCCCAAGACACGGTGCGTGTGCAGTCGGGGCTGTAAACACCTCTGTGCACTGTGCGGAGAGCTACGGCATCGGCCCACTTCTTCAACAAGGTATGAGTGCCCACATCAGTCATGGTGCCAGAAAAAGAGGGCCTTGGAGAGCAAGAAGCAACATAATATGGATTGGAATGGACACATTTGGAGACATACATTGCAATAATGAGTGAAGTATGAGCCTAGATTGGTTTCAAGTGGTGTGCCATTGTTTGGCCAAGGCAAAGCATGCAACAAGGTGGGCAATAGCAATAGCTATAAGGGACGAAGCACCAAGAGCACTGTTTTCAATTGAACATTCAAGAGATTGTGCAAGCAGTACGGGGCAGTAGCATATATGCACTCACAGAAACGGGGCACCCTTGTGGCCCTCTACCTGATCACTTGCGTATGCACTTGCTTTCAGTACCTGCACACTCCGACTTTCTAGTACTCTCTACAGCTTGTTGGGGTTGTACCTGTCCGTGTTCCTCGTGGTGATATCAACACATACTCGACTCTGCACCATGTCTGTTGTGGCACCGTACCGTGCCGTAGGCTCAGGGGTGTGGTCTCGAGGCTTGTGGTGTGTGTGTTTTTGTGTGTGGCATAGACATGCTTGTGTGCCCTTGTACCTGGCCACAACGATGCACTCACGTGTGGGGCGATTGAGGCAGGCCCAGGCCATGCACATGTCCCTAGCCTCCGTATTGCGCATACATGTGGGGCATTTCAGGCAGGCCTTGGCCCAGCGTTAGCATCAGGCACCAGTGTTTCACCTCTGTACACTCGTCACCACACCGGCACCACATGAGAACAGGAGGATATACTCACTTATATATATGCACTTATATATATATCCGGGGGCATGCGCCAGACTCGCGCACATGCCCCACTCCCTCCCTCCCGTTCACAGCGCCGTGGACAGCAATCCGTGATACCATGACAGAGGCCGCCTCAAGAGTACTGAAAACCCAGCAGTGTCAGGCAGTTCTGCCCATGCATGACAGACTTGCACCATTCACGGCACGCCATCAAAACCATTGAAGAAACGAGTACCATACCGGTTGGGAGCCAAGTATTCTACCGGATGATACCCAAGTATTCCTAGACGACACCACCCCAACTACCCGTTTCAAGCCGCGGCTGCCTACACCGCACATCATGCCTGGCGCCTATGCTGGCCGCCCGTAGCGGGACTCGAACGAGCGCAACCCCTGCCCCCCGGGCAGGTGCACGACCGTGGTACTACGACGATGGGTACCCCAAATATGGCATCGGCATTATATTACCTGAGGCACAATGCGAGCACCAGACCATCAATTCCTACGGCCGCCTGAGGTGTGGTTCGAACCAGCGCTTCCCAGCCCTCCAAGCCAGCGCACTACCGCTGTGCTACGTCATTGGCTACGGTGAAATACGCATCGGTCTTACAGCAATAGAGCCGCCCCAGCACATCGCCCAAAGAGGCATGCCACAGAAAACAAAGGGGTCTCAGGTGTGGCGCCCGGGGCGCCACTACGGTGTCGGCACGCCGTTACGCATCTGGGTAGGGCTCGCACACGCCGCCGTGGCAACTGCTGCACCCAGGAGGGCTGTAGCAACGCCTACGGTGCAGGCTTTTCGGGTACTCGCCCCCCTGCCCTGGGCTATGGGATGCAGCATTCTAGGGTGTCGTGCGGAACCCCTAGTTAGAACGCAATTTCCGGAACACCCACCTAGCCTCCATTTGGGGGCATACCACCTAAAAAAATGGATCCAGCACCGTCAAAAAACCCCCATCCCCTTTCTTTCCCCACATAACCCGCATCGTAGGGGTGGTTTTTTTGGGGGGGGGTCAAGGAGTTAGAGCAGTTACAACATCGTTAGAACACAGTTAGAGCACCTTGCTCTAACTAGTTAGAGCACTAGTTATCGCGCGATACCTCAGTTATCGCGTAGTTATCGCGTGTAGTTATCGCGCACCCCTGCTCCATCCCTCCCTAGGACAAACAACACAAAACACTTGGCACAAAGCATGTATGGTCTTTTTTCATACAAAGTCATCAATGTCTGAGGCCTTGGCTGCCTCTAGTCCCAAAAGCACTTGCTCCAGGGCGTTCATGGACATGCAATGGTGCATGTGGCTGAGGGACATACTTGGCCTCACCAAGGACCAACCCTGAAAACAATTTTTGAGCCTCCTCTTGTAAGGCCCATGCCGATACTCCGTTGGGATGGAGGAAAACTGAAAAATGTTCCTCCATTTCTCGGCAAAAAAGGTGGAATGTGCCAAGCACCAATGGATCCACCTGGTGGGGGACCAACCTGAGTCTCCCCAAGCTTTTGAAAATTTTGTGGTCAACGCACGGTGGCGTTCCACTTGGGTTAGAGTGTACATCTCCCTCACCCTCCTAAGCTCATACAAACCCTCAATGCATCTCACCATGACATGCACAACAACCCATAACGGAGGTCCACTAGGGGTCCTCACTGTGGGGACATGCTCTTTGAGGCAATCCACAAATTGCCTTTGGAAGGGGGGGGAGGTTAGGAAAAATTTGGTGCTTGTAACATCGAAATCTTTTTCTGTGGCCCTTGAGGCCGAGGGGAGACGTTCCCTCAGAGGGATGCCTGAGGTCCCATCCTTGAGGGCTTGTTTGAAGGCCTACAAAGCTGCAAGAGCTTGGGCCTTACCAGGGGTACCGGGGGGGAGGGCCTGAAGGGTGGTCTCAATGCGCTTTGCAATGCCGCTTAGGATGGGGCATGCTGCATGTTGGTAGTCCCCCAGCCGCCTATCAGGGGTCACACTTCTCAAGAATGCCCCCCATCTTGGGGTGGACTCCACCCACCTTTGCTCAACAATACCATTGGGGTCTTTGCACAACCAACACTTAGACCCAGCCCCCCCCATTGCTTGCATCCCCTTCCCATCCCCTGTCAAAATGACAGTGCAATTAAAAAATCGATTTTGAAAGAGGACAACGTCCTCCTCCACATCCCTCGCCGCTTGGTTGAGGTTGGCGGAGATGTCCAGGCTTCTCAAAAAAGCCTGTTCATCCCCGCCATCCATGCAAAACCATGAGGCCCATAGCCTCACCTTCGAAGCATACGTTGCCCCCCCCCCCCCCCCCCCATACATTAACCCATACATCCGCACGGGTGGAGGATGCCTTCCACAAGGAAGTCGCATCACCTGAAATAACAACAACAGCAACGCCACTAGGGGGGGGTTTCCCAATAACTCGGGCCATAGATATTGCATTTTGCTACTCGATTGCAAAGGCACATGGGCAGCTGCCCTATTGCGGCCCGTGGTAGACTTTACAATGGTTGTTTGGGGAAAGTAGGGCATGATCCGTTGCCGAACAGTCCTTAGGTCCCTTTGTGTGCAACGGCGGGGCATTCGCAAAAGGGCCCGTTGGGAGAGATGCATGCTGCATGCCATGCGTAGCATGCTCAGGGCCTCATGCTCCTGAGATGTGAATGCAAGATGGCCACCAAGTGGGCCAGACAGGGCAGTGCACGCCCCACCACTTAAACAAACTTCTCCTTTGGTGTTGGTGCCACACACAACGTTCGGGTCACCCAACCTTCAAACGCCGCCGCAGGGCCTTGGGGCACTGCAGATCGGTGTACCGCCGGAGGTTAACTGTGTTGAGAGCCCTCAGGGCCTCATTGACAGCATTATCCATGAAGAATAAGAGGGCCTGGGCAGGAAATGAGGGAGGCTTTTGAAGCAAGGGCCCAAAAAATACACGCGATAACCGACGTGATGACCCCCGCGATAACTAGGTATTGCGCGATAACCCCCGCGATAACCCCCCGTGATAACTAGTTAGAACGCGATAACCCCCATCAAACCCACGAGTCATTGACTCCCACTCCTACTCCCGCTACCCCGACTCTGCACCCCTTGCGGCCCAGCCCCTGCTGGGCGGTGAAGGAGGCTATGAGGGTGGAGGTGAGGGTGCGCACCTGCGCCTCAGTCACCCCCAAGCGCTGCTGGAGGTCATCCCCCCTCCTCCGTTGCGCCTCCACCTCCACCCTAAGCTGGGCCGCCTCCACCTCCGCCTTCCGCCTCCCTCATCGCCTCCACCTCCTCCCCACTCTTGGCGGCCAGGTTGAGGGCCTGGTCCAGGGCACGCTGCGTGTTGCCCTGAACCTTTTCGGCCTTCGCCAAGGCCGCCTTGTGGTCGGCCGACCGACCCTTGGCCAATGCGGCCTCGACCCCCGTGGCGGCCGCCTGTTCCAACAAAACCTGGCAAGCGTCCGTCACGTAGGTGGCCACACTGGCCCCCAAGGCCTCCACATCCAGGGCCTCAGGGGGGGGCTGGGACGCCACCTTCGCCATCTTCGACGGCTTGGGGGAGGGCTTGGGGGAGGGGGTGGGGCCCTTACCCCTATGGGGGAGGGGGGGGCATCCGCCTCAACAACCACCACCTCAGCCCCCCGCTTCGTCTGCTTTCCCGGCCTTCCCCCCTTGGGTGCATACTGCCGAACCCATTCGGCAGTGGCCTCCACCACAAAAGGGGGGGGGTCATACCCACCAACCTGGTGGATGCCCCCCCCCCTGTGCAGCTTTTGCCACACTTCCCTCCCCGTATACCCCCCCTCCCACAAAAAACACACCCTCAAAAGAAAAAAATTTTTCCTTTTGGGGGGGTCGCTAATCTGAAACAAACACAAAAAAGCCGCAACCGTTTCCCCCTCAGCGGCATTCGGCAACTTGGCTGTTTCCCCCCCAACCCACACATAGGAGGGGAGGGTGAGGTTGGTCTTCCTCTCCACCCCCCCCTCCTTCTCGGTGATGCTGACCTGCCGGTACCACCCCGCCGGCTTCCCCACAGGGTTAGTCCTCATGGAGTTGAGGAGCTGGTCAACACTGGAGAGGAGAGGGGTTAGATGCAGAAATTTAAGGGAGGGGAGTTGGCGGCGTAGTTCCCTCCACAAGGTTGTGGCCCATCCCCCCCCCCCGAGGTAGGAGTTGCGGGTGGGGCTGCGCATGTCGATGTGGATGACCTCGGGGGAGGGGTCGAGGGATGCTGCCCAGCCCACGACGTCATCCACCCCCAGTGCCCCCGACCCGTACGTCGCCTCCTCCAATTGATGGTGGGCGACGGGGAGGGCTTGGTAGTGGGCGAGGGTGTCGGCTGCGGGGTCGGGGCGCGAGGCCAGGCTGGCGAGCTAGGACATAGTCTGCTGGGACATGATTCAAAGAGAAGCATGCGAAGGCTTTGAGAGCTGTGACAAAGCGAAAGAGTGGAAAGGAGGGTAAATTCGTGCGAAATTCGTACGAAATTCGTACGAATTTCACATTGGCGTGAATCTGTGAATCTACCGTGAATTTCTGCGTGAATCTGGGTGCGTGAATTTCAAATTCACGCGAATCTCACCAAATGTGTTGAACCATGCGGGGACTTTAAACCTCTAAATTGCACATATTTGTTGCATCTTACTTTGGGCGAAGGTAGCACAACAAAAGCAAACGATGGCACCAAGTTAGGAGCAAAACATAGCAAAATTGGGTGCAATTCACGGTACCGTGAATCTCGATTCAAACGGCCGGTTCACGAAGGGTACACCATCCCCCCATCCTGCAGGCCTCATCCCCAGGCACCACCCACCGCCACGACGCCCCCTCCGGCAGCCTCTTCTCCCCCTCCACCTCCACACGGGCCGCCACAAGCTTGGCGGCCCGTGCCCGTGCGGCTTCTGCTGCTCCTCCTGCTGCTCCGGCTGCCTGGGCTTCGTCCTTGACGAAGAGACGGGGCAGCTGCATGATGGTGGCCCGAAAAAAACAAAAGAAGCAAAGAAAAACACGCGATAAGTACCGCGATGACTCGCGCGATAACCTACTTAGAACGCGATAACCCCCGCGATAACCCCCCGCGATAACCCCGCGATAACTAGTTAGAACGCGATAACCTAGCGCGATAACTAGTTAGAGCACCTAGTTAGAACGCGATAACCTAGCTCGATAACTAGTTAGCGCAGGGGTTAGTGCAGGGTGTTGTGGGAAGTTTTCACACCTGGTGACATGGGCACATGCCTTGGCCCTCCTTCTTGGCGTCGTCCAGCGCCAGGTTCATCCTCCGCAGCCACACGAAGTCCGTGACTGCGTCACACTCCCCAACTTGCCTCCACTCCACCACCTGGGCGACCCCCTCCACCTCAGGGGCCACCCTTGCCACTCCTCCATACAATCCCCTCCTCACCACCAAAATGCACCCGGGCGGCACCCTAATCCCAACATGCCCTTGCAGGGAGGGCCAGGGCAGTGCCTCCCGATGGAACACCTTGGCCAAGGGGCAGTGATCGGGGTGGCCTGCGACCCCCCCCACCTCCTCATTAGTGAGGGGGGCAATCACCTCCCTCCCATTCCTTAGGTGTCACAAGTTGCCCACCCCCCACCTGGCGCTATGGCCCACGGAAGTCCATGTTGTAATGAGGGGAAAAGTATGTGAAAAGGGGTATTATTTTTTGGGTATCCAAACCCCCCTGGTGGCAACATGCAAAAACAAGGTGTGTATTTCAAATATATGCCATTATTTGCATTTCTGGAAACACACAGATTTTCAAAATAAAGACATTCAATCACCAAAATATAGTGTTGTTTTACATTTGGACCACTGCATTCCAGTGTGGGGGGGGGGGGGGCTGCCTATTTTTCTCTCCCCTTTGTTCGAGGTTGATCACAGAACCCCCCTATACACCACAGATGAGGGAACCGCAAACATACCTTTCATTGAAGCACACAGAAAACTATCCCAAAGCATGTCCTTGTATTTCCTATTTTAACCAACCTGGCCGAGATTTCGGCCAGCTCTTCGAAAAATGTCCAAACACATGGTCCTATTTGACAGACAGGCCTAAGCTGGCCAAAATTTCGGCCAGGTCCATCGAAACTCCGAATGTGATAACTGAAATGGGTACCTAAGACAGTAGACACGAGCAAGGAACACAGGAGCAGTGACATTTGAACAGGGTGTGCAACATAACATACTCAATTACAAGCAAATACTTGCCACCTGACGAATCAAAGCAGACTTTTGCAGTGCCTATGGGGAAATACAATAATAAAAGGCTGAAGAGGCTGAGGACTGCATGCTGGCCGAAATTTTGGCCATACTTCATACTGACAGGCAATATAAGCAGCAGGACTGCCATTAAGGCTTGCGCAGACCAGATGCACGGGGCTTCTTAGCACCTGTGTTAGCAGGAGGCTTGGCAGTGGCTGCAGCACCAGGCTTGGCAGTGGCAGAGTTCTGTGACTGTGTGTTTCCACCCTGGGATGGTGAAAAATGATTCACAAAAGTATTCATACCTTTGCCAGTAGGGGCAACAGTGCCTGAGGAGGAAGCTGGGGTGGCCTGAGCGCACTGCGTGCCACTGGGTGAGGGGGCAGGGGCAGTTTTGGGTTTCTTCTTTGGAGTGTGTGTCTTTGGTTGCGACTCTGCCTCCCCATCTTGCTCCTCAGGATCCTCATCTACATACCTAACCCGAGAACAATCCACAGGAAAACCTGCCCCCAAGTCGTGGTACACATCCTCTCATGACTTTGGGGGGCATGTGTCGGCGTTGGTGATAGCTGCTCTGGTGGACTGAACAAACTCATCAGGCACAACAGTCTCGTCAAACAAAAGGGCACACACAACATTACAGTCCTTGGAAAACCTGGTAGACATCATGCTTGCAAAATACACAAACAGAGTCCCCAGCAAAAACCAGTTGCCTGCCCGTTCTGGGACCTGAACCAGGCTCAAAAGAAATGAGAATATCTCAACAGGCATCACAGACGACATGGGTCCTTCAGTAAAAGCCACGTAACGGGGCAGCCTGCTATCAAAGGCAGTGGCAGAACAAACAGAAACCACATGGGACGTAGAAGTGTACAGCGGGGTCTTGCTTGACAAATTGTAAATTGCAACATCACACTCATACATATCTTCAGCCACAGTGGCCTTCAAAGCAGCAACAATGGCTTTCACATCAGCAGACTCACCCGCAATGAACACGGGCATACCGGACAAAAGCAGCTGCGCAACCAAGTTATGCAAACCAGCTGTATAGAGGGGGGGCACCTCAATGACACAAGCAGCAAAGGGCAGTGAACTTATGATACTGGGAACAGGGACTCCACAACGCATTGCCATCAGTTCCACACGGCCTGACCCTGCAATGAGTTTGCCTGTGCTGGACTCAACGAGGGACTCCCTAGCACAATGGATACTGACCAGACCAGTATCAGATTTTTCACAAACAGGCTTAGCAACAGGCTTCTGCAACAATCCCCGCAACCCCTCATATTTGGGTTCCTTCCAAAGAGGGGCCTTAATTACTGCTGACCACGGGGGCCAGGGGTTTTCTTCAGTCCATGTCCAACTGCCATAGGCTACCTTTAGGGGTGATGCAATAGCGCACTGCCTTTTGGCCATCTCGATAGTACCAAGTGTAGCTGCAGACAAGTAGTGTCACAGGGTGGGCTCCTATTGTGCATTAATTGAACGACACACAAGGTGGCCGAAATATTGGCCACGTCGGTTGATTTATTCGAATACAAACCCCTGTTTGACCAAAACATACCTCTGGTGTTGTTCACAAGCCCATTGGTAACCGCCTCGGGATGAAGAATGTGCCAGGACCACGTATGGGCCTTTTTAACATCTTTTATAATTTTTTTGAGACCAGGTAGGGTACTTTTTGTCCCATCCATGTAACCTACGATGTCGCGAAGTCGGTCAGGCGTGATGCCTTCCACTTCCTTGAACGTACCCAGTGCGGGATGTAGTCCACGCTTTTCCGTGGCTGCCATGGCGTCTATTGAAGCAATACCCACAAATTTCACCAAACGCCCAACGCCACCCCACCGTTTGGCAACAACACTCTGCACAGGAGAACATGTGGAACACAGAAGGTGGCCAAAATTTCGGCCAGATCGATCGACAAAACCGAATTAATAAACGAAACACACCACAGTGCCTTCCTCGGCAGTAACACCACACTCTTCAAGCATAACGGTAACGTGATGGTACAGGGTGTACTGATTGGCATCCTCATCCTCCAGCCTATCCAGGAGTAGGGACATTCGCTCCGATGTGGTGGATGCTGAGCCAGCAGTGGTCTGGATTTGATGTAAGCCTGCAAGCCGGCACCTAGTCCGCAGGGGGCAGTCCTGTTTGACTTCATAACCACCAAATACCGGAGTCAAATCCCGAGTCTCCATATTTTTCATCTCAAATTCGGTCTTGTGTTTTTGGGCAGCAGTGTAAACATGTTGATCCCCCAAGAGAACCTAGCGAGTGGCTGTGCAACAGGAATATTCGTATCTGCAGGGTCGAAAATTGAGACGCGAAAACGGTACTATCGAGAAGAATACCACAACACACATACGAGTGACTTTATAAAAAAGAAGATCCTGGATGTAATCCACAGGCGGGGCTGCCTTCAATTCGTCGTAGCGGCGTTGCACGCCATCATACGAAATCCTACGGACCTGCCCAAATTTTCGGTCGTGGTCGATAATAATCTGATCCCACCGAACCTTTATTTTCGTCGTTGACATAACCCAGTCGGATAACTTCATGGAGGATGATGAATTTTTCTTTGGTGCGGCCTTAGGCTTCTTTTGAAGTCCCTCTGTGCTCGCCTGGTCCTCTTGAGAATGGGATTGCACTTGAGATTGCCCATTGTTTGCTGCAGGCTCACCATGTGGCGAAACAGCCATGTCCTGTGATACCCCTCCAGGCTCAGTCATAAAATGAAGGGCTACAGGGCAACATTTCATGAAGGGGAGAGTTCCCAGATAGCAAATAACAAGCAAAGATCAACCAAAAAAGGACCAAAACGGACGGCCTGACAGGAAAATCGGATAACTTGGCCGAAATTTCGGCCAGCACTGCTCTGCATGTCAAACCACTGTGTACAAATACCATTCTGAGAGGCTGGCCGAAATATCGGCCAGAACCTTATGTCATTTGTGTTCTGGGGGTAGCCATATGACAAAACAACAAGTCTGGCCGAAATTTCAGGGAGAAAAACATGAAACAGCAAATAGACACACCAAAATCAGTGGCAATGCGTGGCAGAACCCATACCACAGTGACAAACACAGCTGCAAACAAAAATCAGTCCAAGTCCTGGGTATCCACACCGATGTGTTCCGCCTCATCTAGGGCTTCAAAGGAGGCAACGCTGTCTGCATCACAATCAATATCCTGGTCACTATCACAAGAGTCGACAGCAATGGAATCATCAGGGGTGGGGGGGGTACTGGGCGGGGGGGGGGGGGGGGGGGGGCGGGGGGGGGGGGAACTGGGGGGCCTCTGGCTCGTGGCTCCGGGGGTGGCTTTGGGGGCAAGGCAATTCCACCAGGAGCAGCAGCAGGAGCAGCAGGCGGTGCACGGTTGGCAGCGCGGATAGAAGCATGTGCAGTAAGCAACACCCCTTGCTCGGCAGCAGTGCGGGCAGGTGCATTTGTCTGTAAAAAATCCTCAACACCCTCAGGAACCCTGGTACGCACAACCAGATTTGGCATTGCATGCAACAGAACCACTTTTAAACGGTCTGTTGTGATTCGTGTCCTAGACATGGTAACGGGGAACGTCAAATCGTCAACTGCATCTAGTCTTCTCACCTCAACTTTATAGTCCGGAACGGGAACACAAATAGGCAGGCTCTGTGTATGGGCTGTCAAGATGAATTGTTTAAGATTGGCAGAGAACATTGCCACGGATCTCTCAGTCAGCACACCACGCAAAACTTTCTCTCCCGGTTGGACAGGGGGAAGGGTCACAAATAAATCAGACGACTGTTGGACACTAGTACAGGCAGTGTTGCGGCGACGGTGGGCTGAGAACCGACTCAGAAGTGCCTCACCCAGCTCCTCAGAGTGGATACACCCTAGGGAGGCGGAATGCCGCTGACTCCAAAACAAAATAGCAATAGTGTTGGTTCTCACATACTCCGTGGTTAACTGTTCCTCGGGCTTTAGGATGTTCAGCATGAGCAGTAGGGACATCTCAAGTGCCTGCTTACCTACAATACCGGAACCTGCCCCCCGTCCCTCCCAGTTGCACTCACGAACCAAAGTCCCAATGCTGAAAGCAGCTGGACAGCATGTGTACAGCAAAGCCTTAAGGGCTAATGACATACGCAAACCCTTGCGCTGAATGGGTGTCAAGTCCCGCTGGCTATTGAGCAGGGAAGTGACGCGCTCATCTAGTGTGCCTATATTGGACGATGTGGCTAGCATGAGTCCAAGCAACGTCTTCTCCATATGGATGACCTTGACCTTGCGAGGGAGGATAGACCCAACCTGAAGGCTGTTCCCCTGCTCCAAAAACTTAATGAACGGCAGGAACACCCTGTAGATCAATTCAACGCAATACTTATAGCTATGCCATACTCCTTACACCAAAGGAAAACCCAACAGTAATTGTGGTACATTCCAGGGAACATAAGCAGCACCATAACACAGCTTAAGTAGGGCAAAGTGTATTTTCATGTCCACAAGCAGCGGAACACAGTGTCTGGTGCGGTGTTCCACACATGACAAATCAACAACGAGTTGCAAAAGCTCTTTGTGTGTGCCGGAGCGGAGCTCAAACAGGAAAAAGGGTCTCCAATTGAGGGAACGAACATTTTTTCTGGCAATATCCAAAGGAGCACGAACCCAAACTCTTTGAATACCTTGGTTGGCAACATCAATACGATCAAACAATGCTCTATGTGAGCGAAAGATGCCATCAGCAACCTTTGGTACCCTTTCCTCAATTTCGGCCAGCTCCGGCAGACCCCGGTATGCAGGTAGGGCAGTAGTGTGCAAAACAGCAACAGCTGTACAGTTTAGGGGTAAGTCGGGTGAATGGGGATCAGCTCCCGACCTGTAACGCCTCAGGTTATCAAACCATATACAAACTTGCCTACGGTGCATGGTGTTCCACAAGTTGTGTGCTGCTAGTCCAGCACGATGGTGAATGGACTCCTGCTTAGTAGTACACTGACCAATGATGTCCTACCTTACGGCGTTGGCGGCAGGACATAATATCCCAGTTGTAACCAGACCCACAGTTGGAGTATGGGAGGGCCATACCACACAGCAGGCAGTATAGGGCATGGAATTGTGACAAAAATGTCATGTACCATCGGCGGGGCTTCTTCTCAGTGGCGGCAGCCTTCAACTGTGTCAGGGAGTGCCGGCTCCTGCGATTCTTCCGCAACATGAGGCAGAATTGCAAAAGCTTTTGCAGAGTCCCACCACGTAATGCATTTCGCAACAGCCCTTTGGCTGTAGTAGCAAAAGCACCAGTGACTGCAGCATGTACAACATTGACAGTAATAGCAGAAGACATTAATGCTGAGACAAGAAAACAGTTATGTACGAGTGTATGGCGTAATACTCATGAACAACGACAATTGCAAGCTGGCCGAAATTTCGGCCAGGTGTGTTCAAAGGGGAAATAATTGCTTAAATGATCAAAAATAGGAAAAGCTAGCCGAAATTTCGGCCAGACCGCCCAAAAACCAGAATATAAGTGCTTGAATAGGGAAGAGACCAAAAAGCTGGCCGAAATTTCGGCCAGCCCTAAGAAAAATGAAAATTAATATCCCTATTCACCAGGAAACCAAAAAGCTGGCCGAACTTTCGGCCAGAAGGGTTGAAAATTGCATATACACATAGTTGTTTGCAATGTTACCCACAACCTGGCCGAGATTTCGGCCAGCTTCAGAAAAAAGTCAAATACAGCACACTAGAAGACGGGGACACACAAGGCTAACACATCAACACGTATTTCAACGGGTGTCACACAGCTCTGACAACAACTTTGGTCACATACGTCAAATAACATACTCAAAGTAGAAATGTTGAATATTGTCAAATCGCGCGTATACGGGGTCCTAGAGGGTGGGCAACTTGTGACGCCTAAGCATTCCCCCACCCCGACAACAAAAAATGCCCGGCGGTTGTTCCGACCGGGAGCAAGCACTGAGCACATTGCTCAATGTTGACCCCATTGGGGTCCTCCACCACCACCTCCTCCTCCCCCCCCTCCACCTCCTCCCCCTCCTGGCATGGCACACAAAGGCCATCTTTGTGGGCGGTGCACAAAATGATCCAGTTGCAGCCGTAGCAATTGGCTACGACCTTCCCCCTACACCTAACCGCCCCATCACAGTGGATTGTCTTGGCCACCCGGCCACCAGGTTCCCCCAGCTGGGGCCTCTTAATGGACTGGGTCACGTGCAGGTTGGGGAATCGAAGATTCCCCCCTTGGGTTAGCTCAATGGCAAAAAATGCCGTGAGGCGGGGGTCCCTCACCCCCGTGGGGAAGGCCTTGGGAATCCCCGACCCCCGGTGGACATCAAGGGCATTAAAAAAAAAGGCAGTGCCCCTCTTGAATGGCGCAGCCCTCTCCACCCAAGGGTCAGGGAACCCCGAACTATTAGAGGGCACAAAAAGAAAATGTGACCCATCCTCCTCATCATGATTATGGGTTAGCATAATAAGGCAATTGACAATCAATGTGCCTTCAGGAATGGTGTAGGGGGGGGCGTCGCGATGGAGGTGCTGGGGTGTGTGGTCATGGGCCGAAATTTCGGCCATGTCAAGGATGGTGCAGCTCCATCCGACACCCCCCACCACAGTCTTCTTCGCCGTCTCCAGCACACGATCTGCCACCCTTTTGAGGACTGGCAGATCATGGAGCTTGTGGGGGTTGTGCTTGTGGTGGTTGGCACACCCATAGTTGCCATACAATGTGCGGCGGGTCCCAGAATCTTGGGGCCTACCAACAATGGGGGGGTTCTCATTGAAAATGGGTGCCTTCTCTGAGAGAAGCATCCTATCCAGATCATCCAAAAGACTTTGCAGTTGCACGTCACTCAAAAAATCGTGCTCCAGGAGGTGGTTGACCACCAGCCTTCTCCCCACCGTGAGCACAAGGTCATTGGGGTCCCTATTAAAGGCCCCAAGGGCTCGGCGGCAACCACCTCCTCCGCCTCCTCAATAAGGTGGGGTGTTGCCCCAAATGGAAAAAGAATCACCCCCTGCCCCGAAACAATGTTGGGAGTGGTGACCCCATACCACTCACGCTCCCAGTCCCTTGTGGGGCAAAGGGAGTGCATGGGGAGCTTGTTTTCGGGGTCGTCAATGCAGACCCGGCGGGTGTTGTGGGTGAGGGGTTGGGGAAACCAACCATCCGACTTCCCCTTCCCCTTACCCGGTCGGATCCCTACCTTCTGCACACTAATCATGAGGGGGTTGTGGGGCTTCCCCCTCCCAACCCCCACCTCCTCCACCTGCTCCACTTCCTCCTCCACTTCCTCCTCTTCCTCGTGACCCACATAAAGGGTCGTCTTCGTCCCCGCACCCTTCTTGGCATGGGCCGTGACGGACTCCAACACCGCGTCCGCATCCTGGGGATGCAGCTGCATCAGGAATCCAGCAACCCCTGGATTTACCTCTAGCAACTCGAAGATGTAGTTGCTGAGAACCAGGGGGTCTCTCTTGTCGGCCATGAAGGGGGACTTATGTACAAGGAGTCCAAAGTTCACACCATGTTCAAAGCGAGTCGCCACGTGGCGCGTCACGTTTGCGTCACCCATCGTAAACCCCTTGGGACCGCCAAGCCGACGGACCCCAAGGAGCTTTTGATGGTGCTCGCACCAAGCGTGGGCAGCAGCAAGGGCCATTACGAAGAATATGAAAGCTTTGAGAGCTAAAGCGAAAAGGGGAAACATAAAATGAAGCGCGGTAACCTACGCGATAACTAGCGCGATAACTAGTTATCGCGCGATAACCCCCGCGATAACCCCAGCGATAACCTAGTTATCGCGCGATAACCCACACGATAACTAGTGCTCTAACCCCGTTCTAACCCCGTTCTAACTAGTTAGAGCACACAAAGATCAAATCGCAAAAAGTGCAAAACGGGCAATATCGAGCAAACGAAACATGCAAGGCACATTGTTGCATCATAGTGCACCCATGTAACATGTGAAATTGCGGGTTCCAACCATATTAACAACACCCAAAATTGGGGGGGTTCCGCACCACGCCCTATAACGCTGCATCGCATACCCACTCAACAAACAGCGCTACCGTGAGCACCCCGAGTAGGTCTTGGCCTCGGAGGAAGTTTGCTACCGGAGTTTGCCACCACTGCTTAGGGTACTCCCTGCTCCGCAGGCCCCATGCAAGGGACCGCAGGCTCTGCAGCACATCCGTGTGTTGCATTGCATAGATCAGTGAGTCATTAAGCAGGGGGGTCAACCTGGCTTGTAGCACACAGCGGGCATTGGGGTTATAGGCCGGAGGCCACGCGGCCCACTCAGGGTCTGTGTCATCCAGGGAGAGCACCACCCCTTTTCTCCAGAGGTGGGGGCCAGTGGAGGTGATGGTGAGGTTCGCGACCCCCCAAGCCGTAACGGGCGGGGCCGGCTCCCACTTTAGGGGGATGTCATACACTCCCTGCAGGAGGGCAAAGACAGCTCGCTTCACTGTGGGGAGTAGCGCTGGGGGGACGGAGACAAACAGGATGTAATCGTTATCTTTGTATATCGTCAGCAACACACAAGGGGGGCGGGGTTGTTCGTGGGGGGCGGAGGAGGCACTGCGTGCTTCCTGCGTGTTCCCGAGGAGGTCTGGGTGGCACCACGTACGCCAGCCCGACAGCGCCTCACCCCGGAAGGGGCTGAGCACGGGGAGTGTGCGCACGAGTGTACGCAGGATTTGGAGTTCATGTTTGGGGGTGGCATGGATTAGCGCCCCGTTTCTCCCTTCCCAGTCACCATCAAAGGGCAGGGGGGAGAGCACCGGGACAACTAGTTCGTCCACATCAAAGAACCCCCAGATGGTTTCCAGGTGGTGCCACCACGGCGCCATGCCCTCCGCTGCAACCATGTCAGGTGTCAGGGACGCTGCCTGCCGACGCCTGCGCATCTGTATAAGGTCGACCGCCTGTGGGGCACGCGCTTGGCGCACATAGGGGGCCGGCGCCATCAGGGAGAGGCTTACCGCTGGCATGCGGGGGAGGGGGGGAGGAGGGTGGGGGGGAGGGAGTGGGGCTGGAGAGGGGCTCGAGGTGGGGGTGGTGTGCTGTCGCACTTGGGCTTCCTGCTCCACGAGGTGGGTGTACCTGGCATGCCACCTGGTTTCTGTGCCCTTCCTGTCCTATCTGAGGCTGCGTGATTCTTTCCACATGCTCCACATCTCAGCTTCCCAGCTGGATAGGAAGCCACCTATCGCAACACCTATTTCGGACTGTTCAAGAATGAGGGGGCCCAGCACTAGACGAGTGTTGTAGTCGAGGTCCCAGTGCAAGAAGGACCGCAGATCATTTTCGTCGACAATGTCGAAGGATTCATCTGCGGCATGGGTCGGGCGGTCAAGATCTTTATGTCGACGTGACAATGAAAATTCAAAAAATCCCATGACCATGCCTTGCATTTCTAAGGCGAGAGAGGCACCATTCAAACGCTTGCTTCACCTTTTTGCGTTGGATCCACCAGTATTGGTCATCCATGTCTACTTCACCATGACTGGAGTGTTCCCAGCGGGGGGTTTGCCGCACGAGGCTGGCGAGCATGTCCCTGGTCCCACGCATTGTGGGCATGGACAGTGTGTGCGTGCACCTGCCGACCTTCCGAACAATGACGCCCATGGCACGGCCCATTAGTCTACCCGATCTGGCTAGCGGGTGTCCGGCAAACGTCACAATCACTTTGGCTTTCAACTCATTTAAGAGTTCCTGGGACTTCCGTTTTAGTTTTTGGTATGCCGTAGGGACTCTGATGACGAGGGACGTCGCTTCAGGGGTCACATTGCTGAGCACCCAGTCTGTGGCACGTGCAGGGTCCAAGAATAGTTTTTTCACCGCACAGTGTCTTGCAGCTCTGTGGAGAATATTATGGTCTCGCGCCGAGCTTAGGATGTATAGCAGGACCCATTGTTGCGCCTGGATTTCATTTTCTGCCCACCCCCAGATGACAAACTTTTTCCCACAGATGATGTGCAGAAGGGTGTGGGACTCACTGAGTAGGTCACAGCAGGCATAGACCTTGTGGGGCCTTTTATCCCATGTATCCCCAACCAGCTTCATGGTGCGCATCATACTTCTAACTGTGCCCGTGAACTCAGGCATAAGCCATGGGGCAGTGCCCCTCATCTTCGCTGCGTGCTTTGCACAGTGGTCCTCTATACGTGCAATGGCCCCGTGCACTTGTTGTGGAGAGAGCAGGGGGCAGGCTTTATTTTGCCCCAGCGAGTGGAGAGCAGGGGCTACATCCACACGGGTGGGCACTGGAACAAAGGCCAGCAGAAGCTTTGGCTTAAGGTCTCTCATCATGGCCTGGTGGTCCTCCGGCACAGGTAGCGTCGGGGTGCGCGCATGCTCAGTGAAAAAAGCTGCATATTGTTTTGGGAGAAGCAAATTGAGTTGATCTTGGTGCCGGAGCACAAGGTGCCCTGTGGCATTCCGCAACGGGGGGGTACATGGCCATCAGCGTGGCGCAAAGGCAGGGCTGATCTTGCAGGTGCAGCTGCACCGTGCTCTGGAGCTGCATGATCTGTTCTGCATCTAACTGACGGGTTAGGCATGTAGCCCCCGGGCCCGATTGCGGGACCTGAACTGTGGCCTGTGGTAGGTCACCCAGGAGAGTGGGGATCCAGCAGGCACAAGGGGGAGCTCGCATCTTCCTAACTACACCTTGGATTTTCCGTGGCGCTACCGGCACAACGCAGATGGTGCGCCTGAGCCAAACTTTGTGGGCACGGGGGACACAGCTTTCAGAGAACAGCGTCTGCAGTGTGTTTATGACCCAGCTTGCGATGGACTTGCCATAGGTGGGGAGTTTGAGGGTGAGGCGTTTGGGGAGTTCCGATCCCCACTCCATGCTCACTCGCTGGGCCACTTTCCTGAATAGTTTCTCAAACAGTGGGCCCTTTACATACAGCGCTGCTCGCGTGAGAAACTACAAGAGCATATGTACATTCGTGGATAGGCCAGCGGTGTGTGCAAGGGTGTGTGCCTGTAGCAGCAGAGTTTTGCACTCTGGGGGGAGGGACAGTTTATTTACAATGGTCTCCCACGTGTCAGGAAGCAGTGCCCCACCCGGGGCCACAGAGTTGCAGGTGGGGGTCAGCGCAGTCTCCATTCTACCCTCAAGTAGCAAGGCTTGTGCATTTTCCTGCACATTACGCATGCGAAGCATGGTGACATGTCCTGGCCCATGTCTGCTGAGCAGTTTCGGAAGGCTGGGGGTCCTGTGCCACATCGGGGGGCGGGCTCTGCGCTGCGGGACACGGAAGGCAGTCTGCAGTGCTTGTGCATGCGTGTAGTGTTCCCTCAGTCTAGTGAACGGAGGCCTTTGGTCATGTATGCATCCATACTGCCCTACGTAGGGGAAGGAGGAGCTGAGTAGTGCGCATATACCCTTGCTTGGTGTCGTGAGGTCGCCACTAACTCCAACATGAGATAGGCGCACTGCCCTTTGGAGGTTTTTGTCTGGGGTGGAGAGGAGAAGCTTGTTACAGGCAAACAAGGATTTTACCACAACCTCCCAATTTACAGGTTTCACACGCATCAGCATGTTGCGGGTGTCTACTTATGCATTCCACTTTCTCCACCACCGTGCTGTGTGTTTGTGTGTTTCGCTGGCTGTGGACCTTGCATGACATGGAGGTAGGTCATAGCCAGAATATGGGGTGGTACGGCGTGTGAGGTTGTGTAGCGCTGCTTGCAGGCTGGAGGGGTTGACATCCCAGGCAACGTTAGCGAGCCCACCTTGGAGTAGCCAAAGCTCCCAGATACCAGGCCGGTGAGCCCACTTTTCATTTCCCACTCCCGCAGTCGAGTAGCACTTACACCTCAGTTTGTTCCAATGAGCAAGCATGTGGCCCGTGCCCTGATCAGCATGTATCTGCAGCATATTGGACCAATTTCTGGTGTGCTCACGCCCGCGCACACTGTTTTAGAAGTCCCTATTATGGAGGGCTACCACCGCCTTTGTGGCATCACTCAGAAAGAGGGGAATGTGTTTTGGTTCCATGGTGGTGAGTTGGGTGTGCACGAACACTTTCCGGAACGAAAAGTCAGGCATGGGCCCTTGATTGAGGAGGGGCAGTGCACCAAACACGTGGCACATGGGCGTGATCGCAGTGTTTCGGCGGGTGGGGGTTGCTAGCGGTGTGCCACCGATGGTGCATTGTGCACCTAATACCTATGTGATAAGAGACTTCATGCCATGGGACAGGTCTGTGCCAGCCCATCCACCGGTGTTGTGCGCTGCTGTTGACCACTTGGCAACCTGGGTGTAGAATGCATGCCCCTGTGCTGTTAAATGCCGGTCCTGCGCCT
This sequence comes from Eutreptiella sp. 'Long Island Sound 2002', assembly GCA_964036045.1. Taxonomy (NCBI): domain Eukaryota; phylum Euglenozoa; class Euglenophyceae; order Eutreptiales; family Eutreptiaceae; genus Eutreptiella; species Eutreptiella sp. 'Long Island Sound 2002'. The sequence goes on along the minus strand of OZ038380.1, from coordinate 135,386,849 downwards.
TGCTCCTGGGATTATTGGGGCGGTGCATATCAAGACAGTAAGCAGACCACAGGTGTTTCATCGAGCGTGCAGCGAGCGTCGCAGTGTTCCGCTCTTGTGCGCCGTGTCCGCGTGTGTGTGCGCTTTCACCTGTGTGCTCGTGTGCGTGGTCGTGCGCGTGTGTGCAGTCGTGCGCGTATGTGCAGTCCTGCGTGCTTCTGGTCCGGCCTGTTCTCGTCCCACGTTGCTGCCCCTGCTCTTGCTGTCGGTGCTTCTGGTGAAGAGCGTCCAGGGCACCTTCAGTCTCTAGGGCACCTTCAGTGTCCGCCAGTTTTTGCTGGAGGTGGGACAGGGACTCACGTAGGCGCATAGTGACGAGTTGCGACTCGTGGTACTGGACCGCATGTGAGACCAGGATTTCTTTCATGGGGGAGGGGACATCCCGGAAGGCATTCTCCGCATCCAGTCGCCGGGCACGCAGGTACTGCTCACCGTCAAACGGGCGACTACAAGCTTTCATCATCGCTTCCTACGCCGAGCTCTTCATACGATCCTTGGCTGGGGTAGGGCTGCGCCAGCGGGAACTGGGACTTTGGTTGCTCCAGCGGGAATTGGGACTCCGGTTGCTCCAGCGGGTATTGGGACTCTGGCCGGGACTCCGCACTGCCCATAGGCTCCTGCCCTTGTTCCCGGTCACAGGGCTGTCCCATACCTTCACGTGGATCAGGACCTTGTGGGGCTCCCAGTGCGTCCGAGAGTTGTGAGTTGGAGACTTGTGAGTTGGAGCCTAGCGAGGGAGGCTGTGAGTCCGGAACTCTCGACATATGCGATAGGTCTCCCGGGCGTCGCTCCGCATTCTGTGCTGGCAGAAAGGGTGTTGGCAGGCAGGGCGGGGAGTATCCCGGCACCTCTCGTTCTAGGATGCATCGCCCTCCCTGTCGCACGGAGTCCCACTCCCCAACCGCCACGCGCTATTGTTGGACGGAATGTTTCACCGGGGGGTGCCGCGGGGCTTCCTCTGGTGCACCACTAAGGGCCATTGCTGGTGCTAGCGGTGGTGCTGGTGCTCTGCTTTTCAAGGGCGTGACCGTCCTCGTGTGATCTGGGACTGTGGCACCTCGATGTCGACAGCGCCTCTTGTAGGGAGGATTGAGTTCATCAGCACGGTCCTGCGCATCATCTTGTCGGAGAAAGACATGTGCCTTTTGGAGCTGGCAGGCCCCCCTCTTTGTCATGGAGAAATCACCTTTGATCGGTGGGGGGTGTAGCAGTGGGGGCATGTCACATTCCCACAGCGGTTCCCCCGACTCATTGAGGGCTGAGACCCTGGCACACATAGGGATCCACATTTCCCGTGGGTCACCTCCTGGGGGGGTAGGCGAGACACCTTGCTGCACAACCACTAGGCATCCTGCCACCAATCGGTGGCTGATGTGCGCTATCAGGGGCGCGATTGTACTAGCCGGCAGGATCTTCGGGTCAACAGACTTCAGCAATTCGACTAGCTCCTCCCGGGCGAGCGAGTCGATGGCGCGTCCTTGGAGCTTCCGTGTGATTGGCTTCTTCCAGAAATCATCCGGGTATGCCAGGTGCATCGTTTGCAGTGATCGCTTGCTATGCTCCTTTATCTCACGGTTGGCCAACGGGGAGCCCCGCTCCGCGGAATCATCGTCACTGTCATCTGTTCCTTCATGTAGAGAGGTCGCACGCGACTGCGGGGAGTCCCCTCTTGTGGGGTCCAGGGAAGATCCATAGCCTGTTTGACCTGTATCTGGGGCCCGTGGCTCCGCATTTTGGGTTTTCCCCGGCGCTCCGCATAGCACGGTCTCAGATTTTTGCTGGTATGGGCGTAGCAGTCCCTCTGCATGGTCCAACAGCATGTTTGGGAGGCGTCCTCCTTGGGGTGCGTGTTGGGCTGGCCCCTTGGCCATAGGGCCTTTATGGCAGTCGAGGTGCTTTGCTTTCTCACCCTTGTCCTCCCGGTTCGCGGGGTCCATGTCCATAGAAGCGCTCAGGGGCGCGTGCACCCCTTTAGTCTTAGGGGCCTTTGATGCTGGGAGCCCTTGGAGATTTGGCACCGGGGAGCTGTGGCTCATGCCCACTTGGACTAGACGTTGTTGGATTTGTTCTTGCGACCACCCCATGCCTTCTAGCATGCCGATCATCAGGGAGTTTCCACAGGCTTGTCCTGTTTCCAAACGGCCAGCTGAGTGTTGCACAGTGCCTAGGTGCTGGCGTAGGCCTTCAACAGCGGAGGTGAGGGACTTTATGTTTCCTTCCACTGCCGTAACGCGCGACTCCATATGCGTGGACTGGATACTGAAGGACCCTTGCGCCGCCTCACCGCCTCCTGTTGGTGCTGTGGATTGTACCGTTCTGGCCGGGCGATATTTGTGCACGGGCCTGGAGATGTCCGTTTAGTGCCCGGGGGCTCCCGTCATTTTGGAGCCATTGTCCAGCCCTCGTCTTGTGCCCATGTGGGGTGCCGTGAAGGGGAATCCTGTTGCAGCCTTTTGATCCGGTCCTGGGCTGGGCTTTGGTCCATGTTGGCTGCTGGGGGACCTCGATGGACGCGCCTGCAGATCGTGGTGCGTGTGGCTTTGCGCCAGGACTTCTCCTTCGCTTTGCGAACCCGTGTCCATCGGGGCATCATTTCTCTCATTGTCCCAGTCGTCCGCTTTCTCCGGAGGGAGAGGGTGCAGGGTTTGTACTGCATGCGGCCCCTGGGTGACGCGTGAGGGGCCACGTATCCAGATATTGCCTTTTTGCTCCTCCCGGAGCGCTTCCAGTTCCCATCCTTCTGAAGGCGGAGGAGGGATTGTTCTCGGGCCTGATCCGTCTGCCCATCTGGGGAATCCACCAAAGTACTCCATGACGGCCTTGAGTTGATCAAATGTGCTCATCTGCGATGTGGGCCACGTGCTGAAGACCTTCTTGGGGACATCGAACGCCGCCGCAATCTGCTTCGGCGTGCGGCCCAAGTCATACATGCGCCCGATGCTGCCCCATGTGGTTCGATTGCATTCATACCGCGCTGCGTCATCATTGTCCCAGGTGCCATGCCAGGCGCCTTTGCACCACCTGTTGCCACAGGTATAACATGCGTTGTCACGGGTGTAGACGGACACCGACAGCCATTCGTCTGGAGTATTTGTCGCACTGCTCGCTACATCATATCGCTGTTGCACCTGGAAGCCCGCGGGTGCACCAGACTTGGCCTTTCTTTTGCCTTTGGCTTTGCCCTTGCTGCCTTTTCCCTTGTGTGCGGGGAAGTTCCCAGAGTCACGAGTAGCCACAGCATCTACAGTACCTGGGCCTTGTCCTTTTGCCGGTCCTTTGCCGCGCGGTCCTGCAGCCGGGGAGGGCACCAGAGGATCATTGTTTGCTCCTGTCGTCCGCTTGGCGATGGTGTATGTGAGGTTGTTGATGGCTTTGAGCAGGCTTTTCATAGCCGCCGGATCTGCCTCTTGCTGCGGCATTTGAGTCTGGGGCTGGCTGCCACTCTCGACAGGTTGCTTGTGGGGGGATGAGGCGGCTGCGGTGTCTTGTTGAGGTGGGGGGGCCCTCCCCGGAGCAGCGCCCGTCGTTGCTGGGGGCTGACTTGCGGTGCTGGGGGCGGGGGTTTTCGCTGTCGATGCTGCTGATGGTTGGCCGAGCGTACGCTTTGACATTGTTGTCCAGTCCCTCAAAGTCCAGGAGTGGTCACGCAGGCAATAGCTATACGGGACGAAGCACCAAGAGCACTGTTTTCAATTGAACATTCAAGAGATTGTGCAAGCAGTACAGGGCAGTAGCATATATGCACTCACAGAAACGGGGCACCCTTGTGGCCCTCTACCTGATAACTTGCGTATGCACTTGCTTTCTGTACCTGCACACCCCGAATTTCTAGTACTCTCTACAGCTTGTTGGGGCTGTACCTGTCCGTGTTCCTCGTGGTGATACCAACACATCCTGGACTCTGCACCATGTCTGTTGTGGCACCGTACCGTGCCGTAGGCTCAGGGTGTGGTCTCGAGGCTTGTGGTGTGTGTGTGTGTGGCATAGACATGCTTGTGTGCCCTTGTACCTGGCCACAGCGATGCACTCACGTGTGGGGCGATTCAGGCAGGCCCAGGCCATGCACATGTCCCTAGCCTCCGTATTGCGCACACATGTGGGGCATTTCAGGCAGGCCTTGGCCCAGCGTTAGCATCAGGCACCAGTGTTTCACCTCTGTACATTCATCATGACAACGGCACCACATGGGAACAGCAGGATATACTCACTTATATATATGCACTTATATATATGCCCGGGGGCATGCGCCAGACTCGCGCACATGCCCCACTCCCTCCCTCCCGTTCATAGCTCCGTGGACAGCAATCGGTGATACCATGACGGAGGCCGCCTCAAGAGTACTGAGTTGGGAGAGGGGTGTAGATTGGAGGATATATATATATATATATATATATATATATATATATATGTATATATATATATATATATATGTATATATATATATATATATATGTATATATATATATATATATATATGATATATATATATATGATATATATATATATATATATATATATATATATATATGTATATATATATATATATATATATATGATATATATATATATGATATATATATATATATATATACATATATATATATATATATATATATATATATATATATATATATATATATATATATATATATATATATATATATATATATGTATATATATATATATATATATATATATATATATATATATATATATATATATATATATATATATATATATATATATATATATATATATATATATATATATATATATATATATATATATATATATATATATATATATATATATATATATATATATATATATATATATATTTATATATATATATATATGTATATATATATATATATATATATATATATATATATATATATATATATATATATATATTACTACACCCCTCTCCCCTTAAATTTAGCCAACAACAACAACAACACGTCTCCGTGCCGTTTTGGCCATTGCTCTGTCCCAACGCTTCCGATCTTTACCCCATGTGGCCATCTTGGAGCCTAGGTGGTGGCCTTGCCAAATCCAAGTTTTGAGCCAAAAACTCATCGGTGGCGTCCCGGGGCGGTGGCGCCAAGTCGGGAGGTGCCCTCCCAAACCTGCGCAGTTTTGGGCCAAAACCTGCCATTTTTCGCCCAAAACAGCCCTAGTAAGGGTTGAAAACAGCCAAACAAAGGCAAATGGTGGCTACACTGCACGTGCGGCTTGACTTTCTCGCGACCAAGGGACCTTTGGTGCCCTCTAACTCCACGATATGTCCGAGAAACGGCCCAAAAAGGCGCCAAAAAGCCCCAAAAACCGCGCAATGTGCACCAACCCCCCGAAACCAAGAACGGGCCGTATCTTGGGCCACGTGGCTCAAAAACGAATTCCGGGGGCACCTAGTCCACCCGCAACCCCCCACTTTTTATGGTTTCCAAGCCTCAGAATCGCTCAACGAGACACGTAGACCCCCGTACCAGTGGTCACTTGGTGCAGCCGGAGGGCCGGCCAGCCCACGCACAGTGGGGGCCAACGGTGGGTCCACCAAGGGCCCCAGGGCGAAAAAAATGATTTTTTCCAAAGTTGTTCCTAGACCACTTGGGATGCTCAAACAAGCGTTTTTAGGCCGTTTTGAGCCCGTGGTGGCGCGTTTTGGGCCATGGAAAATCCCAAAATGCCTTGAAAATGGGCCGTTTTTGGGACTAACAATGGGTCAAAAATGGGTCAAAAACGCGTTTTGCCAAAAGTGATCCTGGACCATTTATGATGCTCAAACAAGTGGTTTTAGCCCATTTTGAGCCCGTGGCGACGGGTTTTGGCTCATGGAAAATCCCAAAATGCCTTGAAAATGGGCCATTTTGGGACCGAAAATGGGTCAAAAATGGGTCAAAAACGCGTTTTTCCAAAAGTGATCCCGGACCATTTGGGATGCTCAAACAAGTGTTTTCAGCCCGTTTTCAGACCGTTTTGACTGAATTTAGCCCCTTCCACCACATGTATGCACCCCTTTGTGCCCTTTGCACGTACCTTAGAGCCGTGTGGTGGAGCCACCTAGAGTTGGGAGAGGGGTGTAGATTCGAGGATATTTAGGATATATAGGATATATATATATATATATATATATATATATATAGAGAGGATATAGGAGATATATATATATATATACATATATATATATATACATATATATATATATATATATATATATATATATATATATATATATATATATATATATATATATATATATATATATATATATATATATATATATATATATATATATATATATATATATATATATATATATATATATATATATATATATTACTACACCCCTCTCCCCTTAAATTTAGCTAACAAGCAAGCAACACGTCTCCGTGCCGTTTTGGCCATTGCACCTTCCCATCGCCTCGGGCCTGACTCTATTTTTGCCATCCTACAGCCTAGGTGGTGGGATTGCCAAATCCAAGTTTTGAGCCAAAAACTCACCGGTGGCGGCCCGGGGCGGTGGCGCCAAGTCGGGAGGTGCCCTCCCAAATCTGCGCAGTTTTGGGCAAAAACAGCCATTTTTCGCTCAAAACACCCCCCAAACCCAGCCGAAACGCCCAAACGAAGGGAAACGGCTGCTACACTCCACGTGCGGCTTGACTTCAACGTGTCAAAGAGCTCTTTAGTGCCCTTCATCTGCACGATATGTCCGAGAAACGGCCCAAAAAGGCGCCAAAAAGCCCCAAAATCTGCGCAACGTGCACCAACACCCCGAAACCAAGCACGGGCCGTATCTTGGGCTACGTGGCTCAAATCCGAATTCCGAGGGCACCTAGTCCACACGCAACCCCCCACTTTTGGTGGTTTCCAAGACTCAGAATCGCCCAACGAGCCACCTAGGCCCCCGTACCAGTGGTCACTTGGTGGAGCCGGAGGGCAGCCCGGCCCGCGCACAGTGGGGGCCAACGGTGGGTCCACCAGAGTCCCTGGGGCGAAAAAAATGATTTTTTCCTAAGTTGTTCCTAGACCACTTGGGATGCTCAAACAAGCGTTTTTAGCACGTTTTGAGCCCGTGGTGGCGCATTTTGGGCCACGGAAAATCCCAAAATGCCTTAAAATTGGGCCGTTTTGGGACCAAAAATGGGTCAAAAGTGGGTCAAAAACGCGTTTTGCCAAAAGTGATGACCATTCCGGATGCTCAAACAAGTGTTTTTAGCCCATTTTGAGCACGTGGGGGCGCGTTTTGCCCCATGCATAATCCCAAAATGCCTTGAAATTGGGCTGTTTTGGGACCAAAAATGGGTCAAAAATGGGTCAACAACGCGTTTTTCCAAAAGTGATCCTAAACCATTTGGGAGGCTCAAACAAGTGTTTTGAGCCCACTTTGAGCCGGTTTTGATGGAGTTTAGCCACTTCCACCACGTATGCATCAGGTACCTTAGAGCCGTATGGTGGAGGCACCTAGACTTGGGAGAGGGGTGTAGATTGGAGGATATATATATATATATATATATATATATATATATATATATATATATATATATATATATATATATATATATATATATATATATATATATATATATATATATATATATATATATATATATATATATATATATATATATATATATATATATATATATATATATATATATATATATATATATATATATATATATATATATATATATATATATATATATATATATAGAGTATGGTATATATATATATATATATATATAGAGTATGGGAGAGGGGTGTCGATTAGAGGATATATATATTACTACACCCCTCTCCCCTTAAATCTAGCTAACAAGCAACAACAAGCAACAACAAGCAACAACAAGCAACAAGCACTTCTCCTCACCGTTTCGGCCATTGCTCCGCCTCATCGCTCCGGGCTCTACTCTACTCTAGCCATCCTAGAGCCTAGGTGGTGGCCTTGACAAATCCAAGTTTTGAGCCAAAAACTCACCGGTGGCGGCCCGGGGCGGAGGCGCCAAATCGGGAGGTGCCCTCCCAAATCTGCGCAGTTTTGGGCCAAAAACAGCCATTTTTCGCCCAAAACAGCCCCAAAACCCGGGCAAAACGCCCAAACGAAGGGATACGGTGAGTACACTGCACGTGCGGCTTCACTTCACCGTGTTAAAGAGCTCTCTAGTGCCCTTCAATTCCACGATATGTCCGAGAAATAGCCCAAAAAGGCGCCAAAAAGCCCCAAAAACCTGCGCAATGCGCACCACCACCCCGAAACCAAGCACAGGGCGTATCTTGGGTTAGGTGGCTCAAATCCGAATTCCGAGGGCGCCTAGTCCACCCGCAAGCCCCCACCTTCGTGGTTTCCAAGCCTCAGAATCGCCCAACGAGCCACTCAGACCCCCGTACCAGTGGTCACTTGGTGCAGCCGGAGGGCAGCCCGGCCCGCGCACGGTGGGGGCCAACGGTGGGTCCACCAGGGTCCCCGGGGCGAAAAAAATCATTTTTTCCAAAGTTGTTCCTAGACCACTTGTGATGTTCAGAGAAGTGTTTTTAGGCCGTTTTGAGCCCGTGGTGGTGCGTTATGGGCCACGGAAAATCCCAAAATGCCTTGAAAATGGGCCGTTTTGGGACCAAAAATGGGTCAAAAATGGGTGAAAAACGCGTTTTCCCAAAAGTGATCCTGGACCATTCGGGATGCTCAAACAAGTGGTTTGGACCCATTTTGAGCCCGTGGTGCCGCGTTTTGGCCCACGGAAAATCCCAAAATGCCCTGAAAAGAGGCTGGTTCAACACCAAAAATGGGTCAAAACTGGGTGAAAAACGCAATTTTCTGAAAGTGATCATGGGACATTTGGGAGGCTCAGAAAAGTGTTTTTAGCCTGTTTTGAGCCCAAGATCCGGCGTTGTGGCCCATGGAGAATCCCAAAATGCCTTGAAAATGGGCCACTATGGGAAAAGAACAAGTGAAATTTTGTGTGACGCTTTTTGGGCCATGGAAAATGCCAAAATGCCTTGAAAAGGGGCTGGTTCAAGACCAAAAATGGGTCCAAAATGGGCCAAAAACGCGTTTTCCCAAAAGTGATCGTGAGCCAGCTGGGAGGCTCAAACAAGGGTTTTTAGCCTGTTTTGAGCCTCAGATCGCCCGTTTTGGCCCATGGAGAATCCCAAAATGCCTGGAAAATGGGCCGTGTTGGGACAAGAAATGGGTCCAAAACGGGTCAAAAACGCGTTTTTCCAAAAGTGATCGTAGACCATTTGGGATGCTTAGACAAGTGTTTTTACCGTATTTTGAGCCCATTGGGACGGGTTTTGGCCCATGGAAATCCCAATATTCCTTGAAATGGGGCCGTTTTGGGAGCAAAAATGGGTGAGAAATTGGTCAAAAACACAATTTTCCAAAAGCGATCTTGGAACATTCGGGGTGCACAAACAAGTGTTTTGAGCCCATTTTGAGCCCGTTTTGATCGAGTTCGGTTCCTTCCGCTACCTGTATGCACCAAGTTGTACCCTTCGCACGTACCTTAGAGTATGGCCACGTAGAGTGTGGGAGAGGGGTGTAGATTAGAGGATATATATGCGGGCTGGTGGTGCACTGCAACGTTGCGTGCGGGGCGTGAGCTGGGAGGTGGGAAGGCAGTGGGTAGCCCAGCCCGCGGACAGAAACCACGGAGTACAGCTCTCAGTGGGTAACAGCGCCAGCACGTGAAGCAGCAGTACCAATCAACCCATATCGCAGAGGGCACTAAGCCGTCAAGGTCCAGAAAAATATCACAGAGGGACTTTTGGCATGGGTCAGCGGGGTCAGGTCCCAAACGGATTCACCGGTCGTTGTGTGTCTGGCAGCAAGAGCCACCACAAGTGGGAATTATCTAAGATACATCAGCCCTCTGCGGCTTCATCCACTCTGCAGCACCGCTTGGATGCGTATATATATACATATATATATATATATATATATATATATATATATATATATATATATATATATTTATATCGGGGGGCCGCACCACTGGGTGGTGAGGCAGAGCTCGCACTTAGCGGCGGTCCCGCTTGAGGCACCGGACTCTGCCGCGGCCCGTGCGATGGCCCCGCCAGTCCATCTTGTCCTGCCGAAGGAGCACGCCATCCTCTTGGTACCGGGGGATAATGGTGAGCTCGAGCCGCGTGTACCATCCATGCAAGCCCTTCAGCAAGTCCGGGAGATAGAGTGGCGTTCGCTAGCGGCACGCACCAGGGCGCACACGCCACTAGCTGGCGCCTGCGAGGCGATGTCCCTGGGAGCTGTGCACCACGGCCCAACGCACAGGAATATGCTGCGGGCACGTGACGGTCGCTTGTCCACCATGCAGGTCATGCGACGGTGGAGACAGAAGCTCACGCGTGTGGCAATACCAGCCCACCCCTGTATCTTCTGTGGGGGGCCGGAGGAGGACATCGGCCACATGCGCCTACTGTGTGCGCGGGACGAGGAGGTGGCTGGGCTTCTGTGCAGGCGTGTGGAGGAGTTCACGGCGGAGCTACCCCTAGCGGACAGGGCGGTGGAGTTCGTGGCGTGGAGGGAGCACGGCTGCAGGTGGGCAGAATCCCTGATGGCAGGTGTCGTACCCGGGGACCTGAAGCGGCTGTTCGCTGCGGTGCGAGCGGCGTCGTCCCGGGGTCCTGCCAAGGCCAGACTCTTTGTGGAGGACATGGTCCAGATTGGGGAAGATGTGTATGCCCGCAGGAACCATCGGCTCACCCAGATCATGCAGCTGCCGATGCAAGATCGAAGGAGGGCGGTATACGCGTTCCTGCGCGGTGACACACCCTTCTGCCCGCCGGCAGGGAGGATCCTGCAGCGTCCGCCGTGGAACCCGTTTGCCGGCCTCCCCGGCGACCTGCGGGCAACCTTTCTGAGGGCACCGCTGCACGCACTGCTGGTGTCGCGGTCGTGCATCGAGCGTGAGGAGGCCCTGTCCTTGTTCCCTCACTGGATGGCGGCGGTGGCGCAGGCCTTCGACCGGTGGATCGGTTCCTGGGTGGCGCGAGACATCACGGCATTCAGGGAGTGGTCCCGCGTGGTGTCGGCGCAGTCCTGGGCCCAGGTGCGGGGTACCAAGGTGAGACACCCTGACGGCCAGAGTGATCCCTGGCTCCAGGTGTACGCCAACCATCCAGCGGTGGGGAACGTCGTGGGCTGGCCTCGCGAGGTGCTGCCAGTCCTTCAGCAACCTCTGTGCGGTCTCCCAGTCCTGGCGGTGGCTGTCGTACTTGACGTGGGTACGTTGTGGCTATGTGACCGGCAGCTGCGACGAGCCGTACCGGCGGTCACGGAGCAGCGGTCCATGGCAGTGTTAGTGGGCTCCGAGCAGCTGGCGCGGGTACAGGGCGACGACGCGCAAGGCCAAGTCACGGAGGCCATGTTCTCTCTGCCAGAGGGGGACGACCACGTGGCTGCCGATGCCCGTCACACCCTTGACACCCTGGGTCTCAGGGCGGTCATTGAGGCTCGGGCGGGAGGGCAACGCTTGGTTCTGGCTTCCGCCAGGGGCCCGGAGCAGGACGGGGTTGTTGTCATCGGGGAGGTCTTGCGGGACTACGGTTGGGAGCTCCTGGCGCATGGCACGCGCGGCCCCAAGGTGGCGCGGTGGCCCCGGCTGCTTGAGAGCCTGCCGGAGATGCCCGACGGACGACCGATACTCCGCCCGGTGTCCACGTGGGAGGAGGCGAGGCGCAACCTCCTCAGTAGTGCCACAGCACGCACGCTGACAGGGGCTTTGCTCGGGCTCCAGGACGCGTGCTGCGATGTATGGCAGGACCTGTGGTCGCAGTGCTGTGATGGTAGCTGCGTTCCATCGCGGTCTGTGCTTCCGCAGCGATGCCACGGGTGCGGGGAGACGGTGTCCGTTTGGGTTCATCAGTGTGCCTCCGCCCCGCTGTGCGGGACATGTCAGGAGCATGCCGACAGGGGGTGGCCTAAGGCGAGGTGGGCACTGCGGCACTCTGGACGGATGTCCTCAAGTGCCTGGACGACTATCCAGGGTGGCCTGAAGAGCGTCCGAGTGGAAGGGGTACGGTGCCCTGGAGCGCCGTCTGCGGCCCTGCCCCTGATGCTGTGGTGGGCGGCTCTGGAGGGCGACTCACGGATACTCTGGTTGTGGCATCACGGAGGAAATGGTGACGGAGTGGTGGGTGCCGGGGGTGCAGGTTGATGGGGAGGGGAATTGTGGGTGCACCAGCTACCATCCCTACGCTGGACGCAGCGGAGGGAGTGGCGCCAGAGAAGCAGTGCCTACGCGGCCTGATTGTGCGGTACTGGCAGGCGGCGTATGACGGCCAACGCAATGTGACAGGTCGTGCCGGCCTGATGGTGAGCCGTACTGCCCCCGTGCATGAGGGTCGGACAGGGATGCTTCACCCGCCTGCCCCGGGTCGCCGCATACAACAGTGAGGTGTCATGGGTCGTCCTGACCAGGGTAATAAGGCCCAAACCCCTGTAGGGAATTCCCATGGCACCGGGGTCTCAACTGGCGGCCCGGCTACGGCAGTCTTGGGAGTGGTTGCTCGGGATACACCGGGGGTGCACGGAGTTGTTTGGGGGTTACAGCGCTGCGGCGCCCCCTGGGAGTGTTACACGGGGTTGCGGGGTCAGCCTGCAGGCCCCAGGAGCGGCGACGGAGCGAAGATGTGTGCGTGGAAGGTTATGACGGTGGGATCATCAGGGGGACAGTATGGCGGGCGTCGTGGAGACGGCATGGCAGCCTGGAGGGAGCGCTCACAGGGGGCACGTGGAGTTCCAGGTGGCGGAGTACTGGAGTCTTGGGGGTCAACGCGGCGGTACTGGGATCCGTACGGCGGGGGTACGCGGCGGTACTGGGGAGCCGTGCAGTGGGGGAGCAGCGGGGAAGTTCCAGATGACGGTGTACTGACATCGTGGGGGTGTACGCGGCGGTACAGGGGACCGTATGGTGGGGGTATGCGGCGGTACTGGAGTCCGTACGGTGGGGGAACGCGGCGGTACTGGGGAACCGTACAGTGGGGGAGCACGGGGAAGCATGGCGGTACTGGGGTGTCCCCCTGACCCCTCTAACAACTCAGGGGGAGCGCGGGGGCATCCCCTGGCCCCGTAAACAAACTAGAGGGACCGTGCCTGCGGGCATGTACATAGTCTAACCTCTGACCTTGGCCTTGTGGTTGCAGTGGTGAGTGTCGTGGCGGCTAGCAGGTGGCGTCGGCATGGCAACAGCGGTACTGCGCGGCGTCGTAGTGAAGAGTATGCAGTCGCCTCACCACTGTACCAGCTTACCCCTGGGGGGCACCAGTCCGGTCGGCTAGAGGCGAGGAGGGCAGGGGAGCGGCGTGCTGAGTGGTCCGGGGGGTGACGCGCGGGCCAATGCTATAAGTAGGCTCGCCACGTCGTCGGTGGGGGCCGAACCTGCGGCCTGGCCGCTGCTGTGGCGGAAGAGGCGCAACCACGGAAGCTGGCCAAACAGTGCAGGTAAGGGTCAAGGGTAGGCGCCAGGGCATTGTATGTGGGCCAGATGAGGTGCACCTGGTAACCACGGCCCGGGGCGAGCCTCTGGTGGGTACCCCTACAGGGGGTCGATAACCAAGCTACGGCACCCACCAGCCCGAATCCCAGCCGGCGATATACACGGGTTGCGCCACTCCCGTCGCAAAGCGGCCGGCGTCCCCCCCTGTAGACCCTCAAGATATATTATATGTGGGCAAGTGAATGCCTCGATGCAGACTGGGCGCTGGCCCCTGACATGGGATGCCAGCATGGTATATATCTGGGGTGTGGGGGCAGCACGGGGCCACGGGGACGTGGAGTTGGTAACGTGTTTCTGTACTATACTAGGGGGCTGGTGCGGTGGGAAGATGGCGTACAATGTGGGGACATGGGGGCGATGACAGCTGAGGGCCAGGCTAGGCTGGAGCCTCCCAGAAATCCTGGCTGTGCACATACAGGCTAGTGCGTGCTGGCAGAGGGATACGTGGAGTCAGGGGTGGTGGGCAGTTTCGAGGACGCGGAAGACAATAGATTACGTGGGGTCATGGGTGTTGGGTGTCTCCACAGTGGCGGGGCAACGTGAACGATGGAGGGTCAGCTCTCGCTTCGCCGCATGCGTGCTGCTTTGTTCCTTGGTTGCTGCATTGCAACGGACAGAGGTGCCCTTGCTTTCTGCTTGTTGCGATGCTGCTGCGCTGCTTTGCCTTGCCCCCTTACCCCCGGCGAACAAACGGGCCAGCGTCCGTCGCCGTTGCTAATGCTAACGCTTTGCAGTTGCCACTGCCCCCAAAGCCTGGTTGCCCGGTATCCCCGGTCCTCTGGGTCCTCCGTCATGCTGTGGGCCACCTCAGGCAGCCCTGGGACCCACGGGATCGAGCGAGGCAGGAACCACCTGTCGGCGCGAGATGCCCGGTAACTCCAGTAGACGGCATGATAAGTGGTTATGACTATGACTATGACTATGACTATATATATATATATATATATATATACATATATATATATATATATATATATATATATATATATATATATATATCTATATATATATATATATATATATATATATATCTATATATATATATATATATATATATATATATATATATATCTATATATATATATATATATATATATATATATATATATATATATATATATATATATATATATATATATATATATATATATATATATATATATATATATATATATATATATATATATATATATATATATATATATATATATATATATATATATATATATATATATATATATATATATATATATATATATATATATATATATATTTACTACACCCCTCTCCCCTTAAATCTAGCTAACAAGCAACAACAAGCAAGCAAGCAACAACCAAGCACTTCTCCTTTCCGTTTTGGCCATTGCTCGGCCTCATCGCTCCGGGCTCTACTCTACTCTAGCCATCCTAGAGCCCAGGTGGTGCCCTTGGCAATTCAGAGTTTTGAGCCAAAAACTCACCGGTGGAGCCCCGGGGCGGGGGCGCCAAGTCGGGGGGTGCCCTCCCAAAACTGTGCATTTTGTGCCCCAAAACAGCCTTTTTTCGCCCAAAATAGCCCCCAAACCCGGACGAAACGCCCAAACGAAGGGAAACGGTGGCTACACTCCACAGGCGGCTTGACTTCCTTGTGTGCAGGGGCCCTTTGGTGCCCTCTAACTCCCCAATGTGCCTGAGAAACGGGCCAAAAAGGCGCCAAAAAGCCCCAAAATCTGCGCAACGTGCACCAACACCCGGAAACCAAGGACGGGCCGTATCTTGGGCTACGTGCCTCAAATCCGAATTCCGAGGGCACCTAGTCCACCCGCAACCCCCCACTTTTTGTGGTTTCTAAGCCTCAGAATCGCCCAACGAGCCACCTAGACCCCCGTATCAGTGGTCACTTGGTACAACTACTTCAGCAAAGCACAACAGGCACCAACTCCTCAGCCAAAATTCAATTGAACATGGTAGGGTCTGAAATGGGGTGCATGCGTGTGCAGAAATTTTTCATGACATGCGCTGGTGTACACAAGCCGCAAATTTTGTGTGCTTCACTCCTCCTATTTCTACCCATCCCTTTCGCGGTGCTGTCACAAAAGCCCGCTTATATCATTTGTACTTAGGGGCATGCATGGTGCTTTGTGTGTCACCGTAAACGGGCTTCGGGAGCTTAAAAAGTTAGCCCACAGGGTCACGGTCTCTGCCAATCACCCTCTCCCTCCCACTGGCCCCCACACTTTCCCTCCAGTAGAAGGTGGGGCTGTTGGGTCCTGCCTGCCTGTTGCCGGTCACGCCACACGCCGCTGCATGTCCTAGGACACGACACGACCCCACACATCATGTATCCTCTCGACCTCTGGTCTTGAAATCTTTCCCTTCTAGAAACCATCGGTCTACATCTGCAAAGTTTATAGTACTGGTCAGTGCCAGTTCACTCAGGAAGCCCTTCACTGATTTCTTCCACTAGTCGCTGGGGTAGCAGAGCCATCCCGCACCCCAGACCAGGGATCTAACATTTGCAATCAGGCCCTGGGTGCTGCAACAGTACAGAATACTCTTGTGCAGGAGGGAGGGGAAGGTCGACCGCAGCACCTCTCTGGCATTTGGTGACGTCACAGGCAGCCAGCGCTGCCACTCAAAATCAGGCCTGAGTGCTGACTGCAGGCTACGTACCACGCCTTTGCGCAGCAGGAAATAAGGTCCTGAGCTGTCAAACTCGCACTCACATAGCTGAGCCACGCTGTCATGCGGTTCCCACTTCAGCTTGATATTGTACAGTGAATGTAGGAATGTAGAAAGGACAGTTTTCAAAGTTTCAAACATACCTGCTGGCACATGTACAAACGCCATGGGCACGTTGTCTTTGAAGCGGGCTACAAGGACACATGGGATGGGGAAGGCTGTATGACGGGTCGGAGAGAAGACTTCATGGATCACAAAAATCTGCCAGGGTGAACTGGCTGAGAAAATCCGTGAGTAGCCTCTTGTCCCGCTTGGGAGAGAAACGTAAAATGGACTCGGTCCTGCCCAGCGCTGCTCCGTCCCAAGCCGTGGTGTATAGTATAGGCACTTCGAGCCGTGCAATGGACACCCACGCAATTAGTTGCTCACCTGGCGCCCAGAACCCTGCCGCCGGACATGTGTTGACGTGTTCTGTCGCCTTATTCGGGGCAAACGCCCTGTCCGAATGCGCCCAAATCCCTTCAAACCTGACGAAGTCGCCCTGCCCCATCAGTGGCGTGAATTGACTAGGACCTGGCACCACCACTTGGATGTCTGGAAAACCCTGGTCGTTAACCTATGCTTGCTAGGCCTCTTGAAAACTAGATGTGTCCTCATGCAGGTTTGTGTGCTCTTTCCAGATTGCCCACATCTCTGACTTTGGGGCCGACAGGCATCCACCGATGGGAACCCCTGCCTTCCCCTGCTCCAGGATGAGGGGCCCTAGTGTAAAGACTGTGTTCATGAAAAGTTCCCATTTCACATATTGCAATACAAAGGAAACACGTATATTCCAGAACATATCTTCAGCACCCTTCCCTAGTCTGTCAAGTATCTTGTCACCTGCCCTGTGTACAGCAAAGAACGTGATGGGGCGCTTGCGCTGGGTACCCAGATGGGAGATAGCCCATGTAAAAGACTGCAGGACTTCCTCTTTGGGAATTTCCCAATACATGTCCTGCATGTCTTGCTCACACACTTTCACACAGGAGTAGTCACAGAATAGGCGTATGCATGCCTGACCAATATCTCTGGTGCCCAGCATGAGGGGAAACCCGATGGTTGTACTGTCCAGGTAAAGAAGTTTTACCAAAACCTGCAGGCATCTACCAATTACTCTGGCATACCGCTTCAGTGGCACTTTGCAGAACGCAATGACCTCTCTCCATTTCAACACGCCTTCAACCCCATGTTCTACAGACTTCCATTTAAGCATAGAGAACAGCGTGGGGGGGCACAGGGAAGGGGCCAAGTGTACAGATACATCTTCAGTGCACAGAAGTGACTGAAAAAATCGCTGAGCCTGGGATGGTTCCAGCAGGTCTGGATGTCCCAGATGCAGGGAACATGCTTGTGCCGGGGCACCCCCATCCCTCGCCCTGCGCACAATTTCCTTGACAGCAAGCACCTTGGCATGTCGTACAGTGGAACCCCATCCCCATATACTGAACTTGTCTCCAAAAATCATGTCACAAGCAGATGGGTGCCCAGCAATTTTCTGCACACTCCACTGGCCACATGCAATTTTTTATCAAAGACTCCCCCCACCATGCCCGTCTCATGGACCTGCCTGGATATGTTCAGCATTGAGTTACCCAACAAGTCAAGAAACTGCACACTCAGGAGAGCTATGTCCTGGGCACACAGCTTCGCAATGTCAGCCATGAGGTCACTGACATTAACAGCGATGAGGGGTTCAGTGGGGTCCGGGTGTAGACAAGACAGTGGAAGCTTCAAGGTATCAAGGCGTGCCTGCAAACTACTCAGTTGAGACTGGACCTCGTCATCTGTCGGGAGGCATGCTGTCCGTGCGTGACCTCCCAGGACAGTGCCTGCTGAAACTCCGAAAATTGTCGCCCACTGCTCTAGGAATCGAAAAATAACATGCCCAATGTCATTGCTCAGGCAGGGATATTGCCTCATCCATGCCATACACAGACACTTCTTCCGATTGATGCAGGTAAGGGCCGTTCGCTTGGCCAGTTCCCAGACATCATCGGGCACCCGGTCAACTTTCCCACCCACTGATTTTCCCCGAATTAGGAGTTGGGTGCACCTCAATTTTCCAAAGAGTCGTCGCGACGAGGGACAGTTCCGGACAACGGTGGGTGAGGCTGGTCGTGGACCTCGTTTCAGGATGTCACACACCGGCACAGGGGCCCGTTTTGACGTAGACACAACAGACTTGCAAAGGTCTTGGAGGGGGGCAGGCATAGGTGACTTGGAGAAATGGGCTTGCACCGTGACTTTTATAGCGCGCTGCGTCGTTGCGCACAGCGTAGGGGTTCGCAGCACCACACGCCGAGGCATGGAAAAGCGGCACTTTTCCTTGAGTACACGTTGCAATAACCTAAACAATGCTTCATAGACCTTTGGTTTCACATAGTGTTTGCATTCCACAGTCAGTGCAATCAGTTCATTGAGGGTAGACTTTGAGCCTTTTTGCTGAAGGACAGAATTCACTTGTATAGCCAAGGCCTTACAAGTGGTAGGTGCGAGTTTGTGGTTGAAGACATTCATCCATAACGCATCAATCAGCGACCCTCTGGGTTGGATCTGATTCGCGGTGGGGGCAAACAAAGAATCATAAAATCTCTCTGTAGAATCAATAGTAGTGGATGTCGCACGCTCAATGGGAAGCATGATTCCTGACACAGGTCCTCGCGCAGCTAAAATGCGTGCCAGGGAAGGCGTCTTGCCGAATCCTGCATTGGCTCACACAATTCTGTGTCGGGTGCCAATGAAATGGCGAATCAAAGACTTCGCTCGCTGAGCGTGTTCCGCATACCTCAGGATGGGCGCTCTTGGTTGCCGGCCACCACATTGGCCAACATAAGGGCACCATGGACCCAGGACACAGTAGATTATAACATCTGGATTAGTGAGATCGACATCAGGGGGGAGTTTTGCTAGGCGGGCAATGCGCCGGAGTCTCGCATCACGGTAGGTGGATAGACACACTGCCATTCGCTTGCAAGAAGCCACAATGCCTTCCCAGTCAATGGGGGACGTCGCATAGCAGTTTTTTCGAATTTCACATTCCTCATCCCACTGGGCCCAAAGTTCTCGTAACTGCTGCCACCTCAGTTTCCTGTGGCTATCAGCAAGGGGGGAGAAGTCAGACAGGGGGGAACAGTGTGCTTGCTTGTCCCATCGACGGACATGATTTATAAAGGACGAAATTGACTCATCAAATTGTCAGGAATCAAGGCCATCAGTCAGCGGTAGATTCCCACCCCTAACCAGCCAGAATTCCCACACACCAGGTTCCCACGCCCACTGCTCTTTACCCGTGGTGGAGGAGCAGTAGGTACGCACCTTGATACGGTCACTCGACAGAAAGCACATGCCTCTATCTATATCCTCACAGTGTTGTAACCAACCACTCCAGTCAGGTGAGAGGAGCCTGTTGTGGAGGAAGACGAAAAAAGTGTCTCGGGCAAGAAGGGCCTTCATGGCTCCAAAGTCGGGATTCCGAATGTCAAAGGTGCGACAGAAAATTCGATGGGAAGTCGCTGACCCTGAAGTTAATGGGGAAGGCGGCAATATAGTCATCGTGGGGGCTGAAAAAGCATTCATGCCCCACGAAGCTGTGATTTTACATGTGGACACGGCGGGGGCCAACGGTGGGTCCAACAGGGTCCCCGGGGCAAAAAATATCATTTTTTCCAAAAGTGATCCTGGACCACTTGGGATGCTCAAACAGGTGTTTTTTGCCCATTTTGAGCACGTGGTGACGCATTTTGGGCCATGGAAAATCCCAAAATGACTTGAAAATGGGCCGTTTCGGGACCAAAAAATGGGTCAAAAACAAGTTTTTCCAGAGGTGATCTTGGACCATTGGGGATGCTCAAACAAGTGTTTTTAGCCCATTTTGAGCCCAATTTAACGCAGTTAGGCTTCCTCCGCCACATGTATGCACCAAGTTGTACCCTTCGCGCGTACCTTGGAGCTGTATGGTGGAGCCACCTAGAGTTGGGGAGAGGGGTGTAGATCGGAGGATATATTACTACACCCCTCTCCCCTTAAATTTAGCTAGCAACAACAAGCAACAAGCACGTCTCCATGCCGTTTTGGCCATTGCTCCGTCCCAACGCTTCGGATCTTTTGCCCATGTAGCCATCTTGGAGCCTAGGTGGTGGCCTTGCCAAAGCCAAGTTTTGAGCCAAAAACTCACCGGTGGCGGCCCCGGGCGTGGGCGCCAAGTCGGGAGGTGCCCTCCCAAACCTGCGCAGTTTTGGGCCAAAACCTGCCATTTTTCGCCCAAAACAGCCCTAGTAAGGGTTCAAAACAGCCAAACAAAGGTAAATGGCTGCTACACTACATGTGCGGCTTGACTTTCTCGTGACCAAGGGACCTTTGGTTCCCTCTAACTCCACGATATGTCCGAGAAACGGCCCAAAAAGGCGCCAAAAAGCCCCAAAAACTGCGCAATGTGCACCAGCACCCCGAAACCAAGAACGGGCCGTATCTTGGACTACGTGGTTCAAAAACGAATTCCGAGGGCACCTAGTCCACCCGCAACCCCCCACTTTTTATGGTTTCCAAGCCTCAGAATTGCCCAACGAGCCACCTAGACCCCCATACCAGTGGTCACTTGGTGCAGCCGGGGGGCCGGCCAGCCCACGCATAGTGGGGGCCAGCGGTGGGTCCACCAAGGTCCCCAGGGCGAAAAAAATTTTTTTTCCATTTGAGCCCGTGGTGGCGCGCTTTGGCCCATGGCAAATCCCAAAATACCTTGAAAATGGGCCGTTTTTGGGACCAACAATGCGTCAAAAATGGGTCAAAAACGCGTTTTTCCAAAAATGATCTTGGACCATTTATGATGCTCAAACAAGTGGTTTTAGCCCATTTTGAGCCCGTGGCGACGGGTTTTGGCTCATGGAAAATCCCAAAATGCCTTGAAAATGGGCCATTTTGGGACCAAAAATGGGTCAAAAATGGGTCAAAAACGTGTTTTTCCAAAAGTGATTCCGGACCATTTGGGATGCTCAAACAAGTGTTTTCAGCCCGTTTTCAGCCCGTTTTGACGGAGTTTAGCCCCTTCCAGCACATGTATGCACCACTTTGTACCCTTCCCACGTACCTTAGAGCCGTATGGTGGAGCCACTTTATATATATATATATATATATATATATATATATATATATATATATATATATATATATATATATATATATATATATATATATATATATATATATATATATATATATATATATATATATATATATATATATATATATATATATATATATATATATATATATATATATATATATATATATATATATATAGATATAGGTATAGATATATATATAGATATATATATATATATATATGGCGTAAGGCGTCAAGCCCCCCCCCCCCCAGCCGGCCCCACCCGCCGGACTTTGGTTGGGACCTAGGACCTCCCCCCCCTATTTTTGGGTCGAGAAATTCAAAAAAAGAGGAATTAGAGTGATTGGAGACGGTGGTGGGCCGCTATGACCCTTCAAAGTTGCTAAAAAAAGGTATTTCTTACCGAGTGACATCATCCCCAAAAATAGCCCCAAAATCCTAAAAATAGCCCTCTTCACCTCACAAGACCCACCAAACCCCCAGCCTATTGCCGTCATTGCCTTCCATTGGATCCATTCATCACCCCTTTGCCCCACTAGGGGCAGGGGAAGGGGCACCTACACCTCACTGTACGAATTTTTGAGCCAACCTTGCATATTTTGCTATTTTTAGTGCACTTGTTAGGACCCTATTTTCGGTATCTAAATCACAAAATTGTGCCCTGCCACTGTCTCGGCTCAAGCTAATTCATCTTTTTTTGAGTTTCTCGACCCAAAAATAGGGGGGGAGGTCCTGGGTGCCCACCCAACCCCGGCCCATAGGTCCGTAGGGGGGGGGGGGGGGGCTTGACACCTTGTGCCATATATAAGGTGGAGGGGAAGGCTAATGGGAATTTATATCCGCTCAGAAAGAGCCCGTCCGTACGTATGTCCATCAAACCGCAATCTACCGTAACCGCGTGGCAGTGTTGGAGGAACGAAGCCCAGGTGGCAAAACACATGAAGGAATTACTTGCGAGTCTCGTGGTAATCATTGCAAGAAACAGTTGTAACCCTTGCTCCCAAGGTTTAGACATGGCATGAAGGTGATGGTAATTCTGTTAGCAGTACACCAGTACATTGGGAACTCCCACGGATGGCAACCCGAACTGGTTGGAACACTTGGCTACTAGAAAAGTTTGGAATTGAAGGGAACTGGCTTTAAATTGCATAGAATTGCCGACGAAGGACCTAGTCGTCGTCGCTGTACAAATGGGGTGAATCGAATGCATCACATGAAATTGTTGTATGCACGTCAACGGCAAAGTGGTCTACTAGCACTTGCAATGCACAAACCCCCGCCATATCAATATTATAATTGTAGAGAAGATTTAGCGAAAGCAGTGCGGATGTGTTGCTTTGTTGCAACACTTGCGGATTCCATTTGTTAACCAAGGTGTTGACGAGGTCAATCACACTATGGTCAACAAGACCAATGTCTTGGAAATCCAGTTGAATGGAACACAAAGTGGTTGCAAGTTCTCGGATGTAAAAGGGTTTGGCCAATTCATTTTGGGTCCCCCACTTCTGATTTGCACGGACGTTCAAATAGAAACTTTGCAGCTTTTTATATTGTCCCATCAAACGAAATAAAGAGGCCACCCCAAGTGGACCTATATTGTTGTAACCTAGGTCCAGATGCATGTGGGTAAGTGTTTGCGCGTTGCACAATTCATTTGCCAACGCGCATGCACCACTATTAGTGATGGACCCAGAGGAGAGATCGAGGTGGAGGAAATTAAGCATATCTTGCTCCCGTGATTAGACATGGCGTGAATGTGAAGGTAACTCCGTTAAGAGTACACCTCTACTCCAAGTCCAATCACTAAGAGCAAAGGGCACAATGAACGAAGCACACAAACGGCAAAACACAGCAAGGATGACTCATCCCTCGGTACCGAAAGGGACTCAAAATTTCACTTGTTTTTGTCCCATAGTGGCCCATTTTCAAGGCATTTTGGGATTCTCCATGGGCCAAAACGCCCGATCTTGGGCTCAAAACGGGCTAAAAACACTTTTCCAAGCCTCCCAAATGGCCCATGATCACTTTCAGAAAATTGCGTTTTTCACCCAGTTTTGAGCCATTTTTGGTGTTGAACCAGCCCCTTTTCAAGGCATTTTGGGATTTTCCGTGGGCCAAAACGCGGCAGCACGGGCTCAAAATGGGTCCAAACC
This sequence comes from Eutreptiella sp. 'Long Island Sound 2002', assembly GCA_964036045.1. NCBI lineage: Eukaryota > Euglenozoa > Euglenophyceae > Eutreptiales > Eutreptiaceae > Eutreptiella > Eutreptiella sp. 'Long Island Sound 2002'. The sequence goes on along the minus strand of OZ038380.1, from coordinate 135,363,318 downwards.
ACTTGTTTGAGCATCCCGAATGGTCCTGGATCACTTTTGGGAAAACGCGTTTTTCACCCATTTTTGACGCATATTTGGGTCCAAAACGGCCCATTTTCAAGGCATTTTGGGATTTTCCGTGGCCCAAAACGCGTCACCACGGGCTCAAAACGGCCTAAAACGTCGTCCCTGTACAAATGGGGTGAATCGAATGCATCACATGAAATTGTTGTATGCACGTCAACGGCAAAGTGGTCTACTAGCACTTGCAATGCACAAACCCCCGCCATATCAATATTATAATTGTAGAGAAGATTTAGCGAAAGCAGTGCGGATGTGTGGCTTTGTTGCAACACTTGCGGATTCCATTTGTTAACCAAGGTGTTGACGAGGTCAATCACACTATGGTCAACAAGACCAATGTCTTGGAAATCCAGTTGAATGGAACACAAAGTGGTTGCAAGTTCTCGGATGTAAAAGGGTTTGGCCAATTCATTTTGGGTCCCCCACTTCTGATTTGCACGGACGTTCAAATAGAAACTTTGCAGCTTTTTATATTGTCCCATCAAACGAAATAAAGAGGCCGCCCCAAGTGGACCTATATTGTTGTAACCTAGGTCCAGATGCATGTGGGTAAGTGTTTGCGCGTTGCACAATTCATTTGCCAACGCGCATGCACCACTATTAGTGATGGACCCAGAGGAGAGATCGAGGTGGAGGAAATTAAGCATATCTTGCTCCCGTGATTAGACATGGCGTCAATGTGAAGGTAACTCCGTTAAGAGTACACCTCTACTCCAAGTCCAATCACTAAGAGCAAAGGGCACAATGAACGAAGCACACAAACGGCAAAACACAGCAAGGATGACTCATCCCTCGGTACCGAAAGGGACTCAAAATTTCACTTGTTTTTGTCCCATAGTGGCCCATTTTCAAGGCATTTTGGGATTCTCCATGGGCCAAAACGCCCGATCTTGGGCTCAAAACGGGTTAAAAACACTTTTCCAAGCCTCCCAAATGGCCCATGATCACTTTCAGAAAATTGCGTTTTTCACCCAGTTTTGAGCCATTTTTGGTGTTGAACCAGCCCCTTTTCAAGGCATTTTGGGATTTTCCGTGGGCCAAAACGGGGCAGCACGGGCTCAAAATGGGTCCAAACCACTTGTTTGAGCATCCCGAATGGTCCTGGATCACTTTTGGGAAAACGCGTTTTTCACCCATTTTTGACGCATATTTGGGTCCAAAACGGCCCATTTTCAAGGCATTTTGGGATTTTCCGTGGCCCAAAACGCGTCACCACGGGCTCAAATCGGCCTAAAAACACATGTTTGAGCATCCCAAGTGGTCTAGGAACAACTTTGGAAAAAATGATTTTTTTCGCCCCGGGGACCCTGGTGGACCCACCGTTGGCCCCCGCCATGCGCGGGCCGGGCTGCCCACCGGCTGCACCAAGTGACCACTGGTTCGACGGTCTGCGTGTCTCGTTGGGCGATTGTGAGGCTTGAAAACCACAAAAAGTGGGGGATTGCGGGTGGACTAGGTGCCCTCGGAATCGGATTTTGAGCCACAGAGCCCAAGATACGGCCCCTGCTTGGTTTCGGGGGGTTGGTGCACATTGCGCAGATTTTGGGGCTTTTTGGCGCATTTTTGGGCCGTTTCTCGGACATATCATGGAGTTGAAGGGCACTAGAGAGCTCTTTGACACGGTGAAGTCAAGCCGCACGTGCAGTGTACTCACCGTATCCCTTCGTTTGGGCGTTTCGCCCGGGTTTTGGGGCTGTTTTGGGCGAAAAATGGCTCTTTTTGGCCCAAAACTGCGCAGATTTGGGAGGGCACCTCCCGACTTGGCGCCCCCGCCCCGGGCCGCCACCGGTGAGTTTTTGGCTCAAAACTTGGATTTGGCAAGGCCACCACCTAGGCTCCAACATGGCTAGAGTAGAGTAGAGCCCGGAGCGATGAGGCGGAGCAATGGCCAAAACGGTGAGGAGAAGTGCTTGTTGCTTGCTTGTTGTTGCTTGTGGCTTGTTGTTGCTTGTTAGCTAGATTTAAGGGGAGAGGGGTGTAGTAATATATATATACATATATGTATATATATATATATATACATATATGTATATATATATATATATACATATATGTATATATATTACTACACCCCTCTCCCCTTAAATTTAGCTAACAACAAGCAACAACAAGCACGTCACCATTCCGTTTCGGCCATTGCACCTTCCCAACGCCTCGGGGTTGACTCTACTTTAGCCATCCTAGAGCCTAGGTGGTGCCTTTGCCAAATTCAAGTTTTGAGCCAAAAACTCACCAGTGGCGGCCCGGGGTGGTGGCGCCAAGTTGGGAGGTGCCCTCCCAAATCTGCGCAGTTTTGGGCCAATAACAGTCATTTTTCGCCCAAAAGAGCCCTAGTAAGGGTTCAAAGCAGCCAAACGAAGGCGAACGGCTGCTACACTCCACGTGCGGCTTGACTTTCTCGTGACCAAGGGACCTTTGGTGCCTTCTAACTCCACGATATGTCCGAGAAACGGCCCATAAAGGCGCCAAAAAGCCCCAAAATGTGCGCAATGTGCACCAGCACCCCGAAACCAAGAACGGGCCGTATCTTGGGCTACGTGGCTCAAAACCGAATTCCCAGGGCACCTAGTCCACCCGCAACCCCCAACTTTTTGTGGTTTCCATGCCTCAGAATCGCCCAACGAGACACGTAGACCCCCGTACCAGTGGTCACTTGGTGCAGCCGGAGGGCCGACCAGGCCACGCACAGTGGGGGCCAACGGTGGGTCCACCAGGGTCCCCAGGGCAAAAAAAGATTTTTTCCAAAGTTGTTCCTAGACCACTTGGGCTGCTCAAACAACTGTTTTTAGGCCGTTTTGAGCCCGTGGTGGCGCGTTTTGGGCCATGGAAAATCCCAAAATGCCTTGGAAATGGGCCGTTTTGGGACCAAAAATGGGTCAAAAACGCGTTTTTCCAAAAATGATCCTAGACCATTTATGATGCTCAAACAAGTGGTTTTAGCCCATTTTGAGCCTGTGGCGACGGAGTTTGGCTCATGGAAAATCCCAAAATGCCTTGAAAATAAGCCATTTTGGGACCAAAAATGGGTCAAAAATGGGTTTTTCCAAAAGTGATCCCGGACCATTTGGGATGCTCAAACAAGTGTTTTTAGCCCATTTTGAGCCCGTTTTGACCGATTTTAGCCCCTTCCACCACATGTATGCACCACTTTGTGCCCTTCGCACGTACCTTGGAGCCGTGTGGAGGAGCCACCTAGAGTTGGGAGAGGGGTGTAGATTCGAGGATATATATATTACTACACCCCTCTCCCCTTAAATCTAGCTAACAAGCAACAACAAGCAAGCAAGCAAGCAAGCACTTCTCCTTTCCGTTTTGGCCATTGCTCCGCCTCATCGCTCCGGGCTCTACTCTACTCTAGCCATCCTTGAGCCTAGGTGGTGCCCTTGCCAAATCCAACTTTTGAGCCAAAAACTCACCGGTGGCGCCCTCTGGCAGGGGCGCGAAGTTTGGAGGTGCCCTCCCAAAACTGCGCATTTTGTGCCCCAAAGCAGCCTTTTTTCGCCCAAAATAGCTCCCAAACCCGGGCAAAACACCCCAACGAACGGAAACGGTAGCTACATGCCACGTGCGGCTTGACTTCACCGTGTCAAAGAGCCCTCTAGTGCCCTTCAACTCGACAATATGTCCGAGAATCGGCCCAAATATGGCCAAAAATGGCCTAAATTTGCGTTATTTGTGTTCAACACGGCCAAAACCAAGCACGGGCCGCATCTTGGGCTACGTGGCTCAAACCCAACTTCCGAGGGCACCTAGCCCACCCGCAACCCCCCACTTTTTGTGGTTTCCAAGCCTCAGAATCGCCCAACGAGACACGTAGACCCCCGTACCACTGGTCACTTGGTGCACCCGGAGGGCCGGCCAGCCCACGCACAGTGGGGGCCAACGGTGGGTCCACCGAGGTCCCCGGGGCGAAAAAAATAATTTCCTTCAAAGTTGTTCCTAGACCACTTGGGATGCTCAAACAAGTGTTATTAGGCCGTTTTGACCCCGTGGTGGCACGTTTTGGGCCATGGAAAATCCCAAAATGCCTTGAAAATGGGCCGTTTGGGGACCAACAATGGGTCAAAAATGGGTCCAAAACGCGTTTTTCCAAAAGTGATCCCGGACCATTTGGGATGCTCAAACAAGTGTTTTTAGCCTGTTTTGAGCCCGTTTTGACCGATTTTAGCCCCTTCCACCACATGTATGCACCACTTTATGCCCTTCGCATCCCATCTGTCAGGGGCATTATTGAGGACTCACACACTTGTGCACTAGCTTTCGTCAAAATATCCATGTTGTGAGCGCCAGATTTCGCCGAGTAATTCCTTGCCGTGTATTTGTGTGCTTTGTTGTTCTCTGCCCGTTGCTGTTACTGATTGGACTTGGAGTACAGGTGTACTCTTAACGGAGTTACCTTCACATTCACGCCATGTCTAATCATGGGAGCAAGAGTTGGTACAAGAGGGACGAGTAGTTCCTTGCCGTGTTTTGCCGTTTGTGTGCTTTGTTGTTCTCTGCCAATTACTTTTAGTGATTCGACTTGGAGTACAGGTGTACTCTTAACGGAGTTACCTTCACATTCACGCCATGTCTACATTCACGCCATGTCTAATCATGGGAGCAAGAGTTGGTTCAAGAGGGATAAATAGTCCCTTGCCGTGTTTTGCTGTTTGTGTGCTTTGTTGTTCTCTGCTCGTTGCTCTTAGTGATTGGACTTGGAGTACAGGTGTACTCTTAACGGAGTTACCTTCACATTCACGCCATGTCTACATTCACGCCATGTCTAATCATGGGAGCAAGAGTTGGTTCAAGAGGGATAGATAGTCCCTTGCCGTGTTTTGCTGTTTGTGTGCTTTGTTGGTCCATGGGTACCAAAAGGTGAGGTTCTCTTTGGGTTTGGGTACTAGTGGGTAGGAATGGGGCTCATTGTTTGGGGAGGATAAGGCCCACCAACGCATAACAACACACTGCCGTCCGGTTGGGTTTGTACAAGTATAGGGCGCTACGAACATTGGGCAATAAGATCGCATCGCAACCTATCAATGATGCTTGTACAGCCCAAGTAGTTACTTACCTTTTTTCCAACTAATGTCTTTCCTTGCTCTCGGCAGTTGGACTTTGAGTATAGGTGTACTCTTAACGGAGTTACCTTCACATTCACGCCATGTCTACATTCACGCCATGTCTAATCATGGGAGCAAGAGTTGGTTCAAGAGGGATAGATAGTCCCTTGCCGCGTTTTGCTGTTTGTGTGCTTTGTTGTTCTCTGCCCGTTGCTCTTAGTGATTGGACTTGGAGTACAGGTGTACTCTTAACGGAGTTACCTTCACATTCACGCCATGTCTAATCAAGAGGCAAGAGTTGCAACAATAGGCTGGAGTTTTTGGTACTTGAGGGACGAGTAGTTCCTTGCCGTGTTTTGCCGTTTGTGTGCTTTGTTGTTCCATGGGTACCAAAAGGTGAGGTTCTCTTTGGGTTTGGGTACTAGTGGGTAGGAATGGGGCTCATTGTTTGGGGAGGATAAGGCCCACCAACGCATAACAACACACTGCCGTCCGGTTGGGTTTGTACAAGTATAGGCGCTACCAACATTGGGCAATAAGATCGCATCGCAACCTATCAATGATGCTTGTACACCCCAAGTAGTTACTTACCTTTTTTCCAACTAATGTGTTTCCTTGCTCTCGGCAGTTGGACTTTGAGTATAGGTGTACTCTTAACGGAGTTACCTTGTATTTCGCACCACGTCAAATCGCTGGGAGCAAGAGTTGCAACAATGCTTGGACACGGACATTGACTTCCCGGTGGCCGGGTTCATCAAGCTGCATAGCGAAGTACCCCAGCGTACGATCCGTCGGCGACATGCGCAGTTGCGCGCCACGCTGATGAAGCGATTGCAAAAGCGTGCCGCACTTGGGATCACAGCGGCAACGGTGGCAAGTTTGAACACTCCTGAGTCCCAAGCGGCCAAGGGTTCGTGTGGAGGCAAGAAGAACAAGGCAGAGTCCCAAGCGGCCAAGGGTTCGTCTGGAGGCAAGAAAAACACCGCGGAGTCCCAAGCGGCCAAGGGTTCGTCTGGAGGCAAGAAGAACACCGCAGAGTCCCAAGCGGCCAAGGGTTCGTCTGAAGGCAAGAAGAACACCGCGGAGTCCCAAGCGGCCAAGGGTTCGTCTGGAGGCAAGAAAAACACCGCGGAGTCCCAAGCCGACAAGGGTAAAAAGAACACCGCGGAGTCCCAAGCCAACAAGGGCAAAAAGAACACCGCTGAGTCCCAAGCGGCCAAGGGTTCCTCTGGAGGCATAAACAACACACCAGAATCGCAACGGAGTAAGGGCACCGTTGGTGGACACGGCAATACGCCAGAGAAGCAACACATCAAGGCATCGGGGCGTCGTTCTTGCGGGGTCGTTCGTACAGTGTCCCGGGAGTTGTTCCGTGTTAATCCATCATTGCCGTCCAACATCTCTTTGAAGTCTGTTCGAGAGTATTGGCTTGATGGTTTGGACACTTTGTACTCACCACTTTTTGATGCACTTTGCTACCGTTGTGGTCAACTCCTTTGGGGCCCAATAGGTGGGGGACACAAGTATACGGTTCCACGCAATACTGGCGAGATACGTACACAAACTTTGTTTGGCGTGCCACCCACCGATTTGGTTACAAGTGGGATATTTGTGTTCCGCAACGAGATGTTCGCCAATTACTTGAAGTATAAGAATGCACCGTTTCCAGTTCCCCCACGATCTCCTGCACGCAGCGGAAGCCGCTTTGTGGTGTATGACACTCCTGTTTTGCACTCAGCTACACGTATGTATGCTTGCCACGTCTGTAGCAAGTATTCCGCGAAGTATGAGCCCATCAATTATGGCTACACTTTGGATGGGGACACCCATTACAATATCCCTTCAAAAATTGCGGACCTCACCGAGTACCTGAAGCGACAAATTGCACTTGGGGCCCTCTACTCAAATACGCTGAAGCACGTGGATCTTTGTCACAAGCAATGGCACCATGCAATTGGTACCGTTGGTGTCGGCCGCAAGCCAAGCCAACACTACAATGCACTTTATGGTTTCATGACAATGAAAGAGGATATTTTGCGCGATTACCAAAAGCCCAAGGACAGCGAGCAAAGCACCCGCCAAATGAACCAAGCGTTGTGGCTGCTCAAGAAAATTCACCCTTTTTATTCTCAGTTCTTGGCGCACTATGAGACGTTGTACCGATACTTGGAGAATGCGGCCACCACCATGGGCACATTGACACAGCGTTCGTATGAAGACAAGTACGGGAAACGCTTGGAATACCATTTACAAGATGAGTACGTTGCTTGGGCTGTGGAGTGTGATGCCCCACGGAACATCATTCCGGATTTTGCTCCTCACTCGGACAAAGTGGGCTTCCTCCATCGGACACCCTTCCAGGGAGCGGGTGGGAACGTTACCACGGCCGCTCAATCGTTGACCAATGACACTTATTTGCATTTTAACGACCCCAAGTTGGAACCGTGTGTATGGCCCGATTTGTATCCTGGCGGTGTTGGTGGATATACCGTAGGTTTCGGAATTGGGTGTGCTGCCTACTACCGTAGTCGTTATCTTGCCTTTGATAGCCGATGGCGTCGGGACCGGTGGTGGTCCTTTTTCCAAGTGACCAAAGAGATGAAAAACCAATTGATTTGGAATCAACAAAATTTCAAGGCTCAACGTGCGAATCGGGCAGAGGACATTACTGCAGCACATTTGAGAAGTGCGAGGAGTTAGACAGGTCCACAACCGGCGCCAAAAAAATCTACGTCACAATCACCACACACGTCCTCGGAGTGTCCGCAAGGAAGTCAATGCACCCAGCCGAGTCAATCTTCACAATACGCAACCCAAAGCACCCAACACGGTCCATCTCGTTCCCAGTATGCAGCAACGTCAACAACACCGCCATCAACTCCAGCTACCAGTCAAGGCAAAAAGCCGCGTGCATGCTACCAAGACGGTGTAAATTCTATGAACCACAATCTCGAGCGCGAGGGGACCGATAAAGGTACGGCCGAGCTCAACCCGTATTATCGGTATGGAACTTATGTACCTTCAAAATTGGTTGGAACCCGTTCTTATTGGGCCTCGCGACATTTAGATCTTACAGCCATGAGTCGTGAACTTGGCAAAGCGGACCTTTTCATCACGTTGACCATGAATGACAACTGGGCCGATTTGCAAGCTGCTGTGCAAAAAGGGTGCCGCGCAGGAGCTGTGTGGCCTGGAGAATACCCCAGAAACACAGGGCCAAACAAGCCAATCCAAGATGGCCACGATATGGAGGCTTGTGTGGCGTTTCACAAGCGGGTGGAGATATTCAAGCGAGAGTTCTTGGCTATTGGCAAAAATGGTCCATTTGGAAAGGTGCGGGATTATTGGTTTCGATTTGAATATCAAGAGCGAGGCCGGGTGCATTTGCATGGCGTGGTATGGTGTGAAGCCAACAGCATTCCGGACGATGTGGTTTGCGCCCCGTGAAAGTGACGGCTTTGATCCAAAGTTCACAGCATACCTACGGGATTTGTACAAGGAGTGCAACATGGTGCATCAATGCTACCCCGACAAATGTTTCAATATTGGTCGTGGGCTTGTATGCACCAAGTGCAAGTCAGGTTATCCCTTTAGTGTGCCGCACGAGAGAGAAGAATTGGATGACAGTGGAGTCCGCTTGCTTTATCGCAGATATGAAGCCGAAGATGCATGTGTTGTTCCACACAATCGCCGTTTGTTGGTTCGACTCCAGTGCCACAATAATGTGCAACGGATAACATCTTTGGGTTGGGAATTATATCTCGCCAAATATCTCACAAAGCCAGCAAAGTCATTGACGGTGCCCATCACCATCTCGCCCGATGCAAGTGATGTGGAGCGTTTGCTCAAGTTGCGTTCATTGGGACGCATGGAGAACGGCATGATGTTCTTAGGAATCCATCAATGTCGAGGTAGCCGAGAGGTGGTATGGATTCCTACAGATCCATGGCCTAAACTAGGACGGCTCAAGCGTCGAAAGCATCTCCCAGACGAAGATACGTCCACAGACGTTTGGTATTTGGATCGCTATGACCACTATTTGGAACGCCCCATTGCTGCCATACCCATCAAGTACCCCGACTACTATCGCTATTATCGCCGAACACAACGTGAACCCGGAGACTCCACAGCTATAGCAAGCAATCCAGCACAGGACTTTGCATATGATTCTCCTTCTAGCGATTCCGATGATGCAGTGAGCGGAGATCGTTTTCAAGCCAATGTACGCCCCGATGAGGGCAATAAACCATATTGGTGGCCATCACCAGCAGAAAAGTTGGAGAAGACATTCACGGACCAGGTGGGAAAAAAGTGGATTCTGCGAAGGCGAACTGCGATTCCAAGGTGGAACTTTTACCTCCCGTATGGAGAAGATGCAGAATTGTATTTCTTGCAAAAGATATCATTGTTACAGCCGTTCACAAAAGCAGACCACGAGCGGAAATTCCTTTCATCCAACAATGTCACTAAAACATACATGGAGGAGTGTATTCATCGAGGATTGTTTCGTGGTTATGAGGAAGAGGCAAGAGAAACTTTAAACAATGCCCAAGCACGTGGCTATTCCGTTGAGCGTTTGCGACTTCTTGCACAAGTTCTTATGGCCGAAGAGATCATAGACTCCACCTTCCTCAATACCTACATGTCCGATTTAGATGAGCTTGAAAAGCACCGGTTTGGAGAAGATGAGCCAGCAATGGCCGAGGAAGCTGAACTGGATCCCCAATTGGCGGAGGAGTTAAGGGCATTCATGGATGCTGACGACACGCGTGCAGCAGAGGCACTTGTGAATGCTTTGAACCAAGGGCAGCGCCGTGTATTTGACATTTTTATTGCACATTTTCAACGGCAACTTCTTGAGAATGGTCCGGATATTTCCCCGCATTGCCGCACATCAATTGGAAGTAGTGTTGCACAATTGTGTGCTGTTCTAACAGGGGTTGCGGGAACCGGCAAGTCTTATGTCGTTCGCTTGCTAATTGCCAAGTTAAGAGCGCTTGGTTTCAGCATCCTAGTTTGTGGTTCTAGTGGGGTAGCCGCCCTAAATGTTGGAGGACGCACAATCCACAGCCTGTTCTCATTATCTTTGGACTTGGAGTGGCAAATAAAGGAAGGCACAACCTTGTGGTGGATGATTCGAACTGCCGATATGATTATTGTCGATGAGTTCTCCCTCTTATCCAACAAGCTCCTTCACACGCTCCATGATGTGCTCCACAAGGTACGCCGCGACAAGCGCAATCCTTTTGGTGGCATTACAGTGCTCCTCGTAGGTGATCCATTGCAACTACCCGCTGTTGATTTGGATATCTTTGACAGTGCACTCTTTCGAAACCATTTTGTTCCGTTTGTGCGGACGGACGTAATGCGCCAAGACGATGCACATTTCATTAACTTGCTTAATCGTATGCGGATTGGAGAGGAGAGTGACGAGGACCACTTAATTCTCCAGCAACGCATAGCGCTAAATTCCGATGTGTCACTACAAGACTTGGAGGATGCCCCCATGTTGGTTGGCCGTAGAAATGCTATGAACCGATGGAATGAACATTTCATGGCTCAATTGGGCTCAAGCATTGTTACGTTCGATGCTAGCTACGTTGATATGGGTGGTGCCCCTACCAATCAAGCAATGTGCGACTACATCAATTCTCGCAATCGTCATGTGCTGCCTCAGCAAGTGTGTGTCGCAGCGGGCATGAGGGCACGGCTTATTCGCAATGTGTGCATCGAAAATCGACTCGTTAACTCGACACTTGTTGTGATCAAAAGATGGTCGAATGATGTCATTGTGGTAAGCCCGGTGGGGCACGCAAGGGAGTACCCCATCTGCCGTTTCCAGCAAATTATTCCGGTGTACGGCCCGTCCGTGCAGGTCAAAATAATCCAATTCCCTATGCTTCCCGGATACTCATGTACCGTGCACGGTACGCAGGGCTGCTCTTACGACCGCGTATGGGTGGACATGGCAGCTTTCTTTGCCGCATCACACGCATATGTTGCTTTATCACGCGCTCGTTCACTTCAAGGCCTATTCATCCTCAATTACCGTCGTGACGCTTTCCTTGTTGATCCGTATTACGTGCAATTATGGGATTGGTTCGTGGCCACAAACGTGTTGTCTCCCAAACCACCAAGCCAAATCCCTCCTTATCCACGAAGAACATTTACAACATCACTCATAATTGGAATTATGTGTGTCCATCGTGCTTGGAGTGTCGTAAGTCAACTCCCACGGCGGTTGGATGCTCGGATATTGAAGGTCAACATGCTCCACATTATCCAATATGTGTCATTTCCATACTGGTCGTATATTGAGAGACAATTGCGTGGAGACAAGCTGTCTTTGGTCATTGATGATCTAAACGAGGATGGAACGGAGCAAATCCGCAAACAAGGACGACTAGTTGGTGCTACACGGCAACCGGCACAAGGCTTCGAACTATTGGACGCGTGTAATAACCCACGAGTGTTTGCGGCCCAAGACTTGGCTCAAATGTCGGTTGTGCAATTGCGGACATTGTGTGCTGCACATAAGCTATCAACTTCTGGAACCAAAGCCCAGTTTCAAGAACGCATCCTACAAAAGCAAAACCACATTCAACCTCCATCATCTACACCATCGCCTACACATTTGCAAGGACCTGTACGACTGGTGCCGTCATCCATCGATGATTTCCCCCATTTGCAGCCACGACTTAATTACTTTAGAGAGCATTTTTGGCCACAAGAAAGAAGCGATACCACGGAGAACAATGTGCACTTATTGGAGAGTGCATGGTTGTCTTGCGCAGCAGTGCAATGCTTACTAGAGGTCTTGTTGCCACAGGGCAATTCCTCCGTTAAGCCGGTCATCCAAGATGTGACATTGGCAGCAATAATGCAACATCCTCCAACGTCGCGGGTTGTGTATACTCTGGGAAATGCCCTACCCGTACTACTCACCTCGCAGCACTCCACTGTTGGAGTTCACTACGTGTTGGTCACGGACATTTCCATTGTAGACAAGACCTTGGTCGTCCACGATCCTAAAGATAACGCATCTACCTGTGGCGCATGGTTCCGGGCAATTATGAGTAAAATGGGATGGTCTTTTACATGGCATCATTATGGAACTCAACCTGATTCCGATATATGTGGCTTCCGTGTCGTCATGCTCGCCATGCAATGGTGTCAGACCAATCGACTCACCGGGCAACTCCCAGGGTGGTTCTTGACGTATTGTGCAAGCGTTCTCCAGCTTTTTGCCGACGATACGAGCAGCTTGCGTTCTACGGTGAAAACATTTCAAGATTGGGCATATGAAGATGCTTTGAGAGAGTATGACGAACCAGTGGGCTGGGCAATGACGGAGGGTGGGCCGCTTCCTACCGTCACCAGCAGCGACATGGAAGCTGCAATTCGCAACCCCCAATCCAATTCAGCAAGTGGTCCGTCTTCGACGTCCAAAGCGCCGCAGCCTCCGCATCCGTCAACCCGTAGGAAGAGTGGGACAAGTAAAGGGACTACGGGGGCAAACCCACAAACCACACCGGCACAGACCACTCCTACAAGAAAAATTCCAAAGTCAAAAAAGACAAATATGCCTCCACGTACCCGAACTTGCGAGCCACCACCCTACCAATCGCACCGTCAACCACATCCCAAGAGTGGACACGAGGCCGACCAAAGTTCTCGCAAACATTCCTCAAAGAAGCGGTCATCCAACTCATAGTCCGGGCCAAGGTCCAAGAAGAGTCGACCAGAGGACCACGAGCAGTCAAATACTAGACGCAAGAGATCCACTTCGAGCCGTCCTTCCGAATCAACAAGCCAAGAACCCCAACAGCAAAACAAGGGCAAGAAAAAGCTCCCGTAAATCATGCTACACTATCCGAGAACGAGATCAAGAAGGGGTTAATCCTTATCAAGAACGAAAATTTAAGTCGACGAAAACGCCGCGAGCATGCTTTGCACTTCTTGGGAGCCGCAGATAGTCACCTGGTAACATTACAGTACCGCACTCTCAGTCTCCAACTGCATCCCGACAAAAACCCGTCGGACGCACTAGCAAAGCAACGATTCCAAGTTCTTGGGTGTGCAAGAGACATGTTCCGTTAGCTAACCAGTTGCCATACATGAGGCATCGTCTTTATATTATTTCTTCCAAACTCGCTAATGCTCCTTGTATGGCGCCCACCAACACCGAAAACTTCTTTTGCATGTATTACACATTTATTTCCTTCTTGCGTGCAATTGCGTGTCCTCTAAAATTGTAATTTTAATTAGCATTCAAGAGGTATGATTAACACACTTGCAATGAATTCCGCTACATTGCAAATTTAACAAACCTACATGCAATTAGTGCACGACGTAGGTTGCAGGTGTACTCTTAGCGGAGTTACCTTCACTTATTAGTACACAATGCAGGATGCAGGTGTACTCTTAACGGAGTTACCTTCTCTTAGTGGCAACAGAACTACGAGTCAAGGTGTCCTTTTCACGGAGTTCCCTTCATTTACAAGCAGCAAGCGTACAAAGCACTCATCCACGTTGTGCGCGCACCTTCAATTGTTGCAAACGGTTTGTTAGAATCCTCTCACACAAAGGGTGATGCATCTTCTAAAACATACGAAAAACATTTTGGTAGCAAAGCGGATGTACTCTTAACGGAGTTACCTTCAATTATTTTCATCCATTTGCCAATCCATAAGAGCAGGGTACAATTAGTGCACGACATACAATGCAGGTGTACTCTTAACGGAGTTACCTTCACTTATCATTAAACGACGTAAGATGCAGGTGTACTCTTAACGGAGTTACCTTCTCTTATTTGCAACAAAAGTACAAGTCAAGGTGTACTCTGCACGGAGTTACCTTCATTTACTTGCAACAACCGTCAAAGCAGTCATCCACGTTGTGCGCGCGCCTTCTATTGTTGCGAACGGTTTGTTACAATACCCTCAAACAAAGGGTGATCCATTTTCTAAAAAAAAACGGTGAACATTTCGGAAGCAAAGTGGGTGTACTCTAAACGGGGTTACCTCCCCTTATTTTTGTCTATTTCCAACCATCTCATTTGCCAATCCATACAAGCAGGGTACAATTAGTGCAAGACGTAGGATGCGGGTGTACTTTTAACGGAGTTACCTTCACTTATTAGTACAGGACGTACAATGCACGTGCACTCTTAACGGAGCTACCTTCACTTACTTGCAGCAAGAGCACTCGTTTCCATCACTTACGTTTATGTTTGAAACTTGCGTGCCTTGCATCATGATGCATCATGGCTCGGATGGAAGCCGCCCTAAAATTTTGTCCGTGGTGTTCGAATGACAAAAAGGGACACGGTTGCCATTCATGCACCACTACTCCGAGGCTATGTTCTAGTACGACTATCTAAATCTCACACATCGCCATCCCCTCTTTCTAGGTGTATTCTTAACGGAATTACCTGCACTTCAATAATGGACAATGCGCCCACCTGCCCTGTGTGCCAAGCCGAGCTCATCCCTAAGGTTAGCGGCTCAGCGACTCCAAATTTTGACCGAGCTTTTTACTGGCATGCCCAAATGACAAGCCGGACAACCGTCATCAAGGGGCTTTCAAGTGGACGGAGCCGCCAAAACATGTCCCACATGACTGGCCGTCATGTTTGTGCGGAGTGCCGGCGCAGATCAAAAAATGGGGCACAACTTACTCATTCAAGTGCTGGGATGAGTCCCCTTCGGGATGTAAGTTCTCACGCGGCGCAACCACAGTTCCCGACCTCCAGCATCGTGATTGTGTTGCATGCGGTTGGGTGTACACGCCAGAAAGCACAACTGAATGTGTTCCCGTATCATCTCCATCAGCATCGACATCTCCCATGGATTCAACACCACCGCGCAAAATTCCACGGCCAAATCCCGCAACACCAACTCAAAGTTATATCCGCCCTCAAGACTTGAAACACAAGGTCGCCATACCAATTACAATGTACGAAACCGAGGATTCGTACATCATACTCGCTCGACACGGAGTCACAGGTACAGCGGATGCCAATGCCGTTACATTGAACTTCGAGAGTCCAAGGGGTATACCCCCCAAAGCTATCGTCCACGTGAACGAATTGCAATTGGCACATGAATTGCCAACACCGGGGACAACCAATGAGGGCACGGAGCCTCACAGTTATCACCGCACCATTCAATTTCCAAAAGCAGTTCATCCTAAGCCGACTAAGGAAAGCAAAGCAACTTATATTGTACTTACGTTCAAGAAGGAAAGCGGCAAGCTTGCGTCCTTCTAATGTGCTTCCTTGATGCAATTGAATGCCTAAATCAATACATGTGTGCGACATGTCGCGCCACACTATATTATTCGTGCACTGCTGCCGCAATTGTGCAGTCGAATATGCATTTCTTCCATACTTGAATGGTCCAAGAGTCTCCAACTTCATCAGATGATGATGCGTGTAGCGCTTCTCAATAGGCGAACATCAACATTCACGTGCTTTGTCCCTTTGCACATTTCACACAACAGTCCGGCCGCATGAGAGGTTCCGTTGCAGCTAGTTTTATCTTTGGAGTTCCCTTCATTTACAAGCAGCAAGCGTACAAAGCACTCATCCACGTTGTGCGCGCACCTTCAATTGTTGCAAACGGTTTGTTAGAATCCTCTCACACAAAGGGTGATGCATCTTCTAAAACATACGGAAAACATTTTGGTTGCAAAGGGGGTGTACTCTTAACGGAGTTACCTTCAATTATTTTCATCCATTTGCCAATCCATAAGAGCAGGGTACAATTAGTGCACGACATACAATGCAAATGTACTCTTAACGGAGTTACCTTCACTTATCATTAAACGACGTAAGATGCAGGTGTACTCTTAACGGAGTTACCTTCTCTTATTTGCAACAAAAGTACAAGTCAAGGTGTACTCTGCACGGAGTTACCTTCATTTACTTGCACCGACCGTCAAAGCAGTCATCCACGTTGTGCGCGCGCCTTCTATTGTTGCGAACGGTTTGTTACAATACCCTCAAACAAAGGGTGATCCATTTTCTAAAAAAAAACGATGACCATTTCGGTAGCAAAGTGGGTGTACTCTAAACGGGGTTACCTCCCCTTATTTTTGTCTATTTCCAACCATCTCATTTGCAAATCCATACAAGCAGGGTACAATTAGTGCAAGACGTAGGATGCAGGTGTACTCTTAACGGAGTTACCTTCACTTATTAGTACACAACGTACAATGCACGTGTACTCTTAACGGAGCTACCTTCACTTACTTGTAGCAAGAGCACTCGTTTCCATCACTTACGTTTATGTTTGAAACTTGCGTGCCTTGCATCATGATGCATCATGACTCGGATGGAAGCCGCCCTAAAATTTTGTCCGTGGTGTTCAAACGACAAAAAGGGACAGGGTTGCCATTCATGCACCACTACTCAGAGGCTATGTTCTAGTACGACTATCTAAATCTCACACATCGCCATCCCCTCTTTCTAGGTGTATTCTTAACGGAATTACCTGCTCTTCAATAATGGACAATGCGCCCACCTGCCCTGTGTGCCAAGCCGAGCTCATCCCTAAGGTTAGCGGCTCAGCGACTCCAAATTTTGACCGAGCTTTCCTAGCATGCCCAAATGACAAGCCGGACAACCGTCATCAAGGGGCTTTCAAGTGGACGGAGCCGCCAAAACATGTCCCACATGACTGGCCGTCATGTTTGTGCGGAGTGCCGGTGCAGATCAAAAAATGGGGCACAACTTACTCATTCAAGTGCGGGCATGAGTCCCCTTTGGGATGTAAGTTCTCACGCGGCGCAACCACAGTTCCGGACCTCCAGCATCGTGATTGTGTTGCATGCGGTTGGGTGTACACGCCAGAAAGCACAACTGAATGTGTGCCCGTATCATCTCCATCAGCATCGACATCTCCCATGGATTCAAAACCACCGTGCAAAATTCCACGGCCAAATCCCGCAACACCAACTCAAAGTTATATCCGCCCTCAAGACTTGAAACACAAGGCCATCATACCAATTACAATGTACGAAACCGAGGATTCGTACATCATACTTGCTCGACACGGAGTCACAGGTACAGCGGATGCCAATGCCGTTACATTGAACTTCGAGAGTCCAAGGGGTATACCCCCCAAAGCTATCGTCCACGTGAACGAATTGCAATTGGCACATGAATTGCCAACACCGGGGACAACCAATGAGGGCACGGAGCCTCACAGTCATCACCGCACCATTCAATTTCCAAGAGCTGTTCATCCTAAGCCGACTAAGGAAAGCAAAGCAACTTATATCGTACTTACGTTCAAGAAGAAAAGCGGCAAGCTTGTGTCCTTCTAATGTGCTTCCTTGATGCAATTGAATGCCTAATTCAATACATGTGTGCGACATGTCGTGCCACACTATATTATTCGTGCACTGCCGCCGCAATTGTGCAGTCGAATATGCATTTCTTCCATACTTGAATGGTCCAAGAGCCTCCAATTTCATCAGATGATGATGCGTGTAGCGCTTATCAATAGGCGAACATCAACATTCACGTGCTTCTTCCCTTTGCACATTTCACACAACAGTTCAGCCGCATGAGAGGTTCCGTTGCAGCTAGTTGTATCTTTTGCCACGCACATTGTGGTTCCATGCACTTACATGAATGATTTGCAAATGAAAGGGTGAAATTGGATTTGCTACGATTTTACCACGGTTAAGAGCTAAAGGGTTCCATATTCCGATTAATTAGGATCCGCAACAACGATCCGCAACAACAGCTCGAATATTTCAATTAACACACCACATCCATCCAGGAGAGTGGATGTGGTGGGGGAAGCAGGGACCCGCTAGAGGGCTAGTAGCTTCACAGTGTCATAAGTGGACCAATCTCGTAGCGGAGAATTGCCTTCCGCGGGCCATCGCCACAACGGCCGTTGAAATATGTCGACAGGGTTTCGGTGAACGCACGAAAGGAGGAACGCCGGCCGCCTCCCCCTCTACTTCAGAGGGCCGGCTTTTCTTCACACTGGGCTCCGAAACGACGGACCCAGCGCTCTGTTGGTCAGTGGGCCCGCACACAGCGCGCTGGGTACGTCGTCTCGGGGCCCTGCGCTCTGTTTGTCAGTGGCCTTGTTCGCAAGTGACAACAGAAAATTCCTCCATGGGCGCATGGAGGGGGCCATTACCGACAACGAGGGCCCGGTGAGACTCGTTGTATGGGAGTTATTGTCCATGCGGCCATGGCAACAGGGTAAGTCCGCTGGCTACGGAAGAAACACCAAAATTTGTTGCCATTGCTGTTTGGATAATAACTAATGTTTACTTGACTACCTTGCAAAAAAAGTACATACAAACAGTCGTACACAACGTTGTGCGCGTGCCTCGAGAAAACTTACAGTAACGTCTCGTTTACAAAGCAGGTGTACTCGTAACGGAGTTACCTTCACTTATTTTTGATATCATTTCAGCCCGTCCATGGCAAAGAAAATAGATATACCAACACAATCGCTCAAAAAAATGGTAATCCATTTTCCAAATCGTAAAGTGAGCATTGCGTTATGACAGCAGGTGTACGCTCAACGGAGTTACCTTCAATAACTTTCCATGTCATTTCAAACCATTCATCATGAACCACGTTGTGCTTCCATCTTTTCCCTCACTTCATTCATGCTCAACTTCCATGGCACCCGTCCAGGTGTACCCTTAACGGGGTTACCTTCAACAACAAGGAAGACGTTCCATTTAATGAAGCAAACACTCGTATCACTTGCCATCCGCATTTTTATTTGCTTGCACGGGGGGCATGATTCACTGAAGATTCAACGACACTTCCTCCATTATCTAAAGCAAAAACTGGAATCATTTGCTACTTCCGAAAGCCTGCAACTTCGCCGCATGATGTTGTATGTAGCGATTGTCATTGCGCAACTGTCAACGTTGACTTGCATTGTCCAATTGCTATAAAAATACGATGAGATGTTCAAATCAATTGCCACGCACAGGTGTACTCTTAACGGAGTTACCTTCTCTATTACAAAATGCATCCTGCAAGTTCGTTCACATTGGCCAAGGTTCAGTCACTACAAGAAGCAGCAATGAAGGCTACGCTTATTATGTCCAAGGAGAACACAGCAAAGCAAGAATTGACCTTCACGGGCAATTTCAAAGGTTCGTCAACATGGATCACGAAATGGGGCCGCTTCGAATTCGCCGAAGATGACCACATCCGTCTACATCCAGAACCACATTGCCAAGGCCAAGTGCCTTACGAAGGAAAGATCACAACAACATCTGACGATGTTGCACATGTGGCGGTGGACAACGTGTGGGGCATCCCAACGGGGTTATACAGTTTGGAATACGTCCCGGACATGATGCCTGCTGAGTGGGTCAAAGGTGCGCTAGAATTTTCACCTCAGCCTGAGCATACATTGCAAGTGTTGGCGTCAGGAAGCAATAACAAGCCACTCAACCCCATATCCGAAGACATCATCCAAGCCGTTGCAGCAGATCTCAAATTCGAACCGTCCCAATGTTTCGCCCTACAGACCGCCACGCGTTCAAAGGTGTGGGCATCCCAACTCCTCACATGCTCCCCAACAGTGCTCTCCAGCATATCAATTCCTGTTCGTTTCGCGTATTACAACCATTACTATACCCGGTTAAATAATCAAGGCGTCCCCGAATTCCATGCCATTCTCAATCTCCTACTCATTCCCTATGTGTTGCAGGTGACTGCCATAATGGGGCCCGCCGGTTGCGGTAAATCCCATGTTTCCTTGGCCATCATGCAAGCGCGTTTCCTTGCAGCGCAACGCGTGTTGGTCACAGGTCCTACAAACACGTTGGTGGACAAATTGTGCGATGCCTGGGCGACAACCAGCGGTCTCACCGGTCCAGCAATCGTTCGATTGTACTCCAAGATTCAACGAGATTCCGGAAAAGCAAATGAACTGTACTGTGCCCATGCACTCGCCGTAAGATACCAATTGACAGTGAAGGAAGTGTTGCACAACGCAACCTTCGTATTCGCAACTAACGCCCTTGCCTTGTCACCC
This sequence comes from Eutreptiella sp. 'Long Island Sound 2002', assembly GCA_964036045.1. NCBI lineage: Eukaryota > Euglenozoa > Euglenophyceae > Eutreptiales > Eutreptiaceae > Eutreptiella > Eutreptiella sp. 'Long Island Sound 2002'. The sequence continues at coordinate 135,343,175 of OZ038380.1, read as the reverse complement.
TCTCTACACGGCGATTTTCACCACCACATTGTTGATGAAGCCGGACGCACCAATATCCCTATGGGCATAGCGCTCACAACATGTGCAAAAAACATCACCTTCATTGGTGATTCAAATCAATTACATCCCCACACAAACCTTGAAAAGCATTACGCAAATGAGCTTGAATTAACAACAGAGGACATGTCACGCCTCATCGATGACAGCAAAATAAGCATCTTGCATATGTGTGCAGCAGGTTTGGTTCCACATGCATGCATCATAGAGCAACATAGGATGAACAAGCGCTTGACGGATTTCATCAATACATTTTTTTGCGGACTTATGGTCGGTTCGGCAGGAGGACAAGAGCCCTCTTACACACTGCCAAACAACTCATGCATCAAACTTATCGACACATCAGCCAATGCTGCATTCGTCCCAGTCGATGAACTTTTCAATCTTACCTGTTCCGCATTCCAACCTCGTGTTGCCACTTCCGCGTTTTCGAGTATTGCAGCTCGCCACGTGAATCACGTCTTGCATTACGCACAGAACAATGGGCCAAAAGGCAGTGTTGCTATCATTAGCAATCACTACGAGCAAAATCGCTTGAACAAAGCGCTATTTTCTTCCCATGAGTCCGTGTCCGCCATTGACACTTTAGGTAGGTTCCAGGTAAGTCAAGCCGACGTCGTCATACTAACCTTGGCTTCCATTCATCCAGGTTTCTTTACCGAAACCACACGACAGTATGTTGCCTGTTCGCGCGCGCGTCAAGCATTGATCATTATTGGTGAGATCGCGAAATGGAAAGCGCATCAACAGATTCGCCCACTATTTGAGGCCTTGGAGGCAATGCAACAAAAGGCTTCATTGCCCACCACTCGCGTACACACACTTGCGGCCTTGCCCAAATTCGTGGACAACGCATGTTCCATTTTGTCCAACGATTGGGTCATTTGTCAATGGTCTCCCATGAACGATTGCTGTATGCACGGAACCCTCTATCACGACACCATCATGTCGTCCATTCAAGCATCCCTTCACAATCATTTCAATTCATACTTCACGGTGAAATTCGGACGCATCCTTCTGCCCGACTGTAGCTCGTTGTTTACCTATATATTGGCCTTTCCTGTACCCGATGTTCCACAATACCAGTCCCTTATTGACAGCATGGATGCTGCGGTCTTTCACAATGTAGAATGCCGCCAACTATATGACTCGGAGAGGGAGATTCTACGGGAGATCCCACGAAACTTCCGCAAGACTCTCACCCGTCAAAATAAGCGTTACACACTTACAGTACAGTTGGTCCAAGCTCCATACCACAATTTCTTCACCAAATGCCGTTCCGCATTCCACCATAATCTCCTCACTCATTTATACGGATTGCTTCCGCAGCATGGTACATGTGATCAAACCACCCACACCCATGGCGCAAACATCTCTTCCACCATTTGCACTTGGTGCCATGTGCTTTCAACACCATCACTCACAAGCCAAATCACGGGCTACAATGCCCCACAAGTGCAGGCCGACCTCATTCACACCTTCATTACAGACGTGGCAGCAGATGTAACATACTTTGAGCCAACAAAGATTGCCGTGGGATGTCCTTTACAATTTTTCAAGATGGCAAGGGAATTTCTTCCCTTTACCAAATGGCAAATGAACGATGATAAGGATCATCAAGGCTTCCCCGGTGGTGGCCGTAGTGTGCAAAGAACCCCTCAAATTGCGAAGCTCTTTACACAACTTCACCTGCAATCGGGTAATGCCATTTTTCGCAATGTTTTCAATGACACAACTGCACGTGCGAAGCCTCACATCGATTCTGATTGTTTCCAACGCAATAGGACTTTCCTATGGCACTTTGGACCTCCTAGCTACCTACGCTGGGGAAATTCGAAGTACCCACTGGAACACGCTGTATTGTATGCTTTTGATGCTGCATGTACTCATTCCGTCCCGTTGATGGGTCGTTATAGTTTGTCTATTCGCTCGTGGAACTAAGCGTCCATGGCATGCACGATGGTGTTGTTGTCCTCGCTTTGGTGGTCACAGTGAACCAACAAGCAACATATTATTGTCGGCTACATGACGGTGGTGGCCGTATTGTGCAAACAACCCCTCAAATTGCGAAGCTCTTTACACAACTTCACCTGCAATCAGATAATGCCATTTTTCGCAATGTTTTCAATGACACAACTGCACGTGCGAAGCCTCATATCGATTTCGATTGTTTCCAAGGCAATAGGACTTTCCTATGGCACTTTGGACCTCCTAGCTACCTACGCCGGGGAAATTCAAAGTACCCACTGGAACAATGCTGCATTGTATGCTTTTGATGCTGCATGCACTCATTCCGTCCCGTTGATGGGTCGTTATAGTTTGTCTATTCGCTCGTGGAACTAAGCGTCCATGGCATGCACGATGGTGTTGTTGTCCTCGCTTTGGTGGTCACAGTGAACCAACAAGCAACATATATTGTCGGCTACATGCAAAATCATATGGAGCACATTATGTCTCGGGTTGCACGACCCATCAACACTGAGTCAATGCATGACACGGTCAAAGAATTTTTGCATGCCGCCGTGCGGTGCCTGTTTTCGCTTGCGTGCTACTCAGTGGCCTTTGCAAGATTGTTTTCTACATTTCCCAACAATGATGTCCCTTGACCGGCATAGCAACCATCAATTCAATCAAACCAATCCTATGGCGACATCATTGCCAAATTCCATCACTCACTCACTCACATATATGTGCCATAGTATGCTGCAGTAAGCTTCCGGGAGCAAGTGCACTCTTATCAATGTTATCTTCCCTTCAATATGACCTCACACAATCAATTGTGAGCAATGACCAGCACACCCCTCCTAATTTCCAAGCAATCTTGACTTCCATCATACATGACAATGTGTTCCAATAAACACTCCGTCCGAGGGTGATCAATTTTTTTATTCATCACCATATAATCAATGCCCCGCACCAAAAAAACGTTGCACCATTACCCAATACACAAGTACGATGCTTTTCCACCGATCAAGCCCAAAGCTTTCGCAACAATTAGTCATCGACGCCGCTTTCATTGCCATGATGCGACATGATTCCACAAACAATGGTACTATGCACCATTCCACCAAATTCCCGAAAGAATCATAAAGGGTAGGCGTACAAATCCGTCACTATAACCTCCATGATGCAATCCAAGTCAACATACCAATTTCACATGCAAGTGAAGTCTCCTGCACGTCACGTCAAAACGCCACCGTTTCCATGCGGTACACTCCAAATTTTACAAAGGGTCCATTAACCAAATGGTTTCACGGGCTATTGCACCATCCATACACGTCAGCCAAGCCCATCTTCCAGCCACAACATGAATTTCAAGCAACCACTTCCTTTCATCAGTCCCAGGATGCTCAAATTAGGGCGTGAAGTCATCAACGCCTTCACTCCATTGCATTTCGCATTCATTCGTCTTCCTAGGTGTATTCTTAACGGAATTATCAGTCCCATAATGCTCAAATTAGGGCGTGAAGTCATCAACGCCTTCACTCCATTGCATTTCGCATTCATTCGTCTTCCTAGGTGTATTCTTAATAGAATTACCGTCACTACAAAATATGGACAATACTTCGACCTACAGCAAGCCAAGCAACTATCACCCACAATGTATGCCCTGCGTCAAGAACACACATAATCGTCAAATGAGGCGCAATATCAAGGGTGGCATGGTCACGACGCCAACATCATTGCGAGATTTCCCGAAGGATCTCATGTTGCTAATCGCAGAGTACGCACAGCAAATAACCTCACTCAGCAAGTCGTGCAAAAGCATGTGGATAATGCTCCATGGTTCGCGCATCATGAACATCGACGCATGGAATTGGGTAACGAAGGATTTCAAACGTATGATTAATGTGCGTCACCTCATGGCTCACTTCAACGACAATACGTTCGCCTCACTCATTGCGGCAAAGGAATATATTGACAACCTCACCTCCGGTTTCTTCGTCGGTTTGTGCGATTCAATGTTGTGGAGCGATATATCCGGACCATATGCAAGCACTGCAATACACGCAATTAACACAACATTGCGCTCCTCATCACGTACACTGCACACCCTGAATTTATCCTGCTACATGCCGTCCTTGTGCGCCTAAGTCATGGCAGACAACCTATTGAATTGCACATCTCTCACAACTTTGGCTCTGAGTTTGCGCATCGCAAAGAATGAAGACGGGTTGGTAACTTTTATGGACGATAACACATCTAATCGCCTCTTCAAAGACGTTTTCTGTAAGGGCATGCATATGCTTAATTTCCTCCACCTCGATCTCTCCTTTGGGTCCATCACTAATAGTGGTGCATGCGCGTTGGCAAATGAATTGTGCAACGCGCAAACACTTACCCACATTTGAACGTCCGTGCAAATCAGAAGTGGGGGACCCAAAATGAATTGGCCAAACCCGTTTACATCCGAGAACTTGCAACCACTTTGTGTTCCATTCAACTGGATTTCCAAGACATTGGTCTTGTTGACCATAGTGTGATTGACCTCGTCAACACCTTGGTTAACAAATGGAATCCGCAAGTGTTGCAACAAAGCAACACATCCGCACTGCTTTCGCTAAATCTTCTCTACAATTATAATATTGATATGGCGGGGGTTTGTGCATTGCAAGTGCTAGTAAACCACTTTGCCGTTGACGTGCATACAACAATTTCATGTGATGCATTCGATTCACCCCATTTGTACAAAGACGACGACTACATCCTTCGTCGGCAATTCTATGCAATTTAAAGCCAGTTCCCTTCACTTCCAATCTTTTCTAGTAGCCAAGAATTCCAACCAGTTCGGGTTGCCATCCGTGGGAGTTCCCAAGGTACAGGTGTACTCCTAACGGAATTACCTTCACCTTCATGCCATATCTAACCCTTGGGAGCAAGGGTTACAACTGTTTCTGTAAAGTGATTACCACGAGACTCGCAAGTAATTCCTTCACGTGTTTTGCCAACTGTGCTTCGTTCCTCCAACACTGCCACACGGTTACGGTACATTGCGGTTTGATGGACATACGTACAGACAGGCACTTTCTAAGCGGATATAAATTCCCATTAGCCTTCCCCTCCAACTTGTGCTCGACTCCCACATGATGAACCCGCGTGTCTTTTAGGAGAGGGGTGTAGATTAGAGGAGATATATATATATATATATATATATATATATATATATATATATATATATATATATATATATATATATATATATATATATATATATATATATAGTCATAGTCATAGTCATAACCACTTATCATGCCGTCTACTGGAGTTACCGGGCATCTCGCGCCGACAGGTGGTTCCTGCCTCGCTCGATCCCGTGGGTCCCAGGGCTGCCTGAGGTGGCCCACAGCATGACGGAGGACCCAGAGGACCGGGGATACCGGTCAACCAGGCTTTGGGGGCAGTGGCAACTGCAAAGCGTTAGCATTAGCAACGGCGACGGACGCTGCCCTGTTTGTTCGCCGGGGGTAAGGGGGCAAGGCAGAGCAGCGCAGCAGCATCGCAACAAGCAGAAAGCAAGGGCATCTCTGTCCGTCGCATAGCAGCAACCAAGGAACAAAGCAGCACGCATGCGGCGAAGCGAGAGCTGACCCTCCGTCGTTCGCGTACCCCCGCCACCGTGGAGACATCCATCACCCATGACCCCATGGAATCCATTGCCGTCTGCGTCCTCGAAGCTGCCCACCACCCCTGACTCCACGTGTCCCTCTGCCAGCACGCAATAGCCCGTATGTGCATAGCCAGGATTTCTGGGAGGCTCCAGCCTAGCCTGGCCCTCAGCTTTCATCACCCCCATGTCTCCACAATGTACGCCACCGACCCACCGCACCATCCCCCTAGTATAGTACAGAAACACGGTACCAATTCCACGTCCCCGTGGCCCTGAGCTGCTCCCACACCCCAGATATATACCATGCCGGCACCCCATGTCAGGGGCCAGCACCCAATCAGCTTCGGGGTATCCACTTGCCCACATATAATATATCTTGAGGGTCTACAGGAGCGGACGCCGGCCGCTACGCGACGGGAGTGGCGCAACCCGTGAATATCGCTGGCTGGGATTCGGGCTGGTGGGTGCCGTAGCTTGGTTATCGACCCCTTGTAGGGGTACCCACGAGAGGCTCGCCCCGGGCTGTGGTAACCAGGTGCACCTCATCTGGCCCACATACATTGCCTTGGCGCCTACCCTTGACCCTTACCTGCACCGTTTGGCCGGCTTCCGTGGTTGCGCCTCTTCCGCCACAGCAGCGGCCAGGCCGCAGGTTCGGCCCCCACCGACGACGTGGCGAGCCTACTTATAGCATTGGCCCGCGCGTCACCCCCCGGACCACTCAGCATGCCGCTCCTCTGCCCTCCTCGCCTCTAGCCGACCGGACCGGCGCCCCCCAGGGGTAAGCCGTTACAGTTGTGAGGCGACCGCATACTCTTCGCTACGACGCCGCGCAGTACCGCTGTTGCCACGCCGACGCCACCTGCGAGCCGCCACGACACGCACCACCGCAACCACAAGGCCATGGTCAGAGGTTAGACTATGTACATGCCCGCAGGCACGGTCCCTCTAGTTTGTTAACGGGGCCAGGGGATGCCCCCGCGCTCCCCCTGGGTTGTTAGAGGGGTCAGGGGGACACCCCAGTACCGCCATGCAACCCCGTAGCGCCCCCACTGTACGGCCCTCCAGTACCGCCGCGTACCCTCACCATACGGTCCCCAGTACCGCCGCGCATACCCCCACGACGCCAGTACACCGTCATCTGGAACTTCCCCGCTGCTCCCCCACTGTTCGGTTCCCCAGTACCGCCGCGTACCCCCACCGTACGGATCCCAGTACCGCCGCGTTTACCCCCAAGACTCCAGTACGCCGTCACCTGGAACTCCACGTGCCCCTCGTGAGTGCTCCTCCCAGGCTGCCACGCCGTCTCCACGACGCCCGCCATACTGTCCCCCTGACGACCCCACTGTCATATCCTCCCACGCACACATCCTCGCCTCGTCGCCGCTCCCGGGGCCTGCAGGCTGACCACGCAACCCCGTGTAACACTCCCACAGGGCGCCGCAACGCCGTAACCCCCAGACAACTCCGTGCACCCCCGGTGTATCCCGAGCAACCACTCCCAATACTGCCGTAGCCGGGCCGCCAATAGAGACCCCGGTGCCATGGGAATACCCTACAAGGGTTTGGGCCTTATTACCCTGGTCGGGACGACCCATGACACCTCACTGTTGTATGCGGCGACCCGGGGCAGGCGGGTGAAGCATCCCTGTCCGACCCTCATGCACGGGGGCAGTACGGCTCACCGTCAGGCCGGCACGACCTGTCACATCGCGTTGGCCGTCATACGCCGCCTGCCAGTACCGCACAATCAGGCCGCGAAGGCACTGCTTCTCAGGCGCTACCCCCTCCGCTGCGTCCAGCGTAGGGACGGTAGCTGGTGCACCCACAATTCCCAACCCCATCAATCTGCACCCCCGGCCCCATCCACGCCGTCACCATTTCCTCCGCGATGCCACAACCAAAGTATCCGTGAGTCGCCCTCCAGAGCCGCCCACCACAGCATCAGGGGCAGGGCCGCAGACGGCGCTCCAGGGCACCGTACCCCTTCCACTCGGACGCTCTTCAGGCCATCCTGGATAGTCTTCCAGGCACTTGAGGACATCTGTCCGGAGTGCCGCAGTGCCCACCTCGCCTTAGGCCACCCCCTATCGGCACGCTCCTTACATGTCCCGCACAGCGGCCCCGGAGGCACACTGATGAACCCAAACTGACACCGTTTCCCCGCACCCGTGGCATCGCTGCGGAAGCACAGACCGCGACGGAACGCAGCTACCATCACAACACTGCGACCACAGGTCCTGCCATACATCGCAGCACGCGTCCTGGAGCCCGAGCAAAGCACCCGCCAGCGTGCGTGCTGTGGCACAACTGAGGAGGCTGCGCCTCGCTTCCTCCCACGTGGACACCGGGCGGAGTATCGGTCGCCCGTCGGGCATCAGCGGCAGGCTCTCAAGCAGCCGGGGCCACCGCGCCACTTTGGAGCTGCGCGTGCCATGCGCTAGGAGCTCCCAACCGTAGTCCCGTAAGACCTCCCCGATGACATCAACCCCGTCCTGCTCCGGGCCCCTGGCGGAAGCCAGAACCAAGCGTTGTCCTCCCGCCCGAGCCTCAATGACCGCCCCGAGGCCCAGGGTGTCAAGGGTGTGACGGGCATCGGCAGCCACGTGGTCGTCACCCTCTGGCACAGAGAACATGGCCTCCGTGACGTGGCCCTGCGCGTCGTTGCCCTGTACCCGTGCCAGCTGCTTGGAGCCCACTAACACTGCCATGGACCGCTGCTCCGTGACCGCTGGTACGGCTCGTCGCAGCTGCCGGTCATACAGCCACAACGTACCCACGTCAAGTACGACAGCCACCGCCAGGATTGGGAGACTGCACAGAGGTTGCTGAAGGACCGGCAGCACCTCGCGAGGCCAGCCCATGACCTTCCCCACGGCTGAATGGTTGGCGTACACCTGAAGCCAGGGATCACTCTGGCCGTCAGGGCTTCTCACCTTGGTACCACGCACCTGGGCCCACAACTGCGCCGACACCACGCGCGACCACTCCCTGAATGTCGTGATGTCCCGCGCCACCCAGGAACCGATCCACTGGTCGAAGGCCTGCGCCACCGCCGCCATCCAGTGAGGGAACAAGGGCAGGGCCTCGTCATGCTCGATGCACGACCGCGACACCAGCAGTGCGTGCAGCGGTGCCCTCTGAAAGGTTGCCCGCAGGTCGCCGGGGAGGCCGGCAAATGGGTTCCACGGCGGACGCTGCAGGATCCTCCCTGCCGGCGGGCAGAAGGGTGTGTCACCGCGCAGGAACGCGTATACCGCCCTCCTTCGATCTTGCATCGGCAGCTGCATGATCTGGGTGAGCCGATGGTTCCTGCGGGCATACACATCTTCCCCAATCTGGACCATGTCCTCCACAAAGAGCCTGGCCTTGGCAGGGCCCCGGGACGACGCCGCTCGCACCGCAGCGAACAGCCGCTTCAGGTCCCCGGGGACGACACCCGCCATCAAGGATTCAGTCCACCTGCAGCCGTGCTCCCTCCACGCCATGAACTCCACCGCCCTGTCCGTCAGGGGTAGCTCCGCCGTGAACTACTCCACACGCCTGCACAGGAGCCCAGCCACCTCCTCGTCCCGCGCACACAGTAGGCGCATGTGGCCAATGTCCTCCTCCGGCCCCCCACAGAAGATACAGGGGTGGGCTGGTATTGCCATACGTGTGAGCTTCTGTCTCCACCGTCGCATGACCTGCATGGTGGACAAGCGACCGTCACGTGCCCGCAGCATATTCCTGTGCGTTGGGCCGTGGTGTACAGCTCCCAGGGGCATCGCCTCGCAGGCGCCAGCAAGTGGCGTGTGCGCCCTGGTGCGAGCCGCTAGCGAACGCCACTCCATCTCCCGGACTTGCTGAAGGGCTTGCATGGATGGCACACGCGGCTCGAGCTCACCATTATCCCCCGGCACCAAGAGGATGGCGTGCTCCTTTGGCAGGACAAGATGGACAGGCGGGGCCATTGCACGGGCCGCGGCAGAGTCCGGTGCCTCGAGCGGGACCGCCGCCAAGTGCGAGCTCTGCCTCACCACCCAGTGGTGCGGCCCCCCAACTCGGCGCGGCAGCCGCCGCAGTCCCTCCACTATCCAGCTCAGTGCGTGCTGATTGACCAGATGTGATGTCGGCCCCTTGATGCCACGGTACAGGGCCTCCTGCGCCCTGCGGAGATGCGCTCCTATGACGGACGCATCCACCACGTGTACCGTGCACGCTAACGGGGGCGTGTGCAGCCACCGGCACCCAGCAGTACCGGTGGGGCTCCAGCCACGCCACGTCGGAGTGGGGGCTCTGCACCACCTTTCCCAGGGACGCTGCACTGGAGGCCGTGAGCTCCGGGGACAGGACCACCCTCGGTCGATACACCGCATGTGGTCTCCAGGCCAGGTCACATCCGCAGACTGAATTTATGGCGTCCAGGGCGGTGGTATACTCCACCCCCCAAACTGTTGCGGAGCAGGAAGGCTGGTATACCACCACAGACCCCTGCTCCACTGCGCCGCCATCACGCAACGACGTGACGGCGACATGCGGATCGTGCGGCACGTTGGACATCCGGACCACTTCCGGGACCGAGTACTCATCCGGATCCGGGATTGGGCCTGCCGGCAGCAGAAGAACAATTGCCCATTCGCTGCACTTGTGCACCGCCGCGCACGCCCTGGAAAACGCTGGCCGCCCGTGCACAACCCACAGTGGTGGCGGGCTTATGCCGCCCCCGGCGTGAGGAGTGAGCAGGGGGACGGACGCCGGATCGTCTTGCTGTTGGTAGCCCTCAAAGACGTCCCCCAACAGAAACAGGAGGGCGGCTAGCGGGACGAACGGCATGGACAGTCCCGGGTTGGCCGGGTCCCATCCTTCCTCCCTGTATCCGCCCACCACATACACGTCCCCCGTAGCGGACTGTCTATTCCGTTTGCTGGCCTTCTTCCGGCGCACCGGGTGTATTAGCCGGTGAGTCAACAGACCGGGCAGCTGCGGCCGGAAGACGTCGCGAAGCCCCGTGAGCCACACGTGGTCCAGCTGGTGGGGCCCTACTCCCGCGTGCGGAAGGTGCAGGTGGTCCTCATGGCACTCCTGAAGCTGGACCGCCCAGTGCCCAGGCGCAGGGCAGGGGAGCCGCGCATGCAGGAGGTCATTTGCGGGATCAGTCAGGGACTGTACTGTCGCATCTGTGCGGGGCCCCGAGAGAATGCAGATGTCCCTACCCTTGAAGGTATAGGATTGGGACACCCACTTCCGCCCCGCCCACTGCACTTGCGGCAGATGGGCGTGTACACACGAGTACACCGACGATGGCATGAGAAGCCCTACGCGCAACGTCCCCATCGCTCTGAGTACCCTATCCACCCACGTATTGCCAGCGTGTGTGGCGAATGACGCAGAGGGCACCATGAACTGCCCGCACACTCCGTACTGCACGTGCATGTCTCGGAGCATGGCCCGCAGCTCATCCCGGACTGTCGTCGACCTGTGGTGGGTGAGCTCAGCCATGGTCGCCACAACGGAGTCGCGGCATATAACCTGGACATCCGCCAACCGTAGCCCATGACCTGACCGCACCGCCACGTTGGACAGGTCCTTGGGCAGCTTCTCGAAGTGCGGGGCCGCAGCCTTGATGGCAGTATTCAGCTTGATCACCGCCTCAGCCGTGTCGGACAGGTAGGGCGCCGCGTACCGCACGATGCCTCCAACCACAGCCGCCATCACCTCATGAGGCACCGACGCCGGCCCTAACGTGTTCTTGCACCAGCCCAGCAGAGCTTCACACCGGAGCACATGTTTCTCCTTCATGGTCGCCATCCCCCTGGGATCGAGGCGCAGGCCCAAGTATGGTACCGTGCCCTTGGCACGTAAGCATACCCATGGGGCCGCCGTGTCCCCTGGGTTCAGGTATACCATTATCGAATGGATGCGAGCAGTATTGGCATAGGCGCATTTGCCCACGTTGAGGGACATGCCCATGTCGGTGAGATACCGCGCTATCGCCGCCGCATACTCCAGGAATTGCGGCAGGGAGTGCGCTATCAATAGGAGGTCATCACCGTACGCATGTACCAGGGGTGGCACCGCATGGCGAGCATCTCCCCGCGCCTTGCAGGCGAGGCTCCGCAGGAGAGGCTCCAAAAGGAGGAGGTAGAGCACAGCGCTCTCCGCACTGCCCTGCCGCAGGCCCCTGTGGAGTCGTATGCTCGGCGTCGGGCCGTGCGCGGTGACGATGCGCACCAGAGAACCGCAGCTGAGGGTGTGGAAGAGCCTGATGAGCTCCTCCGGGACACCTATGTGGCGCAGGAGGAGCGCTAGCGCTCCGTGCGGCGCTGTGTCAAAAGCTTTTGACACATCGAAGGCCAGGACGTGGTTTTCCTCCAGCCCACGCTGCAGCCTGCGCTGGGCCAGGAACACCGGGGCAGCCGCCGTGGAGCCCGGCATGGCTCCGAACTGCCAGTCCGCGGCCAATCCCTTGCGTGCCAGAACAGCTGTGAACCTCCGCATGAGGGGAGTCATGAGCATTCGCATGTCTTGCTGCCCCAGCGCTATCGGCCTGTACTCGTCCAGGTTGCCCGTGGCTGTGCCCTTGGGCATTAGCCAGATAATGGCCTCGTGCCAGGACTCCGGGACGTCCGCACCCCGCAGGATTGCCCTGTACGCATGCACCAGGAGCCCCTGCACCGGTTCAGGCAGCTCTGCTATGAGGGCAGCCGTGACCCGGTTGGACCCCGGAGCTTTGTCGTCCGCCACGGCCTGCCTCACGGCGTCTTTAAGGTCCTGCAGGGTGTAGTCCTGTACCGACCTCCATTCCTCCGGCACCCCTTTGGGAATGTGGGCCCGGACCAGCCGCTCGAAGGCCGGCAGCTTCACTGGCCGCTTGGCGTACAGCGCCTCCCAATATCTCTGGACCTCACCGATGACGTCCGAGGCCTCCAAGAGCACCTTCTCCGACTCGCGGACGCGTACGGACCATAGGCCTGACGGGGCATAGTTCACCACGTTGATGGCCCCCCGTATCGCCGTCCATCGGAGCTGCAGATCGGGTACCCTGCCCCGCCAGTAGTCCTTGATGGACCGGCGCCTGTTGCTCCTGAGGACATCCCGCAGCTCCTCCACGCGTGTCTCTAGCTGGTGGAGCTGATGGTCCAATGCGGCACGCAGGTCCTCTACCGAGGCGAGGGACAGGTCGGGGTCCACTCGCCGGAGGTGCTGTAGCAGGGCAGTCGCTTCCTGGGAGTGGAGTCCGGCCGCCGCCGCGTGCCGTTGCCACAGCTGATGGGCGCGCCAGGCCAGGGCCTGCTGATCCGAGAGGACCTGGTCCAACGACGCCTCCGTCTCCGCCTGCCCGTACGGGTACTGCGGGTCCACGCCTGAAGGCATGCGCACTCCCGTGACCCTGGACACGTCATCACGGAAAGCGTAGAGCAGGTCAAAGACCGCTTGCACCTCCGACGTGCCCATGGTGGCAGTGTCCTGGTCCGACGAGAGCCACGCCTGTAGCCGCGATCCCCGCAGGCCTTCTGCAGTACTTCCGCTGCCGCCTCACGAACCCCCGGGGAGTCCGGGCGTATGGCATGCAGCCTGCCCTGGGCGTGCGAGTAGGCCATCCTAATGACCCTCTCCTTGCCGGCCACCGCCAGTGGGATGTCCAGGACCACAGGGCCATGATCCGACCCCAGTGACGCAGGAGACCGCCCCGGCGCCAAGTGAGGGCGCTCACGCGCCGCCCATGGGACCAGAGGCGAGTTTAGAAGGAAGGAGTCCAGTCGGTGCCCTGCCCTCGTGGGCCTCCTGTCCTCCTCCCGTTCCGGGCCTGCCCTGTGGAAACCACACTGTTCCCACAGGGCTTGGAACCTCCTCGTGGTAGGGTGCCACGGGGACTCCAGCCACACGTTGAAGTCCCCTCCGAGGAGCACGGCCCTGGTGCCTCCCGCGCTCTTGGCCGCCGCGTACATGGCCACGTCAGCCCAGAAGGACGCCTTAGACGCCCAGGAGTCGCCGCCGCTACCCGGGCCGTGGACGTTGATGACCGTGAGGGTGCCACCTGCGGTCACCACATCGAGGGCCGTGGCCTTGCCTGGCACGATGTCCACGATATCTCGAACTTCCTCCGCGGCGAACACGTCCGCCCGAAGGGCTATCAAGAGCCCGCCGCGCACCGCCGCCGCCGACGCCGCCTGGGCATCCACCCCTGGGTACGCATGATACCCGTGGTGACGCCACTGGTTCTCGGAGTGCACCACACCTTGTGGGTCCTGCAGCCCGGTCTCCTGGAATAGGCCCAAGATGGCACCCTCGGCCTTCATGATGCCCGCCGCCACCGCTTCAGCGTCGAGCATACCTGGGGCCACTGGTACGCCGTCCCCCCGCATCGAGCCCTGGACGTTCCAGGACACCGCCGCTCGGGTGTCGGAGGCTGGGCCCCTTCATGGCTGCACGTGTGGATCGGGGCCCCCCGCCGGATCCGGATCACTGGACGGAGAGGGGCCACCAGCAGGTTCAGGGGGACCACCCGCACCCGGCGCGGGCGGCCGGCGAGGTGGCCCCTGACCCCGTGGGCCTCCGTCCGAGGCGGTCGTCGCCTGCTGAGACCCGGCAGATGCGGCGGGCTCCCTCTCTGCCTGTCCGCCGGATGTACTTGCCGCCGTACTCCCCGTTGAAGTCACTGCCCCACTCCGTGCTGCAGACCCAATCGCTCCAGATCGTGCCGCCGACGGCGACGCCCCGCGCTCCGCCGCGGGGCGGGCACCCGTGGGCAGCGTGAGCGCTCTGGACCCCGCCTGGGCCGACGCGAAAGGCCCCGCCTGGCCCCCCGGCATAACGCCGGCCAGCATGGCCAGCGCCTGGTCCCGTTGCGCCGGATCAGTCGCATGGTCCCGCTGGATGTGGTCCAGCAGGTCCTTGGGGTGGAGGTGGGTAGGCCGGCAGTGCGTGCCAGCTTTCCAAGTGCAGTGACCAGCCCCATCCAGCCGAGACCAGGGGCAGACGTTGATCGTCTTTGTCCCACGCTGATCCGTGGCCAAGTCACCACCGAAGTGCTGCAGCACGTACCGAATGTTGGCATAGCCGCCATACTGAGGCGGCTGGCCCCTCTTGGGCGGCGGCTTGGGCGCCGCTTTCGGGGCCTGCCTCGCCGCCGCGGCCGGGGGTGCCGCAGGCCGCACCAGTGCCACGCTTGGTGGTTGCGGCAGGTGCAGCATTCCCCCCACGGGAAACTGCTCCTCCACCCAGCGGCGCCACGCGTCGGCGAACTTCTCCCGGTCACCCTCGACCCTCCACCTGGACGTGGAGAAAGCCCGGAGCCACGGCCCCATGTTCTCCGCCATGACCAGGCGGAGGGCATCTCCTCCGCTCTGCCGGCGGAAGCGTGTCGCGACCGCGCCTGCCACGGTCCCTTGGAGGTACAGCGCGTCGCCCCCGTCGCCACTCAGTGCACTAAGGTGCAGGGCCTCCAGGTCGGCGGGCCGGACCGTGAGCACTGTGCCCTCTCCGCGATCGTACAGGCGCAGCGCCGAGGAGTGGGGCTCCAACGCCGCCACAACCCAATACCACGCCCGCGACGCGCTATGCAGCAGTGCCAGCGTGGCTGCCGGCCTGTTGCTGGAGGACTGCGCTGCCGGGGCCCTGGGGAGGGCCGCCGCGTGACCCTGCAGCGCCCTGCACATGCCAGCTGCATGCTCAGCCTGCCACACGTTGCTCGGGGCTACGGGCCAGACGTCCTGCCCTTGGATCACCGGCGGCCGCGTGACCTCCACGAAGACCGCCGCCGCCGGCGGGATGTCCTCGGCCGTGCACCTGTGCGCCCTGCGCACCGGCCCCAGCCCACTGAGGCACTCCCGGAACACCCGGTAGCAGGCCGGGCCCCTGGACTGCTGCCTCCTGAGCCGGCACGCGGTGACTACGACCCACTCCAGTCCCCCTGTTTCCACCAGAACAAAGGCCCAATACTCCGCCCCCTCCAACACCACCAGCCGCCCCACATGCGCCATGCCCACCGCATGGGTGGAAGGCACGCTCTCCACCCTCAGCCACCGCTTGGCGCTTTCTTCCCACGGCTGGGGGGCATGCATCCGCTGCTGCTGCATCGCGTCCTGCACGTGCTGCAGGGACACCGTCGCCAGCATGGACATCCCCCCGTCCGCCGCCGCCGCCATACACAGCAGGGCATGTTGCATGCGCGCCCCGGGCAGCCCCACGTTGTGCGGGACGTTCGCCAGGTCCAAGGGCGTGCAGGGCGCCGGCAGGGCTTCCAACACCGCTGCAGGCAGCTCCCCCAGGGACGGCAGGCGCGCGATGGGCCCCATGTCCAAGTTGAGGACCACCGCCGCCACCCACCGCCTGTCTAGCGCGGACAGGAGGTTGCCCGGCCTCGGCACCCTGAGGAGGGTACCGACGGCGGACATGAGGGCGCACACGCCACAGTCCTTGGTGTTGCCGGCCGGCTGCTGCACCTGTGCCGCCCGGGCCTCCGCCAGCAGATGCTCTGCACCCGGCCATCCCGCCCTCTGGCCCCTGGGTGCCATGCGCATCGTCCGGACCGCCATGTCCCACGTGTGCGGCCACTGGGGCGGGGCCCCCGACACCACAGGCCGGCCCAGCGGGTCCACGGCCAACCGCATGTCAGGGGCCACGAGGTGGTGGGCCGTCCAGTGCCGCATGCCCGGCGTCTCCAACCGGTCGAGGTACACCGCCTCTGAGCCCCCCAGCTCGACGTACCTCGCAATGAGGAGGGCAGCCGGGGTTTGGTCGTGCCGCTGGCCTTCCCACTCCTCCCTCGGGAGCATCATGGCATGGGGGGCCAGGCACTGCACCACGTCGGCTGCCAGCGCGACCACGTCGTCGCTGAGCTCCACCCCATGGTCCGCGGCCACCAGGAAGTGGTGCCTGGGCTTGGAGTACACGTGCTCCAGGGCGCCCCGCAACTCAGCTGGCGGGGGAGAGGCGTCTCCGCAGCCCCGCAGCCATGGGAGCGCGCCCGGGAGATGCCGCCCTGCTGCTCCTGACCAGACGGCGGCCTTAAGGATCGGCAGGTCCCGCCAGACAACCCTAGCGACCTGATCGCGCCAGGGCTGTGGCTTGTTTGCACCCCACTGGAGGACGGCCACCACAGCATGCGTGGTCAGGGGCTCTGCCGTGAGCTGCAACGCTGTCCCCCCGTCGGTCTCGATCACCGTGCCCCTTGGGGCAGTGAAGACGTGGCCATCGGCCCCTCGGACCGCCACCAATCCCCACAAGACCGCCACGGTCTCCCAGCTGGGGTGGTTGGTTCTCCTGGGCAGGACCACCACCGGTGGGCACGGGCCGTTGGCGGCCCACACGCGCCATTCCACTCCCACCAGACGCTCGTGACCAGGGGGCCGGTACACCTGGGGCCACGCGTCTGGGAGCTGGCGATGGACAGCGGTCCACACATCAGCCCCGCCAGCCCGCGTGAACTGGAGTCCCCCCAGGATGTCCCCGTCCACAGGGCTGGGGAGGCGGGCGGTGCGAACTTCCAGCCCCTGACCCAGGCGAAGCCCTGGCCCCTCTCGGTCTCCCAGCAGCGAGACCTCCGGGTCTGTGGCCGCAAGACGAGCCGCCACCGCGGGGAGATGCAGGGAGACAGTCCACGGCTGGACTGAGACGGGCTCGCGCGGGAGGTCAGGGCAGGCCGCCACAGCACTGCCATCCCTCGCCCAGCTGAGCGCCCTGTCCCACCACTGCGCCCACGCACCCGGCGCTGCCGGCAACGACCAGGACAGGTACGTCACGACTGCCTTAGCCTGCCACTCGCGAGGGTCCATGCCGGCGGGGTGTGTGTGCCACGTGCACACCCATCCCAGATTGGCTTCCTGGACGGCGACCACGTCCCTCCACGGGACCACCGGGAACGGAGTGAGCAGGGCCGCCATGCCACATGGCAACGCCACCGCCAACTCGGTCAGGCCCCCACTCCCCACCGCATACCCCACCGCCGGGAGCCCTCCCCCTTGCGCCTTTACCACCGCTTCCTGCAGCAACGTTCCGTGGCCCCGGCCTTGGTCCTGGCTGCGGTCCAGGCTGAGGGCCCCCACACGGGCCATGGCCTGGAGGATGAGGAGTAATTCCCGGGGAACTCCCCGCGGCACCGGCGGCTGGGGGTGGGCGAACCGGCAGGCATCTGCCCGCATGCACCACCCCTTGGCCCAGTGCCTGCAGGTTTCCACCTCCCCCGTCTTCGGCCCAGCCTTATCCGCCACCCCCAGCTCCCGTGGACCCACCTCACGCGCCTCCTTCGCCCCCACGATCACCAGCTCCTCGTCCTGCTCCCCGGCGCCCTGTGCCTCTTCACCCTTGAACTCCGGCTCCTCGTCCTGCTCCATGGCGACTTGTGCCTCCTCACCCCTCCTGCGTTGGTCCTCCTCCTCCAGTGCCTCCGTCGTCGGCGGCGGGCCCGCAGCATCCGTGAGCTTCGCCAGGGCCGCCGCCACAATGGCCTGCACGTCCACCTCCTCCCCGGCCACCTCCAGCTGATCCTGCTGCTGCTCCTCCCCCGTGGGTTGCTCTTGCCCCACCCCGTCACCGCCACGGCCTGCTTCCTCGTCACCCCCCACCGGGATCGCGTGTTCGGACCCCTGGGGGGCGGCGCTCCCGTCGAGGCGCGTGCCCACCACCACCAGCAGCTTGAGGTCACCGCCGCGGCTCTCAAGGCGGTAGCTGCTGGTGGTGGGGACGAGGGCCGCCCCATCTCCGGTCAGCAGCAGGCGGTCCGCGTCGAACACGACCTCTGCACCCTCACGGTGCAACGCCACCAGGAGCGCATGGGACCCCAGCGCCTGGGGTGTGAGGGGCCGCACGGCCTGCTCGCGACGCCAAGCGTCAGCCCCACCTCGCCACAAGGCCACGTACAGGCCTTCGTCCCGCCGCACGTCCTCCAGCCCTGCCTCGCCCAGCAGGCGCCCCACGGACAGGCGCACCGACAGGGGGAGGCCTTCCTGGGGCTCGACCGCCCGGACATCACCGGGGTGGTGACCCAGGACCGCCGCATCCGCCAGTTGTACACAGCGGACCTGGCCGTTGTCCGGGGACGCTGCCGCCAGGGCCATCTCCCGCGCGACCTGCCCCGGGCGCTGGAGCTCATAGCGCTCCAGGGCGCCCGCCAGCATCCCTGCCTCCCGCGGCCCCGTGCCCGTGAGGCGGTGCCTGTGGGCGCCCTCGGCCGCATGGTACCTGCAGTGCCGCCGCTCACAGCTCCCCAGGGGAGGGGGCGGCACCGCAGTGGGCATGGGCCGCAGCGGCTCTTTGGCCGGGTCCTCGTCCATGCCGGCGTAGACGTCAGGCCCGGCGTCGTCCTCAAACATGAGGGCCAGCGCCGACTCGCCGGGCCCGTATGCCTCCTCGTCCCCCTCGCGCTCCTCCTCCTGCTCCCCCTCCACCCCTTCTCCATCCGCGACCACCGCCGGCGGCGTGTCCGGCCGCGGCGGGAAGGGCGCCAGAGGCCGCTCGTCAGCGCCTCCGCCCCTTGCCGCCTCCGCCGCGTCCAGCCGTGCCCGGAAGTTGGCGGGCAGCCGGGCCCAGCTAGTGCCCGCATGGAGATCCATGCGGTACGCCAGCCCCGCCGGACACGGCTCACCGGGTGCCACCTGGCGCCACTCCCGCCACTCCCACATCCAGTCCTCCACTCCTTCCCCCTTGGCACGTCCCCCACTGGGCTCCACAACCCCGCCGCCCCTCCGGCGGCGTGTGCGCCTTCGGCACACCCCGCCCCGCGTCCTGTCCCCCCGAAGAAACCGCCTCCGTCGGCGTCTCCTTGGCCCCTTCCGTCCTCGGTGCGACAGCCGCGAGCGCCTGCGCTATCAGCTCGCCGGCGTCAGCCCCTTCCGGCGCGGCTCCCCCACTCCCCACGGCTGTCCGCCTGTACTCCTCCAGGGCCTGCGCGAGCAGCTCGCTGATGTCTCGCGGGCCAGCCACCGCCGCCTCCTGCGCTGCATCCCCCTCTCGTTCCCCCGCCGTAGTCCTCCCCATGGGGGCCGCGCCCTGCATCCCATGCGTCGGGGGCAGACCCCCACCCGGCACCACTGGCTCAGGGTCCGTCGGCACCACGGGCGGGGCTTCGCGCGGCAAGGCTGGGTCCGGCATCTGGACCGTCCGCGGTGGTGACCCCGCCGCGGGAAACTCCGGCTGGGGCACCGCCGGGGGTGGCGCAGCCGCAGGTGCCCCCATTCTCCCCGCCTCGCCCGGGGGCACGCCACGTGCCTCCCCTTGCGACACCCCCTGCTGTTCGGCGCCCCGCCCCGGCCCAGGTGCCGGTACCGGTACCGGCACCGGCATTGTGTGCTGAGGCACTAGCCGTGAGTGCTGCTGGGGCAGGGGGTGAGGGTACTCCACATGCAGGTGCGGACAGTGATGGTGATGGTGATGGTGAGGGTGGACGGGGTGCTGCGGCACAGCCCCTTGCGACACCCCCTGCTGTTGGGCGCTCCGCCCCGGCCCAGGCACCGGTACCGGTTCCGGCACCGGCATTGTGTGCTGAGGCGGTCGTGGGTGCTGCTGGGGCAGGGGATATGGGTACTCCACATGCTGATGCGGACGATGATGGTGATGGTGGTGGTGAAGGTGGACTGGGTGCTGTGGCACAGCCCCTTGCGACACCCCCTGCTGCTGGGCGCTCCGCCCCGGCTCAGGCACCGGTACCGGTTCCGGCACCAGCATTGTGTGCTGAGGCGGCCGTGAGTGCTGCTGGGGCAGGGGATGCGGGTACTCCACTTGCTGGTGCGGAAGGTGATGGTGACGGTGATGGTGAAAGTGGACGGGGTGCTGTGGCACAGCCCCTTGCGACACCCCCCGCTGCTGGGCGCTCCGCCCCGGCTGAGGCACCGGTACCGGCTCCGGCACCGGCACTGTGTGCTGAGGCGGTCGTGGGTGCTGCTGGGGCAGGGGATGCGGGTACTCCACATGCTGGTGCGGACGGTGATGGTGATGGTGTTGGTGTAGGTGGACGGGGTGCTGTGGCACAGCCGCCAGTTGGTGGTGATGGTGAAGATGGACGGGGGGCTGTGGCACAGCTGTCGGGTGTACGTGTTGGTGTGGGAAGTGATGCTGCATCATGGGGAACCCGACGGGGTGATGAAGTAGGTGATGGAGATGGAGTTGGTGGTGGTGATGAGCCCCAAAGGGCGGGATGGGCATGGGCCCGAGGCCTGGGGGCGGCGGCATCGGAAACGCACCCGGCGCCGCATACCCCGGCTGCCCCGCCGACCCCACTGGGGGCCGCCCGCGCTGCGCGTCCTCGAGCTGCCCGAGATCTTGTAGACATCGGAGTGGTCGGTTAAGCAGGTGCACCCCGAACGGCACCGTGCCCGCTGCGAACCGCGCCTGAACGTCGGGCGCGTTGTACGGGTGGGGATCGCGGGCCAACATGTGCCGCAAGCAAACGTCGACGAAGTGGTCCCATCCGCTGTCCCTAGCCGGACGGTCCGCGTCCACGCGCGCCTGGAACGCCGCATACGTGTGCGGCCCGTGTCTGACGAGATCAGACACTGTGTCTACCAGGCGCCAGGCACGTCGCCGGAAGGCTGGCAACTCCGCGGGATTGGCGGGGACAGATAGCGACATTTAGCTAACGAAGGCTGTGTGAGCTAAGGACACGGGAGAACGGGTGGACTCTGTGGCCCGTCCCGCCTGCTGCTGGCTTATTGTTGCACGACACTTCGCACGACACAGTTGTGCACCCCTCTTGCGCGCCTCTCTTCCCTTCCGTGTTCCTTTGCCCCCGGTTGTGCCCGTTAGGTGTGCCCCTTGGCCGAGCCCGGTTGTTGGCGGGCTTGTTGCCAGGCAGGGTTGGGGGGGGGGGGCGCCCGACGCTGGCTCTGGTCCTTCTCTCCGGGAGTTTCCCCACGGGGGGGCCGATGCATGCACTCCCCGTCAGGGTGTAACTCTGTTGTACGGGCCGTTCATTTGTACCCGCTCAGTACAAATGGACCTGCGTCGTAACCACGTACTTCGGCCCTTCCCCACACCGGGGTCGGGTACACTGTGGGTCTCTGGGGAGTCCTTGCGGGATAGGCACGTCTCTTGCCTACCGCGATGGACGGTGTGCCCTACCCGCAGCCCCTCACAGGACACGAACCGCAGTACGTGCCGTGGGGAGTGCTCTTGGTCAGGCCCATTGGCCACCCCCCCAGGCCGGTGCCACCTCGGGCCGCTGGCCAACGGTCCCGGGCGTAACCCACCTTATTGCCTGCGCTCAGGTGGGGCCGATACGGACACCGGGGGGGGGCCCAAACCCCAGAGGTCGGGTACCCCACCAGCGTCTTTCGCGGGCTCTTGTCACCCCGGCTCCCCCTCGTTCGTTGCGGTGTTTGTCCCTGCCTCCTTGCTTTCGTCCCCAGGGGCGTCCCACTGTCCCGCGCCCCTTGCCGTGCCCCCTGGCCCCCGCCATGTCCCGTCTGCCCCTGCTGTCTGCCCCTGCTCTGGCGTGTTGGTGTCCTTTGTTGTTGTTTTTTTTTGTCTGTCCCCTGCCCCCGCCCATGTCCCCTCGCTGTCTCCTCGCTGTCCTCGCCCTTTTCGTGGGTGGGTGGAGGAGTAGGGGGAGGGGGGGGGGGCGTCCTCGTTGTCCGCCCTATTGCGCAAGCACGTCGTAAGCACGGCGCAGGCACGAGGCGCGGCACTTGTCCCTCCGCTGGGGGGGGGGGCTTGCCGTGTGGCTCCCGCCGTCACCCTACCCTTCCTGCGGTTGCACCCCCGGTGGTCCCCCCGTTGGGGCCTGCACGGCGCGTGCTCCCTGTGGGCACGGTCGTGTGGTTCGTCCCGCACTCTCGTTCCTCTGCCTCCCCACCCTGCCGCGGCGTCCCCGGGGGGGGGTCCGCTTCCCGCTACCGTCATCCACCATGTCCCCTCGCCTTCCCCTCGCTGCCCTCGCCCCTTTCCTCGGTGGGTGTGGGAGTTGGGGGTGGGGAGGGGGGGGCGCCCTCGCTGCCCTTCCTCCGGCGTAAGCACGTCGCAGGCACGGCACTGGCACGTGGCGCGGCACTTGTCCTTCTGCTGGGGAGTGGGGCACGCCGCGTGGCCCCCGTCTTCGCCCTTCCCACTCTGCGTTCGCTCCGCCGGTGCCCCCTCCGCCGGGGCCTGCACGGCGCTTGCTTCCCTTGGGCACGGTCGTGTGGTCCGTCCCGCACCCTCTCCCCGCCGCCCCCCCTTCTTGCCGCTTTGTCCTCGGGAGGGGGGGCCGCTGTCCGCCCCTCCCTTCCTGCTTGGGGGGGCGGAGGCGCGTGGGGGGGGGGGGGGGCTTGTCGTTTTCCCTTCGTCGCTCTCATGTCACAGGCACGAGGTGCGGCATCCGTCCCTCTGCAAGGGGGGGGGGGGTACGCCTCGTGGCTCCCGTTGTCGCCCTTTCTACCCTACGCCCGCCCTCCCGGTGGTCCCCCCGCGTGCCCTCTTCGGGCACGGTCGTGTGGTTCGTCCCGCCACCGCTGCCTCCCCACCCTGCCGCGTTGCCCTCGGGGGGGGGGGTCGCTTGTCGCCTCCCCCCTACCCGCACTCCCCGCCCTCGGGGGGGCGGGGATGGGTGGGGGTATATATCCTCTAATCTACACCCCTCTCCCATACTCTACGTGGCTCCACTCTAAGGTACGTGCCAAGGGTACAACTTGGTGCATACACGTAGCGGAAGGGACTAAACTCGATCAAAACCGGCTCAAAATGGGCTCAAAACACTTGTTTGTGCACCCCCAATGGTCCAAGATCACTTTTGGAAAAACCCGTTTTTGACCCTTTTTTCATCCATTTTTGCTCCCAAAACGGCCCCTTTTCAAAGAATTTTGGGATTTCCATGGGCCAAAACCCATCCAAATAAGCTCAAAATGGGCTAAAAACACTTGTCCCAGCATCCCACATGGTCCAGGATCACTTTTGGAAAAATTCGTTTTTGACCCATTTTTGACCCACTTTTGGTCCTAAAACGACCCATTTTCAAGGCATTTTGGGATTTTCCCTGGGTCAAAACACGTCACCAGGGGCCCAAAACGGGCTAAAACCACTTGTTGGAGCATCCCAAATGGTCCAAGATCACTTTTGGAAAAACGCGTTTTGACCCATTTTTGACCCACTTTTGGTCCCAAAATGGCCCATTTTCAAGGCATTTTGGGATTTTCCATGGCCCAAAACGCGTCACCACGGGCTCAAAACGGGCTAAAAACTCTTGTTTGAGCATCCCAAGTGGTCTGGGAACAAGTTTGGAAAAAATGATTTTTTTCGCCCCGGGGACCCTGGTGGACCCATCGTGGGCCCCGGCCCTGCGCGGGCCGGGCTGCCCTCCGGCTCCACCAAGGGGGTCTGAGTGGCTCGTTGGGCGATTCTGAGGCTTGGAAACCACAAAAAGTGGGGGCTTGCGGGTGGACTAGGTGCCCCCGGAATTCGGATTTGAGCCACGTAACCCAAGATACGCCATGTGCTTGGTTTCGGGGTGTTGGTGCGCATTGCGGAGGTTTTTGGGGCTTCTTGGCGCCTTTTTGGGCCGTTTCTCGGACATATCGTGGAATTGAAGGGCACTAGAGAGCTCTTTGACACGGTGAAGTCAAGCCGCACGTGCAGTGTACTCACTGTATCCCTTCGTTTGGGCGTTTCGCCCGGGTTTTTGGGCTGTTTTGGGCGAAAAATGGCTGTTTTTGGCCCAAAACTGCGCAGATTTGGGAGGGCACCTCCCGACTTGGCACCCCCGCCCCGGGCCGCCACCGCTGAGTTTTTGGCTATAAACTTGGATTTGGCAAGGGCACCACCTGGGCTCCAAGATGGCTAGAGTAGAGTAGAGCCCGGAGCGATGAGGCGGAGCAATGGCCAAAACGGTGAGGAGAAGTGCTTGTTGCTTGTTGCTTGCTTGTTGTTGCTTGTTAGCTAGATTTAAGGGGAGAGGGGTGTAGTAATATATATATATATATATACATCCTCCAATCTACACCCGTCTCCCAACTCTAGGTGGCTCCACCACACGGCTCTAAGGTACGTGCGAAGGGCACAAAGTGGTGCATACATGTGGTGGAAGGGGCTAAACTCGGTCAAAACGGGCTCAAAACGGGCTCAAAACACTTATTTGAGCACCCCAAATGGTCCGCGGTCACTTTTGGAAAAACGCGTTTTTGACCCATTTTTGACCCATTTTTGGTCCCAAAATGGCCCATTTTCAAGGCATTTTGGGATATTCCATGGCCCAAAACGCGCCACCACGGGCTCAAAACGGCCTAAAAACACTTGTTTGAGCATCCCAAGTGGTCCGGGAACAACTTTGGAAAAAATGATTGTTTTCGCCCCGGGGACCCTGGTGGACCCACCGTTGGCCCCGGCCGTGCGCGGGCCGGGCTGCCCTCCGGCTCCACCAAGTGACCACTGGTACGGGGGTCTAGGTGGCTTGTTGGGCGATTCTGAGACTTGGAAACCACAAAAAGTGGGGGCTCGCGGGTGGACTAGGTGCCCTCGGAATTCGGATTTGAGCCACGTAGCCCAAGATACGGCCCGTTCTTGGTTTCGGGGTGTTGGTGCACATGGCGCAGATTTTGGGGCTTTTTGGCGCCTTTTTGGCCCGTTTCTCGGACATATTGTGGAGTTAGGGGGCAACAAAGAGCTCTTGGTCACGGTGAAGTCAAGCCGCACGTGGAGTGTAGCAAGTGTTTGCCTTCATTTGGCCGTTTGGCCGCGAGGAGAGGGGTGTAGATTAGAGGATATATATATATATATATATATATATATATATATATATATATATATATATATATATATATATATATATATATATATATATATATATATATATATATATATATATATATATATATATATATATATATATATATATATATATATATATATATATATATATATATCCTCTAATCTACACCCCTCTCCCAACTCTAGGTGGCTCCACCGCACGGCTCTGAGGTGCGTGCGAAGGGCACAAAGTGGTGCATACATGTGGTGGAAGGGGCTAAACTCGGTCAAAACGGGCTCAAAACGGGCTAAAAACCCTTGTTTGAGCATCCCAAATGGTAAGGCATCACTTTTGGAAAAACGCGTTTTTGACCCATTTTTGACCCATTTTTGGTCCCAAAATGGCCCATTTTCAAGGCATTTTGGGATTTTCCATGAGCCAAAACCCGTCGCCACGGGCTCAAAATGGGCTAAAACCACTTGTTTGAGCATCATAAATGGTCTAGGATCATTTTTGGAAAAACGCGTTTTTGACCCATTTTTGACCCATCGTTGGTCCCAAAATGGCCCATTTTCAAGGCATTTTGGGATTTTCCATGGCCCAAAACGCGCCACCACGGGCTCAAAACGGCCTAAAAACACTTGTTTAAGCATCCCAAGTGGCCTAGGAACAACTTTGGAAAAAATCATTTTTTTCGCCCCGGGGACCCTGGTGGACCCACCGTTGGCCCCCACTGTGCGTGGGCTGGCCGGCCCTCCGGCTGCACCAAGTGACCATTGGTACGGGGGTTTACGTGTCTCGTTGGGTGAGTCTGAGGCTTCGAAACCATAAAAAGTGGGGGGTTGCGGGTGGACTAGGTGCCCTCGGAATTCGTTGTTGAGCCACGTAGCCCAAGATACGGCCCGTTCTTGGTTTCGGGGTGCTGGTGCACATTGCGCAGTTTTTGGGGCTTTTTGGCGCCTTTTTGGGCCGTTTCTCGGACATATCGTGGAGTTAGAGGGCACCAAAGGTCCCTTGGTCACGAGAAAGTCAAGCCGCACGTGCAGTGTAGCAGCCGTTTGCCTTCGTTTGGCTGTTTTGAACCCTTACTAGGGCTGTTTTGGGCGAAAATTGGCTGTTTTTGGCCAAAAATTGCGCAGGTTTGGGAGGGCACCTCCCGACTTGGCGCCACCGCCCCGGGCCGCCACCGGTGAGTTTTTGGCTCAAAACTTGGATTCGGCAAGGCCACCACCTAGGCTCCAAGATGGCTACATGGGGACAAGATCCGAAGCGTTGGGACGGAGCAATGGCCAAAACGGCAAGGAGACGTGTTGTTGCTTGCTTGTTGTTGTTGTTAGCTAAATTTAAGGGGAGAGGGGTGTAGTAATATATATATATATATATATATGTATATATATATATATATATATATATATATATATATATATATATATATATATATATATATATATATATATATATATATATATATATATATATATATATATATACATATATATATATATATATATATATATATATATATATATATATATATATATATATATATATATATATATATATATATATATATATATATATATATCCTCCAATCTACACCCCTCTCCCAACTCTAGGTGGCTCCACCACACGGCTCTAAGGTACGTGCGAAGGGCACAAAGTGGTGCATACATGTGGTGGAAGGGGCTAAACTCGGTCAAAACGGGCTCAAAACGGGCTAAAAACACTTGTTTGAGCATCCCAAATGGTCCGAGATCACTTTTGGAAAAACGCCTTTTTGACCCATTTTTGACCCATTTTTCGTCCCAAAAACGGCCCACTTTCAAGGCATTTTGGGATATTCCACAAGCCAAAACGCGTCGCCACGGGCTCAAAATGGGCTAAAACCACTTGTTTGAGCATCATAAATGGTCTAGGATCATTTTTGGAAAACCACGTTTTTGACCCATTTTTGACCCATTGTTGGTCCCAAAGTGGCCCATTTTCAAGGCATTTTGGGATATTCCATGGCCCAAAACGCGCCACCACGGGCTCAAAACGGCCTAAAAACACTTGTTTGAGCATCCCAAGTGGTCCGGGAACAACTTTGGAAAAAATGATTGTTTTCGCCCCGGGGACCCTGGTGGACCCACCGTTGGCCCCGGCCGTGCGCGGGCCGGGCTGCCCTCCGGCTCCACCAAGTGACCACTGGTACGGGGGTCTAGGTGGCTTGTTGGGCGATTCTGAGACTTGGAAACCACAAAAAGTGGGGGCTCGCGGGTGGACTAGGTGCCCTCGGAATTCGGATTTGAGCCACGTAGCCCAAGATACGGCCCGTTCTTGGTTTCGGGGTGTTGGTGCACATGGCGCAGATTTTGGGGCTTTTTGGCGCCTTTTTGGCCCGTTTCTCGGACATATTGTGGAGTTAGGGGGCAACAAAGAGCTCTTGGTCACGGTGAAGTCAAGCCGCACGTGGAGTGTAGCAAGTGTTTGCCTTCATTCGGCCGTTTGGACGGGGTTTCGGGGCGGTTTTGGGCCAAAAAAGGCTGTTTTGGGGCACAAAATGCGCAGATTTGGGAGGGCACCTCCCGAATTGGCGCCCCCGCCCCGGGGCACCACCGGTGAGTTTTTGGCTCAAAACTTGGATTTGGCAAGGGCACCACCTAGGCTCTAGGATGGCTAGAGTAGAGTAGAGCCCGGAGCGATGAGGCCGAGCAATGGCCAAAACGGAAAGGAGAAGTGCTTGTTGCTTGTTGCTTGTTGCTTGTTGCTTGCTTGTTGCTTGCTTGCTTGTTAGCTAGATTTAAGGGGAGAGGGGTGTAGTAATATATATATATATATATATATATATGTATGTATATATATATATATATATATATATATATATGTATATATATATATATATATATATCCTCCAATCTACACCCCTCTCCCAACTCTAGGTGGCTCCACCACACGGCTCTAAGGTACGTGCGAAGGGCACAAAGTGGTGCATACATGTGGTGGAAGGGGCTAAACTCGGTCAAAACGGGCTCAAAGCGGGCTAAAAACACTTGTTTGAGCATCCCAAATGGTCCGGGATCACTTTTGGAAAAACGCGTTTTTGACCCATTTTTGACCCATTTTTCGTCCCAAAAACGGCCCACTTTCAAGGCATTTTGGGATGTTCCACAAGCCAAAACGCGTCGCCACGGGCTCAAAATGGGCTAAAACCACTTGTTTGAGCATCATAAATGGTCTAGGATCATTTTTGGAAAACCACATTTTTGACCCATTTTTGACCCATTGTTGGTCCCAAAACGGCCTATTTTCAAGGCATTTTGGGATCTTCCATGGCCCAAAACGCGCCACCACGGGCTCAAAACGGCCTAAAAACACTTGTTTGAGCATCCCAAGTGGTCCGGGAACAACTTTGGAAAAAATGATTGTTTTCGCCCCGGGGACCCTGGTGGACCCACCGTTGGCCCCGGCCGTGCGCGGGCCGGGCTGCCCTCCGGCTCCACCAAGTGACCACTGGTACGGGGGTCTAGGTGGCTTGTTGGGCGATTCTGAGACTTGGAAACCACAAAAAGTGGGGGCTCGCGGGTGGACTAGGTGCCCTCGGAATTCGGATTTGAGCCACGTAGCCCAAGATACGGCCCGTTCTTGGTTTCGGGGTGTTGGTGCACATGGCGCAGATTTTGGGGCTTTTTGGCGCCTTTTTGGCCCGTTTCTCGGACATATTGTGGAGTTAGGGGGCAACAAAGAGCTCTTGGTCACGGTGAAGTCAAGCCGCACGTGGAGTGTAGCAAGTGTTTGCCTTCATTTGGCCGTTTGGACGGGGTTTCGGGGCGGTTTTGGGCCAAAAAAGGCTGTTTTGGGGCACAAAATGCGCAGATTTGGGAGGGCACCTCCCGAATTGGCGCCCCTGCCCCGGGGCGCCACCGGTGAGTTTTTGGCTCAAAACTTGGATTTGGCAAGGGCACCACCTAGGCTCTAGGATGGCTAGAGTAGAGTAGAGCCCGGAGCGATGAGGCCGAGCAATGGCCAAAACGGAAAGGAGAAGTGCTTGTTGCTTGTTGCTTGTTGCTTGTTGCTTGCTTGTTGCTTGCTTGCTTGTTAGCTAGATTTAAGGGGAGAGGGGTGTAGTAATATATATATATATATATATAGTCATAGTCATAGTCATAACCACTTATCGTGCCGTCTACTGGAGTTACCGGGCATCTCGCGCCGACAGGTGGTTCCTGCCTCGCTCGATCCCGTGGGTCCCAGGGCTGCCTGAGGTGGCCCACAGCATGACGGAGGACCCAGAGGACCGGGGATACCGGGCAACCAGGCTTTGGGGGCAGTGGCAACTGCAAAGCGTTAGCATTAGCAACGGCGACGGACGCTGGCCCGTTTGTTCGCCGGGGGTAAGGGGGCAAGGCAAAGCAGCGCAGCAGCATCGCAACAAGCAGAAAGCAAGGGCACCTCTGTCCGTCGCATAGCAGCAACCAAGGAACAAAGCAGCACGCATGCGGCGAAGCGAGAGCTGACCCTCCATCGTTCACGTACCCCCGCCACTGTGGGGACACCCAACACTCATGACCCCATGTAATCCATTGTCGTCCGCGTCCTCGAAACTGCCCACCACCCCTGACTCCACGTATCCCTCTGCCAGCACGCAATAGTCCGTATGTGCATAGCCAGGATTTCTGGGAGGCTCCAGCCTAGCCTGGCCCTCAGCTTTCATCGCCCCCATGTCTCCACATTGTACGCTATCTTCCCACCGCACCAGTCCCCTAGTATAGTACAGAAACACGTTACCAATTCCACGTCCCCGTGGCCCCGTGCTGCCCCCACATCCCAGATATATACCATGCCGGCACCCCATGTCAGGGGCCAGCGCCCAACCTGCTTCGAGGTATCCAGTTGCCCACATATAATATATCTGGAGGGTCTACAGGGGGGGACGCCGGCCGCTTCGCGACGGAAGTGGCGCAACCCGTGAATATCGCTGGCTGGGATTCGGGCTAGTGGGTGCCGTAGCTTGGTTATCGACCCCCTGTAGGGGTACCCACCAGAGGCTCGCCCCGGGCCGTGGTTACCAGGTGCACCTCATCTGGCCCACATACAATGCCCTGGCGCCTACCCTTGACCCTTACCTGCACTGATTGGCCAGCTTCCGTGGTTGCGCCTCTTCCGCCACAGCAGCGGCCAGGCCGCAGGTTCGGCCCCCACCTACGACGTGGCGAGCCTACTTATAGCATTGGCCCGCGCGTCACCCCCCGGACCACTCAGCATGCCGCTCCCCTGCCCTCCTCGCCTCTAGCCGACCGGACTGGCGCCCCCCAGGGGTAAGCCGTTACAGCAGTGAGGCGACTGCATACTCTTCACTACGACGCCGCGCAGTACCGCCGTTGCCACGCCGACGCCACCTGCTAGCCGCCACGACACTCACCACTGCAACCACAAGGCCATGGTCAGAGGTTAGACTATGTACATGCCCGCAGGCACGGTCCCTCTAGTTTGTTAACGGGGCCAGGGGATGCCCCTGCGCTCCCCCTGAGTTGTTAGAGCGGTCAGGGGGACACCCCAGTACCGCCATGCATCCCCGTGCTCCTCCACTGTACGGTTCCCCAGTACCGCCGCGTTCCCCCACCGTACGGACCCCAGTACCGCCGCGTACCCCCACCATACGTTCCCCTGTACCGCCGCGTACACCCCCACGATGTCAGTACACCGTCATCTGGAACTTCCCCGCTGCTCCCCCACTGTACGGCTCCCCAGTACCGCCGCGTACCCCCACCGTACGGATCCCAGTACCGCCACGTTGACCCCCAAGACTCCAGTACTCCGCCACCTGGAACTCCACGTGCCCCCTGTGAGCGCTCCTTCCAGGCTGCCATGCCGTCTCCACGACGCCCGCCATACTGTCCCCCTGATGACCCCACTGTCATAACCTTCCACGCTCACATCTTCGCCCCGTCGCCGCTCCTGGGGCCTGCAGGCTGACCCCGCAACCCCGTGTAACACTCCCAGGGGGCGCCTCAGCGCTGTAACCCCCAGACAACCCCGTGCACCCCCGGTGTATCCCGAGCAACCACTCCCAACACTGCCGTAGCCGGGCCGCCAGTAGAGACCCCGGTGCCATGGGAATACCCTACAGGGGTTTGGGCCTTATTACCCTGGTCGGGACGACCCATGACACCTCACTGTTGTATGCGGCGACCCGGGGCAGGCGGGTGAAGCATCCCTGTCCGACCCTCATGCACGGGGGCAGTACGGCTCACCATCAGGCCGGCACGACCTGTCACATCGCGTTGGCCGTCATACGCCGCCTGCCAGTACCGCACAATCAGGCCGCGTAGGCACTGCTTCTCAGGCGCCACTCCCTCCGCTGCGTCCAGCGTAGGGATGGTAGCTGGTGCACCCACAATTCCCATCCCCATCAACCTGCACCCCCAGCCCCCACCACTCCGTCACCATTTCCTCCGCGATGCCACAACCAGAGTATCCGTGAGTCGCCCTCCAGAGCCGCCCACCACAGCATCAGGGGCAGGGCCGCAGACGGCGCTCCAGGGCACCGTACCCCTTCCACTCGGACGCTCTTCAGGCCTCCCTGGATAGTCGTCCGGGCACTTGAGGACATCCGTCCAGAGTGCCGCAGTGCCCACCTCGCCTTAGGCCACCCCCTGTCGGCATGCTCCTGACATGTCCCGCACAGCGGGGCGGAGGCACACTGATGAACCCAAACGGACACCGTTTCCCCGCACCCGTGGCATCGCTGCGGAAGCACAGACCGCGATGGAACGCAGCTACCATCACAACACTGCGACCACAGGTCCTGCCATACATCGCAGCACGCGTCCTGGAGCCCGAGCAAAGCCCTTGTCAGCGTGCGTGCTGTGGCACTACTGAGGAGGCTGCGCCTCGCCTCCTCCCACGTGGACACCGGGCGGAGTATTGGTTGTCCGTCGGGCATCTCCGGCAGGCTCTCAAGCAGCC
The DNA here is from genome assembly GCA_964036045.1 of Eutreptiella sp. 'Long Island Sound 2002'. Taxonomy (NCBI): domain Eukaryota; phylum Euglenozoa; class Euglenophyceae; order Eutreptiales; family Eutreptiaceae; genus Eutreptiella; species Eutreptiella sp. 'Long Island Sound 2002'. Next base: position 135,310,929 of record OZ038380.1, on the reverse strand, counting down.
GGGGCCACCGCGCCACCTTGGGGCCGCGCGTGCCATGCGCCAGGAGCTCCCAACCGTAGTCCCGCAAGACCTCCCCGACGACATCAACCCCGTCCTGCTCCGGGCCCCTGGCTGAAGCCAGAACCAAGCGTTGCCCTCCCGCCCGAGCCTCAATGACCGCTTTGAGACCCAGGGTGTCGAGGGTGTGACGGGCATCGGCAGCCACGTGGTCGTCCCCCTCTGGCAGAGAGAACATGGCCTCCGTGACTTGGCCTTGCGCGTCGTCGCCCTGTACCCGCGCCAGCTGCTTGGAGCCGACTAACACTGCCATGGACCGCTGCTCCGCGACCGCCGGTACGGCTCGTCGCAGCTGCCGGTCATACAGCCACAACGTACCCACGTCAAGTACGACAGCCACCGCCAGGACTGGGAGACCGCACAGAGGTTGCTGAAGGACTGGCAGCACCTCGCGGGGCCAGCCCATGACGTTCCCCACAGCTGGATGGTTGGCGTACACCTGGAGCCAGGGATCACTCTGGCCGTCAGGGCTTCTCACCTTGGTTCCACGCACCTGGGCCCACGACTGCGCCGACACCACGCGGGACCACTCCTTGAATGCCGTGATGTCCCGCGCCACCCAGGAACCGATCCACCGGTCGAAGGCCTGCGCCACCGCCGCCATCCAGTGAGGGAACAAGGACAGGGCCTCCTCATGCTCGATGCACGACCGCGACACCAGCAGTGCGTGCAGCGGTGCCCTCAGAAAGGTTGCCCGCAGGTCGCCGGGGAGGCCGGCAAACGGGTTCCACGGCGGACGCTGCAGGATCCTCCCTGCCGGCGGGCAGAAGGGTGTGTCACCGCGCAGGAACGCGTATACCGCCCTCCTTCGATCTTGCATCGGCAGCTGCATGATCTGGGTGAGCCGATGGTTCCTGCGGGCATACACATCTTCCCCAATCTGGACCATGTCCTCCACAAAGAGCCTGGCCTTGGCAGGGCCCCGGGACGACGCCGCTCGCACCGCAGCGAACAGCCGCTTCAGGTCCCCGGGGACGACACCCGCCATCAGGGATTCGGCCCACCTGCAGCCGTGCTCCCTCCACGCCACGAATTCCACCGCCCTGTCCGTTAGGGGTAGCTCCGCCGTGAACTCCTCCACACGCCTGCACAGGAGCCCAGCCACCTCCTCGTCCCGCGCACACAGTAGGCGCATGTGGCCAATGTCCTCCTCCGGCCCCCCACAGAAGATACAGGGGTGGGCCGGTATTGCCATACGCGTGAGCTTCTGTCTCCACCGTCGCATGACCTGCATGGTGGACAAGCGACCGTCACGTGCCCGCAGCATATTCCTGTGCGTTGGGCCGTGGTGCACAGCTCCCAGGGACTTCGCCTCGCAGGCACCAGCCAGTGGCGTGTGCGCCCTGGTGCGTGCCGCTAGCGAACGCCACTCCATCTCCCGGACCTGCTGAAGGGCTTGCATGGATGGTACACGCGGCTCGAGCTCACCATTATCCCCCGGTACCAAGAGGATGGCGTGCTCCTTCGGCAGGACAAGATGGACCGGCGGGGCCATCGCGCGGGCCGCGGCAGAGTCCGGTGCCTCAAGCGGGACCGCCGCCAAGTGTGAGCTCTGCCTCACCACCCAGTGGTGCGGCCCCCCAACTCGGCGCGGCAGCCGCCGCAGCCCCTCCACTATCCAGCTCAGCGCATGTTGATTGACCAGATGTGACGTCGGCCCCTTGATGCCACGGTACAGGGCCTCCTGCGCCCTGCGGAGATGCGCTCCTATGACGGACGCATCCACCACGTGTACCGTGCACGCCGACGGGGGCGTGTGCAACAAGTACGCCGCCGCGCCAATGATCTCTGCCTCCGGGACCGTGCCGTAGATGGCACCCGTCCACGTGGGGATTCCGTGGCTGGCCACCGCCACGTTTGTGGCGTCGTCTCCCTGGGGCGACGCGTCAGACGATGTGACTTTAGTCGCCACCGGCACCCAGCAGTACCGGCGGGGCTCTAGCCACGCCACGTCGGAGTGGGGGCTCTGCACCACGTTTCCTAGGGACGCCGCACTGGAGGCCGTGAGCTCCGGGGACAGGACCACCCTCGGTCGATACACCGCATGTGGTCTCCAGGCCAGGTCACATCCGCAGACTGAATTTATGGCGTCCAGGGCGGTGGTGTATTCCGCCCCCCAAACCGTTGCGGAGCAGGAAGGCTGGTATACCACGACAGACCCCTGCTCCACTGCGCCACCACCACGCAACGACGTGACGGCGACGTGCGGATCATGCGGCACGTTGGACATCCGGACCACTTCCGGGACCGAGTACTCATCCGGATCCGGTATTGGGCCTGCCGGTAGCAGAAGAACAATTGCCCATTCGCTGCACATGTGCACCGCCGCGCACGCCCTGGAAAACGCTGGTTGCCCGTGCACAACCCACAGTGGTGGCGGGCTTATGCCGCCCCCGGCGTGAGGAGTGAGCAGGGGGACGGACGCCGGATCGTCTTGCTGTTGGTAGCCCTCAAAGACGTCCCCCAACAGAAACAGGAGGGCGGCTAGCGGGACGAACGGCATGGACAGCCCCGGGTTGGCCGGGTCCCATCCTTCCTCCCTGTATCCGCCCACCACATACACGTCCCCCGCAGCGGACTGTCTATTGCGTTTGCTGGCCTTCTTTCGGCGCACCGGGTGAATTAGTCGGTGAGTCAACGGACCGGGCAGCTGCGGCCGGAAGACGTCGCGAAGCCCCGTGAGCCACACGTGGTCCAGCTGGTGGGGCCCTACTCCCGCGTGCGGAAGGTGCAGGTGGTCCTCATGGCACTCCTGAAGCTGGACCGCCCAGTGCCCAGGCGCAGGGCAGGGGAGCCGCGCATGCAGGAGGTCATTTGCAGGATCAGTCAGGGACTGCACTGCCGCATCTGTGCGGGGCCCCGAGAGAATGCAGATGTCCCTACCTTTGAAGGCATAGGATTGGGATACCCACTTCCGCCCCGCCCACTGCACTTGCGGCAGATGGGCGTGTACACACGAGTACACCGACGATGGCATGAGAAGTCCCACGCGCAACGTCCCCATCGCCCTGAGCACCCTGTTCACCTACGTACTGCCAGCGTGTGTGGCGAATGACGCAGAGGGCACCATGAACTGCCCGCACACTCCGTACTGCACGTGCATGTCTCGGAGCATGGCCCGCAGCTCATCACGGACCGTCATCGACCTGTGGTGGGTGAGCTGAGCCATGGTCGCCACGACGGAGTCGCGGCATATAACCTGGACATCCGCCAACCGTAGCCCATGACCTGACCGCACCGCCACGTTGGACAGGTCCTTGGGCAGCTTCTCGAATTGCAGGGCCGCAGCCTTGATGGCAGTATTCAGCTTGTTCACCGCCTCCGCCGTGTCGGACAGGTAGGGCGCCGCGTACCGCACGATGCCTCCAACCACGGCCGCCATCACCTCATGAGGCACTGACGCCGGCCCCAGCGTGTTCTTGCACCAGCCCAGCAGGGCTTCACACCGGAGTACATGTTTCTCCTTCATGGTCGCCATCCCCCTGGGATCGAGGCGCAGGCCCAAGTATGGTACCGTGCCCTTGGCACGTAAGCATACCCATGGGGCCGCTGTGTCCCCCGGGTTCAGGTATACCATAATCGAGTGGATGCGAGCAGTACTGGCATAGGCGCATTTGCCCACGTTGAGGGACATGCCCATGTCAGTGAGATACCGCGCTATCGCCGCCGCATACTCCAGGAATTGCGGCAGGGAGTGCGCTATCAACAGGAGGTCATCACAGTACGCCTGTACCAGGGGTGGCACCGCGTGGCGAGCATCTCCCCGCGCCTTACAGGCGAGGCTCCGCAGGAGAGGCTCCAACAGGAGGAGGTAGAGCACAGCGCTCTCCGCACTGCCCTGCCGCAGGCCCCTGTGGAGCCGTATGCTCGGCGTCGGGCCGTGCGCGGTGACGATGCGCACCAGGGACCCGCAGCTGAGGGTGTGGAAGAGCCTGATGAGCTCCTCCGGGACACCCATGTGGCGCAGGAGGAGCGCCAGTGCTCCGTGCGGCGCTGTGTCAAAAGCCTTCGACACATCGAAGGCCAGGACGTGGTTTTTCTCCAGCCCACGCTGCAGCCTGCGCTGGGCCAGGAACACCGGGGCAGCCGCCGTGGAGCCCGGCATGGCTCCGAACTGCCAGTCCGCGGCCAGTCCCTTGCGTGCCAGAACAGCTGTGAACCTCCGCATGAGGGGAGTCATGAGCATTCGCATGTCTTGCTGCCCCAGCGCTATCGGCCTGTACTCGTCCAGGTTGCCCGTGGCTGTGCCCTTGGGCATCAGCCAGATGATGGCCTCGTGCCAGGACTCCGGGACGTCCGCACCCCGCAGGATTGCCCTGTACGCATGCACCAGGAGCCCCTGTACCGGTTCAGGCAGCTCTGCTATGAGGGCAGCCGTGACCCGGTTGGACCCCGGAGCTTTGTCGTCCGCCACGGCCTGCCTCACGGCGTCTTTAAGGTCCTGCATGGTGTAGTCCTGTACCGACCTCCATTCCTCCGGCACCCCTTTGGGAATGTGGGCCCGGACCAGCCGCTCGAAGGCCGGCAGGTTCACTGGCCGCTTGGCGTACAGTGCCTCCCAATACCTCTGGACCTCGCCAATGACGTCCGAGGCCTCCAAGAGCACCTTCTCCGACTCGCGGACGCGTACGGACCATAGGCCAGACGGGGCATAGTTCACCACGTTGATGGCCCCCCGTATCGCTGTCCATCGAAGCTGCAGGTCCGGTACCCTGCCCCGCCAGTAGTCCTTGATGGACCGGCGCCTGTTGCTCCTGAGGACATCCCGCAGCTCCTCCACGCGTGTCTCCAACTGTCGGAGCTGTTGGTCCAATGCGGCACGCAGGTCCTCTACCGAGGCGGGGGACAGGTCGGGGTCCACTCTCCGGAGGTGCTGCAGCAGGGCAGTCGCTTCCTGGGAGTGAAGTCCGGCCGCCGCCGCGTCCCGTTGCCACAGCTGATGGGCACGCCAGGCCAGGGCCTGCTGATCCGAGAGGACCTGGTCCAGCGACGCCTCCGTTTCCGCCTGCCCGTATGGGTACTGCGGGTCCACGCCGGAAGGCATGCGCACTCCCGTGACTCTGGACACGTCATCATGGAAGGCGTAGAGCAGGTCAAAGACCGCTTGCACCTCCGACGTGCCCATGGTGGCAGTGTCCTGGTCCGATGAGAGCCACGCCTGTAGCCGCTGATCCCCGCAGGCCTTCTGCAGTACTGCTGCTACCGCCTCACGAACCCCCGGGGAGTCCGGGCGTATGGCGTGCAGCCCGCCCTGGGCGTGCGAGTAGGCCATCCTGGTGACCCTCTCTTTGCCGGCCACCGCCAGCGGGATGTCCAGGACCACAGGGCCATGATCCGACCCCAGCGACGCTGGAGACCGCCCCGGCGCCATGTGAGGGCGCTCACGCGCCGCCCACGGGACCAGAGGCGAGTTCAGAAGGAAGGAGTCCAGTCGGTGCCCCGCCCTCGTGGGCCTCCTGTCCTCCTCCCGTTCCGGGCCTGCCCTGCGGAAGCCACACTGTTCCCACAGGGCTTGGAACCAACTCGTGGTAGGGTGCCACGGGGACTCCAGCCACACGTTGAAGTCCCCCCCGAGGAGCACGGCCCTGGTGCCACCTGCGCTCTTGGCCGCCGCGTACATGGCCACGTCAGCCGAGAAGGACGCCTTAGACGCCCAGGAGTCGCCGCCGCTACCCGGGCCGTGGACGTTGATGACCGTGAGGGTGCCACCTGCGGTCACCACATCCAGGGCCATGGCCTTGCCCGGCACGATGTCCACGATATCTCGAACTTCCTCCGCGGCGAACACGTCCGCCCGAAGGGCAATCAAGAGCCCGCCGCGCACCGCCGCCGCCGACGCCGCCTGGGCATCCACCCCTTGGTATGTATGATACCCATGGTGACGCCACTGGTTCTCGGAGTGCACCACACCTTGAGGGTCCTGCAGGCCAGTCTCCTGGAATAGGCCCAGGATGGCACCCTCGGCCTTCATGATACCCGCCGCCACCGCTTCACCGTCGAGCATACCTGGGGCCAGTGGTACACCGTCCCCCCGCATCGAGCCCTGGACGTTCCAGGACACCGCCGCTCTGGTGTCGGAGGCGGGGCCCCTTCATGGCTGCACGTGTGGATCGGGGCCCCCCGCCGGATCCGGATCACTGGACGGAGAGGGGCCACCAGCAGGCTCTGGGGGACCACCCGCACCCGGCGCGGGCGGCTGGCGAGGTGGCCCCTGACCCCGTGGGCCTCCGCCCGAGGATGTCGTCACCTGCTGAGACCCGGCAGATGCGGCGGGCTCCCCCTCTGCCTGTCCGCCGGACGTACTTGCCGCCGTACTCCCCGTAGAAGTCACTGCCCCACGCCGCGCTGCAGACCCAATCGCTCCAGACCGTGCTGCCGACGGCGACGCCCCGCGCCCCGCCGCAGGGCGGGCACCCGTGGGCAGCGTGAGCGCTCTGGACCCCGCCTGGGCCGAAGCGAAGGGCCCCGCCTGGCCCCCCGGCATAACGCCAGCCAGCATGGCCAGCGCCTGGTCCCGTTGTGCCGGATCAGTCACATGGTCCCGCTGGATGTGGTCCAGCAGGTCCTTGGGGTGGAGGTGGGTAGGCCGGCAGTGCGTGCCAGCTTTCCATGTGCAGTGACCAGCCCCATCCAGCCGAGACCAGGGGCAGACGTTAATCGTCTTTGTCCCACGCTGATCCGTGGCCAAGTCACCGCCGAAGTGCCGCAGCACGTACCGAATGTTGACATAGGCGCCATACTGAGGCGGGGGGCTCCTCTTGGGCGGCGGCTTGGGCGCCGCTTTCGGGGCCTGCCTCGCCGCCGCGGCCGGGGGCGCCGCAGGTCGCACTGGTGGCACGCTTGTTGGTTGCGGCAGGTGCAGCATTCCCCCCACGGGAAACTGCTCATCCACCCAGCGGCGCCACGCGTCGGCGAACTTCTCCCGGTCGCCCTCGATATATATATATATGTATATATATATATATATATATATATATATATATATATATATATATATATATATATATATATATATATATATATATATATATATATATATATATATATATATATATATATATATATATATATATATATATATATATATATATATATATCCTCCAATCTACACCCCTCTCCCAACTCTAGGTGGCTCCACCACACGGCTCTAAGGTACGTGCGAAGGGCACAAAGTGGTGCATACATGTGGTGGAAGGGGCTAAACTCGGTCAAAACGAGCTCAAAACGGGCTAAAAACACTTGTTTGAGCATCCCAAATGGTCCGGGATCACTTTTGGAAAAACGCGTTTTTGACCCATTTTTGACCCATTTTTCGTCCCAAAAACGGCCCACTTTCAAGGCATTTTGGGATGTTCCGCAAGCCAAAACGCGTCGCCACGGGCTCAAAATGGGCTAAAACCACTTGTTTGAGCATCATAAATGGTCTAGGATCATTTTTGGAAAACCACGTTTTTGACCCATTTTTGACCCATTGTTGGTCCCAAAACGGCCCATTTTCAAGGCATTTTGAGATTTTCCATGGCCCAAAACGCGCCACCACGGGCTCCAAACGGCCTAAAAACACTTGTTTGAGCATCCCAAGTTGTCTAGGAACAACTTTGGAAAAAATGTTTTTTTCGCCCCAGGGACCCTGGTGGACCCATCGTTGGCCCCCAACTGTGCGTGGGCTGGCCGGCCCTCCGGCTGCACCAAGTGACCACTGGTACGGGGGTCTACGTGTCTCGTTGGGCGAGTCTGAGGCTTGGAAACCATAAAAAGTGGGGGGTTGCGGGTGGACTAGGTGCCCTCGGAATTCGGTTTGGAGCCACGTAGTCCAAGATACGGCCCGTTCTTGGTTTCGGGGTGCTAGTGCACATTGCGCAGTTTTTGGGGCTTTTTGGCGCCTTTATGGGCCGTTTCTCGGACATTTCGTGGAGTTAGAGGGCACCAAAGGTCCCTTGGTCACGAGAAAGTCAAGCCGTACGTGGGGTGTAGCAGCCATTTGCCTTCGTTTGGCTGTTTTGAACCCTTACTAGGGCTGTTTTGGGCGAAAAATGGCTGTTTTTGGCCCAAAACTGCGCAGGTTTGGGAGGGCACCTCCCAACTTGGCGCCACCGCCCCGGGGCGCCACCGGTGAGTTTTTGGCTCAAAACTTGGATTAGGCGAGGCCACCACCTAGGCTCTAGGATGGCTAGAGTAGAGTAGAGCCCGGAGGAGCCCGGAAAGGAGAAGTGCTTGTTGCTTGCTTGTTGCTTGTTGCTTGTTGCTTGTTGCTTGTTAGCTAGTTTTAAGGGGAGAGGGGTGTAGTAATATATATTCCTTTGGCTAACATATGCGAATATTTTCACAACCGGTCCACCGGTCTTTGTTAACGCACCGTTTTGGCTAGGCAAAATCACCAACTGTTCAGTTGAGACCGTTTTGCACCACTTTAGCTTTCTGTAACCAACCGGTTAGTTCGGGGAGACCGGTTGGACCGGTCCGACCGGTCTTTGCAAACTGAACGGACCGGATCACTTTAGCACACTTTGGAGCACTTTGTGATGTGTGTGTAGTGTGTGTGTCCGCATGTGTGTGTTGTGTGTGTGCGTGTGTTGTGTTGTGCGTGTTCACACCTTTGCACAGACATTGCAATGCATGGGAGTCAATCCTCAATTCATGGTTCATTCATGATGGTCCGCAAAACATTCGACGTGTAGATAGCACCCACATGCTTTGCACTTATATCCAGTGGTGCCCATCCCACAATGTACACAAGCGCCCCGCTTCCCAACCACCATTGGCACATGCTTGTCCACCACCTCAATTTGCCTTGCCGGAAAAATGTATCTCATCAACCTCCATTACCAGTCAAACATTGTTTCACCCCCCGGACTAAGGCGCAACGCTTGGCATGACGTAAATGCATTTGTTGCCGCTATCCTTAACACCATCCCCCCAAGTGCCTTCCACCATGATTAAAACCGGTGCTCTTCCCGGTGTTGTAAGCACATTTGGTTAAACGCATCCACCCCCGGGGCAAACCTACGGTAGTTGGCAATTATCCCCGGTAGGTGGTATCGTCCACTTCGGCGTGGGAGCGAACCTCCGGTCAAGCAATTGGTTAGTAGTGGTATTATAGTATTATAGTAATAGTATATAGTATATATATATATATATATATATATATATATATATATATATATATATATATATATATATATATATATATATATATATATATATATATATATATATATATATATATATATATATATATATATATATATATATATATATATATATATATATATATATATATATATATATATATATATATATATATATATATATATATATATATGGCATAACGCGGCTACCGCCCCCCCCCCCCCTGGGCCCCACCAGGGAGGGTTTGGTTGGGACCAAGGACCTCCCCCCCCTATTTTGGGGTCGACAAGTTCAAAACTATAGGAATGAGAGTGATTGGAGACAGTGGGGAGCCGCCAGGACACTTCAAAGTTGCTAAAAATAGGTAGTTCTTACCGAGTGACATCATCCCCCAAAATAGCCTCAAATATGCAAGGTTGGCCCAAAAAATGGTATGATAGGGTGAAGGTGGCCCTTCTCTTGCCCCTAGTGAGGCAAAAGGGTGATGAATGGATCCCATGGAAGGCATTAACGGCAATGGCTTGGGGTGTTGGTGGTTTTTGTGACGTAGAGAGGGCTATTTTTAGGATTTTGGGGCTATTTTTGGGGATGATGTCACTCGGTAAGAACTACCTATTTTTAGCAACTTTGAAGTGTCATAGCGACCCACCACCGTCTCCAATCACCGCAAAACCTATTTTTTTGCGTTTCCCAACCCAAAAATAGGGGCGGGAGGGTCCCTAACCCCAACCCGACCCCGGCCGGTGGGGCCCTGGGGGGGGAGGGGGCCGTAGACCCGTTGTGCCATATATATATATATATATATATATATATATATATATATATATATATATATATATATATATACTATATATAGTATATAGTATTATAGTAATACCACCTTTGCCGGCTTGCGCCCCACTTCGGGGTTTTTGTATACCGAGAGTGCATACCCATGTTCCTTGTGTACCACCGTGTTCACATCCCCCGGGTCTAATCCAACGTTCCCATCTTGCACCAAAGCACTTGTGGAAGTGAGCATCAAGAACGGACGCTCTTGTGCACTTAGCATCGCCGCCGCATCATGAGACCCAAAGAATGAGTCCGCCACAAGCACCTTTCTGGGTGGAGTCACATCATTTCAAAGTTGCACGATCTCAAAAGCATTCTATATATAGTGGCCTGCAAACCGGCTCCGGGACTCTGGACCCACACGAGGGGCTGCACCACGGTACAAATACACATGCCAAATGTAATGGCTTTGTGCGTCGCACAACGCGTACAGTTTCACACCGGTGCTGTGAGGCTTGCGCGGTATGAACTGGCGGATTACAAATAACCCCTTGTGGGGGACCATGGTCTCATCCCCGCACACCACGTCACCTAGTTCCCATCCGCCTTGCCAGTGCATCGTGCACAACTCGATCAACGCATCCGCATCCGGGTCCGCAAGTCGCTGCAGCACATAAAAATGTCGCCTGCTAGGAAACAGTTCCGCCATGTATGCATTGTAGTGCATACTTTCTTTGTCCCACACATCATCTATTCTGCGCGGCTGCAGCATGCCCAAGCCAACTCGAAACAGCACGTACCGCGGAAGAAGGTCCACTAGGTCTACCCGGTTGGCCTCTTCCAAACACAGCGTCATGGCCTCCAAAATTGGCTGGAACATGAAGTTCCAGACGACAACGGGGGTCTTGCCATCCTTGGTGCCCTCCAGCAGGCTGCGCCCTTTGCGGAGTTCGTCTGCAAAATCCCATCGGGCCTCTAGGGGGGCGAGGGGTCTTGGTTCCCATGGTGGAGCAGCAGGCATGCCTGAAAAAAAAAACAGAATACAAGCTTCCGCTGACCAGTCTTGGCAAACTACTCTAAACCGTTCAGACCGCTTCACTTTAGATCACTTTATCCACAGACCGGTCGGACCGGTCTTTGCAAACTACTCTAAACCGTTCGGACCGCTCCACTTTAGCTCACTTTGTCCACAGACCGGTCGGACCGGTCTTTGCAAACTACTCTAAACCGTTCGGACCGCTCCACTTTAGTACACTTTAGACTTTCTTTGAGTTAGCTACTACTTTTTGCTCCCAAACCCAGGTAGGTGCACCCGCCAAACCAAACACGCGGCAGAAATCATGGAATCATGCAATCCTGGAATCATGTTGCTGGTGTCCCATCATGCAGAGACACCGTGGGAAACGCCGCAGCGAACTCGCCACTGGCATTTCAACCAACAAGGCGTCTGACACACCGGCCACACAGGACCGAAACAGTTCGTCGATAAAATCAAAAGCGAATAGCAAAAACCGGGAAAACGAGTTACTCATCCTCGTTATCCTTCTGCTCTTCCCCGGTCTTCTTGTTGCGGGCCTCCAGCTGCAGCGCGAGTCGCGCGTGTTGTGCGGCGAAGGCCGGGGCGATTTTCATCCCCGGAATCCCGGTAGCAGCAGCAGCGGATGCCGCCTGCAGCTGAAGTGCCTGGGTGGAGGGCTCCTGCAGAAACAGGAAGTAAAGTGGTTTCAACCGAACGGACCGGTACACTTCGTGACACTTCGTTCAGGGACCGGTCGGACCGTTCTTTGCAAACTGTCCTAAACCGTTCGGACCGGTCCACTTTAGCACACTTCACACGAAGACCGGCCAGACCGGTCGTTGCAAAGTGTCGTAAACCGTTCGGACCGGTCCACTTTAGCACACTTTAGCACACTTTAAGACGAATTGAAGCACACGCATGCCTGAGTTCCGGATTCTGGCTTGGGGGCATCGGCTTGCTGGGCGATCGGCTCCCTTGCGCCTGCCTCCTCCGCTGGGACCTGCTGCGGGTCTGGTTCCGGTTCCTGCGATTCTTCGGGTTCTTACGGTTCCGGAGTCGGCTCCTTCTTGCTCTTCCGTGCCTCGTCCAACTCCTGTTGCAACGCCTTCAACTTCGCCTCCAAGGCCGAGGTCTCCGCATCCTTCTTTTTGCGTTCACGCGCGGCCTCCTCACGACGCCGGGCGTCCTGCAAACCACAGACCACAGTGCTGACTCCATGCATGCACAAATGTAGGCTAGCGGACCCCTGGACACACACCTCCATTGCACGTTCGGCTTGGATTCTTTCCTCCTCTTGTCGTTCAAACTCCTCGCGCGCCTCTTCTTCCTCGACCAACCTCATCCTCTCCGTTTGTTCACGGAACCAACCGACTGTCTGCATCTCTTCAATCTGCTCCCCCAACGTCTTGGTTTCGGCGTATGGTTCATGCCAATCACTTGTAGGAAGGGTACCCCCACGGACCTGAAAGTGGCACGGCAAAGGGGGGAGCGAGTTGCACACACAACCCCGAACGGCCATTGGGTGCTCCATACCGTTACGAGCTCGAATTCGGTGCGTTGCAATTCCCGTTTGAGGGCCATGAACTTCTCCCGCAGCTGTGGAGTTGTGAGCTGGTCCATGGTCTGCACGTGCATCGGCATTTCCGGAGGAACGGTCCTTGCGGCGGGTTGGGGGATGGCGAGCTGGTGCGATGCGGGCCCGGCGGGCAGGGCGGGCATGTCCATGTCGGGCTCACCCTTGATCCCCAAGCACCTCGGACACGTTGCAGCCCCCTGCAAGACCTTCTCTGTGGAGAAATGGAATAAAGTGTGCTAAAGTGAAGCGAGCGAACGGTTTACGACAGTTTGCAAGGACCGGTCCCACCGGTCTTCGTATGAAGTGTGCTAAAGTGGACCGGTCCGAACGGTTTACGACGGTTTGTACAGACCGGTCGGACCGGTCTGTGTGTGAAGTGTGCTAAAGTGAAGCGGTCCGAACGGTTTACGACAGTTTGCACAAACCTGCGTATTCCTCGTATTGGGGACCACCGGCTTGACGAAGGGGCTCCATACACTTGCGCTGCGCCACGATGTAATCCGACCGAATGCACAGAGGACCACGAAGAATGCTGTTCGGGCACTCGAACATCAACTGCAGCGCTGCCGCCAAAAGTGTCTTGGCGTGGGGTTGGCCATGGAGACATTGCCGTACGTGTTGCCCAAGCCTTGGCGAGGTGGTGCCATACGCCTCCAACGCGTTGCCCATGCGCACCTCTTCCGCCGACCTCTCTTCGTCCTCGGTGGAGGCCTTCCTGCCTTTCTTGCTTGTGCGGGGCGACAAGGCGGACTCACTGCCCTCGGCTTTGATTTCCTTGAAAAATGGGACCGGCAACCGTCTTTTGGTGGTGTGCTTCTCCCTCGCCGGCTTCTTCTTCTTCCTCTCTTTCTCTTCCTCCTTTGCCTCTTCTTCCGGGATCTCCATCACGCTTTCTCGCTCCTCCTCCTCCTCGTCTTCTTCGTCCTCTTCTTCCTCGTCCTCGTCTTCGTCTCCTCGTCCACTTTCCTTTTGCGGGACTGCGCTGCTCGGGCCGCAATCCTGTGCGCCGGAGTAGATGTCTTCGCCTCCGCGATCACCCAACATCCCATCACGTCCTCGGTGACGAAGTCAAGGTCGCCTTTGCTGATATTGCGCTTCAAATTGCCGGTCTTCTGGTCCTCTGTGAAGTACCGTCCCCGATAGGGACATTTTGCCAGACCCCTGCGACTCGCACTTGCCGGTGTAGCGGCCGCCGTGCGAGCCCTTCAGCAGCAGCACCACTCGGTCTCCGGCCCGTACCTTCTTGAAGGACGTGGGCATGGGCGTCTCACCATCCTTCACGCCAGGGATCTTGGAGCCGGGCCCTGAAATAGGCATTACAGCACACTAAGCAACAAAGCAGAGAAGAGCGGTCTGACCGCACCTGTGAAAAGGAAGCAGGAAGTAGGTGACCAGGAGCGAGGTTCGGAAGACCGGTCTGACCGGTCTGCATGAAACTGTTTGAACCGATCTATTTTCATGCTAATGGTGCATCCCACCCATCATGCATCGTTGAAACACCCAAGAGGACATGGGAAGCAAAGTCTGTGTATGTGTGTGTGGTTTGTGCATGGTGTGTGGTGGCGTGCATGCTGCAACGAGCGCGCAAAGGTCGGTTTGGGAGGCAAGTGTAACAAAGTGCTCCAAAGTGTACTTAAGTGGTCCGGTCCGTTGGGTTTGCAAAGACCGGTCCCACCGGTCTCTGAAACTGGTCTTACTGTTTTTCTCTAAAATACTATTGAGTCTAAGAAAACCACCATTTCCGCCACGTTCAAAAACCCTTGACCCAATCCTTAGCCAGAAAGCGATGATTTTCCCCACAAGACTAGACCGGTCCTCCGTCCGGTCTGGTAGCCAAAGGATATATATATATATATATATATCTATATATATATATATATATATATATATATATATATATAGTCATAGTCATAGTCATAACCACTTATCATGCCGTCTACTGGAGTTACCGGGCATCTTGCGCCGACAGCTGGTTCCTGCCTCGCTCAATCCCGTGGGTCCCAGGGCTGCTTGGGGTGGCCCACAGCATGACAGAGGACCCAAAGTACCGGGGATACCGGTCAACCAGGCTTTGGGGGCAGTGGCAACTGCAAAGCGTTAGCATTAGCAACGGCGACGGACGCTGGCCCGTTTGTTCGCCGGGGGTATGGGGGCAAGGCACAGCAATGCAGCAGCATCGCAACAAGCAGAAAGCAAGGGCTTCTCCGTTCGGCGCAAAGCGGCAACCAAGTCACAAAGCAGCACGCATGCGGCGAAGCAAGAGCGGACTCTCCGTTGTTCGCGTACCCCCGCCACCGTGGAGACGTCCAGTACCCGTGACCCCACGTAATCCGCTGCCAGTTGCGTACTCGTAAATACCCACCACCCCTGACTCCACATATCCCACTGCCAGCACGCAACAACCCTTTTATGCACAGCCAGGATTTCCCGGAGGCTCCAGCCTAGCCTGGCCCTCAGCCTTCATCGCCCCCGTGTCCCCACTATGTACGTCGCCAACCCACCGCACCAGTCCCCTAGTATAGTACAGAAACACGGTATCAACTCCACGTCCCCGTGGCCCTGAGCAGCACCCACAACCCAGATATATACTGTGCCGGCACTCCTTGTCAAGGGCCAGCACCCAATCAGCTTCGAGGCATCCACTTGCCCACGTATAATATAACCTGGGGGTCTACAGGGGGGGACGCTGGCTGCCCCGCGACGGGAGAGGCGCAACTCGTGAATATCGCTGGCTGGGATTCGGGCTGGTGGGTGCCGTAGCTTGGTTATCAACCCCCTGTAGGGGTACCCACCAGAGGCTCGCCCCGGGCTGTGGTAACCAAGTGCACCTCATCTCGCCCACATACATCGCCCTGGCGCCTACCCTTGACCCTTACCTGCACTGATTGGCCACCTCCCGTGGTCGCGCCACTTCCGCCACAGCAGCGGCCAGGCCGCAGATTCGGCCTCCACCGACGACGTGGCGAGCCTACTTATAGCATTGGCCCGCGCGTCACCCCCGGGACCACTCAGTATGCCGCTCCTCCTCTCTCCTCGCCTCTAGCCGACCGGACTGGCGCCCCCCAGGAGTAAGTCGCTACAATGGTGAGGCGACCGCATACTTATCGCTACGACGCCGCGCAGTACCGCCGTTGCCACACCGATGCCACCTGCAAGCCGCCACCACACGCACCACCGCAACCGCAAGGCCATGGTCACAGGTTAGACTATGTACATGCCCGCAGGCACGGTCCCTCTAGTTTGTTAACGGGGCCAGGGGATGCCCCCACACGCCTCCTGAGTTGTTAGAGGGGTCAGGGGGACACCCCAGTACCGCCATGCAACCTCGTAGCGCCCCCACAGTACGGTTCTCCGGTACCGCCGCGTACTCCCACCATACGGTCCCCAGTACCGCCGCGCATACCCCCACGACGCCAGTACACCGTCATTTTGAACCCCGCGTACACCTCGTGAGCGCTCCTCTCAGACCGCCATGCCGTTTCAAGTACGCCCGCCGTACGATCCACCTGACGACCACGCCGTCACATTCCTCTACGCACACATCACCGCTTCGTCGCCGCTCCCGGGGTCTGCAGGCTGACCCCGCATCCCCGTGTAACACTCCCTGGGGGCAAGGCAACGCATGCTCCGTAGCGCCGGCAACAACGTCGCCCGCCCCCACACAAATCCGTGCACCCCCGGTGTAACCCGAGCATCCACCCCCAGCACTGCCGTAGCCAGGCCGCCAGTAGAGACCCCGGTGCCATGGGAATTCCCTACAGGGGTTTGGGCCTTATTACCCTGGTCGGGATGACCCATGACACCTCACTGTTGTATGCGGCGACCCGGGGCAGGCGGGTGAAGCATCCCTGTCCGACCCTCATGCACGGGGGCAGTACGGCTCACCATCGGGCCGGCACGACCTGTCACATCGCGTTGGCCGTCATACTCCGCCTGCCAGAACCGCACAATCAGGCCATGAGGGCACTGCTTCTCAGGCGCCACCCCCTCCGCTGCGTCCAGCGTGGGGACGGTGGCAGGTGCACCCACATTTCCCATACCCTGTCAATCTGCATTACCCCCGGCCCCCACCACGCCATCACCATTTCCTCCGTGATGCCACAACCAGAGTACCCGCGAGTCGCCCTCCAGAGCCGCCCACCATAGTAGCAGGGGCAGGGCTGCTGACGGCGTATCGGGGCACCGTACCCCCTCCACTCGGATGCTCTTCAGGTCACTCTGGATTGTCCTCCAGGCACTCGAGGACATATGCCCTGAGTGCCACAGTGCCCACCTCGCCTTAGGCCACCCCCTATCGGCACGCTCTCCACATGTCCCGCATAGAGGGGCGGAGGCACACTGATGAACCCAAACTGACGCTGTCTCTCCGCACCCGTGGCAACGCTGCGGAAGCACAGACCGCGACGGAACGCAGCTACTATCACAACACTGCGACCACAGGTCCTGCCATACATCACAGCACGCGTCCTGGAGTCCGAGCAAAGCACCCGCCAGCGTGCGTGCTGTGGCACAACTGAGTAGGCTGCGCCTCGCTTCCTCCCACGTGGACACCAGGCGGAGTATCGGTCGCCCGTGAGGCATATATATATGTATATATATATATATATATATATATATATATATATATATATATATATATATATATATATTACTACACCCCTCTCCCCTTAAATTTAGCTAGCAACAACGACAACAACACGTCACCATTCCGTTTTGGCCACTGCACCTTCCCATCGCCTCGAGCTTGACTCTACTTTAGCCATCCTAGAGCCTAGGTGGTGGCCTTGCCAAATCCAAGTTTTGAGCCAAAAACTCACCCCTGGCGGCCCGGGGCGGGGGCGCCAAGTCGGTAGGTGCCCTCCCAAATCTGCGCGGTTTTGGGCCAAAAACAGCCATTTTTCGCCCAAAACGGCCCTAGTAAGGGCTCAAAACAGCCAGACGAAGGCAAACGGCTGCTACACTCCATGTGCGGCTTGCCTTTATCGTGATCAAGGGACCTTTGGTGCCCTCTAACTCCACGATATTTCCGAGAAACGACCCAAAAAGGCGCCAAAAAGCCCCAAAATCTGCGCAATGTGCACCAGCACCCCGAAACCAAGAACGGGCCGTATCTTGGGCTACGTGGCTCAAAAACGAATTCCGAGGGCACCTAGTCCACCCGCAACCCCCCACTTTTTATGGTTTCCAAGCCTCAGAATCGCCCAACGAGACGCCTAGACCCCCGTACTAGTGGTCACTTGGTGCAGCCGGAGGGCCGGCTAGCCCACGCACACTGGGGGCCAGCGGTGGCTCCACCAGGGTCCCCGGGGCGGAAAAAATCATTTTTTCCAAAGTTCTTCCTAGACCACTTGGGATGCTCAAACTAGTGTTTTTAGGCCGTTTTGAGCCCGTGGTGGCGCGTTTTGGGCCATGGAAAATCCCAAAATGCCTTGAAAATGGGCCATTTTGGGACCAACAATGGGTCAAAAATGGGTCAAAAACGCGTTTTTCCAAAAATGATCCTGGACCATTTATGCTGCTCAAACAAGTGGTTTTAGCCCATTTTGAGCCCGTGGCGACGCGTTTTGGATTGTGGAAAATCCCAAAATGCCTTGGAAATGGGCCATTTTGGGACCAACAATGGGTCAAAAATGGGGCAAAAACGCGTTTTTCCAAAAATGATCCCGGACCATTTGGGATACTCAAACAAGTGTTTCTAGCCCATTTTGAGCCCGTTTTGACCGAGTTTAGCCCCTTCCACCACATGTATGGACCACTTTGTGCCCTTCGCACGTACCTTAGAGCCGTGTGGTGGAGCCACCTAGAGTTGGGAGAGGGGTGTAGATTGGAGGATATATATATATATATATATATATATATATATATATATATATATATATATATATATATATATATATATATATATACATATATATATATATATATATATATATATATATATATATATATATATATATATATATATGCCTGAGGTGGCCCAGAGCATGACGGAGGACCCAGAGGACCGGGGATACCGGCCAACCAGGCTTTGGGGGCAGTGGCAACTGCATTGCGTTAGCATTAGCAACGGCGACGGACGCTGGCCCGTTTATTCGCCGGGGGTAAGGGGGCAAGGCACAGCAACGCAGCAGCATCGCAACAAGCCGAAAGCAAGGACTTCTCTGTCCGGCGCAAAGCGGCAACCAACGAACAAAGCAGCACGCATGCGGCGAAGCGAGAGCGGACCCTCCTTCGTTCGCGTACCCCCGCCACCGTGGAGACGTCCACCACCCGTGACTCCACGGAATCCATTGCCGTCTGCGTACTCGTAATTGCCCACCACCCCTGACTCCAGGTATCCCTCTGCCAGCACGCAATAGCCCGTATATGCATAGCCAGGATTCCTGGGAGGCTCCAGCCTAGCCTGGCCCTCAGCTTTCATCGCCCCCATGTCCCCACAATGTACGCCGCCGACCCACTGCACCAGTCCCCTAGGATAGTACAGAAACACGGTATTAACTCCCCGTCCCCGCGGCCCTGAGCTGCTCCCACACCCCAGATATATACCATGCCGGCACTCCATGTCTGGGGCCAGCACCCAATCAGCTTCGAGGCATCCACTTGCCCAAGTATAATATCACTTGAGGGTCTACAGGGGGGGACGCCGGCCGCTACGCGACGGGAGTGGCGCAACCCGTGAATATTGCTGGCTGGGATTCGGGCTGGTGGGTGCCGTAGCTTGGTTATCGACCCCCTGTAGGGGTACCCACCAGAGGCTCGCCCCGGGCTGTGGTAACCAGGTGCACCTCATCTGGCCCACATACATTGCCTTGGCGCCTACCCTTGACCCTTACCTGCACTGTTTGGCCAGCTCCCGTGGTTGCGCCTCTTCCGCCACTGCAGCGGCCAGGCCGCAGGTTCAGCCCCCACCAACGACGTGGCGAGCCTAATTATAGCATTGGCCCGCGCGCCACCCCCCGGACCACTCAGCACGCCGCTCCTTCTCCCTCCTCGCCTCTAGCCAACCGGACTGGCGCCCCCCAGGGGTTAGCCGTTACAATGGTGAGGCGACCGCATACTCTTCGCTACGACGCCACGCAGTACCGCCGTTGCCACGCCGATGCCACCTGCGAGCCGCCACGACACGCACCACCGCAACCACAAGGCCATGGTCAGAGGTTAGACTATGTACATGCCCGCAGGCACGGTCCCTCTAGTTTGTTAACGGGGCCAGGGGATGCCCCCACGCTCCCCTTGAGTTGTTAGAGGGGTCAGGGGGACACCCCAGTACCGCCATGCATCCCCGCAGCTCCCCCACTGTACGGTTCCCCAGTACCGCCGCGTACCCCCACCGTACGGACCCCAGTACCGCCGCGTATACCCCCAAGACGCCAGTACACCGTCACCTTGAACTCCACGTGCCCCCCGTGAGTGCTCCTCCCAGGCTGCCACGCCGTCTCCAGGACGCCCGCCATACTGTCCACCTGACGACCTCGCTGTCATATCCTTCTACGCACACATCTTCGCCTCGTCGCCGCCCCTGGGGCCTGCAGGCTATCCCCGCAACCCCTTGTAACACTCCCAGGGGGCGCCGTAACGCCGTAACCCCCAGACAACTCCGTGCACCCCCGGTGTACCCCGAGCAACCACCCCCGTAACTGCCGTAGCCGGGCCGCCAGTAGAGCCCCCGGTGCCATGGGAATTCCCTACAGGGGTTTGGGCCTTATTACCCTGGTCGGGACGACCCATGACACCTCACTGTTGTATGCGGCGACCCGGGGCAGGCGGGTGAAGCATCCCTGTCTGACCATCATGCACGGGGGCAGTACGGCTCACCATCAGGCCGGCACGACCTGTCACATCGCGTTGGCCGTCATACGCCGCCTGCCAGTACCGCACAATCAGGCCATGAGGGCACTGCTTCTCAGGCACTACCCCCTCTGCTGCGTCCAGCGTAGGGACGGTAGCAGGTGCACCCACAATTCCTAACCCCATCAATCAGCATCACCTGCGGCCCCCACCACGCCGTCACCATTTCCTCCGTGATGCCACAACCAGAGTATCCGCGAGTCGCCCTCCAGAGCCGCCCACCACAGCATCAGGGGCAGGGCCGCCGACGGCGCTCCGGGGCACCGTACCCCTTCCACTCGGACGCTCTTCAGGTCACCCTAGATTGTCTTCCAGGCACTTGAGGACATCTGTCCAGAGTGCCGCGGTGCCCACCTCGCCTTAGGCCACCCCCTATCGGCACGCTCCTTACATGTCCCGCATAGTGGGACGGAGGCACACTGATGAACCCAAACTGACGTCGTTTCCCTGCACCCGTGGCATCGCTGCGGAAGCACAGACCGCGACGGAACGCAGCTACCATCACAACACTGCGACCACAGGTCCTGCCATACATCGCAGCGCGCGTCCCGGAGTCCGAGCAAAGCACCCGCCAGCGTGCGTGCTGTGGCTCAACTGAGGAGGCTGCGCCTCGCTTCCTCCCACGTGGACACCGGGCGGAGTATCGGTCGCCCGTCGGGCATCACCGGCAGGCTCTCAAGCAGCCAGGGCCACCGCGCAACTTTGGGGCTGTGAGTGCCATGCGCCAGGAGCTCCCAACCGTAGTCCCGTAAGACCTCCCCGATGACATCAACCCCGTCCTGCTCCGGGCCCCTGGCGGATGCCAGAACCAAGCGTTGTCCTCCCGCCCGAGCCTCGTTGACCGCCACCAGGCCCAGGGTGTCAAGGGTGTGACGGGCATCGGCAGCCACGTGGTCGTCCCCCTCTGGCAGAGAGAACATGGCCTCCGTGACGTGGCCTTGCGCGTCGTCGCCCTGTACCCGTGCCAGCTGCTTGGAGCCCACCAACACTGCCATGGACCGCCGCTCCGTGACCGCTGGTATGGCTCGTCGCAGCTGCCGGTCATACAGCCACAACGTACCCACGTCAAGTACGACAGCCACCGCCAGGATTGGGAGACTGCACAGAGGTTGCTGAAGGACCGGCAGCACCTCTCGAGGCATGCCCATGACGTTCCCCACAGCTGGATGGTTGGCGTACACCTGGAGCCAGGGATCACTCTTGCCGTCAGGGCTTCTCACCATGGTACCACGCACCGGGGCCCACGATTGCGCCGACACCACGCGGGACCACTACCTGAATGTCGTGATGTCCCGTGCCACCAAGGAACTGATCCACTGGCTGAACCCCTGCGCCACCGCCGCCATCCAGTGAGGGAACAAGGACATGGCCTCTTCTTGCGCGATGCACGACCGTGGCACCAGCAGTGCGTGCAGCGGTGCCCTCTGAAAGGTTGCCCGCAGGTCGCCGGGGAGGCCGGCAAACGGGTTCCACGGCGGACGCTGCTGGATCCTCCCTGCCAGCGGGCAGAAGAGTGTGTCAGCTCGCAGGAACGCGTATACCGCCCTCCTTCGATCTTGCATCGGCAGCTGCATGATCTGGGTGAGCCGATGGTTCCTGCGGGCATACACATCTTCCCCAATCTGGACCATGTCCTCCACAAAGAGCCTGGCCTTGGCAGGGCCCCGGGACGACGCCGCTCGCACCGCAGCAAACAGCCGCTTCAGGTCCCCGGGGACGACACCCGCCATCAACGATTCCGTCCACCTGCAGCCGTGCTCCCTGCACGCCACGAACTCCACCGCCCTGTCTGTCAGGGGTAGCTCCGCCGTGAACTCCTCCACACGCCTGCACAGGAGCCCAGCCACTTCCTCGTCCCGCGCACACAGTAGGCGCATGTGGCCAATGTCCTCCTCCGGCCCCCCACAGAAGATACAGGGGTGGGCCGGTATTGCCATACGCGTGAGCTTCTGTCTCCACCGTCGCATGACCTGCATGGTGGACAAGCGACCGTCACGTGCCCGCAGCATATTTCTGTGCGTTGGGCCGTGGTGCACGGCTCCCAGGGGCACCGCCTCGCAGGCGCCAGCCAGTGGCGTGTGCGTCCTGGTGCGTGCCGCTAGCGAACGCCACTCCATCTCCCGGACTTGCTGAAGGGCTTGCATGGACGGCACACGCGGCTCGAGCTCTCCATCATCCCCCGGCACCAAGAAGATGGCGTGCTCCTTTGGCAGGACGAGATGGATAGGCGGGGCCATTGCACGGGCCGCGGCAGAGTCCGGCGCCTCGAGCGGGACCGCCGCCAAGTGCGAGCTCTGCCTCACCACCTAGTGGTGCGGCCCCCCAACTCGGCGTGGCAGCCGCCGCAGCCCCTCCACTATCCAGCTCAGTGCGTGCTGATTGACCAGATGTGATGTCGGCCCCTTGATGCCACGGTACAGGGCCTCCTGCGCCCTGCGGAGATGCGCTCCTATGACGGACGCATCCACCACGTGCACCGTGCACGCTGACGGGGGCGTGTGCAACAGGTACGCCGCCGCGCCGATGATCTCTGCCTCCGGGACCGTGCCGTAGATGGCACCCGTCCACGTGGGGATTCCGTGGCTGGCCAGCGCCACGTTTGTGGCGTCGTCTCCCTGGGGCGACGCGTCAGACGATGTGACTTTAGTCGCCACCGGCACCCAGCAGTACCGGTGGGGTTCCAGCCACGCCACGTCGGAGTGGGGGCTCTGCACCACGTTTCCTAGGGACGCCGCACTGGAGGCCGTGAGCTCCGGGGACAGGACCACCCTCGGCCGATATACCGCATGTGGTCTCCAGGCCAGGTCACATCCACAGACTGACTTTATGGGGTCCAGGGCGGTGGTATACTCCACCCCCCAAACTGTTGCGGAGCAGGAGGGCTGGTATACCACCACAGACCCCTGTTCCACCGCGCCGCCATCACGCAACGACGTGACGGCGACGTGCGGATCGTGTGGCACGTTGGACATCCGGACCACTTCCGGGACCGAGTACTCATCCGGATCCAGGATAGGGCCTGCTGGCAGCAGAAGGACAATTGCCCACTCGCTGCACCCGTGCACCGCCGCGCATGCCCTGGAAAACGCTGGCCGCCCGTGTACAACCCACAGTGGTGGCGGGCTTATGCCGCCCCCGGCGTGAGGAGTGAGTAGGGGGACGGACGCCGGATCATCTTGCTGCTAGTAACCCTCAAAGACGTCCCCCAATAGAAACAGGAGGGCGGCTAGCGGGACGAACGGCATGGACAGCCCCGGGTTGGCTGGGTCCCATCCTTCCTCCCTGTATCCGCCCACCACATACACGTCCCCCGCAGTGGACTGTTTATTGCGTTTGCTGGCCTTCTTTCGGCGCAACGGGTGTATTAGCCGGTGAGTCAACGGACTAGGCAGCTGCGGCCGGAAGACGTCGCGGAGCC
Organism: Eutreptiella sp. 'Long Island Sound 2002'; assembly: GCA_964036045.1. Lineage (NCBI taxonomy): Eukaryota > Euglenozoa > Euglenophyceae > Eutreptiales > Eutreptiaceae > Eutreptiella > Eutreptiella sp. 'Long Island Sound 2002'. Next base: position 135,287,112 of record OZ038380.1, on the reverse strand, counting down.
CCGTGAACCACACGTGGTCCAGCTGAAGGGGCCCTACTCCTGCGTGCGGAAGGTGCAGGTGGTCCTTATGACATTCCTGAAGCGGGACAGCCCAGTGCCCAGGCGCAGGACAGGGGAGCCGCGCATGCAGGAGGTCATTTGCGGGATCAGTCAGAGACTGTACCGTCGCATGTGTGCGGGGCCCCGAGAGAACGCAGATGTCCCTACCCTTGAAGGAATAGGATTGGGACACCCACTTCCGCCCCGCCCACTGCACTTGCGGCAGATGGGCGTGTACACACGAGTACACCGACGAAGGCATGAGAAGTCCTACGCGCATCGTCCCCATCGCCCGGAGTACCCTGTCCACCCACGTATTGCCAGCGTGCGTGGCGAATGACGCAGAGGGCACCATGAACTGCCCGCACACTCCGTATTGCACGTGCATGTCCCGGAGCATGGCCCGCAGCTCATCCCGGACTGTCGTCGACCTGTGGTGGGTGAGTTGAGCCATGGTCACCACGACGGAGTCGCGGCACATAACCTGGACATCCGCCAACCGTAACCCATGACTCGACCGCACCGCCACGTTGGACAGGTCCTTGGGCGGCTTCTCGAATTGCAGGGCTGCAGCCTTGATGGCAGTATTCAGCTTGATCACCGCCTCCGCCGTGTCGGACAATTAGGGAGCCGCGTACCGCACGATGCCTCCGACCACAGCCGCCATCACCTCATGAGGCACCAACGCCGGCCCCAACGTGTTCTTGCACCAGCCCAGCAGAGCTTCACATCGGAGTACATGTTCCTCCTTCACGGTCGCCAGCCCCCTGGGATCGAGGCGCAGGCCCAAGTACGGTACCGTGCCCTTGGCACGTAAGCATACCCATGGGGCCGCCGTGTTCCCTGGGCTCAGGCACACCATAATCGAATGGATGCGAGCAGTATTGGCATAGGCGCATTTGCCGACGTTGAGGGACATGCCCATGTCCGTGAGATACCGCGCTATCGCCGCTGCATACTCCAGGAATTGCGGCGGGGAATGCGCTATCAACAGGAGGTCATCACAGTACGCCTGCACCAGGGGTGGCACCGCATGGCGAGCATCTCCCCGCGCCTTGCAGGCGAGGCTCCGCAGGAGAGGCTCCAAGAGGAGGAGGTAGAGCACAGCGCTCTCCGCACTGCCCTGCCGCAGGCCCCTGTGGAGCCGAATGCTCGGCGTCGGGCCGTGCGCGGTGACGATGCGCACCAGAGACCCGCAGCTGAGGGTGTGGAAGAGCCTGATGAGCTCCTCCGGGACTCCCATGTGGCGCAGGAGGAGCGCCAGCGCCCCGTGCGGCGCTGTGTCAAAAGCTTTTGACACATCGAAGGCCAGGACGTGGTTTTCCTCCAGCCCACGCTGCAGCCTGCGCTGGGCCAGGAACACCGGGGCAGCCGCCGTGGAGCCCGGTATGGCTCCGAACTGCCAGTCCGCAGCCAGTCCCTTGCGTGCCACGACAGCTGTGAAACTCCGCATGAGGGGAGTCATGAGCATTCGCATGTCTTGCTGCCCCAGCGCTATCAACCTGTACTCGTCTAGGTTGCCCGTGGCTGTGCCCTTGGGCATCAGCCAGATAATGGCCTCGTGCCAGGACTCCGGGACGTCCGCACCCCGTAGGATAGCCCTGTACGCGTGCACCAGGAGGCCCTACACCGGTTCAGGCAGCTCTGCTATGAGGGCAGCCGTGACCCAGTTGGACCCCGGAGCTTTGTTGTCCGCCACGGCCTGCCTCACGGCGTCTTTAAGGTCCTGCAGGGTGTAGTCCTGTACCGACCTCCATTCCTCCGGCACCCCTTTGGGAATGTGGGCCCGGACCACCCGCTCGAAGGCCGGCAGGTTCACTGGCCGCTTGGCGTACAGCGCCTCCCAATACCTCTAGACCTCGCCAATGACGTCCGAGGCCTCCAAGAGCACCTTCTCCGACTCGCGGACGCGTACGGACCATACGCCTGACGGGGCATAGTTCACCACGTTGATGGCCCCCCGTATCGCCGTCCATCGGAGCTGCACATCCGGTACCCTGCCCCGCCAATAGTCCTTGATGGACCGGCGCCTGTTGCTCCTGAGGACACCCCGCAGCTCCTCCACGCGTGTCTCTAGCTGGTGGAGCTGTTGGTCCAACGCGGCACGTAGGTCCTCCACCGAGGCGGGGGACAGGTCGGGGTCCACCCGCCGGAGGTGCTGTAGCAGGGCAGTCGCTTCCTGGGAGTGGAGTCCGGCCGCCGCCGCGTCCCGTTGCCACAGCTGATGTGCGCGCAAGGCCAGCGCCTGCTGATCCGAGAGGACCTGGGCCAAAGACGCCTCCGTCTCCGCCTGCCCGTACGGGTACTGCGGGTCCACGCCTGATGGCATGCGCACTCCCGTGACCCTGGACACGTCATCACGGAAGGCGTAGAGCAGGTCAAAGACCGCTTGCACCTCCGACGTGCCCATGGTGGCAGTGTCCTGGTCCGACGAGAGCCACGCCTGTAGCTGCCGATCCCTGCAGGCCTTCTGCAGTACTGCCGCCGCCGCCTCACGAACCCCCGGGGAGTCCGGGCGTATGGCATGCAGCCTGCCTTGGGCGTGCGAGTAGGCCATCCTGGTGACCCTCTCTTTGCCGGCCACCGCCAGCGGGAGGTCCAGGACCACAGGGCCATGATCCGACCCCAGTGACGCTGGAGACCGCCCCGGCGCCAAGTGTGGGCGCTCATGCGCTGCCCATGGGACCAGAGGCGAGTTTAGAAGGAAGGAGTCCAGTCGGTGCCCTGCCCTCGTGGGCCTCCTGTCCTCCTCCCGTTCCGGGACTGCCCTGTGGAAACCACACTGTTCCCACAGGGCCTGGAACCTCCTCGTGGTGGGGTGCCAGGGGGACTCCAGCCACACGTTGAAGTCCCCTCCGAGGAGCACGGCCCTGGTGCCACCCGCGCTCTTGGCCGCCGCGTACATGGCCACGTCAGCCCAGAAGGACGCCTTAGACGCCCAGGAGTCGCCGCCGCTACCCGGGCCGTGGACGTTGATGACCGTGAGGGTGCCACCTGCGGTCACCACATCCGGGGCCATGGCCTTGCCCGGCACGATGTCCACGATGTCTCGAACTTCCTCCGCGGCGAACACGTCCGCCCGAAGGGCAATCAAGAGCCCGCCGCGCACCGCTGCCGCCGACGCTGCCTGGGCATCCACCCCTGGGTACGCATGATACCCGTGGTGACGCCACTGATTCTCCGAGTGCACCAGACCCTGAGGGTCCTGCAGGCCGGTCTCCTGGAAGAGGCCCAGGATGGCACCCTCGGCCTTCATGATGCCCGCCGCCACCGCTTCACCGTCGAGCATACCTGGGGCCACTGGTACGCTGTCCCCCCGCATCGAGCCCTGGACGTTCCAGGACACCACCGCTCGGGTGTCGGAGGCGGGGCCCCTTCATGGCTGCACGTGTGGACCTGGGCCCCCCGCCGGATCTGGATCACCGGACGGAGGGGGGCCACCAGCAGGTTCAGGGGGACCACCCGCATCCGGCGCGGGCGGCCGGCGAGGTGGCCCCTGTCCCCGTGGGCCTCCGTCCGAGGCGGCCGTCGTCTGCTGAGACCCGGCAGATGTGGCGGGCTCCCCCTCTGCCTGCCCGCCGGATGTACTTGCCGCCGTACCCCCCGTAGAAGTCACTGCCCCACGCCGTGCTGCAGACCCAATCGCTCCAGATCGTGCCGCCGACGCGAATGGCCCCGCCTGGCCCCCTGGCATAACGCCAGCCAGCATGGCTAGCGCCTGGTCCCGTTGCGCCGGATCAGTCGCATGGTCCCGCTGGATGTGGTCCAGCAGGTCCTTGGGGTGGAGGTGGGTAGGCCGGCAGTGCGTGCCAGCTTTCCATGTGCAGTGACCAGCCCCATCCAGCCGAGACCAGGGGCAGACGTTGATCGTCTTTGTCCCACGCTGCTCCGTGGCCAAGTCGCCACCGAAGTGCTGCAGCACGTACTGAATGTTGGTATGGCCGCCATACCGAGGCGGCAGGCCCCTCTTGGGCGGCGGCTTGGGCGCCACTTTCGGGGCTTGCCCCGCCGCCACGGCCGGGGGTGCCGCAGGCCGTACCGGTGGCACGCTTGGGGGCTGCGGCAGGTGCAGCATTCCCCCCACGGGAAACTGCTCCTCCACCCAGCGGCGCCACGCGTCGGCGAACTTCTCCCGGTCGCCCTCGACCTTCCACCTGGACGTGGAGAACGCCCGGAGCCACGGCCCCATGTTCTCCGCCATGACCAGGCGGAGGGCATCTCCTCCGCTCTGCCGGCGGAAGCGTGTCGCGGCCGCGCCTACCACGGTCCCTTGGAGGTACAACGCCTCGCCCCCGTCGCCACTGAGTGCACTAAGGTGCAGGGCCTCCAGGTCGGCGGGGCGGACCGTGAGCACCGTGCCCTCTCCGCGATCATACAGGCGCAGCGCCGAGGAGTGGGGCTCCAATGCCGCCACAACCCAGCACCACGCCCTCGACACGCTATGCATCAGTGCCAGCGAGGCTGCCGGCCTGTTGCTGGAGGACTGCGCTGCCGGGGCCTTGGGGAGGGCCGCTGCGTGACCCTGCAGCGCCCTGCATATGACAGCTGCATGCTCAGCCTGCCACATGTTGCTCGGGGCTATGGGCCAGACGTCCTGTCGCTGGATCGCCAGCGGTCGCGTGACCTCCACGAAGACCGCCGGCGCCGGCGGGATGTCCTCGGCCTTGCACCCGTGTGCCCTGCGCACGGGCCTAGCTCCCCACTCCAGTCCCCCTGTTTCCACCCGAACACAGACCCAATACTCCTCCCCTTCCAACACCACCAGCCGCCCCATATCCGCCACGCCCACCGTATGGGTGGAAGGCACGCTCTCCACCCTCAGCCACCGCTTGGCGCTTTCTTCCCACGGCTGGGGGGCATGCATCCGCTGCTGCTGCATCGCGTCCTGCACGTGCTACAGGGACACCGTCGCCAGCATGGACATCCCCCCGTCCGCTGCCGCCGCCATACACAGCAGGGCATGTTGCATGCACGCCCCGGGCAGCCCCACGTTGTGCGGGACGTCCGCCAGGTCCAAGGGCGTGCGGGGCGCCGGCAGGGCATCTCACACCGCTGCAGGCAGCTCCCCCAGGGACGGCAGACGCGCGATGGGCCCCATGTCCCTGGTGAGGACCACGGCCGCCACCCACCGCCTGTCCAGCGCGGACAGGAGGTTGCCCGGCCTCGGCACCCTGAGGAGGGTACCGACGGCGGACATGAGGGCGCACACGCCACAGTGCTTGGCGTTGCCGGCTGGCTGCTGCACCTGTGCCGCCCGGGCCTCCGCCAGCAGATGCTCTGCACCCGGCCATCCCGCCATCTGGCCCCTGGGTGCCATGCGCATCGTCCGGACCGCCATGTCCCATGTGTGCGGCCACTGGGGCGGGGCCCCCGACACCACAGGCCGGCCCAGCGGGTCCACGGTCAACCGCATGTCAGGGGCCACGAGGTGGTGGGCCGTCCAGTGCCGCATGTTCGGCGTCTCCGACCGGTCGAGGTACACCGCCTCCGAGCCCCCCAGCTCGACGTACCTCGCAATGAGGAGGGCAGCCGGGGTTTGGTCGTGCCGCTGGCCCTCCCACCCCTCCCTCAGGAGCATCATGGCGTGGGGGGCCAGGCACTGCACCACGTCGGCTGCCAACGCGACCACGTCGTCGCTGAGCTCCACCCCATGGTCTGCGGCCACCAGGAATTGGTGCCTGGGCTTGGAGTACAAGTGCTCCAGGGCGCCCCGCGACTCAGCCGGTGGGGGAGAGGCGTCCCCACAGTCTCGCAGCCAGGGGAGTGCGCCCGGGAGATGCCGCCCTGCTCCTCCTGACCAGACGGCGGGCTTAAGGACCGGCAGGTCTCGCCAGACAGCCCTAGCGACCGGATCGCGCAAGGGTTGTGGCTTGTTTGCTCCCCACTGGAGGACGGCCACCACAACATGCGTGGTAAGGGGCTCTGCCGTGAGCTGCAACGCTGTCCCCCCGTCGGTCTCGATCACCGTGCCCCGTGGGGCAGTGAAGACGTGGCCATCGGTCCCACGGACCGCCACCCATCCCCACAAGACCGCCACGGTCTCCCAACTGGGGTGGCTGGTTCTCCTGGGCAGGACCACCACCGGCGGGCACGGGCTGTTGGTGGCCCACACGCGCCATTCCACTCCCACCAAACGCTCGTGACCAGGGGGCCGGTACACCTGGGGCCATGCGTCCGGGAGCTGGCGATGGACAGCGGTCCACACATCAGCCCCGCCAGCCCGCGTGAACTGGAGTCCCTCCGGGATGTCCCCGTCCACAGGGCTGGGGAGGCGGGCAGTGCGAACCTCCAGCCCCTGGCCCAGGCGAAGCCCTGGCCCCTCTCGGTCTCCCAGCAGCGAGACCTCCGGGTCTGTGGCCGCAAGACGAGCCGCCACCGTGGGGAGATGCAGGGAGACAGTCCACGGCTGGACCGAGACGGGCTCGCGCGGGAGGTCAGGGCAGGCCGCCACAGCACTGCCATCCCTCGCCCAGCTGAGCGCCCTGTCCCACCACTGCGCCCACGCACCCGGCGCTGCCGGCAACGACCAGGACAGGTACGTCACGACCGCCTTAGCCTGCCACTCGCGAGGGTCCATGCCGGCAGGATGTGTGTGCCACGTGCACACCCACCCCAGATTGGCTTCCTGGACGGTGACCACGTTCCTCCACGGGACCAGCGGGAACGGAGTGAGCAGGGCTGCCATGCCACATGGCAATGCCACTGCCCACTCGGTCAGGCCCCCACTCTCCACCGCATACCCCACCGCTGGGAGTCCTCCTCCTTGCGCCTTTACCACCGCTTCCTGCAGCAACGTTCCGCGGCCCCGGCCGTGGTCCTGGCTGCGGTCCAGGCTGAGGGCCCCCACACGGGCCATGGCCTGGAGGATCAGGAGTAATTCCTGGGGTACTCCCCGCGGCACCGGCGGCTGGGGGTGGGCGAACCGGCAGGCATCTGCCCGCATGCACCACCCCTTGGCCCAGTGCCTGCAGGTTTCCACCTCCCCCGTCTTCGGCCCAGCCCTGTCCGCCACTCCCAGCTCCCGTGGACCCACCTCACGCGCCTCGCTCGCCCCCACGATCTCCAGCTCCTCGTCCTGCTCCACGGCGTTCTGTGCCTCTTCGCCCTTGAACTCCGGCTCCTCGTCCCGCTCCATGGCGACTTGTGCCTCCTCACTTTTCCTGCGCTGGTCCTCCTCCTCCAGTGCCTCCGTCGTCGGCGGCGGGCTTGCTGCAGCCGTGATCCTCGCCAGAGCCGCCGCCACAATGGCCTGCACGTCCACCTCTTCCCCGGCCACCTCCGGCTAATCCCGCTGCTGCTCCTCCCCCGTGGGTTGCTCCTGCCCCACCTCGTCACCGTCACGGCCTCCCTCCTCATCACCCCCCACCGGGACCGCGTGTTCGGACCCCTGGGGGGCGGCGCTCTCGTCGAGGCGCGTGCCCACCACCACTAGCAGCTTGAGGCCACCGCCGCGGCTCTCAAGGCGGTAGCCGCTGGAGGTGGGGACGAGGACCGCCCCATCTCCGGTCAGCAGCAGGCGGTCCGCGCCGAACACGACCTCTGCACCCTCGGGGTGCACCGCCACCAGGAGCGCATGGGACCCCGGCGCCTGGGGTGTGAGGGGCCGCACGGCCTGCTCGCGACGCCAAGCGTCAGCCCCACCTCGCCACAAGGCCACGTACAGGCCTTCGTCCCGCCGCACGTCCTCCAGCCCTGCCTCGTCCAGCAGGCGCCCCACGGACAGGCGCACCGACAGGGGGAGGCCTTCCTGGGGCTCGGCTGCCCGGACATCACCGGGGTGGTGACCCAGGACCGCCGCGTCCCCCAGTTGGACACAGCGGACCTGGCCGTCGTCCGGGGACGCTGCCACCAGGGCCACCTCCCGGGAGACCTGCCGTGGGCGCCGGAGCTCGTAGCGCTCCAGGGCGCTCGCCAGCATCCCTGCCTCCCGCTGCCCCGTGCCCATAAGGCGGTGCCTGTGGGCACCCTCGGCCGCATGGTACCTGCAGTGCCGCCGCTCACGGCTCCCCAGGGGAGGGGGCGGCACCGCACTGGGCATGGGCCGCAACCGCGCGTTGGCCGGGTCCTCGTCCATGCCGGCGTAGACGTCGGGCCCGGCGTCGTCCTCATACATGAGGGCCAGCGCTGACTCGCCGGGCCCGTACGCCTCCTCGTCCCCCTCGCCCTCCGCCTCCTGCTCTCCCTCCGCCCCTTCTCCAGCCGCGACCATCGCCGGCGGCGTGTCCGGTCGCGGCGGGAAGGGCGCCAGAGGCCGCTCGTCAGCGCCTCCGCCCCTTGCCGCCTCCGCCGCGTCCAGCCGTGCCCGCAGGTTGGCGGGCAGCCGGGCCCAGCTGGTGCCCGCATGGAGGTCCATGCTGTACGCCAGCCCCGCCGGACACGGCTCACCGGGTGCCACCTGGCGCCACTCCCGCCACTCCCGCATCCAGTCCTCCACTCCTTCCCCCTTGGCACGCCTCCCACTGGGCTCCACAACCCCGCTGCCCTCCGCCGGTGTCTGCGCCTCCGGCACACCCCGCCCCGCGTCCTGTCCCCCGAAGCAACCGCCTCCGACGGCTCCTCCTTGGCCCCTTCCGCCCTCGGGGCGACAGCCGCGAGCGCCTGCGCTATCAGCTCGCCGGCGTCAGCCCCTTCCTGCGCGGCTCCATCGCTCCCCGCGGCTGTCCGCCGGTACTCCTCGAGGGCCTGCGCGAGCAGCTCGCTGATGTCTCGCGGGCCGGCCACTGCCGCCTCCTGCGCTGCATCCCCCGCCTGTTCCCCCGCCGTATGCCTCCCCATGGGGGCCGCGCCCTGCATCCCACGCGTCGGGGGCGGACCACCACCCGGCACCACCGGCTCAGGCCCCGTCGGCACCGCGGGCGGGGCTCCGCGCGGCACGGCTGGGTCCGGCACGTGGACCGTCCGCGGTGGTGACCCCGCCGCGGTAAGCCCCGGCTGGGGCACCGCCAAGGGTGGCGCAGCCGCAGGCGCCCCCATTCTCCTCGCCTGGCCCGGGGGCACGCCACGTGCCTCCCCTTGCGACACCCCCTGCTGCTGGGCGCCCCGCCCCGGCGCAGGCACCGGTACCGGTACCGGCACCGGTACTGTGTGCTGAGGCGGCCGTGGGTGCTGCTGGGGCAGGGGATGCGGGTACTCCACATGCTGGTGCGGACGGTGATGGTGATGGTGATGGTGAAGGTGGACGGGGTGCTGGACCGCGCCCTGCATCCCACGCGTCGGGGGCGGATCACCACCCGGCACCACCGGCTCAGGCCCCGTCGGCACCACGGGCGGGGCTCCGCGCGGCACGGCTGGGTCCGGCACCTGGACCGACCGCGGTGATGACCCCGCCGCGGTAAGCCCCGGCTAGGGCACCGCCAGGGGTGGCGCAGCCGCAGGCGCCCCCATTCTCCTCGCCTCGCCCGGGGGCACGCCACGTGCCTCTCCGTGCGACACCCCCTGCTGTTGGGCGCCCCGCCCCGGCGCAGGCACCGGTACCGGTACCGGCACCGGTACTGAGCGCTGAGGCGGCCGTGGGTGCTACTGGGGCAGGGGATGCGGGTACTCCACATGCTGGTGCGGACGGTGATGGTGATGGTGATGGTGAATGTGGACGGGGTGCTGTGGCCCAGCCGCTAGGTGATGGTGATGGTGAAGGTGGACGGGGAGCTGTGGCACAGCCGCCGGGTGTACGTGTTGGTGTGGGAAGTGATGCTGCATCATGGGGAACCCGACGGGGTGATGAAGTAGGTGATGGAGATGGAGTTGGTGGTGGTGGTGAGCCCCAAAGGGCGGGATGGGCACGGGCCCGAGGCCGGGGGGCGGCGGCATCGGAAACGCACCCGGCGCTGCATACCCCGGCCGCCCCGCCGATCCCACTGGGGGCCGCCCGCGCTGCGCGTCCTCGAGATGCCCGAGATCTTGTAGACATCGGAGTAGTCGGTTGAGCAGGTGCACCCCGAACGGCACCGTGCCCGCTGCGAACCGCGCCTGAACGTCAGGCGCGTTGTACGGGTGGGGATCGCGGGCCAACATCTGCCGCAAGCAGACGTCGACGAAGTGGTCCCATCCGTTGTCCCTGGCCGGACGGTCCGCGTCCGCGCGCGCCTGGAACGCCGCATACATGTGCGGCCCGTATCTGACGAGATCAGACACTGTGTCTACCAGGCGCCGGGCACGTCGCCGGAAGGCTGGCAACTCCGCGGGATTGGTGGGGACAGATAGCGACATTTAGCTAACGAAGGCTGTGTGAGCTATGGACATTGGAGAACGGGTGGACTCTGTGGCCCGTCCCGCCCGTTGCTGGCTTACCGATGCACGACACTTCGCACGACACAGTTGCCCACCCCTCTTGCGCGCCCCTTCCCTTCCGTGTTCCTTTGCCCCCGGTTCTGCCCCCTAGGTGTGCCCCTTGGCAGGGTTGGGGGGGGGGGGGGCGCCTGACGCTGGCTCTGGTCCCTCCCTCCGGGAGTTTCCCCACGGGGGGGCCGATGCATGCACTCCCCGTCAGGGTGTAAATCTGTTGTACGGGCCGTCCATTTGTACCCGCTCCGTACAAATGGACCTGCGTCGTAACCAGGTACGTCGGCCCTTCCCCACACCGGGTTCGGGTACACTTTGGGTCTCTGGGGAGTCCTTGCGGGATAGGCGCGTCTCCTGCCTACCCCGATGGACGGTGTGCCCTACCCGCAGCCCCTCACAGGACACGAACCGCAGTAGGTGCCGTGGGGAGCGCTCTTAGTCAGGCCCATTGGCCACCCCCCTGGGCCGGTGCCACCTCGGGCCGCTGGCCAACGGTCCCGGGCGTAACCCACCTTATTGCCTGCGCTCAGGTGGGGCCGATACGGACACCGGGGGGGCCCCCAAACCCTTGAGGTCGGGTACCTCACCAGCGTCTTTTGCGGGCTCTTGTCACCCCGGCCCCCTCCCGTTCGCTGCGGTGTTGGTCCCTGCCTCCTAGCTTTCGTCCCCAGGGGCGTCCCCCTTTCCCGCGCCCCTTGCCGTGCTTCCTGGCTCCCGCCATGTCCCGTCTGCCCCTGCTGTCTGCCCCTGCTCTGGCGTGTTGGTGTCCTTTGTTTTTTTTCTTGTTCGCCTCTCGTCTCTCCGGCGTTTCGGTCTGTCCTCTGCCCCCCCCCCATGTCCCCTCGCCGTCTCCTCGCTGTCCTCGCCCCTTTCTTGGGTGGGTGGAGGAGAAGGGGGTGGGGGGGGGGGGGCGTCTCGATGTCCGTCCTGTGGCGTAAGCACGTCGCAAGCACGGCGCAGGCACGAGGCGCGGCACTGGTCCCTCCGCAGGGGGGGGGGGGGCTTGCCATGTGGCTCCCTACCTTTCTTGCGGTCGCACCCCCGGTGGTCCCCCCATTGCTTGCTCGGCGCTTGCTCCCTTTGGGCACGGTCGTGTGGTTCGTCCCGCACCCTCCTTCCGCTGCCTCCCCACCCTGCCGCAGTGTCCTCGGGGGGGGGGGGTCCGCATTCCGCTACCGCCATCCCCCTTATCGCCCATGTCGTCTTCCCTCTGTAGCACGCATGTCGCAGGCATGACGCAAGCACGACACAAGCACAGGGCGTGGCTGCAGCGGTGGGGGGGGGGGGGTTTCCCTTTGGGGCCCCCATGCGGGACCATGTCACGCCGGCCTCCCCCCGTTCGCCGCGGTTTTGGTCCCCGTCTTCTCGCTTTCTTCCTCTGGCTCGTTGGTGTGCTTTGTTCGTGGTTGTGGTGTTTTTTTTTTTTTTTTTTTACCGCTCGCCGCCCGTCTCTTCCCCCGGCACGTCGGTCTGTCCCCTGTCCCCCCCCCATGTCCCCTCCCCAGCTCCTCGCTGTCCTCGCCCCTATCCTTGGTGGGTGGGGGTGTAGGGGATGGGGGGGGGGGGGGCGCCCTCGCTGTCCGTCCTCCGGCGTAGGCACGTCGCAAGCACGGCGCAGGCACGAGGTGCGGCACTTGTCCCTCTGCAGGGGAGGGGGGCATGCCTTGTGGCTCCCGTCGTCGCCCTTCCCACCCTGCGGCCGTACCTTACCGCTGCCTCCCTACCCTGCCGCGTTGTCCTCGGGGGGGGGGGTCGCTTTTCGCCCCCCCCCTACCCGCATCTCCCGCCCTCGGGGGGGCGGGGGTGGGTGGGGGGGGCAGGGGCGCCCTTGTCGTCTCCCCCTCGTTGCACGCATGTCGCAGGCACGACGCAGGCACGACACAAGCACGGGGTGAGGCATTCGGCTGCTGCGGTGGGGGGGGGGGGTTTCCCTTTGGGCCTTCCCGCCCTTCTCCATGGTATTGGCTCCGCACCCCAGGATCACCAGCCGCTGTTGCCCCTTGGCAGTAGTCGCCACGTCTCCGCATGGTGCTCAGTGTCCCGTGCCTGCTCCCTCCTGTGCCCATACTTACTGGAGGAGGTACGTACCCGGGTGGAAACGGATGATGAGGAAGTGCGGGCAGCGGGGAGGACTTACCGTACGCCTCGAAGGCTTCTTGCGCCATCCGCCGCCCTGGTCGAGGGGAGGGCCCCTGTTTCGGCACCCAACAGCCCGGGGGGGGCCGACTGCCCATCCTCTCCCTGGTGCCCGTGTTTCCACTTCGGAGCGGCCTGTAGCGGTGCCGTGGTATGAGTCCGCTGGAAGTGGCGGCTACAAATCGGCCGGGCGCTCTCGTCCCCCGGGCCTCTGCCACCCCCGAGCGCGATGGAGGCCCCTGAGGTCCTATGGCAGAGACGCGGGGAGACGGGCGGGGGATTCATTTGTGGCATCCCCTGGCCACCTAGTTAATCAGATCAGCACAATCGCTGCCGCAGGGGGCCCACCGGATGGCGCCGCTGGTGCCCGTCCCCTCTGCATCACACCTATTGCAACAGGCGCGGGGGGTCCAGTGGATGGCGCCACCGGCGCGTGTCCCCTCTGCGCCACAGGTTGGGTCACCGCACGGGAGGCCCTACGGATGGCGCCGCAGGTGCCCGTCCCCCCGTGCCACTTCCTGCCTCCGGCTCCAGGCTTGGTCGACGTGACAGGACACACGCATGAATGAGGTCAGAGTCGGGTTCAGGACGCGCACGGCGCACGGCACGACGCGTGGCAACTATCCCCTACCCTGCCCCCTCTGCTCCTTCCCTCGCCCTCTGTGGTCGCCCGGCGCGGCGCATGCCCCTGTCTCCCTCGTCGCTCCCTCTCTCTGCTCGGGCTGTCCTACCTTTGCTTACCTCCTTTGTGTCCTACCTCTTTCGCCGTGCCCGTGCCCCCTCCCCTCGTCCCTGCCGGCCCTCGTTGCCTGACACTACGCAGGCACACAGCACACTGCACCTTTGGGGGCGGGCTGCCTCGTGGCAGCACGCCGCGGCACCCCGCCTTGCCCAGTGCCCCCGCACGCTGCGGGCGGCTCGCTCGGTTGTGGGGTACCATGATACCCCCTTCTCTGCCCCGCCTTCTCGGTCCCTCTGCCCTCCGGCCAGCGCGTGCACGGTGCGGAGCAATTCGCGAGGCAGCGCTCCCTCTCTGCCCTTCTCTCTGCCCCGGCCCCCTGGCCCTGTCTTGCCCCCTGTTTGCCCGCCCTCTCTCGCCTCGCCCTGCCCCTCGTCCCTGGTTGCAGGGTCTCCGGCCTCCTTCCTCTCTGTCCCCCTCCCTCTTTTCTCCCGCCTCGTCTTCCTTACCCCGCCCCCCGGCCGGCGCTAGCACGGTGCGGAGCAATTCGCGAGGCAACCCTCCCTCCCTGCTGCCCCCCTCTGCTCCCGCTCCCTGGCCCAGCCCTGCCCCTCGTGTGTTCGTTCTCCCTCGTCCTCCCTTGCTCCCCTTCCCAGGCCCCTGGGTCCCTGGCCCGCTGTCTCCTTGTCTCCGTCCTCGCTTTACCCTCCATGCATTCACTTCGCGGAGCAATACGCAAGGCACCTCTCCCACTCCCTCTTCACCTTGCCGCCCCCTGGCGCCCTGGTCCCTAGGCTTGAGGCACGCATGTCGCACTGCACCCGCCTGCGGCCTTTGTCCCTCTACGCCCGCCCTGCCTCCCCCTCCCTCCCCTGCCCTTTTACCTCTCTACCCCATGCAGGACACTACGCAGGACACTGTGTACGCAAGTCGCACGCATGTCGCAGGCACGCACCTGGCCCTCGTTGCATGTCGCTACGCAGGACACTGCACCTTTGGGGGTGGACCGCTTTGTGGCAGCGCGCCGCGGCGCTCCGCCTTGTCCCGTTCCCCCGCGCACTGCTGGTGGCTCGTTCGGTTGTAGGGCACCTATGTGCTTCTGCCCCACGTTCGCTCCGTCATGCCGCCGTGGCACGCCCTCTCCCTGCCCTGCCTTCTCTGTTCCTCTGCCCTCCACCCAGCGCGTGCACGATGCGGAGCAATTCGCGAGGCAGCGCTCCCTCTTTGCCCCCTCTCTCTACGACGGCCCCCTGGCCCTGTCCTGCCCCCTGTCTGCTCGCCCCCCCTCGTCCTCCCTCGCCCCCCTTCCCAGGTCCCTTGGTCCCAGGCCCCCTGTCTCTCTGTCCCCGTCCTCCCTTTACCCTCCCGGCATACACTTCGCGGAGCAATACGCGAGGCACCCCTCCAACTCCCTCTTCACCTTGCCGCCCCCTGGTGCCCTGGTCACGTCTGCACCCGCCTGCGGCCTTTGGCCCTCTATTCCCGCCCTACCTCCCCCTCCCTCCCCTGCCCTTTTCCCTCCCTACACTTCGCAAGACACTACGCAGGACACTTTGTAGGCAAGTCGCACGCATGTCGCAGGCACGCATCTGGCCTCCCCCTCCCTGCCCTGCCCTTTCCCCTCGCTACACTACGCAGGACACTACGCAGGACACTGTGTAGGCATGTCGCACGCACGTCGCAGACACGCACCTGGCCCCTATCTGCGGCGTCGTCGGGCTGGCTGGCTCCACGCTGTGGCCGCCCGCCGCTGCCGGCCCCCGCAGGAGCCACCGCTGCGGGCAGCCACTCCAAATGCCGCGGGGGGTGCGGCCCTGGTAGGCCCCGGCTGCCCCCCGGCCAGGGTTTCGCTGTACCCCCCGCGGCGCCTGGTCGCCGGGGGGGATCCATCACAAATATCTGCAAGACATCGAAAAAAAATAGACACTCAGAAAGGGAGGGCCGGCTAGCCCACGCACAGTGGGGGCCAGCGGTGGGTCCACCAGGGTCCCCGGGGCGAAAACAATCATTTTTTCCAAAGTTCTTCCTAGACCACTTGGGATGCTCAAACTAGTGCTTTTAGGCCGTTTTGAGCCCGTGGTGGCGCGTTTTGGGCCATGGAAAATCCCAAAATGCCTTGAAAATGGGCCACTTTGGGACCAACAATGGTTCAAAAATGGGTCAAAAACGCGTTTTTCCAAAAATTATCCTGGACCATTTATGGTGCTCAAACAAGTGGTTTTAGCCCATTTTGAGCCCCTGGCGACGGGTTTTGGCTCATGGAAAATCCCAAAATGCCTTGGAAATGGGCCATTTTGGGACCAAAAATGGGTCAAAAATGGGTCAAAAACGCGTTTTTCCAAAAATGATCCCGGACCATTTGGGATACTCGAACAAGTGTTTTTAGCCCATTTTGAGCCCGTTTTGACCAAGTTTAGCCCCTTCCACCACATGTATGGACCACTTTGTGCCCTTCGCACGTACCTTAGAGCCGTGTGGTGGAGCCACCTAGAGTTGGGAGAGGGGTGTAGATTGCAGGATATATATATATATATATATATATATATATACATATATATATATATACATATATATATATATATATACATACATATATATATATATATATATATATATGTATATATATATATATATATATATATATGTATATATATATATATATATATATATATATAGTATATATATATATATATATATACATATATATATATATATATATATATATATACATATATATATATATATATATACATATATATATATATATATATACATATATATATATATATATATATATATATATATATATATATATATATATATATATATATATGTATGTATATATATATATATATATGTATATGTACATATATATATAGATACATATATATATATATATATATACATATATATATATATATATATATATATATATATATACATATATATATATATATATATATACATATATATATATATATATATATATATACATATATATATATATATATACATATATATATATATATATATATACATATATATATATATATATATATATATATATATATATATATATGTATATATATATATATATATGTATATGTATATATATATATAGATACATATATATATATATATATACATATATATATATATATATATATATATATATATATATATATATATATATATATATATGTATATATATATATATATATATGTATATGTATATATATATATAGATACATATATATATATATATATACATATATATATATATATATATATATATATATATATATATATATATATATATATATATATATATATATATATATATATATATATATATATATATATATATATATATATATATATATATATATATATATATATATATATATATATATATATATATATATATATATATATATATATATATATATATATATATATATATATATATATATATATATATATATATATATATATATATATATATATATATATATATATATATATATATATATATATATATATATATATATATATATATATATATATATATATATATATATATATATATGTAGGAGGCTCCAGCCTAGCCTGGCCCTCAGCTTTCATCGCCCCCATGTCCCCACAATGTACGCCACCGTCCCACCGCACCAGTCCCCTAGTATAGTACAGAAACACGGTACCAATTCCACGTCCCCGTGGCCCTGAGCTGCTCCCACACCCCAGATATATACCATGCCGGCACCCGCCGGCACCCCATGTCAGGGGCCAGCGCCCAATCTGCTTCGAGGCATCCACTTGCCCACATATAATATATCTTGAGGGTCTACAGGGGGGGACGCCGGCCGCTACGCGACGGGAGTGGCGCAACCCGTGAATATCGCTGGCTGGGATTCGGGCTGGTGGGTGCCGTAGCTTGGTTATCGACCCCCTGTAGGGGTACCCACCAGAGGCTCGCCCCGGGCCGTGGTAACCAGGTGCACCTCATCTGGCCCACATACATTGCCCTGGCGCCTACCCTTGACCCTTACCTGCACTGATTGGCCAGCTTCCGTGGTTGCGCCTCTTCCGCCACAGCAGCGGCCAGGCCGCAGGTTCGGCCCCCACCGACGATGTGGCGAGCCTACTTATAGCATTGGCCCCCGCGTCACCCCCCGGACCACTCAGCATGCCGCTCCTCTGCCCTCCTCGCCTCTAGCCGACCGGACTGGCGCCCCCCATGGGTAAGCCGTTACTGTGGTGAGGCGACCGCATACTCTTCGCTACGACGCCACGCAGTACCGCCGTTGCCACGCCGACGCCATCTGCGAGCCGCCACGACACGCACCACCGCAACCACAAGGCCATGGTCAGAGGTTAGACTATGTACATGCCCGCAGACCACTCCGGATGCTCAAACTAGTGTATATATAAATATATATATATATATATATATATATATATACACTAGTTTGAGCATCCCAAGTGGTCTAGGAAGAACTTTGGAAAAAATAATTTTTTCCGCCCCGGGGACCCTGGTGGACCCACCGCTGGCCCCCACTGTGCGTGGGCTAGCCGGCCCTCCCTTTCTAAGTGTCTATTTTTTTTCGATGTCTTGCAGATATTTTTGATGGATCCCCCCCGGCGACCAAGCGCCGCGGGGGTACAGCGAAACCCTGGCCGGGGGGCAGCCGGGGCCTACCAGGGCCGCGCCCCCCGCGGCATTTGGAGTGGCTGCCCGCAGCGGCGGCTCGTGCGGGGGCTGCGGCAGCGGCAGGCGGCCACAGCGTGGAGCCAGCCAGCCCGACGACGCCGCCGATAGGGGCCAGGTGCGTGCCTGCGACGTGCGTGCGACATGCCTACACAGTGTCCTGCGTAGTGTCCTGCGTAGTGTAGAGAGGGGAAAGGGCAGGGCAGGGAGGGGGAGGCCAGATGCGTGCCTGCGACATGCGTGCGACTTGCCTACAAAGTGTCCTGCGTAGTGTCCTGCGAAGTGTAGGGAGGGAAAGGGCAGGGGAGAGAGGGGGAGGTAGGGCGGGAATAGAGGGCCAAAGGCCGCAGGCGGGTGCAGACGGGACCAGGGCACCAGGGGGCGGCAAGGTGAAGAGGGAGTGGGAGGGGTGCCACGAGAATTGCTCCGCGAAGTGTATGCCGGGAGGGTAAAGGGAGGACGGGGACACAGAAGACAGAGGGCCAGGGACCAAGGGACCTGGGAAGGGGGGCGAGGGAGGACGAGGGAGGGCGAGCCAGACGGGGGCAGGACAGGGCCAGGGGGCCGGGGTAGAGAGAGGGGGCAAAGAGGGAGCGATGCCTCGCGAATTGCTCCGCATCGTGCTCCGGAGGGCAGAGGAACAGAGAAGGCAGGGCAAGGAGGAGGGCGTGCCATGGCGGCATGACGGAGCGAACGTGGGGCAGAAGCACATAGGTGCCTCACAAACGAACGAGCCACCCGCAGTGCGCGGGGGCACGGGGCAAGGCGGAGCGCCGCGGCGCGCTGCCACAAAGCGGTCCACCCCCAAAGGTGCAGTGTCCTGCATAGCGACATGCAACGAGGGCCAGGTGCGTGCCTGCGACATGCGTGCGACTTGCCTACACAGTGTCCTGCATAGTGTCCTGCATGGGGTAGAGAGGTAAAAGGGCAGGGGAGGGAGGGGGAGGCAGGGCGGGCGTAGAGGGACAAAGGCCGCAGGCGGGTGCAGTGCGACATGCGTGCCTCAAGCCTAGGGACCAGGGCGCCAGGGGGCGGCAAGGTGAAGAGGGAGTGGGAGAGGTGCCTTGCGTATTGCTCCGCGATGTGAATGCATGGAGGGTAAAGCGAGGACGGAGACAAGGAGACAGAGGGCCAGGACCCAGGGGCCTGGGAAGGGGAGCAAGGGAGGACGAGGGAGAACGCACACACGAGGGGCAGGGCTGGGCCAGGGAGCGGGAGCAGAGGGGGGCAGCGGGGAGGGAGGGTTGCCTCGCGAATTGCTCCGCACCGTGCTAGCGCTGGCCGGGGGGCGGGGGAACGGAAGAGGAGGCGGGAGAAAAGAGGGAGGGGACAGAGAGGAAGGAAGCCGGAGACCCTGCAACCAGGGACGAGGGGCAAGCAAGGCGAGAGAGGGCGAGCAAACAGGGGGCAAGACAGGGCCAGGGGGCCGGGCAGAGAGAAGGGCAGAGAGGGAGCGCTGCCTCGCGAATTGCTCCGCACTGTGCACGCGCTGGCCGGAGGGCAGAGAGACCGGGAAGGCGGGGCAGAGAAGGGGGTAACATGGTACCCCACAACCGAGCGAGCCGCCCGCAGCGTGCGGGGGCACTGGGCAAGGCGGGGTGCCGCGGCGTGCTGCCACGAGGCAGCCCGCCCCCAAAGGTGCAGTGTGTTGTGTGCCTGCGTAGTGTCATGCAACGAGGGCCGGCAGGGACGAGGGGAGGGGGCACGGGCAGGGCGAATGAGGTAGGACACAAAGGAGGTAAGCGAAGGTAGGACAGCCGGAGCAGAGAGAGGGAGCGACGAGGGAGACAGGGGCATGCGCCGCGCCGGGCGAGCACAGAGGGCGAGGGAGGGAGCAGAGGGGGCAGGGTAGGAGATAGTTGCCACGCGTCGTGCCGTGCGCCGTGCGCGTCCTGAATCCGACTCTGACCTCATTCATGCGTGTGTCTTGTCACGTCGACCAAGCCTGGAGCCGGAGGCAGGAAGTGGCACGGGGGGACGGGCACCTGCGGCGCCATCCGTAGGGCCTCCCGTGCGGTGACCCAACCTGTGGCGCAGAGGGGACACGCGCCGGTGGCGCCATCCACTGGACCCCCTGCGCCTGTTGCAATAGGTGTGACGCAGAGGGGACGGGCACCAGCGGCGCCACCCGGTGGGCCCCCTGCGGCAGCGATTATGCTGATCTGATTAACTAGGTGGCTAGGGGATGCCACAAATGAATCCCCCGCCCGTCTCCCCGCGTCTCTGCCATAGGACCTCAGGGGCCTCCATCGCGCTCGGGGGTGGCAGAGGCCCGGGGGACGAGAGCGCCCGGCCGCTTTGTAGCCGCCACTTCCAGCGGACTGATACCACGGCACCGGTATCAGGCCGCTCCGAAGTAGAAACACGGGCACCAGGGAGAGGATGGGCAGTCGGCCCCCCCCCGGGCTATTGGGTGCCGAAACAGGGGCCCTCCCCTCGACCAGGGCGGCGGATGGCGCAAGAAGCCTTCGAGGCGTACGGTAAGTCCTCCCCGCTGCCCGCACTTCCTCATCATCCGTTTCCACCCGGGTACGTACCTCCTCCAGTAAGTATGGGCACAGGAGGGAGCAGGCACGGGACACTGAGCACCATGCGGAGACGTGGCGACTACCGCCAAGGGGCAACAGCGGCTGGTGATCCTGGGGTGCGGAGCCAATACCATGGAGAAGGGCGGGAAGGCCCAAAGGGAGAACCCCCCCCCCCCCGCAGCAGCCAAGTGCCTCACCCCGTGCTTGTGTCGTGCCTGCGACATGCGTGCAACGAGGGGGAGACGACAAGGGCGCCCTTGCCCCCCCCACCCACCCCCGCCCCCCCGAGGGCGGGGGATGCGGGTAGGGGGGGGGCGAGAAGCGACCCCCCCCCCGAGAACAACACGGCAGGGTAGGGAGGCAGCGGTAAGGTGCGACCGCAGGGTGGGAAGGGCGACGACGGGAGCCGCAAGGCATGCCCCCCTCCCCTGCAGAGGGACAAGTGCCGCACCTCGTGCCTGCGCCGTGCTTGCGACGTGCCTACGCCGGAGGACGGACAGCGAGGGCGCCCCCCCCCCACCCCCTACACCCCCACCCACCAAGGAAAGGGGCGGGGACAGCGAGGAGGTGGCGAGGGGACATGGGGGGGGGACAGGGGACAGACCGACGTGCCGGGGGAAAAGACGGGCGGCCAGCGGTGAAAAAAAAAAAAAAGAAAAAAAACACCACAACCACGAACAAAGCACACCAACGAGCCAGAGAAGGAAAGCGAGAAGACGGGGACCAAAACCGCGGCGAACGGGGGGAGGCCGGGGTGACATGGGCCCGCATGGGACGCAGGTGCAGTACCCGACCGCGGGGAAATGGGGGCCCCAAAGGGAAAACCCCCCCCCCCCACCGCTGCAGCCACGCCCTGTGCTTGCGTCGTGCTTGCGTCATGCCTGCGACATGCGTGCTACCAAGGGAAGACGACAAGGGCGACAAGGGGGATGACGGTAGCGGAATGCGGACCCCCCCCCGAGGACACCGCGGCAGGGTGGGGAGGCAGCGGACAGAGGGTGCGGGACGAACCACACGACCGTGCCCAAAGGGAGCACGCGCCGTGCAAGCCCCAACGGGGGGACCACCGGGAGTGCGACCGCAGGAAAGGTAGGGAGCCACACGGCAAGCCCCCCCCCCCCCTGCAGAGGGACAAGTGCCGCGCCTCGTGCCTGCGCCGAGCTTGCGACGTGCTTACGCCAGAGGACGGACAACGAGACGCCCCCCCCCCCCCACCCCTTACTCCTCCACCCACCCAAGAAAGGGGCGAGGACAGCGAGGAGACGGCGAGGGGACATGGGGGGGGGCAGAGGACAGACCGAAACGCCGGAGAGACGAGAGGCGAACAAAAAAAAAACAAAGGACACCAACACGCCAGAGCAGGGGCAGACAGCAGGGGCAGACGGGACATGGCGGGAGCCAGGAAGCACGGCAAGGGGCGCGGGAAAGGGGGACGCCCTTGGGGACGAAAGCTAGGAGGCAGGGACCAACGCCGCAGCGAACGGGGGGGGGGCCGGGGCGACAAGAGCCCGCAAAAGACGCTGGTGAGGTACCCGACCTCAGGGGTTTGGGGGCCCCCCCAGTGTCCGTATCGGCCCCACCTGAGCGCAGGCAATAAGGTGGGTTACGCCCGGGACCGTTGGCCAGCGGCCCGAGGTGGCACCGGCCTGGGGGGGTGGCCAATGGGCCTGACTAAGAGCGCTCCCCACGGCACGTACTGCGGTTCGTGTCCTGTGAGGGGCTGCGGGTAGGGCACACCATCCATCGGGGTAGGCAAGAGACGCGCCTATCCCGCAAGGACTCCCCAGAGACCCACAGTGTACCCGACCCCGGTGTGGGGAAGGGCTGACGTACCTGGTTACGACGCAGGTCCAATCGTACGGAGCGGGTACAAATGGACGGCCCGTACAACAGAGTTACACCCTGACGGGGAGTGCATGCATCGGCCCCCCCGTGGGGAAACTCCCAGAGGGAGGGACCAGAGCCAACGTCGGGCGCCCCCCCCCCCCCCCAACCCTGCCTGCCCACCAACAACCGGGTTGGACCAAGGGGCACACCTAGGGGGCAGAACCGGGGGCAAAGGAACACGGAAGGGAAGGGGCGCGCAAGAGGGATGGGCAACTGTGTCGTGCGAAGTGTCGTGCATCGGTAAGCCAGCAGCGGGCGGGACGGGCCACAGAGTCCACCCGTTCTCCAATATCCATAGCTCACACAGCCTTCGTTAGCTAAATGTCGCTATCTGTCCCCACCAATCCCGCGGAGTTGCCAGCCTTCCGGCGACGTGCCCGGCGCCTCGTAGACACAGTGTCTGATCTCGTCAGATACGGGCCGCACACGTATGCGGCGTTCCAGGCGCGCGTGGACGCGGACCGTCCGGCCAGGGTCGACGGATGGGACCACTTCGTCGACGTCTGCTTGCGGCAGATGTTGGCCCGCGATCCCCACCTGTACAACGCGCCTGACGTTCAGGCGCGGTTCGCAGCGGGCACGGAGCCGTTCGGGGTGCACCTGCTCAACCGACTACTCCGATGTCTACAAGATCTCGGGCAGCTCGAGGACGCGCAGCGCGGGCGGCCCCCAGTGGGATCGGCGGGGCAGCCGGGGTATGCGGCGCCGGGTGCGTTTCCGATGCCGCCGCCCCCCGGCCTCGGGCCCGTGCCCATCCCGCCCTTTGGGGCTCACCACCACCACCAACTCCATCTCCATCACCTACTTCATCACCCCGTCGGGTTCCCCATGATGCAGCATCACTTCCCACACCAACACGTACACCCGGCGGCTGTGCCACAGCTCCCCGTCCACCTTCACCATCACCATCACCTAGTGGCTGGGCCACAGCACCCCGTCCACATTCACCATCACCATCACCATCACCGTCCGCACCAGCATGTGGAGTACCCGCATCCCCTGCCCCAGCAGCACCCACGGCCGCCTCAGCACTCAGTACCGGTGCCGGTACCAATACCAGTGCGTGCGCCGGGGCGGGGCGCCCAGCAGCAGGGGGTGTCGCACGGGGAGGCACGTGGCGTGCCCCCGGGCGAGGCGAGGCGAATGGGGGCGCCTGCGGCTGCGCCACCCCTGGCGGTGCCCCAGCCGGGGCTTGCCGCGGCGGGGTCATCACCGCGGTCGGTCCAGGTGCCGGACCCAGCCGTGCCGCGCGGAGTCCCGCCCGTGGTGCCGACGGGGCCTGAGCCGGTGGTGTCGGGTGGTGGTCCGCCCCCGACGCGTGGGATGCAGGGCGCGGCCCAGCACCCCGTCCACCTTCACCATCACCATCACCATCACCGTCCGCACCAGCATGTGGAGTACCCGCATCCCCTGCCCCAGCAGCACCCACGGCCGCCTCAGCACACAGTACCGGTGCCGGTACCGGTACCGGTGCCTGCGCCGGGACGGGGCGCCCAGCAGCAGGGGGTGTCGCAAGGGGAGGCACGTGGCGTGCCCCCGGGCGAGGCGGGGAGAATGGGGGCGCCTGCGGCTACGCGACCCTTGGCGGTGCCCCAGCCGGGGCTTACCGCGGCGGGGTCACCACCGCAGACGGTCCAGGTGCCGGACCCAGCCGTGCCGCGCGGAGCCCCGCCCGTGGTGCCGACGGGGCCTGAGCCGGTGGTGCCGGGTGGTGGTCCGCCCCCGACGCGTGGGATGCAGGGCGCAGCCCCCATGGGGAGGCCTACGGCGGGGGAACAGGCGGGGGATGCAGCGCAGGAGGCGGCAGTGGCCGGCCCGCAAGACATCAGCGAGCTGCTCGCGCAGGCCCTGGAGGAGTACCAGCGGACAGCCGCAGGGAGCGATGGAGCCGCGCAAGAAGGGGCTGACGCCGGCGAGCTGATAGCGCAGGCGCTCGCGGCTGTCGCCCCGAGGGCGGAAGGGGCCAAGGAGAAGCCGTCAGAGGCGGTTGCTTCGGGGGGACAGGACGCGGGGCGGGGTGTGCCGGAGGCGCAAACACCGGCGGAGGGCAGCGGGGTTGTGGAGCCTAGCGGGAGGCGGGCCAAGGGGGAAGGACCGGAGGACTGGATGTGGGAGTGGCGAGAGTGGCGCCAGGTGGCACCCGGTGAGCCGTGTTTGGCGGGGCTGGCGTACAGCATGGACCTCCATGCGGGCACCAGCTGGGCCCGGCTGCCCGCCAACCTGCGGGCACGGCTGGACGCGGCGGAGGCGGCAAGGGGCGGAGGCGCTGACGAGCGGCCTCTGGCGCCCTTCCCGCCGCGGCCGGACACGCCGCCGGCAATGGTCGCGGCTGGAGAAGGGGCGGAGGGAGAGCAGGAGGCGGAGGGCGAGGGGGACGAGGAGGCGTACGGGCCCGGCGAGTCGGCGCTGGCCCTCATGTATGAGGACGACGCCGGGCCCGACGTCTACGCCGGCATGGACGAGGACCCGGCCAACGCGCCAGTGCGGCCCATGCCCACTGCGGTGCCGCCCCCTCCCCTGGGGAGCTGTGAGCGGCGGCACTGCAGGTACCATGCGGCCGAGGGTGCCCACAGGCACCGCCTCATGGGCACGGGGCAGCGGGAGGCAGGGATGCTGGCGAGCGCCCTGGAGCGCTACGAGCTCCGGCCCCCAGGGTAGGTCGCCCGGGAGGTGGCCCTGGTGGCAGCGTCCCCGGACGACGGCCAGGTCCGCTGTGTCCAACTGGGGGACGCGGCGGTCCTGGGTCACCACCCCGGTGATGTCCGGGCAGCCGAGCCCCAGGAAGGCCTCCCCCTGTCGGTGCGCCTGTCCGTGGGGCGCCTGCTGGACGAGGCAGGGCTGGAGGATGTGCGGCGGGACGAAGGCCTGTACGTGGCCTTGTGGCGAGGTGGGGCTGACGCTTGGCGTCGCGAGCAGGCCGTGCGGCCCCTCACACCCCAGGTGCTGGGGTCCCATGCGCTCCTGGTGGCGGTGCACCCCGAGGGTGCAGAGGTCGTGTTCGGCGCGGACCGCCTGCTGCTGACCGGAGATGGGGCGGTCCTCGTCCCCATCTCCAGCAACTACCGCCTTGAGAGCCGCGGCGGTAGCCTCAAGCTGCTGGTGGTGGTGGGCACGCGCCTCGACGAGAGCGCCGCCCCCCAGGGGTCCGAACACGCGGTCCCGGTGGGGGGTGATGAGGAGGCAGGCCGTGACGGTGACGAGGTGGGGCAGGAGCAACCCACGGGGGAGGAGCAGCAGCAGGGTCAGCCGGAGGTGGCCGGGGAGGAGGTGGACGTGCAGGCCATTGTGGCGGCGGCCCTGGCGAGGATCACGGCTGCAGCAATCCCGCCGCCGACGACGGAGGCCCTGGAGGAGGAGGACCAACGCAGGAGGAGTGAGGAGGCACAAGCCGCCATGGAGTGGGACGAGGAGCCGGAGTTCAAGGGTGAAGAGGCACAGAGCGCCGTGGAGCAGGACGAGGAGCTGGAGATCGTGGGGGCGAAGGAGGCGCGTGAGGTGGGTCCACGGGAGCTAGGAGTGGCGGACAGGGCTGGGCCGAAGACGGGGGAGGTGGAAACCTGCAGGCACTGGGCCAAGGGGTGGTGCATGCGGGCAGATGCCTGCCGGTTCGCCCACCCCCAGCCGCCGGTGCCGCGGGGAGTACCCCGGGAATTACTCCTGATCCTCCAAGCCATGGCCCGTGTGGGGGCCCTCAACCTGGACCGCAGCCAGGACCACGGCCAGGGCCGCGGAACGTTGCTGCAGGAAGCGGTGGTAAAGGCGCAAAGAGGAGGACTCCCAGCGGTGGGGTATGCGGTGGAGAGTGGGGGCCTGACCGAGTGGGCAGTGGCATTGCCATGTGGCATGGCAGCCCTGCTC
Source organism: Eutreptiella sp. 'Long Island Sound 2002' (assembly GCA_964036045.1). Classification (NCBI taxonomy): domain Eukaryota; phylum Euglenozoa; class Euglenophyceae; order Eutreptiales; family Eutreptiaceae; genus Eutreptiella; species Eutreptiella sp. 'Long Island Sound 2002'. Next base: position 135,260,999 of record OZ038380.1, on the reverse strand, counting down.
ACTCCGTTCCCGGTGGTCCCGTGGACGGACGTGGTCACCGTCCAGGAAGCCAATCTGGGGTGGGTGTGCACGTGGCACACACATCCTGCCGGCATGGACCCTCGCGAGTGGCAGGCTAAGGCGGTCATGACGTACCTGTCCTGGTCGTTGCCGGCAGCGCCGGGTGCGTGGGCGCAGTGGTGGGACAGGGCGCTCAGCTGGGCGAGGGATGGCAGTGCTGTGGCGGCCTACCCTGACCTCCCACGCGAGCCTGTCTCGGTCCAGCCGTGGACTGTCTCCCTGCATCTCCCCACGGTGGCGGCTCGTCTTGCGGCCACGGACCCGGAGGTCTCGCTCCTGGGAGACCGAGAGGGGCCAGGGCTTCGCCTGGTCCAGGGGCTGGAGGTTCGCACTGCCCGCCTCCCCAGCCCTGTGGACGGGGACATCCTGGAGGGACTCCAGTTCACGCGGGCTGGCGGGGCTAATGTGTGGACCGCTGTCCATCGCCAGCTCCCGGACGCATGGCCCCAGGTGTACCGGCCCCCTGGTCACGAGCGTCTGGTGGGAGTGGAATGGCGCGTGTGGGCCGCCAACAGCCCGTGCCCGCCGGTGGTGGTCCTGCCCAGGAGAACCAGTCACCCCAGCTGGGAGACCGTGGCGGTCTTGTGGGGATGGGTGGCGGTCCGTGGGACCGATGGCCACGTCTTCACTGCCCCACGGGGCACGGTGATCGAGACCGACGGGGGGACAGCGTTGCAGCTCACGGCAGAGCCCCTGACCACGCATGCTGTGGTGGCCGTCCTCCAGTGGGGGGCAAACAAGCCACAACCCTTGCGCGATCCGGTCGCTAGGGCTGTCTGGCGAGACCTACCGGTCCTTAAGGCCGCCGTCTGGTCAGGAGGAGCAGGGCGGCATCTCCCGGGCGCACTCCCCTGGCTGCGGGACTGTGGGGACGCCTCTCCCCCACCGGCTGAGTTGCAGGGCGACCTGGAGCACCTGTACTCTAAGCCCAGGCACCAATTCCTGGTGGCCGCAGACCATGGGGTGGAGCTCAGCGACGACGTGGTCGCGCTGGCAGCCGACGTGGTGAAGTGCCTGGCCCCCCACGCCATGATGCTCCCGAGGGAGGGGTGGGAGGGCCAGCGGCACGACCAAACCCCGGCTGCCCTCCTCATTGCGAGGTACGTCGAGCTGGGGGGCTCGGAGGCGGTGTACCTCGACCGGTCGGAGACGCCAAACATGCGGCACTGGACGGCCCACCACATCGTGGCCCCTGACATGCGGTTGACCGTGGACCCGCTGGGCCGGCCTGTGGTGTCGGGGGCCCCGCCCCAGTGGCCGCACACATGGGACATGGCGGTCCGGACGATGCGCATGGCACCCTGGGGCCCGAGGGCGGGATGGCCGGGTGCAGAGCATCTGCTGGCGGAGGCCCGGGCGGCACAGGTGCAGCAGCCAGCCGGCAACGCCAAGGACTGTGGCGTGTGCGCCCTCATGTCCGCCGTCGGTACCCTCCTCAGGGTGCCGAGGCCGGGCAACCTCCTGTCCGCGCTGGACAGGCGGTGGGTGGCGGCCGTGGTCCTCACCAGGGACATGGGGCCCATCGCGCGTCTGCCGTCCCTGGGGGAGCTGCCTGCAGCGGTGTGAGATGCCCTGCCGGCGCCCCGCACGCCCTTGGACCTGGCGGACGTCCCGCACAACCTGGGGCTGCCCGGGGCGCGCATGCAACATGCCCTGCTGTGTATGGCGGCGGCAGCGGACGGGGGGATGTCCATGCTGGCGACGGTGTCCCTGCAGCACGTGCAGGACGCGATGCAGCAGCAGCGGATGCATGCCCCCCAGCCGTGGGAAGAAAGCGCCAAGCGGTGGCTGAGGGTGGAGAGCGTGCCTTCCACCCATACGGTGGGCGTGGCGGATATGGGGCGGCTGGTGGTGTTGGAAGGGGAGGAGTATTGGGCCTGTGTTCTGGTGGAAACAGGGGGACTGGAGTGGGTCGTAGTCACCGCGTGCCGGCTCAGGAGGCAGCAGTCCAGGGGCCCGGCCTGCTACCGGGTGTTCCGGGAGTGCCTCAGGGAGCTGCGTCGCCACGTCACGCTCAAGAGTCTTCACCTTGGTGGCCAGCCGGTCACGCTCCCTGGTGACGTCCGCCAACCGCGACTCGCAGTCGCGCCTGTCCTCGTGGACCCCGGACAGACGGGCCTCGAGGTCGCGGTTGGCGGCCTCCGCGCTGATGGCGCGTGCCTCCCACGCTTCCGCCCGCTGCTGGTCCACCCACTCCTGCACCACCGCCCTCTGCCCCCGCCCCCCCACCGGCTCCGCCTGCTCCGCCCGCCCTGCCCGCTCCCCCGGGGTGGCCGTACGCGGGGCTTTGGGGGGGGGGTGGGGCCCGTGTCCCCTTCGGGGCGCCCTTTCCGCTTGCGCGTGGGGGGGGGTTCGTCCTCCTCGACGTCAATGACGTCAGCCACCACCCCCATCTTCCGCTGCCTCCCCACATGGACGCGCATGGCAAGCCATGCCACGTCCACCCACTCCGGCCTCCGCTGCTCCCAACCCGTGAGCACATTCAGCCCACAAATCCCAGGCAGGTTGGACCCCCCCAAAGCACAATGGGGCAGGGGAAGGAGATGCGGAGGGTGCCCTGCACCCCCCGCGACTCCAACTCCAAATCCTACACGGCACTGAGGTGCCGCTGCCGCCCATCCGGCCCGGGCGGCACCTGCTGGGTCCAGGCCGGATCCGGCTGCCTGGCGGCCAGGGTGACCCGGTCCAGGGGGGGGTCGTTGTGGGCGTCGCCCAACTCGTGGCGGGACGGCTGGGGCACCACCACCTCGCGCGCCATATGCCCCCTGGCGGTGCTAGCCTTGCTGCCTCCCAAACGTCGAGAGCGCTGCGACCCCTCACTGCGCACACTGCCGGCCTCGCTTGGTGCCCGTCCACCGCCGGTGCCTGCGGGCTGGTCGCCACCGGGGCCTTCGGCGGGCTCGGCGTGCTCCTCAGGCAATCGGGGCCGGGGCTTGTACTGGCGCTTGGTGTGGTGCCGAATATCCGGCAACCAAGCGGTGAACGGGACCTGCCTGCAGATGTGGGGAGGTGTGCAAGGCACAAATTGAGAAAGGGGGAGTGGACACGAGGCAATGGAAGAGCAAAAGGAGCAAATTGCACGAAATTCACAGAAATTCGTACGAAATTGGTACGAAATTTGTACGAATTTCGTACGAATTTCGTACGAATTTCATATCTCGAGAAAATTCACACAAATTTATTCACGTGAAATTCGTACGAAATTCGTACCAAATTCGTACGAATTTCGTACGAATTTCGTACGAATTTCACGTGAATTTCGTCCAATTTGCCAATACACAAAGCAAACACACAAGCAAGCACACCTTGCAGTCGCATGGGCAGGTGATGCTCCATGCCCCGGTCCTCGCGCACTTGGGCGACCGCCACGCTGGGACCGTGTTCACCAGGTGCCAGAGCGTGGTCGGCCGACCCGGGGGGGCAATGCCGGACAAGGCGAACTGGATCTCCGACTCCGCGTCGACATCGCCGCCCTTCACGACCTCCAGCTGGTGCACGCTGCCCACGAAGAACAACATGCACTGGGGGCCGACCTCGATGACGGCGAGGTCGGAGGCCGGGGCCGACCGGGAGATGAAGGTGGGGTGGAAGGGGCAGGTGGGGGGGCCTGCCGGGAGCGTCTGGGGGGGGTCGGCGAACAGGGCCTGGGCAGCCTCCCCCTCCCACAACCCCACCCTCCCAACCACCACCTTCCCCACCCACAACACCTGGTCCACGCTGGGGAGGTCCCAGCTGGACAAATCCCTAGCAACGTCCAGGGCCTCCTTGGGGGGGATGGCGTCCAAGTGTGTGGTGTTGGCCTGGTGGTGTTTGTGTCGGGGGTCGGGGGTCCACAAGTTAAAAAGAGCCCCTTGCAGCCCATCCTTGGAGTCGGGGTGGGCAGGCAATCCATGATGGCGGCTGGTGGCCACCATCAGCAGCATGTCCCCCCGATGCAGCTGAACGGTGTCCCAGCGCGCCTCCCCCGCCTCCCCCAGGGCCGTCCCCGCCTGCACCGCCACCTGGTAGTCCTCTGAGAAGCAGAGGAAGCTACTCAGGTGGCAGTCCCCCACTGCCCTGTCGCTTGGGGGGAGGACGTCGGGGTGGGTGGCCACGTCGGTGTGGGGGAGCTGCGGCCCACTCCCCACACTGGCCACAATGACGCTGCCCGGCGTCATTGGGTGGAGGTCCCCAACCCCAGGGACACTTTCGTTGAGGTGGTGGTTGAACTTCTTGAAGAGAGGCCCCCCCACCCCCGACCCCAAGGCGCTCTTGCTTTGCCACCGGCGGGGGAGCGCAGGATCCTTGGCCTGCTCCTCACTGCGCGCGGCGTTGAAAAGGAGCTCAAAATTCTTTGCGACGACTTTTTCGTCGCCGCTGCCCCACGCCTTCATCACCTTGTTCCACCCCACCTCACAATCCCGTGCCTCCACAAGCCCCCGAAGCACAATGTAGCCGTTCCCATCAGCAAAGTTGAGGGGCGGCTGAGAGGGGCCAACCCTGTCGGGGGCGGGGTCAGGGCTGCCCGTCACCCCATGAGGGGGGTCGGGAAGGGGTTCGGTGCGGAGGGGGGGTTCACTCGAAATGAAGGGGGGGGCGCATGAGGCACCACGGTACCATTGCAAAGAAGTTGTGCTCTAGAAGGTGGGGTGGGTGACGTCGGGGACGTGCACCTGGGGGGGGATGGTGGGATGGAAAGGGGCGACGCCCAAATCATCCCACCACCGGGGGTTGGCAAGATGCCAAGAAAAGGGGAAAAAAGAGTGGTCTGCTGGTGCACCTGCAGCAAGATCCTGCAGGCACACCATATCGCAGTGGGGGGGGGTGTGGACGAGGTTAGTGGTGGGGTACACCTGGACGTGGGCGTCCTTAGGCTTCCCCACAGGGTTATTCCTGATCGAGTTGAGGAGCTGGTCAACACTGGAGGGGAGAGGGGTTAGATGGAGAAATTTGAGGGTGGGGAGTTGGTGGCGCAGTTCCCTCCACAGGGTTGTGGCCCATCCCCTCCCCCCGAGGTAGCTGTTGCGGGCGCGGCTGCGCATGTCGATGTGGATGACATCGGGGGAGGGGTCGAGGGAGGCTGCCCAGCCCACGATGTCATCCACCCCCAGTGCCTCCGACTCGGACGTTGCCTCCCCCAATTGATGGTGGGCAACGGGGAGGGCTTGGTAATGGGCGAGTGTGTCGGCTGCGGGGTCGGGGCGAGAGGCCAGGCTGGCGAGCTGCGACATAGTCTGCTGGGACATTGTCAAAAGAGAATGCGAAGAAAGGCTTTGAGAGCTGTGAGAAAGCGAAAAAGTGGAAATGAGGGTAAATTCGTACGAAATTCGTACGAATTTCGTACGAATTTTGTACCAATTTCACATTCTGTGAATCTATGAATCTAGCGTGAATTTCTGCGTGAATTTAGGTGCGTGAATCTCACATTCATGCGAATCTCACCAAATGTGTTAAACCATGCGGGGACTTTAAACCTCTAAATTGCACATATTTGTTGCATCTTACTTTGGGCGAAGGTAGCACGACAAAAGCACACGATAGCACCAAGTTACGAGAAAAACACAGCAAAATTGGGTGAAATTCACGGTACCGTGAATCTCGGATTCAAACGGCCGGTTCACGAAGGGTACACGGTGCGCAGGGCACACAGGTGCACGGCCGAGGACATCCCACCGGCGCCGGCGGTCTTCGTGGAGGTCACGCGACCGCCGGCGATCCAGGGGCAGGACGTCTGGCCCATAGCCCCGAGCAACATGTGGCAGGCTGAGCATGCAGCTGTCATGTGCAAGGCGCTGTAGGGTCACGCAGCGGCCCTCCCGAGGGCCCCGGCAGCGCAGTCCTCCAGTAACAGGCCGGCAGCCTCGCTGGCACTGCTGCATAGCGTGTCGAGGAGGTGGTGCTGGGTTGTGGCGGCATTGGAGCCCCACTCCTCGGCGCTGCGCCTGTACGATCGCGGAGAGGGCACGGTGCTCACGGTCCGCCCCGCCGACCTGGAGGCCCTGCACCTTAGTGCACTGAGTGGCGACGGTGGCGAGGCGCTGTACCTCCAAGGGACCGTGGCAGGCGCGGCCGCGACACGCTTCCGCCGGCAGAGCGGAGGAGATGCCCTCCGCCTGGTCATGGCGGAGAACATGGGGCCGTGGCTCCGGGCGTTCTCCGCGTCCAGGTGGAAGGTCGAGGGCGACCGGGAGAAGTTCGCCGACGTGTGGCGCCGCTGGGTGGAGGAGCAGTTTCCCGTGGGGGGAATGCTGCACCTGCCGCAGCCCCCAAGCGTGCCACCGGTACGGCCTGCGGCACCCCCGGCCGCGGCGGCGAGGCAGGCCCCGAAAGTGGCGCCCAAGCCGCCGCCCAAGAGGGGCCTGCCGCCTCAGTATGGCGGCTATACCAACATTCGGTACGTGCTGCAGCACTTCGGTGGCGACTTGGCCACGGAGCAGCGTGGGACGAAGACGATCAACGTCTGCCCCTGGTCTCGGCTGGATGGGGCTAGTCACTGCACATGGAAAGCTGGCACGCACTGCCGGCCTACCCACCTCCACCCCAAGGACCTGCTGGACCACATCCAGCGGGACCATGCGACTGATCCGGCGCAATGGGACCAGGCGCTAGCCATGCTGGCTGGCGTAATGCCGGGGGGCCAGGCGGGGCCTTTCGCGTCGGCCCAGCCGAGGTCCAGAGCGCTCACGCTGCCCACGGGTGCCCGCCCTGCGGCGGAGCGCGGGGCGTCGCCGTCGGGGGGACCATCTGGAGCGATTGGGTCTGCAGCACGGCGTGGGGCAGTGACTTCTACGGGGAGTACGGCGGCAAGTACATCCGGCGGGCAGGCAGAGGGGGAGCCCGCCGTATCTGCCGGGTCTCAGCAGACGACAGCCGCCTCGGGCGGAGGCCCACGGGGACACGGGCCACCTTACCGGCCGCCCGGCCGGGTGCGGGTGGTCCACCCGAACCTGCTCGTGGCCCCCCTCCGTCCGGTGATCCGGATCCGGCGGGGGGGCCCGGTCCACACGTGCAGCCATGAAGGGGCCCCGCCTCCGACACCCGAGCGGCGGTGTCCTGGAACGTCCAGGGCTCTATGCGGGGAGACGGCGTACCAGTGGCCCCAGGTATGCTCGACGGTGAAGCGGTGCGGCGGGCATCATGAAGGCAGAGGGTGTCATCCTGGGCCTGTTCCAGGAGACCGGCCTGCAGGACCCTCAGGGTGTGGTGCACTCGGAGAATCAGTGGCGTCACCACGGGTATCATGCGTACCCAGGGGTGGATGCCCAGGCAGCGTCGGCGGCAGCGGTGCGCGGCGGGCTCTTGATTGCCCTTCGGGCGGACGTGTTCGCCGCGGAGGAAGTTCGAGACATCGTGGACATCGTGCCGGGCAAGGCCATGGCCCTCGATGTGGTGACCGCAGGTGGCACCCTCACGGTCATCAACGTCCACGGCCCGGGTAGCGGCGGCCATTCCTGGGCGTCTAAGGCGTCCTTCTGGGCTGACGTGGCCATGTATGCGGCGGCCAAGAGCGCGGGTGGCACCAGGGCCGTGCTCCTCGGAGGGGACTTCAACGTGTGGTTGGAGTCCCCGTGGCACCCCACCACGAGGAGGTTCCAGACCCTGTGGGAACAGTGTGGTTTCCACAGGGCAGGCCCGGAACGGGAGGAGGACAGGAGGCCCATGAGGGCAGGGCACCGACTGGACTCCTTCCTTCTAAACTCGCCTCTGGTCCCATGGGCGGCGCGTGGGCGCCCACACTTGGCACTCGGGCGGTCTCCAGTGTCACTGGGGTCGGATCATGGCCCTGTGGTCCTGGACCTCCCGCTGGCAGTGGCCGGCAAAGAGAGGGTCACCAGGATGGCCTACTCGCACGCCCAAGGCAGGCTGCATGCCATACGCCGGGACTCCCCGGGGGTTCGTGAGGCGGTGGCGGCAGTACTGCAGAAGGCCTGCGGGGATCGGCGGCTACAGGCGTGGCTCTCGTCGGACCACGACACTACCATCATGGGCACGTCGGAGGTGCAAGCGGTCTTTGACCTGCTCTACGCTTTCCGTGATGACGTGTCCAGGGTCACGGGAGTGCGCATGCCATCAGGCGTGGACCCGCAGTACCCGTACGGGCAGGCGGAGACGGAGGCGTCTTTGGCCCAGGTCCTCTCCGATCAGCAGGCCCTGGCCTGGCGCGCACATCAGCTGTGGCAACGGGACGCGGCGGCGGCCGGACTCCGCTCCCAGGAAGCGACTGCCCTGCTACAGCACCTCCGGCGGGTGGACCCCGACCTGTCCCCCGCCTCGGTGGAGGACCTACGTGCCGCGTTGGACCAACAGCTCCACCAGCTAGAGACACGCGTGGAGGAGCTGCGGGGTGTACTCAGGAGCAACAGGCGCCGGTCCATCAAGGACTATTGGCGGGGCAGGGTACCGGATCTGCAGCTCCGATGGACGGCGATACGGGGGGCCATCAATGTGGTGAACTATGCCCCGTCAGGCCTATGGTCCGTACGCGTCCGCGAGTCGGAGAAGGTGCTCTTGGAGGCCTCGGACGTCATTGGCGAGGTCTAGAGGTATTGGGAGGCGCTGTACGCCAAGCGGCCAGTGAAGCTGCCGGCCTTCGAGCGGCTGGTCCGGGCCCACATTCCCAAAGGCCGGAGGAATGGAGGTCGGTACAGGACTACACCCTGCACGACCTTAAAGACGCCGTGAGGCAGGCCGTGGCGGACGACAAAGCTCCGGGGTCCAAACGGGTCACGGCTGCCCTCATAGCAGAGCTGCCTGAACCGGTGCACGGGCTCCTGGTGCACGCGTACAGGGCTATCCTCCGGGGTGCGGAAGTCCCGGAGTCCTGGCACGAGGCCATTATCTGGCTGATGCCCAAGGGCACAGCCACGGGCAACCTGGACGAGTACAGGCCGATAGCGCTGGGGCAGCAAGACATGCGAATGCTCATGACTCCCCTCATGCGGAGTTTCACAGCTGTCCTGGCACGCAAGGGACTGGCTGCGGGCTGGCAGTTCGGAGCCATGCCGGGCTCCACGGCGGCTGCCCCGGTGTTCCTGGCCCAGCGCAGGCTGCAGCGTGGGCTGGAGGAAAACCACGTCTTGGCCTTCGATGTGTCAAAAGCTTTTGACACAGCGCCGCAAGGGGCGCTGGCGCTCCTCCTGCGCCACATCGGAGTCTCGGAGGAGCTCATCAGGCTCTTCCACACCCTCAGCTGCGGGTCTCTGGTGCGCATCGTCACCGCGCACGTCCCGACGCCGAGCATTCGGCTCCACAGGGGCCTGCGGCAGGGCAGTGCGGAGAGCGTTGTGCTCTACCTCCTCCCCTTGGAGCCTCTCCTGCGGAGCCTCGCATGCAAGGCGCGGGGGGATGCTCGCCATGCGGTGCCACCCCTGATGCAGGCGTACTGTGATGACCTCCTGTTGATAGCGCATTCCCTGCCGCAATTCCTGGAGTATGCAGCGGCGATAGTGCGGTATCTCACGGACATGGGCATGTCCCTCAACGTCGGCAAATGCGCCTATGCCAATGCTGCTCGCATCCATTCGATTATGGTGTGCCTGAGCCCAGGGAACACGGCGGCCCCATGGGTGTGCTTACGTGCCAAGGGCACGGTACCGTACTTGGGCCTGCGCCTCGATCCCAGGGGGCTGGCGACCATGAAGGAGAAACATGTACTCCGGTGTGAAGCTCTGCTGGGCTGGTGCAAGAACACGTTGGGGCCGGCGTTGGTGCCTCATGAGGTGATGGCGGCTGTGGTTGGAGGCATCGTGCGGTACGCGGCTCCCTACCTGTCCGACACGGCGGAGGCGGTGATCAAGCTGAATACTGCCATCAAGGCTGCAGCCCTGCAATTCGAGAAGCTGCCCAAGGACCTGTCCAACGTGGCGGTGCGGTCGAGTCATGGGTTACGGTTGGCGGATGTCCAGGTTATCTGCCGCGACTCCGTCGTGGCGACCATGGCTCAACTCACCCACCACAGGTCGACGACAGTCCGGGATGAGCTGCGGGCCATGCTCCGGGACATGCACGTGCAGTACGGAGTGTGCGGGCAGTTCATGGTGCCCTCTGCGTCATTCGCCACGCACGCTGGCAATACGTGGGTGGACAGGGTACTCCGGGCGATGGGGACGATGCGCGTAGGACTTCTCATGCCTTCGTCGGTGTACTCGTGTGTACACGCCCATCTGCCGCAAGTGCAGTGGGCGGGGCGGAAGTGGGTGTCCCAAACCTATTCCTGCAAGGGTAGAGACATCTGCGTTCTCTCGGGGCCCCGCACAGATGCGACGGTACAGTCCCTGACTGTCCCGCAAATGACCTCCTGCATGCCCGGCTCCCCTGTCCTGCGCCTGGGCACTGGGCTGTCCAGCTTCAGGAATGTCATGAGGACCACCTGCACCTTCCGCACGCAGGAGTAGGGCCCCATCAGCTGGACCACGTGTGGTTCACAGTGCTCCGCGACGTCTTCCGGCCGCAGCTGCCTAGTCCGTTGACTCACCGGCTAGTACACCCGGTGCGCCGAAAGAAGGCCAGCAAACGCAATAAACAGTCCACTGCGGGGGACGTGTATGTGGTGGGCGGATACAGGGAGGAAGGATGGGACCCAGCCAACCCGGGGCTGTCCATGCCGTTCGTCCCGCTAGCCGCCCTCCTGTTTCTATTGGGGGACGTCTTTGAGGGTTACCGGCAGCAAGATGATCCGGCGTCCGTCCCCCTACTCACTCCTCACGCCGGGGGCGGCATAAGCCCGCCACCACTGTGGGTTGTACACGGGCGGCCAGCGTTTTCCAGGGCATGCGCGGCGGTGCACGGGTGCAGCGAGTGGGCAATTGTCCTTCTGCTGCCAGCAGGCCCTATCCCGGATCCGAATGAGTACTCGGTCCCGGAAGTGGTCCGGATGTCCAACGTGCCACACGATCCGCACGTCGCCTTCACGTCGTTGCGTGATGGCGGCGCGGTGGAACACGGGTTTGTGGTGGTATACCAGCCCTCCTGCTCCGCAACAGTTTGGGGGGCGGAGTATACCACCGCCCTGGACGCCGTAAAGGCAGTCTGTGGATGTGACCTGGCCTGGAGACCACATGCGGTATATCGGCCGAGGGTGGTCTTGTCCCCGGAGCTCACGGCCTCCAGTGCGGCGTCCCTAGGAAAGGTGGTGCAGAGCCCCCACTCGGACGTGGCGTGGCTGGAACCCCACCGGTACTGCTGGGTGCCGGTGGCGACTAAAGTCACATCGTCTGACGCGTCGCCCCAGGGGGACGACGCCACAAACGTGGCGGTGGCCAGCCACGGAATCCCCACGTGGACGGGTGCCATCTACGGCACGGTCCCGGAGGCAGAGATCATCGGCGCGGCGGCGTACCTGTTGCACACGCCCCCGTCAGCGTGCACGGTGCACGTGGTGGATGCGTCCGTCATAGGAGCGCATCTCCGCAGGGCGCAGGAGGCCCTGTACCGTGGCATCAAGGGGCCGACATCACATCTGGTCAATCAGCACGCACTGAGCTGGATAGTGGAGGGGCTGCGGCGGCTGCCACGCCGAGTTGGGGGGCCGCACCACTAGGTGGTGAGGCAGAGCTCGCACTTGGCGGCGGTCCCGCTGGAGGCGCCGGAGTCTGCCGCGGCCCGTGCAATGGCCCCGCCTATCCATCTCGTCCTGCCAAAGGAGCACGCCATCCTCTTGGTGCCGGGGGATAATGGAGAGCTCGAGCCGCGTGTGCCGTCCATGCAAGCCCTTCAGCAAGTCCGGGAGATGGAGTGGCGTTCGCTAGCGGCACGCACCAGGGCGCACACGCCACTAGCTGGCGCCTGCGAGGCGGTGCCCCTGGGAGCCATACACCACGGCCCAACGCAGAGAAATATGCTGCGGGCACGTGACGGTCGCTTGTCCACCATGCAGGTCATGCGACGGTGGAGACAGAAGCTCACGCGTATGGCAATACCGGCCCACCCCTGTATCTTCTGTGGGGGGCCGGAGGAGAACATTGGCCACATGCGCCTACTGTGTGCGCGGGACGAGGAAGTGGCTGGGCTCCTGTGCAGGCGTGTGGAGGAGTTCACGGCGGAACTACCCCTGACAGACAGGGCGGTGGAGTTCGTGGCGTGGAGGGAGCACGGCTCCAGGTGGACGGAATCATTGATGGCGGGTGTCGTCCCCGGGGACGTGAAGCGGCTGTTCGCCGCGGTGCGAGCGGCGTCGTCCCGGGGCCCTGCCAAGGCCAGGCTCTTTGTGGAGGACATGGTCCAGATTGGGGAAGATGTGTATGCCCGCAGGAACCATCGACTCACCCAGATCATGCAGCTGCCGATGCAAGATCGAAGGAGGGCGGTATACGCGTTCCTGCGAGGTGACACAACCTTCTGCCCGCCGGCAGGGAGGATCCAGCAGCGTCCGCCGTGGAACCCGTTTGCCGGCCTCCCCGGCGACCTGCGGGCAACCTTTCAGAGGGCACCGCTGCACGCACTGCTGGTGCCACGGTCGTGCATCGCGCAAGAAGAGGCCATGTCCTGGTTCCCTCACTGGATGGCGGCGGTGGCGTAGACCTTCAGCCAGTGGATCAGTTCCTTGGTGGCACGGGACATCACGACATTCAGGGAGTGGTCCCGCGTGGTGTCGGCGCAATCGTGGGCCCTGGTGCGTGGTACCATGGTGAGAAGCCCTGACGGCAAGAGTGATCCCTGGCTCCAGGTGTACGCCAACCATCCAGCAGTGGGGAACGTCATGGGCTGGCCTCGAGAGGTGCTGCCGGTCCTTCAGCAACCTCTGTGCAGTCTCCCAATCCTGGCGGTGGCTGTGGTACTTGACGTGGGTACGTTGTGGCTGTATGACCGGCAGCTGCGATGAGCCATACCAGCGGTCACGGAGCAGCAGCCCATGGCAGTGTTAGTGGGCTCCAAGCAGCTGGCACGGGTACAGGGCGACGACGCGCAAGGCCACGTCACGGAGGCCATGTTCTCTCTGCCAGAGGGGGACGACCACGTGGCTGCCGATGCCCGTCACACCCTTGACACCATGGGCCTGGTGGCGGTCATTGAGGCTCGGGCGGGAGGACAACGCTTGGTTCTGGCATCCGCCAGGGGCCCGGAGCAGGACGGGGTTGATGTCATCGGGGAGGTCTTACGGGACTACGGTTGGGAGCTTCTGGCGCATGGCACACACAGCCCCAAAGTTGCGCGGTGGCCCCGGCTGCTTGAGAGCCTGCCGGTGATGCCCGACGGGCGACCGATACTCCGCCCGGTGTCCACGTGGGAGGAAGCGAGGCGCAGCCTCCTCAGTTGAGCCACAGCACGCACGCTGGCGGGTGCTTTGCTCGGACTCCAGGACGCGTGCTGCGATGTATGGCGGGACCTATGGTCGCAGTGTTGTGATGGTAGCTGCGTTCCGTCGCGGTCTGTGCTTCCGCAGCGATGCCACGGGTGCAGGGAAACGGCGTCAGTTTGGGTTCATCAGTGTGCCTCCGTCCCACTATGCGAAACATATAAGGAGCGTGCCGATAGGGGGTGGCATAAGGCGAGGTGGGCACTGCGGCACTCTGGACAGATGTCCTCGAGTGCCTGGAAGACAATCCAGGGTGACCTGAAGAGCGTCCGAGTGGAAGGGGTACGGTGCCCTGGAGCGCCGTCAGCGGCCCTGCCCCTGATGTTGTGGTGGGCGGCTTTGGACAGCGACTCGCGGATACTCTGGTTGTGGCATCACGGAGGAAATGGTGACAGCGTGGTGGGGGCCGGGGGTGATGCTGATTGATGGGGTTAGGAATTGTGGGTGCACCTACTACCGTCCCTACGCTGGACGCAGCGGAAGGGGTAGCGCCTGAGAAGCAGTGCCCTCATGGCCTGATTGTGCGGTACTGGCAGGCGGCGTATGACGGCCAACGCGATGTGACACGTCGTGCCGGCGTGATGGTGAGCCGTACTGCCCCCGTACATGAGGGTCAGACAGGGATGCTTCACCAGCCTGCCCCGGGTCGCCGCATACAACAGTGAGGTGTCATGGGTCGTCCCGACCAGGGTAATAAGGCCCAAACCCCTGTAGGGTATTCCCATGGCACCGGGGTCTCTACTGGGGCCCGGCTACGGCAGTTACGGGAGTGGTTGCTCGGGGTACACCGGGGGTGCACGGAGTTGTCTGGGGGTTACGGCGTTATGGCGCCCCCTAGGAGTGTTACACGGGGTTGCGGGGACAGCCTGCAGGCCCCAGGGGCAGCGACGAAGCGAAGATGTGTGCGTAGAAGGATATGGCAGCGAGGTCGTCAGGTGGACAGTATGGCGGGCGTCCTGGAGACGGCGTGGCAGCCTAGGAGGAGCACTCACGGGGGGCACGTGGAGTTCAAGGTGACGGTGTACTGGCGTGTTGGGGGTATACATGGCGGTACTGGGGTCTGTACGGTGGGGGTACGCGGCGGTACTGGGGAACCGTACAGTGGGAGAGCTGCGGGGATGCATGGCGGTACTGGGGTGTCCCCCTGACCCCTCTAACTACTCAGGGGGAGCGTGGGGGCATCCCCTGGCCCCGTTAACAAACTAGAGGGACTGTGCCTGCGGGCATGTACATAGTCTAAACTCTGACCATGGCCTTGTGGTTGCGGTGGTGCGTGTCGTGGCGGCTCGCAGGTGGCATCGGCGTGGCAGCGGCGGTACTGCGTGGCGTCGTAGCGAAGAGTATGCGGTCGCCTCACCATTGTAACGGCTAACCCCTGGGGGGCGCCAGTCCGGTCGGCTAGAGGCGAGGAGGGAGAAGGAGCGGCGTGCTGAGTGGTCCGGGGGGTGGCGCGCGGGCTAATGCTATAAGTAGGCTCGCCACGTCGTTGGTGGGGGCCGAACCTGCGGCCTGGCCGCTGTAGTGGCGGAAGAGGCGCAACCACGGGAGCTGGCCAAACAGTGCAGGTAAGGGTCAAGGGTAGGCGCCAGGGCAAAGTATGTGGGCCAGATGAGGTGCACCTGGTTACCACAGCCCGGGGCGAGCCTCTGGTGGGTACCCCTACAGGGGGTCGATAACCAAGCTACGGCACCCACCAGCCCGAATCCCAGCCATCGATATTCACGGGTTGCGCCACTCCCGTCGCGTAGCGACCGGCGCCCCCCCCTGTAGACCCTCAAGTGATATTATACGTGGGCAAGTGGATGCCTCGAAGCTGATTGGGTGCTGGCCCCTGACATGGAGTGCCGGCATGGTATATATCTGGGGTGTGGGAGCAGCTCAGGGCCGCGGGGACGTGGAGTTAATACCGTGTTTCAGTACTATACTAGGGGACTGGTGCAGTGGGTCGGCGGCGTACATTGTGGGGACATGGAGGTTGAAAGCTGAGGGCTAGGCTAGGCTGGAGCCTGCCACAAATACTGGCTATGCATATACGGGCTATTGCGTGCTGGCAGAGGGACACGTGGAGTCAGGGGTGGTGGGCAATTACGAGTACGCACACGGCAATGGATTCCGTGGTGTCACGGGTGATGGACGTCTCCACGGTGGCGGGGGTACGCGAACGACAGAGGGTCCGCTCTCGCTTCGCCGCATGCGTGCTGCTTTGTTTCTTGGTTGCCGCTTTGCGCCGGACAGAGAAGCCCTTGCTTTCTGCTTGTTGCGATGCTGCTGCGTTGCTGTGCCTTGCCCCCTCAGCCCCATCGAATAAACGGGCCAGCGTCCGTCGCCGTTGCTAATGCTAACGCAATGCAGTTGCCACTGCCCCCAAAGCCTGGTTGACCGGTACCCGCGGTCCTCTGGGTCCTCCGTCATGCTGTGGGCCACCTCAGGCAGCCCTGGGACCCACGGGATCGAGCGAGGCAGGAACCACCTGTCAGCGCGAGATGCCCGGTAACTCCAGTAGACGGCATGATAAGTGGTTATGACTATGACTATGACTATATATATATATATATATATATATATATATACATATATATATATATATATATTATGGTGAGCATAACCTGGCATACCAAGAATACCCCCCCAAAACAGCCATTTTGGCACATGTACCTAGTCGTTCCGTGTGCCCATGGGATATAAAAAAATGAGTTTAGCACACCGAAAATAGGGGGGGGGGGTCAAAAAACCAGAAAGCCAATTCCATACACCCACACCTGTGCGTGGCAATCTACACTTTTTGAGGTATTTGTCAGTATACTCGAAGTATTGGAGAAGTATTCTTGCCGTATACTTCGGAGTATACGGCCGGATACTCAGAAGTATACGGCCGTATACTTGGAGTGTACGGGGACTTTCTACCTTCCACCCATGCCACCATTCTCATCACCTACCCCTCCCCCTTGCATTTACTCATGACCCTGCAACCCCCAAACACATTGTACACACAAAAGAGCACCATATGAGCAAAGCAGAAGACCACAAGAAGCAACCTTGTTTGATGTCCCATCGGAAATGTCAAATGTGATCCACTTCCCCATGTTATATATACCTAATATACACATTTACGCATATTGCACATCACATGATATATACCTACGTGTGCTTTGGTGCACCATGCTTCTTCCGCATGCGTTGCATGCCAAACTTGATCCCCTCTCTACCCAAACCCTTTTCCCCAAACCACAACCGGATGCCCCAATCAAGGGCATGCAGGTACAGAGCATGCCTTAGTCCCCATCGGGTGACATAAGGCTTGCTCAGCTTCCACCCTTGAAAACAATGGCGGATGTCCATTTTAAAACTTTTGTTCCTCCATTCCGTGGGAATGGAGGAAAACTTAATAAAATTCCCCCACCTTTGGAGGTGTGCCCCACTGTGGCACACCACCCAATGCACCCAAACCGGAACACTCCACCCCAATGCCCCCCATGCCTTGGTGAATTGTGTAACCATGGATGCATAACGTTGGCGTTGATCCATGGGAACAAGACCCACATGGCGCCAAATCTTTTGCATATAGTAACAGGCCTGCAACATGATGTGCAGGACGGCACTGGTTTGAGCCACCTGTTGCCCTCCCACTTCACAACATGGGTACAATACATTGCAACAATGCGCACCAACTCGGCGTGCAACTGAGGCGTTTCGAAAAAAAGACAGGAGGCGTTAATGTCGGGAGTGTGTTCCTTCTCTTTCGAGGGAGCACGCATCACTCTCTCAGCCACAGGGATGTGCTTTGCTTCTTGCCGGAGGTTAGAAATGAAATGGGACACGGCCCTTAGAGCTCCTGGTGAACCCCATGTGCGGGCGCTGTCCTTGAGACGTTTCCCAATGCCTGTCCCCACCCTTGCACAACAATGTGCCACATCTCCAACATTGCGGACAGGAGGGATGCAAGACATAAGGGACCCAATGCGAGGAAGCACTGGAAAATCTGCAATTGCAAACAAATGGGCTTGAAATTGGTCATACTTGAGATTGCAATTCCAACATTTCCCACACGAACCCGACATCATGACTTTCCCATCCCCACTTTTAAAACACAATAATTTTTTGGGAGTACCCCCAATTTCTATGCCGCCCTCGGCTTCAAGTTTTTTGACTTGGTCATTCAATTTCCCCACGGCATCCATCCTTTGCAGATGGGCCATATCGTCCCCCCCATCAAAAACCCACCATGAGGCCCATGCTTGGCCATCATGGTGTGCCCCCCTATCCTCCCATAGGTCCACAAACACGTCACAACGTGTGGCACTGGCATTATGAAAAGCAGTGGCATCAGAACAGATTACAACAGCCAAATATGTATTCTCCTCATACTTCCAAATGCTGTCTTCGGCATGGGCACATGCAACCATGGTGGTGACAATATCATGCCATTCCACCACCCCACATGTCCGGGTAGCCCCTTTAGTGGCCACCTCCAAAACCCTCCCCTTGGACATGTAAGGTGTGAGGGTCTTACGCATTGCCATCACATGGTCCCAAGTGCATGTGGTCCTCATGCAACCCTTCAATGCCCGGATGGAAAGGTGGTGCCGCCGCATCCATCGGAGTAGGTTAATTGCCTCCTTGTCGGCCACATCCACCTCACCATGTTTTAAAATAATCATGAGGCCTTGGGCATGGGGTCGCAAAAGTACATCGTCATCAAGCGATGCTGATGCTACCGATTGCATCCACAAACGTCTTTGCCGTTGCCCTCTTTCCCCGCAATCCTATTGTAAAAAAAACAGGGTGGGCCATAACATGTGAAACAAAATAGGGTGCTGGCGTTGACGTTTGTGGATGCAGAGCACATACTGCATAGGGGGTCAAATGCCGGCGTTTGATTCCCTCACAAAAATCTTGAATGCTCTCCAAACAAAGCCCCTTCTGCTTCTGATGGGTATTTGCAAACATATTGCTTACAATAATTGCTGTGGAGAGATGTGCCAGGCATATGTGGGCCAGTTGCCCGGTGAAACCGTGCGCACAGGCGCATGCAACAGGCGCACAGCATGTACGATTCAGCACAAATCTTTCGCCGTATACTTCGAGTATACGGCCGTATACTTCCAGGTATACGGCCGTATGCTCGGAGGTATACAGCCGTATACTGGTAGTATACGGTGCTCACTAGTGGCCCCAAGGACGAAAGCCATAGGCCGATAACTCATCAACAGACTCATCGGCGAGGTAATCTCTGTTGCACCCATTGTAGAAAACAATGGCATAGCGCTCCCCCCTCCATCGGGCAGGCCCGTGGTGGGCTTTGGAGTTGAAAACCACACCCGGCCAGCCCTTGTAGGCCTTCGCATCCACAACACCACCTCCATGTACATCCAACCGCATCGGGGTCCCTTGCATGGGACTATGGAGCACTCCACTTGTTTCAACACAGACCTCCCCACCACTATGCGCCCCGACAACGCAGATGGCGGAAAGCGGAGAAGGATCCCTCATATGGCGATGGCCGGGCATTCTTTGTGAAGTATCGCATTGTACCACTTGAATGGTGGTCCAATGGAACCACCTTTGAAAATTCGCATGCGCATGTGCATTTGAAAGGCAAATTAGCTCCCTTTGCCTTTCATTGCCGCTGCACAAGCGCGCACGGCGCCAATCCTTCCCCTGCCTGCGTGTCCCTGTAGCCCCAAACTGCACATTGTGCACTTGTACACCCAAGATGTGCACCTTGCGGTACACCAACTCTCGGCATTTAGGGAAGAGTTGAGGACGAAGACACGGACTGATCACAACAAAGCAAAAGCAAACAAATCAGTGAAGCATGTTGAGGTCTGAGACAACAGTGACAAGCAATAAGCTACAACAACGCCAAACTGCTAGTACACTGGATATGGCTTTGTCTGTACCCCAACCTTTCGTCCAATGGCAACCTCAGCTCATAATTTCACTAGGACTGACTCCCACCCACCCTCCCTCCGTCAGTCCGTTGCATGCATGTGCAGCGGGCAGTGCAGGGTAACATGCATCCCTGTGGCTGGACCACAGCACAGTCCAGTGCCGGCCCAGCTGGACCCAGGAAGTCCACATGGAGACCGTGATGTGGTCCCCGAGGTGCAGTGTCCTAATTGCAGATTTTAGTGTTTGCTTCCACCAGGCATCACGGTAGTCTAGGGCGCCAACACCCATAAAGATTGACCGAAAATTCTGCAACACTTCCGGCAGAGTCGTCGCATGCCAGACAGATTGATGTGCCAGGGACGGCAGGTATGCAGACATGACCATGCGTGCGTTAGGTGCAGTTTTCGGAAGCCATTTCGACCACTCAACCTGCTCTGGTCCTTTAGCCATCAGGTCCCATGTTACCCCTTTACGAAGCAGGCCAATGCCTCTATGCGGCCCGCACAGGATGTGGGAACAACACCACGCGACCACCGGGCCTTCGGGCTCCCACTTCAGGGGTATACGGTACAGGCAGTCCAGAAACACCTCTAGGAGGTGTCGCACTGATGGAACATACCTGTCAGGGATGTCGACACACAAAATGTACACATTGTCCTTTAGTCTGGCCATAAGCACATAAGGGAACGGCGCAAAAAGCAGGTGATCGGGGCTGCACAATGTCAGGAAGGACAGCCTGTACCGCATGAAAGGACATAAAAAATGTAGTAATGGAGTGCCTGTCACACCGCACAACATGTTTGGCTATTGTGTGGAGCCGCCCCCCTATTGCCCCATCCCACAGGGACATTCGGAGCAGGGGGATTTCAACACCAGGGAACGACAGCCAGGCCACCACCCACTGTAAGGGCTGCCACCAACTCTCAAGCCCACTCGAGAGGACCGCACTGACTGGTGCACCAACGCGCTGCGATCGCGGTGCAGCCCACATATGTGACGAAGGCAGCATGTCATGTACAGCGCTGAGCGGCATAAACAGATCGTCATGCGCCATAGTGATTGTGGGCATGGGTTGTACACCTGCAGCCTGTAACCCCTGCACCACAGATATCTGAAAATCCTGCAGGCCTTCCTTACCGAGGCATACCATTTCGCGCCAGACACACCACAGGTCCGCAAGTTGCGCAGACAGGGGGCCACCAATTGGCACACCTCCCTGCCCTTGACTCAGGATCAGGCAGCCCACAACAAACAAGACGTTCTTGTGCAAGTCCCATTTAACAAAGTTCTCCACAAAAGTGTGTGGTATGGTCCAATACTCACGTCCAGTGCCTGTGCCTACACGGTCGAACGACTTCTTCTGTCTGTGAATAGCATAGAAGAGCGTGGTGGATCGCCTATGTTTGAGCAGGGCATGTCCGAGCTGCGAGACGGCTGTCTCCACCTCCTGCTTATCTATTTTCCAAAACATGTCCTCCATATCCCTCTCCCATGCTAAGACCGTGTCTGTGGAGCGCAGCCGTTTCACTGTGGTTACCATGTCACGTACCCCTAGTGATGTAGGCAGGCACATGTTAGGGACAATGTCAATTACCTCAACCAACAGGAGCTGTAGGCATCGCGACACAATTTGTGCTGTCCTTTTCAAGGGCGGTGTGGAAAAATTCAGAATGTCACGCCACTTCATGAAAGGACCGGTAACAAGGTGTTCTGAGCTCTTCCACTTGGGGATAGAGGACAGTGTCGGCGCCCGGATAGGGCGCCCTGCACTCAGGTTGAGACCCGCAGGGAGGCTATAAGACACCTGTGATGCTGACCCAGAGTCCGCCTCACTGTCGGAGTCGTTTGGATCTCCGTCCGAAATGCGGAGTTGCATGGATGTGTGGAGGTAAGGGAGCACCTGGTCCATACTTTTAGGGATACGGGTCTGTAGCCCCTAGTGCAGGATTTCACGAACAAGGCCGCAGTCAAAGGCCCGTTGAAATACTTCATAAGCACAGGCAAGGCTAGCCCTTTGTGGGGTGTCAGCCCACCCCCACACAGTGAACCTGTCCCCTGTGAGGATGTCAGAGATGAAGCGCTGTTCGCTCAGGTAGTTACAGTACAGCGCAGGTGTATGAGAATGATGGTCCCAGATACCAATGCCGTAACCCTCTTTGCGCAGATCAGCCCCCATGGCCTTAGCGCTTTCAGAAGTGGGCGAATCGCCCACGGTATCCAGACGCATTAGGCTTATTACTTCATTGACAATGTCAATAATTTCAGCAGAGGAAAATGATCCAGGCATACCCACAGTGGACGGGTCCGTACTGTGTAAGCCCAAAATCCTAATGGACTGGAGGGACAGAATGAAGGAATTAAGCGCCACCTGTGTGTCACGTGCAGTGGGTAACAGTGCAGTGCGTGCGTGCAGGCTCAGTACACAGGACGTGTCTGTTTGTGTCAGAGCAGCCCACTGTTCTGGACGCCGGACCAGGATATGTCCCAGATTATTCCGGAGACACGGATGCTGGCGCATGAGGCGCGCACACTTGCACCGTCGAGTATGGAGACAATGTAGCAACCATTGGCGCAGTTTGGTCGTCTGGCGCTCAGACAAAGCGCTTACAGTGTACGTCCCAGGCAGGACATACGCAGTGCACTGGCCTGGTGACACAATCTTTTGTAGCGCGGATACACACTGCGCCGTGAGTCTCAGGCGGGGCCTGGTGGACAACGCACCCTGTACCTTAGGCAGGCGCAGGGGCACCACGTTAATGGCTGTGGTGTACCATCGTTTCAGTGGTGCCGGCGCATTGCTCTGCATAATTCTGCCCTTGACAAACGTTCTGGTCCTTTGCTGGATTTCCCTGCTGAGGGGGGGCACACGAATGGTGATCCTTCTGGGCAGGCGTGCTAGGCTTGTGTCATGAAACCTCTTGGACACAACGCGAAACAAACGCTGGTACAGCTTATCATGCACAAAAGGCCGACAGGTGGATAAGCAGTGAAACAATTCATCCATCGAGTGCTTAAGACCCTTGGACTGTAGGATGTCATTCACATACCTGGCGGTGTCAGAGCATTGGGTCGGGAAAGCCTTTTGCGTAAAGACCCCCTCCCAGAAAATGGAGGAGGCATCTTTGCGCGGGGCGACCGCATTGAGGGTGGGGTACATCAGGCAGTCCCACTTATGCTCCAGTCCATTAAGTTTAGCACGAGAGGTCTGTTGCACAGGAAGGATGGACATTTTCCCTGGTGTCAATTGCGCCATGGCCCGAGAAACAGACGGGGGGCGCCGAAAAGGCAAGAACATTTTGTGACGTGTGACCCTGTTGCCCAGATATGCACGCCGGACGGCGGCGGCGCGTGCTTCGTGTTCGGACATTCGCAGAATGAGGGCACGTGGCTTATCACGGCCACACTGCCCAACATATGGGCAGATGGGCCCATACAAGACATACGCTAGAGTATCTGCCACAGTCAGGGGATGGTCAAGAGGCAGGGTGGAAAGGCGTGCCAGGCACTGCAGGCGCCTATCCGGGCAGTTTGACAATAGTAAATTTGAGGCAGTGTACAACTCTGCCATCTTCGCCCGGTCAATTTTCCTGTCCTTCAGCAGGGCTTCCCTCTCTGCCGCCAGCTCATCCCACCGATGCCAAAACTTCTGCACAGCCTGCCAATGGGCTGGGTCATCAGAGTTGGCAGGATGCATGTCGGCGGGTGTGGGGAGGAAGCATTGTGCACAGTGACCCCTCTTACGAATAGACTGCGTGATGTTTTGCAGTCCTATCGTAAGGCTTGATAGGGAGATACATTGTGACAGATCCAGGGGGTTCAGGGGTTTTATAAAGTAGAGTTCCCACAGTCTAGATTGCTGGTGCCATATCTCCTTTCCCCATGAGTGGGTATCGAACTGTCTGAAGACCAGGGACTCTGCTTCTAGTAGGCACCTTGCCCGCCCACAGTCCACCCACGGCTGCAGCCATTTAGCCGCTGGTTTCCCAGTTGTTCGCTCAAGGGCTACACAAACACCATGGGTGGTGGTATGCAGTATCGTATCCAAGTACGTAGCTGTGCCAGGTTTGAACAGATAAGAGCACACAAAAACATTCGTGGGTGCCTCAGCACGTAACATCGCGGGTGGTGCGTCAGAGGAGCAAATTTTCACAGTGGGTGAGGCAAGGGGGTTGGAATCCACAGAGACTGTGCATCGTAGAGAATCCGTGATCAAGCGTTCCATCCCTCCTGTGAAGGCCCATGTGCTGCAATAGGGGGTACCACTCAGATTTGTGGAGTCCAAAGACTGCACGTACCTCGATATCTGAGCATCAGTTGGAATGTCATGTACCGCAAGGGAATTATTCAGGGCAAAAGATTGCCAAAACCGGTGCAAGGTTCCATTTCGCAACACAGTAAGATAAACATCATCACGCGTCTTGCAACGCTTTATAACCGCACTTAGTTGGGGCAGGAGGGATGGTACATCCGCAAGCATTCCCACCAATGGGTCCCGCGAAAGGGATCGCTTCCCCACAGAGGGCGGAGACGGTGCCTGGGGTGGAGCACCCGCTTGGGCACGAATATTCAGCGATTGCTCATCAGGCGGGGGAGGGGGCAGGGGGGTTGTGGCGGATGACAGGGCGGCGGTTCATGGGATGCAAGGGCTGCAAGGGCGGGGTTGGATGAGGGTAGTCATTGCGGCTTTGGGGGGAGGCCACGTGCTGGGGAGGCGGCCTGACTGCCCTAACTCCCACTGCCCTGACTCCCAGACCCTTGGGGTGGGGGTGCACTCCGTGTGACACTATGGGCCACAATGGACCTCGCCCACTCCTCGTTGGCCTTGGCCGCTTGGAGTTGCGTCTCCAACTCCTTGGCCTTGAGATGCGAGTCATGGGCACTTGCGGTGGCATCGGCCAACTTGGTCTCCAGGTCCGCAATCCTCTTGTCCTTGGTGTCACCCTCAGCATGGGCAACCTTCAGCTCCTCCTTGAGGGAGTCATTGGCCTCCCTCAAGGAGGTCAGGGAAGTCCGGCTGAACTCCCCGATCTCTCGGGAGATGTTCAGCCGGGACTTCCCCAAGCCCGCCACAACACCGCTGACAATGTCAGCGGTGCTGGGCACATCGAGGTCCCCCAGGGCCTCGCATGTGCCACGGCGGGCAGCTGCATGCTTCAATCCCCCCCACCCCCCCAAACCCCTCAAGCCCCCCCGAGCCAACAGCAACAGCTGCAGCAGCAGACCCGGAAGGCTTGGGGGCCTTCCGGGTGGGGGTGGGTGCAGGGGTGGCCCTTGGCTCAGCGGGCTCATCATGAGCCCGCTTCAGCCCCCTCCCCCCAAGCTGTTTCCCCGCAAGGGAGTGCTCCCCGGGGACAGGCTCCCCCCCAAAACTTTGGAGCACCATAATGGAGCCCGAAATGCTCCATTTTCCCCCCGTGGTGGTCAAAAAAACCCGCACCTTCCCGGAGCTCTTGCTCCACACCGCAGCCCCCCTAATGGCCTCCACAACCCCCCCCCCCTTTGGGACATTCGCCACAACCCTAATGGGCAGGCCAATGTCGTAAAGTGCACCACTGGCACGGACATTCAAACTAGAATAGTATCCCGTGTCCTTGCCAGTGGTGCACGCCAGGTCGGAGGGCGCACTGGCAACATCCCCCTGACCCACAGGAATGGGGTCCACGTACTCCCGACCGGAGATCACTTGTCCTGCGGCAGCCTTTGGCGCCACCAACTCCACCTCGGGCTCGGCCACCTCGTAATCGGTGATGCTCCGCAGTGGCCAGGGATCATACTGGACCTGAATGGGAAGAAAGGGTGGAATTCTAACAAAGAACTAGGCAAAATAGATCGAAATTGGCAACAAATACTATGAGTATACGGCCGTATACCTCCGAGTATACGGCCGTATACCTCGGAGTATACGGCGTTATACTCAAAATGGGTGGGCAGGTATACGGCCGTATACTCGCGGTATACGGCCGTATACTGGGGGTATACGGCCGTATACCGTGGGTATACGGCCGTATACACAAGGTATACGGCCGTATTCCAAGACCATGGCACTGGGTGGGTGAGAGGTATGCATGCTACACTTGCAAACGAAACGTTCCTGGTTCAAACCCCACTGCCCTCAAACATGCAAAAACATGTGTAGGCCATTGAAGAATCCTGGGAAGATGTTGAAGAGGTTGATGATCAATTCAATTCAACTCAACTTGAAGAACTGCAACCATATAGGGAGGCGCTGAAGACAGGCCAAACAAAAAAACCCACCAGTGACCCTACCTTTTGAGATTATAATATAATATACTATATATATATATATATATATAATATATAACTGGGACTTAATGAATAACAACAACACAGTTCAACCCATGCCCGGATCCCACAAATACCTGATTGCAGATGCACCACAGCGCTTGCTTCTCCTCTTCCTCCTCCTCCACGTCCTCATCTTCTTCTCTGGCCTTCTCCTTGCCCTTCCTTGACTTCGCCTTGGGCTTCGGCTTCGACTTCTTCTTTCTCGAAACCGTCTTGAATGGCCACCACTTCACCCAACCATAGCTCTCCGCCAGTGCAACATCCATGAGGTGGTGCTTGTGCCCAAGTGCAAACCAATGCAAAACCCCGCCAATTGTGGTATCGGTGGAAGCCAAAACAACACCACCAATCAAACCCCGCGAAACCACCAATGAACCGGGGGGACAAGCAAGGAAAGTGCCATCCGAGCCCACAGAAGGCAAGGGGTTAGCATGCGTTTGCCGCAATGGGCACTCCTCATATGAAGGGTGACCCTCAACCCCAAATCGAAGGGGGCTAGGGGACAAATGTTCATGAACTGCAAAAAAAGTAGCCCCATCAACGGGCATGTAGAACTCAAGTGGGGCCGGACAACGACCCCATGCAACACCACTGTGTTGCGTCATTGTCTCACCCTGATTCCAAGCGCCCTCCTCACAGGCACCACACTGCCCCTCCAGGGCGTGGGTGGCACACAATGGCACGTTACCACATGTAACACAAAAAACCGTGGTAGCATCACTCACATCCAACAACACCTCACAACCAACTGCACCACAAGTGGCATGAGGGCCTTGAGACCCTTCGGGGGATGCAGCCGCTTTGCCGGCCCAAGGGGGAACAACAACAGGGCAAGTGTTCTTGTAGTCGAACCTGGAGGTACCAACCGAAATGAAACCAAAAACACGGGGCCGATGGGGGTTTGTGGTAGGGCAAATACCTCCGCGTTGCACAGTCAGTGCATTGCCCAACCACACATCCCCGATGTCCAATGGGGCCATTGGGGCCACCACCCAAGGGTCCGGGAGGCCCGTGTGGGATGCAACCACAAAATCCCCAGCACAACCATCATCGGGTGTGGGGGAGAACATCGGAAACAAGCAAATAACATGGTGTTGGACCGGGCCGGCAACATAGCTGAGGTTAATGTCACGGTGCCAACACTGTTTTTTTTCCACATCCACTTTACCGGCCTTCACCACAATAAAGGTGGTAACATTCACGACCGGACACTTCCAACCCAAATGAGTCTCCAAGTGGGGTATGAGGACCTCCCTTGCGAAACTGTACATTGCACCCCCCTCCGGTGGAGTCATTGTGCGGCGGGTGTCACTGTCCCCTGCACGAGTCTCGGCGGGCCAATCCTCATTAAAAATATTGAGCCCCGCATCTGCCCTAAGTTCCCCATACTCATCCTGAAGCTTGTCCATCCAGCTGACAGAAATGAAGCCAGATTGGAAAGCATGGCCCCATTGCTTGAAATCCTTGAGGTCGTCGACATGACGATGATCGACGACGTAAACGGGGATGGAGACACGATCCATGGTGTTCAACACCAAAAAGGGGGGTGGTGGTGAGGGGGAAGAAAAGGGAGGGGTGCATCCCAGTACCCTTGTACCAGGTGGGGAGGGTGTGGCCCTCCAAATCGGCATGCCAGGACCATGGCGATCGGGAGTGGAGCGAGTAGAGGGGGGCGGTGTCCTCCCAATGCCCCCGCTGCACTTGCTGGGCCTTGCACTCCCATTAGCGCCAGCCAGCGGCCACGTCCCCCGAGACATGAATCCCCGGAGAGCCATCCTGCATCTCCCATTCCCTCAAATACAAACTCATCCCCCTATTGGGCCCCCCACAGCTTTTTTTAACATGCTCCACGACAACGCGGGCATCCGAATCATGGAGCTGCAACACAATAGCTTGTAGATTAGGGTTGTTTTCAAACAACGACAACAAAGGGTCAGTGAGGCTGTGGGGTTGGGCAACGCCGGGGTGCGTTAGCTTCACCAGGGCCACAGGGGTGTCCAAGGTGGACCAAGCACAATTCTCAAGAGAAGGCCAAGACACGGTGCGTGTGCTGTCGGGGCTGTAAACACCTCTGTGCACTGTGCGGAGAGCTACGGCATCGGCCCACTTCTTCAACAAGGCATGAGTGCCCGCATCAGTCATGGTGGCAGAAAAAGAGGGCCTGGGAGAGCAAGAAGCAACATAATATGGATTGGAATGGACACATATTCCTTTGTCTACAGAAGCGCCATTTTTGGGCCTCCGCTCTCGCCTCCGCTCCGTACGTTATCCCCGTAAGCTAGGAGAACGCGCACAACGACAATAACACTCCGTAACGCTCCGGAACGCAGATAACGCGGAGAACGCGGAAAACGCTTCCAGAAGCACGACCAGAAGCAGAAAACCGGAACGCGGATAACGCGGATAACGTGGAACACGCTTCCAGAAGCACGACCAGAAGCAGAAAACCGGAACGCGGATAACGCGGATAACGCACAAAACGAGGGAACCGCTTCCAGAAGCACCACCGGAAGCACAGAAGCGGAACGTAGAAAACGCGGCCAACAAACGAACCCCATACGACGCTAAGAACGGTGGAAGCAAAGCGGGAGGCAACATGCAAAGTGCTTTTCTCCTTGAAAGTGGCTGAACCGCATAAAAACTCATGCGCGAGTGCGTCCGGCTACCTCAAAAACTCCCAGAAGCGCTGTAAAAACAAGGGTGTTTTTCCCGACCCCTAGAAGCGCCCATTTCGTCATCTACGTCGTAGACAAAGGAATATGGAGACATACATTGCAATCTTGAGTGAAGTATGAGCCTAGATTGGTTTCAAGTGGTGTGCAATTGTTGGGCAAAGGCAAAGCATGCAACAGGATGGGCACAAAAGGCACAACAATGGAATTTTTCAACTTGAATCAACCACATGGTGCAAACAAATACCCCCAGTATACGGCCGTATACTCCAAGTATACGGCCGTATACTCCAGAGTATACGGCCGTATACTGAGGTATTGGAGCCTTGAGTATACGGCCGTATACCCCAAGAGCCCAAAATGGGGTAGTTTCAAACACAACATTGACCATCACAATTGGCAAACTAGAGGTATTCCCCAACCCACCTATGCATGCATTGTGCATTATACATTCGTACCCACCTGTACATGCCACATACCCCTTTCTCCCAAAACCCCCTTTTTTACCCGTATACTCCCAGGTATTCCTGGTATGCCAGGTTATGCTCTCCATAATATCCTCCAATCTACACCCCTCTCCCAACTCTAGGTGGCTCCACCACACGGCTCTAAGGTACGTGCGAAGGGCACAAAGTGGTGCATACACGTGGTGGAAGGGGCGAAACTCGGTCAAAACGGGCTCAAAATGGGCTAAAAACATTTGTTTGAGCATCCCAAATGGTCCAGGATCATTTTTGGAAAAACACGTTTTTGACCCATTTTTGACCCATTGTTGGTCCCAAAACGGCCCATTTTCAAGGCATTTTGGGATTTTCCATGGCCCAAAACGCGCCACCACGGGCTCAAAACGGCCTAAAAACACTAGTTTGAGCATCCCAAGTGGTCTAGAAACACCTTTGGAAAAAATGATTTTTTTCGCCCTGGGGACCGTGGTGGACCCACCATTGGCCCCCACTGGGCTGGCCGGCCCTTGGCTGCACCAAGTGACCACTAGTACGGGGGTCTACGTGTCTCGTTGGGCGATTCTGAGGCTTGGAAACCACAAAAAGTGGGGGGTTGCGGGTGGACTAGGTGCCCTCGGAATTCGTATTTGAGCCACGTAGCCCAAGATACGGCCCGTTCTTGGTTTCGGGATGTTGGTGCACATTGCGCAGTTTTTGGGGCTTTTTGGCGCCTTTTTGGGCCGTTTCTCGGACATATCGTGGAGTTAGAGGGCACCAAAGGTCCCTTGGTCACGAGAAAGTCAAGCCGCACGTGGAGTGTAGCACCCGTTTCCCTTCGTTTGGCTGTTTTGAACCCGTACTAGGGCTGTTTTGGGCGAAAAATGGCTGTTTTTGGCCCAAAACTGCGCAGATTTGGGAGGGCACCTCCCGACTTGGCGCCACCGCCCCGGGCCGCCACCGGTGAGTTTCTGGCTCAAAACTTGGAATTGGCAAGGCCACCACCTAGGCTCCAACATGGCTACATGGGCAAAAGATCCGAAGCGTTGGGACCGAGCAATGGCCAAAACGGCACGGAGAAGTGCTTGTTGTTGTAGTTGTTGTTGTTGCTTGTTAGCTAAATTTAAGGGGAGAGGGGTGTAGTAATATATTCCCTTATCTAGGGTTAGTACTCAGGGATCCATGTGGTCTGGGTAACCCATTTCTGCCCCAGAAAACAGGTGAAGATATTTGACCTTTTTTATGTTTCGAACGGGGTAACATGCTTGTTACCTGGGTAACACATGTTACCGACGGTGTTACCAATGTGTTACCCGAGGGACTTCCTATGTTACCGGTAACATGTATGTGTTGGGATGCAGCGTTCTAGGGCGTGGTGCGGAACCCCTAGTTAGAACGCAATTTCTGAAACACCCACCTACCCTCAATTTTGGGGCAAACCAGCTAAAAAAATGGATTCAGCACCCTCAAAAACCCCCCATCCCCTTTCTTTCCCCACATAACCCTCATCGTAGGGGTGGTTTTTTTGGGGGGGGTCAAACAGTTAGAGCACAGTTAGAACAGAGTTAGAACGCAGTTAGAGCACCTTGCTCTAACTAGTTATCGCGCTAGTTATCGCGCGATAACTCAGTTATCGCGCAGTTATCGCGGGTAGTTATCGCGCACCCCTCCTCCCTCCCTCACTAGGACAAACAACAGAAAACACTTGGCACAAAGCATGTATGGTCTTTTTTCATACAAAGTCATCAATGTCTGAGGCCTTGGCTGCCTCCAGTCCCAAAAGCCCTTGCTCCAGGGCGTTCATGGACATGCAATGGTGCATGTGGCGGAGGGACATACTTGGCCTCACCAAGGACCAACCCTTAAAACAATTTTTGAGCCTCCTCTTGTAAGGCCCATGCCCCCCCCATTGCTTGCATCCCCTTCCCATCCCCTGTCAAAATGACAGTGCAAGTCAAAAATTGGTTTTGAAAGAGGACAACGTCCTCTTCCACATCCCTCACCTCTTGGTTGAGGTTGGCGGAGATGTCCAGGCTTCTCAAAAAAGCCTGTTCATCCCCACTATCCATGCAAAACCATGAGGCCCATAGCTTCACCTTTGAAGCATATTTTGCCCCCCCCCCATACATTAACCCATACATCCGCACGGGTGGAGGATGCCTTCCACAAAGAAGTCGCATCAACTGAAATAACAACAATGGCAACGCCACTAGGGGGGGGTTTCCCGATAACTCGGGCCATAGATATTGCATTTTGCACAATTGATTGCAAAGGCACATGGGCAGCTGCCCTATTGCGGCCTGTGGTAGACTTTACAATGGTGGTTTGGGGAAAGTAGGGCATGATCCGTTGCCGAACGGTCCTTAGGTCCCGTTGTGTGCAACGGCGGGGCATTCGCAAAAGGGCCCGTTGGGAGAGATGCATGCTGCATGCCATGCGTAGCATGCTCAGGGCCTCATGCTCCTGAGCTGTTAATGCAAGATGGCCGCCAAGTGGGCCAGACAGGGCAGTGCACGCCCCACCACTTAAACAAAGTTCGCCTTTGGTGTTGGTGCCACACACGACGTCTGGGTCACCCAATAGAACTCGCACCAGCCGCTGAACCGCCTTCAAACGCCGCCGCCGGGCCTTGGGGCACTGCAGATCGGTGTACCGCCGCAGGTTGGCTGTGTTGAGAGCCCGCAGGGCCTCATTGACAGCACTGTCCATGAAGAATAAGAGGACCTGGGCGCGAAATGAGGGAGGGTTTTGAAGCAAGGGCCCAAAAAACACACGCGATAACCCACGCGATAACCCCCGCGATAACTAGGTTATCGCGCGATAACCCCCGCGATAACCCCCCGCGATAACTAGTTAGAGCGCGATAACCCCCCGCGATAACTAGTTAGAGCACCAAGTTAGAGCGCGATGCCCCCCGCGATAACTAGTTAGAGCAGGGATTAGTGCGCACTAACTGGTGGGGTTAGAGCAAGCGTTGGGCACCCTAAAACCTTCACAAACGTTGATTTTGCACCCAGGAAACCTTGGAGATGTCAACAATGTGCAGGCACGGGGTACATGGCGCCACAAACGCAAATTCAAATCAGTCAAATGGACATGTTCCGGGCTAGTTGCCCCTCCTCAGAGTCCACAGAGTACAATAATAGAAAGAGTGAACAATAATCGAATCACAAATTACACTAACTGGAGGGGTTAGAGGAAGCATTGGGCACCCTAAAACCCATGGACACCAGCTGCTGCCGCCACAAAGGCGTGCAGTGCAGAACCCCCCCCGCACTATAAAAAATCACGCTCCATCGCTCGCCCTCCCATGGCAATGGAGCGTGTAGTGCCCTGGTGTTGAACAACACCGGGGCTTGGGGGGTGGCGGTGCATGCCCAACCCTCCACCGCCCTACCCTTCTACACACGGGTGTGCCGCTTTTTTTCCCTCAAGGAGGGATTCAGCAGGCCACCACTCTCCACCCAAAACTCACCCCCCGTGAAAGACCCCACACACACAATAAGCGCCATGGGCGCCCCATCCCGCAAATGGGAGTGGAGGCCCATGGTGTCCGTCCCTTGGGGGCGAACAATTTGGATGCTACACCATGTGAACCATGGTGGAGCATTGGAGGTGCAATACCCATTGAGGTCTGCTACCAAGGGGGTGAGGGCAGGCCTGAGGGTAGCAGCGGCCATGTGGGTCGCCCTAAAATTAGAGGGGTTGGGGTTTCCACTTCCCACGAGGCCAAAGTGGCACATGTCCACTTGGGCCCCATATCGCTCCTCCCCACGAAAAATGCCCTTGGGCAACCCCTTGAGCAAATCCACTAGTCATTGGCTCCCACTCCTACTCCCGCTACCCTGACTCTGCAACCCTTGCGGCGCCAGCCCCTGCTGGGTTTGCTGCGCCCCGAAGGAGGCACAGAGGGTGGAGGTGAGGCTGCGCACCTGCGCCTCAGCCACCCCCAAGCGCTGCCCAAGGTCATCCCCCCTCCTCCGCTGCCCCTCCACCTCCACCCTAAGCTGGGCCACCTCCACCTCCGCCTTCCGCCTCCCCTCCTGGGCCTCCCTCAGGGCCTCCCTCATCGCCTCCACCTCCTCCCCCCTCTTGGCGGCCAGGTTGAGGGCCTGGTCCAGGGCACGCTGGGTGTTGCCCTGGGACTTTTCGGCCTTCGCCAAGGCCGACTTGTGGTCGGCCGACCGACCCTTGGCCAGTGCGGCCTCGACCCCCGTGGCGGCCGCCTGCTCCACCAAAACCTGGCAAGCGTCCGTCACGTGGGTGGCCACACTGGCCCCCAAGGCCTCCACGTCCAGGGCCTCATGGGGGGGCTCGGCTGCCGCCACCTTTGCCACCTTCGATGGCTTGGGGGAGGGCTTGGGGGCGGGGGTTTGGCCCTTACCCCTAAGGGGGGGGGGGGCATCCGGCTCAACCACCACCACGTCTGGTCCCCGCTTCGTCTGGCCTTTTCCCGGCCTTCCCCCCTTGGGTGCATACTGCCGAACCCAATCGGCAGTGGCGTCCACCACAGAAGGGGGGGGGTCATACCCACCAACCTGGTGGATGTCCCCCCCCCCTGTGCAGCTTCTGCCACACTTCCCTCCCCGTATACTCCCCCTCCCACAAAAAACACACCCTCAAAAGGAAATAAGATTTCCTTTGGGGGGGGTCGCTCATCCCAAACAAACACAAAAAAGCCGCAACCGTTTCCCCCTCTGCGGCTTGCGGCCACTTGGCCGTTTCCCCCCCAACCCACACATAGGAGGGGAGGGTGAGGTTGGTCTTCCTCTCCACCCCCCCCTCCTTCTCTGTGATGGTGACGTGCCAGTACCATCCCGTCCCCCCCATCCTGCAGGCCTCATCCCCAGGCTCCCCAAACCGCCACGACGCCCCCTCCGGCAGCCTCTTCTCCCCCTCCAGCTCCAACCGGGCCGCCACCGGCTTGGCGGGCCGTGCCCCCGCTGCTTCTGCTGCTCCGCCTGCTGCGTCGGCTGCCTGGGCGTCGTCCTTGACGAAGATATAACTAGGTTATCGCGCGATAACCCCCGCGACAACCCCGCGATAACTAGTTAGAACGCGATAACCTAGCGCGATAACTAGTTAGAGCACCTAGTTAGAACGCGATAACCTAGCGCGATAACTAGTTAGAGCAGGGGTTAGAGCAGGGTGTTGTGGGAAGTTTTCACACCTGGTGACATGGACACATGCCTTGGCCCTCCTTCTTGGCGTCGTCCAGCACCAGGCCCAGCCTCCGCAGCCACATGAAGTCCGTGACGGCCGCATACTCCCCCACCTGCCGCCACTCCACCACCTGGGCCACCCCCTCCAGCTCAGGGGCCACCCTTGCCACTCCCCCATACAACCCCCTCCTCACCACCAAAATGGTGCCCGCCGGCACCTTCATCCCAACATGGGCTTGCAAGGTGGGCCAGGGCAGTGCCTCCCCATGGCACACCTTGGCCAAGGGGCACTGATCGGGGTGGCCTGCGACCGCCCCCGCCTCCTCATTAGTGAGGGGGGCAATCACCTCCCTCCCAATCCCCCACCCCGACAACAAAAAATGCCCGGTGGTTGTTCCCACCGGGAGCAAGCACTGAGCAGATTGCTCAATGCTGACCCCATTGGGGTCCACCACCACCACCTCCTCCTCCCCCCCCCAGAATTGTTGTTACCCAGGCTTTGCAAAGTGTTACCGCGTGTGTAACCGTTGGGAATTTTTGTTACCCAGCAGCAACAGAGCACAAAAAACATACCAAGGCTTGGTGGTCTGGCCTCCACTTCTATTGCCTGCACCCTCGCCAGAAGCGCGTTCCGCTCTGCCCCCAGCCGCTGCCGCGCCTCCTCCTCACGGGCCCGCCTCCGCGCCCTCTTGTGCTTGTTCCGCTGCTTCCTCCGCATCTTGGCCCCCTCACTCTCCTGGCTGTCACTGCTGCTGGTTGCACTGCCAAACTCATCACCTGGGTGCATATTCCTGACCTTGTAGTACTTCCGCTTGTACCTCTGCAGCCTCTCCTGCTGTTCCTGGAGGGTCCCAACCAGACATGGACGCCATTGGCCAGGCAGTTCCAGTGGGGGTGGGCTCTTGTGGGTGGACCTCAGATGCAGCATGACCCCAATGTGGCGCCAGGTTTGAACAATTTTGGCATCCAGGTCTTCCTGGCTGAGTTCCGCCAGGTCCTGGGTCCTCAGCTGCAGTGACCCGGGGATACTGGGACCACTTTGCAGGCCTGCACGGAGTTTCTCCAGGTGGGACAAACCTGCAGACAGAGAATATCATTACAGACAATTACATTTGTATGTAAGTAGGTCAGTTAGTTCCACACCCCAAGATTGCAACACCATACCTGAGTATGCACTTTCAGTTTTGTGGGCTTTCTCGGGGCCTCCCTTGAGCTGCGCTGCTGTGGGGCCCTCCCCCAGCCTCTCCGGCTGCCTCTTCGGGGCTTCGGCATCATCATCCTCCACGTCCTTGAGGGCAGAGCACCCGTCGCAGCTGAGCTCCACCAGCAGCATATTCACTGTGACAAAGAGTGCAAAGCATGTTACCAGGGACATAAAATGGGTGTTACCCGGTGTTACCCGGGAGCAAAAACCTGACACACAGTGTTACCACCCATGTAACCCATGACCTGTTACCCGGGAAAAGTGTTACCCGGACACAAAAACCTGACACACAGTGTTACCACCCATGTAACCCATGACCTGTTACCCGGGAAAAGTGTTACCCGGACACAAAAACCTGACACACAGTGTTACCACCCATGTAACCCTTGCCCTGTTACCCGCGATTTACGTTACCCAGCAGGAAAAGACAACATACATGCTTCAGATCGCGCTTCATCATCATTGAGCAACCCCTTGGTCCCCATCTCGTCCCGCCACTTGTGCTTCAGCCGATCCAGGCACGTCGGGGAAGCTCCGGTGTGTGCCCCTCGAGCCCCAATTCGGTTCACCATGACAGGGATGGCGATTCCCAACCTACAAGGGAACACAGTGGGGAACAGTGAGATGGCAGTTAAACATACCAATGTGCTGTTACCACGTGTGTAACCGTTGACCCGTTACCAGGGTAACACGAACCACACACCTTCCAGTCAGTGCCCATCCAAAGCTTTCTCTTCTTCTTGCACTTGTGGCTCTGGGGGCTTCGTCCGCGTTGAGGGGGGTCCCATCTTCAGCCACAATGGCCAAACCTGTCACCCCCAGACACAGCTGGTAGTGGGTTGCAACCTGTTTGAGGCCGGACCCCAACTCTTCCCTGACATGGGACTTCGCCCGTTCAAGGTGTTGTAGGTAGGTTGTTGAAGTAAGAGTTTTTTCTGCCCTTGTGGGGCGGGCAGAGATGGACTTTGCCCCACCAGAAGCCGGCCCGGTAAACATAAAACTGGGGTGTGCCGTCTTCCCTTTCGCCTTTTTTGTTTTCCCCTTGGTTTGTGGTAGTGGTTCGTCCTCCTCAGGGGTTCCTTCCTCCTGGACCACCACCTCCTCGTCAGGATTTTCACCTGGTCCCTGGTCATCATCATCATCATCACTGTCCACCTCCTTGTCAACATCCATTTGGGACCTCTGCCGGACTGCCTTGGCTGCAACTGAAGCTGGGGTGAGTGTTCGGGTCTGTTTTGGGGGCTTCAAGGCTGATTTGGTGGGGGCTTTGCCGGCTGCTGCTGAATGGCTGCCACTGCCTGTTGCCTACACCTCCTTGCCCTTGCCCTTCTCTTGCCCCCCTTTGTAAAATCCCCAGGTGTTCCCACACTCCTTTGCCTGAAAAGTCACTGGCCCGTGGAGGGTCTAGATGTCCAGACATTCCCCCTCATCAACGTCGTAGGCCAACGCCGTCTTCATGGTCAGGGCCGAATGGCTGCCCTTGGAAACCCAGCCGCAAACAAAGTTGGGCTGGCCTTGTTTCTTGGCCTTCAACTGCAAGGAAAGTAAGTGCAGTAAAAATGGGGGGTGTTACCACGTGTGTAACCGGTAATAGGTACGTGTTACCCAACCCGTTGAAAACAGGGCACACCAAGCAATGGTGCAAAGGGGATACCTGAAGGACCACAGGAGCCCCGGCACGGGCAACATCACCCCAGCGGACACTGTACAACGTCGATCCGGCAGTCAGCTCCTTGTGAAACTTCTTGGGAACCGGTGGAAGGGGCATAATGAGGAAAAACAGGGCCCTAATGGGACATGATTGGCATGTGTAGTGTTACCGCATGTGTAACCGCTGACCTGTTACCCAGGAAAAATGTTACCCAGAGTGAGAGATACCTCTGCAGATCTATTGGGCACATGTGTAGTGTTACCGCAGGTGTAACCGCTGACCTGTTACCCAGGAAAATTGTTACCCAGAGGGAGAGATTCCTCTGCAGCTCTATTGAGCACAATTTTAGGTTTGCAAGAAATAGGCACGTCAAATCAAGACAAAAAAATTCATTGTGGAGTGCAAGGGTGTTAAGATCAAACTGACAGGGTCGTGAAGGTCGCGTTTTCTTGAGGGAATTTTATTTTCGATTATTATTGCACCTCTGCCCGTTTGGTTGTTGTTACCGCTGATGTAACCGCTATGGTGTTACCCCGTATACCTGTTACCGCGAAACTCAAGGCTTGCAGCAGAACACACGACAGGCAGGTAACACATTTGCGGTAACAACAAGCACAAAAAGGCAAACTTTGCAATTCTTCCTGTCACATGCGTTGAATGAGAGGGTGACACTATGTTACCAAGGTCAGGCACCTCACAAAACCCCCATATAACCCAACTTGAAAAAAATGACCTGTTACCCCAAATTTGACCCTGTTACCGCCCTAGATAAAGGAATATATATATCCTCCAATCTACACCCCTCTCCCTGTAACTACCAAACCAAGAGACATTCGCCAACTTGCTTCGGAATGCAGCCAAATCATGGCGGGTGTCTATTATGTTGTTACACTGGTTACCTAGGGATTTTTTCCTCCTTTTTGGTGTAAATGTAAACTTTTTACCCTAAAAAACCACGGGTTTCATGCCCCTCTCGTGCTGAAAACACTCTTACACGGTACAAAAGTCCCAAAAATGGCTTCCCTGCCCTGACTCGCGCAAATTCACAAGTCTAGGTGGCTCCACCATACGGCTCTAAGGTACGTGCGAAGGGCATAACGTGGTGCATACATGTGGTGGAAGGGGCTAAACTCGGTCAAAACGGGCTCAAAATGGGCTAAAAACACTTGTTTCAGCATCCCAAATGGTCTGGGATCACTTTTGGAAAAATACGGTTTCGACCCATTTTTGACCCACTTTTGGTCCCAAAATGGCCCATTTCCAAGGCATTTTGGGATTTTCCATGAGCCAAAACGCGTACGCCGCGGGCTCAAAATGGGCTAAAACCACTTGTTTGAGCATCATAAATGGTCCAAGATCATTTTTGGAAAAACGCGTTCTGGACCCATTTTTGACCCATTTTTGGTCCCAAAATGGCCCATTTTCAAGGAATTTGGGATTTTCCATGTGCCAAAACCCGTCGCCACGGGCTCAAAATGGGCTAAGACCACTTGTTTGACCATCATAAATGGTCCAGGATCACTTTTGGAAAAACGCGTTTTGGACCCATTTTTGACCCATTGTTGGTCCCAAAAACGGCCCATTTTCAAGGCATTTTGGAATTTTCCATGGCCCAAAACGCGCCACCACGGGCTCAAAACGGCCTAAAAAGGCTTGTTTGAGCATCCCAAATGGTCCAGGAACAACTTTGGAAAAAATCATTTTTTCGCCATGGGACCCTGGTGGATCCACCGTTGGCCCCCACTGTGCGTGGGCTGGCCGGCCCTCCGGCTGCACCAAGTGACCACTGGTACGGGGGTCTAGGCGTCTCGTTGGGCGGCTCTGAGGCTTGGAAACCACAAAAAGTGGGGAGTTGCGGGTGGACTAGGTGCCCTCGGAATTCGTTTTTGAGCCACGTAGCCCAAGATACGGCCCGTTCTTGGTTTCGGGGTGTTGGTGCACATTGCGCAATTTTTGGGGCTTTTTGGCGCCTTTTTGGGCCGTTTCTCGGACATGTCGTGGAGTTAGAGGGCACCAAAGGTCCCTTGGTCGCGAGAAAGTCAAGCCGCACGTGGAGTGTAGCAGCCGTTTGCCTTCGTTTGGCTGTTTTGAACCCTTAATAGGGCTGTTTTGGGCAAAAAATGGCTGTTTTTGGCCCAAAACTGCGCAGATTTGGGAGGGCACCTCCCGACTTGGCGCCCCCGCCCCGGGGCGCCACCGGTGAGTTTTTGGCTCAAAACTTGGATTTGGCAAGGGCACCACCTAGGCTCCAAGATGGCCACATGGGGAAAAGATCCGAAGCGTTGGGACGGAGCAATGGCCAAACCGCACGGAGACGTGTTGTTTGCTTGTTAGCTAAATTTAAGGGGAGAGGGGTGTAGTACTATATATATAGTTAGCTAGATTCAAGGGGAGAGGGGTGTAGTAATATATATTACTACACCCCTCTCCCCTTAAATCTAGCTAACAAGCAACAAGCAAGCAAAGCAACAAGCAAGCAAGCAACAAGCAAGCACATCTCCTTTCCGTTTTGGCCATTGCTCCGCCGCATCGCTCCGGGCTCTACTCTACTCTAGCCATCCTTGAGCCTAGATGGTGCCCTCGTGAAATCCAAGTTTTGAGCCAAAAACTCACCGGTGGCGCCTCGGGGCGGGGGCGCCAAGTCGGGAGGTGCCCTTCCAAAACTGCGCATTTTGTGCAACAAAACAGCCTTTTTTGGCCCAAAACGGCCCCAAAAACAACTCAAAACGACCAAACGAAGCGAAACGGTGGCTACACTCCACATGCGGCTTGGCTTCACCGTGTCAAAGAGCCCTCTAGTGCCCTTCAACTCCCCGATATGTCCGAGAAACGGCCCAAAAAGGCGCCTAAAAGCCCCCAAAACCGCGCAATGTGCACCAACACCCCGAAACCAAGCACGGGCCGTATCTTGGGCTACGTGGCTCAAAACCGAATTCCGAGGACACCTAATAGTCCACCCGCAACCCCCCACTTTGGGTGGTTTCCAAGCCTTAGAATTGCCCAACGAGACGCCTAGACCCCCGTACCAGTGGTCACTTGGTGCAGCCAGAGGGCAGCCCAGCCCGCGCACAGTTGGGGGCCAACGGTGGGTCCACCAGGGTCCCCGGGGCGAGAAAAAATCATTTTTTCCAAAGTTGTTCCTGGATCACTTGGGATGCTCAAACAAGTGTTTTTAGGCCGTTTTGAGCCCGTGGTGATGCGTTTTGGGCCATGGAAAATGGCAAAATGCCTTGAAAATGGGCCGTTTTGGGACCAACAATGGGTCAAAAATGGGTCAAAAACGCGTTTTTCCAAAAGTGATCCCACACCATTTGGGATGCACAATCAAGTGTTTAGAGCTCATTTTGAGCCCTGTTTCATGGAGTTTAGCCCCTTCCACCACGTGTATGCACCACGTTGTGCCTTTCGCACGTACCTTAGAGCCGTTTGGTGGAGCCATCTAGAGTTGGGGAGAGGGGTGTAGATTGGAGGATATATATATATATATATATATATATATATATATATCCTCTAATCTACACCCCTCTCCCATACTCTACGTGGCTCCACTCTAAGGTACGTGCCAAGGGTACAACTTGGTGCATACACGTAGCGGAAGGGACTAAACTCGATCAAAACAGGCCCAAAATGGGCTCAAAACGTTTCTTTGTGGACCCCCAATGGTCCAAGATCACTTTTGGAAAAACCCGTTTTTGACCCTTTTTTCACCCATTTTTGCTTCCAAAAAGGCCCCTTTTCAAGGAATTTTGGGATTTCCATGGGCCAAAACCCGTCCAAATGGGCTCAAAATGGGCTAAAAACACTTGTTTGAGCATCCCAAATGGTCCAGGATCAGTTTTGGAAAAATGCGTTTTTGACCCATTTTTGACCCACTTTTGGTCCTAAAACGACCCATTTTCAGGGCATTTTGGGATTTTCCATGGGCCAAAACACGTCACCACGGGCTCAAAATGGGCTTAAAACACTTGTTTGAGCATCCCAAATGGTCCGGGATCACTTTTGCAAAACGCGTTTTTGACCCATTTTTGACCCACTTTTGGTCCCAAAATGGCCCATTTTCAAGGCATTTTGGGATTTTCCAAGGGCCAAAACACGTCACCACGGGCTCAAAATGGGCTAAAAACACTTGTCCGAGCATCCCAAATGGTCCAGGATCACTTTTGCAAAAACGCGTTTTTGACCCATTTTGGACCCATTTTTGGTCCCAAAACGGCCCATTTTCAAGGCATTTTGGGATTTTCCATGGCCCAAAACACGCCACCACAGGCTCAAAATGGGCTAAAAAGACTTGTTTGAGCATCCCAAGTGGTCTGGGAGAAAACTTTGGAAAAAATGATTTTTTTCGCCCCGGGGACCCTGGTGGACCCATCGTTGGCCCCCGCCGTGCGCGGGCCGGGCTGCCCTCCGGCTCCACCAAGTGACCACTGGTTCGGGGGCCTACGTGTCTCGTTGGGCGAGTTTGCGGCTTGGAAACCACAAAAAGTGGGGGGTTGCGGGTGGACTAGGTGCCCTCGGAATCGGATTCTGAGCCACGTAGCCCAAGATACGGCCCGTTCTTGGTTTCGGGGTGTTGGTGCACATTGCGCACATTTTGGGGCTTTTTGGCGCCTTTTTTGGGCCGTTTCTCGGACATATAGTAGAGTTGAAGGGCACTAGAGGGCTCTTTGACACCTTGAAGTCAAGCCGCACGTGGAGTGTAGCCACCGTTTCCCTTCATTTGGGCGTTTTGCCCGGGTTTGGGGGCTATTTCGGGGCGAAGAAAGGCTGTTTTTGGCCCAAAACTGCGCAGATTTGGGAGGGCACCTCCCGACTTGGCGCCACCGCCCCGGGCCGCCACCGGTGAGTTTTTGGCTATAAACTTGGATTTGGCAAGGCCACCACCTGGGCTCCAAGATGGCTAGAGTAGAGTAGAGCCCGGAGCGATGAGGCGGAGCAATGGCCAGAACGGAAAGGAGAAGTGCTTGTTGCTTGTTGCTTGCTTGTTGCTTGCTTGTTGCTTGCTTGTTAGCTAGATTTAAGGGGAGAGGGGTGTAGTAATATATATATATATATCCTCTAATCTACACCCCTCTCCTAAAAGACACGCGGGTTTATTATGTGGGAGTTGAGCACAAGGTGGAGGGGAAGGCTAATGGGAATGTATATCCGCTCAGAAAGAGCCCGTCCCACATATGTCCATCAAACCGCAATGTACCGTAACCGTGTGGCAGTGTTGGAGGAACGAAACACAGTTGGCAAAACACGTGAAGGAATTACTTGCGAGTCTCGTGGTAATCACTTTACAGAAGGTTTAGACATGGCATGAAGGTGAAGGTAATTCCGTTAGGAGTACACCTGTACATTGGGAACTCCCACGGATGGCAACCCGAACTGGTTGGAACTCTTGGCTACTAGACAAGTTTGGAATTGAAGGGAACTGGCTTTAGGACCTAGTCGTCGTCGCTGTACAAATGGGGTGAATCGAATGCATCACATGAAATTGTTGTATGCACGTCAACGGCAAAGTGGTTTACTAGCACTTGCAATGCACAAACCCCCGCCATATCAATATTATAATTGTAGAGAAGATTTAGCGAAAGCAGTGCGGATGTGTTGCTTTGTTGCAACACTTGCGGATTCCATTTGTTAACCAAGGTATTGACGAGGTCAATCACACTATGGTCAACAAGACCAATGTCTTGGACATCCAGTTGAATGGAACACAAAGTGGTTGCAAGTTCTTGGATGTAAAAGGGTTTGGCCAATTCATTTTGGGTCCCCCACTTCTGATTTGCACAGATGTTCAAATAGAAACTTTGCAGCTTTTTATATTGTCCCATCAAACGAAATAAAGAGGCCACCCCAAGTGGACCTATATTGTTGTAACCTAGGTCCAGATGCATGTGCGTAAGTGTTTGCGCGTTGCACAATTCATTTGCCAACGCGCATGCACCACTATTAGTGATGGACCCACAGGAGAGATCGAGGTGGAGTAAATTAAGCATATGCATGCCCTTACAGAAAACGTCTTTGAAGAGGCGATTAGATGTGTTATCGTCCATAAAAGTTACCAACCCGTCTTCATTCTGTGCGATTCTTCACTTGTTTTTGTCCCATAGTGGCCCATTTTCAAGGCATTTTGGGATTCTCCATGGGCCACAACGCCCGATCTTGGGCTCAAAACAGACTAAAAACACTTTTCTGAGCCTCCCAAATGGCCCGTGATCACTTTCAGAAAATTGCGTTTTTCACCCAGTTTTGAGCCATTTTTGGTGGTGAACCAGCCCCTTTTTAAGGCATTTTGGGATTTTCCGTGGGCCAAAACGCGGCACCACGGGCTTAAAATGGGTCCAAACCACTTGTTTGAGCATCCCGAATGGTCCAGGATCACTTTTGGAAAAACGCGTTTTTCACCCATTTTTGACCCATTTTTGGTCCCAAAACGGCCCATTTTCAAGGCATTTTGGGATTTTCCGTGGCCCATAACGCACCACCACGGGCTCAAAACGGCCTAAAAACACTTCTCTGAACATCCTAAGTGGTCTAGGAACAACTTTGGAAAAAATGATTTTTTTTCGCCCCGGGGACCCTGGTGGACCCACCGTTGGCCCCCAACGTGCGCGGGCTGGGCTGCCCTCTGGCTCCACCAAGTGACCACTGGTACGGGGGTGTGAGTGGCTCGTTGGGCGATTCTGAGGCTTGGAAACCACAAAAAGTGGGGGCTTGCGGGTGGACTAGGCGCCCTTGGAATTCGGATTTGAGCCACGTAGCCCAAGATACGCCCCGTGCTTGGTTTCAGAGTGTTGGTGCGCATTGCGCAGGTTTTTGGAGCTTTTTGGCGCCTTTTTGGGTCGTTTCTCGGACATGTCGTGGAATTGAAGGGCACTAGAGAGCTCTTTGACACCTTGAAGTCAAGCCGCACGTGCGGTGTACTCACCGTATCCCTTCGTTTGGGCGTTTCGCCCGGGTTTTGGGGCTGTTTTGGGCGAAAAATGGCTGTTTTTGGCCCAAAACTGCGCAGATTTGGGAGGGCACGTCCCGACTTGGCACCCCCGCCCCGGGCCGCCACCGCTGAGTTTTTGGCTCAAAACTTGGATTTGGCAAGGCCACCACCTGGGCTCCAAGATGGCTAGAGTAGAGTAGAGCCCGGAGCGATGAGGTGGAGCAATGGCCAAAACGGTGAGGAGAAGTGCTTGTTGTTGCTTGCTTGTTGTTGCTTGTGGCTTGTTAGCTAGATTTAAGGGGAGAGGGGTGTAGTAATATATATTACTACACCCCTCTCCCCTTAAATCTAGCTAACAAGCAAGCAAGCAAGCAACAACAACAACAACACGTCTCCTTGCCGTTTTGGCCATTGCTCCGTCCCAACGCTTCGGATCATTTGCCCATGTAGCCATCTTGGAGCCTAGGTGGTGCCCTTGCCAAATCCAAGTTTTGAGCCAAAAACTCACCGGTGGCGGCCCGGGGCGGTGGCGCCAAGTCGGGAGGTGCCCTCCCAAATCTGCGCAGTTTTGGGCCAAAAACAGCCATTTTTTGCCCAAAACAGCCCTAGTAAGGGTTCAAAACAGCCAAACGAAGGCAAATGGCTGCTACACTTCACGTGCGGATTGACTTTCTCGCGACCAAGGGACCTTTGGTGCCCTCTAACTCCACAATATGTCCGAGAAACGGCCCAAAAAGGCGCCAAAATATATATATATATCCTCCAATCTACACCCCTCTCCCAACTCTAGGTGGCTCCACCACACGGCTCTAAGGTACGTGCGAAGGGCACAAAGTGGTGCATACATGTGGTGGAAGGGGCTAAACTCGGTCGAAACGGGCTCAAAACGGGCTAAAAACACATGTTTGAGCATCCCAAATGGTCCGAGATCACTTTTGGAAAAACGCCTTTTTGACCCATTTTTGACCCATTTTTGGTCCCAAAATGGCCCTTTTTCAAGGCATTTTGGGGTTTTCCATGAGCCAAAACCCGTCGCCACGGGCTCAAAACGCAACGCCTCGGATCATTTGTCCATGTAGCCATCTTGGAGCCTAGGTGGTGCCCTTGCCAAATCCAAGTTTTGAGCCAGAAACTCACCGGTGGCGGCCCGGGGCGGTGGCGCCAAGTCGGGAGGTGCCCTCCCAAATCTGCGCAGTTTTGGGCCAAAAACAGCCATTTTTCGCCCAAAACAGCCCTAGTAAGGGTTCAAAACAGCCAAACGAAGGCAAACGGCTGCTACACTCCACGTGCGGCTTGCCTTTCTCGCGACCAAGGGACCTTTGGTGCCCTCTAACTCCACGATATGTCCGAGAAACGGCCCAAAAAGGCGCCAAAAAGCCCCAAAAATTGCGCCATGTGCACCAGCACCCCG
Organism: Eutreptiella sp. 'Long Island Sound 2002'; assembly: GCA_964036045.1. Classification (NCBI taxonomy): domain Eukaryota; phylum Euglenozoa; class Euglenophyceae; order Eutreptiales; family Eutreptiaceae; genus Eutreptiella; species Eutreptiella sp. 'Long Island Sound 2002'. The sequence continues at coordinate 135,216,006 of OZ038380.1, read as the reverse complement.
AAACCAAGAACGGGCCGTATCTTAGGCTACGTGGCTCAAATACGAATTCCGAGGGCACCTAGTCCACCCGCAACCCCCCACTTTTTATGGTTTCCAAGCCTCAGAATCGCCCAACAAGACACGTAGACCCCCGTACCAGTGGTCACTTGGTGCAGCCGGAGGGCCAGCCAGCCCACGCGCAGTGGGGGCCAACGCTGGGTCCACCAGGGTCCCTGGGGCGAAAAAAATCATTTTTTCCAAAGTTGTTCCTGGACCACTTGGGATGCTCAAACAAGTGTTTTTAGGCCGTTTTGAGCCCGTGGTGGCGCGTTTTGGGCCATGGAAAATCCCAAAATACCTTGAAAATGGGCCTTTTTGGGACCAACAATGGGTCAAAAATGGGTCAAAAACGCGTTTGTCCAAAAATGATCCTGGACCATTTATGCCCTGCGTGGGCGCTACAGGGTATTGCCGCGCGATGGCTCAGTGCGCACTACAAAACTATAGCGCGCAGCATAGCGCGCGCTATGGCTCGGGGTCTTGGGTTTGTAACCCCATGTCCTAATAAGCAGGGCAAAAACGCCTATTTTTCTAAAGTTTCAGATTCTTCCGGCACCGCATGTGACGCTGTCAATGTCAGGGAAGATTGCAAACATTTCGGGCCCCCACTATGGGTGGTCCCCGTGGAAGAACGAGGACCTTTTGGCGGACCTAGTTGATTTTTTTTGCTCAGGGTCTGCCGTCCAACGGTCTTTGTGGGCCAAGTTGGAAAAAAGGGTCCCCGTGTCTGAAGCAAAGAAGAAGCATCGCAGGACCGACGCTGCCAACGCCGTCACACCCCTGTCGGTGGTGGACTTGGTCGTGCTCCTGAGGATTCCAAGAAGAAGGTATTATTGCGCGCGCTTTGCATGTGACATTGCGCGCACTTTCGCTCATAGCACGCGCTTCGTTGACTTCGGCGCGCGCTACATCGCCATGTTGCGCGCTATTTTCCTCAGGTACAAAGATTTGATTACTTGGACGAGAAGTAAGGTCCCCACACACCTTTTTCCTCTCCCCTCCTATGCTAGTCTCGCCACAGAATGGAACCGGTTTGCAAGTAGGCAGCATTTACAGGTTGCCGTGCACACAGATGGGGTCACAGTCTTGTAAAGGTTTGGGAGGACCTGGCCCTCCTCCTTCGGGGTGACATGAGAATGCACACATCAGTGGTTGCCATGTACATACTATTGGGGGACATGTATGGCACAATGGTTGAAGAGGGTGCATTGCAGGCTCTAGAGGTTGCACAGGCTTTCCAGAGGTGGGTTTGTCCACCAATAAGATCACCTTATATTAACTGGATGTTGCACGATGCAACAGTCACTATTCAGGCCATAAAGCCCTATGGCCTAGGAATGTTTTTGGGAGATCTTTTGGAAGGGAGCAACAGGGTGCTGAAGGACATTTGGTCCTCCTTTTGTGATACAGGAGGGGGGGCAGGATCCCTGGTGCCGCGCCGCATTAAGATGCCCAGGCAGGTTAATGAGCATCTGTTCCTGTACTTTGAAGTACCAAGGTGGAATGGGAACTCCAGAAGCAACCTGTGCAATGCACAAAAATTGGCTGACGAGGTTCGGGCATATTTTGCGGATGAGGAACTGTGGTAGCGCGCGCTATTTGTTTTTTAGCGCGCGCTACATGCTATTTAGTGCGCGCAATGATCACTATCGCGCGCGCTATGCTGTTTTCAAGCGCCGGAACCCTTGAAATGGCGATATATAATTGGAAGTAGCATGCTATGACTACGCACTTCAAATGTGCCTCCGATTTGGAATGCATTGATTTGTTCCTTTTCGTCCTTTTTTTTTGATGCTTTCGATTTTTTTGTTACTGCATTTTCCTTTTTGTATTACAGCTGGAACAGGGGTACTTTAATGTAACCCTCTTGCCCATGCATCCCGTGGGCTGGGGGTATCCGCCTCCTGCAGCACCGCCAATAACTGTTGCAGGGGCCACAGCAGCTGGTGCGACACCGCAACCACCGCCACATGCAGCTGTACAACCGGGACTGCAGCAGCCGTCCACGACGCCGTGGAGCATGCAGCCACAGGTACTTGCCGTGCGCACTACTGTTTCCGTTGCGCATGCTACGCTCTTGTTGTGCGTGCTAGTTGTCTCGTTGTGCGCACTACCCAAGTCCTCGTTGCGCGTGCTTTGTCTTGTTTTCCGCAGATGCTGTCCCAGACGCTGACCCAGTTCTCCCCAACTCAGCCTCTGTGGCCCACGCCGCAGTCCCCGTTAGGAGGTGCCTCACAGCAGCTGTCTCCCATGCTTTTCCCCGGTGGTTCGCCCATTTTGGGCTCCCCAGTGCGCGGCAGTGTTCCAGTGGAGGAGTACGAGCTGCTGTTCTCGTGCTGGGAAAGTTATGGGGGGGGTCATGTTCGGACCCACACGCCTCCGGGTGCCACCGCAAAGACGGTCCACCACTTCTACTTCAACAAGGACCCACCGAGCTTCATGAACGCGACCGATGCGGGGGCAATGGCCTTCAAGAACGAGTGCGCCTCGGTGAGAAGTGCGGGTGCCAGTTTGCTGCGGGGGTCAGCCAAGAAGGGAGCCAGTGCCGCAAGGGCACTTGCAAACGGCGCCAAAGTCAAAACCACGGCGGTCAAGGACGAGGAGCAGCCGCAGCAGCAGCAAGTGCAGCAGCAGTAGCTCCAACAGCAGGCAGCCGTGCAGCAGGCAACACTGCAGCTGCTCCAGCCGCAGCAGCGGGTGCAGATGGCCGAGCAACAGCAGCAACAACAACAACAACTGGCATAGGCACATGTACGCGCTATGTTTGCCATTGCGCGCGCTTTGAACATTGTTGCGCGCGCTTCATTTGTTGTAGCACGCGCGATTTGATTGTTTGCGCGCGTTACGGCCCTACCTTCTGTCCCATTGTCACGTAGGTGGGCAGCTTCGAGCAGCTTCTGTGCGTGGGATCCTGCAGAGGGCCGTTGATGATCAGCGTGCCCGCGGACATTGCCGGGCAGTCCAAGCATGCGGCCGACTGGCTTGACGGACGGAAGAAGCAAGGCCCCTCCCCGGTGCTGGCCCGGGCTAAGCGGCAGCTGGAGGAGCTGGAGGTGGACTGGGCCGACGCCTTTGCCGAGCCGGAGACGGAATCCGTGACAGTCCCAAGGCCCAAGAAGAAGCGTACCGAGGAGCCAGCAGCCACCAGCCACCTACCACGAGCCATCTCCATCTCCCACACCGCTAAGCCCCCCCACCCGCCTGGAAAGGTCCTTGTCCAGAAGACTGCCGACCAGCAGCTGCTGGCACAGTCGGCACACAGAGTCCAACGTCAGGCGGGACAGGCCAAGAAGAAAGAGGACGAAGCAAAGAAGAAGAAGAAAGAAGAGGAGGAAAAGAGGAAGAAGAAGGAGAAGGAAGAGGAGGAAAAGAGGAAGAAGAAGGAGAGAGAAGAGGAAGAGAGGAGGAAGAAGAAGGAGAAGGAAGAGGACGAGAAGAGACGGAAGAAAGCAGAGGAGGAGAAAGGAAAGAGGTAATGCAGCGCGCGCTATCGGTGTCATTGCACGTGCTATGCATCTCGTCGTGCGTGCTATGCTCCGTATTGCGCGTGCTATGCCTGTGCTTTGCCTCCGCGCTACTCTTTCCAGGCAAGCAAGACGGCACCGCAGCACGCACCCCAGCCGCAGCTCGCATCAAAGCCAGCACCGAAGCATCCTGTCCCAGTCCCACACCAGCCACAAGAACAAGGAGGTCCGTGCGGTTCCACCCCACCCAGTACGGCTCCCAAGGCCAAGCAGCATAGCAGAGCCGACGCCGACAAGGAGGCTAGAGATGAGCTCATGCAGCGCCGAGATTGGTCCTACCAAAAAGGCTACAAGCCTCGGTGGATCATCTACTGCACCAGTGCGATCGCGCCGATGATTGTGGAGGGAGCCGAAGTCAAGCAAGCAGGCGCCAGGGCCCCTCAGGACCACGTGGCCGTCATCATCCCAAACGATCAGTGGAGCCCCAGCCAACAAGGGGAGGAGGAGGAGGAAGAGGACGACTGGTCGGAGTTCATGCCCAGCTGCCAGGTGTTCTCCGCCAAAAGCAAAGCGTATGAGGAGTTGGACAAGTGGCAGTCGTGGTGGGAGATGTACGAGGCCGATGAGATTGAGGACCTCTGCCCCGACCCAAAGACCATGAGGATGTCCCCGTCCAAGCCACCAACCCCAAAGAAGAAGAAGCCTCAAGGAGACCAACCAGCCCAGCCACCAGCCCCCCCACAAGAAGACAAGGGACCTGCCGAAGCTGCAGCACCAGCAGAAGCACCAGCAGCAGCTGCACAAGAAGAAGAGGCACCAGCCCCAGCAGCAGCAGCAGCACAAGAAGACGACGCACCAGCCCCACCACAAGAAGAAGAGGCACCAGCGGCCGCGCCACAAGAAGGAGAAGGAGCAGCCCCGAAAGAAGAAGAGGCACCACAAGAAGCAACCGCAGAAGGTGACCCAAGCCCACAAGAAGAAGGGGCTGCAGCCCCAGCTGCCACTGGGGCAGAAGACCACAGACCCGAATGGGAGAAGGAGTGGGAGGCCGAAGTGGTGGTCCAAACCATTAAGGATATCACTGAATGACAGCGCGCGCTATACCTGGCATAGCGCGCGCCATAAGGCTCCTAGCGCGCGCTGTAAATATGTTGCGCGCGCTACACTGTTTTCGTCCGTGAGGATCTGTACTGTTGCACACTTTTCAGACCTTTCAGAAAGTGTTTTTGCATGTGTCTTGGGTTGGATGAGCAACAGGGAATGTTTTTGAAAAGGAAGGGGTTTTTGAGAAACGCAGGACACTGGAAAAAGCATGGTTTTGAAACAATTTCCGGTTTTGAATAATTTGAAAAACGGGACAATATAAAGCGGTAGAGCGCGCGCAATAGGCGCGCTATAAAGGTCATATTTTTGAAAATTTGCACGCACTATGGAAAAAATGCAACATTGCGCGCACGCAGGGTGATGCTCAAACAAGTGGTTTGAGCCCATTTTGAGCCCGTTTGGACCGAGTTTAGCCCCTTCCACCACATGTATGCACCCCTTTGTGCCCTTCGCACGTACCTTAGAGCCGTGTGGTGGAGCCACCTAGAGTTGGGAGAGGGGTGTAGATTGGAGGATATATATGTATATATATATATATATATATATATATATGTATATATATATATATATATATATATATATATATATATATATATATATATATATATATATATATATATATATATATATATATATATATATATATATATATATATATATATACCTCGAATCTACACCCCTCTCCCAACTCTAGATGGCTCCACCACACGGCTCTAAGGTACGTGCGAAGGCCACAAAGTGGTGCATACATGTGGTGGAAGGGGCTAAACTCGGTCAAAACGGGCTCAAAACGGGCTAAAAACACTTGTTTGAGCACCCCGAATGGTCCGGGATCACTTTTGGAAAAACGCGTTTTTGACCCATTTTGGACCCACTTTTGGTCCCAAAATGGCCCATTTTCAAGGCATTTTGGGATTTTCCATGGCCCAAAACGCGCCACCACGGGCTCAAAACGGCCGAAAAACACTTGTTTGAGCATCCCAAGTGGTCTAGGAACAACTTTGGAAAAAATGATTTTTCTTCGCCCCGGGGACCCTGGTGGACCCACGGTTGGCCCCCAGTGTGCGTGGGCTAGCCGGCCCTCCGGCTGCACCAAGTGACCACTAGTACGGGGGTCTAGGCGTCTCGTTGGGCGATTCTGAGGCCTGGTAACCATAAAAAGTGGGGGGTTGCGGGTGGACTAGGTGCCCTCGGAATTCGTTTTTGAGCCACGTAGCCCAAGATACGGCCCGTTCTTGGTTTCGGGGTGCTGGTGCACATTGCGCAGATTTTGGGGCTTTTTGGCGCCTTTTTGGGCCGTTTCTCGGACATATCGTGGAGTTAGAGGGCACCAAAGGTCCCTTGGTCACGAGAAAGGAAAGCCGCACGTGGAGTGTAGCAGCCATTTGCCGTCGTTTGGCTGTATTGAGCCCTTACTAGGGCCGTTTTGGGCGAAAAATGGCTGTTTTTGGCCCAAAACTGCGCAGATTTGGGAGGGCACCTACCGACTTGGCGCCCCCGCCCCGGGCCGCCACCGGTGAGTTTTTGGCTCCAAACTTGGATTTGTCAAGGGCAGCACCTAGGCTCTGGGATGGCTACATGGGCAAATGATCCGAAGCGTTGGGACGGAGCAATGGCCAAAACGGCAAGGAGACGTATTGTTGTTGTTGTTGTTGCTTGTTGCTTGTTGTTAGCTAAATTTAAGGGGACAGGGGTGTAGTAATATATATATACCACTCCACCATAGTACGGCTCTAAGGTACGTGCGAAGGGCACAAAGTAGTGCATACATGTGGTGGAAGGGGCTAAACTCAGTCAAAACGGGCTCAAAATGGGCTAAAAACACTTGTTTGAGCATCCGAAATGGTCCGGGATCACTTTTGGAAAAACGCGTTTTTGACCCATTTTAGACGCATTGTTGGTCCCAAAACGGCCCATTTTCAAGGCATTTTGGGATTTCCCATGGCCCAAAACGCGCCACCACGGGCTCAAAACGGCCTAAAAACACTTGTTTGAGCATCCCAAGTGGTCTAGGAACAACTTTGGAAAAAATCTTCTTTTTCGCCGTGGGGACCGTGGGGGACCCACCGTTGGCCCCCACTGTGTGTTGGCTAGCCTGCCCTCCGGCTGCACCAAGTGACCACTGGTACGGGGGTCTACGTGTCTTGTTGGGCGATTCTGAGGCTTGGAAACCATAAAAAGTGGGGGGTTGCGGGTGGACTAGGTGCCCTCGGAATTCGTTTTTGAGCCACGTAGCCCAAGATACGGCCCGTTCTTGATTTCGGGGTGCTGGCGCACATTGCGTAGATTTTGGGGCTTTTTGGCGCCTTTTTGGGCCGTTTCTCGGACATATCGTGGAGTTAGAGGGCACCAAAGGTCCCTTGGTCACGAGAAAGTCAAGCCGCACGTGAATGTAGCAGCCGTTTGCCTTCGTTTGGCTGTTTTGAACCCTTACTAGGGCTGTTTTGGGCGAAAATTGGCTGTTTTTGGCCAAAAATTGCGCAGGTTTGGGAGGGCACCTCCCGACTTTGCGCCCCCGCCCCGGGCCGCCACTGGTGAGTTTTTGGCTCAAAACTTGGATTTGGCAAGGGCACCACCTAGGCTCCAAGATGGCTACATAGGAACAAGATCCGAAGCGTTGGGACGGAGCAATGGCCAAAACGGCACAGAGACGTGTTGTTGTTTGCTTGTTGTTGTTGTTGTTAGCTAAATTTAAGCGGAGAGGGGTGTAGTAATTTTTAAATATGGAATTTTTCAACTTGAAACAACCACCTGGTGCAAACCAACACCCCCAGTATACGGCCGTATATCCTAAGTATACGGCCGTATACTCCAGAGTTTACGGCCGTATACTGAGGTATTGGAGACTTGCGTATACGGCCGTATACCCCAAGGGCCCAAAATGGGGTATTTTCAAACACAACATTGATCATCATTGACACAGTTCGCACACTAGAGGTATTCTGCACCCCACCTATGCATGCATTGTGCATTGTACATTTGTAGCCACCTGTACATGCCACATACCCCTTTCTCCCAAAACCCCCTTTTTTACCCGTATACTCCCAGGTATTCCTGGTATGCATGCATTGTAATGCCAGGTTATGCTCACCATACAGCTGGCAAACAAACGGAACGTGGCGACGTGCAACCCGAGTGTGCAACCCCACCGTTTGAACGTCCTACACGTTGTGTAGGTTGTGTGCGTTCCAATTCACATGTTGTGGGGTTACACAGGGGGGTTGCCCGTCGGGAACTGCCAAAACCATGTAAAAATGCATGAATGGGACAAAACGGGCATTTGCAACGCGTTTTGCACCCTCAAAATGTGGTACCACAAAAACGGGAGATAAGGATATCTTTCAAAATTGCCCTTTTTCTTGACGGGGGTTGCACCGGGGCTGCACACTACGTTCTGTAGCCTGTTCGGGCTTGGGCGTAGTTATCTCATCATTGACGTTTGCCCTGTTCATGCACATTATTTTCGGCCCCAAAGCTTTTTTGGCCCTAGAAAGAATCCATTCAGAACAGGCAAACGAAGCGACACTGTTTGTAAACCCCCCGTGTGGCCTCACTTCGAAATGTCGTAGAGCCCTCTGATGCCCTCAAACACCACTATATGCCCCAGTGACGCCCCCAGAAAGGGTGAAAAAGCCCAAAAATTCCACGTACATTGACCACCAAAAGCCCAATCCAAGAACCTGCCATATTGTGGGCTACGTGGCGAGACGAGGAAATCCGAGGGCACCTAGTCCACCCGCAACCCCGAGTTATTGTGGTTTTCCGGCCTCAGAATCAACCATTGACACACCCCGACCCCCGTACCGGTGGTCAAAAAAGGGTCAAAAATGGGTCACTTCCACATTTTTCCAAAAGTGATGGTGGGCCGTTGGGGGCGCACAAACAAGTGAAATGAATATTCAGCAATGCAAAAGCAGAGCACAAGAACGCTTGTCAAAAACCCATGGGCTGACCTAAAACAGTGCAGCAAGGGACAAGTTCCTGACGGTTCCTGTCCATCTCGTGTTCTATTCCGGCGTGGTTTCGGTTCTTGAGCTAAACGCAATGACATGTATGCATAACTTGACAGATACAACAGTAAAAATATTATCCTGTGGAGTCTCCCCATACAGGCTGGGCGCCATCAGCGCCCTCACTCCATTGGCTGGTCAAACATGTACTGCATCATCTGTGCACCCGACATTTGGATTTCAGCGTTTCCCATAGTTACTGTGACATGTTTCCGTGTACGATTGGAGAACCTGGGTTTCGGTGTGCACCTCACCATCGCTCTTGGTGTGGGCTGGCGCACTGCACATGTGGGCTGGGCCGTTACTGGCATGTGTGGTTTACGTGTTGCCGGTGCGTGTGATCGTGTGCGCTGTGCAATCGGCTGGCATCTGTGTGCAGATGGCTGTCGTGGCAGTTTCCCGCATTTTCGCGCTGGTGTCGTGGTGTGCGCTCTGGGTTGGTGCATTTCTGGTGGTATTGCTGTGACTTCTTCCTGCACTGCACTTTTTAGTGTCGTGGTCTGTAGGTCATCCCATACCTCACTGATCTTGTTGTCAGGGCGCAGTTGGGTCAGCGGATACACTGGCTGCGCAACTGCAGGGTCCAGCACGAAATGTTTAGCTGGTACTGGTACCATCCATTCTTGCAGACGCATAGCTTCTGACCATTCCCTCACCCCTGGCACCTGTCGGTATATCTGCCTCAGATGCGAGCTCTACCACACCTTCGGGTACCCCTGGAGCATGAATTCCCAGGCTATATGGGAGAAGTTTGACTCTACGCGCTGCGCTGACGTGGCAACATTCACCGCTTTCTTGCCACTCGCGATGGCCAGCGCTCTGACCAGCGTGGGGCCCATAGGGTAACAGCAAGAAGGAAAGTGTCTCACCTGCGGGTTATCTGCGAGCCTGCCATTGGACACTTTATTTTTCAGGCCCCACTCGATCCTGTTGCCCTGACACCAAATCTCTGCTTCCAAAAAAGTGAGGCTACGCCCCAACTGTTCTAAATCCAAACCCACGCCATATAGGTTAGTGAGGAAACACTTGAGGTGGCGGGCGCAGCACTGGCATTTTGGGATTTTCCATGGCCCAAAACGCGCCACCACGGGCTCAAAACGGCCGAAAAATGTTGAGCATCCCAAGTGGTCTAGGAACAACTTTGGAAAAAATGATTTTTCTTCCCCCCGGGGACCCTGGTGGACCCACGGTTGGCCCCCAGTGTGCGTGGGCTAGCCGGCCCTCCGGCTGCACCAAGTGACCACTAGTACGGGGGTCTAGGCGTCTCGTTGGGCGATTCTGAGGCCTGGTAACCATAAAAAGTGGGGGGTTGCGGGTGGACTAGGTGCCCTCGGAATTCGTTTTTGAGCCACGTAGCCCAAGATACGGCCCGTTCTTGGTTTCGGGGTGCTGGTGCACATTGCGCAGATTTTGGGGCTTTTTGGCGCCTTTTTGGGCCGTTTCTCGGACATATCGTGGAGTTAGAGGGCACCAAAGGTCCCTTGGTCACGAGAAAGGAAAGCCGCACGTGCAGTGTAGCAGCCATTTGCCGTCGTTTGGCTGTATTGAGCCCTTACTAGGGCCGTTTTGGGCGAAAAATGGCTGTTTTTGGCCCAAAACTGCGCAGATTTGGGAGGGCACCTACCGACTTGGCGCCCCCGCCCCGGGCCGCCACCGGTGAGTTTTTGGCTCCAAACTTGGATTTGTCAAGGGCACCACCTAGGCTCTGGGATGGCTACATGGGCAAATGATCCGAAGCGTTGGGACGGAGCAATGGCCAAAACGGCAAGGAGACGTATTGTTGTTGTTGTTTTTGCTTGTTGCTTGTTGTTAGCTAAATTTAAGGGGACAGGGGTGTAGTAATATATATATACCACTCCACCATAGTACGGCTCTAAGGTACGTGCGAAGGGCACAAAGTGGTGCATACATGTGGTGGAAGGGGCTAAACTCAGTCAAAACGGGCTCAAAATGGGCTAAAAACACTTGTTTGAGCATCCGAAATGGTCCGGGATCACTTTTGGAAAAACGCGTTTTTGACCCATTTTAGACGCATTGTTGGTCCCAAAACGGCCCATTTTCAAGGCATTTTGGGATTTCCCATGGCCCAAAACGCGCCACCACGGGCTCAAAACGGCCTAAAAACACTTGTTTGAGCATCCCAAGTGGTCTAGGAACAACTTTGGAAAAAATCTTCTTTTTCGCCGTGGGGACCGTGGGGGACCCACCGTTGGCCCCCACTGTGTGTTGGCTAGCCTGCCCTCCGGCTGCACCAAGTGACCACTGGTACGGGGGTCTACGTGTCTTGTTGGGCGATTCTGAGGCTTGGAAACCATAAAAAGTGGGGGGTTGCGGGTGGACTAGGTGCCCTCGGAATTCGTTTTTGAGCCACGTAGCCCAAGATACGGCCCGTTCTTGATTTCGGGGTGCTGGCGCACATTGCGTAGATTTTGGGGCTTTTTGGCGCCTTTTTGGGCCGTTTCTCGGACATATCGTGGAGTTAGAGGGCACCAAAGGTCCCTTGGTCACGAGAAAGTCAAGCCGCACGTGAAGTGTAGCAGCCGTTTGCCTTCGTTTGGCTGTTTTGAACCCTTACTAGGGCTGTTTTGGGCGAAAATTGGCTGTTTTTGGCCAAACATTGCGCAGGTTTGGGAGGGCACCTCCCGACTTTGCGCCCCCGCCCCGGGCCGCCACTGGTGAGTTTTTGGCTCAAAACTTGGATTTGGCAAGGGCACCACCTAGGCTCCAAGATGGCTACATAGGAACAAGATCCGAAGCGTTGGGACGGAGCAATGGCCAAAACGGCACAGAGACGTGTTGTTGTTTGCTTGTTGTTGTTGTTGTTAGCTAAATTTAAGCGGAGAGGGGTGTAGTAATTTTTAAATATGGAATTTTTCAACTTGAAACAACCACCTGGTGCAAACCAACACCCCCAGTATACGGCCGTATATCCTAAGTATACGGCCGTATACTCCAGAGTTTACGGCCGTATACTGAGGTATTGGAGACTTGCGTATACGGCCGTATACCCCAAGGGCCCAAAATGGGGTATTTTCAAACACAACATTGATCATCATTGACACAGTTGGCACACTAGAGGTATTCTGCACCCCACCTATGCATGCATTGTGCATTGTACATTTGTAGCCACCTGTACATGCCACATACCCCTTTCTCCCAAAACCCCCTTTTTTACCCGTATACTCCCAGGTATTCCTGGTATGCATGCATTGTAATGCCAGGTTATGCTCACCATACAGCTGGCAAACAAACGGAACGTGGCGACGTGCAACCCGAGTGTGCAACCCCACCGTTTGAACGTCCTACACGTTGTGTAGGTTGTGTGCGTTCCAATTCACATGTTGTGGGGTTACACAGGGGGGTTGCCCGTCGGGAACTGCCAAAACCATGTAAAAATGCATGAATGGGACAAAACGGGCATTTGCAACGCGTTTTGCACCCTCAAAATGTGGTACCACAAAAACGGGAGATAAGGATATCTTTCAAAATTGCCCTTTTTCTTGACGGGGGTTGCACCGGGGCTGCACACTACGTTCTGTAGCCTGTTCGGGCTTGGGCGTAGTTATCTCATCATTGACGTTTGCCCTGTTCATGCACATTATTTTCGGCCCCAAAGCTTTTTTGGCCCTAGAAAGAATCCATTCAGAACAGGCAAACGAAGCGACACTGTTTGTAAACCCCCCGTGTGGCCTCACTTCGAAATGTCGTAGAGCCCTCTGATGCCCTCAAACACCACTATATGCCCCAGTGACGCCCCCAGAAAGGGTGAAAAAGCCCAAAAATTCCACGTACATTGACCACCAAAAGCCCAATCCAAGAACCTGCCATATTGTGGGCTACGTGGCGAGACGAGGAAATCCGAGGGCACCTAGTCCACCCGCAACCCCGAGTTATTGTGGTTTTCCGGCCTCAGAATCAACCATTGACACACCCCGACCCCCGTACCGGTGGTCAAAAAAGGGTCAAAAATGGGTCACTTCCACATTTTTCCAAAAGTGATGGTGGGCCGTTGGGGGCGCACAAACAAGTGAAATGAATATTCAGCAATGCAAAAGCAGAGCACAAGAACGCTTGTCAAAAACCCATGGGCTGACCTAAAACAGTGCAGCAAGGGACAAGTTCCTGACGGTTCCTGTCCATCTCGTGTTCTATTCCGGCGTGGTTTCGGTTCTTGAGCTAAACGCAATGACATGTATGCATAACTTGACAGATACAACAGTAAAAATATTATCCTGTGGAGTCTCCCCATACAGGCTGGGCGCCATCAGCGCCCTCACTCCATTGGCTGGTCAAACATGTACTGCATCATCTGTGCACCCGACATTTGGATTTCAGCGTTTCCCATAGTTACTGTGACATGTTTCCGTGTACGATTGGAGAACCTGGGTTTCGGTGTGCACCTCACCATCGCTCTTGGTGTGGGCTGGCGCACTGCACATGTGGGCTGGGCCGTTACTGGCTTGTGTGGTTTACGTGTTGCCGGTGCGTGTGATCGTGTGCGCTGTGCAATCGGCTGGCATCTGTGTGCAGATGGCTGTCGTGGCAGTTTCCCGCATTTTCGCGCTGGTGTCGTGGTGTGCGCTCTGGGTTGGTGCATTTCTGGTGGTATTGCTGTGACTTCTTCCTGCACTGCACTTTTTAGTGTCGTGGTCTGTAGGTCATCCCATACCTCACTGATCTTGTTGTCAGGGCGCAGTTGGGTCAGCGGATACACTGGCTGCGCAACTGCAGGGTCCAGCACGAAATGTTTAGCTGGTACTGGTACCATCCATTCTTGCAGACGCATAGCTTCTGACCATTCCCTCACCCCTGGCACCTGTCGGTATATCTGCCTCAGATGCGAGCTCTACCACACCTTCGGGTACCCCTGGAGCATGAATTCCCAGGCTATATGGGAGAAGTTTGACTCTACGCGCTGCGCTGACGTGGCAACATTCACCGCTTTCTTGCCACTCGCGATGGCCAGCGCTCTGACCAGCGTGGGGCCCATAGGGTAACAGCAAGAAGGAAAGTGTCTCACCTGCGGGTTATCTGCGAGCCTGCCATTGGACACTTTATTTTTCAGGCCCCACTCGATCCTGTTGCCCTGACACCAAATCTCTGCTTCCAAAAAAGTGAGGCTACGCCCCAACTGTTCTAAATCCAAACCCACGCCATATAGGTTAGTGAGGAAACACTTGAGGTGGCGGGCCCAGCACTGGCAGTGTTCCAGTGGGCAGAGGAACATGATGTTATCTGTGAAGCGGGCGAGCTTCAGGGATAGGGGTATAGTGGTCCCCCATGGCCCTGTGCTTTCATCCGCCAGAAGGTAGATATCTGTGTCCTGCGCACTGGTGGGTCCACTGATGGCTGTACCCTCACCTTGGCGCATCAGGGTGTCGCCCATTATCAACAGATCATTTAAAAACAGATTCGCGAATGTCGTTTCTAAATACTCATCCATGCTGTACATGTTCCAGAGGTTATGTCCTTTGATGCCCACAGTATCCATACTTTTATCGGATGTTTTTCCTACCGACAGATGCACATTTTTGCAGAGCCGCTGCAAATTGAGTTCCGGCTTCCAGCGCTGGAGCAGCCGTTTGTGGACACTCACAATCTTTTCCCTGTTGAGTGAGAGAAACATCCTGACGACGTCAAGTTCCCCCCCCCCGGCAGGTTAGCAGACTGCAAAAAATAGTCATGGGCAGGTTTGAGGAAACCCTCGATGAGATGGCGTTGTGATAATACATTCAACGTGAAGAACGAACAGGTGTAGTGCTTTTGTAATAGAGATGACATCCTGGAGACTTCTTTCAGCGGGCGTTCAAGTGGATGCCGTGCATGCGAAAACATTTCTCGGGTCGCCATATTGACGCGTTCCCGTGGGGGGCCGGCCACGGGACGCTGCGGTGACACGCACAGGTGAGCAGGCAGGCAAAGCACTACGCTCACAAGGACATCAATACGCTCGTGTCATGTGACAAAGCGTTTCAGGATCCTTGCCACTCTGCAACAAGGGAACGAAAGTATGTACAGCAACACATCAGGATATGTACACATGGGGTGAAGACTGGACTGCGGTAAGGGCATCACAGGACAATAGACACTCAGTCCTTGTTACAGTCCTAACTCGTATCCCAATCCCAGGTCCGACCCTCTCAGTGGCTGGTGGGGGCGGGGGCTCAAACACAACCCATGCCCTGCTCAGTCCGGACCCTGAAACCCTGCCAATAGGGGGGGTGTCCCGCCCAGCCACAGGCGAGTTCCTGGGAACCAAGGGGCTTCAAGGCCAACCGACAGTGGCTCCCTATGCTCCCTTAACGGCAGGTCCCAACTCCTCTCTGACCCAGAGATATGGCCCCGCCATTATCCCTCAGGAGTTGGTAGCTGAAAATGGGCTGTTTCAGCCCAAACTGATATTAGCTTGAAAAACTCCAAAATTGACCCCTCGTCCGGACCTGCCAGAGGTAGGGACGAGGCAACTGTCCCTATGCCCTTGGAGTACGAACTCCCTGGAGACCTCACCCAACCTGGTTCCCTCTGAGGTCCTGGCATCAGGGCACCCCGTGTTCGTCAAGTGGGGTCATGATGCTAAAATCACCAAAATTGGCGTCATTCCCGCGCGCGGCTCGCCCGGCCAGGGCAAGGCCAATGGCTCACACGTTAGGAGGCAGGACCTAGGACTTATATCTGAGTGTACAACTTGGAGTTAGGTCCGGGCTCCCTGTGGGCATAGAGAAATGGGGCCGCCAATTGACCACACGGAAGGGTGAAATTGGGGTCCCAAAAGTGGGTCATTTTGGCTGCTCAAAATGAGCCAAAATTCGGGGTGCTCCCAATAGTATATCTCCACGCCGGCTTGGAGATCGGATTCGTCATTCCATACGCGATCCACCGGGAGTTCAACAGAGACTCCCATGCACTTGGCTCTCAAAGATCTTCATGCCACTTGGCGTGGTGACAATCCCAATTGGGTCCACAAATGCCAAAATGGTAAAATTGTCCACACTCATTTTGGGCTAGCGCCTTAACGAAGGTTGCTCCGCTTCGCCCACGTGGTGTGTGAACCATGGGGACCAATATACATAACACCCATGTCATATATGGTCCATTGGTCCATGCGTCCGGCGTGCACGGGTAGGCTGAACATAGTGCACGGCGGGCAGCAAACGTGGAAAATTGCTCAAAATGGCCAAAAATGCGCACACTCATGGTTGGGGCAAATGAGGCACATGCCCGACTTGGACCGGACTGTGCCATAGGATTGGTATCAAGTCATGTGTGTCCAACATATCTTTCGGGCGTCGCCCAACTCCTCCGGTTTTGGGAATGGCAGGGTCGCCAAGTGAGCCCATGCTTTGGGATAGTCCCAAATCGCCAACACGGCGGCCACGGTGTGCCAAGCCCAAGAGGAGTTATTCGCCGGGTCCAAGATATGTTGGGCACCGAAGTATGTACCTTCATCTCATACTTGGGTCATGATGTCAATTGAGCGCAGCGTTGAAATACACGGTCGCCACTTGACATCATGACGGGCCAAAAACGGCAAAATTGGCACAAAGACACATAAAAGTGCCTTGAAAGGTGCACAATTATATTACAATATCTTCGGCTTGGATCGTGCAATCAACTAATCCTTCTAAACACAATGACTTGACACCAATAACCTCCGATTCCACATATGTGCTCCACTTGGGGCGCTTTGAAAGGTTACGAGCGCTACTTCCCAAGTGGGCACATGTATATATGGAAAATTGCAAAACACACACCTTGCTCCCAACGCATCGCTTCGGGATCACCACACAAGCTTCCCTTCACGAAGGTTAGGCTTGCAATTGATCGTAGGGAGTATGGAGAAGGGGCTTGCACAATATGAGCTCCATTGGCGGGTTTGGCTTGGAGCGATGGACCCGCCAAATGGGCACGCAACACAACACAAGGCACATACTCCATATTGCCCAAAAAGGTAGCTCCCCCCACGATATGTCATGCCCCTCCAAGGGCATAACTTTGTGTCAATCGCTCATAGGAACTCAAGGAGAGTTCCTATGCAACACCAACACTCGCGCGCTACACTCGAAGGTTATCTTAACGCACGCAATATCATGGCCAAAGAGTTATAACGCAAACTCTACCCTCTTGACCATGATCCATTACATTAGCGCGCACGTGTGGAGACGCAAGGCATATAAAGCTTCCTAAATTACGTCGAGAGTATTGTGGATACATCCCACGTTTCCTTATTGTCATTCCTCGCAAGCAGCACGAGATATGACCCTCACAAGTGGCCTCACGAATCAACTTTGTTTTGCCCATATCTCTAAGACAAATGGAGGGCAAGATAAAAGGAAAGTTGATTCGTGCATAGGGAAGCACGTAGGTCCACTCGAAAGAGGTCAAATCAAGTGCGGGGATGTCGAAGTCGAAAATCCGATTTCGACATCCTGAAAAATTCGGATTAAGGTTGCGAGTGTAGAATGTGAAAATTGCGGATGCATCAATGCAGTTCCTGAAGACTTTAGAGCCTTCGTCACGGATAGCGTTAGAATTTCCATTAATTACAGTTAAACTGGCGGTTACGGTAAAGTCGCGAGCTAACCGCCAGCTGCCAAAACAGTGAGTATCAGAACGGAAGCGTAAAAATTGACGGAAACAATATGAAAATAAAACCGTGTTGATTCCTGATGTTCTGATATACAATTCTCCGCTGGCGGTGCATCGGTTGCCGATGCGGGGCTTTACGGCACGGAACACGCTCCCGCCGGGCTCGCACCGGGCGTCAACGGGCGCCTTCCGTACATGGGGTTAGTGGACCGGAGACCGGTCTTCCCTTCCGTACATAGGGTTAGTGGACCGGAGACCGGTTGTATGCCCTGCCCTAGCCATGGGGTTCTGGGTACCGCTTCACCCCCCTCCTTAGAGCAAACCCTGGGGGGGGCTCGATAACACCCACGCATGGCAGCGGGTACCCAGGACCATTTCCTGAAGGGGGGGGGTGTGCATCCTCACTTCAGGCTGGCTCAGGTTAGGCTGCCCCAATCCCACAGTAAGATAGGTATGATGCTGTATAAGCTCGTAGCACATGTATAGTATCAAGTGTCAAGACCCGGGTCCTGGCGGCGATTGTTCGGCATCCAAAGGACCCGTTAACCCATACCAGGTGCACCGGGTGCCGGCTGCTACGGTCACCACCACAGTGGCAGTGGCATACACAGCCAACATAGGCGTCACGCGACGACCGAGGTGGTCCCACAGGTCGAGAGCGACCACAAAGATCCATCAGGCTACCCCAAGCTTCCCAAGGCCCGCCGACTGGGGAGAGTCCCCACGGGTCCTTCCTCGGGCGCACCATGTCCATATCCATACGACGCGAGTCCAGAGTGTTACAGCCGACCGAGCTCCTCCTTAAGGGATCGGGCATCAAGGCCGTCCTTTCCCTCGCCCTACTACCACGAAGGCCATACATGAGGGAGTCCTCATGCAGTGTGGGCGGAGGCGTCGACTCCTCAAACCACCAGTTTCCCAGGCAGACTGACCGAGGTCAGGAGCACCGGAGGCCGCCATCCGACTGCAAGTGCGTCTGCGAGTCGGTAGGCTCACACTGGGACTGACAGTGGCGGACCGCTGGGAGTGTAGTCAGGCAACTGGGCTTCCCGCCTGGCGCCATCAGGATCTCCAAACATTACAGCGTATAGGGCACACGGTATCACGGGCACTCACACAGAGGAATCTGTACTTAGGTACTGGTCCAAACTGGACCCTATGTAAGAACATGTAAACGGCGACTCAGGGCGCCTTCGTATCCGATTCGCATCCCCTCAGGGGGGAAAAGCAGTCAACCGACTGACAACACTGAACATACAGATGCACATATCCTGGGGAACAGAGAAAGCAAGCAAAAATCAGGTAAACAGGCGTGTAAACACACTCTAGACAGACTGCCAAACCACGCCACGGTCAGGATAAGGCAAATGCAGGAGGGTGGACAGGATAACGCCTGAGTTCAGGCCATACATAGTCTCGAGACACACGTCGACTGGTCTGGACCCCGCAAGTGCCATGGGACCAGACCACACACTCAAAATTCGCAATGCCGATGACAGCGGCATCCGTTGCGCAACGTCGTATGGGCTTCAAGGCCCCAAGAGCTCAGAAATATGAAGGTCAGTCGCCCTACCTGGTTTCCCAAGGATTCAGCAGGGGGGTGAGTGACGAATAGAAGAAGAGAGGGGCCATCCTCCTCTGGATTCAGCAGGGGGGGGTATATGGCCACTCTGATGGCAGGTCACCGAAAAATGGACGAGAGCAAGCAAGTAAGGGACGCTCCGTCGACCTCACAAGCGCTCATAACACATCAGGGGAGAGCTCGGGGCACTGATCAGGCGCCCCTGGCTGCAATCGCCCGGGTGAGTGCCGCCAAGTCCGAGACATGGATCTTGGTCTTGTGCTTGCGGATGTACTCCATGAAGGGAGTATTGACCCGCGGCACGAACGAGGAGACGGGCTCCCAGGTGTCGTGGGACGGCCCATAGCCTCGCCAACGAACCTTGAACTCCAGACCTCCTGGTGCCGAGGCTTTCGGACGCTGAGCAAGGATCTTCTCGACTGTATAGTCGTCCTGCTCAGCATAGTCGTCGTCCGAATCAGCCTCATGTGCGGCATAGTTCAGGGACACATGTTGGCCACGGAGGTCGGGCTCCCGCACACGGAGTTGACTCTCGTGGCGCTCCCGGAACTGTCCGTGACCCACCTTGATGCGGTAGGTGTCCTCACCAATCCTGCGGACCACCTCGCCGGGTGTGAACCAGGTCTTGGTGCGGTGGGTGCCCATGGGGCGGGGTCTGATCACCCACACCGGGTCTCCCACCCTGAGATTTTGCGCTGCCGAGCTCGGGGCGGACTTCTGACGCTCAGCATGCTCCTTCTCGAGCTGCTGGCGGATGTCCCGCGCCGTTTGCTCTTGCCGCGCGAAGAATTCCTTGGCATCCATAGCCATGCCATCACCAGACAAGGGAAGTCCCCTACCCAGGGGGTCCCTGCCGAACAGAATCTGGTGAGAGGACAAACCGCCCGGAGTGGGGGTGTCATGATGGGCCTTCAGAGCAGGCCACATCTCCTCAAACCAGTTCCGACGTGGATTGGTGATGTGGATCTTGCGCAGCTTCTTGAACAGCTGCCGTCCAGCCACTTCAGCACGGCCGTTAGACCGGCTGAGATAGGCGACGCTCTTGGCATGACGTATTCCCATGAGGGAACACATAGCCTTGAACCAGCCACCAGTAAACTGGGGCCCTCGGTCACTGCAAATGGTGCGGGGGTGTCAAAGACGGTCAGCCAATGACGAATAATAATGACTGCCACTTCCTTGGCGAGCAACCCCTTTTTGCGTGCCGGAACGGCTACGACGTAGCCGCTGTGGCGGTCCACACAGAGAACCACACAGTCAAAGGTCTCCTTGCCAATGTGCACTTTGGGCATGGAGAAGACGTCCATGGCCACGCTCTCCATGGGCTGGTCAGGAACCGGGGTCCATTGGGCTTCCCCCTTGACGTTCCGGTTATCGGGATTGCAGGCCTGGCAGACCGAGCAACCCTTCCTGACCTTCTTGATGGCGGTGTAGAGAACGATATGGTCGATCTCGAACCGACGCTGCATGTCAAGGGCTTGCTTCTTGACCCCTGGCTGCAGCATGTGGTGGTGCCAAGCTTCACAAAGCTCGAGCACCGGGGACTCCGGTACTAGCAGCTTACCATTCCGGTAGAGCTTGCCATCTTCCTCAGTCAGCCCCTTTGGCCACTTCTGCCCGTCGTCAGGGTCGGTCACAGCCCTATACTGGGCCGCAAAGGCCTCAGACCTGGCGTAGTCGTCGGTCCAGTCGTCCTGGAGGCAAGACTCCGGGAAGAGGTGCTTGTCGGACTCAGCTCCCTCAGGGGCGAGTACACTGACTGCTCTGCTCACCCTGTTTCCGAGGGGGGCATCCGCAGCCATGACGACGAAGCATTTTACACCCTCCTCCTCCATCAGGCGCTCCATCTCGATGATCCTCTTGGCTTCAGCGGTCTCAGCCTCATCGCCATGGGCAGAGATATCCGTCATGCCCTTGCTGGCGGGATAGGCCCACCTGATGAGACAGTCCGCCACGGTGTTATCCTTTCCAGGAATATACACAACCGTGAGATCGAACTTGGCCAAGGTCTCATGCCATCTTGCCCGTCGGGAGGCGGGACCTGAGGGGGTGTCCACGTGCTCCTTGTGCCACGACTGCAGACTCTGATGGTCGGTGCAGACGGTGACGGGATGGAGGGCTATGTACCCAGCCCATTTCCTGAGAGCCATGACGATGGCATACGCCTCCTTTTCACGGGGCGTCCACGTCCGTCTCTGGCCTTCCGCCAGGACTCGGCTCCAGAAGGCCACGGGCACGTGCCTCCCGTCGTCAAGCACTTGCTCCAACACTGCGCCAACGGCGTAGTCGGAAGCGTCCGTGCGCAGGACGAACCCTCGGTCGGGATCCACGAGGTGCAGACCCACTGCGGATAGCAGCGCCTGCTTCATCCCCTCAAAGGCACGGTCGGAATCAGCATCCCAGACCAGAGCCTTCTTGGACCCCTTCTTGGTCTCCTCCCGGTTGCCCTTGAGCATGGCCGTCATGGGGGCTGCATACTCGGCATACATCTTGATATACCCCGAGTAGTAGTTGCAGAACCCCAGATACGCCCGTAGCTCAGAGACCGTCTTGGGCTTTTCCCAGTGCTCAATCGCAGCCACCTTGCCAGGTATGGGCTTTCGCTGCCCGTTCCCGACTACGTGGCCAGCGAAGACCACCTCGCTTACCGCAATGGTGGCCTTGTCACTGCTGCCCGTGAGTTTGTGCCGAACCAGAAGGTCCAGCACTCGAGTGACGTCCCTCTCGTGTGCCTCCAGGAGCTCCTCGTAGCTCATACTGGGGTCCCCGGACGCGATGATCACGTCGTCCACGAAGGGGTCCGCACAGTCACGCACCGGCTCAAGCAGGTTCTCCAGCATCTGCTGAAAAGCCGCATTGCCGTTGGTAACGCCCATGGGCATCACCTTCCACTGGAGAGGTCCAAGTGGGGTGCTCATGGCTGTACAGGCACGGGACTCCTCGGCGAGAGGCATCTGATGATAACCATGTTTCAGGTCAATCACCGTGAAGATCCTCCGCCGGTGTTGCTTTTGCAGCATGTCCTCAATGAGGGGCAGCGTATAGCTGTCGTGCTGCGTTTGGGCGTTCAGGCCGCGGTAGTCGACCACGAGCCGCCACTCACCGGCAACCTTCTTGGGGACGACGAAGCACGGAGAGGCCCATTCGGAGTGGCACGGCTCGAGCCAACCCCTCTGGATGAAGTCACGGAGGATCTTCTCCATGGCCTCCTTCCTCTCGCCCCTCAGGGCAAACTCCCGGTGCCGGTACACACGGGGGTCCTGCTTCAGTCGTATCTTGGCCTCGCCATAAGGTCCACGCACCGGTGGGGGAAACACAGGCTTACCGCTGAAGAACGTATCACCATACTTCTGCTTCAGCCTGGCCCTCAATGCCTGAATCTTGGGGCAATCATCGGACTCCGCCTTGGCTTTTCCGGGCACCTGGACCACGGAGCTTACTTGAGGGGTAGCTACTCCGCTCGCTTTCGACTCAGGTGGTCTTCCCAGGTAGCCCAAAGGGCCATCTCTGGTCTTGCCTCGGAAGAGATCGCCGTAGGTGGGTGGGTTACCCCTGATTGGCTCGTCCTGGCTGGATAGGTGGTCCAGCACCCTCTGCACGAAGGTGTTCCAGTCATAGGAACCAGAGACGACCGAGTCCACTTCCCACCAGGCTTTGTCCTGGCCTTTGCCCTCACGCTGGGTTCCCCAGTCGTGAAAGGGCTGATCCATATACCCCTGAACCAGATCCAGCTCCTCTTCTGTGAGGGGGTCTTCGATGTCCGATTCTTCGATGTCAACAGGGGGAACCGCAAAGCATTGCCGCCAGGGCTCTGCTATGATGCTGTTGACACACACGAAGTCCGTGGCGTCGGCCTGATCAAGGCCCCCATCCACATAGTGGAATTCTGTTGGCCATCTCTGGGGTGGCATGGGCTGTCCCTTAGCGTCCTGATAGACACTCTCTCCAGCCGGTAGGACGACCTTGTTTAAGGTCATGTTGGTCAATGAGGCTACCCAATGTCGGGTACTTTCCTCCTCGGTGCATCCCATAGGAACAACCAGCACTGCCTTGGAGCGGTCCTTGCGAATCTTCACTATCGCTCTTGGAATGTCCCATCGAGGGCAATGGATCCACATCAAGCCCTGATGCGGACCCCAGTGCTTCTTCCACGCGGAGTCCTGTGCGCTCCAGTACTTCTCACATACCCGAAGATGGGCGGAGGTTCCTGAAGAGAACGCATCCAGGGCCAGATCCGACGCTCCCAGGTCCGCGACCACTCGGTTCGCCACTTCCGGCATTACGCCGTACTCCTGGTTTGCTGGCCCAGTGGGCTCAGTGTCCACCGCGGCCACTTCGAGCTGATTGCGTTCGGGGTGGATCCATTGGCATTCCACATGGTGCTCAGGTGACGAAAGCCACGAGAGCTGGTCGTCCTGGTACAGGGTCATGGAGGCCTGGGCCAGGAGGACGCCGGAGTCCGTGTCCATCATGAAGTCGTACCCGACGATCATGTCCCAGTCCATCTCGGCCTCGTAGAAGCGACCGTGCAGGAGGATTTCCTTGCCGAGGTCTGGGCGGCTCAGCTCACGATGGTTCACGAACTGCAGCCCAATGGCCGCTTCCTTCGTGCCTCCCACCATGTACTGGCCGTTCGCCACCTTCAGCCTGACAGGTTTCCGACTGTCGGTCAGACACTCTGGCGGAAGTAGGCCAGCCTTGACCAAGCTGACCTGAGCGCCCGTGTCGACCAACACGTCGAAAACCTTTTCCACTTCCCCGCATAAGGTACGGACCTTAAGATGCAACTGCCGCTGGCGAGCGACACGGCGCACGGCGTGCAAACTCAGGATCTCCGGCCGTTCCAGAAGCTCTACAAGCGACTGGTGCAGGTCGTGGACAATAGGCTCAGGCTGCCCATCTGCAGCATCCAGCTGCGGTCCGGGTGATCCTCCGATACTCTCGGATAGATCCTGTAGTACATCAAACACATTCTTGGTCGCGAAGGACGGACGGGTGCAAGGGTTCGTGCCTTCACTTGCCCTCACCCCGCCTCCGCGACTGGGTGCCGGACCGGGCCTTCCGCCCGCGGCAGTCCCTTTGTGCTTATCGACTCCCGACTGGGATGGTTCGGCGCTTCCCACGTCACCATCCTGCGACCGCTCTAGCTGGGGCCCTTGGCTGCAGGGGCTCCGCTAGGGGGCGTCGGTTGTGAGAGTAGGGGAAGTCTCCTCGGCATCAACCTCATTGACGCCCTTCTTCCTTTCCCTTCTTTCCTTTCTAGTCGTCTTGTTCTTGTCCTTGTTCTGGTCGTTCTGGTTGTTCTCCTTGTTCTTGTTGTCCGACCTGGGGACCCAGTTCCGCTTGATCCCCTGGATCTCCTTGGCCAACTCGGTCCCCACCGACGACATCAGCTTGGCCAGCTCGTCCTTGTCGACCTCCACTTTGGCTTCCCGGATACCCGCGGGTGCACGCTTCTTCGACCCGTGCACCTTCTTGTAAGCCTCCGTGTCGGCCTTGTGGGTGGGGCATGTTCGGTGGTCATGGTTGAAGCCTTTCTTCCTCCCATAACACACGAAACAGCCCTGAGGGTGAGCTCGTATGAACTCCCCAAAGGACAGCGGAGGGTCGCCAATGCGGCGAGGGTCCCTCTTCTCCTGCTTCCTCCAACCCTGCTGCAGGGGCTTCCAGTTTCCCGGTTTGCTCCCCGCGCTCAGGTTTTTGGCCACGAAGGCACAAACGGCTACTTCGGCGGGCTCATCGTCGTCGTCATCGTCGACGAGAGTCTCATCGCCGCCGGCTCCCGCTGGGTCCATGGCAGCTTCCCCGCCAGGTCCCTCGCCAACGTAGTTGACGTCGCGGTCGCCGGGCCTCAACCCGCGGGTGTGCTGGAGGTTTCGGTACTCCTTGAGTACTTCCTCGCCAACCCACTCCAGGATCTCGTCGCAGCTCATCCGCGCCGGGATGGGCTGCAGACGGATGGTCTGGCCGCTCAACTCACACTCGTCAAGGCGCCACATCGCGGTCTTCTCGCGATCGCCCGAGACGGTGATGAGGAGAGCGTTCCGCAGGGAGTGCCGTTTGACATCCCGGGCCACGTTCTTCCTCGTCCAAGCCACCACGTTCGTATGATACTCTTTGGGGAGCATCATCTTGACCGTGTGGTTGGACTTGGCCCTCTTGGATTCCTCCTTGGTGACCCTCTTGATCCATGCTTCCGGCAGCATGGAGAGCAGGCGAGCCTGCTCGTCACCCTCGTTCCGATCCTCCACGTTGCGGCGGAAGAGGGTGTATTTCCCTCGGAAGTCACGCCAGTCCCGTAGGCGGATCTCCCGTCCATCATGCTCAAGCTTGATGGACTTCCACCGCTTGGCAGCCACCTGCGGAGCGTCCACCCGCTCCTGCTCGTTGAGCCACTTCTTGGCTTCCTTGAGGGTCTTGATTTTCCCCTCCTTGGTCGCCACGAAGTATAGCTCTCCGAGCACTTCCGGCAGGCGGTACCTGAACCGTCTGAAGACATACTTCTCCGCATCAGCGGGATGCAAGTCCTCAGTAACGGTTACCCCCCAATCGTCCAGCTTCTCCAAGAAGCGGTCGAGGTTGAGGGGGTTGCCGTCGTACATGGGGCGCTTGATGTCCTTCAAGTCTTCCCACACGGCGGCATCCGCGGCCTTAGAGACCATGAACGCCGGCCGCGAGGTCGACCGAGGTTCCCATCGGCCTCTCCCACGGACTCCCACGGCAGCCACGTCCATCTCCTCCATGGAATCCCTGTGGCTACGCCGCGGTTCCTCCAGGTACGCTGAACCCAGATGTTCACGCCGTACCCCTTCCATGTATGCCTCCTCATCACCGCGCCAGCGGCTGCGTTCAGCGGCCTCCCGTCGTACACCACGCGGCGGGCTGATGTCGAACTCCTCCAGGTCCAGGTCCAGGTCCTCACCTTCGCCGACATCCCACTCCACGTCTCCTCTGGGGACCTCATCCCTGAGTCCACCATAACGTCCACCAGCCATTGGGATTGGCTCCGGGGCTGGTGCGGGGCGCCGGGGGCGTACCGGTGTCCGCGGTGGAGCACGGCGGTTGCGGTGCTCCGCGCTGAGCCACTCATCACGCCAATCCTCACTGCCACTGCCGGGCGGCACGCGCTCGTTGCGGCGGCCCGCGCTGTGGTGAGAGGGGGCGGTGAGAGAGGGGGCACTGGCGCCGGGGCGACTCCTGGGGGCTCCGCCGGGGGCGTGGGGTCTGCCTGGACCTGGTCCGGGTCCCCAGCCGTCGTCCGACAGGCCAGACTCCAGGGGTGGGTGGTCGCTGCCGACGCTCCCACGGGCCTCCAGCGCGTCCAGCCTCTGCTGCAGGCCGCTGATGACCGTGTTCAGCTGCCTGGTCTGGGCCCTGGCGATGTCCAGCTCTCTCTGCCCGCGCGCGGCGACCTCGGAGATGCGAGTCATCTCGCCCTTGCCTGTGTCTACCTCGCGCTCGAGGAACTGGACCCTCCTGCGGAGGTAGACAACCCACCGCCAGGTGGTATCCGGGTCGCCGTTCCCTGGTGGGTCGTCGGGGTACCCAGGGGGTCCTCCAGGAGGGCCTCCGCCGGGTCCGCCCGGTCCAGGGGGTCCTCCCCCGCCCGGTGGTCCGCCTCCAGGGGCTCCACTTGGTGGGCGTCCTCCAGGGGGTCCTGATGGTCCTCCGCCAGGGGGTCCCGGTGGGTCTCCGCCGGGTCGCCTCGGTGGGTCCGAGGATGGGCGCTTCCTCTTGATGCCGAAGTCCATGTCGTCATCTTCGTCCATGTCGCCCCACCTGGGCGTCTCGGTCTCGGAAGACTCCGAGCTCCGGTAGGGAGGAGGGAGATCCTCATCCTCACCTTCCGGCTCCATGGGGACGTCTCCGCCTCCTCCGCCCGTCCAAGCCACCACTTGGCGATGTCGGCGGCCTCGTTCATCCCCTGTCGCTGGACCGTCGCTGGCGGTGAAGAAGGGGTCACTGTCGTGGGGGTGTCCGCCCGCTGGCCTCCGTGGCCTCTCGGGGGTCTTCCCCTTGACCTTCCTCCGTCGATGAGCGGTGGGGCCACTGCTCCCACTGCTGCCCCTGTCGGCTTCGTCCAGCGTCATCTTGGAGGAGGCGTCCCCTTCGAACAGCTTTCGAAGGGTCTCCACTCGTGATCCTCCCGGGGGAGTCTCGCGGCGCAGTTTGGCCTCTGCCTCCTCCATTGCGGCGGAGGTGGCTGCGGCAGCTCGCCTTTCGGCCTCCTCCCGGGCACGAGCCGCCTCGGCTTCCCGGGTCTGCTGCAGCCGCGCCTTCTCCGCTTCCAACGCCGCCAGCTCCGCCTCAGTCTTGGCCCTGTCCTCAGCGATGTTCCGTCGCGCGGCCTCGATGGCGTCCTTCTTGGCGGCGTCCGCCTGGGCCTTAGCCGTCGCTTCCGCGTGGGCCCTTTCCTCCGCCTCCTTCTTTGCCCTCTCTTGGGCAAGCGCCTCTTCCAGCGCCCTCACCTCGGCCTCCTTGCAGGCAATGGCCTCCTGCGTCAGGCGGGCTTCCTCGTCGGCTGCCGCCAACTCACCGTTGACCTGGGCAGTCGCTGCCCCATGGGCGGCTACGGCCGTGAGTCCGGCCGCAATGGCCGCCACGGTCTGGGCGTGGATGGCCATGCCATGCGCCCACTCCGCAGCCTCCTCCTGGGCGATGCCCACGGCGCCCTCCACGGCAGCGCTGTGCTGCCTGGCCCGTTGCCGGGCAACCTGAAGGTTGCAGGGCACCCCACAGGCGCGCTCACAGGCGCGCGCCACGTCCCTGTCGGGAGCGACGCTGCTGCTGGAGCTGGCCTGGTCGGCCGGCATCCTCCCGCGGTGGGCCGACTCCACGTCGCTGCTGGGGCCTGCTGGGGCCTGCTGGGGCCTCAGGAGCAGCGGACGGCACCTGGCCTTGGTCTGCTTGGCGACTTGGATGAAGTCGCCGAGGGTGGCATGGCCGGGGTGATGACCACCATTGGCCTGTTGGGGACTGGGGGCTGGGGTTCCGCCCTTGGCGCCTTGGGCGGCTTCGGCGGCCAGGGACTCCTGGTACTCCCGCCACTTCCGGTCCCGCTTCCTGTTCCGGCGGACCGCTTCTCCTTCCCCGGAGACGCGCTGCTGCTGCCCTGCAGCCTGCGCTCGCTCCCCAGTTCCGGGAAGTTCTTCTCGATCATGTCCCACATGGAGACATTGATCGAGGCGCCCGACGGGTACTCGTTGGGCATCTCGTCCTCCTCAATCCCGTCGGGACGCAGGCCTTCGCCGGGCCTGTCCGGCCGGGTCCACGTCCTCCAGCGCCTCTGCTGGAAGTGGAAGGCGAACCCTTCCGCCCGCAGCCAGTCCTCCACGGCCTGCAGGCGGTCGGGGGCGATGTCCGTGCGGAGCTCGAAGCTCCCGGGCATGCCGCCTTCGCACTGGGGGTGGCTGTGGCGGTAGTGCTGGTCCCAAACCAACCCATGCAGTAGGTGCGCTGCATGGGGGTGGGGCCGCGGCCATGTCCTACCCGCTTCTTGCCAGTTTACCATGGCAGCGGGGGGCGTACTTGGTCTTGAGGTCCTTGGTGTGCACTCGTTCCACTCAACGAACTGGTGGTGGTTGTTGAGGCGGGTGCTGCAGCACTGGGCTGGGAGTGCGGCTGGTGCTGGTCAGCCGGTGGTTGTGGAGGTGGTGGACGCGGCCTTGCTGGTCGGCCGATGGGACTCGCTGATGCAGGAGTCCTGGTCAGTCCACTTCCTTCACGGTCGCGGCGCGGTCAGGGCGATGCTCTGGACGGCGCTGCTGGCTCCGTGACGAACTCGGCGCTGTTGCTGGGTGGCGCTGCGAGCCGCTGCGCTGCGCTGCGAGCCGCTGCGCTGCGCTGCGAGCTGCGAGCTGCGCCGCGCTGCTCGGGGTTGGTGGCCCCGAGTGGCACGCGAGGGCTGGGTAACCACGCGGCGGTGAAACGCTTTTGACGCGTTCCCGTGGGGGGCCGGCCACGGGACGCTGCGGTGACACGCACAGGTGAGCAGGCAGGCAAAGCACTACGCTCACAAGGGCATCAATACGCTCGTGTCATGTGACAAAGCGTTTCAGGATCCTTGCCACTCTGCAACAAGGGAACGAAAGTATGTACTGCAACACATCAGGATATGTACACATGGGGTTAAGACTGAACTGGGGTAAGGGCATCACAGGACAATAGACACTCAGTCCTAACTCGTATCCCAATCCTAGGTCCGACCCTCTCAGTGGCTGGTGGGGGCGGGGGCTCAAACACAACCCATGCCCTGCTCAGTCCGGACCCTGAAACCCTGCCAATAGGGGGGGTGTCCCGCCCAGCCACAGGCGAGTTCCTGAAAACGTAGGGGCCCCAAGGCCAACTGACAGTAGCTCCCCATGCTCCCTTAACGGCAGGTCCCAACTCCTCTCTGACACAGAGATATGGCCCCGCCATTATCCCTCAGGAGTTGGTAGCTGAAAATGGGCTGTTTCAGCCCAAACTGATATTAGCTTGAAAAACTCCAAAATTGACCCCTCGTCCGGACCCGCCAGAGGTAGGGACGAGGCAACTGACCCTTTCCCCTTCGAGTACCAACTCCATGGAGCCCTCACCCAACCTGGTTCCCTCTGAGGTCCCGGCATCGGGGCACCACATGTTCGTCAAGTGGGGTCATGATGCCAAAATCACCAAAATTGGCGTCATTCCCGCGCGCGACTCGCCGAGCCAGGGCAAGGCCAATAGCTCACAGGTTAGGAGGCAGGACCTAGGACTCACATCTGAGTGTACAACTTGAAGTTAGGTCCGGGCTTCCTGTGGGCAGAGAGAAATGGGGCCGCCAATTGACCACACGGAAGGGTGAAATTGGGGTCCCAAAAGTGGGTCATTTTGGCTGCTCAAAATGAGCCAAAATTCGAGTGCTCCCAATAGTATATCTCCACGCCGGCTTGTAGATCGGATTCGTCATTCCATACGCGCTCCACCGGGAGTCCAACGGAGACTCCCATGCACTTGGCTCTCAAAGATCTTCATGCCACTCGGCGTGGTGACAATCCCAATTGGGTCCACAAATGCCAAAATGGTAAAATTGTCCACACTCATTTTGGGCTAGCGCCTTAACGAAAGTTGCTCCGCTTCGCCCACGTGGTGTGTGAACCATGGGGACCAATATACATAACACCCATGTCATATATGGTCCATTGGTCCATGCGTCCGGCGTGCACGGGTAGGCTGAACATAGTGCACGGCGGGCAGCAAACGTGGAAAATTGCTCAAAATGGCCAAAAATGCGCACACTCATGGTTGGGGCAAATGAGGCACATGCCCGACTTGGACCGGAGTGTGCCATAGGATTGGTATCAAGTCATGTGTGTCCAACATATCTTTTGGGCGTCGCCCAACTCCTCCGGTTTTGGGAATGGCAGGGTCGCCAAGTGAGCCCATGATTTGGGATAGTCCGAAATCGCCAACACGGCGGCCACGGTGTGCCAAGCCCAAGAGGTGTTCTTCGCCGGGTCCAAGATATGTTGGGCACCGAAGTATGTACCCCCATATCATACTTGGGTCATGATGTCAATTGAGCGCAACGTTGAAATACACGGTCGCCACTTGACATCATGACGGGCCAAAAACGGCAAAATTGGCACAAAGACACATAAAAGTGCCTTGAAAGGTGCACAATTATATTACAATATCTTCGGCTTGGATCGTGCAATTAACTAATCCTTCTAAACACAATGACTTGACACCAAAAACCTTCGATTCCACATATGTGCTCCACTTGGGGCGCTTTGAAAGGTTACGAGCGCTACTTCCCAAGTGGGCACATGTATATATGGAAAATTGCAAAACACACACCTTGCTCCCAACGCATCGCTTCGGGATCACCACACAAGCTTCCCTTCACGAAGGTTAGGCTTGCAATTGATCGTAGGGAGTATGGAGACGGGGCTTGCACAATATGAGGTCCATTGGCGGGTTTGGCTTGGAGCGATGGACCCGGCAAATGGGCACGCAACACAACACAAGGCACATACTCCATATTGCCCAAAAAGGTAGCTCCCCCCACGATATGTCATGCCCCTCCAAGGGCATAACTTTGTGTCAATCGCTCATAGGAACTCAAGGAGAGTTCCTATGCAACACCAACACTCGCGCGCTACACTCGAAGGTTATCTTAACGCACGTAATATCATTGCCAAAGAGTTATAACGCAAACTCTACCCTCTTGACCATGATCCATTACATTGGCGCGCACGTGTGGAGACGCAAGGCATATAAAGCTTCCTAAATTACGTCGGGAGTATTGTGAATACATCCCACGTTTCCTTACTGTCATTCCTCGCAAGCAGCACGAGATATGACCCTCACAAGTGGCCTCACAAATCAACTTTGTTTTGCCCATATCTCTAAGACAAATGGAGGGCAAGATAAAAGGAAAGTTGATTCGTGCATAGGGAAGCACGTAGGTCCACTCGAAAGAGGTCAAATCAAGTGCGGGGATGTCGAAGTCGAAAATCCGATTTCGACATCCTGAAAAATTCGGATTAAGGTTGCGAGTGTAGAATGTGAAAACTGCGGATGCATCAATGCAGTTCCTGAAGACTTTAGAGCCTTTGTCACGGATAGCGTTAGAATTTCCATTAATTACAGTTAAACTGGCGGTTACGGTAAAGTCGCGAGCTAACCGCCAGCTGCCAAAACAGTGAATATCAGAACGGAAGCGTAAAAATTGACGGAAACAATATGAAAATAAAACCCTGTTGATTCCTGATGTTCTGATATATAATTCTCCGCTGGCGGTGCATCGGTTGCCGATGCGGGGCTTTACGGCACGGAACACGCTCCTGCCGGGCTCGCACCGGGCGTCAACGGGCGCCTTCCGTACATGGGGTTAGTGGACCGGAGACCGGTCTTCCCTTCCGTACATAGGGTTAGTGGACCGGAGACCGGTTGTATGCCCTGCCCTAGCCATGGGGTTCTGGGTACCGCTTCAATATCCCCTCCGCTGGGGACGGAAATGCTCTTATTTTTCGCCGCGGACGCTGTGTTTGGTGTTGTCTGCCATTTCGTGATGTTGGGTGTGTGAAGTTTGTACAGACTGCCCAGACCCTGGCCCTCAGCCCTGTGTGCTGCATCGCGTACCGCGGTCTCAGCAAGTCGCAGCAGCTGCTCACGCACCGGGACTGCCGTCTCCTCAGAGACGACACTGGCAGACATGGTGTCTGGTTTGGGCAACCTGTACCCTTTCATCCAGGGGATCGCCCGCGTCAGATGACGGCGTGCGTTGGACACCTTATGGCATTTGCGTAGCGCAGGTGTGACGAGGCACAAATAGTAGTAGTATATATACATGACACATTGGCATTCAATGTCGTTGCCGTACTTTCGTATGGTCCCGTACTCTGGCCTATGGTATGTTGCATGCAGTGTGTGTACCCAGAACAGTCCACAACACAGGACGTAACACCACCCATTTTTGTCCAGGAATATCCATCGCATATTCTGTGGTCAAAAAAGGGTCAAAAATGGGTCACTTCCACATTTTTCCTAAAGTGATGGTGGGCCATTGGGGGCGCACAAACAAGTGAAATGAGCTGAATTTGAGCCCAATTTGAGCCATTTGGACCCGTCTAAGGTCCCAATAAGCCTTGAAAATGGGCAACTTTGTGAACAAAAACACTGTAATTCTGCAACTAAAACACTGTACGTCAACAACTACTTCGGAGGTCAATGTTTGCGGGCACGAAAGCACACGAAGGAGAAACTCGTTAGTGGCCGGCCATAGGCTGAACTACAGAAACCCAAAGGAATGGGAAGTACTTGTTTCCCTCTACATGGACTCATGGTAGTGCTGCACCATACAAACATTGTTGAAATGAGTTTGTTACAAACGTTTCAATCGTTCATTTCATATCACCAAAGATACTTATATGTTATGAGTTCAATAACAGAACTTGATCTACATGAAATAGACGGCGAAGATTGGGTGTCCACCTTCTCTTAGCGTTCGCTTTGCAACCCTTGTTGGTGAACGTTCCAGAGCACGCAACGTTACTCCGGTAACACCAGACCTTGTCCCCCTACCCCCCCCTCTCCTTGTTACTCAAAATGGGCGGCAACCATTCAAAAATATGTTGCGCCGGTCAAAACATTGTTACTCAAGGGATAGTTGGACCCCCCACCCACCCCTATTTTATCCGAGTAACATAAGATGCCGTGAAACATTCCCTTGCATCGGCGACAATATGTCTTGCAAGCCAATTGCTTGTCCGGACAGTGAAGAACACAAATGTCGGACACCAAAATAGTTCTCGCACTCGAACTACAAACAGAGTGCAAACGGATTTTTTTTTTGCAAGAATACACAAACCACGAAAAATCTGAAATAATCTAAGAGCAAATTCGCTAACAGTAGGTAACATGTGCGGATATGTTGGCAAAAAAGTACAGAAGGCTTGTGGCGGATCATCACCATGCTTAACTCTACGATGAAACCATTATTTTTCTAGGTGTCCTTCCAAATCGGCATGAGCCTCTTAGTCCTTCCTTAGTGCCCCAAAAGCTTTTGGCAGCAACAGTTGCAAGAACCACAAAGGGATTGCGTCATTTTCTGCAACACTTGCACATTTATTCAATAGCTTTTGGAAATTGCAGCCGGTTTGCACATTTACCTTGCTCCAACGGAAAATTTATGTTCCGAAATACGAGAGAATCCCCCCCAGATTCCCAGTGGCCCAGAAACAAACACGCTTGCACGAGCCTATGCTTCACGTGCTTCAACGCCCCCCATCAGGGTCCGAAAAGGCGCAACCAAAGGGCAGTTTTTTATTTCGAGGAAAAGGGCCCTAAAATAGCCCCCCCGGGACCATTCGGGTCTCTATCGGTCTAAAATGGTTGTACGGGGTAGGTGGGGGGCTATTTGCGGACCAAAATTAGGAGCACCGGGGGGGTCAAGTGGGGGTCTCTGGGGTCCTAAAACAGGGCTAAAACAGGGCAGAAAATGGGTCACACGGTGTGCCTAGCCACATGGATGATGTGCTTCATTGTCCATATAGTTCCTCAAATTGCCTCATCAGGGCCTCCTTGGTCCCATCTCGGCGTAGAAGGTCAGAAATGTGAGGGTTAGATTGTTGCCATGTCACCACCGCCCCTTGAGAACCTCCGCAGTCAACTTCTCTACTGAACCAGAAGCCAAGTCATCACTTTGCAAGAAAGCAAGGATATTCCCCTTTCTATCCCTTTTCTCCTGTGACTCCATGGCTTTTACCCTACTTTTCAAAAGTGCAGTCAATTTCCCTGATGCGCGCTACAGGGTATTGCCGCGCGATGGCTCAGTGCGCACTACAAAAACATAGTGCGCAGCATAGCGCGCGCTATGGCTCGGGGTCTTGGGTTTTTAACCCCATTTCCTAATAAGCCAGGCAAAAACGCCTATTTCTCTAAAGTTTCCGATGCTTCCGGCACCGCAAGTGACGCTGTCAATGTCACGAAAGATTGCCAGCCTTTTGGGCCCCCACTATGGGTGGTCCTCGTGGAAGAACGAGGACCTTTTGGCGGACCTAGTTGAGTTTTTTTGCTCAGGGTCTGCCGTCCAACGGTCTTTGTGGGCCAGATTGGAAAAAAGGGTCCCCGTGTCTGAAGCAGAGAAGAAGCGTTGCAGGACCGAGGCTGCCAACGCCCTCACACCGCTGTCGGTGGTTGACTTGGTCCTGCTCCTGAGGATTCCAAGAAGAAGGTAATATTGCGCGCGCTTTGCATGTGACATTGCGCGAACTTCCGCTCATAGCACGCGCTTTGTTGACTTCTGCGCGCCACTTCCTCATGTTGCGCGCGCTATTTTCCTCAGATAGAAAGATTTGATTACTTGGACGAGAAGTCAGGTCCCCACACACCTTTTTTCTCTCACGTCCTATGCTAGTTTCGCCACAGAATGGAACCCGCTTGCAAGTAGGCAGCATTTACAGGTTGCCGTGCACACAGATGGGGTCACAGTCTTTTCGCAGTAGCCCCTGCAGCACTTTTTTGACTATATATTTTCCTTCGCTTCCATTGTTTCTAACCTCCAATACCCCAGGCAGTGCCAAGGAGAGTTGTGGATCATTGTGAGGGGGGATGGGTTGCCTTGTATGGGGGAATCGTGGTGCCAGATGTCCATTTCCTTTGCTAACCATGGTCACTTGGCAAGGATGTTGTCCTACCACTGGACTGTTAACGTCGCCCATTGTGGTGAAAAGTGCACCTCTGTGTTGTCCCAGGTGTGGGCTAACAATCTTGCTTTTCTCCAGAGTGCCATTGACAGTGGTGTGGTTCCCATCCGGGCTGCATCCAGATGCTGCAGGATTTTCTGCGGTGGGGATGGCCCTTGGCTGCGTCGGTTGTCGGGTGTCAGTACACATTGGATGGCAGGTAGTCTGTTCACTTACATGATGTGGTGCAACTCCACTGCAACATGGTTGCAACACGATGTAGATAGAACCACTGAGCGAGATGAGCAGTTGCTAAGGCTTATTGCACCTGGGGCCAAGTGCAGGCCAATGGATATATTCGTTGATGTACAGAGCAGGTTGTTGAAGGCGCCTCTGAGGCGGCGTCACCTCATACCATGTGTTCTGCACCTTCTGATTTTTGTAGGGAGGCAGGTCACTGCCTTGGTACGCAGATTGGCCAAGTCTGTGCGTCCCAGTACTAGGGTCGCTGTTCAGGCTATTCTTCACAGGTCGGGTTGTCACATAGCACTACAGAGGACGGCAGAGTCAGATGGGGAAGAGACTTGGTGCCTTCTAAAGGTTTGAGAGGATGTGGCCCCTCTCCTTGGGGGTGACATGAGGATGCACACAGCAGTGGTTGCCATGTACATACTACTGGGGGACATGTATGGCACAATGTTTGAAGAGGGAGCATTGCAGGCTCCAGAGGTTGCCCAGGCGTTATAGAGGTGGGTTTGTCCAGAAAAAAGATCACCTTATATTAACTGGATGTTGCACGATGCTACAGTCACTATTCAGGCCATACGGCCCTATGGCCTAGGAATGTTTTCGGCGGATCTTTTAGAAAGGGAGCAACAGGGTGCTGAAGGACATTTGGTCCTTCTTTTGCGATTAGAGGTGGGGGGGCAGGAAGCCTCGTGTCGCGCCGCATTAAGATGCTCAGGCAGGTTAATGAGCGTCTGTTCCTGTACTTTGAAGTACCAAGGTGGAATGGGACCTCCACAAGCAACCTGTGAAATGCACAAAAATTGGCTGACGACGTAAGGGCATATTTTGCGGATGAGGAACTGTGGTAGCGCGCGTTATTTGTTTTATAGCGCGCGCTACATGCTATCTAGTGCGCGCAATGACCACTATCGCGCGCGCTATGCTATTTTCAAGCACCGGAACCCTTGAAATCGCGATATACAATTGGAAGTAGCATGCTATGACTACGCACTTCAAATGTGCCTCCGATTGCAAATGCGTTGAGAGACACAGAGATTTCTTCCTTTTCTGTTCGTTTTTTTTGGTGTTTTCTTTTTTTTGTTACTGCATTTTCCTTTTTGTATTACTGCTGGAACAGGGGTACTTTAATGTAACCCTCTTGCCCATGCATCCCGTGGGCTGGGGGTATCCGCCTCCTGCAGCACCGCCAATAACTGTTGCAGGGGCCACAGCAGCTGGTGCGACACCGCAACCACCGCCACATGCAGCTGTACAACCGGGACTGCAGCAGCCGTCCACGACGCCGTGGAGCATGCAGCCACAGATTCTTGCCGTGCGCAATACTGTTTCCGTTGCGCGTGCTACGCTCTTGTTGTGGGTGCTACCTGTCTCGTTGTGCGCACTACGCAAGTCCTCGTTGCGCGTGCTTTGTCTTGTTTTCCGCAGATGCTGTCCCAGACGCTGACCCAGTTCTCTCCAACTCAGCCTCTGTGGCCCGCGCCGCAGTCCCCGTTACGAGCTGCCTCACAGCAGCTGTGTCCCATGCTGTTCCCCGGTGGTTCGCCCACCTTGGGCTCCCCAGTGCGCGGCAGTCTTCTGGTGGGCCAAGTGCAGCAAGTGCTCTTCGGCCCACTGCCAGTGCAGCAGCAGCAGCAAATGCAGCAGCAGCAAGTGCAGGTTAAAGCCCAGCAAGTCGGCAGCCCACAACAGCAGCAGCAGCAGCAGCAGCAGCAAGTCCGACCAAGACAGCAGCAACCCCAAGTGCAAGCACAGTTTCAGTCTCCCCCAGGTAGGTAGGTAGGTATCTTCGGGAGCTCGGGATGCCTCCTTTGACAATGCAGGAAGAAGGTTTTACCAAGGGGATGTCCTGTCCCTCCCACTGCCCTATGTCATGTGCCTCTTGAGCCGCTCCCGCATGTGCTTGGGAAGGCATTGTCGCGGCCACCCGGTCCATGTGTCCCAGGTGGGAGGGTGTCCCCACATGTGTCCATGAGTAGGGCCACATGCCCCCTCCTTTGGGCGGCAGCTCTGGGCGCTGCCCAGGCGTGTGGAGTATCTCTCACCACAGGGGGTATTGCTCCCGCTTGTCTACGGTACGACCGCCTCACCCTTGTGGCTTGAGTTGCGGGGCCGCTCCGCTGTGCAAGCGACCCCCTCCTGGACTGTGTACCGGCTCGCCTGTCACCGGTTGCTTCCATGGCTCCGGGTGACGTTTGCCATGGTCCCCGTTGCAGCCTGGCCGGGCTCGGACCAGTGGCCGTGGAGTACCGCTCCTGCCACTGGCCCGGTCGGTCGGCTGGGTCGCCCCAGTGTGTCCGACCCATGGGGTGTTGGTTCTTCCCTGTCCCTCGGCTGCCCTACGTGTGTGCAGTGTCTTGGGCCTGCTGGTTCCTGTTCACCGGTGTGCCCGCTCGGTGTGTTGTGTTGCGTGTGCGGTGTCCTGGGCCTCCTGGCTCCTGTTCACCGTTGTGCCCGCTCGGTGTGTTGTGTTGCGTGTGCGGTGTCCTGGGCCTCCTGGCTCTTGTTCACCGGTGCGCCCGCTCGGTGTGTTGTTTTGCGTGTGCGGTGTCCTGGGCCTCCTGGCTCCTGTTCACCGGTGTGCCCGCTCGGTGTGTTGTTTTGCGTGTGCGGTGTCCTAGGCCTCCTGGCTCCTGTTCACCGGTGCGCCCGCTCGGTGTGTTGTTTTGCGTGTGCGGTGTCCTGGGCCTCCTGGCTCCTGTTCACCGGTGTGCCCGCTCGGTGTGTTGTGTTGCGTGTGCGGTGTCCTGGGCCACTTGGCTCCTGTTCACCGGTGCGCCCGCTCAGTGTGTTGTTTTGCGTGTGCGGTGTCCTGGGCCTCCTGGCTCCTGTTCACCGGTGCGCCCGGTCGGTGTGTTGTTTTGCGTGTGCAGTGTCCTGTGCCTCCTGGCTCCTGTTCACCGGTGCGCCCGCTCGGTGTGTTGTTTTGCGTGTGCGGTGTCCTGGGCCTCCTGGCTCCTGTTCTCCGGTGCGCCCGCTCGGTGTGTTGTTTTGCATGTGCGGTGTCCTGGGCCTCCTGGCTCCTGTTCACCGGTGCGCCCGCTTGGTGTGTTGTTTTGCGTGTGCGGTGTCCTGGGCCTCCTGGCTCCTGTTCACCGGTGTGCCCGCTCGGTGTGTTGTGTTGCGTGTGCGGTGTCCTGGGCCTCCTGGCTCCTGTTCACCGGTGTGCCCGCGCGGTGTGTTGTGTTCCGTGTGCGGTGTCCTCGGCCTTCTGGCTCCTGTTCACCGGTGTGCCCGCTCGGTGTGTTGTGTTGCGTGTGCGGTGTCCTGGGCCTCCTGGCTCCTGTTCACCGGTGTGCCCGCACGGTGTGTTGTGTTGCGTGTGCGGTGTCCTGGGCCTCCTGGATCTTGTTCACCGGTGCGCCCGCTCGGTGTGTTGTTTTGCATGTGCGGTGTCCTGGGCCTTCTGGCTCCTGTTCACCGGTGCGCCCGCTCGGTGTGTTGTTTTGCGTGTGCGGTTTCCTGAGCCTCCTGGCTCCTGTTCACCGGTGTGCCCGCTTGGTGTGTTGTTTTGCGTGTGCGGTGTCCTGGGCGACTTGGCTCCTGTTCTCCGGTGCGCCCGCTCGGTGTGTTGTGTTGCGTGTGCGGTGTCCTGGGCCTCCTGGCTCCTGTTCACCGGTGTGCCCGCGAGGTGTGTTGTGTTCTGTGTGCGGTGTCCTGGGCCTTCTGGCTCCTGTTCACCGGTGTGCCCGCTCGGTGTGTTGTGTTGCGTGTGCGGTGTCCTGGGCCTCCTGGCTCCTGTTCACCGGTGTGCCCGCACGGTGTGTTGTGTTGCGTGTGCGGTGTCCTGGGCCTCCTGGCTCCTGTTCACCGGTGCGCCCGCTCGGTGTGTTGTTTTGCATGTGCGGTGTCGTGGGCCTCCTGGCTCCTGTTCACCGGTGTGCCCGCTCAGTGTGTTGTGTTGCGTGTGCGGTGTCCTGGGCCACTTGGCTCCTGTTCACCGGTGCGCCCGCTCGGTGTGTTGTTTTGCGTGTGCGGTGTCCTGGGCCTCCTGGCTCCTGTTCACCGGTGTGCCCGCGAGGTGTGTTGTGTTCTGTGTGCGGTGTCCTGGGCCTTCTGGCTCCTGTTCACCGGTGTGCCCGCTCGGTGTGTTGTGTTGCGTGTGCGGTGTCCTGGGCCTCCTGGCTCCTGTTCACCGGTGTGCCCGCTCGGTGTGTTGTTTTGCGTGTGCGGTGGTCTGGGCCTCCTGGCTCCTGTTCACCGGTGCGCCCGCTCGGTG
Source organism: Eutreptiella sp. 'Long Island Sound 2002' (assembly GCA_964036045.1). Lineage (NCBI taxonomy): Eukaryota > Euglenozoa > Euglenophyceae > Eutreptiales > Eutreptiaceae > Eutreptiella > Eutreptiella sp. 'Long Island Sound 2002'. The sequence goes on along the minus strand of OZ038380.1, from coordinate 135,176,605 downwards.
TGTTGTTTTGCGTGTGCGGTGTCCTGGGCCTCCTGGCTCCTGTTCACCGGCGTGCCCGCTCAGTGTGTTGTGTTGCGTGTGCGGTGTCCTGGCCCTCCTGGCTCCTGTTCATCGGTGCGCCCGCTCGGTGTGTTGTTTTGCGTGTGCGGTGTCCTGGGCCTCCCGGCTCCTGTTCACCGGTTCGCCCGCTCGGTGTGTTGTTTTGCGTGTGCGGTGTCTTGGGCCTCCTGACTTCTGTTCACCGGTGCGCCCCCTCGGTGTGTTGTGTTGCGTGTGCGGTGTCCTGGGCCTCCTGGCTCCTGTTCACCGGTGCGCCCGCTCGGTGTGTTGTTTTGTGTGTGCGGTGTCCTGGGCCTCCTGGCTCCTGTTCACCGGTGTGCCCGCTCGGTGTGTTGTTTTGCGTGTGCGGTGTCCTGGGCCACTTGGCTCCTGTTCACCGGTGTGCCCGCTCGGTGTGTTGTATTGCGTGTGCGTTGTCCTGGGCGTCCTGGCGCCTGTTCACCGGTGTGCCCGCGCCGTGTGTTGTGTTGCGTGTGCGGTGTCCTGGGCCTCCTGGCTCCTGTTCACTGGTGTGCCCGCTCAGTGTGTTGTTTTGCGTGTGCGGTGTCCTGGGCCTCCTGGCTCCTGTTCACCGGTGCGCCCGCTCGGTGTGTTGTTTTGCGTGTGCGGTGTCCTGGGCCTCCTGGCTCCTATTCACCGGTGCGCCCGCTCGGTGTGTTGTTTTGCGCGTGCGGTGTCCTGAACCTCCTGGCTCCTGTTCACCGGTGCGCCCGCTCGGTGTGTTGTGTTGCGTGTGCGGTGTCCTGGGCCTGCTGGCTCCGGTTCACCGGTGTGCCCGCTCGCTGTGTTGTTTTGCGTGTGCGGTGCCCTGGGCCTCCTGGCTCCTGTTCACCGGTGCGCCCGCTCGGTGTGTTGTTTTGCGTGTGCGGTGTCCTGGGCCTCCTGGCTCCTGTTCACCGGTGCGCCCGCTCGGTGTGTTGTTTTGCGTGTGCGGTGTCCTGGGCCACTTGGCTCCTGTTCACCGGTGCGCCCGCTCGGTGTGTTGTTTTGCGTGTGCGGTGTCCTGGCCCTCCTGGCTCCTGTTCATCGGTGCGCCCGCTCGGTGTGTTGTTTTGCGTGTGCGGTGTCCTGGGCCTCCCGGCTCCTGTTCACCGGTTCGCCCGCTCGGTGTGTTGTTTTGCGTGTGCGGTGTCTTGGGCCTCCTGACTTCTGTTCACCGGTGCGCCCCCTCGGTGTGTTGTGTTGCGTGTGCGGTGTCCTGGGCCTCCTGGCTCCTGTTCACCGGTGCGCCCGCTCGGTGTGTTGTTTTGTGTGTGCGGTGTCCTGGGCCTCCTGGCTCCTGTTCACCGGTGTGCCCGCTCGGTGTGTTGTTTTGCGTGTGCGGTGTCCTGGGCCACTTGGCTCCTGTTCACCGGTGTGCCCGCTCGGTGTGTTGTATTGCGTGTGCGTTGTCCTGGGCGTCCTGGCGCCTGTTCACCGGTGTGCCCGCGCCGTGTGTTGTGTTGCGTGTGCGGTGTCCTGGGCCTCCTGGCTCCTGTTCACCGGTGTGCCCGCTCAGTGTGTTGTTTTGCGTGTGCGGTGTCCTGGGCCTCCTGGCTCCTGTTCACCGGTGCGCCCGCTCGGTGTGTTGTTTTGCGTGTGCGGTGTCCTGGGCCTCCTGGCTCCTATTCACCGGTGCGCCCGCTCGGTGTGTTGTTTTGCGCGTGCGGTGTCCTGGGCCTCCTGGCTCCTGTTCACCGGTGCGCCCGCTCGGTGTGTTGTGTTGCGTGTGCGGTGTCCTGGGCCTGCTGGCTCCGGTTCACCGGTGTGCCCGCTCGCTGTGTTGTTTTGCGTGTGCGGTGCCCTGGGCCTCCTGGCTCCTGTTCACCGGTGCGCCCGCTCGGTGTGTTGTTTTGCGTGTGCGGTGTCCTGGGCCTCCTGGCTGCTGTTCACCGGTGTGCCCGCTCGGTGTGTTGTGTTGCTATGCGGGGCGTCGCTGCGGGGCGCTCACTCGTCCATCTGGACGGCGGCTGTTCGTAGCCGGCAAGGGGCTGGGTACCCTCCGGGCGCACACTGGTCCATCCGGACGGCGGCTGTTCGTAGCCGGCAGGGGCTGGGTACCCTCCGGGCGCGCACTCGTCCATCCGGACGGCGGCTGTTCGTAGCCGGCAGGGGCTGGGTACCCTCCGGGCGCGCACTCGTCCATCCGGACGGCGGCTGGCGTGCGTGTGCTTGCTCTTTGTGGCCGGGTCGGGCGGGCCGGCCTCCCGGGCGCGTTGTGGTGCGCCTCACGTTTTCCTTTGGCCGCTTTGTGTTTCTGCTTTGCTTGGCCCCCTCCGGGCTGTGGTGGCCCCCCTCTTCCTCGCTGCTGTTGCCGTTCCTCGTTGCCTTGCGCTCCTTTGTTTTTTTTTTTTATTATTTTTTCCCTTCTCTCCTTTCGCGCGCCCCTGTTGTCTCCTGCTTTCTCTGGTTTCCGGCCCCGGGTGCCCTGGGCCTTGGCGCTGTGTTTTGGTTGTTTTTCCTGGCCTCTCCCTGCCTGGCTCTCCGTGCGCTCTTGCCTCGTTTGTGTCTCCCGCTTGGCCGCTGGCTGCTCCCCGCTGGTTCCTGCCCCCACCCCCCCCTCCCCTTTTGTGTCTCCCGGTCTTCGTCGCTCCTGCTCGGGCCATGGTGTTTTTTTCTTCTTTTTTTTTTTTTCTTCTTCCTCCGTGCGTCCCCGTTGTCTCCGGCTTTCTCTGGTTTCCGGCCCCGGGTGCCCTGGGCCTCGGCGCTTGCTTCTCGGCTCTCCGTGCGCTTTCCCCTCTTTCGTGCTCTCCGCCTGGCCGTTGGCTGCTCCCTCGTGGTTGCTGCCCCCCCCCCCCCTTTGTGTCTCGCGGTTTTTGTCGCTGCCGCTCGGTGCTGTGTGCCGTGTGCTGTGCTGTGCTGTGTGTCCCTGGGTGCGGTGCTGCGCCGCGCTGCTGCGCGTTGTGTCGCCCGGTGTTGTGCTGTCGTGTGCTGTGTTGCTTTGCTGCGTTCGTTTGGTGCCGCTGCTTGTTGCGCCGTGCCCTCTGGCGCTGCTCTTCGCCCTGGGGTCCTGTGCTCTGCGGCGCTGTGTTTTGTGGTGTTCCTCCGCGCTGTGTGCTCTGTGCTGTGTGTGTTTTGTCGTGGCGCGGTGGTGCGTGCTGTTGTTCGCCGCTCTGCTTTTTGCTGTGTGTGTCCCGGGCTGCTGTGCTGTGCGTTCCCTGTTCTCTCCGCTCTGTGCGGTGCTGTGCTTCGCTGTGCTGGTGCGCTCGCGTTGTGCTGTTCGTGTGGTGCGTGCTGTTGCTGGCGCCTGGTGCTGTGGTGCGCTGCTGTGTGTTGTGCTGTTTCCTTTGGTGTGCCGTGGTGCGGCGCTGGGTCTGGTGGCCCGCGGTTGTCTGCTGGTGGCGTGTTTCGGTGTCGGTGTCCCTGTCTGGCCGCGTGGTCTGCTTCCCTGTGGTTGGTGTGGTTTGCTGTGGTGCCCTGCTTTCCTGTGTCGTGTTCTGTGGTGCTGTGCTGTCGCGTGGTGCTGTGCTGTTGTGCTCTGCTGTCGTGTTGCGGTCCTGTTGGGGCTTGCTTTGCCCTCCTGTGGCCTGTCGTGCTGTGCTGTGTTGTGCTGTTGGTTGGCTGTGCTGTTTTTTGCCCGGTGGTGGTGTCTGCGTGCTGTGGTGCTCTTTCCCTCGTGTTGTGCTTTCCCTGTCCTCTCTGCTCTGTGCGCTGCGGTGCCTTGCTGTGCTGGCTGTGGTGCCCTGCTTCCCTGTGTCGTGTGCTGTGGCGCTGTGCTGTCGTGTGGTGCTGTGCTGTCGTGCTCTGCTGTCGCTTTGCGGTGCTGTTTGTGTTTGCTTTGCCCTCCTGCGGCCTGTCGTGCGGTGCTGTGCTGTGCTGTGTTGTGCTGTTGATTGTCTGTGCTGTTTTTTGCCCGCCGGTGGCGTTTGTGTGCTGTGGTGCCCTTTCCCTCCCTGCCGGCACGCACAAAAAGACATCAATCATCTTACATGTCACCCCGCGTTGGTGGCGGTGTCCTGGCTGGCATGCCTTGGTGGTTGCGGTGTCCTGGACTTGACGCCGCGCACGTTCCACCTGCAGTGAAAGGGAGGTGAAAGCCTTGAGGGTGGGGCACGGGCGGGACGGGAAGGTACATGGTGAATAAAAGAGGGCGTGAGGGACGACTACAGGGGCGCGGCGTGCTTCGAAAAAAAATCTTTTTTGAGTTTTACGCGTGGCTCGCGACGTACTTTTCTTTACGTAGACGGCGTATTAGACGACGGCAGGGACGGCGTTATGTTCCTGATAGCGTTACGGCGCTTACGGCGCTATTTATTTGTCTATTTAAGTTCAAAATTTTGGAAGTCGTGTTTTAACGCGTTTCGGCTTATTGCACCTGGGGCCAAGTGCAGGCCCATGGATATATTCGTTGATGTACAGAGCAGGTTGTTGAAGGTGCCTCTGAGGCGGCGTCACCTCATACCATGTGTTCAGCACCTTCTGATTTTTGTAGGGAGGCAGGTCACTGCCTTGGTACGCAGATTGGCCAAGTCTGTGCGTCCCAGTACTAGGGTCGCTGTTCAGGCTATTCTTCACAGGTCGGGTTGTCACATAGCACTACAGAGGACGGCAGAGTCAGATGGGGAAGAGACTTGGTGCCTTCTAAAGGTTTGGGAGGATGTGGCCCCTCTCCTTGGGGGTGACATGAGGATGCACACAGCAGTGGTTGCCATGTACATACTACTGGGGGACATGTATGGCACAATGTTTGAAGAGGGAGCATTGCAGGCTCCAGAGGTTGCCCAGGCGTTATAGAGGTGGGTTTGTCCAGAAAAAAGATCACCTTATATTAACTGGATGTTGCACGATGCTACAGTCACTATTCAGGCCATACGGCCCTATGGCCTAGGAATGTTTTCGGCGGATCTTTTAGAAAGGGAGCAACAGGGTGCTGAAGGACATTTGGTCCTTCTTTTGCGATAGAGGTGGGGGGGCAGGAAGCCTCGTGTCGCGCCGCATTAAGATGCTCAGGCAGGTTAATGAGCGTCTGTTCCTGTACTTTGAAGTACCAAGGTGGAATGGGACCTCCAGGAGCAACCTGTGCAGTGCACAAAAATTGGCTGACGACGTTAGGGCATATTTTGCGGATGAGGAGCTGTGGTAGCGCGCGTTATTTGTTTTATAGCGCGCGCTACATGCTATCTAGTGCGCGCAATGACCACTATCGCGCGCGCTATGCTATTTTCAAGCACCGGAACCCTTGAAATCGCGATATACAATTGGAAGTAGCATGCTATGACTACGCACTTCAAATGTGCCTCCGATTGCAAATGCATTGAGAGACACAGAGATTTCTTCCTTTTCTGTCCGTTTTTTTTGGTGTTTTCTATTTTTTTGTTACTGAATTTTCCTTTCTGTATTACTGCTGGAACAGGGGTACTTTAATGTAACCCTCTTGCCCATGCAGCCCAAGGGCTGGGGGTATCCGCCTCCTGCAGCACCGCCAATAACTGTTGCAGGGGCCACAGCAGCTGGTGCGACACCGCAACCACCGCCACATGCAGCTGTACAACCGGGACTGCAGCAGCCGTCCACGACGCCGTGGAGCATGCAGCCACAGGTTCTTGCCGTGCGCAATACTGTTTCCGTTGCGCGTGCTACGCTCTTGTTGTGCGTGCCACCTGTCTCGTTGTGCGCACTACCCAAGTCCTCATTGCGCGTGCTTTGTCTTGTTTTCCGCAGATGCTGTCCCAGACGCTGACCCAGTTCTCTCCAACTCAGCCTCTGTGGCCCGCGCCGCAGTCCCCGTTACGAGCTGCCTCACAGCAGCTGTGTCTCATGCTGTTCCCCGGTGGTTCGCCCATCTTGGGCTCCACAGTGCACGGCAGTCTTCTAGTGGGCCAAGTGCAGCAAGTGCTCTTCGGCCCACTGCCAGTGCAGCAGCAGCAGCAAATGCAGCAGCAGCAAGTGCAGGCTAAAGCCCAGCAAGTCGGCAGCCCACAACAGCAGCAGCAGCAGCAGCAGCAGCAAGTCCAACCAAGACAGCAGGAACCCCAAGTGCAAGCACAGTTTCAGTCTCCCCCACCCGGGCCACGTACGGGCTTCGCCTTCAGCAGCGACTTCAAGAACCGAATCTGGCCCAGCCAAAAAAGCACCATCTGCGCCCAAGGGCCCGACTGGGCATGGCTGAAGGACGTGACACCGGCCTACCACTGGCCTACAGCACCCGCCCCGGCAGCAGCAGCGGGTGCAGATGGCCCAGCAACAGCAACAACAACAACAACAACAACAACAACATGCACAGGCACAGATACACGCTTAGTTTGCCATTGCGCGCGCTTTCGACATTGTTGCGCGCGCTCCATTTGCTGTAGCACGCGCGATGTGATTGTTTGCGCGCGCTACGGCCCCACCGTCTGTCCTGTTTTCACGTAGGTGGGCAGATTCGAGCAGCTCCTTTGCCCGGGATCCCGCAGAGGGCGGTTGATGATCAGCGTGCCCTCGGACATTGCCGGGCAGTCCAAGCATGCGGCCGACTGGCTTGATGGGCGAAAGGAGCAAGGCCCCTCCCCGGTGCTGGCCCGGGCTAAGCGGCAGATGGATGAGCTGGAGGTAGACTGGGCCGACGCCTTTGCCGAGCCGGAGACGGAATCTGTGACAGTCCCAAGGCAGAAGAAGAAGCGTGCCGAGGAGCCAGCAGCCAACAGCCACCTACCACCAGCCATCTCCGCTTCCCACACCGCTAAGCCCCCACACCTGCCTGGCAAGGTCCTTGCCCAGAAGACCGCTGACCAGCAGCTGATGGCACAGGCGGCACATAGAGTCCAACGTCAAGCAGAACAGGCCAAGAAGAAAGAGGACGAAGCAAAGAAGAAGAAGAAGGAAGAGGAGGAAAAGAGGAAGAAGAAGGAGAAGGAAGACGAAGAGAAGAGGAAGAAGAAGGAGAAGGAAGAGGAGGAGAAGAGACGGAAGAAAGCAGAGGAGGAGAAAGCAGAAAAGGTAATGCAGCGCGCGCTATCGGTGTCATTGCACGTGCTATGTATTTCGTTGCGCGTGCTATGCTTTGTATTGCGCGTGCTATGCTTGTGCTATGCCTCCGCGCTATTCTTTCCAGGCAAGCAAGACGGCACCGCAGCAGGCACCCCAGCTGCAGCTAGCATCAAAGCCAGCACCGAAGCAGCCTGTCCCAGTCTGAGACCAGCCACAAGAACAAGGGGGTCCGTGCGGTTCCACCCCACCCAGTACGGCTCCCAAGGCCAAGCAGCAGAGCAGCGCCGACGAGAACAAGCTGGCAAGAGATGAGCTCATGCAGCGCCGAGATTGGTCCTACAAGCCTTGGTGGATCATGTACTGCACCACTGCGATGGCGCCGATGATTGTGGAGGGAGCCGAAATGGAGCCAGCAGGGGCCAGGAGGGCCCCTCAGGACCACGTGGCCGTCATCATCCCCAACAATCAGTGGAGCGCCAGCCAACAAGGGGAGGAGGAGGAGGAAGAGGGCGATTGCTCGGAGTTCATGCCCAGCTGCCAGGTGTTCTCCGCCAAAAGCAAAGCGTATGAGGAGTTGAACAAGTGGCAGTCGTGGTGGGAGACGTACGAGCCCGATCAAACTGTGGACCTCTGCCCCGACCCAAAGACCATGAGGATGTCCCCGTACAAGCCACTAACCCCAAAGAAGAAGCAGCCCCAAGGAGACCCACCAGCCCAGCCACCAGCCCCCCCACAAGAAGACGAGGGACCTGCTGAAGCTGCAGCACAAGCAGAAGCACCAGCAGCAGCTGCACAAGAAGAAGAGGCACCGGCCCCAGCAGCAGCTGCACAAGAAGAAGACGCACCAGCCCCACCACAAGAAGAAGAGGCACCAGCGGTTGCGCCACAAGAAGGAGAAGGAGCAGCCCCGAAAGAAGAAGAGGCACCAGAAGGAGCAACCCCAGACGGCGACCCAAGTGCGCAGGAAGAAGGGGAAGCAGCCCCAGCTGCCGCTCCGGCAGTAAGTAAGTAAGTAGTAAGTAAGTAAGGGCGGCCGCGTCCGCAGCCTCATCTGACATCTCCTTGTTTTTTTTACATGGTGCCCGCCTCTGGCGGGAAGGACAGCTCTCCACCATCAGTTCCCCTGGCGACCCCTGTCTCACCTCACGGCCGAGAACTTCAACCAGGTTCCCTTGGGGCATGACCGGCGGTAGGCTCCCTTCAGTCGCTGCCCTCACGGTTTCAGCTCCTTCCGGTCACCCTTAATTTGAAGGATCCCCCGGCCTTCCCCCCCTAGCACAGCCTATTGGGTGCCTGCAGGCAGGTTTCCTGTGGGTAGCCCTCGCCGACAGCGGAGCATTTCTCTCTGTCAACCACATTCCACCACTCCCCATCCCTCACGGGTTGGAGTACCCACTCGGCTCCCGGATGCACTTGGGTGTCGTGCATCCAGGGCTGGAGGCCAGGGGGCGACCCTTTCCACGTTCCCCCTGGTCCCGCTCACGCCCGAACCTACGTGTACTCAGGCCATTGACCCGGGGATCTCAAGGTCAACCCTCACCCCTGCGGACACCTCACCGCCGTCCCGGAGTTCAGGGCCTTTTCCGACTTCCCATGGTCAGGTTCCCCATGGTTGGCCCATGGTGCACCACTCCATGGCGACTGGTTTCCCAATCCCACGGCGCTGCTGCTTGGCGCTTTCGGTCTCCCTGCCCATCCCATGTCCCATTCCCCTTTGCCTCATCCCGGCACCGGCCCGTTCCCAGCGTCCCATGGACTCCCTACCCCGTCGGGCCGTTGTGGGGGCTTGCCACACGCCCTTCCCCGCCCAGTCCCCTTGTCTCATCATCCCGTGTTTATACCCCACCGGGTCGCCAGCAACCCTGTGGCGCGGGCCCACTGGATCCTCCTCCATCCGGGGACCGTTTCGTGCGCCTAGCACGGGTTGCTCCTTTCCCGCCCTTTTCCCCTGTGCCGCGGCCCCGGCCTAATCCCCTGGGCTCTTGTGCGGCCCCATTCCATCCCTCATCCCGTGTTTATACCCCACCGGGCCGCCAGCAACCCTGTGGCGCGGGCCCACTGGATCCTCATCCATCCGGGGACCGTTTTGTGCGCCCCGCCCCTCTCTCCTGTGCCGCCTCCCATGCTGTCCTAGTCCCCTGGGGCCGTCGCGTGGCCCTAGCCACACGGGTCCGGGTTCCATGTGCCCATCCGCCTCTCATTCTTCTCCTTCTCCTCTCGCTTCCCGCCTCTTGCTCTTCTTGTCCTCGTTCCCCCCCTTCCCCGGTTCTTGTACTTGCTCTCCTTGCTGTTTCTTGCCGCCGCCGCTTCATCTTCCTCCTGGAGCCCCGGACGCTCAAATCCAGGGCCGCCTCGCCCCCGGATGTTCCAGTCCTGGTGCGCTGCTTCCCTGGTTGTTCCCGTCCGGGTTCCACGTGTTTGGCCGCTTTTCCATATGCTCCTTCCCCTCCCGCTTCCTGACTCTCTTTCGTCGTATCCTTCCTGATTTTGGTCCTTGCCCTTGTTCATGTGCTCCTCACCGTTGTTCTCGGCTACCGTATCCCCCTCCTTTCGCATCCCCGGACGTTCCAATCCGAGGCTGCTGCGTCCCCGGACGCTCCAGTCCCGGGCCTCCGCCCCCCGGATGTTCCAGTCCGGGTGTTTTGCTTCCCCGGATGTTCCAGTCCGGCCTCCACGTGTTTGCTTCTCCTTCTCCTCCCTCTTCCCTTCTCTTGCTCTTCTCGTCCTCTCTCTCCACCGACCCTGACTCTCGTGCACGCACCCCTTACCCCTTGTCAATTCTTGCCGCCGCCGCCTTTTCTTCCTCCTAGAGCTCCGGACGCTCCTTTCCATGGCCGCCTCGCCCCCGGTTGTACCTGCCCTGGTGCGCTGCTCCCCCTGTTGTCCTCGTCCGGGTTCCACGTGGTTGGCCGCTTTTCCTTTTGCTCCTTCTCCTCCCACTTCCCTTCTCTCGTCCGTCTTGTCCTTCCCTATCTGGTCCATGCTGGTCCATGCTGTTCACGTGCTCCTCGTCGATTCTCTCCGCCGCCATTTCCTCCTCCTTCTGAGGTCCCGGACGTTCCACTCCCGGGCCGGTCCCTCCCCGGACGTTCCAGTCCAGGGCTTCCGCCCCCCGGATGCTCCAGTCTGGGCGCATCGTTTCTTCGGATGTTCCAGTCCGGGTTCCGTGCGCCTGCCTCCCCTTCTCCTCCCCCTTCCCGTCTCTCGTTTTTCTCGTCCTCTCTCTCCACCTTTCCTGACTCCTGTTCATGCACTCCTTTTCGGTTCTTGCCGTCGCCGCAGCTCCTTCCTCACGGAGCCTCGGCCGCTTTCGCTTGACGATCTCCTGTGCCGCCCCGCTCCCAGTTGATCCTGACTGGTTGCGTTGCTTCCCCGGTTGTTCCCATCCGGGCTCCATGTGTTTGGCTGCTTCACCTTCTTCTCTTTCTCCTCCCGCTTCGCGTCTTCTCTCCTCATTGTCCTCCGCCATCCGTTCCTTGCTCCTGTTCCTGTTCTCCTCTCCGTGTCTCTCCGCCGCCGTCTCCTTCTCCTTGTTTGTTGCCCCGGACATTCCCTTCCCGGGCCGCTTCTTCCCCGGACTTTCAAGTCCGGGTGCGTTGCGTCCCCGGATGTCCCAGTCCGCGGCACCGGGTGCTACCCGGGACGATCCAGTCTCGGGGTTTGGGTATTGCTCCTGTCCGCCCCGGATGCTCCAATCCGGGGCGTCTTTTTGCCGTATTCTCTCCGTTGCCTCGGATGTTCCAGTCCGTGGCCCCGGGTTCCCCCCCGGACGATCCACCCCGGGGGCTTGTGCCGTGCTCCACGCCGCCCCGGATGCTCCAATCCGGGGCGTCTTTTTGACGTATTCTCTCCGTTGCCTCGGACGCTCCAGTCCGTGGCACCAGGTTCTCCCCCGGACGATCCAGTCCGGGGGCTTGGGCCGTGCTCCACTCCGCCCTGGATGCTCCAATCAGGGGCGTCCTTTTTATCGTATTCTCTCCGTTGCCTCGGATGCTCCAGTCCGTGGCACCTGGTTCACCCCTGGACGATCCAGTCCGGGGGCTAGTGCCGTGCTTCATTCCGCCCCGGATGCTCCAATCCGGGGCGTCTTTTTATCGTATTCTCTCCGGTGCCTTTGATGCTCCGGTCCGTGGCACCGGGTTCTCCCCCGGACGATCCAGTCCGGAGGCTTGGGCCGTGCTCCACTCCGTCCCGGATGCTCCAATCCGGGGCGTCTTTCAGACGTATTCTCTCCGTTGCCTTGGACGCTCCAGTCGGGGCACCGGGTTCACCCCCGGACGATCCAGTCCGGGGGCTCGGGCCGAGCTCCACTCCGCCCCGGATGCTCCAATCCGGGGCGTCACGTATCTTACTCTCTTTGCTGTCTTTGGCTCTCCTACCCCACAGCGCGCGCTCTTTCGAACTGGCTTTGCGCGCTGTTGGGCCCACGAGGGCGCCCGGGGGGGACGCCTCTTACCTGGGTGTGGGGCGTTCGGGGTCGGGCGCTCTCCCACCCCCGACCACTCGTCCTTTCGAGCGTGCGGCCGGGGCCCGCTTCCCGCTGGCCGTTGGTGCGGTGTGCGGGCGTAGGGGCCCGGCTGTCCTTGGCACCTTGTCCCGTGCCGCGGTTCGTCGTGTGTTGTGCGCGCTTTCCGGGTTCGCGGCACCTGGTGGCCGTTGCGGCTTGGCACCTGTCCTTGTGCCGTGGTTGTGGCCGGCGGTGTGCCTCTCTGGCGTGCCTCGTGGCCCCGCGTTGGTGCGCCGCTCCCCGTCCGGTCCGGTCGCTCTCGGTGCTCCGGTCGGCTTTCCTGTCGCCGTGGTGCCTTCCCCCACCCCGGGGGCTGTCGCCCCCGGCTTTACTGGGTGGCTGCGCGGGGCACGTGGAGGCCGGCCGAGAACCGGGCTCATTGTGCCTGCCGCTGGCCCCTGCCGAGGCAAGGGCGCTGGGCGCGCTCCGCGTCGTACCCGTTCGGGGCCCCGCGATGGGGTTGTCCCTGGCGGGTCCCTCCGGCTTCGGTCTTGGGCTGCGTGCGCTGCGGTGGTTCGGCGTGTGTGGACCCGGTCACTGACGCGTCCGGTTTCCCGTACCGTCCGTCTTCCGACGGGGGACTCGGCCGGTGCACCGGGGCTGTCCTCGTGTGGACGCCGACATCGCCCCTTTCGGGCCCGAGGACGCCACGCCCGGGTCCTGCGCGTGTGTTTGTGCGTGCTCTTCTTGGCCGGGTGCGGCGGGCCGGCCTCCCAGCAGCGTTTTGGTGCGCCTCACCTTTCCTTTGGCCGTTCTTGGTGCGCTCTTTGCTTGTTCGGCCCCCTCCGGGCAGGGGTTGCCCCGTTTGTGGTTGTTGTTGGTTTTTTTTTCTTTTCTTTCCTTTTCCCCTTCCCCCCCCTTGTTGCGCCCCCGTTGTGTCCTGCTTTGCGTGTTTTCCGGCCCCGGGTGCCTTGGGCCTCGGCGTCTTGTCGCCTCCCCTCCCCCTTTTTTTTTCCCCCTCCCCCCCCTCTGTGCGCCCCGTTGTCTCCTGGTTTTCGTGTTTTCCGGCCTGGGGTGCCTTGGGCGTCGGCCTCTTAATGCCCCCCCCCCGTTTTTTTTATGTGCCCCCCCCCCTGCCGCTGAGGCAGACGACCACAGATTGGAATGGAAGAAGGAGTGGGAGGCCAAAGTGGTGGTCGAGAGCATAAAGGAGATCACTGGATGACAGTGTGCACTATACCTGCTATAGCGCGCGCCGTAGGATCCATAGCGCGCGGTGTAAATATTTTGTGCGCGCTACACTGTTGGTGCCCAGGAGGACCTGTAGTGTTGCAAACTTTTGGAGACCTTTCAGAAAGTGTTTTTGCATGTGTCTTGGGATGGGTGAGCAACAGGGGATGTTTTTGAAAAGCAAGGGGTTTTTGAGAAACACAGGACACTGGAAAAGGCATGGTTTTGAAACATTTTCCGGTTTTGAAAACTTTGGAAAACGTGACAATATAGCGCGGTAGAGCGCGCGCGATAGGCGCGCTACAAAGGGCATATTTTTCAAAATTTGCGCGCACTATGGAAAATATGCACCATTGCGCGCACACAGGGTTGTACTTCGCAAAAGACTTTAAGGTTAGGTCCTTTTCCTCCCACCGCCGTCTCGCGCCCTCATGCACAGCAGAGAGTAGGTCAGGGTTATCTATGATGTGAGGTGTGTAGGAGGACCGGTTTACTCTCACGTAGGCGTGTTCTTTGGAGTGGAACTCCGTCTTTTAATAGGTGTGGTGTTTGTACCCTCCGTGTGCCGTGTCGCACGTTTGGGTGTATGTGGTGCAGGCACACCACCCCAACACTCCCTACAACACACGTATTCACCGGTTGCGTCCCGAAATGACGATCTCAAACAGGGAGGTACGGTGGCAAAGTATGAAGTTGGGTTGCCGGTGCAATTCACATGCACACAACAATACTGTTGTCTCTTCCCCTTCTTTGTCTTCCCGGGGAATACATGCCAAGTCGTTACAGCTTGCATGATGACCTGCAATAGAAACAGTGAAAAAATGTGGAGCGCTTCCTAAATTGGAGTTGCCGGCACCTAAATTAAGCATTGCCGATACGCCGAAAATCAGATCCGGTATCAAGATTTGCACCGTGGCACGCGGGAGGTCCACATGCCCATCTGTGGATGCCCATTGCACGGGCAATCACGTACCAACTAATTTTGGGCCAAACCTGTGGATTTTGGGAATTGGGAATTTGGAGGTGGGCAAGAATCTGACTCTGAATTTGGAATCGCAACGTGAGATGGCACTTCGAACCTTGAAATGGGCCTCTCCACAGCACAAGTTAACTACGAGCAACACTCCTGTCAAAGCGCAATGTGAGATCGTGACGAATGATCAAACTTCAACAACCAAAGTAACCAAAAAAGCACTACTTTGCACCACAAAAAGACATACTTGGCCTTGAAGAGAAGGCGGATCGAGGAAGAATAGGCACAGACCCCACAGAAGGAGTATTTTGAGGCACAAAGACATGCTGCATAGAGCGAAAGAGGTCAGGACAGTCAAAATTCGGAGATCTCGTAAACGGCATTCTGACGCAAAAAAAATATACGACACATCGTAGAATCGTTGTATTTTTATAATAGTGTAAAAAACGCATTCTCAAACGATTGAAAAATATTCCAAAAAAGAGGTCCATTCTCCCGACACGCGCGAACATTGAATCACCTGACCTATGCTCATTTCTCATGCGCCCTGGTAGATCCGCGGGCTGCGGGAGCGCCCCGGCAGCCACCACGACCCCTAACCTTGAACTAGGCCTAGAAGCCTAAGCGGCCATCCAGAGCAAGTGCTGTAGTCGTTCCCACCTGAAGAGTAGCAATCGATTTGTGTTGTCATGTAAGGTATGTGCTGGTCTGGTCACATGTATCATGAATTGATTGTTTTGACTCAACTTCTGTTTGCTAGTATTTTCCTGTTCCGGATTTTGGCAGCAAACCTCCAATGACAAGGTTGGTGTTGAGATTTGTTCATGGCCACGCGTAGGTCATGTCTTGCAAAAAATATGTAATTAGCTCGCTGTTCGTACTAGAAAAACGTTGATCGTCTAAACAACGTTTGGATTGAGCAGCGTAGGTTGTGTGGTATACTTACAAAGTTTGAATTACAATAGTCACTGCAAATCGCATACGAAACGAGGTTAAACCTGAAACCACAGCGGGAGTATACGTGTGTGCAACAGTTGAAATGCATGTAGCAACACTTGCAAAGTAAAGATGGGTTGTGTAGTCGTAATGAAATGTTCGTATGAATGATAGCGAGGTGTAGTTGTGGTTGCAAGTTGCTTTAGGGCTGTGCAATGTAAGCTTTTCCTACTTTAAAAAGTTACTACAGCATCGCCGGAGGGCTTAGCGCCGGCATGCGGAAGGTCACAACAGGGCACATATCCCTTTCTTGCGTTACGGCGGTACGGGCGTATGGGTTTTGTGCTTTACGCTTCAGGTCCATATCCGAGCTCAACAGGAAGATGAACATACGAACTTGTAAAAAAATCTCAGTTTACAAGAAGATGTAGGCTGATAATATAGCACATTTCATTCGTCTTCAATCAGCCTGTAAAGTTAATGAGAAATGCGACTGTGAAAATGATTTAGCTAGTTTGTTTCGCGCACGAACGCCGGCGTCTTCAAATAAAACAGCTGAACGCGACCCTATCAGCTGGAGCACATGTCACAAATGAGTCCAACGCATTTTTAATATATACGAACAGTCGCTATGAAATTTGGGGAGGGACAAAAACATCGATTTGCGTACTTGATTTGAATGGAGCGTAATAAGTGCTAACGGATTTGTGATCTGCCTGGATGCAGGGTAGCTGCACATACACACCAAGGTGTGTCCCCGGGTAAACGAAGGGGTAGGTACGGGTGAAAATGACCAAATGCGCTTCGGAACAATAGCTTATCTGCAATTTTTCCAAAAATGCAATCGATCGGGGCTGAATTGGGATACATCACACCGTAATGTCGAAGATCGAGACATGAAGAATAGCCAAATTAAAAAAAAAGGTAACACACAATAACATGTGCAAAAATGACGCATAACCGTGCAGTGGTTGACAACGAGGTTTAATTTTAGAATAATGAGGCAATTGGATACATAACATGTACGGAGTTGGGGACAAATGCTCCGTTCGTGGTAGTTTTGCTCCCGCGGGCGCGGTATTGTGTTTTTCACGTACTCTACATTGCGTGTTTTGCGCCTTTTTCTTTTTCAAACGTCTGCCATGTGCTTCAGGTGGGCGGAAGGGATATACGATTGGACAAAATCAAGCATAATTGACGCTCAATAGAGGTCAATGTGGGACGGAAAATATCCTCTTCGCAGAAACAATAGACGGCATATGTATGTATATATCCTCCAATCTACACCCCTCTCCCCAACTCTGGGTCCTCTACGCAGCTCGAGGTGGCTCCACCATACAGCTGCAAGGTACGTGCGAAGGTGCAAAGGCCACAAAGTGGTGCATACATGTGGTGGAAGGGGCTAAACTCGGTCAAAACGGGCCCTAAACCGGCTAAAATCACTTGTTTGGGCATCCCAAATGGTCTAGGATCACTCTTGAAAAAACGCGGTTCTGACCCATTTTTGACCCATTTTTGGTCTTGAAACGACTCGTTTTCAAGGCATTTTGAGAAGGGCACTAGAGGACTCTTTGACACGGCGCAGTCAAGCCGCACGCGGATGTAGACACCGTTTTCCTTCGTTCGGCTATTTTCGGCGAAACATGGCTATTTTTGGCCCAAAACTGCGCAGATTTGGGAGGGCACCTCCCGACTTGGCGCCACCGCAACGGCCCGTATCCGGTGAATTTCTGGCTCAAAACATGGATTTGGCAGGGGCACCACCTGGGCTCTAGGGTGGCTAAAGTACAGTCAAGCCCCAGGCGATGGAAAGAGGCAATGGGCAAAACAGATCGGTGACGTGCTTGTTGTTGTTGTTGCTTGTTGCTTGTTGGTTGTATATATATATATATATATATATATATATATATATATATATATATATATACATATATGTATATGTATATACGGCGAAGTATATATATATATATATATATATATATATATATATACATATATATATATATATATATGTATATATACGGCGAAGTATATATATATATATATATATATATATATATATATATATATATATATATATATATATATATATATATATATATATATATACATATATATACATATATATATATATATATACATATATATCCTCCAATCTACACCCCTCTCCCAACTCTAGGTGGCTCCACCACATGGCTCTAAGGTACGTGCGAAGGGCACAAAGTGGTGCAGACATGTGGTGGAAGGGGCTAAACTCGGTCAAAACGGGCTCAAAATGGGCTAAAAACACTGGTTTGAGTATCCCAAATGGTCTGGGATCATTTTTGGAAAAACGCGTTTTTGACCCATTTTTGACCCATTTTTGGTCCCAAAATGGCCCATTTTCAAGGAATTTTGGGATTTTCCATGAGCCAAAACCCGTCGCCACGGGCTCAAGATGGGCTAAAACCACTTGTTTGAGCATCCCAAATGGTCCAGGATCATTTTTGGAAAAACGCGTTTTTGACCCATTTTTGACCCATGGTTGGTCCCAAAATGGCCCATTTCAAGGCATTTTGGGATTTTCCATGGCTCAAAAAGCTCCACCACGTGCTCAAAACGGCCTAAAAACACTAGTTTGAGCATCCCAAGTGGTCTAGGAACAACTTTGGAAAAAATGATTTTTTCCGCCCCGGGGACCCTGGTGGACCCACCGCTGGCCCCCACTGTGCGTGGGCTAGCCGGCCCTCCGGCTGCACCAAGTGACCACTAGTACGGGGGTCTAGGCGTCTCGTTGGGCGATTCTGAGGCTTGGAAACCATAAAAAGTGGGGGGTTGTGGGTGGACTAGGTGCCCTCGGAATTCGTTTTTGAGCCACGTAGCCCAAGATACGGCCCGTTCTTGGTTTCGGGGTGCTGGTGCACATTGCGCAGATTTTGGGGCTTTTTGGCGGGTTTTTGGGTCGTTTCTCAGAAATATCGTGGAGTTAGGGGGCAGCAAAGGTCCCTTGGTCACGAGAAAGGCAAGCCGCACATGCAGTGTAGCAGCCATTTGCCTTCGTTTGGCTGTTTTGAGCCCTTACTAGGGCCGTTTTGGGCGAAAAATGGCTGTTTTTGGCCCAAAACTGCGCAGATTTTGGAGGGCAGCTACCGACTTGGCGCCCCCACCCCGGGCCGCCACCGTTGAGTTTTTGGATCAAAACTTGGATTTGGCAAGGCCACCACCTAGGCTCTGGGATGGCTAGAGTAGATTAAAGGTCCAAGCGATGGGAAGGTGCACTGGCCAAAACAAAATGGTGACGTGTTGTTGTTGTTGTTGCTAGCTAAATTTAAGGGGAGAGGGGTGTAGTAATATATATATATATATGTATATATATATATATATATATATATATATATATATATATATATATATATATATATATATATATATATATATATATATATATATATATATATATATATATATATATATATATATATATATATATATATATATATATATATATATATATATATATATATATATATATATATATATATATATATATATATATATATATATATATATATATATATATATATATATATATATAGTCATAGTCATAGTCATAGTCATAACCACTTATCATGCCGTCTACTGGAGTTACCGGGCATCTCGCGCCGACAGGTGGTTCCTGCCTCGCTCGATCCCGTGGGTCCCAGGGCTGCCTGAGGTGGCCCACAGCATGACGGAGGACCCAGAGGACCGGGGATACCGGTCAACCAGGCTTTGGGGGCAGTTGTGACTGCAATACGTTAGCATTAGCAACAGCGACGGACGCTGGCCCGTTTGTTCGCCGGGGGTAAGGGGGCAAGGCACAGCAATGCAGCAGCATCGCAACAAGCAGAAAGCAAAGGCTTCTCCGTCCGGCGCAAAGCGGCAACCAAGGCACAAAGCAGCACGCATGCAGCGAAGCAAGAGCGGACTCTCCGTTGTTCGCGTACCCCCGCCACCGTGGAGACGTCCAGTACCCGTGACCCCACATAATCCACTGTCAATTGCGTACTCGTAAATATCCACCATCCCTGACTCCTCATATCCCACTGCCAGCACGCAATAACCCTTTTATGCACAGCCAGGATTTCTGGGAGGCTCCAGCCTAGCCTGGCCCTCAGCCTTCATCGCCCCCGTGTCCCCACAATGTACGCCGCCGACCCACCGCATCAGTCCCCTAGTATAGTACAGAAACACGGTATCAACTCCACGTCCCCGTGGCCCTGAGCAGCACATACACTCCAGATACATATACCGTGCCCGCACCCCCTGTCAGGGGCCAGAACCCAATCAGCTTCGAGGCATCCTCTTGCCCACGTATAATATAACCTGAGGGTCTACAGGGGGGGACGCTGGCCGCTACGCGACGGGAGTGGCACAACCTGTGAATATCGCTGGCTGGGATTTGGGCTGGTGGGTGCCCACCAGAGGCTTGCCCCGGGCTGTGGTAACCGGGTGCACCTCATCTGGCCCACATACTTTGCCCTGGCGCCTGCACTGATTGGCCAGCTCCCCTGGTTGCGCCTCTTCCACCACAGCAGCGGCCAGGCCGCAGGTTCGGCCCCCACCGACGACGAGGCGAGCCTACTTATAGCATTGGCCCGCGCGTCCCCCCCCGGACCACTCAGCATGCTGCTCCTCCCCGCCTCTAGCCGACCGGACTGGCGCCCTCCAGGAGTAAATCGCCACAATGGTGAGGCGACCGCATACTCTTCGCTACGACGCCGCGCAGTACCGCTGTTGCCACGCTGATGCCACCTGCGGGCCGCCAGCACACGCACCACTGCAACCACAAGGCAATGGTCAGAGGTTAAACTATGTACATGCCCGCAGGCATGGTCCCTCTAGTTTGTTAACGGGGCCAGGGGATGCCCCTAGGCGCCCCCTGAGTTGTTAGAGGGGTCAGGGGGACACCCCAGTACCGCCATGCATCCCCACAGCTCCCCCACTGTACGGTTCCCCAGTACCGCCGCGTACCCCCACCGTACGGACCCCAGTTCCGCCGCGTGTACCCCCAAGACGCCAGTACACCGTCACCTTGAACTCCACGTGCCCCCCGTGAGTGCTCCTCCTAGGCTGCCACGCCGTCACATCCCTCTATGCACACATCACCACTTCGTCGCCGCTTCCTGGACCTGCAGGCTGTCCCGGCAACCCCGTGTAACACTCCCAGGGGTCACCGCAACGCGTGCACCGTAGCGCCGGCAACGATGTCGCCCGCCCAGACAACTCCGTGCACCCCCGGTGTATCCCGAGCAACCACTCCAAATACTGCCGTAGCCAGGCCGCCAGTAGAGACCCCGGTGCCATGGGAATACCCTACAGGGGTTTGGGCCTTATTACCCTGGGCGGGACGACCCATGACACCTCACTGTTGTATGCGGCGACCCGGGGCAGGCGGGGAAAGCATCCCTGTCCGACCCTCATGCACGGGGGCAGTACGGTTCGCCATCAGGCCGGCACGACCTGTCACATCGCGTTGGCCGTCACACGCCGCCTGCCAGTACCGCACAATCAGGCCATGAGGGCACTGCTTCTCAGGCGCTACCCCCTCCGCTGCGTCCAGCGTAGGGACGGTGGCAGGTGCACCCACAAATCCTAACCCGACCAATCTGCATCACCCCCGGCCCCCACCACGCCGTCACCATTTCCTCCGTGATGCCACAACCAGAGTATCCGCGAGTCGCCCTCCAGAGCCGCCCACCATAGCAGCAGGGGCAGGGCTGCCGACGGCGCACCAGGGCACCGTACCCCTTCCACTCCGACGCTCTTCAGGTCACCCTGGATTGTCTTCCAGGCACTTGAGGACATCTGTCCAGAGTGCCGCAGTGCCCACCTCGCCTTAGGCCACCCTCTCATCGGCACGCTCCTGACATGCCCGGCATAGTGGGACGGAGACACATTGATGAACCCAAACTGACGCTGTCTCTCCGCACCCGTGGCATCGCTGCGGAAGCACAGACCGCGACGGAACGCAGCTACTATCACAACACTGCGACCACAGGTCCTGCCATACATCGCAGCACGCGTCCTGGAGTCCGAGCAAAGCACCCGCCAGCTTGCGTGGTTTGGCACAACTGAGTAGGC
Source organism: Eutreptiella sp. 'Long Island Sound 2002' (assembly GCA_964036045.1). NCBI lineage: Eukaryota > Euglenozoa > Euglenophyceae > Eutreptiales > Eutreptiaceae > Eutreptiella > Eutreptiella sp. 'Long Island Sound 2002'. The sequence continues at coordinate 135,155,969 of OZ038380.1, read as the reverse complement.
TGCGCCTCGCTTCCTCCCACGTGGACACCGGGCGGAGTATCGGTCGCCCGTCGGGCATCACCGGCAGGCCCGCAATCAGCCGGGGCCACCGCGCAACTTTGAGGCTGTGTGTGCCATGCGCCAGGAGCTCCCAATCGTAGTCCCGTAAGACCTCCCCGATGACATCAACCCCGTCTTGCCCCGGGCCCCTGGCGGATGCTAGAACCAAGCGTTGTCCTCCCGCCGGAGCCTCAATGACCGCCGCGAGGCCTAGGACGTCAAGGGTGTGACGGGCATCGCCAGCCACGTGGTCGTCCCCCTCTGGCAGAGAGAACATGGCCTCCATGACGTGGCCTTGCGCGTCGTTGCCCTGTACCCTTGCCAGCTGTTTGGAGCCCACTAACACTGCCATGGACCGCCGCTCCGTGACCGCTTGTATGGCTCGTCGCAGCTGCCGGTCATACAGCTACAACGTACCCACGTCAAGTACGACAGCCACCGCCAGGATTGGGAGACTGCACAGAGGTTGCTGAAGGACCGGCAGCACCTCGCGAGGCCAGCCCATGACGTCCCCCACAGCTGGATGGTTGGCGTACACCTGGAGCCAGGGATCACTCTGGCCGTCAGGGATTCTCACCATGGTACCACGCACCTGAAAGTGCTGCCCTAGGTCGTGTGTGGTGCCGGAGGGCTCAGGGCCGGCAAGACCGGGGGGGCAGGCATGCGAGGAGGCGACCTGAACGCTGCTGTTGGGGGCAGAACCGGATACACGGACACCAACGGAAGCAAGAGCGGCGACAACGGAGGCAAGATCCATGCTGATTGTTATCCGGCAAAAAATCCCAGTCTATGAAGAAAATTGATGCGGATTATCCTAAGTACATCTGAGTGTCCATATCTGGCTGAAAAGATTTATATAAATCCGATTGTGAAAAAATATTTGGCCGATCTGGCTCGCGCACGCGCGTCAGCGGCAAATGGCGATTCCGGGTAAATGATCGGAACGCGGCGGATTTACGATGAATGGACCGCGGAATCAGATCCGGCACATCAGAAATATATAGGTCTGATCCTGAGACTGAGCTGCGGGGCGGCGATTCCGCCGAAGCAGAGAAAATGACCAAAATGTAGCCAATCTGGGGCAGATCTGTGAAAATCTGAGCAGATGGGGGTTAGCCGCACTTACACTCCCCCTCCAAAAACACACTGGGGTGTGTCGCTACGTCAACGAAGAACGTAGTGCGGGTAAGTCCCAGAAAAAAATAGAAATGTAGCCTCGATGGGGCGAAATCTGCTTGATCTGACCTGATTTGGGCTGAATTGGCACTGAATCAGGATGGATGAACCTGAAATGAGCCAGAATGAGGAGTGACGAACAGTCCTCCGTGCAGTAAAACATTAGGTTAAGGGCTAAAAAGCATGCAAACGTATCGAGAATCGATACCAAACCATGCCCTGGTTGAGAATGAGGTAGATTATTGGTGGATTGAGTGGGAGAATCAAGAAATGGAGTGACATCTCGGCGCTCTGGCACAGTTTAGCTGTCGCGGGCACGCTACGGTGTCCTCCACGTACTCTACATCGTGTTACTCCCGCTTTTCTCGTTCTGAAAAGTGCAGCATGTGCTTCAGATTTGGCGCATCTGGTGGATGATCACAGGATTCAGCAAGATTGAGAATCAATTTGAGCAGAGATGAAGGAGATGAAACAATCACAGAGAGGGAAAACAAATACAAATGTAGTCTGCAGGCCCTAAGTGAACAGAAAAACATCAGCGTCAACGAACTAACTTCGCCTAACTTGCCTAACTTGCCTAACTTCGTTGAATGAGAGGAGATGACAAGGAAATCAACCTAAAATGTCCTAAAATCAGCAAATTCCCTAAGATGAAGGTGAAATGAAGCGGAATGTCTAGAACTGAAACTACTAACACTTTCGTTTAGACTAGAGTTAATATATATTGTCGTTTATTCAGCTCAATTGTGCTTTCCGGCACGTTGGTTCGCGAGCATCCAACAGATTCCATGAAAATGTGGATCATGTGATGATGCATCATGATGGGACATGCTGGCCCTGGATCCTTGGCATGTAACGCGCCGAAGGTTCGCTGAAGGCGCTTTACTGACAGTATATACCTGAGAGACACCGAATAGCCCTTTATTTACAGTGGCGGCGGTGTCAATCGACTTGGACAAGGCCCATCTTTCGATTAAGTCCCACAAGACACTTGGATTCACCATTTTCGACAGTTTCAGGTCGGATTGAGCTCACATTGGCGTGTGCCAAAAATACACCGAAGCTTACGGACCTCAGAGGTTGCTGTTAGAAGTCCCTAGAGCTCCTATGTGAAGGTTGTCTGAACAATGGACGTCGGGGTTTTGCGCAACAGTGGCAGAATGATGGACAAACCTGAGGAATTCAAGGTAAATTCAAGGAATCTGGATCTGAATCTGGACTTTGGCTTCAGCATCACGGCAAACGAAGGTAAGATCTGAGTTCCTGGCGTCGCATCTAGTGCCGCCAGTACTACAGGGGGTGCCTGTAGGGGTGAATATCCCTGGCCAGGGTTTTTACTATGTACATTTGCTTCCATCTGCGGGAGTAGCCAATTTCCAAAGATGCACAGACCAACAGAGACAAGATTACCCCGAATCTGCCTGAATTAAGCCTGAGTTTGGTTTTTTCTGGACACGGCAGCACACTCCGTGGCTTTCGGCAGCGTATCTACGCCTTGTCTGCCGAACGGAGACCAAAGAAAAGTTGATTGACGTCAAATTATCAAACATTCGCAGTTCTCCACATCATGACATAATCAGGAAGAATGAACAGTGGATTGAGCAGAATGTGGTTTATACGACATGATGTGGTTCTTTCAAGTCGTCAGAACACTCACATTGGAATAAGTGGTCGACGGGGCGAGGCTGGAGCTTTTGTAGGAGTTGGACATGCAAGGGTTTCGAACCTACACCCTTGAGCCCTAGCGACGAGTGCCATGACGCCCTGGACTAGACGACTGTTACCCAGATTATGGCGTCGGCGACTCAAGTCACGACGGGTCTCCCTAAATTCGGCCAAGCACGAATACATGTGACCACCAACCTGTCTGGTGGGGCCCTCGTACGGCTTGGGCGCTGCAAATCAGCGGCCGAACTCGAAGCTTGGTCCTCATTTGGCTCCTGGGCTGGCCTGACCGCAGGAGGGCGGATCGACGGATCAGCCCTGGAATGTGGCTGCTGAGGGCCGTAAAAGGCTGGATCTCGATTCACCACAGGTCTTTTTCCGTCGCTCTCCACCTGTCTGTCTGGTTTCGACAGACAGTCTGTCAGGAGTACGCCAATTTCGGGGTGCTTCTTGAGGAAGTCGATGAACCCCTTGGTGTACCCATGGACAAAAGAATGGGCTGGTTCCCAGTTGTTGTGACTGGAATCAAAGCCCCTCCACTCACATAGAAATTCCAATTCGCCCTTTTCGTCACGTCTTGCTTCTAAAATCCTCTCGAGTTCGTACTTCCCCCCTTCGATGACCCGATCGGACAAAAATTTCGAAGTCCAAAAAAGGGGTTTAACCCTATCCTTGGGGGAGGGGATCTCTCTCTTGAGGCGATCGCCCGAAACTTCAATTTCCCTGCTGACATCCACACGAATCCTCCACCTGTTCTCACCTAGACGCGCTGTAACAGCGAATGGCCCCTCCCACAAGGGAAGAAGCTTATCATCTCCGTCCAGGGTGGTTTCGGATTTTCGAAGCCAAACTCGATCGTCGACTTCAAAATTGTGGGGGTTTTTTCGGCCTTGATTCTGGACCCAAAGCCAGTCAGCTTGATGCTTATCGATTAATTTCGAGACAGTTTTTTCTGCTCGTTGGATTTCGTCCAAAAACAACGAAGCATCTTTACAAGGGCGAGGATTATTCAACGGCATGTTCCACCAACACTTCTTTCGTCCAAAGACAATTTCATTTGGAGAAAGGCCATGGTACAAAGGCGTGTTGTGGTAACGGCGAAGCAATGCGAAGAGAACTTCAAGCCAATGGAAGTCTTTCTCACTGGCGAGCTCCTTACGAAGCATATTAATGATAGAGCGGCCGGCTCTTTCGCCAGGCAACGCTCGATGTGAGTGGATTTCACATCTGAGGTGGTGGATTCCAAGGCGAGCACATAATTCCTTCCACCATTCGGAGGTGTACTCTTTGCCTGAGTCCGTAACCACCTCGGATGGGACGTCCCAACCTCCCATCCAGGTCTGCGCGCACCATTTGGCGGCAGCCTTGCCAGTCATCGACTCGATGTTACAAGGCAACACCTGAATGTAGCCGGAATGACGGCACTGAATAAGGAGCACACCATTGACTTTTTTATTCGTCCAATGGCACTCTTCGTCGTCGAGTTCACCAAGATGGAAAAAATCACTGGTGACTCTGTTAAAGAGGCGCTCCGGAATAGGATGTGGCCTCAGATGGCCGTGCTTCTTCGCGCTGGGGGGCGTCGAGACAGCACATTGGGCACATCCGGCGGCTACTTTCATGCAATGAGTATATAGCCTTGAGCCAAACAACCTATGTTTAATCATCGACCATAATCTACGGCCATGTGCGTGGGGGGACTCCCATTTGTGCCACCAGTTTAACACTCGGGGGGCCAGGGCGTCTGGTACGCACAATTTACCCTCCATCCACAGCTTCCCCCCATCCAACGAATATTCAGAAAAAATTCCATCTTTGTGAGCATCTTTGGATTGGAGATTCTCAAAGACCTCTTTAAACATGGAATCATGCAGATAATCGGACGTCCAGTCACGGATGATAAGGGAATCTTTCGGCAGGGGTGGAGTTTTGGCCGGATCGCGACGCTTAATGCCCTGAATCAACCGAAATCCACTTACTGGTCGGGTATACTCAAACCGTTTCACACTCCCTGAGGAGGGATCGGTGACTTTCTCCACGACTTTCAGTGATTTGGTGATGATTTCATGAGCATGCGCCGGATCTGAAAAGGCCGTGATGTCATGGCACGGTAATGCATGCTGTTTAACAGAGCATTGCATGCATTCACGTCGAATGAGCTTTTTTTCTTCTTGATCCCACTCGATTACGACGTGGCGGTCCTGCTCCGTACCATGGATGTTGGTACTTTGCAGCCCCTCTGAAGCGGGGTAAGCCCATCGGCTCAGAGCATCCGCTACCTTGTTGTGTTTTCCAGGCAAATACGACACATGGAGGTCAAACAAACTGAGAAATTCATGCCATCTGGCCCGTCGACCAGCTGGGCTCGCGACAGTATCAATGTGTTCGGTGGCCCAATATTCCAGAGATCGATGATCCGTCAGGACCTCGACTCGATTGGTGCCAACCCACGATTGGTACTTTTTCAGCGCGCAGATTATGGCATATGTTTCTTGCTCACACGGTGACCATTGCATCTGGCGTGGAGCTAGCTTCCGAGACCAAAATGCAAGAGGGTAATGATCACCTGTGGCTTCATCAACCTGTTCAAGGACAGCTCCGATCGCGTACCTAGAAGCGTCGGTTCTTATGTAGAAGGGTCTGTCGAATTTCGGCACATGCAACGTGGCGACTTCGCAGAGGGCCGCCTTCAAGTGATGGAAGGCCTCCTCGCACTCGTCAGTCCACTTGACACGAACCTTTGAACCTGCCTTGCCCGCATCTCTCCCTACCTTCAATAGTTCAGTGAGGGGGGCAGCAAATTTGGCATAATTCGGCACAAAAGTGTGGTAAAAATTGCAACAACCCAGGAATCCTCTCAATTCCGTGATCGTCTCAGGGCGCTTCCACTTCTGAATAGCGACGAGCTTCCCTGGACTGGGTCGTCGGGTGCCATTCTCAAGGAGAGAACCACAAAATTCGACTGATTTTAAAAATAATTTTCCCTTCTTTGGCCCACAAATCAGCTGATTGGCATCAAGAATGTCCAAAACCTGGTTCAGCTGCTTTTCATGTAGGGACACCAGCTCGGCTTCGGTCAGTCCCTCCCCCTCTGTCGCGATGATTATGTCATCTATGTACACACTCACGAAGGCACGAAGCTCAGGATGAGCTGTAAAAAGCACATCCTCCATCATTCTTTGAAAAAACGAAGGGGCGTTCTTCAGGCCCATGGGCATGACCGTCCACTGGACTGGGCCACATGGCGTGCACATACAGGTGAGAGGTCGGCTGTCCTTCCTCAACGGCATTTGGTGAAAGCCGTGACGGAGATCCAGCACAGAAAACAAACGACCTCTTGCCCTCTTGGCGATTTCCTCCTCAATGAGGGGCAGGGGGTGTGAATCCGCCTTGGTTTCGGCGTTGAGGTTGCGAAAATCAACCACCATTCGCCAACCATCAATAGTGTTCTGGTCTGCAGGCGGCGGCTTCGGGACTGTGAAGGGTGCACAGCACCATTCGCTGGTCATACAACCCTCAAGCCAACCAAATTCCCTGAGATTTCTCTCGATGATTTTTCTGAGTATCTCATGTTTCTGTCCATGGTTCTCATAAGGACGCTGTTTCTTCGCCTTGTACCCTTCACGAAGCTCGATGAACGCTTCACCGAACTGCCCACGGACAGGGGGGTATTTGATCAACTTCCCCGAAAGGGTTGTGTCCTTCCGTTCCTCAAAAATCTTGTCTCTTTTCTTGGAACACAACTCAGTGTCCACCTGATCGCCAGGAATTACTGTCGAAAAAACTTTGGCGATTTCTTCGGCCTTGGCAGGAAGAATCTTCTTACGGATGTCCCTAAAAAGGTCCGTATCAACTGCCTCTTGAAGATAGGTGGGTCGAGTGTCGACATTCCAGAGATTCTCTTCGTGATCCAGCTCCTCGAAAGGATCTATGAAAGCTTCCACACGGGGTTTTTCATAAAAAAATCTGAACTTGCGGCGCGAAGAAAATTTTTTTGTCGTCCGTGCGCCGTAGATTCTTTTGGATGTAGATCTTATTGGGGAAGAGGGAGACGAGGCGGATCCATTTGACGTTGGATCACCTTGGGCATCTGACGGACAAAAATCAGAAAAAATAGATTCATCATCAGTACCTCGCTCAACCTCAGATTCAGACCCAACACAGGAATCAGTACTAGAATCAGCAGAATTAGAGTCAGAAAGCTTTGCATCCACCAGGAATGCAAGCGAACTCCAGGGCCGCTGTGGCAGGGGACCTGTGTCGTCCCTGGCATACAGCTTAATCTTCCTGGGAAGTTCGATGTAATCTACACAAATGTCTTGCAATTCCTGAAACCAAGGCTTGTCGTCCCACAAGGGCACAACAAAAAGCGCCTGGGTTTTATCTTGCTTGATTTTGTGGATGACCTGCTGGATTAAGTGAAACGGAGGATTAATCCATAACTTTTTGTCCCATTTATGGGTCCAAGCGTCGCGAAAGTGCTTGTCAAAGCGCTTGTTCTCGCGGTTAGCAAAGGCATCATACTGTGGCCAAAAGGAATGGTGTTCATAAAAATATTCACAAATTGTATCGCGCCATTTGTCGACAACTCTATAGGATGAAGAGTGCCAGCGCGAAGGGCGTCGTGGCTGGGAGTCCCTACGAAGACATTCTAACTCTCGGGAGTAATCGGCACTCCCATTCACCTCTGCAATGGTGACATCTTCACCAAACTTTGGTGTAACCTTTTGCTTCAAAAATTCTTCTGCACTTTTAAACCCTGCGTGCAAAAAACGAAATTCAGGACGCTCCAAGGGACCTGACTCCAGCAAAAAACAACGCCGATGACCTACGGGCGCCACCCTGTTCTTGCGAAGCCAAGGATGGCCCAAGTAAAGGTCATACTTTATGTCGGCACGATAGAAGTAGTCATCCTTAAGGATAACTTCCTCCACATTACTTTCTTCCCAAAGGTCTTGAGCGACCAAATGAGTTGATATATAACAACCGCGTTGCCCACCTGCGAGAGAATGTCCAGAAACTCCCTCGAGGGTAACAGGATGAGGCGAATCAAACACGCAGTCGTCAGGCAAGAAAGAATTGGATTGGAGATTTACCTCCGATCCATTGTCACACAAACAAGTGGCGAGGTGGAAATTGCCCTTGCAATCAGAGACCCACAGCTTTGTGACAAACTGACGGGCCCTGTGCTTGGACTGTACACCAACCTCGTCCACTACAACAGAAGGATCCGCTGCCGGATCCAGGGGAGAGGAGACAAGCGACCCTACATCAAGTAGTGGTCGAGATGGAATCTGGGGATCATGCCTGAAATCGCCTGGGGAGGGGCGATTTTCGTGGCTCCCCTAGGCGTTCTGACCTCCAGTGGCTGCGTTAACATTATGGACACACCCTGATTCGTCGACCCACTCATCTTGGAGCGGATCATCTGCTGGATTCAAGGCATTTTCAGCGTAATCTCGATCCGCATCGGACACCTGATCTGCACCTGAGACCTGATCCACACGATGGTTGCCCTTTCCACGTCCACGGCCACGGCCGCCGGATGATGGACCTCCACCGTCGCCACGCCCTCTGCCCTTACCAGAGAAAGGGGTTCCCGAAGGATTTCTCTTACCTTTACCCTGGAATCCTTGAGCATTTCCCTTGTTTGCACCGGATTGAGGGGTTTGGCCTGGATTTCGATTTCCGCCTCCGGCGTTGCTATTGGGATTTTTCTGGCCGTTCGGCTGCCCACCGGAGCCGGATGGAGTCCGATTTCCTGTGCCTTGGGACCCGCCAGGGCCTCCAGGATTTTTGTTTTCACCGGAGGGGGTCGGATTCCCTTTTCCAGCCTTCCCACCGTGCACCTGTCTGTCATTCTTGTCTGAATTCTGCGAATTACTGATATTTTCACCAATCACCTTGTGATCGTAAGGAGACCATCGGTGATTATCAGTAGAATGCGTCTTAGCTCGGTTCGTAGAACCTAAAAGAAGGCAGATGCTACAGTGCTGCTGAACATTCCGGGTGTCATTCACCTTTTTGTTGCCCTTTTGGGCCCCATTTTGGGTGTTTTGCTGGGTATTCTTGTTTCCCCCAAGACCCTCATGGAAATTCTGATTGGCGGCGTCGGCGAGCCGCTCAACCTCCTCCCAGAGTTCCTTCGGGGTGTACGAAAACACCCAGTTTTTGGCCTTCAGGCGATGGCCATGGAAGCTTACTCCCCTGTTGAGGACTTGGACAAACAAGTCCCGATCCTCGTGTTCATGAAACTTGATTTTCCACGTCTCCTCAGTGAATTTCACCTTGGAGAAGGAAGTGGGGGAGCACTTTTGAAGTGCCTCCCTGACGGAAAACTTGTTGGCAGAGGCATCGAAGCGTTCCACCTCCGCCCACCAGGTCTTGACCTTTTCTTCGGACTGTTTGTTCCGAAGGGTGGCGGCAGTTTCTGAGGGGATCTTGTCAAAAATCAGACTTTTCAGCTCGGCACTAGAAAATTTTTCGCCTGAATGTTCAGCTTCTTCCACTAAATTCCAGAAGCGCTGTTTTTTGTCTTGCACTTCGTGCAAAATTAATCGCGAGAATGAAGGAAAATTCTTCAACATTTGGTGGTAGTGGTCCTCTGGCAGCCGGGATCCACGTACCTCCAACTGTTCCCACACCTCATCAAAGGTAAGGGGGGAACTTGTATCCTCGCGATCACTCCAAGTCCTGAGCCAAGTGTTGGCCGGCGCTCCCTCAAGGCAGTCCAAGAGGGCCATCAGGAACTGATCATCTTGGAGTTTTTGAGTCTTAACCCACAGTTTAAATTCCCGTTGGAACTGAGGCCAACGTCGGGGGTTCCCATTATACTTCGGTTGCTTGGCAACCTGACGAAGTCGCAAGGAAGTAGGATTAAGAAGCGAATCCAGCCCAACACCGGCCGTAATGGCTGACACCTTGGCGGCATCATTCGCCACACCAGCTCCGGCGAGGGTCTGGGCGAGCAACAGCTGGGCTAAGGTATTGGAATCAGCAGCAGGAGGGGCAGTACGGGAGGCAGTTCGCTTGGCATTCTGAGCCTCAGTCCTACCCTTCGCCGTCCTACTCTCAGAACGAGAGATTTTAACCCTTTCCTTTAGCTTGGTCCTGCTGATCCTTGCATCGGTGGTCCTGGAGTCCACTGAAGGAGCAATTGAAAAAATTTCTGTCGCCTCCTCCGACGGCTCTGTTGCTTGTTCCACCGATGAGGCGCCCTCAGACCGCATGTGCGTCTTGAAAAGATTTTTTATTCCCAGCGTTTCAATGATGAGGTGCATTTGATCTTTGAGCGTTTGGAGCTCAGCATCTCGCTGGAATCTGCAGGAGCAGTCGGCAGGACAGTACATACCGTGTCCTGAAGGGCCTGAGCAGGCTGTCGGACCGCTGATCTCGGTGGTCCGCAGCCAGGAGTCCACTTGGGGAGCTCCTTCAGCCCTGATTTCCAGGCTTGCCTGCCTGGCTGCCTCTAAAATTCCCTCCTCAACCGCGGCGGCTAGATCGTCGCGGATGGAAACAGGGGGATGAGGGGCGGAGGGCCGGGGAACAGGTGCCGTGCCCTTCTCCTTCGGGAAGGGGCTTGCCTCCCAGATCTGCAAAAAAATGGCAAAAGAGTCATCTTCTTGAGAACGCCACCACATCCTGTTATTAATTTCGTTCTGAAGGAGGAAAAAATATTCCGTTAAAAATCAGAGGCGATTCTTTCTTGTTCGATCAGCTTAGACGAGGCTAACCAACAAAGGGCCTCAAGCGCCTCAAGGCTACGGGTCACTTCTCGGGTCAAATGGTCGTCCCAGTGTGCCCAAGAGGCTGGTCGATTATAGCTAGGTACCTCACCTGGACCACCCATCTCAATGTCGTTCAGATCGGCGTGCAGGGTCTCAAATGTTGGACATCCGTAAGGAATGTTGGTACCTGTCAGCTCCGTAAGCTCCACCGGAGCGTTGCCATCGTCGTAGGCCGGCGGATTCCAGCTGCTCGATGGCTAATTTCGACTGGGATCATAATGGTAATCTGGGTCTCCACAGCTGCTGATGTGCGCCCTTCTTGGGCAGCTTGGGCTTGCGCAAGGCATTCCTCTCAAGGCCTTGTTCGCGCAGCACCATGGCAGCGTAATCGTTACTTCTCCAGAAGCGGCGGGGTCTACGGGGCCGTACTGGGGAGCGGGCTGTGGACTGAAGGGCTGTGAAGCAACATTCAGGTAGCCTCTGCTACCATGAAAGTGCTGCCCTAGGTCGTGTGTGGTGCCGGAGGGCTCAGGGCCGGCAAGACCGGGGGGGCAGGCACGCGAGGAGTCGACCTGAACGCTGCTGTTGGGGGCAGAACCGGATACACGGACACCAACGGAAGCAAGAGCGGCGACAACGGAGGCAAGATCCATGCTGATTGTTATCCGGCAAAAAATCCCAGTCTATGAAGAAAATTGATGCGGATTATCCTAAGTACATCTGAGTGTCCATATCTGGCTGAAAAGATTTATATAAATCCGTTTGTGAAAAAATATTTGGCCGATCTGGCTCGCGCACGCGCGTCAGCGGCAAATGGCGATTCCGGGTAAATGATCGGAACGCGGCGGATCTACGATGAATGGACCGCGGAATCAGATCCGGCACATCAGAAATATATAGGTCTGATCCTGAGACTGAGCTGCGGGGCAGCGATTCCGCCGAAGCAGAGAAAATGACCAAAATGTAGCCAATCTGGGGCAGATCTGTGAAAATCTGAGCAGATGGGGGTTAGCCGCACTTACAGCACCAGGGCCGACGATTGCGCCGACACCACGCGGGACCCCTCCCTGAATGCCGTGATGTCCCGTACCACCCAGGAACTGATCCACTGGCTGAAGGTCTACGCCACCGCCGCCATCCAGTGAGGGAACAAGGACATGGCCTCTTCGTGTGCGATGTACGACCGTGGCACCAGCTGTGCGTGCAGCGGTACCCTCTGAAAGGTTGCCCGCAGGTCGCCGGGGAGGCCGGCAAACGGGTTCCACGGCGGACGCCGTTGGATCCTCCCTGCCGGCGGGCAGAAGGGTGTGTCACCTCGCAGGAACGCGTATACCGCCCTCCTTCGATCTTGCATCGGCAGCTGCATGAGCTGGGTGAGCCGATGGTTCCTGCGGGCATACACATCTTCCACAATCTGGACCATGTCCTCCACAAAGAGCCTGGCCTTGGCAGGGCCCCGGGACGACGCCGCTCGCACCGCAGCGAACAGCCGCTTCAGGTCCCCGGGGACGACACCCGCCATCAGGGATTCAGTCCACCTGCAGCCGTGCTCCCTCCACGCCATGAACTCCGCCGCCCTGTCTGTCAGGGGTAGCTCCGCCGTGAACTCCTCCACACGCCCGCACAGGAGCCCTGCCACCTCCTCGTCCCGCGCACACAGCAGGCGCATGTGGCCAATGTCCTCCTCCGGCCCCCCACAGAAGATACAGGGGTGGGCCGGTAGTGCCATACGCGTGAGCTTCTGTCTCCACCGTCGCATGACCTGCATTGTGGACAAGCGACCGTCACGTGCCCGCAGCATATTTCTGTGCGTTGGGCCGTGGTGTACAGCTCCCAGTGGCACCGCCTCGCAGGCGCCAGCCAGTGGCGTGTGCGCCCTGGTGCGTGCTGCTAGCGAACGCCACTCCATCTCCCGGACTTGCTGAAGGGCTTGCATGGATGGCACACGCGGCTCGAGCTCTCCATTATCCCCCGGCACCAAGAGGATGGCGTGCTCCTTTGGTAGGACGAGATGGACAGGCGGGGCCATTGCACGGGCCGCGGCAGAGTCTGGCGCCTCGAGCGGGACCGCCGCCAAGTGCGAGCTGTGCCTCACCACCCAGTGGTGCGGCCCCCCAACTCGGCGTGGCAGCCGCCGCAGCCCCTCCACTATCCAGCTCAGTGCGTGCTGGTTGACCAGATGTGATGTCGGCCCCTGGATGCCACGGTACAGGGCCTCCTGCGCCCTGCGGAGATGCGCTCCTATGATGGACGCATCCACCACGTGCACCGTGCACGCTGACGGGGGCGTGTGCAACAGGTATGCCGCCGCGCCGATGATCTCCGCCTCCGGGACCGTGCCGTAGATGGCACCCGTCCACGTGGGGATTCCGTGGCTGGCCACCGCCACGTTTGTGGCGTCGTCTCCCTGGGGCGACGCGTCAGACGATGTGACTTTAGTCGCCACCGGCACCCAGCAGTACCGGTGGGGTTCCAGCCACGCCACGACGGAGTGGGGGCTCTGCACCACTCTTCCAAGGGACGCCGCACTGGAGGCCGTGAGCTCCGGGGACAGGACTACCTTCGGCCGATACACCGCATGCGGTCTCCAGGCCAGGTCACATCTACAGACTGACTTGATGGCGTCCAGGGCGGTGGTATACTCCGCCCCCCAAACCGTTGCGGAGCACGAGGGCTGGTACACCATCACAGATCCCTGTTCCACAGCGGCGCCATCACGCAACGACGTGACGGCGACGTGCGGATCGTGCGGCACGTTGGACATCCGAACCACTTCCGAAACCGAGTACTCATCCGGATCCGGGACAGGGCCTGCTGGTAGCAGAAGGACAATTGCCCACTCGCTGCACCCGTGCACCGCCGCGCATGCCCTGGAAAACGCTGGCCGCCCGTGCACAACCCACAGTGGTGACGGGTTTATGCCGCCCCCGGCGTGTGGAGTGAGTAGGGGGACGGACGCCAGATCGTCTTGCTGCTGGTAACCCTCAAAGACGTCCCCCAACAGAAACAGGAGGGCGGCTAGCAGGAAGAACGGCATCGATAGCCCCGGGTTGGCCGGATCCCATCCTTCCTCCCTGTACCCGCCCACCACATACATGTCCCCCGCAGTGGACCGTCTATTGCGTTTGCTGGCCTTCTTTCGGCGCACCGGGTGAAGTAGCCGATGAGTCAACGGACTAGGCACTTGCGGCCGGAAGACGTCGCGGAGCCCCGTGAACCACACGTGGTCTAGCTGATGGGGCCCTACTCCTGCGTGCGGAAGGTGCAGGTGGTCTTCATGACACTCTTGGAGCTGGACAGCCCAGTGCCCAGGCGCAGGACAGGGGAGCCGCGCATGCAGGAGGTCATCTGCGGGATCAGTCAGGGACTGTACCGCCGCATGTGTGCGGGGCCCCGAGAGAATGCAGATGTCTCTACCCTTGAAGGAATAGGATTGTGACACCCACTTCCGTCCCGCCCACTGCACTTGCGGCAGATGGGCTTGTACACACGAGTACATTGACGATGGCATGAGAAGTCCTACGCGCAACGTCCGCATCGCCCGGAGTACCCTGTCCACGCACGTATTGCCAGCGTGCGTGGCGAATGACGCAGAGGGCACCATGAACTGCCCGCACACTCCGTACTGCACGTGCATGTCCCGGAGCATGGCTCCCAGCTCATCCCGGACTGTCGTCGACCTGTGGTGGGTGAATTGAGCCATGGTCGCCACAACGGAGTCGCGGCAGATAACCTGGACATCCGCCAACCGTAACCCATGACCCGACCGCACGACTACGTTGGACAGGTCCTTGGGCAGCTTCTCGAATTGCAGGGCCGCAGCCTTGACGGCAGTATTCAGCTTGATCACCGCCTCCGCCGTGTCGGACAGGTAGGGCGCCGCGTACCGCACGATGCCTCCAACCAGAGCCGCCATCACCTCATGAGGCACCGACGCCGGCCCCAACGTGTCCTTGCACCAGCCAAGCAAAGCTTCACACCGGAGTACATGTTTCTCCTTCATGGTCGCCACCCCCCTGGGATCGAGGCGCAGGCCCAAGTATGGTACCGTGCCCTTGGCACGTAAGCATACCCATGGGGCCGCCGTGTTCCTTGGGCTCAAGCACACGATGATCGAATGGATGCGAGCAGTATTGGCATAGGCGCATTTGCCGACGTTGAGGGACATGCCCATGTCCGTGAGATATCGCGCTATCGCCGTTGCATACTCCAGGAATTGCGGCAGGGAGTGCGCTATCAGCAGGAGGTCTTCACAGTACGCCTGCACCAGCGATGGCACCGCATGGCGAGCATCTCCCCGCGCCTTGCAAGCAAGGCTCCTCAGGAGCGGTTCTAAGACGAGCAGGTAGAGCACAGCGCTCTCCGCACTGCCCTGCCGCAGGCCCCTGTGGAGCCGAATGCTTGGTGTCGGGGCGTGCGCAGTGACGATGCGCACCAGAGACCCGCAGCTGAGGGTGTGGAAGAGCCTGATGAGCTCTTCTGGGACTTCCATGTGGCGCAAGAGGAGCGCCAGCGCCCCGTGCGGCGCTGTGTCAAAAGCCTTTGACACATCGAAGGCCAGGAGGTTTTCCTCGTGCCCACGTTGCAGCCTGCGCTGGGCCAGGAACACCGGGGCAGCCGCCGTGGAGCCCGGCATGGCCCCGAACTGCCAGTCCGCAGCCAGTCCCCTGCAAGCCAAGACAGTTGTGAACCTCCGCATGAGGGGAGTCATGAGCATTCGCATGTCTTGCTGCCCCAGCGCTACCGGCCTGTACTCGTCCAAGTTGCCCGTGGCTGTGCCCTTGGGCATCAGCCAGATAATGGCCTCGTGCCAGGACTCCGGGACGTCCGCACCCCACAGGATAGCCCTGTACGCGTGCACCAGGAGGCCCTGCACCGGTTCAGGCAGCTCTGCTATGAGGGCAGCCGTGACCCGGTTGGACCCCGGAGCTTTGTCGTCCGCCACGGCCCGCCTCACGGCATCTTTAAGGTCGTGCAGGGTGTAGTCCTGCACCGTCCTCCATTCCTCAGGAACCCCCCTTGGATGTGGGCCCGGACAAGCCGCTCGAAGGCCGGCAGGTTCACTAGCTGCTTGGCGTACAGCGCCTCCAAGTACCTCTGGACCTCGCCAATGACGTCCGAGGCCTCCAAGAGCACCTTCTCCGACTCGCGGACGCGTACGGACCACAGGCCCGACGGGGCATAGTTCACCACGTTGATGGCCCCCCGTATTGCCGTCCATCGCAGCTGCAGATCCGGCACCCTGCCCCGCCAATAGTCCTTGATGGACCGGCGCCTGTTGCTCCTGAGGACACCCCGCAGCTCCTCCACGCGTGTCTCTGGGTGGTGGAGCTGTTGGTCCAACGCGGCACGTAGGTCCTCCACCGAAGCGGGGGATAGGTCGGGGTCCACCCGCCGGAGGTGCTGTAGCAAGGCAGTCGCTTTCTGGGAGTGGAGTCCGGCCGCCGCCGCGTCCCGTTGCCACAGCTCATGGGCGCGCCAGGCCAGGGCCTGCTGATCCGAGAGGACCTGGGCCAGTGACGCCTCCTTCTCCGCCTGCCCGTACGGGTACTGCGATGGCATGCGCACTCCCGTGACCCTGGACACGTCATCACGGAAGGCGTAGAGCAGGGCAAAGACCGCCTGCACCTCCGACGTGCCCATGGTGGCAGTGTCTTGGTCCGACGAGAGCCACGCGCGCAGCCGCCGATCCCCGCAGGCCTTTTGCAGTACTGCCGCCGCCGCCTCACGAACCCCCGGGGAGTCCGGGCGTATGGCATGCAGCCTGCCTTGGGCGTGCCAGTAGGCAATCCTGGTGACCCTCTCTTTGCCGGCCACCGCCAGCGGGAGGTCCAGGACCACAGGGCTATGATACGACCCCAGCGACGCTGGAAACCGCCCCGGCGCCAAGTGTGGGTGCTCACGCGCCGCCCAAGGGACCAGAGACGAGTTCAGAAGGAAGGAGTCCAGTCGGTGCCCTGCCCTCGTGGGCCTCCTGTCCTCCTCCCGTTCCGGGCCTGCCCTGCGGGAACCACACTGTTCCCACAGGGCCTGGAACCTCCTCGTGGTGGGGTGCCACGGGGACTCCAGCCCCACGTTGAAGTCCCCTCCGAGGAGCACGGCCCTGGTGCCTCCCGCGCTCTTGGCCGCCGCGTACATGGCCACGTCAGCCCAGAAGGACGCCTTAGACGCCCAAGAGTCGCCGCCGCTGCCCGGGCCGTGGACGTTGATGACCGTGAGGGTGCCACCTACGGTCACCACATCGAGGGCCATGGCCTTGCCCGGCACGATGTCCACGACGTCTCTAACTTTCTCCGCGGCGAACATGTCCGCCCGAAGGGCAATCAAGAGCCCGCCGCGCAACGCTGCCGCCGATGCCGCCTCACCTATGATTTTAGCAGCTGTTTTTTCCCAAAATTCAAAGCCATGCATTTTCAGAACGGAGATGTCAAACGGCACACAGTAGTACTGTTTTTTTGTGTTTTCTCAAAATTTTAACAAAATTATGCTGTCGCTGGAGCTGGAGCCGCAGATCAACTGTCAGCAACTGCCGCGTACGCGAGTTTCAGATTCCCGACCGCCGTGCACAATAGAAAATCGCCAAAAAGTCCACTTTTTTTCGCAGTTGGAAGCAAAGTAAAGGCATGAGCGTGTCCCCGAGATCAATACCTTGATGCTGACCTAAAAACCACCCAGATTGGCAGGCACAGATTTTGGGAAATTCACACTTTTCTAGCCAAAAACCACTCTTTTTCATGGTTTTAGGGTCTATGGACGCCATGTAGAGGGCCTTACAGGGCTGGAAGAGGTGGTATAGAGGTGATATATGAACAAATTGTCATCACCATTGGTAGAAGCCTACATGACAAGCGATGTTTTGCCTTTATTCTAGGCTATTCATCCCTTTCTCATGCACCATGGGGCCCAATATCCATATGGTTCATAGGTAGGGTTTTGATCACCTATCACCGTCCACACACATGTTTGGGGCTTGGGTTGGTATTGTATGCATTTGAATGATAAGAACTACATAAAATATGATACTATGTGCATAAGAATGGGATGAACAATGAACATTTGAGGTGTTTTTGGCCCTATTTTGCACCGTTTGTGGTCCATTTCCATATGGTTCATAGGCAGGCTTTTGCGTGCCTATCACCGTACACACACATGTTTGGGGCTTAGGTTGTTATTCTAAGCATTTGTATGATAGGTGCTACATATAATATGATAGTATGTGCATAAGAATGGGATGAACGATGAACATTTGAGGTGTTTTTGGCCCTATTTTGCACCGTTTGTGGTCCAATATCCATATGGTTCATAGGTAGGGTTTTGATCACCTATCACCGTCCACACATATGTTTGGGGCTTGGGTTGGTATTGTATGCATTTGAATGATAATAACTACATAAAATATGATAGTATGTGCATAAGAATGGGATGAATGATGTAGATTTGAGGTGTTTTTGGCCCTATTTTGCACCGTTTGTGGTCCAATATCCATATGGTTCATAGGTAGGGTTTTGATCACCTATCACCGTCCACACATATGTTTGGGGCTTGGGTTGGTATTGTATGCATTTGAATGATAATAACTACATAAAATATGATAGTATGTGCATAAGAATGGGATGAACGATGAACATTTGAGGTGTTTTTGGCCCTATTTTGCACCGTTTTGTAGTCCATTTCCATATGGTTCATACGTGGGTTTTTGCGTGCCTATCACCGTACACACACATGTTTGGGGCTTAGGTTGTTATTGTAAGCATTTGTATGATAGGTGCTACATATAATATGATAGTATGTGCATAAGAATGGGATGAACGATGAAGATTTGAGGTGTTTTTGGCCCTATTTTGCACCGTTTGTGGTCCAATATCCATATGGTTCATAGGTAGGGTTTTGATCACCTATCACCGTCCACACACATGTTTGGGGCTTGGGTTGGTATTGTATGCATTTGAATGATAAGAACTACATAAACTATGATACTACGGGCACAAGCATGGGATGAACAATGTAGTTTTGAGGTGTTTTTGGCCCGTTTTTGCACCATTTGTGCTCCATATCCATATGGTTCATAGGTAGGGTTTTGATCACCTATCACCGTCCACACACATGTTTGGGGCATAACATGGTATTATAAGTATTTGAATGCTAGGTAATAAATGAAATATGATACTATGTGCACAGGAGTGGGTTGAACAATGTAGATTCGAGCTGTTTTTGGCCCATTTTTGCACCTTTTGTGGTCCATATCCACGGTGGACAAGTATTGCAAATTTCTTGTCATACCTGACGTTGTTCCACACCACATATAAGGACCCGTCTTTTTTTCAAATCGTGAAGCTGTAGCTTCAGAGGGGGGGGGGGGGGGGTGGGGCCGGCTTCACAGCTGGAGAAAATTGTGCAATGCCAAATTTGGACCTGATTTGGCGGATTTGGGGCCTGTGGTGGCGGCGCGCTCCCTGCCTTCGGCGGCGCGCTCACAGCAGGCCAGCCCATCGACGGCCTTAACAACGATGCTAATAGTGTTAGTTCTATCCAATTGCCAATTAGGACACGATTCGGAAACAAGGGTGACTCCGGTGGATGATGGAAGGCCCGGAGTTAAGGATCTGGCTAAACCCTGGTGTGGTGCCTCAGCCCACACCGGCTGTCCCCCTTGGGTGCATCAATGCACCTGGGAGGGGACTGGTACACGTTAATGGGCGCATTTGCTTCGGCTTTTGCCACGCCTACGTGTATGGGGGATCACAAGTCCCTTGAAGCCGGAGGAGCCCGAGTGGAAGATGAGTGGACTAGGAGGCAACTGAGGTAGGCGCATCGTTGTTAAGGTACGAATGGGTGGATGCTCTGCAACATGACTCATGCGAGTGCCACAATTGTACGATTCTGCCTCAAATGCCTTGCTGAATTCTGAGTTGCAATAGCATTCACCATGTGAGTGCCACACAATGCACAATTGTCTCAAGTTGCAGGATTTGTCTTGATTTGTTTTGAAGTGCACTGGTGTTGATTCCGTATATGAATGCACAGCCTTGCTTTGATTTTGGTTGTAGACTTCGTAGAAGCCTTCCACTCTGCCTTGTGTTTTTGTTGGATTCCGATTTGCGTTGCATTGCTATGGCATCTAAAATCGGCGACGTCAGCCGTGCGACCCGGGCCTCCCTACTGCGCGCGAACGGTGTTTATTGATTGTAGGAAGGTGCGCCTTTGCTTCACTTTTGTTTGTAGAGGTCGTAGGAGCCTCGCACAAGGAGTGGTTTTTTTCCTGTGTACTAGTGAGCAGATGATACAATTAGATTTGCAGTGCATGTCAAAACGGCGACGTCAACAAAGTGCGCTAGTGGCTTTTAATGTGGTCCAACGTTGTTCATTTGTTGTACGAAGGCACGCCCCTGCTTTAGTTTTGGTTGTAGAGGTGCCGAGAGCCTTGCGCTATGAGTTGTTTCACATTTCCACACAAATCCATGGTCCGACAGCCTTTTTGCCTTTTGCCACATATGGACAAGTTCATCGTGAGAACCAAGGTAACCAAGCCACCCCGGCCTTTACCTTTGCTCGCTTCGGGGGCCCTTCAACTTCGCAAGAATTTTGACTCTTTGGTTCCTATCCCCAAGGTGCATCCCAAGTTCTTGCCCCAAAAAACGAGCTCACCAAAATATTCGGAGGCTCCCAAAAGCCCCCGCCCAAAAGGGCCAAAAGGGCCAAAGCCTACCGGGGAGTAGATAAGGTTGTCCCTCACAAGCGCCGCGGGGAAGAAGAGAGTGAAGGGGAGGACGAGGCAGAGGTAGAGGCCATTGTTGGGAAAGCGATGCGGGATGGGGTGGTGCATTATGTAGTTCGGTGGAAAGGGTATGGGGAGGGGGATGACACAGAGGAGCCCGCAGAGTCATTGCGCCATTGTCAGGAGTTGGTAGATGCATATGAGAGAGAAAATGGTGATGAGACCATGTATGAGCCTGAAAGGATCATCAAATCAGTAAAAAGGCGCGGGAAGGTGCATTATCAAGTGCGCTGGAAGGGGTTTGGGGCAGAGAGCGACACCGTCGAACCGGAGGGTAACCTGCCGCCGTGGCTTCTTGAGCAGTTCAGGTGTGATTCAGGTGTCGTTGACATTTAGATAACTCCATTGGATGTCTACTGTTGTTTCCAGTCGTTGAGGTGACTCCGACGCAAATGATCAATGAGGTCACACTTTGGTGTCCATTAATGCTTCAATTGCTTGTGTTTTGTTTGTGGGTTCCAAAAGGGAGGGCGTTTTCATGTGCAACACTGGTTAGTAAAGGAATACGCAAAGCTGGTAGGCAACCACTTGCAGATTTGGTCGGGCAGCTTCACCGGGAGGGGGGGGGGGGGGGTCTTGGCCTTCTGAAGCTACAGCTTCAGGTTTTGAAAAAAAGACGGGTCCTAATCATATACAAAGATTGTCTCACTGCCTTCATGCCATTGTTGCGTGCTTTGTGTGCCAAGAGGAGGTATTTCCTGTGTATTACGCCTTCCAAAGTAGGGTGAGCGAAGGGTGAAAAGACGGTGATCGAACATGACATTGCTCCACACCACATATTCCTTTATCTAGGGTTAGTACTCAGGGATCCATGTGGTCTGGGTAACCCATTTTTGCCCCAGAAAACAGGTGAAGATATTTGACCTTTTTTATTTTTCGAACGGGGTATTACGGGGTATTAATAACATGCTTGTTACCTGGGTAACACATGTTACCGACGGTGTTACCAATGTGTTACCCGAGGGACTTCCTATGTTACCGGTAACATGTATGTGTTACCCGAGCGCTCTGGTTTTGTTACCACCGCTGTAACCCTTGGGGTGTTACCCGGGTAACCATGCTCCCTTCCAATCCCACTTTGTCTCTATTAGTTACCCCCTGTGTTACCTTTCATGTAACCCCTTCATCACACTTTGTTTTAGTTACCCCATGGTGGCTGGGCACAACGTCATGCACACATAGTCCCTTCCCTCCCTGCCCTGCAAGAAGTATCACTGCGCCGTAGGACTGCTTTTTCTTCTGAGTTCAAACTTTCAGTTCTGAATGCCACTTCTGGAAACAACCACTGTAGGAGTGCAAATGCACATCGCAATGAGCACACTTGAACCAAGTGCGCCCCTTGCATACTTTGCAAGTGCCTCGGGTATCTACAAGCACCGGCGTGTGCACAGCGTGCCCAGGGGAGACAAACTTTTCCAAAATATCCCATTGGAAGTCCCAAAGGGATTTCTTTTTGGGTATCAAACCTTGGAGTCGGCAGACTGTAAAGGTATTTACAATCGCGTACCTAAACAAGAAAGCCTTCAAGGCACGGGTCCAACTCTTGAATCTGCCTGTCTCACGGTGTTCTAGTGCCATTTGATTGGCACTGTCAACACCGTTGGCTAGCTGCCTGTATGCAGCCACAACAGGTGGGAGCTCATAACCACCTCTGTGGCGCACCCACTCATTGTCGAACACACAGCTTCAAGGCTGATTTGGTGGGGGCTTTGCTGGCTGCTGCTGAATGACTGCCACTGCCTGTTGCCTGCACCTCCTTGCCCCTGCCCTTCTCTTGCCCCCCTTTGTAAAATCCCCAGGTGTTCCCACACTCCTTTGCCTGAAAGGTCACTGGCCCGTGGAGGGTCTGGATGTCCAGACATTCCCCCTCATCAACGTCGTAGGCCAACGCCGTCTTCATCGTCAGGGCCGAATGGCTGCCCTTGGAAACCCAGCCGCAAACAAAGTTGGGCTGGCCTTGTTTCTTGGCCTTCAACTGCAAGGAAAGTAAGTGCAGTAAGAATGGGGGGTGTTACCACGTGTGTAACCGGTAACAGGTACGTGTTACCCAACCCGTTGAAAACAGGTCACAGCAAGCAATGGTGCAAAGGGGATACCTGAAGGACCACAGGTGCCCCGGCACGGGCAACATCACCCCAGCGGACGCTGTACAACGTCGATCCGGCAGTCAGCTCCTTGTGAAACTTCTTGGGAACCGGTGGAAGGGGCATAATGAGGAAAAACAGGGCCCTAATGGGACATGATTGGCATGTGTAGTGTTACCGCATGTGTAACCGCTGACCTGTTACCCAGGGAAAATGTTACCCAGAGTGAGAGATACCTCTGCAGATCTATTGGGCACATGTGTAGTGTTACCGCAGGTGTAACCGCTGACCTGTTACCCAGGAAAATTGTTACCCAGAGGGAGAGATGCCTCTGCAGCTCTATTGAGCACAATTTTAGGTTTGCAAGAAATAGGCACGTCAAATCAAGACAAAAAAATTCATTGTGGAGTGCAAGGGTGTTAAGATCAAACTGACAGGGTCGTGAAGGTCGCGTTTTCTTGAGGGAATTTTTTTTTCAATTATTATTGCACCTCTGCCCATTTGGTTGTTGTTACCGCTGATGTAACCGCTATGGTGTTACCCCGTATACCTGTTACCGCGAAACTCAAGGCTTGCAGCAGAACACACGACGGGCAGGTAACACATTTGCGGTAACAACAAGCACAAAAAGGCAAACTTTGCAATTCTTCCTGTCACATGTGTTGAATGAGAGGGTGACACTATGTTACCAAGGTCAGGCACCTCAAAAAACCCCCATATAACCCAACTTGAAAAAATTGACCTGTTACCCCAAATTTGACCCTGTTACCGCCCTAGATAAAGGAATATTCTAATATACAAAGATTGTCTCACTGCCTTCATGCCCTTGTTGCGTGCTTTTTGTGCCAAGAGGAGGCTTGTCCTGTGTATTACGCCTTCCTAGGTAGGGTGAGCAAAGGGTGAAAAGACAGTGAACTAAGGGTGAACGAATGGTCAAAAGACAGTGAGGGAATAGTGAATTGCGAGCATGCATGGCAACCAAATGTGATTTCCCTTTGGTACAACCCACAGGGCTAAGCAATGGCTCCTATGCTGACGTAGATGGACAACGGGTAGGGGGGGGGTACTTTTCAGGTCCGTGTTGGGCCCGTGTTAACACAACACATGAGGGGGTGGGGGGGTACTTTTCACCGCCTGTGTTGGGGCCGTGTTAACACGTCCAATAGGTACGTGGTACGTGTTGTGTGTTGTGTTGTGTTGTGTTGTTTTCCTTTTGTGTTACGTTGTGTTGTGTTGTGTTGTGTCATTCCTTGTTTTGTTTTGGGTTTTTTTCTTGTGTCCTTTTGTGCAGTGTTCTTGTTTTTTATTTTGTTATGTTGTGTTGTGTTGTGTTGTGTTATGTTGTGTTGTGTTGTGTTGTGTTGTGTTGTGTTGTGTTGTGTTGTGTTGTGTTGTGTTGTGTTGTGTTGTGTTGTGTTGTGTTGTGTTGTGTTGTGTTGTGTTGTGTTGTGTTGTGTTGTGTTGTGTTGTGTTGTGTTGTGTTGTGTTGTGTTGTGTTGTGTTGTGTTGTGTTGTGTTGTGTTGTGTTGTGTTGTGTTGTGTTGTGTTGTGTTGTGTTATGTTGTGTTGCGTTGCGTTGTGTTGTGTTGTGTTGTGTTGTGTTGTTTTGTTTTGTGTTGTGTTGTGTTATGTTGTGTTGTGTTGTGTTATGTTGAGAATTGGTCTGCTTCAGTTCCCAGTTTGCGTTATGCCGCTGGGTTCATGCCTCCGCTTTGAGAATCTACTTCAATCCATCACCAACAATGGTGTGAAGAGATGTTGTCACACGCATGTGTGGCATGGTGCATACAGTTCCCAGTTTGCGTTATGCCGCTGGGTTCATGCCTCCGCTTTGAGAATCTACTTCAATCCATCACCAACAATGGTGTGAAGAGATGTTGTCATGTTGCATGAGCACTCTCGGGTTGCTACGGATGACTGAACCCGCTGTCTTTGGGTACAATATGTCATACGTGCATAAGTGGTCAAGCAATTGTTGCACTACCTTTGCGTGTCTCCATTGCAATCCATCCCACCCCTCCGTCCTGCGTTTGCGTCGTAAAGGGGTCTGCCTCGATCTGCGTGACACAGTGAATGCTGAATGGCATAAATGGGTCCACCCTAAGGCGCCCAATGCACGTGTGGTGTGGAGGTCACTCGTGAGTGCCCTGATTTGCAAATCGATGTGGTATGCATGGTCACGAGACGACCTTGTCTGCAACGTGCGCTCCATCATCTGGGGCCTGACTATTCGAGGCTACCCCCCTCGATGGTGGAAAGGTCGGGTCTTCAGAGCGTGTCAGCGGTTTGCCCTGGATGCCTTCTTTACCAAAACCGATATTCTGGTTTGGATTGAAGAAGCCAAGCGCTTTGTGTGCGATTCTGAAAGCGCTGGGCCGAGTTCTGGATCTGTCTTGTGATCTTTTGTT
This sequence comes from Eutreptiella sp. 'Long Island Sound 2002', assembly GCA_964036045.1. Classification (NCBI taxonomy): domain Eukaryota; phylum Euglenozoa; class Euglenophyceae; order Eutreptiales; family Eutreptiaceae; genus Eutreptiella; species Eutreptiella sp. 'Long Island Sound 2002'. The sequence continues at coordinate 135,131,095 of OZ038380.1, read as the reverse complement.
GTTATTTGTTACTATTTGAGTGCAGGAGCCAGCGCACGAAAAGCGGGGCTGAGCTAGCAGTTGCACTCGGATTGCGGGTCAGGGAGGGATGTCGTGTTCTTTTGATTCTACAAGTGTTTTGACTGTGCTCTTTCATAACAGTGCAAGGTTTTTGTGGGCTGGCTGTAGTGAGACGCGAGCCTGATGCTTTGGTCTGTCTACCACTTGGGGCTGATTCTTTGAGCCCGTGGTTCAGAGCAGCGTGAACAGTATCTTTGATTGCAGTGTGCCGCATGGCCTTCATGTTTGTCTGGCATAAGCTTGTGTACATTGAAATGCCTGATATCCCGTCCACCATATTGCCCTGCTTTTCGACTGTCATCTGCACTTAGCTTCCCATGTTCAATTGATTTTTTGGCTGAGGAGTTGTGCTGGTGTTGAGAGTGCTCTTGTGAGTTAAACACAACACAACACAACACAACACAACACAACACAACACAACACAACACAACACAACACAACACAACACAACACAACACAACACAACACAACACAACACAACACAACACAACACAACACAACACAACACAACACAACACAACACAACACAACACAACACAACACAACACAACACAACACAACACAACACAACACAACACAACACAACACAACACAACACAACACAACACAACACAACACAACACAACACAACACAACACAACACAACACAACACAACACAACACAACACAACACAACACAACACAACACAACACAACAAAAAATCTGCGGGTTCGTGTGTTGCCATAGGGGGGACAGAGGGGGGGGGGGGTACTTTTCAGGTCCGTGTTGGGCCTGTGTTAACACAACACAGGAGGGGGTGGGGGGGTACTTTCTACCTCTGTGTTGGCCGGCCGTGTTAACACGCCCGTTGCCCGATGAGGCAGTTTGAGAACATTGCCTGGCTTTGTGTTTGCGCTGCCATTGCTTCATTGCCCACATCGCACTCATATCATGTTTGTTACCTAACGAGGTATGGGGGAAATTTCATCCGGTTTCAAATTGGATGGTTGCCCATGTCATGTGTCTCGTTATGGGCAGATGAAATATCACACACACAACACACACCACACGCACTCAGTGGAATGTACCAATGTGCATTGCAACGCGCGTTGCATGGCAACCCAAAGAGCCGGCTTAGGCAATGTCCTAGAAACACTTGGTGGCAACAATCTCCCAAACAGCTGTATTTGCACTTTTGAACCCACAATGGTTGATTTCATTGCTGTCGCTGTGCTTTCGTGTGATTTGGCATTGATGAAATTTTTCCCTAGAGCTCGGTTAGGCTTGCCAAGCAACAAATTGTGACCCTACATGCCTTTTACTCAAGATAATCTTCCGGAGGTTGCAAAAAGTGCCCCTGAATAGCCATATTTGCACTTTTGAAGCCACAAATGTGGACTAGAGTGATTTCGTTGTGAATTTCTTGTGATTACCAACCTGAGTGATTTGTGGATCCCAACAAGATAACTCCATGCATGCACACACATTTGCATTTGCATATTGATGGTATGTTGGGTGAATTGTATGGGAATGCTTAAATTCGACCCAGTGGTGGAGGACAGAAGCAACCGTTAGGGAGCTTGTGGGTCCATGCTTGAAATATCATAGTTGAAATATCGCAGAGGAAATATCACAGTTGTGTCGGTCATTTTTTGCCCGCCTGTCCCATCTCTCCATTCAAGTGGTGGTTTGGCTTGCCGTTGTGGTGGTTGATAATTCTGCTACGGTTGCAATCCATGATGCATGATGCATGATGCTCCAATTCTCTTCTCAAAGCAATGTTGTCTATCCCGCAAATTGGCGGTACTCTTCCAGTGTTGGCAAGGGAGCAACTGTGCATGTGGCTGCTGTGTTGGAGTTCCTGAGCAATGAGATGTTGGAGCTTGCGGCCAACGCATCAAGAGAAAACAAGAAGTAGCAACGTATCACGCCTCGGCTCTTGATGGTATGCACTGTGTGCCCCGTGCACATCCCATGTTGCACGCATGCACCAACTGTGCACACTGCGCGCACGCATTGTGCACACTGCATGCACGCACGCATGCACAATATCAGTGTGTCACAATATTAGTGCCTTGTGTCTGCTAAGAGTTTCAGCGAAAATCTCTGGGTCTGGGTGACAGAACACCTTCGCTGTTTATCCGTTCCCGACTCAGATTATGTCTTTTTGACACTGTGGAGCTTTTGCTCGTGCCTTTGGCATTGCGTTTTGGACTGTGCACACTGCACGCACACATTGTGCACGCTGCACGCACGCGGCAGAGGTGGGGCATGTATGCGTTGTGCGTGCCCTGTGCATGCTTTGTGCATGCTGGGGGGGCTTCGGGGCACAGGGCAGGTGTGTATCCAAGCATTCCGAAATGATGCCATGAACGACGCCAGCCAAGTGGCCCTGCACGACCTTGAAATGGAGAGAGATGGGAAAGGGTTTTAGGGATGGGTTAAGGAAGCCAAAACTTTCCTCGAGTACACGAAGTATGCACGCACGCACGGTGCACACTGCACGCACGCATTGTGCACACTGCGCGCATCTTATTCTCTTGGCCATCGCCTCTTAACCCATTTTTTTTTGAGGGGTGGACTCGATGCAAGGCATGCTGGAACGGCGCGTTCCGGACTGCAGATGCAGCAAATTCTGCGATCGCTTTGCGATAAATAGGGTGCCACGTGGGGGCGAAGACACTCGTTCAAGTCATCCTCCAAAAACTGACCCACTGTGAGCACTCCTGCCCGAATGAGCGCTGGCGCAAAAGGAAAGTTGAAGTCTGTTCATTGCGAAAGGCGGCATTGTGACAGACACGCTGATGAGCTTTGCATCCCCTTCTGTGCATCACACAGGGCCAGTCGCCGATACATGTTGCCGTCGGTTCATATGCCGCCGTTGAGGCGTTGAGGCCGGATGACGCCTTGGTATTGAGGATGCAAGAGGCCTTTGCGGCGTTCCTCCCCCTCCTGTTCAAGGTGCCGCGTGTCCAAGATACAACATGTGCATGTACCGCATTATTTTGGGACCTGGCTACAAGGGTACTGTTTCACCCTGACTTGGTTTGTAAATACCCGCGGCTGTCCTTCGGAGAACTTCGGCTCACCATGAACGCTCACCTTGCCCATGGTTAGGCCGCTTTGATGCAATGCTTTGGGCGCGGGACCGCCATGCCTCAAAGGGTACTGTTTCATGGGAATCAGTAACATCAAGAATGTGCTGAAGCTGCATTTGACGCTCTCTGGATTGCAATCCTTGGATTCATGACACTGGAGCTGCTGGTAGACACAGAGAGGGAGCCCCTGCTGGAGCACGTTGAGTGGGGCACCCTCTTGTTCTTTGCAGCACTCTTTGTGCTCATGCACGGTCTGGAAAAGCTTGGGCTCATTGAGTGGATTGGAAATGTTGTGGTTACGATCATTGAAGCGGTACGTTGTTGCATTGCGCATTGGTTATCAAGGCAGTAGGAATACGTAATGCCACCGCATGCAGGGATTCCATTTCATGCGAAAAAGTTGCATGGCCGCAACACATGACAGAATACAGTGATCAGTCTGTGGGTCTCACTGTTTTTTGAATTTTGTTTTGTGCAAGCAGGAATCCAGTTTGTGCCACCCTCGGTACCTACCCCCTGTGATGCGCGGTCGCTGGCATGGCGGTAAGTGAGTCCCTCACCGCCTCTCACAACACATTCCAACTTTTCATCCCTAGGAAAAGCGATGGCGGCAGTGGTTGCTATCATGGCAACCATTATGACAGCTTTTTTGATATCTGGGCAAATGGTTACGGCAGCGTCGATTGCAGGGTGGCGTTCACGCAACCAAATGGGGGATGGGGGCTTGATGAAAATGTTTGTAGTGTGCACGCACGCATTGTGCACGCTGCACGCCCGCATTGTGCAAACTGCACGCACGCACTGTGCACGCTGCACGCACGCATTGTGCACGCTGCACGCCCGCATTGTGCACGCTGCACGCCCGCATTGTGCACACTGCACGCACGCCTTGTGCACACTGCACGCACGCATTGTGCACGCTGCACGCACGCATTGTGCACGCTGCACGCCCGCATTGTGCACGCTGCACGCACGCATTGTGGACACTGCACGCACGCACTGTGCACGCTGCACGCACGCACTGTGCACGCTGCATTTGACGCTCTCTGGATTGCACACCTTGGATTCATGACACTGGTGCTGCTGGCAGACACAGAGAGGGAGCCCCTGCTGGAGCACGTTGAGTGGGGCACCCTCTTGTTCTTTGCAGCACTCTTTGTGCTCATGCACATCTCATGCACGTCTCGAAAAGCTTGGGCTCATTGAGTGGATTGGAAATGTTGTGGTTACGATCATTGAAGCGGTACATTGTTGCATTGTGCATTGGTTATCAAGGCAGTAGGAATACGTAGTGCCACCGCATGCAGGGATTCCATTTCATGCGAAAAAGTTGCATGGCCGCAATACATGACAGAATACAGTGATCAGTCTGTGGGTCTCACTGTTTTTTGAATTTTGTTTTGTGCAAGCAGGAATCCAGTTTCTGCCACCCTCGGTACCTACCCCCTGTGATGCGCGGTCGCTGGCATGGCGGTAAGTGAGTCCCTCACCGCCTCTCACAACACATTCCAACTTTTCATCCCTAGGAAAAGCGATGGCGGCAGTGGTTGCTATCATGGCAACCATTATGACAGCTTTTTTGATATTTGGGCAAATGGTTACGGCAGCGTCGATTGCAGGGTGGCGTTAACGCAACCAAATGGGGGATGGGGGCTTGATGAAAATGTTTGTAGTGTGCACGCTGCACGCCCGCATTGTGCAAACTGCACGCACGCACTGTGCACGCTGCACGCCCGCATTGTGCAAACTGGACGCACGCACTGTGCACACTGCACGCACGCACTGTGCACACGGCACGCACGCATTGTGCAAACTGCACGCATGCACTGTGCACGCTGCACGCACGCACTGTGCACGCTGCACGCACGCATTGTACACACTGCACGCACTCATCGTCGCCCGCATTGTGCACACTGCACGCACACACTGTGAACATTTGCACTGTGCGCATGCACACATTCCGCACACTTCACACACGCACTGTGAACATGCGCACTGTGCACACCGTACGCATGCACTGTGCACACTGCACTGTCTTTTGGCAGGACCTCTGTATTTACTGATTTTTGTTGGCCATACCTGGGAACATTCTCTATGGGGCATCCGTTCTGGCCTACTCCATGGAGGCCTCCTGGATCTGAAAACCAATCCCACTCCTATTGGGGAGCATGGAGACCGTGGTCTTTAATTTAATTCTGGTGTTTCAGATCATCTTGTTTGGCAAGCTGTCGAGCAAACCTCTGCTAGCCAGTGCATACAGTCCAATGCAGTATGAGTATTGGCCTTGGGTGCAGGAATGCTGTGCTCCTTGGAGGAGGGAGGGACCCCATGGGGCAAATGCATTACTCAGTGCAGGCACTGCTCAGTGCACAATTTGGCCCAGAATTTCATGCTCAAGTTGTTGCTCTTTCCAAATGTCCTCAAATGATCAGTCAACATGTGCGGACCATGGTGCACACAGGGATGGATGCAGGTTCTGTATTTCTCAAGGTGGTCGCCTTCTCCACAAGGAAGACGTCTTGGGCATCATTTGTTGCGTTTGAAAAAAAGATTATCCAAAGCCCCCCCCCCCCCCATATTTCAGGCTGTACCATGGGTCCAAAATGTTGCCTTTGCCCCCTGAACAACAAGTCAGGGACCCCCCTCCCCTATTTTGAGGGTGCTGGATGCGAAAAAAGAGATTGTAGGGACACACAGATCGTGACTCACACAATTTGCAACATCCGTATGCACCAAAATCTGCCGTTTTTCCATGAAAAAACGGCCAAAAATGGCCGCTTTTCGGTCAAAAATTGAGTTTGTTGGCCTCAGACAAGCAGTTGAAGACCCCCCCCCTATTTTGAGGGTGCTGGATGTCAAAAAGCAAGTTGTAGTCACACACAGGTCACGCAAACACAATTTACAGCATCCGTATGCACCAAAATTTGCCATTTTTCATGAAAAAAACGGCCAACAATGGCCATTTTTTGGTCAAAAGTTGTGATTTTTGGGCTCTCCCCTATTTTGAGGGCGCTGGATGCGAAAAAGCAGATTGTAGGGACACACAAATCACGCAAACACAATTTACAGCATCCGTACGCACCAAAATATGCCGTTTTTCACGAAAAAAACGGCCACAAATGGCGCTTTTTTTGTCAAATATTGATTTTTTGGCTTTGTACAAGCAGTTGAAGGACCCCCCCCCCTATTTTGAGGGTGCTGGATGCAAAAAAGCAAGTTGTGGTCACACAACGATCACGAAAACACATTTTGTAGCATCCGTATGCACCACAATTTGCCGTTTCTCATGGAAAAAACGGCTAAAAATGGCCATTTCTTGACGAAAAAGTGAATTTTTTGGCCTCAGACAAGCGGTTGAAGACTGCCCCCCTATTTTGAGGGTGCTGGATGCGAAAAAGCAGATTGTAGGGACACACAGATCACGCAAACACAATTTACAGCATCCGTATGCACCAAAATTTGCCATTTTTTTTAAAAAAAAAGGCCAACAATGGCCATTTTTTGGTCAAAAGTTGGGATTTTTGGGCTCTCCCCTATTTTGAGGGCGCTGGATGCAAAAAAGCAGATTGTAGGGACACACAGATCACGCAAACACAATTTAGAGCATCCGTACGCACCAAAATATGCCATTTTTCATGAAAACCGGCCAAAAATGGCCGTTTTTTTGTCAAATATTGATTTTTTGGCTTTGTACCAGCAGTTGAAGGACCCCCCCCCCCCTAATTCGAGGCTGCTGGATGCAAAAAAGCAAGTTGTGGTCACACAAAGATCACGACAACACATTTTGTAGCATCCGTATGCACCACAATTTGCCATTTCTCATGGAAAAAACGGCTAAAAATGGCCATTTTTTGGTCAAAAAATGTTTTTTTTTGGCCTCAGACAAGCGGTTGAAGACTGCCCCCCTATTTTGAGGGTGCTGGATACGAAAAAGCAGATTGTAGGGACACACAGATCACGCAAACACAATTTACAGCATCCGTACGCACCAAAATTTGCCGTTTTTCACGAAAAAAACGGCCACAAATGGCCCTTTTCTGGTCACATATTGATTTTTTTTGGCTTTGTACAAGCAGTTGAAGGATCTCCCCCCCTATTTTGAGGGTGCTGGATGCAAAAAAGCAAGTTGTATGCACGCACGGACTACGAAAGCACAATCCACAGCATCTGTATGCACCAAAATTTGCTATTTTTCATGGAAAAACTGCTAAAAATGGCCGTTTCTTGGTCAAAAATTGAGTATTTTGGCCTCAGACAGGCAGTTGCAGAGCCCCCCCCCCCCATTTTGAGGGTGCTGGATGCAAAAAAGCATGCTGTGTGGACACACTGATTGCCCAAACACAATTTACAGCATTCTTATGCCCCAAAATCTGCCATTTTTCAACAAAATCGGCGAAAAATAGCCATTTTTTTTATCAAAAATTGTTTGTTTTTTTTAGCCTGAAAGAAGCAGCTGAACCACCCCCCCTCCCGATTGGAGGGTGCTCGTTGCAAAAAAGCGAAATACGCCAAAGAACTACATAAATTATGATAGTATGTGCATAAGAATGCGATGAGCGATGAACATTTGAGGTGTTTTTGGCCCTATTTTGCACCGTTTGTGGTCCATTTCCATATGGTTCATAGGTAGGCTTTTGCGTGCCTATCACCGTACACACACATGTTTGAGGCTTAGGTTGTTTTTTTTGGGGAACAATGGGGTAGGAGGAACCCCCCCCCCCCTGCTATTTGGGGGGTGTATAATTAAAACAAAAGGTTACTTTTGGTCTTTTTGGGTACAAAACCTATTTTCATGGTTTTTTCGTGCCTATACTATATTATACAGGTACACTGGTGTGCAGCACTGTTCTGCTGCACCACCCCAGAGCAGACAAAAATACCCCAAAATAGGCCAAATTTCAGGGTTTTTGATATTTTTGGACAAAATTCGGGTAGGAGGACCCCCCCCCTATTTTGGGGCCGTAGAAACCAAAAAAATAGGTCATTTCTTGCGCAAAACCCCTTTTTGTCGACTTTTTGAATTTTCGGAAAAAACAGCTGCTAAAATCATAGGTGTGGGCATCCACCCCTGGGTACGCATGATACCCGTGGTGACGCCACTGATTCTCCGAGTGCACCACACCCTGAGGGTCCTGCGGGCCGGTCTCCTGGAAGAGGCCCAGGATGGCACCTTCGGCCTTCATGACGCCCGCCGCCACCGCCTCACCGTCGAGCATACCTGGGGCCACTGGTACGCCGTCTCCCCGCATCGAGCCCTGGACGTTCTAGGACACCGCCGCTTGGGTGTCGGAGGCGGGGCCCCTTCATGGCTGCACGTGCGGACCGGGGCCCCCCGCCGGATCCGGATCACTGGACGGAGGGGGGCCAACAACAGGTCCAGGGGGACCACCCGCACCCGACGCGGGTGGCTGGCGAGGTGGGCCCTGTCCCCGTGGGCCTCCGGCCGAGGCGGCCGTTGTCTGCTGAGACCCGGTAGACGCGGCGGGCTCCCCCTCTGCCTGTCCGCCGGATGTACTTGCCGCCGTACTCCCCGTAGAAGTCACCGCCCCACGCCGTGCTGCAGACCCAATCGCTCCAGATCGCGCCGCCGACGGCGACGCCCCGCGCTCCTTCGCAGGGCGGGCACCCGTGGGCAGCATGAGCGCTCTGGACCTCGCCTGGGCCGACGCGAAAGGCCCCGCCTTGCCCCCCGGCATAACGCCAGCCAGCATGGCCAGCGCCTGGTCCCGTTGCGCCGGATCAGCCGCATGGTCCCGCTGGATGTTGTCCAGCAGGTCCTTGGGGTGGAGGTGGGTGGGCCGGCAGTGCTTGTCAGCTCTCCATGTGCAGTGACCAGCCCCATCCACCCGAGACCAGGGGCAGACGTTGATCGTCTTCGACCCACGCTGCTCCGTGGCCAAGTCACCGCCGAAGTGGTGCAGCACGTACCGAATGTTGGCATAGGCGCCATACTGAGGCGGGGGGCTCCTCTTGGGCGGCGGCTTGGGCGCTGCTTTCGGGGCTGGCCTCGCCGCCGCGGCCGGGGATGCCGCAGGCCGTACCGGTGGCATGCTTGGTGGCTGCGGCAGGTGCAGCATTCCCCCCACGGGAAACTGCTCCTCCACCCAGCGGCGCCACGCGTCGGCGAACTTCTCCCGGTCGCCCTCGACCTTCCACCTGGACGTGGAGAACGCCCGGAGCCACGGCCCCATGTTCTCCGCCATGACCAGGCGGAGGGCATCTCCTCCGCTCTGCCGGCGGAAGCGTGTCGCGGCCGCGCCTGCCACGGTCCCTTGGAGGTACAGCGCCTCGCCCCCGTTGCCACTCAGTGCACTAAGGTGCAGGGCCTCCAGGTCGCTGGGGCGGACCGTGAGCACCGTGCCCTCTCCGCGATCGTACAGGCGCAGTGCCGAGGAGTGGGGCTCCAATGCCGCCACAACCCAGCACCACGCCCGCGACACGCTATGCAGCAGTGCCAGCGAGGCTGCCGGCCTGTTGCTGGAGGACTGCGCTGCCGGGGCCCTGGGGAGGGCCGCTGCGTGACCCTGCAGCGCCCTGCACATGACAGCTGCATGCTCAGCCTGCCACATGTTGCTCGGGGCTATGGGCCAGACGTCCTGCCCCTGGATCGCTGGCGGGCGCGTGACCTTCACAAAGACCGCCGGCGCCGGCGGGATGGCCTCGGCCGTGCACCTGTGTGCCTTGCGCACCGGCCCTAGCTCCCTGAGGCACTCCCGGAACACCCTGTAGCAGGCTGGGCCCCTGGACTGCTGCCTCCTGAGCCGGCACGCGGTGACGACAACCCACTCCAGTCCCCCTGTTTCCACCCGAACACAGCCCCAATACTCCGCCCCTTCCAACACCACCAGCCGCCCCATTTCAGCCACGCCCACCGTATGGGTGGGAGGCACGCTCTCCACCCGCAGCCACCGCTTGGCGCTTTCTTCCCACGGCTGGGGGGCATGCATCCGCTGCTGCTGCATCGCGTCCTGCACATGCTGCAGGGACACCGTCATCAGCATGGACATCCCCCCGTCTGCTGCCGCCGCCATACACAGCAGGGCATGTTGCATGCGCGCCCCGGGCAACCCCGCGCTGTGCTGGACGTCCGCCACGTCCAAGGGTGTGCGGGGCGCCGGCAGGGCATCCAGCACCGCTACAGGCAGCTCCCTGAGGGACGGCAGACGCGCGATGGGCCCCATGTCCCTGTTGAGGACTACCGCCGCCACCCACCGCCTGTCCAGCGCGGACAGGAGGTTGCTCGGTCTTGGCACCTGAAGAAGGGTGCCGACGGTGGACATGAGGGCGCACACGCCACAGTCCTTGTTGTTGCCGGCTGGCTGCTGCACCTGTGTCGCCCTGGCCGTCGCCAGCAGATGCTCAGCGCCCGGCCACCCCGCCGTTTGACCCCTGGGCGCCATGCGCATCGTCCGGACTGCCATGTCCCATGTGTGTGGCCACTCGGGCTGGGCTCCAGACACCGCAGGCTGGCCTAGCGGGTCCACCGTCAACTGCGTGGCAGGGGCCAGGAGGTGGTGAGACGTCCAGTGCCGCATGCTCGGCGTCTCCGACGGGTCGAGGTACACCGCCTCTGAGCCTCCCAGCTCGACGTACCTCGCAATGAGGAGGGCAGCCGGGGTTTGGTCGTGCCGCTGGCCCTCCCACCCCTCCCTTGGGAGCATCATGGCGTGGGGGGCCAGGCACTGCACCACGTCGGCTGCCAGAGCGACCACGTCGTCGCTGAGCTCCACCCCATGGTCCGCGGCCACCAAGAAGTGGTGCCTGGGCTTGGAGTACAGGTGCTCCAGCGCGCCCTGCAACTCAGCTGGCGGGGGAGAGGCGTTTCCGCAGTCTCGCAGCCAGGGGAGTGCGCCCGGGAGATGCCGCTTTGCTCCTCCTGGCCAGACGGCGGCCCTAAGGACCGGCAGGTCGCGCCAGACAACCCCAGCGACCGGATCGCGCCAGGGCTGTGGCCTGTGGGCTCCCCATTGGAGGACAGCCACCACCACATGCGTGGTCAGGGGCTCTGCCGCGAGCTGCAAAGCCGTCCCCCCATCGGTCTCGATCACCGTGCCCCGCGGGGCAGTTAAGACGTGGCCACCGGTCCCACGGACCGCCACTCATCCCCACAAGACCGCCACTGTCTCCCAGCTGGGGTGGCTGCTTCTCCTGGGCAGGACCACTACCGGCGGGCACGGGCTGTTGGTGGCCCACACGCGCCATTCCACTCCCACCAGACGCTCGTGACCAGGGGGCCGGAACACCTGGGGCCATGCGTCTGAGAGCTGGCGATGGACGGCGGTCCACACATCTGCCCCGTCAGCCCGCGTGAACTGGAGTCCTTCCAGTATGTCCCTGTCCACAGGGCTGGGGAGGCGGGCAGTGCGAACCTCCAGCCCCCGGCCCAGGCGAAACCCTGGCCCCTCTCGGTCTCCCAGCAGCAAGACCTCCGGGTCCGTTCATATGCCGCCGTTGAGGCGTTGAGGCCGGATGACGCCTTGGTATTGAGGATGCAAGAGGCCTTTGCGGCGTTCCTCCCCCTCCTGTTCAAGGTGCCGCGTGTCCAAGATACAACATGTGCATGTACCGCATTATTTTGGGACCTGGCTACAAGGGTACTGTTTCACCCTGACTTGGTTTGTAAATACCCGCGGCTGTCCTTCGGAGAACTTCGGCTCACCATGAACACTCACCTTGCCCATGGTTAGGCCGCTTTGATGCAATGCTTTGGGCGCGGGACCGCCATGCCTCAAAGGGTACTGTTTCATGGGAATCAGTAACATCAAGAATGTGCTGAAGCTGCATTTGACGCTCTCTGGATTGCAATCCTTGGATTCATGACACTGGAGCTGCTGGTAGACACAGAGAGGGAGCCCCTGCTGGAGCACGTTGAGTGGGGCACCCTCTTGTTCTTTGCAGCACTCTTTGTGCTCATGCACGGTCTGGAAAAGCTTGGGCTCATTGAGTGGATTGGAAATGTTGTGGTTACGATCATTGAAGCGGTACATTGTTGCATTGCGCATTGGTTATCAAGGCAGTAGGAATACGTAATGCCACCGCATGCAGGGATTCCATTTCATGCGAAAAAGTTGCATGGCCGCAACACATGACAGAATACAGTGATCAGTCTGTGGGTCTCACTGTTTTTTGAATTTTGTTTTGTGCAAGCAGGAATCCAGTTTCTGCCACCCTCGGTACCTACCCCCTGTGATGCGCGGTCGCTGGCATGGCGGTAAGTGAGTCCCTCACCGCCTCTCACAACACATTCCAACTTTTCATCCCTAGGAAAAGCGATGGCGGCAGTGGTTGCTATCATGGCAACCATTATGACAGCTTTTTTGATATCTGGGCAAATGGTTACGGCAGCGTCGATTGCAGGGTGGCGTTCACGCAACCAAATGGGGGATGGGGGCTTGATGAAAATGTTTGTAGTGTGCACGCACGCATTGTGCACGCTGCACGCCCGCATTGTGCAAACTGCACGCACGCACTGTGCACGCTGCACGCACGCATTGTGCACGCTGCACGCCCGCATTGTGCACGCTGCACGCCCGCATTGTGCACACTGCACGCACGCATTGTGCACGCTGCACACACGCATTGTGCACGCTGCATGCACGCATTGTGCACGCTGCACGCCCGCATTGTGCACGCTGCACGCACGCATTGTGGACACTGCACGCACGCACTGTGCACGCTGCACGCACGCACTGTGCACGCTGCATTTGACGCTCTCTGGATTGCACACCTTGGATTCATGACACTGGTGCTGCTGGCAGACACAGAGAGGGAGCCCCTGCTGGAGCACGTTGAGTGGGGCACCCTCTTGTTCTTTGCAGCACTCTTTGTGCTCATGCACATCTCATGCACGTCTCGAAAAGCTTGGGCTCATTGAGTGGGTTGGAAATGTTGTGGTTACGATCATTGAAGCGGTACATTGTTGCATTGTGCATTGGTTATCAAGGCAGTAGGAATACGTAGTGCCACCGCATGCAGGGATTCCATTTCATGCGAAAAAGTTGCATGGCCGCAATACATGACAGAATACAGTGATCAGTCTGTGGGTCTCACTGTTTTTTGAATTTTGTTTTGTGCAAGCAGGAATCCAGTTTCTGCCACCCTCGGTACCTACCCCCTGTGATGCGCGGTCGCTGGCATGGCGGTAAGTGAGTCCCTCACCGCCTCTCACAACACATTCCAACTTTTCATCCCTAGGAAAAGCGATGGCGGCAGTGGTTGCTATCATGGCAACCATTATGACAGCTTTTTTGATATTTGGGCAAATGGTTACGGCAGCGTCGATTGCAGGGTGGCGTTAACGCAACCAAATGGGGGATGGGGGCTTGATGAAAATGTTTGTAGTGTGCACGCACGCATTGTGCACGCTGCACGCCCGCATTGTGCAAACTGCACGCACGCACTGTGCACGCTGCACGCCCGCATTGTGCAAACTGGACGCACGCACTGTGCACACTGCACGCACGCACTGTGCACACGGCACGCACGCATTGTGCAAACTGCACGCATGCACTGTGCACGCTGCACGCACGCACTGTGCACGCTGCACGCACGCATTGTACACACTGCACGCACTCATCGTCGCCCGCATTGTGCACACTGCACGCACACACTGTGAACATTTGCACTGTGCGCATGCACACATTCCGCACACTTCACACACGCACTGTGAACATGCGCACTGTGCACACCGTACGCATGCACTGTGCACACTGCACTGTCTTTTGGCAGGACCTCTGTATTTACTGATTTTTGTTGGCCATACCTGGGAACATTCTCTATGGGGCATCCGTTCTGGCCTACTCCATGGAGGCCTCCTGGATCTGAAAACCAATCCCACTCCTATTGGGGAGCATGGAGACCGTGGTCTTTAATTTAATTCTGGTGTTTCAGATCATCTTGTTTGGCAAGCTGTCGAGCAAACCTCTGCTAGCCAGTGCATACAGTCCAATGCAGTATGAGTATTGGCCTTGGGTGCAGGAATGCTGTGCTCCTTGGAGGAGGGAGGGACCCCATGGGGCAAATGCATTACTCAGTGCAGGCACTGCTCAGTGCACAATTTGGCCCAGAATTTCATGCTCAAGTTGTTGCTCTTTCCAAATGTCCTCAAATGATCAGTCAACATGTGCGGACCATGGTGCACACAGGGATGGATGCAGGTTCTGTATTTCTCAAGGTGGTCGCCTTCTCCACAAGGAAGACGTCTTGGGCATCATTTGTTGCGTTTGAAAAAAAGATTATCCAAAGCCCCCCCCCCCCCATATTTCAGGCTGTACCATGGGTCCAAAATGTTGCCTTTGCCCCCTGAACAACAAGTCAGGGACCCCCCTCCCCTATTTTGAGGGTGCTGGATGCGAAAAAAGAGATTGTAGGGACACACAGATCGTGACTCACACAATTTGCAACATCCGTATGCACCAAAATCTGCCGTTTTTCCATGAAAAAACGGCCAAAAATGGCCGCTTTTCGGTCAAAAATTGAGTTTGTTGGCCTCAGACAAGCAGTTGAAGACCCCCCCCCTATTTTGAGGGTGCTGGATGTCAAAAAGCAAGTTGTAGTCACACACAGGTCACGCAAACACAATTTACAGCATCCGTATGCACCAAAATTTGCCATTTTTCATGAAAAAAACGGCCAACAATGGCCATTTTTTGGTCAAAAGTTGTGATTTTTGGGCTCTCCCCTATTTTGAGGGCGCTGGATGCGAAAAAGCAGATTGTAGGGACACACAGATCACGCAAACACAATTTACAGCATCCGTACGCACCAAAATATGCCGTTTTTCACGAAAAAAACGGCCACAAATGGCGCTTTTTTTGTCAAATATTGATTTTTTGGCTTTGTACAAGCAGTTGAAGGACCCCCCCCCCTATTTTGAGGGTGCTGGATGCAAAAAAGCAAGTTGTGGTCACACAACGATCACGAAAACACATTTTGTAGCATCCGTATGCACCACAATTTGCCGTTTCTCATGGAAAAAACGGCTAAAAATGGCCATTTCTTGGTGAAAAAATGAATTTTTTTGGCCTCAGACAAGCGGTTGAAGACTGCCCCCCTATTTTGAGGGTGCTGGATGCGAAAAAGCAGATTGTAGGGACACACAGATCACGCAAACACAATTTACAGCATCCGTATGCACCAAAATTTGCCATTTTTTTTAAAAAAAAAAGGCCAACAATGGCCATTTTTTGGTCAAAAGTTGGGATTTTTGGGCTCTCCCCTATTTTGAGGGCGCTGGATGCAAAAAAGCAGATTGTAGGGACACACAGATCACGCAAACACAATTTACAGCATCCGTACGCACCAAAATATGCCGTTTTTCACGAAAAAAACGGCCACAAATGGCGCTTTTTTTGTCAAATATTGATTTTTTGGCTTTGTACAAGCAGTTGAAAGACCCCCCCCCTATTTTGAGGGTGCTGGATGCAAAAAAGCAAGTTGTGGTCACACAACGATCACGAAAACACATTTTGTAGCATCCGTATGCACCACAATTTGCCGTTTCTCATGGAAAAAACGGCTAAAAATGGCCATTTCTTGGTCAAAAAGTGAATTTTTTTGGCCTCAGACAAGCGGTTGAAGACTGCCCCCCTATTTTGAGGGTGCTGGATGCGAAAAAGCAGATTGTAGGGACACACAGATCACGCAAACACAATTTACAGCATCCGTATGCACCAAAATTTGCCATTTTTTTAAAAAAAGAGGCCAACAATGGCCATTTTTTGGTCAAAAGTTGGGATTTTTGGGCTCTCCCCTATTTTGAGGGCGCTGGATGCAAAAAAGCAGATTGTAGGGACACACAGATCACGCAAACACAATTTAGAGCATCCGTACGCACCAAAATATGCCATTTTTCATGAAAACCGGCCAAAAATGGCCGTTTTTTTGTCAAATATTGATTTTTTGGCTTTTTACCAGCAGTTGAAGGACCCCCCCCCCCTAATTCGAGGCTGCTGGATGCAAAAAAGCAAGTTGTGGTCACACAAAGATCACGACAACACATTTTGTAGCATCCGTATGCACCACAATTTGCCATTTCTCATGGAAAAAACGGCTAAAAATGGCCATTTTTTGGTCAAAAAATGTTTTTTTTTGGCCTCAGACAAGCGGTTGAAGACTGCCCCCCTATTTTGAGGGTGCTGGATACGAAAAAGCAGATTGTAGGGAAACACAGATCACGCAAACACAATTTACAGCATCCGTACGCACCAAAATTTGCCGTTTTTCACGAAAAAAACGGCCACAAATGGCCCTTTTCTGGTCACATATTGATTTTTTTTGGCTTTGTACAAGCAGTTGAAGGATCTCCCCCCCTATTTTGAGGGTGCTGGATGCAAAAAAGCAAGTTGTATGCACGCACGGACTACGAAAGCACAATCCACAGCATCTGTATGCACCAAAATTTGCTATTTTTCATGGAAAAACTGCTAAAAATGGCCGTTTCTTGGTCAAAAATTGAGTATTTTGGCCTCAGACAGGCAGTTGCAGAGCCCCCCCCCCCATTTTGAGGGTGCTGGATGCAAAAAAGCATGCTCTGTGGACACACTGATTGCCCAAACACAATTTAAAGCATTCTTATGCCCCAAAATCTGCCATTTTTCAACAAAATCGGCGAAAAATAGCCATTTTTTTATCAAAAATTGTTTGTTTTTTTTAGCCTTAAAGAAGCAGCTGAACCACCCCCCCTCCCGATTGGAGGGTGCTCGTTGCAAAAAAGCGAAATACGCCAAAGAACTACATAAATTATGATAGTATGTGCATAAGAATGCGATGAGCGATGAACATTTGAGGTGTTTTTGGCCCTATTTTGCACCGTTTGTGGTCCATTTCCATATGGTTCATAGGTAGGCTTTTGCGTGCCTATCACCGTACACACACATGTTTGAGGCTTAGGTTGTTTTTTTTGGGGAACAATGGGGTAGGAGGAACCCCCCCCCCCCCTGCCTTTTTGGGGGTGTATAATTAAAACAAAAGGTTACTTTTGGTCTTTTTGGGTACAAAACCTATTCTCATGGTTTTTTCGTGCCTATACTATATTATACAGGTACACTGGTGTGCAGCACTGTTCTGCTGCACCACCCCAGAGCAGACAAAAATACCCCAAAATAGGCCAAATTTCAGGGTTTTTGATATTTTTGGACAAAATTCGGGTAGGAGGACCCCCCCCCCCTATTTTGGGGCCGTAGAAACCAAAAAAATAGGTCATTTCTTGCGCAAAACCCCTTTTTGTCGACTTTTTGAATTTTCGGAAAAAACAGCTGCTAAAATCATAGGTGTGGGCATCCACCCCTGGGTACGCATGATACCCGTGGTGACGCCACTGATTCTCCGAGTGCACCACACCCTGAGGGTCCTGCGGGCCGGTCTCCTGGAAGAGGCCCAGGATGGCACCTTCGGCCTTCATGACGCCCGCCGCCACCGCCTCACCGTCGAGCATACCTGGGGCCACTGGTACGCCGTCTCCCCGCATCGAGCCCTGGACGTTCTAGGACACCGCCGCTTGGGTGTCGGAGGCGGGGCCCCTTCATGGCTGCACGTGCGGACCGGGGCCCCCCGCCGGATCCGGATCACTGGACGGATGGGGCCAACAACAGGTCCTCGGGGACCACCCCGAACCCGACGCGGGTGGCTGGCGAGGTGGGCCCTGTCCCCGTGGGCCTCCGGCCGAGGCGGCCGTTGTCTGCTGAGACCCGGCAGACGCGGCGGGCTCCCCCTCTGCCTGTCCGCCGGATGTACTTGCCGCCGTACTCCCCGTAGAAGTCACCGCCCCACGCCGTGCTGCAGACCCAATCGCTCCAGATCGCGCCGCCGACGGCGACGCCCCGCGCTCCGCCGCAGGGCGGGCACCCGTGGGCAGCATGAGCGCTCTGGACCTCGCCTGGGCCGACGCGAAAGGCCCCGCCTTGCCCCCCGGCATAACGCCAGCCAGCATGGCCAGCGCCTGGTCCCGTTGCGCCGGATCAGCCGCATGGTCCCACTGGATGTTGTCCAGCAGGTCCTTGGGGTGGAGGTGGGTGGGCCGGCAGTGCTTGTCAGCTCTCCATGTGCAGTGACCAGCCCCATCCACCGGAGACCAGGGGCAGACGTTGATCGTCTTCGACCCACGCTGCTCCGTGGCCAAGTCACCGCCGAAGTGGTGCAGCACGTACCGAATGTTGGCATAGGCGCCATACTGAGGCGGGGGGCTCCTCTTGGGCGGCGGCTTGGGCGCTGCTTTCGGGGCTGGCCTCGCCGCCACGGCCGGGGATGCCGCAGGCCGTACCGGTGGCACGCTTGGTGGCTGCGGCAGGTGCAGCATTCCCCCCACGGGAAACTGCTCCTCCACCCAGCGGCGCCACGCGTCGGCGAACTTCTCCCGGTCGCCCTCGACCTTCCACCTGGACGTGGAGAACGCCCGGAGCCACGGCCCCATGTTCTCCGCCATGACCAGGCGGAGGGCATCTCCTCCGCTCTGCCGGCGGAAGCGTGTCGCGGCCGCGCCTGCCACGGTCCCTTGGAGGTACAGCGCCTCGCCCCCGTTGCCACTCAGTGCACTAAGGTGCAGGGCCTCCAGGTCGCTGGGGCGGACCGTGAGCACCGTGCCCTCTCCGCGATCGTACAGGCACAGTGCCGAGGAGTGGGGCTCCAATGCCGCCACAACCCAGCACCACGCCCGCGACACGCTATGCAGCAGTGCCAGCGAGGCTGCCGGCCTGTTGCTGGAGGACTGCGCTGCCGGGGCCCTGGGGAGGGCCGCTGCGTGACCCTGCAGCGCCCTGCACATGACAGCTGCATGCTCAGCCTGCCACATGTTGCTCGGGGCTATGGGCCAGACGTCCTGCCCCTGGATCGCTGGCGGGCGCGTGACCTTCACAAAGACCGCCGGCGCCGGCGGGATGGCCTCGGCCGTGCACCTGTGTGCCCTGCGCACCGGCCCTAGCTCCCTGAGGCACTCCCGGAACACCCTGTAGCAGGCTGGGCCCCTGGACTGCTGCCTCCTGAGCCGGCACGCGGTGACGACAACCCACTCCAGTCCCCCTGTTTCCACCCGAACACAGCCCCAATACTCCGCCCCTTCCAACACCACCAGCCGCCCCATTTCAGCCACGCCCACCGTATGGGTGGGAGGCACGCTCTCCACCCGCAGCCACCGCTTGGCGCTTTCTTCCCACGGCTGGGGGGCATGCATCCGCTGCTGCTGCATCGCGTCCTGCACATGCTGCAGGGACACCGTCATCAGCATGGACATCCCCCCGTTTGCTGCCGCCGCCATACACAGCAGGGCATGTTGCATGCGCGCCCCGGGCAACCCCGCGCTGTGCTGGACGTCCGCC
Source organism: Eutreptiella sp. 'Long Island Sound 2002' (assembly GCA_964036045.1). NCBI lineage: Eukaryota > Euglenozoa > Euglenophyceae > Eutreptiales > Eutreptiaceae > Eutreptiella > Eutreptiella sp. 'Long Island Sound 2002'. Next base: position 135,111,647 of record OZ038380.1, on the reverse strand, counting down.
ACGTCCAAGGGTGTGCGGGGCGCCGGCAGGGCATCCAGCACCGCTACAGGCAGCTCCCTGAGGGACGGCAGACGCGCGATGGGCCCCATGTCCTTGTTGAGGACTACCGCCGCCACCCACCGCCTGTCCAGCGCGGACAGGAGGTTGCTCGGTCTTGGCACCTGAAGAAGGGTGCCGACGGTGGACATGAGGGCGCACATGCCACAGTCCTTGTTGTTGCCGGCTGGCTGCTGCACCTGTGTCGCCCTGGCCGTCGCCAGCAGATGCTCAGCGCCCGGCCACCCCGCCGTTTGACCCCTGGGCGCCATGCGCATCGTCGGGACTGCCATGTCCCATGTGTGTGGCCACTCGGGCTGGGCTCCAGACACCGCAGGCTGGCCTAGCGGGTCCACCGTCAACTGCGTGGCAGGGGCCAGGAGATGGTGAGACGTCCAGTGCCGCATGCTCGGCGTCTCCGACGGGTCGAGGTACACCGCCTCTGAGCCTCCCAGCTCGACGTACCTCGCAATGAGGAGGGCAGGCGGGGTTTGGTCGTGCCGCTGGCCCTCCCACCCCTCCCTTGGGAGCATCATGGCGTGGGGGGCCAGGCACTGCACCACGTCGGCTGCCAGCGCGACCACGTCGTCGCTGAGCTCCACCCCATGGTCCGCGGCCACCAGGAAGTGGTGCCTGGGCTTGGAGTACAGGTGCTCCAGCGCGCCCTGCAACTCAGCTGGCGGGGGAGACGCGTTTCCGCAGTCTCGCAGCCAGGGGAGTGCGCCCGGGAGATGCCGCTTTGCTCCTCCTGGCCAGACGGCGGCCCTAAGGACCGGCAGGTCGCGCCAGACAACCCCAGCGACCGGATCGCGCCAGGGCTGTGGCCTGTGGGCTCCCCATTGGAGGACAGCCACCACCACATGCGTGGTCAGGGGCTCTGCCGCGAGCTGCAACGCCGTGCCCCCATCGGTCTCGATCACCGTGCCCCGCGGGGCAGTTGAGACGTGGCCACGGGTCCCACGGACCGCCACTCATCCCCACAAGACCGCCACTGTCTCCCAGCTGGGGTGGCTGCTTCTCCTGGGCAGGACCACTACCGGCGGGCACGGGCTGTTGGTGGCCCACACGCGCCATTCCACTCCCACCAGACGCTCGTGACCAGCGGGCCGGAACACCTGGGGCCATGCGTCTGAGAGCTGGCGATGGACGGCGGTCTGACATCTGCCCCGTCAGCCCGCGTGAACTGGAGTCCTTCCAGTATGTCCCTGTCGGCAGGGCTGGGGAGGCGGGCAGTGCGAACCTCCAGCCCCCGGCCCAGGCGAAACCCTGGCCCCTCTCGGTCTCCCAGCAGCAAGACCTCCGGGTCCGTGGCCGCAAGGCGAGTCGCCACCGTGGGGAGATGCAGGGAGACAGTCCACGGCTGGACTGAGACGGGGTCGCGCGGGAGGTCAGCGCAGGCCGCCACAGCACTGCCATCCCTCGCCCAGCTGAGCGCTCTGTCCCATCACTGCGCCCACGCTGCCGGCGCTGCCGGCAAGGACCAAAACAGGTATGTCATGACCGCCTTAGCCTGCCACTCGCGAGGGTCCATGCCGGCAGGATGTGTGTGCCACGTGCACACCCACCCCAGGTTGGCCTCCTGGACGGTGACCACGTCCCTCCACGGGACCACCAGGAAACGGAGGGAGCAGGGCCGCCATGCCACATGGCAACGCCACCGCTTACTCGGTCAGGCCTCCACTCTCCACCGCATACCCCACCGCTGGGAGTCCTCCTCCTTGCGCCTTTACCACCACATTCCGCAGCAACGTTCCGTGGCCCCGGCCGTGGTCCCCGCTGCGGTCCAGGCTGAGGGCCCCCACACGGGCCATGGCCTGGAGGATCAGGAGCAATTCCTGGGGTACTCCCCGCGGCACCGGCGGCCGGGGGTGGGCAAACCGGCAGGCATCTGCCCGCATGCACCACCCCTTGGCCCAGTGCCTGCAGGTTTCCACCTCCCCTGTCTTCAGCCCAGCCTTGTCCGCCACTCCCAGCCCCCGTGGGCCCACCTCACGCTGCGCTTCCCGCCTCCCGAGGAACTCCCGCTCCTCGTCCCGCTCCATGGCGACCTGCGCCTCTTCACTCCTCCTGCGTTGGTCCTCCTCCTCCAGTGCCTCCGTCGTCGGCGGCGGACTCGCTGCAGCCGTGAACCTCGTCAGGGCCGCCGCCACAATGGCTTGCACATCCACCTCCTCCCCGGCCATCTCCGGCTGACCCTGCTGCTGCTCCTCCCCCGTGGGCTGCTCCTGCCCCACCTCGTCACTGTCGCGGCCTGCCTCCTCAACACTCCCCACCGGGACCGCGTGTTCGGACCCCTGGGGGGCGGCGCTCTCGTCGAGGCGCGTGCCCACCACCACCAGCAGCTTGAGGTCACCGCCGCGGCTCTCAAGGCGGTTGCTGCTGGAGGTGGGGACGAGGACCACCCCATCCCCAGTCAGCAGCAGACGGTCTGCGCCGAACATGACCTCTGCACCCTTGGGGTGCATGGCCACCAGGAGCGCATGGGATCCCAGCGTCTGGGGCGTGAGGGGCCGCACGGCCTGCTCGCGACGCCAAGCGTCAGCCCCACCTCGCCACAAGGCCACGTACAGGCCTTCGTCCCGCCGCACGTCCTCCAGCCCTGCGTCGTCGAGCAGGCGCCCTACGGACAGGCGCACCGACAGGGGGAGGCCTGCCCGGGGCTCGGCCGCCCGGACATCACCAGGGTGGTGACCCAGGACAGCCGCGTCCCCCAGCTGGACACAGCGGACCTGGCCGTCGTCCGGGGACGCGGCCACTAGGGCCACCTCCCGGGCGACCTGCCCTGGGCGCTGGAGCTCGTAGCGCTCGAAGGCGCTCGCCAGCATCCCTGCCCCCCGCCGCCCCGTACCCATGAGGCGGTGCCTCTTGGCACCCTCGGCCGCATGGTACCTGCGGTGCCGCTGCTCACAGCTCCCCAGGGGAGGGGGCGGCACCGCATTGGGCATGGGCTGCAGCGGCGCGTGGGCCGGGTCCACGTCCATGCCGGCGTAGACGTCAGGCCCGGTGTCGTCCTCATACATGAGAGCCAGCGTCGACTCACCGAGCCCGTACGCCTCTTCAGCCTCCACTTCCTCCACCTCCTGCTCTTCCTCCGCCCCTTCCCCAGCCGCAACCATCGCCGGCGGCTTGTCCGGCAGCGGCGGGAAGGGCGCCAGAGGCCGCTCGTCAGCGCCTCCGCCCCTTGCCGCCTCTGCCGCGTCCAGCCGTGCCCGCAGGTTTGTAGGGCAGCCGGGCCCAGCTGGTGCCCGCATGGAGGTCCATGCTGTACGCCAGCCCCGCCGGACACGGCTCATCGGGCGCCACCTGGCTCCACTGGCACCACTCCCACATCCAGTCCTCCACTCCTTCCCCCTTGTCACGCCTCCCACTGGGCTCCACGACCCCGCCGCCCTCCGCCGGTGCCTGCGCCTCCGGCACACCTCGCCCCGCGTCCTGTCCCCCCGAAGCAAACACCTCCGACGGCTTCTCCTTGGCCCCTTCCGCCCTCGGGGCGACAGCTGCGAGCGCCTGCGCGATCAGCTCGCCGGCGCCAGCCCCCCTCCCCGGCGCTTCCGGCGCGGCACCATCGCCCCCCGCGGCTGTCCGCTGGTACGCCTTCAGGGCCTGCGCGAGCAGCTCGCTGATGTCTGGCGGGCCGGCCGTTGCTGCCTCCTGCGCCGCATTCCCCGCCTGTTCCCCCGCCGTAGGCCTCCCCATGGGGCCTGCGCCCTGCATCCCATGCGTCGGGGGTGTGCTGGGGCAGGGGATGCGGGTACACCACATGCTGGTGCGGACGGTGATGGTGATGGTGATGGTGAAGGTCGACGGGGTGCCCGGGCACAGCCGCCGGGTGATGGTGATGGTGAAGGTGGACGGGGAGCTGTGGCACAGCCGCCGGGTGTACGTGTTGGTGTGGGAAGTGATGCTGCATCATGGGGAACCCGACGGGGTGATGAAGTAGGTGATGAAGATGGAGTTGGTGGTGGTGGTGAGCCCGAAAAGGCGGGAAGGCCAGGGGCCCGAGGCCCGGGGGCGGCAGCTCTGAAACGCACCCGGCGCCGCATACCCTGGCCGCCTCGCCGGTCCCACTGGGGGCCGCCCGCGCTGCGCGTCCTCGAGCTGCCCGAGATCTTGTAGACATTGGAGTAGTCGGTTGAGCAGGTGCACCCCGAACGGCACCGTGCCCGCTGCAAACTGCGCCTGAACGTCAGGCGCGTTGTACGAGTGGGGATCGCGGGCCAAAATCTGCCGCAAGCAGAGGTCCACGAAGTGGTCCTATCCGTTGTCCCTGGTCGGACAGTGCGCGTCCACGCGCGCCTGGAACGCTGCATACGTGTGCGGCCCGTGTCTGACGAGATCAGACACCGTGTATACCAGGCGCCGGGCACGTCGCCGGAAGGCTGGCAACTCCGCGGGATTGGTGGGGACAGATTGCGACATTTAGCTAACGAAGGCTGTGTGAGCTTAGGACATGGCAGTGCGGGTGGACTCTGTGGCCCGTCCCACCCGTTGCTGGCCTTATGTTGCACGACACATTGCACGACACAGTTATCCTCCCCTCTTGCGCGCCCCCCCCCCCCCCCTTCCCTTTCGTGCTCCTTTGCCCCCGGTGTCGCCCCCTAGGTGTGCTCCTTGGTTCTACCAGGTTGTTGGTGGGTGTGTTGCCAGGCAGGGTTGGGGGGGGGGGGCGCCCGACGCTGGCTCTGGTCCCTCCCTCCGGGAGTTCCCCCACGGGGGGGCCGATGCATGCACTCCCCGTCAGGGTGTAACTCTGTTGTACGGGCCGTCCATTTGTACCCGCTCCGTACAAACGGTCCTGCGCTGTAACCAGGTACGTCGGCCCTTCCCCACACCGGGGTCAGGTACACTGTAGGTGTCTGGGGAGTCCTTGCGGGATAGGCGCGTCTCTTGCCTACCCCGATGGACCTTGTGCCCTACCCGCAGCCCCTCACAGGACACGAACCGCAGTACGTGCCCTGGGGAGTGCTCTTGGTCAGGCCCATTGGCCACCCCCCCAGTCCGGTGCCACCTCTGGCCGCTGGCCAACGGTCCCGGGCGTAACCCACCTTATTGCCTGCGCTCAGGTGGGGCCGATACGGACACCGGGGGGACCCCCAAACCCCTGAGGTCGGGTACCTCACCAGCGTCTTTTGCGGGCTCTTGTCACCCCGCCCCCCCCCGTTTGCTGCGGTGTTGGTCCCTGCCTCCCTGCTTTCTTCCCCAGGGGTGTCCCGCTTTCCCGCTCCCCTTGCCGTGCTTCCTGGCTCCTGCCGTGTCCCGTCTGCCCCTGCTGTCTGTTGCTGCTCTGGCGCGTTGGTGTCCTTTTTCTTTTTTTTTTTTGCACCTCTACCGCTCGCCACTCGTCTCTCCCCCCGGCGTTTCGGTCTGTCCTCTGCCCCCCCCCATATCCTCTCGCTGTCCTCTCGCTGTCCTCGCCCCTTTCTTGGGTGGGTGGAGGAGAAGGGGGTGGGGGGGGGGGCGTCCTCGCTGTCCGTCCTCTGGCGTAAGCACCTCGCAAGCACGGCGCAGGCACGAGGCGCGGCACTTGTCTCTCTGCAGGGGGGGGGGGGGCTTGCCGTGTGGCTCCCGTTGTCGCCCTTCCTACCCTGCGTTCGCACCCTCGGTGCCCCCCCCGCTGGGGCTTGCACGGCGCGTGGTTCGTACGGGCACTGTCGTGTGGTCCGTCCCGCACCCTCTTACCGCTGCCTCCCCACCTTGCCGCTTTGTCCTCGGGGGGGGGGGGGCACTGCCCGCCCCTCCGTACCTTCATCCCCCACGTTTGGGGGGGCGGAGGTGTGTGTGTGGGGGGGGAAGCCTTGTCGTCATCCCTTCGTTGCACGCATGTCGGAGGCACGACGCAAGCACGGCGCAGGCACGAGGCGCGGCACCTGTCCCTCTGCAGGGGGGGGGGGGGGGCATGCCTTGCGGCTCCCGTCGTCGCCCTTCCTACCCTGCGTTCGCACCCCCGGTGGTCCCCCCGCTTTGTTCTCGGGGGGAGGGGGCGCTTTTCGCCCCCCCCTACCTGCAACCCCACCCTTGGGGGGGCGGAGGTGGGTGGGGGGGGGCGCCCTTGTCGTCTTCCCTATATATGTATGTATATATATATATATATATATACATATATATATATATATATATATATATACATATATATATATATATATATATATATATATATATATATATATATATATGTATATATATATATATATATATATATATATATATATATATATATATATATATATATATATATATATATATATATATATATATATATATATATATATATATATATATATATATATATATATATATATATATATATATATATATATATATATATATATATATATATATATATATATATATATATATATATATATATATATATATATATATATATATATATTTATATATATATATATATATATATATTTATATATATTTATATATATATATATATATATATATATATATATATATATATATATATATATATATATATATATATATATACATACATATATATATATATATATATATATATATATATATATATATATATATATATATATATATATATATATATATATATATATATATATATATATATATATATATATATATACATATATATATATATATATATATATATATATATATATATATATATATATATATATATATATATATGTATGTATATATATATATATATGTATATATATATATATATATATATATATATATATATATATATATACATATATATATATATATATACATATATATATATATATATATACATATATATATATATATATACATATATATATATATATACATACATATATCTATTTTTTTTCGATGTCTTGCAGAATCTTGTGATGGATCCCCCCAGGCGACCAGGCGCCGCGGGGGGTACAGTGAAACCCTGGCCGGGGGGCAGCCGGGGCCTACCAGGGCCGCGCCCCCCGCGGCATATGGAGTGGCTGCCCGCGGCGGCGGCTCCCGCGGGGGCTGCGGCAGCGGCGGGCGGTCACAGCGTGGGGCCAGCCCTCCCGACGCCGCCAATAAAAGCCAGGTGCGTGCCTGCGACATGCGTGCGAAGTGTCAACACAGTGTTTTGCGGAGTGTCCTGCGTAGTGTAGAGAGAGGACAGGGCAGGGCGGAGAGGGAGGGGCCAGGCGTGTGCCTGCGACATGCATGCGACATGCCAACAAAGTGTCCTGCGAAGTGTACTGCGGAGTGTGGAGGAGGAAGAGGGCAGGGGAGGGAGGGGGAGATAGGGCGGGAGAAGAGGGCCGCAGGCTGCGGGCCGGTGCGGACGGAACCAGGGCGCCAGGGAGCGGCAAGGTGGAGGGGGAGTTGGAGGGGTGCCTCGCGAATTGCTCTGCGAAGAGTAAGCAGGGAGGGTGAAGAGAGGACGGGGACAGGGACACCGAGGGCCAGTGACCAAGGGACCTAGGAGGCACGAGAGAACGAGAAAGGGCGAGCAGACGGGGGGCAGGACGGGGCCAAGGAGCCAGGGCAGAGAGAGAGGGCAAAGAGGGAGCGCTGCCACGCGAATTGCTCCGCATTGTGCTCGTGCTGGCCGGAGGGCAGAGGGGCAGAGAAAGCAGGGCAGGGCAGGGGGCGTGCCACGACGGCACAAAAGAGCGAGCGTGGGGCGGAAGCTCAAAGGTGCCCCACCGCCGAGCGAGCCGCCCGCAAAGCGCACTGGCAATGGACAAGGCGGGGCGCCGCGGCGCGTTGCAGCGAAGAGGTCCGCCCCGCGTAGAGTCACACGACGAGGGCCAGGTGCGTGCCTGCGACGTGCATGCAACTTGCCTACGCAGTGTCCTGCGAAGTAAACTGCGTGGAGATGAGGGGGGAAAGGGCGGGGCAGGAAGGGAGGGGCCGGAAGCGAACCTGCGACATGCGTGCGACATGCCAACAAAGTGTCCAGCAAGGGGACAACAGGTAAGAATAGAGAGGGGCAAGGGCAGGGGAGGGAGGGGGAGGTAGGGCGGGAGGAGAGGGCCGCGGGCTGCGGTGCAGACAGAACCAGAGAACCAGGGAGCGGCAGGGTGAAGGGGGAGTGAGGGGTGCCTCGCGTGTTGCTCCGCGAAATGCATGCCGGGAGGGTAAAGGGAAGACGAGGGCAGGGACACTGAGGGCCAGGGACCAAGGGACCTGGGAAGGGGGGCATGTGGGGGCGAGGGAGTGTGAGCAGACAGGGGGCAGGACAGGGCCAAGGGGCCAGGACAGAGAGAGGAGGCAGAGGGAGGGCGCTGCCACGCGAATTGCTCCGCAATGTGCTCGCGCTGACCGGAGGGCGGAGGGGCAGAGAAGGCAGGGCAGGGACGAGGGCGTGCCACGGCGGCATGAAGGGGTGGGCGGGGGGCAGAAGCACAAAGGTGCCCCACTGCCGAGCGAGCCGCCCGGAGTACGCGGGGGCACCGGACAAGGCGGAGCGCAGCGTAGAGACATACAACGAGGGCCAGGTGCGTGCGTGCGACTTGCCTACACGGTGGCCAGCAAGAGGTAGAGGGGACACAGGGCAGGAGAGGGAGGGGGAGGCAAGGCGGGCGAAGAGTGATGAAGGCCGCAGGGGAGTGCGGAGCGACCAGCGAGCCACAAGCCTAGGGGCCGGGGCGCCAGGGGGAGGCAAGGGGGAGAGAGAAAGGGAGAGGTGTGTGGCGGGGAGGGTACAGCGAAGACGAGGACAAGGAGACAGGGGCACAAAGGGCTGGCCAGAGCAGAGAGAGGGGGCGACGAGGGAGACAGGGGCAAGCGCAGCGTTAGGCGAGCACAGGGGGCGAGGGAGGGAGCAGCGGGGGCAGGGTAGGGGATAGTTGCCAAACGTCGTGCCGTGCGCCGTGCGCGTCCTGCAACCGACTCTGACCTCATCCATGCGTCATGTCATGTCCGTCACGCCTAGGACAGGAAGCAGGAAGCGACACGGGGGGACGGGCACCTGCGGCGCCATCCGTAGGGCCTCCCGTGCAGTGACCCCACCAGTGGCGCAGAGGGGACGCGCGCCAGTGGCGCCATCCACTGGACCCCCTGCGCCTGTTGCAGAGCGTGTGACGCAGAGGGGACGGGCACCAGCGGCGCCAACCGGTGGGCCCCCTGCGGCGTAAATTGAACTGTACTGATTAACTAGGTGGCCAGGGGATGCCACCAATGAATCCCCCATCCGCCTCCCCGCGTCTCTGCCATAGGACCTCAGGGGCCTCCATCGCGCTCGGGGGTGGCAGAGGCCCGGGGGACGAGAGCGCCCGGCCGCTTTGTAGCCGCCACTTCCAGCGGACTGATACCACGGCACCGGTATCAGGACGCTCGGAAGTGGATACACAGGCACCAGGGAGAGGATGGGAGGTCGGCCCCCCCCGGGCTGTTGGGTGCCGAAACAGGGGCCCTCCCCTCGTCCAAGGCAGCGCTTGGCGCAAGAAGCCTTCGAGGCGTACGGTAAGTCCTCCCCGCTGCCCGCACTTCATCATCTTCCGAATCCACCCGGGTACGTACTTCCTCCAGTAAGTATGGGCACAGGAGGGAGCAGGCACGGGACACTGAGCACCATGCGGAGACGTGGCGACTACCGCCGAGGGGGCAACAGCGGCTGGTGATCCTGGAGTGCGGGGCCTTTACCATGGAGCAGGGCGGGAAGGCCCAAAGGGAAACCCCCCCCCCCCCGCGGCAGCCAAGTGCCTCCCCCCGTGGTTGTGCTGTGCCTATGACATGCCTGCGACGTGCGTGCAACAGAGGGGAGGCGAAAAGGGCGCCCCACCCCCCCCCCCCACCACCACCCCCCCGAGGGCGAATGCGGGAAGAGAGGGGGCGAAAAGCGCCCCCCCCCCCCGAGGACAACGCGGCAGGGTAGGGAGGCAGAGGAAGGAGAGTGCGAGACGAGCCACACGACCGTGCCCGTAGGGGGCGCGCTCCGTGCAAGCCCTGGCGGGGGGACCACCGGGGGTGCGGGCGTAGGATAGAAGGGGCGACGGAGGGAGCCGCGAGGCTAACTCCCCCCCCCCCCCTGCAGAGGGACGAAACTCACGCCTCGTGCCTACGACGCGAGGGCAACGGCAGGAAAATGACAAGCCCCCCCCCCCCCACAAGCCTCTGCCCCCCCAAGTGTGGGGGTAGCGGGAAGGGAAGGGCGGGCAGCGGCCCCCCCTCTCCAGCGGGGGGGGCACCGGGGGAGAGCACGCAGCGTGGATAGGGCAAAGACAAGGGCCACGCGGCGTGCCTCACACCCCAGCAGGAGGACAAGTGCCGTGCCGCGTGCCAGTGCCGTGCCTGCGACGTGCTTACGCCGGAGGAAGGGCAACGAGGGCGCACCCCCCCCCCCCTCGCCCCCACCTCCCGCACCCACCAAGGACAGAGGCGAGGGCAACGGGGAGATGGCGAGGGGACAAGAGGGATGACGGTAGCGGGCGGCGGACCCCCCCCCGGGGACGCCGCGGCGGGGTGGAGAGACAGAGGGGCGAGACGACCGTGCCCAAGGGGGGCACCCGCCGTGCAAGCCCCCACGGGGGGACCGCCGGGGGTGCAACCGCAGGAAGGGTAGGGTGACGACGGGGGCCACACGGCAACCCCCCCCCCCAGCGGAGGGACAAGTGCCGAGCCTCGTGCCTGCGCCGTGCTTCCGACGTGCTTGCGCAAAAGGGAGGACAGCGAGAACCCCCCCCCCCCCCGCCCCCTTCTCCGACGCCCACCCGCAGAAAGGGCGAGGGCGGCGAGGAGACAGTGGGAGGAAAAAAAAAAAAACACAAAGCGAGCAACCAAGGACACCAACAGGCCAGAGCAGGGACAGGCAGCAGGGGCAGACGGGACATGGCGGGAGCCAGGGGGCACAGCAAGGGGCCAGGGTCAGCGCCCCTGGGGATGAAAGAAGGGATGCAGGGACCAACGGGGGGGGGGCGGGGTGACAAGAGCCCGCGAACAACGCTGGTGAGGTACCCGACCTCTGGGGTTTGGGGGCCCCCCCGGTGTCCGTATCGGCCCCATCTGAGCGCGAGCAATAAGGTGGGTTACGCCCGGGACCGATGGCCAGCGGCCCGAGGTGGCACCGGCCTGGGGGGGTGGCCAATGGGCCTGACCAAGAGCACTCCCCACGGCACGTACTGCGGTTCGTGTCCTGTGAGGGGCTGCGGGTAGGGCACACCGTCCATCGGGGTAAGCAAGAGACGTGCCTAACCCGCAAGGACTCCCCAGAGACCCACAGTGTACCCGACCCCGGTGTGGGGAAGGGCCGACGTACCTGGATACAACGCAGGTCCATTTGTACGGAGCGGGTACAAATGGACGGCCCGTACAACAGAGTTACACCCTGACGGGGAGTGCATGCATCGGCCCCCCCGTGGGGAAACTCCCGGGGGGAGGGACCAGAGCCAGCGTCGGCCCCCCCCCCCCCCCCCCACCCAAGGGCCAAGGGGCACACCAAGCGAGCACAGTCGGGGGCACAGGAACACGGAGGGGAGAAGGGGCGAGCAAGAGGGGTGCGCAGCTGTGTCGTGCGAAGTGTCGTGCAACCATACGCCAACGGCAAGCGGGACGGGCCATGGAGTCCACCCGTTCTCCCGTGTCCTTAGCTCACACAGCCTTCGTTAGCTAAATGTGGCTATCTGTCCCCACCAATCCCGCGGAGTTGCCAGCCTTCCGGCGACGTGCCCGGCGCCTGGTAGACACAGTGTCTGATCTCGTCAGACACGGGCCGCACACGTACGCGGCGTTCCAGGCGCGCGTGGACGCGGACCGTCCGGCCAGGGACAACGGGTGGGACCACTTCGTCGACGTCTGCTTGCGGCAGATGTTGGCCCGCGATCCCCACCCGTACAACGCGCCCGATGTTCAGGCGCGGTTCGCGGCAGGCACGGTGCCGTTCAGGGTGCACCTGCTCAACCGACTACTCCGATGTCTACAAGATCTCGGGCAGCTCGAGGACGCGCAGCGCGGACGGCCCCCAGTGGGGTCGGCGGGGCAGCCGGGGTATGCGGCGCCGGGTGCGTTTCCGATGCTGCCGCCCCCTGGCCTCGGGCCCATGCCCATCCCGCCCTTTGGGACTCACCACCACCACCAACTTCATCTCCATCACCTACTTCATCACCCCGTCGGGTTCCCCATGATGCAGCATCACCTCCCACACCAACACGTACACCCGGCAGCTGTGCCACAGCCCCCCGTCCATCTTCACCTTCACCACCAACTGGCGGCTGTGCCACAGCACCCTGTCCACCTACACCATCACCATCATCATCACCATCCGCACCAGCATGTGGAGTACCCGCATCCCCTGCCCCCGCAGCACCCAAGACCGCCTCAGCACACGGTGCCGGTGCCGGAACCGGTGCCGGTGCCCTGGCCGGGGCGGAGTGCCCAGCAGCAGGGGGTGTCGCAAGGGGCTGTGCCACAGCACCTCGTCCACTTTCACCATCACCGTCACCATCACCATCCGCACCAGCAAGTGGAGTACCCACATTCCCTGCCCCAGCAGCAATCACTGCCGCCTCAGCACACGATGCCGGTGCCGGAACCGGTTCCGGTGCCTGAGCCGGGGTGGGGCGCCCAGCAGCAGGGGGTGTCGCAAGGAGCTGGGCCACAGCACCCAGTCCACCTTCACCATCACCATCACCAACATCGTCCACACCAGCATGTGGAGTACCCACATCCCCTACCCCAGCAGCACCCACGGCGGCCTCAGCACACAATGCCGGTGCTAGAGCCGGTACCGGTGCCTGGGCCGGGGCGGAGCGCCCAACAACAGGGGGTGTCGCAAGGGGCTGTGCCACGGCACCCCGTCCACCCTCACCGTCACCAACACCATCACCGTCCGCACCTGCATGTGGAATGCCCTCGCCCCCCGCCCCAGCAGCACTCACGGCCGGTGCCTCAGCACACCATGTGGGTGCCGGTACCGGTGCCGGCTCCTGGACCGGGGCGGGGCGCCCAGCAGCAGGGGGTGTCGCAAGGGGAGGCACATGGTGTGCCCCCGGGCGAGGCGAAGAGTATCGGGGCACCTGCGCCACCCCTGGCAGAGCCTCAGCCGGAGATTCCCGCGGCGGGGTCGCCACCGCGGACGGTCCAGATGCCGGACCCAGCCGTGCCGCGCGAGGCCCCGCCCGTGGTGCCGACGGGCCCGGAGCCAGTGGTGCCGGATGGGATGCAGGGCGCGGCCCCCGTGGGGAGGACTACGACGGGGGTACAAGCGTAGGAGGATGCGACGCAGGAGGCGGCAGTGGCTGGCCCGCGAGACATCAGCGAGCTGCTCGCGCAGGCCCTGGAGGAGTACCGGCGGACGGCCGTGAGGAGTGGGGGAGCCGCGCCGGAAGGGGCTGACGCCGGCGAGCTGATAGCGCAGGCGCTCGCGGCTGTCGCCCCGAGGACGGACGGGGCCAAGGAGACGTCGACGGAGGCGGTTTCTTCGGGGGGACAGGACGCGGGGAGGGGTGTGCCGAAGGCGCAAACGCCAGCGGGGGGCGGCGGGGTTGTGGAGCCCAGTGGGGGACGTGCCAAGGGGGAAGGAGTGGAGGAGTGGATGTGGGAGTGGCGGGAGTGGCGCCAGGTGGCACCCGGTGAGCCGTGTCCGGCGGGGCTGGCGTACAGCATGGACCTCCATGCGGGCACCAGCTGGGCCCGGCTGCCCGACAACTTGCGGGCACGGCTGGACGCGGCGGAGGCGGCAAGGGGCGGAGGCGCTGACGAGCGGCCTCTGGCGCCCTTCCCGCCGCGGCCGGACACGCCGCCGGCGGTGGTCGCAGCCGGAGACGGGGTGGAGGGGGGGCAGGAAGCGGAGGAAGTGGAGGACGAGGAGGCATACGGGCCCGGCGAGTCGGCGCTGGCCCTCATGTTTGAGGACGACGCCGGGCCCGACGTCTACGCCGGCATGGACGAGGACCCGGCCAACGAGCCGCTGCGGCCCATGCCCACTGCGGTGCCGCCCCCTCCCCTGGGGAGCTGTGAGCGGCGGCACTGCAGGTACCATGCGGCCGAGGGCGCCCACAGGCACCGCCTCACGGGCACGGGGCAGCGGGAGGCAGGGATGCTGGCGAGCGCCCTGGAGCGCTATGAGCTCCAGCGCCCAGGGCAGGTCGCCCGGGAGATGGCCCTGGCGGCGGCGTCCCCGGGCGACGGCCAGGTCCGCTGTGTCCAACTGGGGGATGCGGCGGTCCTGGGTCATCACCCCGGTGATGTCCGGGCGGCCGAGCCCCAGGAAAGCCTCCCCCTGTCGGTGCGCCTGTCCGTGGTGCGCCTGATGGGCGAGGCAGGGCTGCAGGACGTGCGGCGGGACGAAGGCCTGTACGTGGCCTTGTGGCGGGGTGGGGCTGACGCTTGGCGTCGCGAGCAGGCTGGGCGGCCCCTCACACCCCAGGCGCTGGGGTCCCATGCGCTCCTGGTGGCGTTGCACCCCGAGGGTGCAGAGGTCGTGTTCGGCGCGGACCGCCTGCTGCTGACCGGGGATGGGGCGGTCCTCGTCCCCACCTCCAGCAGCTACCGCCTTGAGAGCCGCGGCGGTGACCTCAAGCTGCTGGTGGTGGTGGGCACGCGCCTCGACGGGAGCGCCGCCCCCCAGGGGTCCGAACGCGCGATCCCGGTGGGGGGAGACGGGGAAGCAGGCCGTGGCGGTGACGGGGTGGGGCAAGAGCAGCCCACGGGGGAGGAGCAGCAGCAGGATCAGCCGGAGGTGGCCAGGGAGGAGGTGGACGTGCAGGCCATTGTGGCGGCGGCCCTGGCGAGGATCTCGGATGCTGCGGGCCCGCCGCCGACGACGGAGGAACTGGAGGAGGAGGACCAGCGCAGGGGGAGTGAGGATGCGCAGGTCGCCATGGAGCAGGACGAGGAGCCGGAGTTCAAGGGTGAGGAGGCGCAGGGTGCCGGGGAGCAGGACGAGGAGCTGGTGATCGTGGGGGCGAAGGAAGCGCGTGAGGTGAGTCCCAGGGAGCCGGGGGTGGCGGATAAGGCTGGGCCGAAGACGGGGGAGGAAAAAACCTGCAGGCACTGGGCCAAGGGGTGGTGCATGCGGGCAGATGCCTGCCGGTACGCCCACCCCCAGCCGCCGGTGCCGCGGGGAGTACCCCAGGAGTTGCTCCTGATCCTCCAGGCCATGGCCCGTGTGGGGGCTCTCAGCCTGGACCGCAGCCGGGACCACGGCAGGGGCCACGGGACGTTGCTGCAGGATGCGGTAGTAAAGGCGCAAGGGGGAGGACTCCCGGCGGTGGTGTATGCGGTGGAGAGTGGGGGCCTGACCGAGTGGGCGGTGGCGTTGCCGTGTGGCATGGCGGCCCTGCTCACTCCGTTCCCGGTGGTCCCGTGGAGGGACATGGTCACCGTCCAGGAGGCCAACCTGGGATGGGTGTGCACGTGGCACACACACCCCGCCGGCATGGACCCTCGCGAGTGGCAGGCTAAGGCGGTCGTGACGTACCTGTCCTGGTCGTTGCCGGCAGCGCCGGGTGCGTGGGCGCAGTGGTGGGACAGGGCGCTCCGCTGGGCGAGGGATGGCAGTGCTGTGGCGGCCTGCCCTGACCTCCCTCGCGAGCCCGTCTCAGTCCAGCCGTGGACTGTCTCCCTGCATCTCCCCACGGTGGCGGCTCGTCTTGCGACCACGGACCCGGAGGTCTCGCTGCTGGGAGACCGAGAGGGGCCAGGGCTTCGCCTGAGTCAGGGGCTGGAAGTTCGCACCGCCCGCCTCCCCAGCACTGTGGACGGGGACATCCTGGGGGGACTTCAGTTCACACGGGCTAGCGGGGCTGACGTGTGGACCGCTGTCCATCGCCAGCTCCCAGACGCGTGGCCCCAGGTGTACCGGCCCCCTGGTCACGAGCGTCTGGTGGGAGTGGAATGGCGCGTGTGGGCCGCCAACGGCCCGTGCCCACCGGTGGTGGTCCTGCCCAGGAGAACCAACCACCCCAGCTGGGAGACCGTGGCGGTCTTGTGGGGATGGGTGGCGGTCCGTGGGGCCGATGGCCACGTCTTCACTGCCCCAAGGGGCACGGTGATCGAGACCGACGGGGGGACGGCGTTGCAGCTCACGGCGGAGCCCCTGACCACGCATGCTGTAGTGGCCGTCCTCCAGTGGGGTGCCAACAAGCCGCAGCCCTGGCGCGATCAGGTCGCAGTGGCTGTCTGGCGGGACCTGCCGGTCCTTAGGGCCGCCGTCTGGTCAGGAGGAGCGGGGCGGCATCTCCCGGGCGCGCTTTCCTGGCTGCGGGGCTGCGGAGACCCCTCTCCCCCGCCAGCTGAGTTGCGGGGCGCCCTGGAGCGCGTGTACTCCAAGCCCAGGCACCAATTCCTGGTGGCCGCGGACCATGGGGTGGAGCTCAGCGACGACGTGGTCGCGCTGGCAGCCGACGTGGTGCAGTGCCTGGCCCCCCACGCCATGATGCTCCCGAGGGAGGGGTGGGAAGGCCAGCGGCACGACCAAACCCCGGCTGCCCTCCTCATTGCGAGGTACGTCGAGCTGGGGGGCTCAGAGGCGGTGTACCTCGACCGGTTGGAGACGCCGGACATGCGGCACTGGACGGCCCACCACCTCGTGGCCCCTGACACGCGGTTGGCAGTGGACCCGCTGGGCCGGCCTGTGGTGTCGGGGGCCCCGCCCCAATGGCCGCACACGTGGGACATGGCGGTCCGGACGATGCGCATGGCACCCGGGGGCCAGAGGGCGGGATGGCCGGGTGCAGAGCGTCTGCTGGCGGAGGCCCGGGCGGCACAGGTGCAGCAGCCGGCCGGCAACACCAAGGACTGTGGCGTGTGCGGCGTCATGTCCGCCGTCGGTACCCTGCTCAGGGTGCCGAGGCCGGGCAACCTCCTGTCCGCGCTGGACAGGCGGTGGGTGGCGGCGGTGGTCCTCAACAGGGACATGGGGCCCATCGCGCGTCTGCCGTCCCTGGGGGAGCTGCCTGCAGCGGTGTTGGAGGCCCTGCCGGCGCCCCGCACGCCCTTGGACCTGGCAAACGTCCCGCACAACGTGGGGCTGCCCGGGGGCGCGCATGCAACATGCCCTGCTGTGTATGGCAGCGGCGTCGGACGGGGGGATGTCCATGCTGGCGACAGTGTCCCTGCAGCACGTGCAGGACGCGATGCAGCAGCAGCGGATGCATGCCCCCCAGCCGTGGGAAGAGAGCGCCAAGCGGTGGCTGAGGGTGGAGAGCGTGTCCTCCACCCATACGGTGGGCATGGCGTATATGGGGCGGCAGGTGGTGTTGGAGGGGGCGGAGTATTGGGCCTGTGTTCGGGTGGAAACGGGGGGACTGGAGTGGGTCGTAGTCACCGCGTGCCGGCTCAGGAGGCAGCAGTTCAGGGGCCCGGCCTGCTACCGGGTGTTCCAGGAGTGCCTCAGTGGGCTGGGGCCGGTGCGCAGGGCGCACAGGTGCACGGCCGAGGACATCCCGCCAGCGCCGGCGGTCTTCGTGGAGGTCACGCGGCCGCCAGTGGTCCAGGGGCAGGATGTCTGGCCCGTAGCCCCGAGCAACATGTGGCAGGCTGAGCATGCAGCTGGCATGTGCAGGGCGCTGCAGGGTCACGCGGCGGCCCTCCCCAGGGCCCCGGCGGCGCAGTCATCCAGCAACAGGCCGGCAGCCTCGCTGGCACTGCTGCATAGCGCGTCGCGGGCGTGGTACTGGGTTGTGGCGGCGTTGGAGCCCCACTCCTCGGCGCTGCGCCTGTACGATCGCGGGCAGGGCACGGTGCTCACGGTCCGCCCTGCCGACCTGGAGGCCCTGCACCTTAGTGCACTGAGTGGCGACGGGGGCGACGCGCTGTACCTCCAGGGGACCGTGGCAGGCGCGGCCGCGACACGCTTCCGCCGGCAGAGCGGAGGAGATGCCCTCTGCCTGGTTATGGCGGAGAACATGGGGCCGTGGCTCCGGGCGTTCTCCACTTCCAGGTGGAGGGTCGAGGGCGACCGGGAGAAGTTCGCCGATGCGTGGCGCCGCTGGGTGGATGAGCAGTTTCCCGTGGGGGGAATGCTGCACCTGCCGCAACCACCAAGCGTGCCACCAGTGCGGCCTGCGGCGCCCCCGGCTGCGGCGGCGAAGCAGGCCCCGAAAGCGGCGCCCCAGCCGCCGCCCAAGAGGAGCCCCCCGCCTCAGTATGGCGCCTATGTCAACATTCGGTACGTGCTGCGGCACTTCGGCGGTGAACTGGCCACGGATCAGCGTGGGACAAAGACGATCAACATCTGCCGCTGGTCTCGGCTGGATGGGGCTGGTCACTGCACATGGAAAGCTGGCACGCACTGCCGGCCAACCCACCTCCACCCCAAGGACCTGCTAGACCACATCCAGCGGGACCATGTGACTGATCCGGCACAACGGGACCAGGCGCTGGCCATGCTGGCTTGCGTTATGCCGGGGGGCCAGGCGGGGCCTTTCGCGTCGGCCCAGGCGGGGTCCAGAGCGCTCACGCTGCCCACGGGTGCCCGCCCTGCGGCGGGGCGCGGGGCGTCGCCGTCGG
The DNA here is from genome assembly GCA_964036045.1 of Eutreptiella sp. 'Long Island Sound 2002'. NCBI lineage: Eukaryota > Euglenozoa > Euglenophyceae > Eutreptiales > Eutreptiaceae > Eutreptiella > Eutreptiella sp. 'Long Island Sound 2002'. Next base: position 135,093,194 of record OZ038380.1, on the reverse strand, counting down.
CAGCACGGTCTCGAGCGATTGGGTCTGCAGCGCGGCGTGGGGCAGTGACTTCTACGGGGAGTACAGCGGCAAGTACGTCCGGCGGACAGGCTGAGGGGGAGCCCGCCGCATCTGCCGGGTCTCAGCAGGCGACGACATCCTCGGGCGGAGGCCCACGGGGTCAGGGGCCACCTCGCCAGCCGCCCGCGCCGGATGCAGGTGGTCCCCCAGAGCCTGCTGGTGGCCCCTCTCCGTCCAGTGATCCGGATCCGGCGGGGGGCCCCGATCCACACGTGCAGCCATGAAGGGGCCCCGCCTCCGACACCAGAGCGGCGGTGTCCTGGAACGTCCAGGGCTCGATGCGGGGGGACGGTGTACCAGTGACCCCAGGTATGCTCGACGGTCAAGCGGTGGCGGCGGGTATCATGAAGGCCGAGGGTGCCATCCTGGGCCTATTCCAGGAGACTGGCCTGCAGGACCCTCAAGGTGTGGTGCACTCCGAGAACCAGTGGCGTCACCATGGGTATCATACATACCCAGGGGTGGATGCCCAGGCGGCGTCGGCGGCGGCGGTGCGTGGCGGGCTCTTGATTGCCCTTCGGGCGGACGTGTTCGCCGCGGAGGAGGTTCGAGACATCGTGGACATCGTGCCGGGCAAGGCCATGGCCCTGGATGTGGTGACCGCAGGTGGCACCCTCACGGTCATCAACGTCCACGGCCCGGGTAGCGGCGGCGACTCCTGGGCGTCTAAGGCGTCCTTCTGGGCTGACGTGGCCATGTACGCGGCGGCCAAGAGCGCGGGTGGCACCAGGGCCGTGCTCCTCGGAGGGGACTTCAACGTGTGGCTAGAGTCCCCGTGGCACCCTACCACGAGGAGGTTCCAAGCCCTGTGGGAACAGTGTGGCTTCCACAGGGCAGGCCCGGAACGGGAGGAGGACAGGAGGCCCACGAGGGTGGGGCACCGACTGGACTCCTTCCTTCTGAACTCGCCTCTGGTCCCGTGGGCGGCGCGTGAGCGCCCTCACTTGGCGCCGGGGCGGTCTCCAGCGTCGCTGGGGTCGGATCATGGCCCTGTGGTCCTGGACATCCCGCTGGCGGTGGCCGGCAAAGGGAGGGTCACCAGGAGGGCCTACTCGCACGCCCAAAGCAGGCTGCACGCCATACGCCCGGACTCCCCGGGGGTACGTGAGGCGGTAGCGGCAGTACTGCAGAAGGCCTGCGGGGATCAGCGGCTACAGGCCTGGCTCTCATCGGACCAGGACACTGCCACCATGGGCACGTCGGAGGTGCAAGCGGTCTGTGACCTGCTCTACGCCTTCCGTGATGACGTGTCCAGGGTCACGGGAGTGCGCATGCCTTCCGGCGTGGACCCGCAGTACCCATACGGGCAGGCGGAAACGGAGGCGTCGCTGGACCAGGTCCTCTCCGATCAGCAGGACCTGGCCTTGCGTGCCCATCAGCTGTGGCAGCGGGACGCGGCGGCGGCCGGACTCCACTCCCAGGAAGCGACTGCCCTGCTACAGCACCTCCGGCGAGTGGACCCCGACCTGTCCCCCGCCTCGGTAGAGGACCTGCGTGCCGCATTGGACCAACAGCTCCGCCAGCTGGAGACACGCGTGGAGGAGCTGCGGGATGTCCTCAGGAGCAACAGGCGCCGGTCCATCAAGGACTACTGGCGGGGCAGGGTACCGGACCTGCAGCTCCGATGGACGGCGATACGGGGGGCCATCAACGTGGTGAACTATGCCCCGTCAGGCCTATGGTCCGTACGCGTCCGCGAGTCGGAGAAGGTGCTCTTGGAGGCCTCGGACGTCATTGGCGAGGTCCAGAGGTATTGGGAGGCGCTGTACGCCAAGCGGCCAGTGAGCCTGCCGGCCTTCGAGCGGCTGGTCCGGGCCCACATTCCCAAAGGGGTGCCGGAGGAATGGAGGTCGGTACAGGACTACACCATGCAGGACCTTAAAGACGCCGTGAGGCAGGCCGTGGCGGACGACAAAGCTCCGGGGTCCAACCGGGTCACGGCTGCCCTCATAGCAGAGCTGCCTGAACCGGTACAGGGGCTCCTGGTGCATGCGTACAGGGCAATCCTGCGGGGTGCGGATGTCCCGGAGTCCTGGCACGAGGCCATTATCTGGCTGATGCCCAAGGGCACAGCCACGGGCAACCTGGACGAGTACAGGCCGATAGCGCTGGGGCAGCAAGACATGCGAATGCTCATGACCCCCCTCATGCGGAGGTTCACAGCTGTTCTGGCACGCAAGGGACTGGCCGCGGACTGGCAGTTCGGAGCCATGCCGGGCTCCACGGCGGCTGCCCCGGTGTTCCTGGCCCAGCGCAGGCTGCAGCGTGGGCTGGAGGAAAACCACGTCCTGGCCTTCGATGTGTCGAAGGCTTTTGACACAGCGCCGCACGGAGCACTGGCGCTCCTCTTGCGCCACATGGGTGTCCTGGAGGAGCTCATCAGGCTCTTCCACACCCTCAGCTGCAGGTCCCTGGTGCGCATCGTCACTGCGCACGGCCCGACGCCGAGCATACGGCTCCACAGGGGCCTGCGGCAGGGCAGTGCGGGGAGCGCTGTGCTCTACCTCCTCCTATTGGAGCCTCTCCTGCGGAGCCTTGCCTGTAAGGCGCGGGGAGATGCTCGCCACGCGGTGCCACCCCTGGTACAAGCATACTGTGATGACCTCCTGCTGATAGCGCACTCCCTGCCGCAATTCCTGGAGTATGCGGCGATGATAGCGCGGTATCTCACTGACATGGGCATGTCCCTCAACGTGAGCAAATGCGCCTATGCCAGTACTGCTCGCATCCACTCGATTATGGTATACCTGAACCCGGGGGACACAGCGGCCCCATGGGTATGCTTACGTGCCAAGGGCACGGTACCATACTTGGGCCTGCGCCTCGATCCCAGGGGGATGGCGACCATGAAGGAGAAACATGTACTCCGGTGTGAAGCCCTGCTGGGCTGGTGCAAGAACACGCTGGGGCCGGCGTCGGTGCCTCATGAGGTGATGGCGGCCGTGGTTGGAGGCATCGTGCGGTACGCGGCGCCCTACCTGTCCGACACGGCGGAGGCGGTGATCAAGCTGAATACTGCCATCAAGGCTGAGGCCCTGCAGTTCGAGAAGCTGCCCAGGGACCTGTCCAACGTGGCGGTGCGGTCAGGTCATGGGCTACGGTTGGCAGATGTCCAGGTTATATGCCGCGACTCCGTCGTGGCGACCGTGGCTCAGCTCACCCACCACAGGTCGATGACGGTCCGTGATGAGCTGCGGGCCATGCTCCGAGACATGCACGTACAGTACGGAGTGTGCGGGCAGTTCATGGTGCCCTCTGCGTCATTCGCCACACACGCTGGCAATACGTGGGTGGACAGGGTGCTCAGGGCGATGGGGACGTTGCGCGTGGGGCTTCTCATGCCATCGTCGGTGTACTCGTGTGTACAAGCCCATCTGCCGCAAGTGCAGTGGGCGGGGCGGAAGTGGGTATCCCAATCCTACGCCTTCAAGGGTAGGGACATCTGCATTCTCTCGGGGCCCCGCACAGATGCGGCAGTGCAGTCCCTGACTGATCCTGCAAATGACCTCCTGCATGCGCGGCTCCCCTGCCCTGCGCCTGGGCACTGGGCGGTCCAGCTACAGGAGTGCCACGAGGACCACCTGCACCTTCCGCACGCGGGAGTAGGGCCCCACCAGCTGGACCACGTGTGGCTCACGGGGCTTCGCGACGTCTTCCGGCCGCAGCTGCCCGGTCCGTTGACTCACCGTCTCATTCACCCAGTGCGCCGAAAGAAGGCCAGCAAACGCAATAGACAGTCCGCTGCGGGGGACGTGTATGTGGTGGGCGGATACAGGGAGGAGGGATGGGACCCGGCCAACCCGGGGCTGTCCATGCCGTTCGTCCCGCTGGCCGCCCTCCTGTTTCTGTTGGGGGACGTCTTTGAGGGCTACCAACAGCAAGACGATCCGGCGTCCGTCCCCCTGCTCACTCCTCACGCCGGGGGCGGCATATGTCCGCCACCACTGTGGGTTGTGCACGGACAGCCAGCGTTTTCCAGGGCGTGCGCGGCGGTGCACAAGTGCAGCGAATGGGCAATTGTTCTTCTGCTACCGGCAGGCCCAATCCCGGATCAGGATGAGCACTCGGTCCCGGGAGTGGTCCGGATGTCCAACGTGCCGCATGATCCGCACGTCGCCGTCACGTCGTTGCGTGGTGGTGGCGCAGTGGAGCAGGGGTCTGTCGTGGTATACCAGCCTTCCTGCTCCGCAACGGTTTGGAGGGCGGAATACACCACCGCCCTGGACGCCATAAAGTCAGTCTGCGGATGTGACCTGGCCTGGAGACCACATGCCGTGTATCGACCGAGGGTGGTCCTGTCCCCGGAGCTCACGGCCTCCAGCGCGGCGTCCCTGGGAAAGGTGGTGCAGAGCCCCCACTCCGACGTGGCGTGGCTAGAGCCCCACCGGTACTGCTCGGTGCCGGTGGCGACTAAAGTCACATCGTCTGACGCGTCGCCCCAGGGAGACGACGCCACAAATGTGGCGGTGGCCAGCCACGGAATCCCCACGTGGACGGGTGCCATCTACGGCACGGTCCCGGAGGCAGAGATCATTGGCGCGGCGGCGTACTTGTTGCACACGCCCCCGTCAGCGTGCACGGTACACGTGGTGGATGCGTCCGTCATAGGAGCGCATCTCCGCAGGGCGCAGGAGGCCCTGTACCGTGGCATCAAGGGGCCGACGTCACATCTGGTCAATCAACATGCACTGAGCTGGATAGTGGAGGGGCTGCGGCGGCTGCCGCGCCGAGTTGGGGGGCCGCACCACTGGGTGGTGAGGCAGAGCTCGCACTTGGCGGCGGTCCCGCTTGAAGCACCGGACTCTGCCGCCGCCCGTGCGATGGCCCCGCCAGTCCATCCTGTCCTGCCGAAGGAGCACGCCATCCTCTTGGTACCGGGGGATAATGGTGAGCTCGAGCCGCGTGTACCATCCATGCAAGCCCTTCAGCAGGTCCGGGAGATAGAGTGGCGTTCGCTAGCGGCACGCACCAGGGCGCACACGCCACTAGCTGGCGCCTGCGAGGCGATGTCCCTGGGAGCTGTGCACCACGGCCCAACGCACAGGAATATGCTGCGGGCACGTGACGGTCGCTTGTCCACCATGCAGGTCATGCGACGGTGGAGACAGAAGCTCACGCGTGTGGCAATACCAGCCCACCCCTGTATCTTCTGTGGGGGGCCGGAGGAGGACATCGGCCACATGCGCCTACTGTGTGCGCGGGACGAGGAGGTGGCTGGGCTCCTGTGCAGGCGTGTGGAGGATTTCACGGCGGAGCTACCCCTAACGGACAGGGCGGTGGAGTTCGTGGCGTGGAGGGAGCACGGCTGCAGGTGGGCAGAATCTCTGATGGCGGGTGTCGTCCCCGGGGACCTGAAGCGGCTGTTCGCTGCGGTGCGAGCGGCGTCGTCCCGGGGCCCTGCCAAGGCCAGGCTCTTTGTGGAGGACATGGTCCAGATTGGGGAAGATGTGTATGCCCGCAGGAACCATCGGCTCACCCAGATCATGCAGCTGCCGATGCAAGATCGAAGTAGGGCGGTATACGCGTTCCTGCGCGGTGACACACCCTTCTGCCCGCAGGCAGGGAGGATCCTGCAGCGTCCGCCGTGGAACCTGTTTGCCGGCCTCCCCGGCGACCTGCGGGCAACCTTTCTGAGGGCACCGCTGCACGCACTGCTGGTGTCGCAGTCGTGCATCGAGCGTGAGGAGGCCCTGTCCTTGTTCCCTCACTAGATGGCGGCGGTGGCGCAGGCCTTCGACCGGTGGATCGGTTCCTGGGCGGCGCGGGACATCACGGCATTCAGGGAGTGGTCCCGCGTGGTGTCGGCGCAGTCCTGGGCCCAGGTGCGGGGTACCAAGGTGAGAAACCCTGACGGCCAGAGTGATCCCTGGCTCCAGGTGTACGCCAACCATCCAGCTGTGGGGAACGTCATGGGCTGGCCTCGCGAGGTGCTGCCAGTCCTTCAGCAACCTCTATGCGGTCTCCCAGTCCTGGCGGTGGCTGTCGTACTTGACGTGGGTACGTTGTGGCTATATGACCGGCAGCTGCGACGAGCCGTACCGGCGGTCGCGGAGCAGCGGTCCATGGCAGTGTTAGTGGGCTCCAAGCAGCTGGCGCGGGTACAGGGCGACGACGCGCAAGGCCAAGTCAGGGAGGCCATGTTCTCTCTGCCAGAGGGGGACGACCACGTGGCTGCCGATGCCCGTCACACCCTTGACACCCTGGGTCTCAGGGCGGTCATTGAGGCTCGGGCGGGAGGACAACGCTTGGTTCTGGCTTCCGCGAGGGGCCCGGAGCAGGACGGGGTTGGTGTCATCGGGGAGGTCTTGCGGGACTACGGTTGGGAGCTCCTGGCGCATGGCACGCGCGGCCCCAAGGTGGCGCGGTGGCCCCGGCTGCTTGAGAGCCTGCCGGAGATGCCCGACGGACGACCGATACTCCGCCCGGTGTCCACGTGGGAGGAGGCGAGGCGCAGCCTCCTCAGTAGTGCCACAGCACGCACGCTGACAGGGGCTTTGCTCGGGCTCCAGGACGCGTGCTGCGGCTGTATGGCAGGACCTGTGGTCGCAGTGTTGTGATGGTAGCTGCGTTCCATCGCGGTCTGTGCTTCCGCAGCGGTGCCACAGGTGCGGGGAGACGGTGTCCGTTTGGGTTCATCAGTGTGCCTCAGCCCCGCTGTGCGGGACATGTCAGGAGCATGCCGACAGGGGGTGGCCTAAGGCGAGGTGGGCACTGCGGCACTCTGGACGGATGTCCTCAAGTGCCTGGACGACTATCCAGGGTGGCCTGAAGAGCGTCCGAGTGGAAGGGGTACGGTGCCCTGGAGCGCCGTCTGCGTCCCTGCCCCTGATGCTGTGGTGGGCGGCTCTGGAGGGCGACTCACGGATACTCTGGTTGTGGCATCACGGAGGAAATGGTGACGGAGTGGTGGGTGCCGGGGGTGCAGGTTGATGGGGATGGGAATTGTGGGTGCACCAGCTACCATCCCTACGCTGGACGCAGCAGAGGGAGTGGCGCCTGAGAAGCAGTGCCTACGCGGCCTGATTGTGCGGTACTGGCAGGCGGCGTATGACGGCCAACGCGATGTGACAGGTCGTGCCGGCCTGATGGTGAGCCGTACTGCCCCCGTGCATGAGGGTCGGATAGGGATGCTTCACCCGCCTGCCCCGGGTCGCCGCATACAACAGTGAGGTGTCATGGGTCGTCCCGACGAGGGTAATAAGGCCCAAACCCCTGTAGGGTATTCCCATGGCACCGGGGTCTCTACTGGCGGCCCGGCTACGGCAGTGTTGGGAGTGGTTGCTCGGGATACACCGGGGGTGCACGGAGTTGTTTGGGGGTTACAGCGCTGCGGCGCCCCCTGGGAGTGTTACACGGGGCTGCGGGGTCAGCCTGCAGGCCCCAGGAGCGGCGACGGGGCGAAGATGTGTGCGTGGAAGGTTATGACAGTGGGGTCATCAGGGGGACAGTATGGCGGGCGTCGTGGAGACGGCATGGCAGCCTGGAAGGAGCGCTCACAGGGGGCACGTGGAGTTCCAGGTGGCGGAGTACTGGAGTCTTGGGGGTCAACGCGGCGGTACTGGGATCCGTACGGTGGGGGTACGCGGCGGTACTGGGGAGCCGTACAGTGGGGGAGCAGCGGGGAAGTTCCAGATGACGGTGTGCTGACATCGTGGGGGTGTACGCGGCGGTACAGGGGACCGTATGGTGGGGGTACGCGGCGGTACTGGGGTCCGTACGGTGGGGGAACGCGGCGGTACTGGGGAACCGTACAGTGGGGGAGCACGGGGATGCATGGCGGTACTGGGGTGTCCCCCTGACCCCTCTAACAACTCAGGGGGAGCGCAGGGGCATCCCCTGGCCCCGTTAACAAACTAGAGGGACCGTGCCTGCGTGCATGTACATAGTCTAACCTCTGACCATGGCTTTGTGGTTGCAGTGGTGAGTGTCGTGGCGGCTAGCAGGTGGCGTCGGCGTGGCAACGGCGGTACTGCGCGGCGTCGTAGTGAAGAGTATGCAGTCGCCTCACCACTGTAACGGCTTACCCCTGGGGGGCGCCAGTCCGGTCGGCTAGAGGCGAGGAGGGCAGGGGAGCGGCATGCTGAGTGGTCCGGGGGGTGACGCGCGGGCCAGTGCTATAAGTAGGCTCGCCACGTCGTCGGTTGGGGCCGAGCCTGCGGCCTGGCCGCTGCTGTGGCGGAAGAGGCACAACCACGGAAGCTGGCCAATCAGTGCAGGTAAGGGTCAAGGGTAGGCGCCAGGGCATTGTATGTGGGCCAGATGAGGTGCACCTGGTAACCACGGCCCGGGGCGAGCCTCTGGTGGGTACCCCTACAGGGGGTCGATAACCAAGCTACGGCACCCACCAGCCCGAATCCCAGCCAGCGATATTCACGGGTTGCGCCACTCCCGTCGCAAAGCGGCCGGCGTCCCCCCCTGTAGACCCTCAAGATATATTATATGTGGGCAAGTGAATACCTCGAAGCAGATTGGGCGCTGGCCCCTGACATGGTATGCCAGCATGGTATATATCTGGGGTGTGGGGGCAGCACGGGGCCACGGGGACGTGGAGTTGGTACCGTGTTTCTGTACTATACTAGGGGACTGGTGCGGTGGGAAGATGGCGTACAATGTGGAGACATGGGGGCGATGAAAGCTGAGGGCCAGGCTAGGCTGGAGCCTCCCAGAAATCCTGGCTATGCACATACGGGCTATTGCGTGCTGGCAGAGGGATACGTGGAGTCAGGGGTGGTGGGCAGTTTCGAGGACGCGGACGACAATGGATTACGTGGGGTCATGGGTGTTGGGTGTCTCCACAGTGGCGGGGCTATGTGAACGATGGAGGGTCAGCTCTCGCTTCGCCGCATGCGTGCTGCTTTGTTCCTTGGTTGCTGCTTTGCGACGGACAGAGGTGCCCTTGCTTTCTGCTTGTTGCGATGCTGCTGCGCTGCTTTGCCTTGCCCCCTTACCCCCGGCGAACAAACGGGCCAGCGTCCGTCGCCGTTGCTAATGCTAACGCTTTGCAGTTGCCACTGCCCCCAAAGCCTGGTTGCCCGGTATCCCCGGTCCTCTGGGTCCTCCGTCATGCTGTGGGCCACCTCAGGCAGCCCTGGGACCCACGAGATCGAGCGAGGCAGGAACCACCTGTCGGCGCGAGATGCCCGGTAACTCCAGTAGACGGCATGATAAGTGGTTATGACTATGACTATGACTATATATACATATATATATATATATATATATATGTATATATATATATATATGTATATATATATATATATATATATATATATATATATATATATGTATATATATATATATATATATATATATATATATATATATATACATACATATATATATATATATATATATATATATATATATATATATATATATATATATATATATATGTATGTATATATATATATATATATATATATATATATATATATATATATATATATATATATATATATATATATATATATATATATATATATATATATATATATATATATATATATATATATATATATATATATATATATATATATATATATATATATATATATATATATATATATATATATATATATATATATATATATATATATATATGTATATATAAGGTGCCTCCGTACAATAAACGACTGTACATTCTTTAAACTCTGAGTCTCCCAGGTGCCCACAACCGAGCAAAGTGACACACCTGGACCTTTTCTTTGTAAAAAAAAGTAGAAAGAGTGCCTTTTTCTGCTTCAGAGTTGCGAGTGCACCGCATTTTTGAGACCTGGGAGCCTCAGCAATTTTGTAAGGTGGCTCCGTACATTAAATGACTGTACATTCCTTAAACTCTGAGTCTCCCAGGTGCCCACAACCCAGCAAAGTGACACACCTGGACCTTTCTTTGTAAGAAACTAGAAAAAGTGCCTTTTTCTGCTTCGGAGTTGCAAGTGTAACAACTTTTTGAGACCTGGGAGCCTCAGCACTTTCGTAAGGTGGCTCCGTACGATAGAGGACTGTGCATTCTTTAAACTCTGAGTCTCCCAGGTGCCCACAACCCAGCCAAGTCACACACCTGGACCTTTCGTTTGTAAACAAAAGTAGAAAAAGTGCCTTTTTCTGCATCAGAGCTGCACGTGTAACATCTTTTTGAGACCTGGGAGCCTCAGCACGTTTGTAACGTGGCTCCGTACAATCAACGACTGTGCAATCTTTAAACTCTGAGTCTCCCAGGTGCCCACAACCCAGCAAAGTGACACACCTGGACCTTTCACTTGTGAAAAAAGTAGAAAAAGTGTCTTTTTCTGCTTCACAGTTGCAAGTGCACCGCATTGTGAGACCTGGGAGCCTCAGCACCTTTGTAAGGTGGCTCCATACAGTAAATGACTGTACATTCATTTTTTAACTTCTGGGTCTCCCAGGTGCCCACAACCCAGCACAGTGACACACCTGGACCTTTTTCTTGTAAAAAAAAGTAGAAAAAGTGCCTTTTTCTGCTTCAGAGTTGCAAGTGCACCGCATTTTTGGGACCTGGGAGCCTCAGCACTTTTATAAGGTGACTCCGTACAAAAACAGACTGTGCATTCTGTAGACTGTGAGTCTCCCAGGTGCCGGGAACCCAGCAAAGTGACACACCTGGACCTTTGTTTTGTGAAAAAGTAGAAAAAGTGCCTTTTTCTGCTTCAGAGTTGCAGGTGCACCGCATTTTTGAGACCTGGGAGCCTCAGCACTTTTGTAAGGTGGCTCCGTACAGTAAATAACTGTACATTCGTTAAACTCTGAGTCTCCCAGGTGCCCACAACCCAGCAAAGTCACACACCTTGACCTTTTTGTTGTAAAAAAGTAGAAAACGTTCCTTTTTCTGCTTCAGAGTTGCAAGTGTAACAACCTTTTGAGACCTGGGAGCCTCAGCACTTTTGTAAGGTGGCTCTGTACAGTAAACGACTGTGCATTCTTTAAGCTCTGAGTCTCCCAGGTGCCCACAACCCAGCAAAGTCACACACCTGGACCTTTGTTTTGTAAAAAGGTAGAACAAGTGCCTCTTTCTGCTTCAGAGTTGCAAGTGCACCGCGTTTTTGTGCCCTGCAGCCTCAGACCTTTTGTAAAACTGCTCCGTGCAACAAATTACGGTGCATTCTGACAGTCTCGAGCCTCCCAGGAGGGCACAAACCTGGAAATCACACAACATGACCTTTTGGGCGTGGTTTTCGGCCCAACCTTCACCTTGTTCTACCCAGGAGGTCCAGAACTGCACTTGTAGCGGGCTGCAGTCCGGGGGGAGGCTAGATTTCAAAGCAAGGGAACATGGTTCGGTGCACTGATGGACGACAAAAAGAGTCTGAGGCTGGCAGGTCGCTGGGAAGCCTCCAGGGGCAGAAGTGACGTGAAGGTCGTTTGAAAACTTCTGATCTGGATATCTGAACAACAATTTTACGAGAGAGGGACATTCTAAGGAAAAAAAAAAGGTGCTGTGGCTGATCTCTTCCGTTGGAATCGCGACATACTTGGCAAAATCCCAAATAACTGGTCAGAAATTTGGGCGCGGCGCAACGTTTTGCGTGGCGCGTAAAATCATAGGTAAATACAGCATGACGACCCACCGGGCATGGCGGCACACGGAAGCAGCAAGGCATCGATCGCTGGCCAACATGGTAAAGAACCTGAAGAACCAATGCCGGACATCGGGCACGAGGCCGGCCTCCACCCACCATCAGGCCATGGGGCATATCTCGCAGGTCGCGCGGACGCCGCCCTCTTGGCCTGGGAAGGCGCGGCCACGGGGCCCACCTGCAACCCGCGCGCAGTCAGAGGCCCGGGACACAACGGCGACGAAGACCCCTTCAATGCCTTAATGGAGTCCTGCATGAGTGACCCCCACACGGTCCCAACGCCGGTGGCACCACGCGTCTGCCCCGCGCCACGACGCGACCCTGCGGAGGGCACACCCCTCGCGATTCCCCGCCAGGCACACCTCCAGCGCAATTACCCGCCCTGGGGCACAATAAGCATGCTACCGCGACAGGTGACGGGCACGCGACCGCGAGCGGAGCAGCGGACCAGACCCCGGACGAGCGCGGCGCCCCAGGAAGCAGGGCGCGCGTGGAAGCGGGCACCAACACCGCCAGCGAGCCTACCGGCCCATTACCGGGGACCGTCCCGCCCTGGGGGCGGGGACATCTGGACTACGCACGCTTGGAGGGTGACGCCAGCCGCCCCAGCGACCATGCAAACCAGGCGGCTCAAGACCTGGGCCTATGGATCGACAGGCTCACCACAGAGGAGCAGCTCGGCCTGGCAGTCCGCATCTGATGGCTGCTTACTTCGCGGGCCCGCCACCTCGCGGAGGGACCCTGCACCATGGCAGACATCACCTTCGGCCATAGGATCGGGAACACGCCCCCCGCCACCATGAACCACCCCGGCCAATGGCACTATGTGGCCAGCTGGCTCATGGCGCATATGGGAGCCTACAGCCCTGATGAAATGAACGGACTGCACTGGCAATGGCACCAGCGCGCAGGCCTGTGCATCCGTGCGGCCATGCAACAGCACAGCATCTGGGACATCCCTGGGTCCCCGGGCTACCAAGAGCACGCCTCAGGCCACCGGCGGCCGCGGTCCCACGACCTCCCGGAGCCTCCCAGGCAGGCAGCGCGCCGTAACTCCCCAGAACGCCAACGGGGGCCACCATCCGTAATGGGTTCCCCCTCTGGCACGTACAGAAGCCCCCTACAACGGTTCGCCCCGCGAAGGGGCCCAGGCAGTCCTCACACCTCAGGGATGCAGGGCAGCACGCCAGAGCAGCGCCAGGAGACAAGGAACCCTAGCCGCTCCCGCCGCCGCAGCCGCACGCCGCCTCCCGCGGCACGGAGAGTCGTCTTCCATGGGGATGCGGACAGAGACCATGGAGGTCCCAACGACCCCCGCGCCCAACGGGCATCATCTACCACCGATCCCCGACGCCGATCCGAGAGGCCCCGCACGGAACGGGCGCACATCCCCACCATTCCCTTAGGCGGCTCAAGTTGCATGGTCAAAAACGAAGGAAAAGGTAGGAAAATGACAGGTTTCCAAAGGCATCGAAAAATAGTTGTTTTGATGGATATTATAAAAGCGTCGCAAACAAGTATGGGGGATTAAATATTTCTATAAGAATGATGTGTCCCATGGGCGAGACAGGGTTTGGTGACCATTCTTTGCGCGAGGCCTCGGGCAAAGACGTTCATTTGTGTCAGATTAATGTGCTACAGCACGACGCATTAGGCAGGTTGTCGAAAAATGGAACCCTGTCGTATTTATACACGTAACTTAGTACCATTATCAGGATTGCGTGATAGAGATGGATCTATTAACGGATAAACTGCAACAATGGTGTATCCAAGAATCTTGAAAAGTATAAATGTTCCGGAACAAACTGCAGTTTCAAGCGCGAGGCCTCGCGCATGGAACGGCGCATGAGAAACATTAAAGTTTCGGTGATCATTGCGCGAGGCCTCGCACAATGGAGGTCAGAAGCGCTCATAGAAACCAAAATTGGACAGATCCACCAACTACACAGCATGTGCGTTCCCTTGATGCGGCGCTGCTGCATGGGCGCCCATACAGGTCCCGCCGGCATCTCCAGTTTTCATACTGTGGTCACCGCTGACTTCACTGCCCAACAGCGATAGAAGCGCGCCGCAACTGGGTACCGCAATCAGGATTAACTAGTGAAATGTGGGATCACCAGACAGTTACAGGTATCCGAAAATGGTGCATGCGACAAGCGAATCACAGAAAAATTGGTGGCGCGAAAACTGAGTGACAGGTTGATGTTTGAAATCAAGAAAGTTTTTCAAACAGCGATTTTTACGCAGATACAGTTACGCAATTATTCTTTACAGCAACAATGCCCCTGCGAAAAGAGGTGGACCTTGAGAAGACAGTGGCCGCAGCATCCGGAGTTTTCTGCGATGTCTGCTCAGAGGAACCGCCGTACCACACGGCAGAAGAACTGTGGGAAGGGCTAAAACAGGGGGACGAGGGCGCGCGATTGTTGTTTGTGTTTTTTCTGCGCCTGCGCAAAAATGAACGGACGCGTTGCAGCGTTGAAGGGAAGAGATGGGTTGGTATTTTGATAGAGGAGGCCTGGTGCCTTTATTTGCTGATGCGCCACCGCGCAGTTCCATACCAGGGAAAACCAAAGTCAGTTGTTGCGGTAGAGGGAAGTAGGGCGCAGCGTCGCATTTTAGCAAGGTCAGGTCTGGCGCGATACAGCGCACCTTCGCTGAAGGAGAAGGCCGCAGTCAGGTTACAGACTACATGGGACAAAATTTACCAACAGTGGGTTGTGTTGTGGATGGACAACTGGTACAACAAACAGTTTACCACGAATCCTGACAAGAACGACAAAAGCCTGAACGCCACAGCGTTGGCTGTGTTGCTACTCAAGGATGCACCGCGCTACTGGCATGGTCATCCTAGCCTGGAAGACCTTGAACGGTGTGTTCCTGTTGTTGCACGCATGCTGGGAAACACTGAGGGAACGTTTGCACGTATCCTGCACGATCTAGGATTTGCAAGCACGCGACCTGTTGTGCGAAACATTAGGGGACCGCTTGACATTATTCGCCCTGTACCTGCCAAGAGACCACATTGGCGACCCCTTTGTCTAAGCAAAGAAAAGGTAAGCGGCAACCTATCGCTTCTTAACCTACTGCAATTTACTAGGGACTTGGCGCAGCACAGCCGACCAGTTGTCCCTGTCTTATGTGATGAGAACATCCACTACCGCATTTGTAAGATGATGTACGGTGAAAAAACAACGGGTTGGAACGTCCGGCTTTTTTTGCGTTCACACCCTATATCATATGGTTTCTGGCACGCGTACAAATTTTGCGTTACACAAACGTTTCGCTCATTTTGGCTGATTGTGACCTTTTTCCGTAAGGGTTTGTTGCGCAGCGGTGACACAGTCCCCTGTTTTTTCAAGCTGATCACAATGGAGATGACTGTTGGTGCACTGCTGTTGGGTATGGGCCCCCACATACGGCGCCTTAACCGAAAATGTCGTTCCCTTGAGCTGGCACGTCCTGCAAATCGGCGAAGTCGCCTCCGTTACGCTGTGTGTAAGGCCATGCAGGTTCTGTTAACACAATACTGTCCCATGTTACTGTACCTAGGACACCTCGTTAGGCAGTGCAATTGGGCTGGGGAGACGGCCAACACGGGTGTCTCTGCTTCTGAGGGATTGCAGATTGTTATGTGTCTGTTAGAGCGTTTGAACATGGGGGACACACTAGTAAACTACGAACGCACTGTTGCAACTGCGCTATTGTGCCACATTGCATGGCACACAGCCATGCCTGGACAGGCTTTTGCCGAGGAATTTTGTGAAAGTCTGCTTTCCAGCCTTGTGACAAAGAAGGGCCAGAACAGAGGTGCAGTAACCATTGAAGATGTTGACGATCTGTATCAGCTCATCACTATCCGCAAAGAAGGTCACAAGGTGAACGTCTGTAAAATCCCCAATCCATTTGTCAATTCCGTGCGTCAGCGGTTAACTGCTTACTTGAACGCAGAGCGTGTATATGTGCCTTGGGTTAGGTGGTGTGCTGAGCCTACTTGTGCAATTCAGGCGCATTGGCCGCGCAGGGGTGTACCTAACTTTCCACCGTCTCTTCTAATTCCAAAGGGTTCTAACCACTACAAACAAGTCCTTGTGTCTGTGTTGTTGGTGCTAACGCAGCAGGGGCCACTTAAGGCTGGTTTCAAGCGAAAACTGTCGGAGCTGATCCCCCAAACGCAGTGTGTTGGAGGAACAGAGAGAGGCCGACACGCTGCGAAACGTTCGAAGAAGATTGGAGAACATGCAGTGATGCGCGAGGCCTCGCGCAAACAGCATGAAACAACAGGTTAGTACACCCCCTCTCTTGCCTGAGGCCTCGCGCAAGGTTGACAGTCAAAAACAGTGCCGAGCCCCTTCAGTTTTGCATTCTCAACCATACTGTACTCGTATTCGCTAAAAGCACCCCACATATGCATTATGGACGACGATTTTACCCATTTTTAATGTTATGTTTCCTTCAATACAGGCTTTCTTCTTATCGCAGAATGGCAAGCCCCGCCCAAAAAACAGCCGAGGAACGAGAAGATACCCACTATGACGCTGGGACCTCGGGATCGGAGGCTGGAACACCAAAGAAGGGGCGTAAGAAGAAGGAAACACCAGATCCTGGCTCAACTTTGGGTACTGACATCGAGGACCACCTGAAGCCGGACGGGAGGCAGGTGGAGGTTGAGCTGGACAACGTGACAATCGACCAGGAGAAGACAAAGGGGCAGATCAGACGGAAAGATGCGAGCTTACTGCAGAAGCGTATTGAGTAACTCGAAGCAGCACCGCCAACAGACCCATTACACGTCGTTCTCTGGGAAGATAATAGTATGTTGCCAACCGACTGTTCGCTGTTCTTGTTGCGCGAGCCCTCGCGCATAGACGTGTCTCATATTTGCAGATGGCGATGATTGGTTTGTATCTGGACAGCACAGCGTGGAAGCAGTTGCGAAGATTCGGGAGAAGCGACGCACCGCGTGTCTGGATCTGCAGCAGTGGCATACTGTATGCATCGCCGATATTCTAAAGCCTACGACACCGTGGGCCTTCCGTGCAAAGCTGGCGGGACAAGCACAAGGAAGTGCACAAGACGTTGAGGCAATTCCGCTGTATGAGACAGCAGATAACCTCATTCGATGTGTTGAAGATCAGAGGCGGCGAGGCCTACCTGACACGTACAGCAATCTCAAGATCGCCATTGTGGATGCTGTGCAGATGAGTGCCCTGGTTCCAACCGCTGAACTGAAGCAACCTGGTCAATTCGTATATTCATTAATCGTTGTTTCGGTGCTCTTCGTTGCGCGAGGCCTCGCGCATAACGTTGTCACTTTCAGGACAAAACGTATAAATTGTGGAAAGATTTTATGACGTTTGCCTACTATGCTGGTCCGGAAGCTGTGAAAGGTCTGCAGAAGTTCCACGACAAAGGGGAGAAAGTCACAAAGAACGCGCTGAAGAAACTAGACGGGATCCTGTTGCCGGAGTTCTACAACAAAGTGGCAGAAGTGATGCAGGAAGAAAAAACAACCCTTAAATCCTTGCAGAATTCGTTTGACGACATCATCCTTGAGCAGTGGGTCTCAATGCATCTGGACCACCCGCACAACGGCCAGTACGTTCGACCTGAGAAAGGTCTGTACCATCGACGCGACGTGGGTTCCATTTCTGCATCAGTGCGCCGCACTTTCTCCATTTCTGTTCTTTAGCCAAAGACATGCGGACCCGCAAAGAGGTTGCTGCACTTGAAATGCCTGCCCTGAAGGTGACTCTTGGTACATGGGGCTATTGGCGTGAGTCTGAAAGCAAAAGTCGCGGTCCATGGCCGGCATGGAAATCCATGATTCGCGCACCACTGTGGCAGGTGGCAGAGAAAGGCAAACCCGCCTCCCTGAAAATCCTCAACGTCCAAAAACTCCTGGGTCAAGAGCCTACCAGAAGCCGTGTGTTCCCCCCACCTGCTGGCGTTACTGGTGACTTCAAGACAGTGGAACAGCAGGATCCATCACTGTCAAGTCAAACTATCACAGTTAAGGCGACCCGAATTGCAGCGTTGAACCACGAACACCCGAAGCGGTTCATGGAGATTGACAAGAACCTGATTATCATCAACGGCGACATATTTGAACATCTTGCTCCTGAGACGATGTGCCCAGCCTGGCTGTATGAAGAGATGGCGCGTGCCGATACCCTTATCTGCGGCTCCAAAACTGTTGTTGACAACATGTTCAACGTGCTGGAAACGGAAACAGAGAGGCGTCTCAACGATGATTTCAACGCGCCGCGCATTGGCCACATGTTGCTTATTCCCATCTTCAGCTGGCCAGTCAAACCACAGCCTGCAGGGGATCTTACAACGTTTGACGTTCGCTGGTTGCTGATTGCGTCACCGGATAGCTGGTCGAGAAAGGTATAATTCCCTCATCACGTCCGCTCTTTGCGCGGGGCCTCGCGCATTAACTTCTCCCTCGTTGCAGATTCCGAATTATCTTATGTTTGGACTTTCTCAAGTAGAGGAGATGGATCCTGTTGAATTTGACGGTCACCTTCCGATAACGACGGTTATGTGGTATTTCGACACTCACCTCTTTCACCTGAAGCAGGATAAGAACTTCAAGCCTGCGTTTGTGTTCATTGATCATCAGCCGGATCTGGTGTGCAAGATCGCGTCCGTCGAGCCGGATTCTCGCATGTACCTTCTTGGTGTTACCTCCGACAATCTCTCCGATTGGGTCAACAGAGTGCAGACTCAGTTGAACCATGTATTGACACAAGAGTCGAAACTGCACGCGTCTGGTGATTGGGACCAGCAAGCCAACTGGGCAAACCGTGGTATTCCCCTATGGGTTTGCGATGACAAGGTTGGTTATGAGGCGTTGTCGCTGAAGGAGGAAGAGACTGTTGAGAAAGGTCAAGCTGCAGAAGCACTGGCCCCTGCAAAGCGGAAGTCTACTGGTGGGGAACCAGCCCCCAAGAAGAAGAAGACTGCCACCAAGCCTCAGGCAGCGAAGTCGGTTACCGGTGCAGCATCCGACGAGAGCGATGGGGATGAAGAGGAGGAGAGCGAGGAAGAAGAGGAGGAGGAAGCGCAGGTCTCCCAGGGCAAGGCAGCGAAGAAAGCGGCAGCGAAGCCGAGGTCCGAGGAAACCGGGGCCCGAGCTCCATTCAAGCAGCCAGCCCGTCAGTCCTAACCAAGAAGCGCGCCCGCAAAGCCACCTCCTAAGGGTAACACGTCCGTTGCTAAGGCTATGGGTTCTAAGATGCAAACTGTTCCGAAGAAAAAGTAATTTCTTCGCTTGTTCTGATATATTATGCGCGAGGGCTCGCGCTATGCATTCCTCTTCCACGACCTTTATGCTGTCACCTTGTGCGGCACATATTTCTCTGTGATGCATTTTATTGCGCTGTTGTGTTTGTGTTTGCGCGAGGCCTCTCGCAAAGAAGGGGTGCCAAAAAAAATTTCCTGTCGTGCAGCGTGCAACATGGTTTTCGAAAACTGGTTTTCCAGTAGATTGAAAGCTCACGGGTGTTTTTTTTGCAAAGCATAATTGGTATAGGAAACAAAAAGTCGTGGTTTTCCCAAAAAAGAACTTCATTTTGGTGGAAATAAATCATTTTCCCGGGCAGTCGGTTTCGTTGAAAATAAAGGAAAATGGACCAGTTAATTGCTTTTCACGGGATTTTTGGTTCTTGCGTTTTACGTCCCTCCCAAAAGGACTCTTTTTTCGCAGTGCCGTGGAGAGGCAGTTTTGGGCGCATTTTGACCATGCAACTTGAGCCGCCTAAGATTCCCACGCCAGCCGAGTGCGAGCGACAGGCAGCGCTTCACACGGGCCCCCGCCAGGCAGCAGATGGAGCGTCCAGCTCATCTGCCACCTCCCTCCCAGGGTCGGCGGCCGAACCTTTGCCGGGGTGACAACACGCCACGGACACGCGGCCAAGAGAGCCCGCGGCCGACCAAAGGCCTGTGCAAGGGGTGGGTCCACAGCCCCCCCCACCCCCCCCCCTGCGAGCGGGGCGCAATGACACCGGTCCCGGACACGGGGACCAACCACCCGACCGACCGGACCCGTGCACCACGGGGTTCCCCAACCCAGCTGCAACACAGCCAAACCACCAGGACGCGGAGGGCGCATGGCAACAACGGGAGCACGAGGCGAGTGGCCCGGGGGCGGACGCAGAAATGACAGAGACCTCTGACCCTCAAGAGTCCGATGACCGACTGCCAGCCGCCGCAACCTGCTTGATGCCCGAGCCACGGGAGCCCTCCACGGGGTGCGTGCCTGGGGGACACCCTGGCACTACACAGGGGCACCCCTCCCCGACTAGCGCCACACCGGACCAGGACCGGGAGACCATGCCCCCTCCACACCCCCGGCTGACCCAGCGGAGGAGCACGGGTCCCTTCGACGACGCAGAGCTGAGGGCGCTCTACGGCATCCACGCCACCACAATCTGGAGCGAGCTAGTGGCAGCCCTCCGGGAACACCTCCAGGACGTCAACCCGGGCAGGCTCTCAGCCGTTGTCCCCCTGCCGCACGCCGCAACAACCGAAATCTTTGTGCGGCAGCTCCAGGCGCTCGTCACTGCCAGGACACAGATTGCAGAAGACCTTGTTGACGCGTGGATCTGGTGGTTCAACACCCGGCAGGCGGCCCAGGGAGGCGTATGGGTCCCACACCTGGGCTGGGCACACACGCTCATAGCACCACCGACGGACCCCAGGCCCGCGCCCAGCACCGGGGGCCAAGAACGGGCCGCCCCGCCGCCGGGAGCCGAAACCCTCTGCATCCCACCGTACGAAGGCCTGGCGGAATGGTAAAGCAGGACAGTCCGCGACAGGATGCGTAACCTCACGAGCATGGCGGAGCAGTACCCACAGACGGCACGCGCAGCGCCCCCTCCGCGCACACGTGACTCCAGCACCATTGCCATGACCCTGTTGGAAAATGGCCACTACTACCAAGTGCGGATCACTGCACACCCGCAGGAGAGCCACTGGAGCCTGGAGGCCGTCGACTCAATGCTCCCAGCAGCCGCGGCCCTGCCGGACAGCCCCACCCCCCTGATCAACGCCCAGCCCCCGGACCCCCTGACGGCCCTCCTGTCGGGGACAGTCGGCACCTGGCACCCAGGCCATGCCCTCTACTGCATCTGGCGGTGGGCGCGGCGCCGCTGGTCGCACACCAGGGTATGGTCGGCGACATGTTCCACCTGGACGGCCGGCAGCAGCTGGAGGCCATCCCCCAGCGCGAGCGGGCGGCAGAGATCCCCGACGCGCCCAAGGTGTGCCCCGTCTTCGCGATCCACCAGATCAGGGCGCTGGCACTGGGCGAGCAACTGCAGCCAACCATCCGCACTGAGACGGAGGCCCAAGCGGCACACGCAGCCCTTGTGCACAAAATCCTCAGTGCCCTCGGCAGCGCCCTCGTGCGGCGCGTGGGAAACCCCCCAGGGCCCTGAGCCACCGTGAGCCCAAACCGGAAACACACCCTCATGAACACGCGGGGCGACACTGTCGGGACCACCCCGCCCCACCCGACGCGGTACACGCGTGCCCTGCCAACCGCAGCCGGCCACCGGCACTGCAGCGACGACGCACCGCCGCGCACGCACGACGTGAATCCCCCATCAGCCATCCGCAAGGGGGGAGAAGATACGGCGGCCCTGGGATGACCTCCTCTCGCCAGAGGACCAGTTGAGGGGCGTCAAACCAACAGCTGCGGAAGCGGACGTCAACCGCGACGTCCCAGGGCGAACCGACCTTGGTCCAGATAACCCGCCCGTACAACCCGACAAAGCGCGACCGCGCAACACACTCCACCAACGCCTGTCGGTTGCGTCTGCTGGCGGGAAACGCGTCGACTTGCCCGGCACATGCAACGGACACCCAACGAATATGGGCTACCCTTAGCGGCCCATGATGTCGAACACGAACAATGACCCAACGAATTCCCCCCACATCCCCCGGGCGGGCCCCACGCTCCCCGAACCCCCGCAACCCGCCCACGACAGTAAAGGGGACAAGGCCCAACACGGACCTGTCCTTCCACCTAACCCTCCTTCCCCGCAAGCTAGACACACGATGTACCGGGCCAAGGGGCCAGCCAAACACGCAGGACCCACGGCCAGACCAATGACCACGGGAATGTTCCCAGGAAGTCGTCAAGAACGTTACCTTCCAAGGCGAGAATCAAGGGATACGTGCACCGCTGGGACCGGCGCGCACCCCCTCCGTGAATGTTAAACGCCTGGGACGCTGGGGCAGTTGCGGCACATGTAACCTGCGAGAATGGTGCGAGGGACACTTTCTCCACAGTCCAGAAAGTAAACAGTGTCAAGGAGCGAGAGGGGGGCTTCGACACTGACCAGTATTCCTCTACTCCAGACCCCCACCAGGGGCACACAAGGGGCCAAGGGCTCGCCACACGGGACCCGCGAGCCCGCCGGCTCATGCTGGCGAACACAGGAGTGTTACGCCGAGCCCAGCCCGCCGCGCCAGACGGGACGCTCCGACACCTGAGCACGAGCCGGGCCACCCCAACCTCCAGACACCGCACTGCGGCACCGACACGCTAGCCACATAACCCGCAAGACACGGCACGATATGGCACACGACAGGCAGGCAGACACGAACACGACAACCGCGCCACCGAGCCGGAGCAGCACCCTGGGGCTCCCATGGGGAGCACGGGGATGCACCAAGGGGGACCGACGGGGCGTTGCCACCGATGGGGGTGTACATATGAATAGCACAAGCGAAGCTGAAAAGGCGGCCGAAGGGCACTGCGAAATACCAGATGATGGGTTGTGCGTGTAACGCTGCCTCCAGGGCGGGACAGGGCATGTCGTACCGAATTTGGAAACATTTCTCAGCGGTCATACCAACTGTCGCTACTTTTCTCCCACGGGCTAGGGGGGCGGCGCACAGTCAAAACGTACCATGCCGGCCCAACACAACAGGAACATTACCAACCAACACCGAAACAGGCATGACAACTACAACATCCGACCGCGCAAGCGCCCGCTGCAGCGCCAAGGAACCAACGCCGAACAAGTCAACCATGGGGTGGCTAAGACAACCATGCACCAACACAACAACAGCAGCAGCCGGGAAATGACTATCAACAGACCACGCACAAGCCGGCCTACACCGAACTAGCCAGGCATGCGTGGGTCCCCACGGGTACAGACTCTCAGGTTGGCGACACCGTGGTGCGCCACGCCCGCCAGCCGCCATACCCAGGAACACAACAGAACACCACAACTCGGTTCGGTACGAGCCCGACCAACCAACATTAACAAACTACGCTACACTACACCTGGACAAACCAAGACACAGCCAACCAGCACCGAAACGGACGTGCCGGCTACACAATCAGCATTCGCCTATACGACAACCGGCAGCAGCGGGATGAGACCCAGGCAAACCAAGCCGACCATGAGGCGGCCAAGAGAACCGCGCACCAACCACACCGCAGCTGCAGCCGCGACATGGCCGTGAACAGACCACGGGCAGGCCAGCCAACGCCAAACCGGCCAGGCGTGCACGGGTCGAAACGGGAACGGCGTCCAACGGGTTGGCCACACCGTGGTGCGCCACGCCCGCTGATGACCATACCCACGAACAACACGGAATGGTATCACTCTACCATCACGCAACCGACCACCCACCATTAACAAACTACACTACACCACACTTGGACAATTCAAGACGCAACTAACTGGCACCAAAACGGACGTACCGGCTACACAAGGAATATTCGGCTATACGACCACCAGCAGCAGCGCGACGGAACCCACGCAAACCCAGCTGACCATCTTGCGGCCAAGACAACCGCGCACCAACCACACCGCAGCTGCAGCCGCGACTTGACCGTAAGCAGACCACACGCAAGCCGGCCAACATCACACCAGCCAGGCGTGCACGGGTGGAAACGGGAACGGCGTCCCACGGGTTGGCCACGCCATGATGCACCACGCCCGCCGACGACCATACCCACGAACAAAACAGAACGTCGTGACTTTGCCATCACACAGCCCACCAACCAACATTAACAAACTACAACGAACCATTGAACAACCGACCAACCAACCACAACAACCTGCTTCGAACCCCCGGCCCCCCGGGAGAGCGCAAGCTCGACCGAGTCAGGAGGCGTGAGCGTGCGCCACGGCATGCGAGTCCCGTAGAACATGCTTCTTCAAGTCGCCTCACGCCTACTGAAAACCAAACCAGGTGGGGGTGCCTGCAGGACAAGGCTATTGGCCTGGCTCCTGGCCCCTGGGCCCCAGAATCCGGAGGTTGATGAGGATTTGCGATTGGACCCTCCCCCACATGTCGTCCGCCCGAAGGAGAGGAATGTGAGACTTCGGTCGAACATGGGTTACCTCTCTGGGCAGAACTGGCTGTAGGGTACTGCTCGCGCCGACCGCGCCCTTCCCCCATGCGGGGGAGCCGCTTTGTGGGGGCACGTGCAGTAGGGCCGTGGGTGTGTGAGCAAAAGCCCCTTGGTGAGACCCCCCTCGGGGGCAGCCCCACTCCCGAGATGACCTACCTACCTACCTCAGCGTCGTCTTCACTCCCTGGGGCTGCGTCAGTGTCGTCTGCTTCGGCTCAGCTGCCGGTCTTTAGCTTTTTCGGCTTCGGCACCTGGCTCGCCCTTGGCTCGTCCTCATGTGCATCGCCAGCCTGGAACGCCCGAACCTGCGTTGACTTCCGAGGAGATCGCCGATCAGATCCTGTAGGCGGCGGTTCATCGTCATCCTCCCCAGGATCCTCCAAGTCTTCGTTTGCAAGTTCTGCATGGGCATGCTGACTTGGTTCCTCTGCCGCGGACACCTCAAGACGCGTATACCCCACGTGCTCGTCCTCGACCCACATTTGCATGCTGAACTGGATCCAGAGCTCGCACTGCGCCAACCTCGTCTGGTCAATTCCCGCCTGCACACGCTGCGTCACCTCGTGATGGTAGCCCCGTGCCCAATCCGACCGCTTCTGTTTGGTCAATTGCAGAGAACAAACTTGCAAGGGATCATCCAACGCTGCCACTTTCGCCGCCATGTGCACATCGCGATCGAAGATCATGACATTCTCCGTGCGGTCTTTGGTCCGCCTCAGCGTTGCCATCCACGTTTAAAGCACGAGGGGCATGAGGGTTCATCACGTTCGCGACGACCCAAACTGATGTATGGTGGGATCTGTAGTGGGGAGTAGCAAGATGGCAAAGGCATGGCGAGGCCTCGCAATCAGAAAGCGCTGTACATACCTTTTTCTTGATCTTCACACCGGCCAGCAGAACTAGTGCTTTTACTTGAATTCCGCCTTTTCCTGTCTTGCCTGCGCCAGGTAGCGGGTAACACACTTGCACTTTTTCATACCAGCAACTCCGCAACTCCAGGCGTCTCAAGAGCTGTTTGCAGGGCGTCCCAAACAGGCTCTACCTTGCCGTAGATCACAAGCACAGTTTCAGGGTTGTCAATCAACCCGGCCATCACAACAGGACTTACAGGATCAGCACCGTCCGCCAGATTCGCATTCAGAATGATCATGTCGGTGTCCCGAGCGTCCAAAAGCTTCAGGTCATCTTGCAAATCTTTTGTAGGGGGCGCACAGCATTTTGACCACGTTTCCAGTGACCTCAATGTTCACCACGTCTACTTTACTGGACTTCGTGGACTTGACTTCCGTCAAGGGCGCTGCCAGTCGTGCACACAGGCGACCAAGGTCCATTGATGACCCATGCTTTGGATGAGTGTTTCCCATCGCCGTCCAGAACCGCGCCTTGCTGAGCGTTTGCCATTTCGGCGACGGAGCCTCAGCTTTCCATTGCCAAGCCCCCAAAAGGGATCCGAAACCAAGGGACATCCCAGTTGTGCAATCGTACCTTCTCCGCCTGACTCGCCTCTGTAAATGTGTGAAAGGTTGCGTTTACTTTGTTTGCGTGTTTGCCTACTTGCTTGTGAGGGGAACATAGTTCGGGTCGGATGGATGACGCTGTCCTGAGCGGCTTCCCAATGCCAATTCATCCACTGGTGCTTCTGGTAAGCAGAGGCGCGGTCCTGGATTTCCTAGATGTTCGTTTTTGGTCTCAAAATGTCGGCGGTGACCCGTTGTAGGAGCGATGGCGTGTACAGACCCTGCAAGAACTTCAGCTGGTTCATCTTCACCGGCGTGTCCATCTTCTCGAAATTATCCAGCGATGTCACCGCTGCGTCCTCCGCATGCTACAGCCAAGTGAAGAACAGTCCAAACGCTTTGACTGAATAACTCTGTACATGAGGAGGATGAGTAGCCAAAATCGGATTGCGAGGCTTCGCATTCGACAATAGTACATACTTGGAGTTCATCATCGGAAACCTGTGGTGGAATCCAGGCACTTCCGCTCGTAGCTTTCGGGATTGTTCGGTGAATGTGTTCCCTTGCAGTCTCGTCAGGCGCAGCCAGCAAATCTCGCAAATGCATAAGGAAGTTGTCAGCTGCTTCCGGCGGTGGCACGGCGGAGATGTCCAGATTGATGGCCTGCTTCCGACCGGCGATTTATACTCGGGCAGCCCAACTGGTCTCCACTTTCAACAGGTTGACCTTCACCACTTGCATCCACTGCAGTGGGTCGGGGTCCTGCTCAAGACGCTGGTCTCGCAGTTCTTTCAGAGCACAGACGCAGTGCTGCTTTGCAATGACGATCCAATCGTCGGCTGCAGACGAAAAAGGGTTTTAAGAGGATGCACATGAAACATCAACGGCGCGACCAGGTTACGTACCTAGTGATTGCCATGCAGTCACGGTGACGGGCTCCTCAGGTGGGTTGGCCATAAGACTTCTTTTAGCCTCGTCCACTCGCTTCTGTTGATACTTCCGGATCTGGCTGTACTTCTTCTTCTTGTCAATTGAAAGGCTCCTGACGTCAACCTCCACCTGCACAGGCTTCTTGTAGAACCTCAAAAACTCCTCTGGCACTTTTTCCTGCGTGCATGGTACTTGTGTCGTGTCTGGTGATGCTCTGCCCGCTCTTGTTGGCGTCAAAATCTCTTCCATGTTGAAATAGGCCTGTAAAAAGGGAGAAACCTGTACATCTTTATCCCTTGATTGCGAGGTCTCGCAATCGACATTATGGGTATTTGTCGGCAATTACCTACTTCGTATTGCAAGGCCTCGCATTAAGGTAACAACATATAGTCAGAAACGCACTTTTTGAAAAGAGGATTGCGAGGGCTCGCATTCCGAACACGCAGTAGTGAGCAAAAACACGGGCGTGCACGCAAAAACAACAACAGAGTTGGGAATCAACCTAAAACCGATTCTATGCATCGGTAAAGGCCCAGATTGTGTTCAGAATGTTCGTGCGCTAGCCATCAGACCGCAGAGGAACCTTGTTGTCCATCAATTGTATTACGGCAGGTGACAAATTCCGGGGCTGCTGCAGAAATGTACGCAAAACATCGGTCAACACAGTCCTGTATGTGTTCACGTCCGGCTCGCTGTAAGGGTCGGACCGAAAATCCGAATCAGCCTCCCAGTGCCTCTCCATGGTCGAGGTATCCGACTGCCAAGGACAGTACCGAATTCTCAGGCGGTCGTCAATAACACAAAAAATGCAAGCGCTGTCGGATCTCGGTTTCAGTGTTGGAGGACAAACCACTAATCAGCAGGCGTCCGTGAGTCCTCGCAGGGCAGATCTGGACAAACAAATCTTCCACGTCGTTGGGTGTGACAGCCCAAGTGTGTCGATCCTTCAGGGACCCAAGTCGACTGAGCATGACTTCGCCAATCTCCTCAGCCATAGCACAATCCTGGCAGGCCGCTGTTGAACGTCTGCCAATGCAACAACGCAACACCGATGTTCCTCACATACACAACAGGATCAGCTGCAGCCCTCCCGAGCTCGATCAAAAGCAC
Source organism: Eutreptiella sp. 'Long Island Sound 2002' (assembly GCA_964036045.1). Taxonomy (NCBI): domain Eukaryota; phylum Euglenozoa; class Euglenophyceae; order Eutreptiales; family Eutreptiaceae; genus Eutreptiella; species Eutreptiella sp. 'Long Island Sound 2002'. Next base: position 135,065,658 of record OZ038380.1, on the reverse strand, counting down.
AAACACCAGTCGCAAAAAGGTTTGGGCGTCGATCGCGGTTCCTGGGTTCCGTCCAGACCAGTTCCATTGTCTCACGAACAATCCACAGTAGAGGACAAGCGGACACCACTTCTGCAGGAGGTACACCATTGCTTTGCATCCTTCACTCTTCAGTCAATCGAACGCCGTCCCACCGTGATCGGCAACAGCCTGTAACCTGTTCGACTTCTTTCGCAACTGCCGCAAGAAATGCGGCGCTCCTTTGAGGATGCCGGCAATAGTTCTCTCCATGACTCTGAGCTTCGGGTACGACCCTACTGTTTTTCCCACTCTTAAGCGGCCAAAGCGGAAGTACACAAACAGCGAATGAAAGCGGCGCCACACGTTGGTCACAAGGTATGTATAGGGATGCCAGCAGGCGTACAAGACAGGAGTCCTCTTCAGTTTTTCGTGCCAGTTCCACCGCTACGTTCTGTCGGTGTAGAGCAACTTCAGGCATCTTTTGTGTATGTTCTCATCCTCGAGGATGGGCACAATGGGGTGCGTGTGGGTCCACAGCGATGCAATGTAGTCCAACACCTCGACCAGGCCCTTGTACCAGGATACCTGATGCGTACTCAGCGGCAGCGGTTTCCAACCGGGATTTGGTAGTTGATCTTGCACGATGTCAAGGGGTGCTCTGATGCTCGGTATTGCTGCAGGTCTGTCCGCAAGCAGGCCCAGGTCTGTCACGATCCCATGAAACCTCCGTTTCATTCTCACAAGCGCTGCAGCCACACTGCCAATGCTGCCGATGAGCACATCTATGTTTGGGTGTCATTTGAAATACGGCAACCTGCACGGAACCTCAGCGGCGCAAAGGGCTGTGCAATTTTGCGACTGATCCTGGATCGTTGGATGCGTTCCATACTGCTTAAAGTAACAATTGTCGATCGTGACGCAAACGTGCCGGTTCTCCATCCATGGCCATGTCTCAAGTATCTATCCCGCGGACCGTTCCTTCATGGTTTCCTCTCCGAGCCGCAGCAGTCCTGTCTTGGGCAACCGGCGCGTGTTCTGCCGACCGATAGAGGCGAAACCCGGGGCGTCCTCGTCCTGGTGATGGGGTGTGCATCGCAAGCTCAAAATTTTGCACAAGTTGAAGAACTCCTCCTTGAAGTGATTAGCCGCTCGGCTCTCTGGTCTGCTTTTCAACCTCAGTAGTGAGTGCCGTGTTCTCCTGGTCAGTCGCAGCAAGCGCGCAACGTCAAAAAAGAAAAAAGCTCCACTCTTGTCCTTTTCAACGGCAGCCCATAGTGATTGAGCAGTGGTAAACCCGTGTTCAGTTGCACAGAAAGCTCGCAATAGCCTGACAGTCCGTTCCAGCTCCCTCTTCGCTCAATGCGCAATGTTATGTGGCATGAACAATCATCTCAAAGAATCAGAAATATGCATTGTATTATACCATTGCACAAAAAACAGTGTCCTTTGACGCTACAGTTCAATACCATTTCTTGCCAGCACAGCGCTGCACACGCGACACCCGCATATCGATGTTTTCGCGCAACTCCGCCGCGCGTGCGCATTTTGGGTTACTGGTAACGGTCAACTGGTCCCACATTTCTCTTGTTCATCACACTTGCGGTACCCAGTTGCGAACCGCCACCATTGCTGTTGGGCAGTGAAGCCAGCGGTGACCACAGTATGAAAACTAGAGATGCCGGCGGGACCTGTATGGGCGCCCATGCAGCAGCGCCGCATCAAAGGGAATGCACATGCTGCGTGGTTGGTGGGTCTGTCCATTTTCTTGTTTCCTGTTCCATTATTGCAAGGCCTCGCATTTCAATTCCTGAAACTTCACCTTTTGCGAATATTTCGAAATGGAATGCGAGGCCTCGTATTGGAAAAACAATGTTATTTGTCGTAATTACCCTTATGCGAATTCTGCTTGCGTTCGAATCTGGTAAAACAAATGAAATCGAATCCTTGTAGTGCGAGGCCTCGCAATCTGTTGCAGAAAAAAGGCGTAAGAACCTACCCGTGGTGCGATGTAAAGTGGGTTGTCCTTCCATATTGAGATACAGTCGTACGCAGCAGTACAAAGGAGCCCTATTTGTTGCAACGTCACGAAAAAGGTACCTTCTTTTAGTGAAAAAACAGTCATGAAAAATCGAGGTCAAAAAAAACAGGGTAGTTCACTGAAATAACCCACATCATTTCTCGGTGTTTTTTTTAAAAAGGAGCGGTACAAAAGCGTACCTGTTTCGGCCGCCTAAGGGTTAAATACAATGGCCAACACTCCAAAGTTCAGCCTACCATCCATTATTTGCTTGCAGCACGCATCAATGGATGCCACAAGCCACCTTGCTGCCACAACCAAATCTCAACAAGTATTGAAATTTTCCTCCTCAATGGACGGATGCACGACGTGGATCCAGAAATGGGCAAGACAAGAATTTCTGGAAGATGACGGTTTGCGCCTCACAAGTGGCAGCAATGTGTGGGAGGGGGCAGCAATCACCGTTAACGAGGATGTTCTGAGACTTCAATTTGACGATGACAACATCCCCAATTTGCTACCGGATGAGTGGATATTGGCAGCCCTCAAGAAAAAGCGCGCCCCGTTGCACTTCTTGGACATAATGGCGACCGGTTTGGAAATGACACACAAAGCCTTGTACCACCAGACATCTTGCCGCTTGTAGCATCAACGCTGCATCTGGAGCCATCCCAGGCAGCAGCCTTCAACACAAGCATGTCCGTAAGGTTTCGCTCAATAACCGGGGCGGCAGGCTGCAGCAAATCCCATGTGGCAATTGCCATGTTGGAGGCCCACTTTTTAGCAGGCCACTGCACCCTATTCACGGGTCCCACAAATGCGCTTGTGGATGCCTTGTGTACTAGTTGGGCTGAACAAAGCGGTCTCACTGCCCCAGCAGTGGTGCGCCTTTACTCCAAAGTGCAACGGGCCACGGGAAACATCAATCACAAACTATGCGCACATGCACTCGCAAAGACTCTGCGATGCTCGGTGCAAGATGTCCTGTCCGGTGCCACGTTCGCTTTCACCACAAATGCCCTGTCCATAAGTCCAAAGGTACAAACCCTTTTCCTCCACCACCACATCGTGGATGAGGCAAGCCGCACCAACCTCACACAATCATTGGCACTAACAACATGTGCCCACCACCACTTTTTTGGGGGATCCGTTGCAATTGCCGCCACACACACATTTGGGCCCCGATATGACACTAGCCCTCAACAAAAGCAAGCACGACATCGCCCAACTGGTCGACCTTGCGACCTAGTGGCCTTGATGTTTGCCGGGCCAGCATCATTCCCCACACAAACATCTCCAAGCAGCATTGGATGACCGCAGTACTCACAACATTTGTCAGTACTGCGTTCTCCGGGCATATGATAGAACATGCACCCGAAGCCGCAACATCTCCTATGCCGGAGGACACAAGCATTCACTTCGGGGACACGTCCATTGAGCAAGAACACACGCCGGCGAATGAAATGTTCAACCCCACCTGTGCCACATTCACCCCCCGCGTCCCCACATCATCTCTCGGCACAAAATCAACTCGATAAGTGCAAGACATTCTTGCTTGTGGACATGACCCCTGGAAGGGCAAATTCATCGCAATACTTGCCAACCACTTTGGGCAAAATCGCCTGAATAAGGCGGTCTTTGGTTCGCACCCGGGGCTGGCACACATTGACACGGTTGGACGGTTTCAGGGCAAAGAAGCGGATATTGTCATCCTAACCCTTGCATCCGAAAATGCCGGTTTTTTTGCTACCAATGCACAACAGTTCATAGCGTGTTCCCGAGCAAGGCATGGCTTGTTCATCGTTGGTGAGATTGCAAAGTGGAAAAACCGCCAGCAAGTTAAGCACCTGATGGATGCGCTTTCTGCCGTAGCAACAGGGCAACCCATCCCCCTTACTCGCGTACATACCATAGAAACACTGCTCCGGTTTACGGCCGATGCACCACCCCATTTAACAACTGACTGGGTCATATGTACGCGGATGCCAATGGGTAAGGCTCTCCTTCAAACAATATTCCTACAACCACAGATCTTAGCACCCATCTGGCAAATCGGCTCGGTTGCCCCGATCCTGCAACACTGGGCCGCCTTCTACATCCCGATTGCACATGAATTTTCACAAACATCTTGGCCTTTCCAGTCCCAGCACACCTGCAAAGGTTCTCTTTTCAACAGCAACTTGACCCCGTAATCTATGCCAATGCACAATGTCGACCCCTACATGCATGGGAACTAGAGCTGTTCACCGATGTCCTGCGCAAAATGCGAAGTGCACTCACCAGAGGCAACAAATGCTAGTTTTTGACACTGAGCCTCTCCCAGGCCTTGTACCCGGCAACGTTGACACGTTGCCAACACATGGCTATGGGCGCTTCACTCAGGACATTTTTGTACGGCCTTGTCCCTCATACCGCAACGTGCAACACATGCACACACCAACATGGAACGCAAATCACCCCTACATTGTGCACGTGCTGCCATGCACATTCATCGATCACTACATCCATCCAACAAAATCTCGTACACTACAACTCCTACTCGCACTCGCACTCGCACTCCTCAACTCATTCACCATGGACATCACACCGGACACCAATTTCAATGAACACGTCAAGGTTGCATCAGGAAATGCCTTAGCATGGTACGACCTAGCAAGCCGCTACACACCGCTGACAAAGTGGCAAATGAACGCATTGCAAAAGAATTTCAAGGGAGGTGGGGACACACTGCTGGTCCACGCAGGCATAGCCGACATGTTCACTGCCCTCTGTCTCCATGATGGCAATGCAATTTGGCGGAATGATTCCAATAACTACAATGCAGCAGCTGGACGCCACGTAGATGACAGCCGTTTCAAACGGAGTGCTACGTACATCTTTCATTTTGGGCCAGCATGCTTAATGCAGTGGGACGGTAAGGACCATGAACTACTCCACAACATACTGTATGGATTCAGTGGAAGCATGCAACATGAGCTTCCATGTTGTGGTCGATACAGCTTGTCCCTGAGGGCCTGCGTGTAGGGGCTAAGACCCACAGCATTCACGAATGGCGAATACATTCTATTTCCACAACGTTCCGAGCCCAATAACATGACCAAGCAAAAGTCCCCAGTGAAAGCCCCTCACCCTCTAACCACACACTACTTGCGCTGTCCAAAGGTAACGTGCTAACCCCTCTTACCTCGGCCCGTCCGCTCCATTCGTGGCATCTTTTCTTTGGGAGGGGGGAAGGGCTGTGCAAGTGGGGAGTAAGGGGGGGAGAGTGATGTACCTTCATGTTGGTGTGGTCCAAAGCTACCGCACGTCCGCACTTGCCTTTCAACCCCCCCTTGATATGTGTGTCTATACTGAAGCTAGCCCCTTGCCCGCCTCATCAGCTTACCCCCCTGAGGTTCCCCTCACCTGATGATCCCACGTGCCATACACCACTTGTGTTTTCTAAGGGTACCGTGCTAAGCCTCCCCATTTACCTGCAGCCAACGTTTTTGGCAACTGCTTAGAAAGTGTCCCAAGTAGCCAAATCATCTTTTGTTTGGGAGGGGAGAAGGGTTGTGCAAGTGGAATGTAAGCGAGGAGGGGTCATGTACCTTCATGGCGGTGTGGTCTGAAGCCACCGCCCTGAGTTGCAATGGCCACACGTCCGCATTGGCCTTGCAATCCCCCCTATATATGTGTGTCTGTTGTAAAGCTAACCCCGCCTCAGGAGCCTACCCCCATGAAGTTCGCAGTACGGCTGCGAATACCCAAGCCGATGCTACCCTCCCCTGCATTGGGCTGAGAGGCGGTGCGAACCGTCAGATCGCACCTGGGCCGCATAGCCAACAATTCGAGGGTGCCCTACAAAGGTGGTGGGTGTGGGTGCACATCTCCATACACAACACGACATGGTGAGCCATACACCTGCGTTCCTTGTGGGGCACCTGAGACGAACGGGCACTTCAGCATGGGAGAGGGGTGTAGATTAGAGCACATATATATGTGGCATATTTTTACTAATATACCTACCAGGGTGCAGGGTCACCAGGGGGGCTTCGGGTGGGGTGCAGGGACCCCCCCTCCCTATTTTGAGGCTGGGGAATCCGTTTTTGAGGGGTAGATAGGGATTTGGGACATTCCTACCTTGTCAAAACAGAGAATATCCGTCGCGAACATGCTCGCACAAGGTGATGAACGGGTCTCGGTTCTGCAAATCTTTTCGCAACAGGAACTCCTTGAGGTTCTGGAAGAGGTGCGCAGCGGCGGGCTCTTGATTGCCTTTTGGGCGGACACATTCGCCGCGGAGGAAGTTCGAGACATTGTGGACATCGTGCCGGGCAAGGCCATGGCCCTTGATGTGGTGACCGCAGGTGACACCCTCACGGTCATCAACGTCCACGGCCCGGGCAGCAGCGGCGACTCCTGGGCGTCTAAGGCGTCCTTCTGGGCTGACGTGGCTATGTATGCGGCGGCCAAAAGCGCAGGAGGCACCAGGGCCGTGCTCCTCCTAGGGGACTTCAACGTGTGGCTGGAGTCCCCATGGCACCCAACCACGAGGAGGTTCCAAGCCCTGTGGGAACAGTGTGGGTACAACAGGGCAGGCCCGGAACAGGAGGAGGACAAGAGGCCCACGGGAGCAGGGCATCGACTGGACTCCTTCCTGCTGAACTCGCCTCTGGTCCCTTGGGCGGCGCGTGAGCGCCCACACTTGGCGCCGCCGCGGTCTGCAGCGTCGCTGGGGTCGGATCATGGCCCTGTGCTCCTGGACGTCCCGCTGGCGGTGGCAGGCAAAGACAGAGTCACCAGGCTGGCCTACTCGCATGCCCAAGGCAGGCTGCATGCCATACGCCCGGACTCCCCGGGGGTTTGTGAGGTGGCGGCGGCAGTACTGCAAAAGACCTGCGGGGATCGGCAGCTGCGGGGGTGGCTCTCTTGGGACCAGGACACTGCCACCATGGGCACGTCAGAGGTACAAGCGGTCTTCGACCTGCTCTACGCCTTCCGTGATGACGTGTTCAGGGTCAGGGGAGTGCGCATGCCGTCGGGCATCGACCCGCAGTACCCGTACGGGCAAGCAGACACGGAGGCGTCTCTGGCCCAGGTCCTCTCGGATGAGCAGGCCCTGGCCTGGCGCGCCCATGAGCTGTGGCAGCGGGACGCGCCGGGGGCTGGGCTCCACTCCTTGGAAGCGGCTGCCTTGCTACGACACCTCTGGCGGGTGGATGCCGACCTGTCCCCTGCTTCGGTGGAGGACCTGCGCGCCACGTTGGACCAGCAGCTCCAGCAGCTAGAGACATGCGTGGAGGAGCTGCAGGGAGTCCTCAGGAGCAACAGGCGCAGGTCCATTAAGGACTATTGTTGGGGCAGGATGCCGGATGTGCAGCTCCGATGGACAGCGATACGGGGGGCCATCAACGTGGTGAACTATGCCCCGTCGGGCCTGTGGTCCGTACGCGTCCGGGAGTCGGAGAAGGTGCTCTTGGAGGCCTCGGACGTCATTGGCGAAGTCCAGAGGTACTGGGAGGCGCTATACGCCAAGCAGCCAGTGAATCTGCCGGCCTTCGAGCGGCTGATCCGGGCCCTCATCCCCCGGGCGATGCCTGAGGAATGGAGATCGGTGCAGAACTACACCCTGCAGGACCTTAAAGACGCCGTGAGGCAGGCCGTGGCGGACAACAAAGCTCCGGGGTCTAACCGGGTCACGGCTGCCCTCATAGCAGAGCTGCCTGAGCGGGTGCAGGGGCTCCTGGTGCACGCGTACAGAGCTATCCTGCGGGGAGCGGACGTCCCGGAGTCCTGGCACGAGGCCATTATCTGGCTAATGCCCAAGGGTACAGCCACAGGCAACCTGGACGAGTACAGGCCAATAGCGCTGGGGCAGCAAGACATGCGGATGCTCATGACTCCCCTCATGCGGAGGTTCACGGCTGTCGTGGCACGCAAGGGACTGGCTGCGGACTGGCAGTTAGGAGCCATGCCGGGCTCCACGGCGGCTGCCCCGGTGTTCCTAGCCCAGCGCAGGCTGCAGCGTGGGCAGGAGGAAAACCACGTCCTGGCCTTCGATGTGTCAAAGGCTTTTGACACGGCGCCAAATGGTTCGCTGGCGCTCCTCCTGCGCAACATGGGAGTTCCAGAGGAGCTCATCAGGCTCTTCTACACCCTCAGCTGCAGGTCTCTGGTGCGCATTGTCACAGCGCACGGCCCAATGCCGAGCATTCGGCTCCACAGGGGCCTGCGGCAGGGCAGTGCGGAGAGCGCTGTGCTCTACCTCCTCGTCTTAGAACTTCTCCTGAGAAGCCTTGCCTGCAAGGCACGGGGAGATATTCGCCATGCGGTGCCGCCCCTGGTACAAGCGTACTCTGCTGACCTCTTGTTGATAGCGCACTCCCTGCCGCAATTCCTGGAGTACGCGGCGGCGATTGCGCAGTACCTCACGGACATGGGCATGTCCCTCAACGTCGGCAAATGCGCCTATGCCAATACTGCTCGCATCCATTCGATCATGGTGTGCCTGAGCCCAGGGAACACGGCGGCCCCATGGGTGTGCTTACGCGCCAAGGGCACGGTGCCCTACTTGGGCCTGCGCTTCGATCCCAGAGGGGTAATAACCATGAAGGAGAAACATGTACTCCGGTGTGAAGCTCTGCTGGGCTGGTGCAAGAACACCCTGGGGCCGGCGTCGGTGCCTCGTGAGGTGATGGCGGCAGTGCCTGGAGGCATTCTGCGGTACGCGGCGCCCTACCTGTCCGACACGGCGGAGGCGGTGGTCAAGCTGAATGCTGCCATCAAGACTGCGGCCCTGCAATTCGAGAAGCTGCCCAAAGACCTGTCCAACGTGGCGGTGCGGTCGGGTCATGGGTTACGATTGGCGGATGTCCAGGTTATCTCCCCGTACTCCGTCATAGCGACCCTGGCTCAACTCACACACCACAGGTCGACGACAGTCCGGGATGAGCTGGGGGCCATGCTTCCAGACATACACATACAGTACGGAGTGTGCGGGCAGTTCATGGTGCCCTCTGCGTCATTCGCCACGCACGCTGGCAATACGTGGGTGGACAGGGTACTCCGAGGGATGCTGACGTTGCGCGTAGGACTCCTCATGCCATTGTCAATGTACTCGCGTGTACACACCCATCTGCCGCAGGTGCAGTGGGCGGGGCAGAAGTGGGTGTCCCATTCCTACACCTTCAAGGGTACTGACATCTGCCTTCTCTCGGGGCCCCGCACAGATGCGGCCGTACAGTCCCTGACTGTTCCTGCAAATGACCTCCTGCATGCGCGGCTCCCCTGTCCTGTGCCTGGGCACTGGGCTGTCCAGCTACAGGAGTGTCATGAGGACCATCTGCACCCTCCACACGCAGGAGTAGGGCCCCATCAGCTGGACCACGTGTGGTTCACGGGGCTCCGCGACGTCTTCCGGATGCAGTTGCCTAGTCCATTGACTCACCGTCTAATTCACCCGGTGCGCCGCAAGAAGGCCAGCAAACGCACTAGACAGTCCACTGCGGGGGACGTATATGTGATGGGCGGGTACAGGGTGGAAAGATGGGACCCGGCGAACCGAGGGCTGTCCATGCCGTTCGTCCCGCTAGCCGCCCTCCTGTTCCTGCTGGGGGACGTCTTTGAAGGTTATCGACAGCAAGACCATCGGGTGTCTGTCCCCCTACTCACTCCACGCGCCGGTGGCGGCATAAACCCGTCACCCCTGTGGGTTGTGCACGGGCGACCCGAATTTTCCAGGGCATGCGCGGCGGTGCACGGGTGCAGCGAGTGGGCAATTGTCCTTCTGCTGACAGCAGGCCCTGTCCTGGATGCTGATGAGTGCTCGGACCCAGAGGTGGTTCGGATGTCCGACGTGCCACACGATCTGCACGTTGCAGTCACGTCGCTGCGTGATGGCGGGGCGGTCGAACAGGGCTCTGTGGTGGTGTACCAGCCCTCCTGCTCCACAACGGTTTTGGGGGGCGGAGTATACCACGGCCCTTGACGCCATCAAGTCAGTCTGCGGATGCGACCTGGCCTGGAGACCACATGCGGTGTATCGGCCGAAGGTGGTCCTGTCTCCGGAACTCACGGCCTCCAGCGCGGCGTCCCTTGGAAGGGTCGTGCAGAGCCCCGACTCCGACGTGGCTTGGCTGGAACCCCACCGATACTGCTGGGTGCCGGTGGCGACTAAAGTCACATCGTCTGACGCCTCACCCCAGGGAGAGGAAGCCACCAACGTGGCAGTCGCCAGCCACGGGAGCCCCACGTGGACGGGTGCCATCTACGGCACGGTCCCGGAGGCGGAGATGGTCGGCGCGGCGGCATACCTGTTGCACACGCCCCCGTCAGCGTGCACGGTGCACGTGGTAGATGCATCCATCATTGGAGCGCATCTCCGTAGAGCGCAGGAGGCCCTGTACTGTGGCATCAAGGGGCCAACATCACATCTGCTTAACCAGCACGCACTGAGCTGGATAGTGGAGGGGCTGCGGCGGCTGCCACGCCGAGTTGTGGGGCCACACCACCCGGTGGTGAGGCAGAGCTCGCACTTGGCGGCGGTCCCGCTCGAGACGCCGGACTCTGCCGCGGCCCGTGCAATGGCCCCGCCTGCTCATCTCGTCCTGCCCAAGGAGCACGCCATCCTGTTGGTGCCGGGGGATGATGGAGAGCTCGAGCCGCGTGTGCCGTCCATGCAAGCCCTTCAGCACGTCCGGGAGATGGAGTGGCGCTCGCTAGCGGCACGCACCAGGGCGCACACGCCACTGGCTGGCGGCTGTGAGGCGGTGCCCCTGGGAGCTGTGCACCACCACCCAACGCACATAAATATGCTGCGGGCACGTGACGGTCGCTTGTCCACCATGCAGGTCATGCGACGGTGGAGGCAGAAGGTCACGCAGAGGACATGGTCCAGATTGAAAAAGATGTGTATGCACGCAGGAACCATCGGCTCACCCAGATCATGCAGCTGCCGATGCAAGATCGAAGGACGGCGGTGTACGCGTTCCTGCGAGGTGACACACCCTTCTGCCTGCCGGCAGGGAGGATCCAACGGCGTCCGCGGTGAAACCCGTTTGCCGGCCTCCCCAGCAACCTGCAGGCAACCTTTCAGAGGGCACCGCTGCACGCACTGCTGGTGCCACGGTAGTACATCGTGCACGAGGAGGCCATATCCCTGTTCCCTCACTGGATGGCGGCGTGGCGCAGGCCTTCAGCCAGTGGATCGGTTCCCGGGTGGCACGGGACTTCCCGGCATTCAGGGAGTGGTCCCGCGTGGTGTCAGCGCAATCGTGGGCCACGGTGCGTGGTACCATGGTGACAGGCTCTGACGGCCAGCGTGAATCCTGGCTCCACGTGTACACCAACCATCCGGCTGTGGGGAACGTCATGGGCTGGCCTCGCGAAGTGCTGCTGATCTTTCAGCAGCCCCTGTGCGGTCTCCCAATCCTGGCGGTAACTGTCGTGCTTGACGTGGGTACGTTGTCGCTGTATGACCAGCAGCTGCGACGAACCATACCAGCGGTCACAGAGCGGCGCTGCATGGCTGTGTTGGTGGGCTCCAAGCAGCTGGCACGTGTACAGGGCGACAACGCGCAGGGCCACGTCACGGAGGCCATGTTCTCTCTACAAGAGGGGCACAACCACGTGGCTGCCGATGCCCGTCACACCCTTGAAACCATAGGCCTCGCGGCACTCGTTGAGGCTTGGGCGGGAGGAAAACGCTTGGTTCTCGCATCCGCCAGGGGCCCGGGGCAACACGGGGTTGATGTCATCGGGGAGGTCTTACGGGACTATGGTTGGGAGCTCCTGACGCATGGCACACATAGCCCCAAAGTTGCGCGGTGGCCCCGGCTGCTTGAGAGCCTGCCGATGATGCCCGGCGGGCGACCGATACTCCGCCCGGTGTCCACGTGGGAGGAAGCGAGGGGCAGCCTGCTCAGTTGTGCCACAGCACGCGCGCTGGTAGGTGCTTTGCTCGGACTCCAGGAGGTGTGCTGCGATGTATGGCAGGACCTGTGGTCGCAGTGTTGCGATGGTAGCTGCGTTCCGTGGCGGTCTGTGCTTCCGCAGCGATGCCACGGGTGCGGAGAGACAGCGTCGGTTTGGGTTCATCAATGTGCCTCCGTCCCACTATGCAGGACATGTAGGGAGCGTGCCGATAGGTGGTGGCCTAAGGCGAGGTGGGCACTGCGGCACTCTGGACAGATGTCCTCAAGTGCCTGGAAGACAATCCAGGGTGATCTGAAGAACGTCCGAGTGGAAGGGGTACGGTGCCCCGATGCGCCGTCGGCAGGCCTGCCCCTGTTGCTATGGTGGGCGGCTCTGGAGGGCGACTCGCGGGTACTCTGGTTGTGGCATCACGGAGGAAATGGTGACGGCGTGGTGGGTGCCGGGGTAATGCAGATTGATAGGGTGTAGGAAATGTGGGTGCACCTGCCACCGTCCCTACGCTGGACGCAGCAGGGGGGCTGGCGCCTGAGAGGCAGTGGCCTAATGGCCTGATTGTGCGGTACTGGCAGGCAGCGTATGACGGCCAACGCGATGTGACAGGTCGTGCCGGCCTGATGGTGAGCCGTACTGCCCCCTTGCATGAGGGTCGGACAGGGATGCTTCACCCGCCTGCCCCGGGTTGCCGCATACAACAGTGAGGTGTCATGGGTTGTCCCGACCAGGGTGATAAGGCCCAAACCCCTGTAGGGTATTTCCATGGCATCGGGGTCTCTACTGGCGTTTTGGCTACGGCAGTAACAGGGGTGGTTGCTCGGGATACACCGGGGGTGCACGAATTTGTGTGGGGGGGGTGCGACATTGTTGCCGGTGCTACGGTCCATGTGTTGCGGCGCCCCCTGGGGGTGTTACACGGGGTTGCGGGGACAGCCTGCGGGCCCCGGGAGCGGCGACAAAGCGGTGATGTGTACACAGAGGAATGTGACGGCGTGGTCTTCAGGTGGACCGTATGGCGGGCGTACTTGAGACGGTGTGGCGGTCTGCGAGGAGCACTCACGAGGGGTACGCGGAGTTCAAGGTGAAGTGTACTGGCGTCATGGGGGTATGCGTGGCGGTACTGGGGTCCGTGTGGTGAGGGTACGCAGTGGTACCGGGGAACCGTACTGTGGGGGCGCTGCAGGGATGCATGGCGGTACTGGGGGGTCCCCCTGACCCCTCTAGCAACTCAGGGGGCGCGTAGGGGCTTCCCCTAGCCCCGTTAACAAACTAGAGGGACCGTGCCTGCGGGCATGTACATAGTCTAACCTCTGATCATGGCCTTGCGGTTGCGGTGCTGCATGTGGTGGCGGCTCGCAGGTGGCATCGGCGTGGCAACAGCGGTACTGCGCGGCATCCTAGCGATGTGTATGCGGTTACCTCACCATTTCTAGCGACTTACTCCTGGGGAGGCGCCAGTCCGGTCGGCTAGAGGCGCGGAGAGAGGAGGAGCAGCATGCTGAGTGGTCCGGGGGGTGACGCGCGGGCCAATGCTATAAGTAGGCTCGCCACGTCGTCGGTGGGGGCCGAACCTGCGGCCTGGCCGCTGCTGTGGCGAAAGAGGCGAAACCACGGGAGCTGGCCAATCAGTGCAGGTAAGGGTCAAGGGTAGGCGCCAGGGCAATGTATGTGGGCCAGATGAGGTGCACCAGGTTACCACAGCCCGGGGCGAGCCTCGGATCGGTACCCATACAGGGGGTCGATAACCAAGCTACGGCACCCACCAGCCCGAATCCCAGCCAGCGATATTCACGAGTGGCGCCACTCCAATTGCGTAGCGGCCGGCGTCCCCCCTGTAGACCCTCATGTTATATTATACGTGGGCAAATGGATGCCTCGAAGCTGATTGGGTACTGGCCCCTGACATGGAATGCCGGCACGGTATATATCTGGGGTGTGGGTGCAGCTCAGGGCCACGGGGACGTGGAGGTGATACCGTGTTTCTGTACTATACTAGGGGACTGGTGCGGTAGGTCGGCAGCAGACATTGTGGGGACATGTGGGCGATGAAAGCTGAGGGCCAGGCTAGGCTGGAGACTCCAGTGAAATCCTGGCTATGCATGTACGGGTTACTGGCAGTGGGATATGTGGAGTCAGGGGTTGTGGGCATTTACGAGTACGCAGCTGGCAATGGATTACGTGGGGTCACGGGTGATGGACGTCTCCACGGTGGCGGGGGTAGACGAACAACGGAGAGTCCGCTCTTGCTTCGCCGCATGCGTGCTGCTTTGTCCCTTGGTTGCCGCTTTGCGCCGGACAGAGAAGTCCTTGCTTTCTGCTTGTTGCGATGCTGCTGCGTTGCTGTGCCTTGCTCCCTTACCCCCGGCGAACAAACAGGCCAGCGTCGGTCGCCGTTGCTAATGCTAACACTTTGCAGTTGCCACTGCCCCCAAAGCCTGGTTGACCGGTATCCGCGGTCCTCTGGGTCCTCCGTCATGCTGTGCGCCACCTCAGGCAGCCCAGGGACCCACGGGATCGAGCAAGGCAGGAACCACCTGTCGGCGCGAGATGCCCGGTAACTCCAGTAGACGGCATGATAAGTGGTTATGACTATGACTATGACTATATATATATATATATATATATACATACATATATATATATATATATATACATATATATATATATATATACATATATATATATATATATATACATATATGTATATATATATGTATACATATATATGTATATATATATATATATATAACTACACCCTCCTCCCCTTAAATCTAGCTATATATATATATATATATGTATACATATATATGTATACATATATATGTATATATATATATATATATATACATATATATGTATACATATATATGTATACATATATATGTATACATATATATGTATACATATATATGTATACATATATATGTATACATATATATGTATACATATATATATATATATGTATATATATATATATATATATATATACATATATGTATACATATATACATATATGTATACATATATGTATATATATATATATACATATATATATGTATACATATATATGTATACATATATATGTATACATATATATGTATACATATATATGTAGACATATATATGTATAAATATATATGTTGTTGTTGTTGTTGTTGTGAAGTCACCCAGCACGTGCCGGCGGGAGAAATTGCCAGACACCCTCTCCCTGGGCAGGGCAAAAGGGAGCAGTCGGCCGGCGCCACGCTGGCCGGGCGTGTGCCGACAACGACCGGGGGGGGGGGGGGGGGGGCGCCATGGAGTGGAGGGGGGAGGGGGGGGGCGAGCGTAGAGGAGGGTGGGGCCACCTGTGGAATTCACCCTGGAGCACTCCCCGGCTTCGCGGGGGGAGAGCTACTCGTCCTGTGCGAAGCAGCTGTGGTGGGGTTGGAGGGCGGGGCGGTGACTTTGGGGTGGAGAAGGACCGCCCAGGTCCACGGACATTCCGCGCCTTGCCCGAACATCCCGCCGAGGTGGCCGTTCCTCGTGTGCGGCCGTGGCGTGGCCGGGGGCGCTGGCCCGTGCTTCTAGCCTTCTACGGGGGCGAGGGGAGGCCTGAGAGTTGCTGTCTGCCGGCGTCTAGTCACCTTTGCTGGAGCTGTGTTGTGGCCACCTCGTCCGTGGTAGTGCGGGCGTGCGCGCACGTCGGTCATTGGGGAGGGAGGGCACAAGGGCGGGAGCACAAGAGCACGAACATGGGTTTACTGTTGCTGGCGTGCCGTGTTGGGTTCAGGTGCTGCCCCCTGGTGCCTGTCCCTGTGCCCTGCATACGGCAGGCCGCGCGGCACAGCCGGCGGGTCGTCGAGGCCCGGGCCGGGCGCATGGGTAGCGGCGGGCGGTCGGGTCGGACGCGGCGCCATGCGGGTGCGGGGCCCGTGGCGGTCGCGGGGGGTGCGGGCGGTCCAGCCGGCGGTCAGCAGTGTCCCTGAGCGCCCCACAAAGTAGGGTTGGTGGGCGTGCCGGGGGAGGGCGCGTCCTGCAGGCCATGCTGCGGAGGGCGCGTGCGCAAGGGCGCCGGTGTGCCCGGTGCGGGCCCCTCTGCGGGCCGAGGGACCTGCGGTGAGCTGGTTGCGTTGCCTGGGGGCTGAGGCCGGGGCCAGGCGCATGGGTAGCGGCGGGTGGCTTAGCGGGTGCGGGGCCCTTGGAGGTCGCTGGGAGGCGCGGGTGGCCCAGCCGGCGGTCGCCAGAGGCCTTAAGAGCCCCACACTGTGAGGTCGGAGGGCGTGCCGGGGGCGAGCGTGCCGTGCAGGCCAAGCTGCGGGGGGCGCACGTGCAAGGGTGTTGGCGTGCCTGTCGGGGGCCCCCCGAGGGCTGTGGGACCTGCGGCTGGCAGGAAGCGCTGCTCGGGGGCCAAGGCCGGGGCCAGGCGCGTGGGTAGCGGCGTCCACGGGCACGAGTGCCCGAGGCGAGTGCGGGGCGGTGCGTGCGGGCCGGCTGGTGGCCGGTGGCCTTACTGAGAGTCCCACACGGAGGGGTCGACGGGCGTGCCGGGGGCGTACGCAACGTGCAGGTCGGGCAGCAGCGGGCGCACGTGCAGGGCATCGGGGTGCCCGATGAGGACTTCACTGAGGACCGAGGGGCTGGCGGCAAGCAGTATGCGTTGCCCGGGGGGGGGTGGCGGCGAGGAGTGGGAGGATGTCCGCGGCCCGCGACGTGGGGGTGAACACAACGTGGGCTGGGTGCGGCCCAGGGAGTGGCGCCGGGGGGAGCAGGACCACAGGCGGGCGGTCTACTGTGAGGCGCCAAGTGGCGCAATGGCGGAGGAGCCAGACTAGGGCGATGCCGTGGCGCAGTGTGTGGGGCTTGGTGCTGGGCGGCGTGGGGAGGTGCGGCGGGAGGGGGGGGGGGCGGGGCGGTGACGTGGGAGGGGGCACAGCGGAGGAGTGACGCTAGCGACGTGTGCGTCTTGCTGAGCGTGGAGAGGAGCTCGCGGAGGAGTTCCTCCGGCCGGCGCTGTCCAGCAGAGGGGGGGCGCCGTTGGGGGAGGAGGAGTGCCACATGCCAAGCAGGCTGACCCCCAACTGCATCGGGGGGCCGGGTCGCGGGGCGGCTGGGAGGTGCTCGGAGAGGTACACTGCGGTGGTGGCCGTGCAGAGCTCTAAAGGGGTGACGAGGCGGGGGAAGTGGCCGGCAGTGGCTGCCAGGATGGGCGGGTGCGTGAACAGGCGCCACGCGAGGAGTAACTGCAGGGCGTAGTGGGGGGCGCAGTGGTACTGGAGGCCGGCGGCGGAGTCCGGGTAGGGGCGGTGACAGAAGGGGCACGTCACACCTCTGTAGCCGGGGGGGTGGTCCTCGGAGTGCAGTAGCCAGAGGTGCATGATGCGGTGGAGGGCCAGCGCCGGGATGTCGGCGCGTTCATACGCGAGGCGGAGTAGGTGGGAGGACCAGCCTGGGGGCAGGGGCTGGAGGTGCAGCGCATGTGTGCGGGCGGTGTCCGCCGCATACGCTGCCTCTGCGGCGCGCGCGGGGCTAAGGAAGATTGCGCCCTCATGGAGCGCCACGATGCGGCCGTGGAAGAGTGCGGACCTGGGGAGGGTCCACGGGGAGGCGACGCGGAGCCCGCGGGGGGCTAGGCTCTCGGCTTCGGCATTGAGGGTGGCGAGGTGGCTGGCGGAGCCGGAGTCGTGTTGCTCGGGGAGCCAGGCCTCGTGCATGCGGAAGGAGGCGGAGAGGAGGGCAGCCCGGTATGGGATGGAGAGGGCGGAGGAGGGGGGCGGGCCGCGGATGAGGTCGCAGAGTTGGGAGGCGGTGGAGTCTGAGGCGAAGAGGGCTTCGCCGGACCAGCCGCGGAGGGCGAACATGGCGGCTATTTTGGCGATTCACTCACCGTCGGCGGAGTGGCCGGCGAGGGCGTGGAGGCCGAGCCAGCCGCGGTAGAGAGTGCCGTGGTGGGGGTGCCAGAGGAGGAAGCCGGCGCCGAGGCGGGTGCCCTCTTGGCTGCTGTCGCATGCGACCACGACATAGGGGAGGGAGCGGAGGGGGGCCAGCGAGCCGGTGTGGTGGTGCGGACCGGGGCGCACGTGGGGGGAGGGGAGGAGGTGGACTGTGATGTCAAGGGGGGCGAGCACCTGCGCCAGGGCGGGACCTTCGGTGAGCCAGGGGGTGGGGCGGCGTGGGGAGATGAGGGACGCTGTGGCGGCTACTGCGAGGGTGTTGGGGCCCTGAGACGCGCGGAGGTAAGTGCGGAGGAGTGCCGGGACCGCCCTGCTGCAGGGGGAGGTGGAGGAGGGCCGAGTGTGCCCAGGGGGGCAGACGGAAGGCGTGGCGGTATGCATTGTTGATGGCGGTCTGATGGGGGCGGAGGGAGGGGGGGGGGAGGAGGACGCCCAAGGTGACGTAGTCGAGGGGGGAGAGGCCAAAGGCGTGCAGGGAGCGGAGCTGGAGTATGGGGCAGGCCTCGCGGTTGCGGCTGGCCTTGCGCGCCCGGTCGGGGGACGCGCGGGACTTGTTGATGACGCGGAGGAGGGTGAGCTTGGGGAGGATGGGGATGCCGACGACTTCTTGGGGGGCGGTGGTGGTGGTGCTGGTGTGCTGCGGTACGTCGGCTGTGACGAGGGTGGGCCGGCCTTGGCGGGAGTCAATGACGGAGAACTCCTGCTTGTCGGGATGTATGATTCGGCTGGCGCGGCGAAAGCACTCGCGGCAGTCAGTGGCCATGGCTGCCACGTCCGTGAGGGAGGGGGTGATGAAGCGGCGGTCGTCGCTGTACGAGAGGTGGGTGCCGGGGAGGGACGCTGAGTGGCCGGGGATGGTGAGGGGGAGGGTGATGGAAGTGTCGGGGCGCATGGCCATGGTGATGACCAGGCTGGGGGCCTGGTAGTGGAGTTGGGCGAACCCGTCGCCTTGGTTGCCCCCCTCCTCGGTACTGAAGGGGTGGGCAAACCCTTCGCGGGTGGCCACACGGATGACCAGGCGGCTGTAGAAGCTGTCTGCCCAGGGGCCAAAGTCCGACGTGGCGCGGAGGCGGGAGCAGAGGGGGGAGTTGTCCTGGCGCAGTACTCTGAGGTACGCGTCAGACTCGTCCCAGTCGCAGATGGCGCAGGTGCCGTGGGTGGAGAGGGCTGTGTAGGCAGCTGCGGGGGCCACGAGGGCGGGGCCGAGGGCGGAGTGGCCTGGGCGGTAGGCGAAGGAGGCGGGGGTGTAGGTGGAGATGAGCTCGAGATCAGTGGCTAGGCGGGTCGTGGCGATGCCGGATGCTGCGCCGGAGACGCCCGACTCCACGTCGACAGGGCGGAAGGAGAGTGTGAGGTGCCGGGGGAGCGGTTTGCCGGGTTTCCCCTTGTAGAGGCCGTAGCGGACGGTCTCGTTGGGGACGCCCGGGGTGCCGGATTTGAGCTGGAGGAGGAGGTGCAGCAATCCGAGGTGGACGCCTCCGCCGCTGCGGAAGACCGCTGCGCGTGCCACGTTGTCGGTGGACACGGCAAGGGAGCGCTTGCCCATGCGGTGGTGGGCGAGGGAGGCCCTGGTGATGAGGGGGGGGGACTGGCGGGTGAGGGCGTACGCCCGGAGGGAGGCGGGGGATTCTGGTCGGGCGTTCGCGCGGAGGGCGTCGCAGAGTAGGGGGAGAGTGAGGTCGGTGGGCGGGTGTAGGAGGGGCAGCCAGGGGTCCGGGGTGCAGCGGGCGGCGAAGAAGGCGTGGTCCACGGAGGCGTGCCGGTTGGCCGTCTGGGATCGGGACTCGGCCGTGACCTCGGCGAGCTGTTCCTCGCGGGTTGTGAGGGTGGCCCCCGGCTGGGGGAGGATGCGTGGAACGGTTCTAGGAAAGGGGAGGGCAGCCGGAGGACTGTGCGAGTGGCGGAGGTGATGGAGGGGGGGGAGAGGATGGCAGCGCGAGAGACGTAGCCGCGGGCGGCCGATGCCGCCTGGAGGGCAGAGGACGCGGCGGCAAGGTCATGTGTGGAGAGGGGAAAGGTGAACCGGACCAGGGACCGTAGTAGTGTGGGGGTGTCAGGAGGGTGCGGGAGCAGCTGGTGCGCGAGGGAGTGGTGGGCGGCGATGTAGTGGTCGGGGAGGGAGGGGGTAAGGGAGAGCCAGCCCCACGCCAGGTCAAGGGCGGCTGAGAGGGAGTCCATGTCCTCAATAGTTGCCAGGCGCCATCGGAACAGACGCCACGAGTTGGCGTCGCTGGAGCGGTGGTGCAGGGTGACCTGCGCCAGCACCATGGCGTTTGAGGTGTGGCAGGGGAGGACGTGGTGAGTGTGGGAGGGGATGGGACCGGTGGCGAAGATGTGGTCGATTGCGGGGGACCGAGGGGAGCCGTGGCGGGTGGTGAAGTTGGTGGGAGTGGCTTGGGGGACCAGGCGGTGCCAGGCCGAGAGCGGGCCTAGGCCCCCGAGCGCGGAGGCCAGGGGGGTGCCTGGGGCTCTTGTGCTGTTGAGGTTGCCCAGGAGGACGGCCAGGTCGGGACGTATGCAGGGGCGGAGGTGGTTCATGAGCTTGACCTCGGAAACCCACTCGGAGTACGAGAGGCGTTGCGGGAGGTGGGTGTTGAACAGGAGGGCACGGCCCCCTAGCGAGAGGGGAACCGTGGAGGCAATCCAGTGCCGGCCGTAGTAGACGAGGTCGGCGGGTTGGGAGGGGGCGCGGAGGGACCGGAGCCAGGCCGTGCGGGGCCTGAGCCCTGGCCGGATGCGGTGCTGTAGTGGGCCTCGTACCGCGGTGGGAGGGCGGGGCGGGCCGCGGCCAAGTCCCAGAGTTCCTGCTCGGCGACCACGTCGGGGGACAGGGCCTCCAGCCAGGTGCGGGCGAGGGAGACTTGGCCGGCGATGCCGCCCCAGTTGTGCGTGAGAAAGGTGAGGGCTGTGTCGCGGAGGGGGGTGGACGCCTGGTCACGAGGGTTGGGGAGGGAGAGGACGAAGGCGGGGGTCGGCTGGGGGAGGCGGTCGGGAGGGGGGGCGCAGGGGGTGGCCAAGGGGATGGCGGAGACGGGGACAGCCCCGCGCAGTAGCATGCCCTGGAAGCCGAGCACGCAGCGGGCGGCGGTGTCACGAGTGCACACGGGCGGGGCTTTGTGGGGGGAGGTGCAGAAGAAGTGAGGCCAGTGGTTGGTCGGCGATGCGGGGAGGTGGACGAAGGCGGTGTGAGGCGTGGGGCGTCCACAGTTGGGGCAAGCGGAGGAGGTGACGAGTGGGGCGTCAGGGAGGGCGGGGTGTAGCGCCCACGCTGAGGTCGGGCCTGACGGGCGAGTGTACGCTGGGGACGGGGGGAGGGGGGTTGACGGCATGTGGGCGGTGTCCCAGAAGGCGGTCGACTTGGCATCCACGTGCAGGGGAGGGTTGATCCAGAAGGAGGGGTCATGGCGCTGGCGGGGGAAGGAGGCGAGCCAACCGCACACTGTGGGGAGGGCGGAGGCGAGGAGCGAGGGGGGTAGCGACGTGGAGACCTGGGCGTCGTGCAGGAGGTCTCGGAGGGGGTCCGGGGGGCGGTTGGCGGCCGGGGGGAGGTCAAAGGGGAGAAGGTCAGCAGACTGTGTGCACACAGGGCAGTGCGTGAGGGCCGGGCGCCGCAGCGTGCCGCAGTGAAGGCATATACGGGGGGCGGAGGCCGGTGGTGTAGCAGGTGCGGGGGGGGGGGGTCCCACGGGCGTGGGATTGGGGACGGGGCTCCGGGCCGGAGAGGAGGTCAGCCCCGGCGCGACGGGCGTTGAGTGGGCGGGGTCAGTGGGAGGCGAGGAAGGTCGCCCAGGCCAGGGTCGGGAGGTCGGGAGCGCTGGAGGCGGGGAGAGTGTTCGGCAGGGCGAGTCAGTTGTGTCTGCGGGCACTGGGGAACATGGCGCTGCGGACTGCCCTGCCTGACGTGGGGGCCGAGGGCGCTGTGCGGCCATGGTGCCGCGGGGAGTGTCGGGGGGAGGAACGGGTCGATGATTGCTGGCGGCTGCTTCTGGCGGGGCGGGGCTGAGGGTCGCCCGGGACGGGCGGGTGTTCGGAGGGGGGGGGGTTGACTGTGGCGGCGGGGGCGTGCCAAGGTTGCCCATCGTCTCGTCTGCCCTGGACCGTAAGGGACCAGCCCTCGTTGTGCTGGATGACGCGCGCGGGCAGCGAGGCGAAGAGGGAGGTGTGCTGGGCGGGGGCGATGGAGGCGAACGCGTGTCCGCGGCGGGGGTCGGCGTCAGTGGCGTACACGACGGTCTGCAGGTTGTGGGTGAGGATGACTGCCATGGAGGGGTATGGGCCTAGGCGGAGGCCTGAGACGCGGACGATGCTGGTGGTGGCTGGCGAGGAGCCGATGGGGGCGAAGTTGGGGACCGAGGAGGCGGGGGTGGCGACCGGTGCCGGAGGGCGCGGGGGCGCCCGGCAGGGGGGGCTGGCCGAGGAGGGGTGGGGCGGAGAGTGGCGCGGGCGGGGCGGCGGCGCCAGGGGCTTCCAGGGAGTGCGCTGGCGGTGCGGAGGAGCCAAGGCGGAACCAGTCCAGGTCCGCCGTGGAGCGGGGGGGGAGGGCAGTTTTGGTGTAGGAGATGAGTTCCTGGAACTGGGCCGGGGTGGATAGACGGCCACACAGCCATGCGATGGCTGCGCGGAGGGTGTCGGCGGAGGAGACGTGTTGGAGGTCCTGTTAGGCCTCTACGGGGAAGGAGGGGGCGCTGGCGATGGTGAAGGCCGCTGTCAGTCAGGGAGTGTCGGCATGGGCCTGAGCGGCTGTGATGAGGGGCTGGATGGCCTTGAGGGCAGGCAGGGAGGCCGCGGAGGAGGCGGCCGCTCCGTACTGTTGGGAGACCAGGGTGAGGAACTTGTTGAGGTGGAGGCGGAGGGTGGGCTTGTGGACGTCGGGGCAGGAGTGCCAGGCACCTTTGGCGGCGAGCACCAGGCTGGCGGTGGATGTGGAGACCGAGAGGTGCTGCACGGTCCTGGGGGGCAGGTGGGGGAGGATGCGTGGAACGGTTCTAGGGGAGGGGAGGGCAGCCGGAGGACTGTGCGAGTGGCGGAGGTGATGGAGGGGGAGGAGAGGATGGCAGCGCGAGAGACGTAGCCGCGGGCGGCCGATGCCTCCTGGAGGGCAGAGGACGCGGCGGCAAGTTCATGTGTGGAGAGGGGAAAGGTGAACCGGACCAGGGACCGTAGTAGTGTGGGGGTGTCAGGAGGGTGCGGGAGCAGCTGGTGCGCGAGGGAGTGGTGGGCGGCGATGTAGTGGTCGGGGAGGGAGGGGGTAAGGGGGAGCCAGCCCCACGCCAGGTCAAGGGCGGCTGAGAGGGAGTCCATGTCCTCGATAGCTGCCAGGCGCCATCGGAACAGACGCCAAGATTGGGCGTCGCTGGAGCGGTGGTGCAGGGTGACCTGCGCCAGCACCATGGCGTTTGAGGTGTGGCAGGGGAGGACGTGGTGAGTGTGGGAGGGGATGGGACCGGTGGCGAAGATGTGGTCGATTGCGGGGGACCGAGGGGAGCCGTGGCGGGTGGTGAAGTTGGTGGGAGTGGCTGGGGGGACCAGGCGGTGCCAGGCCGAGAGCGGGCCTAGGCCCCCGAGCGCGGAGGCCAGGGGGGTGCCAGGGGCTCTTGTGCTGTTGAGGTTGCCCAGGAGGACGGCCAGGTCGGGACGTATGCAGGAGCGGAGGTGGTTCATGAGCTTGACCTCGGCAACCAACTCGGAGTACGAGAGGCGTTGCGGGAGGTGGGCGTTGAACAGGAGGGCACGGCCCCCTAGCGAGAGGGGAACCGTGGAGGCAATCCAGTGCCGGCCGTAGTAGACGAGGTCGGCGGGTTGGGAGGGGGCGCGGAGGGACCGGAGCCAGGCCGTGCGGAGGCCTGAGCCCTGGCCGGATGCGGTGCTGTAGTGGGCCTCGTACCGCGGTGGGAGGGCGGGGCGGGCCGCGGCCAAGTCCCAGAGTTCCTGCTCGGCGACCACGTCGGGGGACAGGGCCTCCAGCCAGGTGCGGGCGAGGGAGACTTGGCCGGCGATGCCGCCCCAGTTGTGCGTGAGAAAGGTGAGGGCTGTGTCGTGGAGGGGGGTGGACGCCTGGTCACGAGGGTTGGGGAGGGAGAGGACGAAGGCGGGGGTCGGCTGGGGGAGGCGGTCGGGAGGGGGGGCACAGGGGGTGGCCAAGGGGATGGCGGAGACGGGGACAGCCCCGGGCAGTAGCATGCCCTGGAAGCCAAGCACGCAGCGGGCGGCGGTGTCACGAGTGCACACGGGCGGGGCTTTGTGGGGGGAGCTGCAGAAGAAGTGAGGCCAGTGGTTGGTCGGCGATGCGGGGAGGTGGACGAAGGCGGTGTGAGGCGTGGGGCGTCCACAGTTGGGGCAAGCGGAGGAGGTGACGAGTGGGGCGTCAGGGAGGGCGGGGTGTAGCGCCCACGCTGAGGTCGGGCCTGACGGGCGAGTGTACGCTGGGGACGGGGGGAGGGGGGTTGACGGCATGTGGGCGGTGTCCCAGAAGGCGGTCCACTTGGCATCCACGTGCGGGGGACGGTTGATCCAGAAGGAGGGGTCATGGCGCTGGCGGGGGAAGGAGGCGAGCCAACCGCACACTGTGGGGAGGGCGGAGGCGAGGAGCGAGGGGGGTAGCGACGTGGAGACCTGGGCGGCGTGCAGGAGGTCTCGGAGGGGGCCCGGGGGGAGGTTGGCAGCCGGGGGGAGTTTAAAGGGGAGAAGGTCAGCAGACTGTGTGCACACAGGGCAGTGCGTGAGGGCCGGGCGCCGCAGCGTGCCGCAGTGAAGGCATATACGGGGGGCGGAGGCCGGTGGTGTAGCAGGTGCGGGGGGGGGGGTCTCACAGGCGTGAGATTGGGGATGGGGCTCTGGGCCGGAGAGGAGGTCAGCCCCGGCGCGACGGGCGTTGAGTGGGCGGGGTCAGTGGGAGGCGAGGAAGGTCGCCCAGGCCAGGGTCGGGAGGTCGGGAGCGCTGGAGGCGGGGAGAGTGTTCGGCAGGGCGAGTCAGTTGTGTCTGCGGGCACTGGGGAACATGGCGCTGCGGACTGCCCTGCCTGACGTGGGGGCCCAGGGCGCTGTGCGGCCATGGTGCCGCGGGGAGCGTCGGGGGGAGGAACGGGGTGATGATTGCTGGCGGCTGCTTCTGGCGGGGCAGGGCTGAGGGTCGCCCGGGACGGGCGGGTGGTGGCAGGGGGGGGGGTTGACTGTGGCGGCGGGGGCGTGCCTAGGGCGCCCATCGTCTCGTCTGCCCTGGACCGTAAGGGACCAGCCCTCGTTGTGCTGGATGACGCGCGCGGGCAGCGAGGCGAAGAGGGAGGTGTGCTGGGCGGGGGCGATGGAGGCGAACGCGTGTCCGCGGCGGGGGTCGGCGTCAGTGGCGTACACGACGGTCTGCAGGTTGTGGGTGAGGGTGACTGCCATGGAGGGGTGTGGGCCTAGGCGGAGGCCTGAGACGCGGACGATGCTGGTGGTGGCTGGCGAGGAGCCGATGGGGGCGAAGTTGGGGACCGAGGAGGCGGGGGTGGCGCCGGTGCCGGAGGGCGCGGGGGCGCCCGGCAGGGGGGGCTGGCCGAGGAGGGGTGGGGCGGAGAGTGGCGCGGGCGGGGCGGCGGCGCCAGGGGCTTGCAGGGAGTGCGCTGGCGGTGCGGAGGAGCCAAGGCGGAACCAGTCCAGGTCCGCCGTGGAGTGGGGGGGGAGGGCAGTTTTGGTGTAGGAGATGAGTTCCTGGAACTGGGCCGGGGTGGATAGAGGGCCACACAGCCATGCGATGGCTGCGCGGAGGGTGTCGGCGGAGGAGACGTGTTGGAGGTCCTGTTAGGCCTCTACGGGGAAGGAGGGGGCGCTGGCGATGGTGAAGGCCGCTGTCAGTCAGGGAGTGTCGGCATGGGCCTGAGCGGCTGTGATGAGGGGCTGGATGGCCTGGAGGGCAGGCAGGGAGGCCGCGGAGGAGGCGGCCGCTCCGTACCGTTGGGAGACCAGCGTGAGGAACTTGTTGAGGTGGAGGCGGAGGGTGGGCTTGTGGAAGTCGGGGCAGGAGTGCCAGGCACCTTTGGCGGCGAGCACCAGGCTGGCGGTGGATGTGGAGACCGAGAGGTGCTGCACGGTCCTGGGGGGCAGGTGGCAGTTCTTGCCCATAGCCACAATGCACATGGCCGTGTGGTGGGCGTCGGCCTCGGGGACGGAGGAGAGGCCGTCGAGTAAGGTCAGCGTGTCCTGGGAGCTTCGGGTGGGGCCAGCCTGGAAGAGTGTCTCCCAGTCTGACGGGGGTGGTGCGGCCGGCTGCGGGGGCTGGGGACGGGGGGGAAGCTGGGACAAGGGTTGCGAAGTGTTGGGGGGCGCGGGGGCGGCGGCGGGGGCGGGGGCCCAGGGCCCCGCAGGGGGGTCTTCTGCCTGCGGGTTAGCGCGGCGGGCGGCTGCGGTGATGGCGGTGGAGATGTTGGGGGTGCGAATTGAACCATCATCCTTCCGATGGTTCAACTCGGTGTACCACCGTTGGGCGGACAGGGAGCAATGGGCTGGGACACGGACTTGGGGGCTGGCGGGGTCGAAGACGCAGCTGAGGGCGGGGCAGGCCAGCCGGGAGCCGGTCTGCTGGGCCGTCCTGGTCGCTAGCCAGTGGAGCAGGGCGACCCGGGGGACCTTGGGCTTGATGGCCTCCTCGAAGGCGAGGAGGTCCAGGAGGCGGCGGAAGGGGATGGAGGGAGGGAGGTCGGGGGAGAAAGGGGAAATGTGGGCGAGGGCGGCCGAGGCGAGAGTGGCCTAGTCGAGGGTGGAGACACGAGCGCCCCATTCGACCAGGGCGCTCATGCAGGAGGCGTAGGGGAGCCACCAGGCGTCGTGGTGTGTGGTGAGGAGGGAGATCTCGTTCTCGGTGAGCTACTCGGTGAAGGCGAACCACCAGAGGAGGGGGCTGGCTTCGATGTGGGAGCCGGGGAGGGGGATGGACAGGACGTCCACATTTGCCGGCATGTGGCGCGCAGAGGCCAGCAGGCGTGGGGGTTGTTGGGAGTCCAGGGCAAACGACAGGAGGGGCCAGGCGTCGGCCGCTGTCAACTGTTCGCGCTGGAGGTCGGGGGACAGAGCTGAGAATGGGTGTGCCATGGTGCCTGTGGGGAGCGGAACAAGGGAGGGTCCGACACACGGCGTGCCGGGGGTGGGGAGGTCCGTTGACAGTTGTGGGCGACAGCCGTGGTTCGTGATGAGGGTGGGGGGGGGGTTGGTCGGGGTGGGCGGTCCAGAGCTGGGCTCTGGGGGTCGGTGGCGTGCGGTGGTGGTGGGTGTGTCCTGTTACCGGTGTCCTACTACGAGGAAGTGATGAGGGTGAAGACTGCTCGGGGACTGAGGCCGGAGAGCCAGGGGCGGGGGAATGGGGAGCTGGCGGCGGGTTATCCCCGGCTGGGATGGTCGGGGTGCCCTGGGGCCCCGTGCGGGCGGAGGCTCCCCACGTCGGCTGGGTGCGAAACCACGGCCTGGTTTTCCGTCACCGAAGTTCTTAGGTTTCGACCCCAGGAACTTACCCGCCGCGGGGACTGTGGGCCGGGACGGCCAAGGGGGATGATCATGAAGAGGAAGTGGGGGGCCAGGATGAGCCTGGCGGTCGGCACCTTCCTTCGGCCTGGGGGAGGCCGATGCCCGGGGCTATTACCTCTCCCTTGTGCCCGTGGTGCGTTGGTGGGTGGTGGTGTGGTACCCCCCAACCGGCGTCTGTGCCCGGTGCCGTGGGAACAGACCCCCGTTGGTGGCGGGTATGAAGCGCCCGGTTGCCTCGCCCCCCCTGCAAAACAGCCCGCCAGGCGCTACCAGGACTCTAGCGCCAGCTGTCGTGGGGGTGGCGCTCCGGGCAGTGCAGGGCCCCTCCGCTCTCCTGGCGGCCCGCACCGCCCGTATAATGCAACAAGGGGCGGCCCAGGCTCGAACCGCACGCGCGGGCCGCGCTGCCCCAGCCGGGGTGGGGGACAGTGGGGGGACCGGGGGGGGTCAGGGGGTCGGGGCAGGTGGAAGGAGGGTGGCGGGGGCTCAAACCGCACACCAGCAGGCTCCACCACCCTCCAGCCGGGCATCGCTGCGCATGGGTTTCTGGGGGCCCCACCCAGGGGCCGTTGGCCCCCTCTGTATGGTTAGTATGAGGAGGGAGAGGCAAACGCCACTCGCGGCCATGACACCTGGTTCATAGGGAGGGAGGTATGACTCACGCTACGCCATGATGCATGCAGCAGGCGGAAGGGGGGGCAAGGCCTGGACCCCCATCGCGTATGGGGGGTCCTCTTGTCAGCCCGGCGGCCGCCCGTCGGCGGCTGCGGCAGCTCACCACGGTGGCGTCGTCAACCTGAGAGGCGGAGTGGCGGGGAGGGGTGGTGGGGGGACGTCGAGCACGCGGGGGGGGGGGGGGGCTGAGGGTAGGTGGGTGGGTGCGCGTGTGAGGGGGCGTATATATATATATATATATATGTATATATATGTATATGTATATATATATATATATATATATATATATATATATATATATATATATATATATATATATATATATATATATATATATATATATATATATATATATATATATATATATATATATACATATATATATATATATACATATACATATATATATATATACATATACATATATATATATATATATACATATATATATATATATATATATATATATATATATATATATATATATATATATATATATATATATATATATATATATATATATATATATATATATATATATATATATATATATATATATATATATATATATATATATATATATATATATATATATATATATATATATATATATATATATATATATATATATATATATATATACATATATATATATATATATATATATATATATATATATATATATATATATGTATATATATATATATATATATATGTATATGTATATATATATATATGTATATATATATATATATATATATATATATATATATATATATATATATATATATATATATATATATATATATATATATATATATATATATATATATATATATATATATATATATATACATATATATATATATATATATATATATACATATATATATATATATATGTATATATATATATATATGTATATATATATATACACATATATATATATACATATACATATATATATATATATATACATATATATATATCTATATATATATATATATATATATATATATATATATATATATATATATATATATATATATATATATATATATATATATATATATATATATATATATATATATATATATATATATATATATATATATATATATATATATATATATATATATAGTCATAGTCATAGTCATAACCACTTATCATGCCGTCTACTGGAGTTACCGGGCATCTCGCGCCGACAGGTGGTTCCTGCCTCGCTCGATCCCGTGGGTCCCAGGGCTGCCTGAGGTGGCCCACAGCATGACGGAGGACCCAGAGGACCGGGGATACCGGGCAACCAGGCTTTGGGGGCAGTGGCAACTGCAAAGCGTTAGCATTAGCAACGGCGACGGACGCTGGCCCGTTTGTTCGCCGGGGGTAAGGGGGCAAGGCAAAGCAGCGCAGCAGCATCGCAACAAGCAGAAAGCAAGGGCACCTCTGTCCGTCGCAAAGCAGCAACCAAGGAACAAAGCAGCACGCATGCGGCGAAGCGAGAGCTGACCCTCCATCGTTCACGTAGCCCCGCCACTGTGGAGACACCCAACACCCATGACCCCACGTAATCCATTGTCGTCCGCGTCCTCGAAACTGCCCACCACCCCTGACTCCACGTATCCCTCTGCAAGCACGCAATAGCCCGTATGTGCATAGCCAGGATTTCTGGGAGGCTCCAGCCTAGCCTGGCCCTCAGCTTTCATCGCCCCCATGTCTCCACATTGTACGCCATCTTCCCACCGCACCAGTCCCCTAGTATAGTACAGAAACACGTTACCAACTCCATGTCCCCGTGGCCCCGTGCTGCCCCCACACCCCAGATATATACCATGCTGGCATCCCATGTCAGGGGCCAGCGCCCAATCTGCTTCGAGGTATTCACTTGCCCACATATAATATATCTTGAGGGTCTACAGGGGGGGACGCCGGCCGCTTTGCGACGGGAGTGGCGCAACCCGTGAATATCGCTGGCTGGGATTCGGGCTGGTGGGTGCCGTAGCTTGGTTATCGACCCCCTGTAGGGGTACCCACCAGAGGCTCGCCCCGGGCCGTGGTTACCAGGTGCACCTCATCTGGCCCACATACAATGCCCTGGCGCCTACCCTTGACCCTTACCTGCACTGATTGGCCAGCTTCCCTGGTTGCGCCTCTTCCGCCACAGCAGCGGCCAGGCCGCAGGTTCGGCCCCCACCGACGACGTGGCGAGCCTACTTATAGCATTGGCCCGCGCGTCACCCCCCGGACCACTCAGCATGCCGCTCCCCTGCCCTCCTCGCCTCTAGCCGACCGGACTGGCGCCCCCCAGGGGTAAGCCGTTACAGTGGTGAGGCGACTGCATACTCTTCACTACGACGCCGCGCAGTACCGCCGTTGCCACGCCGACGCCACCTGCTAGCCGCCACGACACTCACCACTGCAACCACAAGGCCATGGTCAGAGGTTAGACTATGTACATGCCCGCAGGCACGGTCCCTCTAGTTTGTTAACGGGGCCAGGGGATGCCTCTGCGCTCCCCCTGAGTTGTTAGAGGGGTCAGGGGGACACCCCAGTACCGCCATGCATCCCCGTGCTCCCCCACTGTACGGTTCCCCAGTACCGCCGCGTTCCCCCACCGTACGGACCCCAGTACCGCCGCGTACCCCCACCATACGGTCCCCTGTACCGCCGCGTACACCCCCACGATGTCAGTACACCGTCATCTGGAACTTCCCCGCTGCTCCCCCACTGTACGGCTCCCCAGTACCGCCATGTACCCCCACCGTACGGATCCCAGTACCGCCGCGTTGACCCCCAAGACTCCAGTACTCCGCCACCTGGAACTCCACGTGCCCCCTGTGAGCGCTCCTTCCAGGCTGCCATGCCGTCTCCACGACGCCCGCCATACTGTCACCCTGATGACCCCACCGTCATAACCTTCCACGCACACATCTTCGCCCCGTCGCCGTTCCTGGGGCCTGCAGGCTGACCCCGCAACCCCGTGTAACACTCCCAGGGGGCGCCGCAGCGCTGTAACCCCCAAACAACTCAGTGCACCCCCGGTGTATCCCGAGCAACCACTCCCAACACTGCCGTAGCCGGGCCGCCAGTAGAGACCCCGGTGCCATGGGAATACCCTACAGGGATTTGGGCCTTATTACCCTGGTCGGGACGACCCATGACACCTCACTGTTGTATGCGGCGACCCGGGGCAGGCGGGTGAAGCATCCCTGTCCGACCCTCATGCACGGGGGCAGTACGGCTCACCATCAGGCCGGCACGACCTGTCACATCGCGTTGGCCGTCATACGCCGCCTGCCAGTACCGCACAATCAGGCCGCGTAGGCACTGCTTCTCAGGCGCCACTCCCTCCGCTGCGTCCAGCGTAGGGATGGTAGCTGGTGTACCCACAATTCCCATCCCCATCAACCTGCACCCCCGGCACCCACCACTCCGTCACCATTTCCTCGGTGATGCCACAACCAGAGTATCCGTGAGTCGCCCTCCAGAGCCGCCCACCACAGCATCAGGGGCAGGGCCGCAGACGGCGCTCCAGGGCACCGTACCCCTTCCACTCGGACGCTCTTCAGGCCACCCTGGATAGTCGTCCAGGCACTTGAGGACATCCGTCCAGAGTGCCGCAGTGCCCACCTCGCCTTAGGCCACCCCCTGTCGGCATGCTCCTGACATGTCCCGCACAGCGGGGCGGAGGCACACTGATGAACCCAAACGGACACCGTCTCCCCGCACCCGTGGCATCGCTGCGGAAGCACAGACCGCGATGGAACGCAGCTACCATCACAGCACTGCGACCACAGGTCCTGCCATACATCGCAGCACGCGTCCTGGAGCCCGAGCAAAGCCCCTGTCAGCGTGCGTGCTGTGGCACTACTGAGGAGGCTGCGCCTCGCCTCCTCCCACGTGGACACCGGGCGGAGTATCGGTCGTCCGTCGGGCATCATCGGCAGGCTCTCAAGCAGCCGGGGCCACCGCGCCACCTTGGGGCCGCGCGTGCCATGCGCCAGGAGCTCCCAACCGTAGTCCCGCAAGACCTCCCAGATGACAACAACCCCGTCCTGCTCCGGGCCCCTGGCGGAAGCCAGAACCAAGCGTTGCCCTCCCGCCCGAGCCTCAATGACCGCGCTGAGACCCAGGGTGTCAAGGGTGTGACGGGCATCGGCAGCCACGTGGTCGTCCCCCTCTGGCAGAGAGAACATGGCCTCCGTGACTTGGCCTTGCGCGTCGTCGCCCTGTACCCGCGCCAGCTGCTTGGAGCCCACTAACACTGCCATGGACCGCCGCTCCGCGACCGCCGGTACGGCTCGTCGCAGCTGCCGGTCATATAGCCACAACGTACCCACGTCAAGTACGACAGCCACCGCCAGGACTGGGAGACCGCACAGAGGTTGCTGAAGGACTGGCAGCACCTCGCGAGGCCAGCCCATGACGTTCCCCACAGCTGGATGGTTGGTGTACACCTGGAGCCAGGGATCACTCTGGCCGTCAGGGTTTCCCACCTTGGTACCCCGCACCTGGGCCCAGGACTGCGCCGACACCACGCGGGACCACTCCCTGAATGCCGTGATGTCCCGCGCCACCCAGGAACCGATCCACCGTTCGAAGGCCTGCGCCACCGCCGCCATCCAGTGAGGGAACAAGGACAGGGCCTCCTCACGCTCGATGCACGACCGCGACACCAGCAGTGCGTGCAGCGGTGCCCTTAGAAAGGTTGCCCGCAGGTCGCCGGGGAGGCCGGCAAACAGGTTCCACGGCGGACGCTGCAGGATCCTCCCTGCCGGCGGGCAGAAGGGTGTGTCACCGCGCAGGATTGCGTATACCGCCCTCCTTCGATCTTGCATCGGCAGCTGCATGATCTGGGTGAGCCGATGGTTCCTGCGGGCATACACATCTTCCCCAATCTGGACCATGTCCTCCACAAAGAGCCTGGCCTTGGCAGGGCCCCGGGACGACGCCGCTCGCACCGCAGCGAACAGCCGCTTCAGGTCGCCGGGGACGACACCCGCCATCAGGGATTCTGCCCACCTGCAGCCGTGCTCCCTCCACGCCACGAGCTCCACCGCCCTGTCCGTTAGGGGTAGCTCCGCCGTGAACTCCTCCACACGCCTGCACAGGGACCCAGCCACCTCCTCGTCCCGCGCACACAGTAGGCGCATGTGGCCGATGACCTCCTCCGGCCCCCCACAGAAGATACAGGGGTGGGCTGGTATTGCCACACGCGTGAGCTTCTGTCTCCACCGTCGCATGACCTGCATGGTGGACAAGCGACCGTCACGTGCCCGCAGCATACTCCTGTGCGTTGGGCCGTGGTGCACAGCTCCCAGGGACATCACCTCGCAGGCACCAGCTAGTGGCGTGTGCGCCCTGGTGCGTGCCGCTAGCGAACACCACTCTATCTCCCGGACCTGCTGAAGGGCTTGCATGGATGGTACACGCGGCTCGAGCTCACCATTATCCCCCGGTACCAAGAGGATGGCGTGCTCCTTCGGCAGGACAAGATGGACTGGCGGGGCCATCGCACGGGCCGCGGCAGAGTCCGGTGCCTCAAGCGGGACCGCCGCCAAGTGCGAGCTCTGCCTCACCACCCAGTGGTGCGGCCCCCCAACTCGGCGCGGCAGCCGCCGCAGCCCCCCCACTATCCAGCTCAGTGCATGTTGATTGACCAGATGTGACGTCGGCCCCTTGATGCCACCGTACAGGGCCTCCTGCGCCCTGCGGAGATGCGCTCCTATGACGGACGCATCCACCACGTGTACCGTGCACGCTGACGGGGGCGTGTGCAACAAGTACGCCGCCGCGCCAATGATCTCTGCCTCCGGGACCGTGCCGTAGATGGCACCCGTCCACGTGGGGATTCCGTGGCTGGCCACCGCCACATTTGTGGCGTCGTCTCCCTGGGGCGACGCGTCAGACGATGTGACTTTAGTCGCCACCGGCACCCAGCAGTACCGGTGGGGCTCTAGCCACGCCACGTCGGAGTGGGGGCTCTGCACCACCTTTCCCAGGGACGCCGCGCTGGAGGCCGTGAGCTCCGGGGACAGGACCACCCTCGGTCGATACACCGCATGTGGTCTCCAGGCCAGGTCACATCCGCAGACTGACTTTATGGCGTCCAGGGCGGTGGTGTATTCCGCCCTCCAAACCGTTGCGGAGCAGGAAGGCTGGTATACCACGACAGACCCCTGCTCCACTGCGCCACCACCACGCAACAACGTGACGGCGACGTGCGGATCATGCGGCACGTTGGACATCCGGACCACTTCCGGGACCGAGTGCTCATCCGGATCCGGGATTGGGCCTGCCGGTAGCAGAAGAACAATTGCCCATTCGCTGCACTTGTGCACCGCCGCGCACGCCCTGGAAAACGCTGGCTGTCCGTGCACAACCGGCAGTGGTGGCGGACTTATACCGCCCCCGGTGTGAGGAGTGAGCAGGGGGACGGACGCCGGATCGTCTTGCTGTTGGTAGCCCTCAAAGACGTCCCCCAACAGAAACAGGAGGGCGGCCAGCGGGACGAACGGCATGGACAGCCCCGGGTTGGCCGGGTCCCATCCTTCCTCCCTGTATCCGCCCACCACATACACGTCCCCCGCAGCGGACTGTCTATTGCGTTTGCTGGCCTTCTTTCGGCGCACTGGGTGAATGAGACGGTGAGTCAACGGACCGGGCAGCTGCGGCCGGAAGACGTCGCGAAGCCCCGTGAGCCACACGTGGTCCAGCTGGTGGGGCCCTACTCCCGCGTGCGGAAGGTGCAGGTGGTCCTCGTGGCACTCCTGTAGCTGGACCGCCCAGTGCCCAGGCGCAGGGCAGGGGAGCCGCGCATGCAGGAGGTCATTTGCAGGATCAGTCAGGGACTGCACTGCCGCATCTGTGCGGGGCCCCGAGAGAATGCAGATGTCCCTACCCTTGAAGGCGTAGGATTGGGATACCCACTTCCGCCCCGCCCACTGCACTTGCGGCAGATGGGCGTGTACACACGAGTACACCGACGATGGCATGAGAAGCCCCACGCGCAACGTCCCCATCGCCCTGAGCACCCTGTCCACCCACGTATTGCCAGCGTGTGTGGCGAATGACGCAGAGGGCACCATGAACTGCCCGCACACTCCGTACTGCAAGTGCATGTCTCGGAGCATGGCCCGCAGCTCATCACGGACCGTCATCGACCTGTGGTGGGTGAGCTGAGCCACGGTCGCCACGACGGAGTCGCGGCATATTACCTGGACATCTGCCAACCGTAGGCCATGACCTGACCGCACCGCCACGTTGGACAGGTCCTTAACCAGCTTCTCGAACTGCAGGGCCGCAGCCTTGATGGCAGTATTCAGCTTGATCACCGCCTCCGCCGTGTCGGACAGGTAGGGCGCCGCGTACCGCACGATGCCTCCAACCACGGCCGCCATCACCTCATGAGGCACCGACGCCGGCCCCAGCGTGTTCTTGCACCAGCCCAGCAGGGCTTCACACCGGAGTACATGTTTCTCCTTCATGGTCGCCATCCCCCTGGGATCGAGGCGCAGGCCCAAGTATGGTACCGTGCCCTTGGCACGTAAGCATACCCATGGGGCCGCTGTGTCCCCCGGGTTCAGGTATACCATAATCGAGTCGATGCGAGCAGTACTGGCATAGGCGCATTTGCTCACGTTGAGGGACATGCCCATGTCAGTGAGATACCGCGCTATCATCTCCGCATACTCCAGGAATTGCGGCAGGGAGTGCGCTATCAGCAGGAGGTCATCACAGTATGCTTGTACCAGGGGTGGCACCGCGTGGCGAGCATCTCCCCGCGCCTTACAGGCAAGGCTCCGCAAGAGAGGCTCCAATAGGAGGAGGTAGAGCACAGCGCTCTCCGCACTGCCCTGCCGCAGGCCCCTGTGGAGCCGTATGCTCGGCGTCGGGCCGTGCGCAGTGACGATGCGCACCAGGGACCCGCAGCTGAGGGTGTGGAAGAGCCTGATGAGCTCCTCCGGGACACCCATGTGGCGCAGGAGGAGCGCCAGTGCTCCGTGCGGCGCTGTGTCAAAAGCTTTCGACACATCGAAGGCCAGGACGTGGTTTTCCTCCAGCCCACGCTGCAGCCTGCGCTGGGCCAGGAACACCGGGGCAGCCGCCGTGGAGCCCGGCATGGCTCCGAACTGCCAGTCCGCGGCCAGTCCCTTGCGTGCCAGAACAGCTGTGAACCTCCGCATGAGGGGGGTCATGAGCATTCGCATGTCTTGCTGCCCCAGCGCTATCGGCCTGTACTCGTCCAGGTTGCCCGTGGCTGTGCCCTTGGGCATCAGCCAGATAACGGCCTCGTGCCAGGACTCCGGGACATCCGCACCCCGCAGGATTGCGCTGTACGCATGCATCAGGAGCCCCTGTACCGGTTCAGGCAGCTCTGCTATGAGGGCAGCCGTGACCCGGTTGGACCCCGGAGCTTTGTCGTCCGCCACGGCCTGCCTCACGGCGTCTTTAAGGTCCTGCATGGTGTAGTCCTGTACCGACCTCCATTCCTCCGGCACCCCTTTGGGAATGTGGGCCCGGACCAGCCGCTCGAAGGCCGGCAGGTTCACTGGCTGCTTGGCGTACAGCGCCTCCCAATACCTCTGGACCTCGCCAATGACGTCCGAGGCCTCCAAGAGCACCTTCTCCGACTCGCGGACGCGTACGGACCATAGGCCTGACGGGGCATAGTTCACCACGTTGATGGCCCCCCGTATCGCCGTCCATCGGAGCTGCAGGTCCGGTACCCTGCCCCGCCAGTAGTCCTTGATGGACCGGCGCCTGTTGCTCCTGAGGACATCCCGCAGCTCCTCCACACGTGTCTCCAGCTGGCGGAGCTGTTGGTCCAATGCGGCACGCAGGTCCTCTACCGAGGCGGGGGACAGGTCGGGGTCCACTCGCCGGAGGTGCTGTAGCAGGGCAGTCGCTTCCTGGGAGTGGAGTCCGGCCGCCGCCGCGTCCCGTTGCCACAGCTGATGGGCACGCCAGGCCAGGGCCTGCTGATCGGAGAGGACCTGGTCCAGCGACACCTCCGTTTCCGCCTGCCCGTATGGGTACTGCGGGTCCACGCCGGAAGGCATGCGCACTCCCGTGACCCTGGACACGTCATCACGGAAGGCATCAGGTCAAAGACCGCTTGCACCTCCGACGTGCCCATGGTGGCAGTGTCCTGGTCCGATGAGAGCCACGCCTGTAGCCGCTGATCCCCGCAGGCCTTCTGCAGTACTGCCGCTACCGCCTCACGAACCCCCGGGGAGTCCGGGCGTATGGCGTGCAGCCTGCCCTGGGCGTGCGAGTAGGCCATCCTGGTGACCCTCCCTTTGCCGGCCACCGCCAGCGGGATGTCCAGGACCACAGGGCCATGATCCGACCCCAGCGACGCTGGAGACCGCCCCGGCGCCAAGTGAGGGCGCTCAAGCGCCGCCCACGGGACCAGAGGCGAGTTCAGAAGGAAGGAGTCCAGTCGGTGCCCCGCCCTTGTGGGCCTCCTGTCCTCCTCCCGTTCCGGGCCTGCCACACTGTTCCCACAGGGCTTGGAACCTCCTCGTGGTAGGGTGCCACGGGGACTCCAGCCACACGTTGAAGTCCCCTCCGAGGAGTACGGCCCTGGTGCCACCCGCGCTCTTGGCCGCCGCGTACATGGCCACGTCAGCCCAGAAGGACGCCTTAGACGCCCAGGAGTCGCCGCCGCTACCCGGGCCGTGGACGTTGATGACCGTGAGGGTGCCACCTGCGGTCACCACATCCAGGGCCATGGCCTTGCCCGGCACGATGTCCACGATGTCTCGAACCTCCTCCGCGGCGAACACGTCCGCCCGAAGGGCAATCAAGAGCCCGCCGCGCACCCCCGCCGCCGACGCCGCCTGGGCATCCACCCCTGGGTATGTATGATACCCATGGTGACGCCACTGGTTCTCGGAGTGCACCACACCTTGAGGGTCCTGCAGGCCAGTCTCCTGGAATAGGCCCAGGATGGCACCCTCGGCCTTCATGATACCCGCCGCCACCGCTTCACCGTCGAGCATACCTGGGGTCACTGGTACACCGTCCCCCCGCATCGAGCCCTGGACGTTCCAGGACACCGCCGCTCTGGTGTCGGAGGCGGGGCCCCTTCATGGCGCACGTGTGGATCGGGGCCCCCCGCCGGATCCCGATCACTGGACGGAGAGGGGCCACCAGCAGGCTCTGGGGGACCACCTGCATCCGGCGCGGGTGGCTGGCGAGGTGGCCCCTGACCCCGTGGGCCTCCGCCCGAGGATGTCGTCGCCTGCTGAGACCCGGCAGATGCGGCGGGCTCCCCCTCAGCCTGTCCGCCGGACGTACTTGCCGCCGTACTCCCCGTAGAAGTCACTGCCCCACGCCGCGCTGAAGACCCAATCGCTCGAGACCGTGCTGCCGACGGCGACGCCCCGCGCCCCGCCGCAGGGC